>OY759214.1:48897193-50247449 GCA_963662175.1 Aradus depressus | reverse complement strand
TTATTTATAGTAGGTATTATATTTTATACCAGTTTTTAAAGGAACTTCTTCCATATGATTTTTAGTGTATTTAGGTTAGGTTAGGTTAGGTTTTATGACTCATGCCCGGGCTTTAACTACGAGGTCATATCGCCTACTACCAGAGGACTCTTTCGTCACTCTGGTGAACATGAGCCCGACTCTACTGTGGTAGTCCTAAATTTTGCCTACCCTAAATTTTTATTCATCTAGGGCAGGGGTCTTTAACGAGTACCTGACATCGTACAGGCTCGGGACCATCGCTCAACTTCCCATCCGAAGGACGGCGTGCTTAAGTTTATTATATACCTCCCATATAAAATAAACTAAGGGCCTCGGTCGGGCTACGAACCCACGACCTTGAGCTCAGAAGTCAAGCACGCATACCACTGAGCTACCGGCGCCCTCTTTAGTGTATTTATAATTATTGTAAATACATTATAATTCATATGAAAGATAGTTCCTTTAAAAAAAGCTGGTATAAAGTATAATACTATATTTAATTAAAGATAATATAAATAAAAACTATATAATTATAATTATTAAACTAATATTTTAATAATTTTATAATATTGAAATTTGAAGTGATCCTTAACAATAAATTACCTCAAAGTCAATGGGCGTTTATGTACACAGATCATCTGTTGTGACCCGCCATCAGGTTAGGCTTAATTCTAACAATTGTGGATCCAGAAAAAGGTTTGAGATATGTCACGATAAATGGATGAATGTGTATTTTTGCGAAACTTCTGAAAGAAATGATTCTAATGTGAGACCGCAGGTATGTGAAAACAATGAAGAAAAGATGGCAGAGAGCCAAGGATGCAGTCGGATGTTGGTGTTGATAGCTGGCTGTTTATAGGAAAGTTGGCTCTCGATAAAACATACCCCGTCACTGATAACGTTGTAAAGATCAGGGTTGGTTCGAGCTATTTGGGTATAGTTAACCCTTCTTGGTGCTCTGCATCCATCCTCACATATACGAGGGGTGAAGTGTGACGCAATGTATACATATTTTACTTCCTTATCTATATGAAGTATGAGGGAAGTTATGCAATCGGCCACAAACTCGATATTGAGTTTTCAATGGAATTTCATATTTTCCAAGTGTCGTCGAATTAATTAACTTTTCGCACATCCTCCAAAACCAATCGACCCTTCGTACTAAATATTGTATATATATATTTAATTCAATATTTGACTTAGGTACATAAGCGGGCTTTTGAATCGTCATACTAAATTTTGTGTCGATACATTCATTACATCGGCAGTTATTAGGGTTTTAATAGCCTGGAGGAAGAGATGCGCGTACAGTCCAGACCGGAGCGTTGCGGGGACATAGTCGGATGGAGAAATGGCAACAGCGGTGGTCACGATCATCGGATGGCCGAACGACCTACGCATATTTACCGGAAATCCGGGTACGGACTCTACTTGGATACTGCCTGACCACTGGATGTCCCAGATACTATCAGGTCACGGAGATTTCAACTCCAAGCTGTTCTTCTTTAAGAGGAAGAACAACCCGAACTGTTCGTGCGGCGGGGTCGAGACTGCGGAGCACGTGGTCCTCGAATGTCCGCTGTACGACGGGCCTAGGGTGGAGTTGATACGCGGGACAGGATCGTATCTGGGACTCGACCTGCGGCAGCTGGTGACGGAAACCGGCTACCCAATGTTCAGCCGATTTGTCGCCTCCTGGCGGAGAAAGAAGCAAGCATTTTGACCCTGCGCCGGGGAGGCCTGCAGTCGTCCCCGGCGCCCCAACGAACCACAATTGGCGATCGCCCTACATTTATCCCGAGCTCTCTCGGCGCGCCAAGAAAATTAAGGTGGGCTGGGAGTGACCGCTGATCGTCGCAGATGGTCGGCAGCGGTCGCTCCTAGCCTCCCACAGCATCATATTTTTTTTTGTATTTTTAATTCTATATTTTTTATTTCTATAATTTGTAAATAAAATCGTTAGGCCTCCCTTTTCCCCCGACGATTCGACGATGGTGTCATGGCCTCCACCGGAGGTCGGCCACCCAAAAAAAAAGAAAAAAAAAGTTATTAGGGTTTTTGACTCGAGATTCCTTCCCTTCTGCCGATTTCGCGGAAAACTTAATAGATGCCGTCCTAATAAGGTTTTGAGTTTAAATATTAAATTTCATTCCGATACATTTATTACGTCGGCGGTTATTCGATGTTTTTGATTTGAGCCTCCCCCTAACCCCCCTTCCGTTTGGTAGATTTGCTTGAAAATAGATAGGCTTTGTCGTCTTGGGGTTCTAGATACACATATAAAAATTCGTGTAGATATGTTCATTGTATCGGGAGTTATCGTGTTCAAAGATATATTTTTTTTTTTGTTGGAATTATGAGGTCGGAAAACATGAAATTCCTTTGAAAATTCACCATAGAATTTCTGATCGATTACGTAACTTCCAAATTTATAGATAAATGGCAAAGCTCCGAAAGGCAGAATAGGCAGGTGGAGGTATGTCTGATTCGGCTCCGTGTAGGCCACACTCGTCTAACCCATGGCCACCTCATCAAGGGCCTGGCCTCTCGCAGTAAGCCACATCCTGGAGGAGTGCCCTGCATATGAGGAAACAGTAGATGCCAGGCCACGAACAAGAAACCTACATGGGATGCTCGGAGACGACAACTCGTCTATCGAAGCCGCCCTATACTCAATGAAGACAAGTCCCCTCATCGAATTAATCTAATCCCTTGTACGGCGTCAAAAATATATGACATTGAACGCCGACAAATAAAACTATTCTATTCTATTCACTTCCCAACTTCCCATACTTTTCATATAAGAAGAAAAAAGTCGTCGTTGGATCATCAGCAACGCACATCCCCAGCACGAATTATTCAACTAAGTTTTCGCTCTCTCTCTGGAACGAAAAAACAATCGTTGAAAATCAGTATGCGTCTTACTTAGGGACTGATGTTGCACACATAGATCCATGGATGGAGAAGTTTGTTCAGATCGAAAATAATAAACTAACCTGTACTCAAGGTAATTAATATACAATACAATTCTATAAAGGCCTTGAATGCGGTACTAAAGATCAAGACGTTTTCCTTTCTACATTCTGGTTGAAGGAACATTTCAGCGTTTGACAGCTGTAATAAAATTGTGAATAGATGACCAATCATTTTCAATTAATGTCTTTAGTCTTGTAATAGAATAAGTCCCTCTTATATTAAACTCACGACAAGCGAAATGATGAGGAAAATTAACTTTAGTGACAAATTACAGTTACCACAATCTTATAATTTATTTTTATATAATATATTATAACATCATTTCTCCTTTGCCTTCTCAAAAAATAGTAATTATAAACGTTTCGTGAAGCACTCCCATCATTATTATCAATAATACAAGTGTTCTTTAGGTTAACTATTCCTTCTGCGAATATAATATTCTTTTATAGAACATATTTATTGAGCCGACTTCTATATTCAAACAAAAAGTCAAAAGTTTAGTTATGTTTAAATATAGAAGTCGACTCAATAAATATATTTTATAAAAGAAAGATTCTGTTTGCAGAAGGAATATTTAACATAGAGAACAGATGAGTTATAGATAGCGATGTTAGGAGTGCGTCCGAAGTGTTTGTAATTGCTATTTTTTGAGAAGGCAAAAAATAAATGGGCTTCAGTCAGGAAATCTGAATTTTAGGAGGAGAGTTTCTGAAGGTTTGAAAAAACCACGCAAATCAGGTAAAATTTACGTTACTTGAAATATTATTTAAATAAAAGTATTAAATATAAACGAAGTAAAATATTCCAACAATCAGTTAGATATGGTAAAAATATTTAAATGCACTTGTCCTTTGGATCATAAGACTTATTCTGACTTAACCCCTTTTGCCCAAACACGAGAGATAAGTATATAAATTAAAAATCTCTTGGACAACCCAAAAAGTAATAATTTTTTATTGATTTTCAGCCAAATTGGTCGAAAAGGAAAAGAGTTTAGTGGGAGAGTGAAAACTTAGTATTCTACAAATGATAGTATTAAAGGTGAATACAGACTACTCTGACGTGTGATATAAAAATGTGACACAGGGTTGTGTGTGCTTATGTTTATATTGTGCGGACGTGACGTAGGAACATGTTGGATGATGCAGCCTGACGCAACACGTGTTATGACGCGTGGGAAGAATATCAGAAGTTCTAGATTTTTTGTCAGTAGTGGGAATGCATCAGACGAGAAACATACCATTTTCAGTGATGGAAGACATGTTAGTTGAGTTGGTTAGGTCAAATCCAGTGCTGTACGACCCAACAAACCGGAAATATCGAAACCAGCATACAAGGAAAAAGGCTTGGGACGAAATAGGAGAAAAACTCGGCATTCCAGGTTAGTGAAAACAGTTATTTTTTCCATATATTTTATTAGTTTGTACAATTTATAATAGTTCAATAGGCTGGCGGCGCGTAGCTAGGGGGGGTTTGGGGTTTTAACCCCCCCCCCCCCTTCCCGAAATGTAGAAATTAAAAAAATTGACTATAAAAAACATGGGTCACTTGATGACCTCCCCCCCCCCCCCACCCCCCCCCCCCACCCCACCCCGAATTTTTTTCTGCCTACGTCCCAGATAGGCGCATTTTAGAGCACGAATGCGCCTATTAAATAAATATTACTGGACATGTCACGGAGCAACTCCACCCTTTCGAATGGAGTGCCATTGCCGAGGACAACTTGCTGAACCATGTTCAGAAACGAAGTACTTTTTGAACTTATCTCGGGTGGAGGCCGCTTGTCTCACGAAATTTCTACGAATGGGTTGGAGGTTGGCTACACCATGAATGTGTTCATTTTCCATTCGGATTTGTTTCTCAAAAGCTGAAATATTGGTTGCTGTATTCCGAAGTATGTTGTGTAGACAGGTGGCAGCTAAAATAATTACATGGGCAGTTTCTGGTTGAGTTTCGATGGGCTTTAGAAATATTCTCCAGCGCCCGGCTAGAATTCCGGACGCATTTTCTACAGTCCGTCGAGCTCTTGAATGGCGGTAGTTGTATACCTTCTCTTCGTCACTTGAAATGGCTGCTTTGCTGTATGGACGCATCAAATAGGTTTTAAGAGGAAAAGCTTCATCTGCAACAATTACATATGGAAACTTCTCCATTGCTGGTAGTAGCTCTTCGTCATTTGGAACGGCGCTTTTGTTGCTTTCAAATCTTTTCCTCTTCTCAGATCGCTCAAAAGTTCCTCTATCGCTGATTTTGCCGTAAGCTCCAACGTCAACAAGCGTGAATTTGTAATTTGCATCTACCAAAGCCAATAAAACCATGGAATATGTGCCTTTGTAGTTATAGTACAATGAACCAGAACCAGCTGGACATCGGACTTGAACGTGCTTGCCGTCCAAAGCTCCTATGCAGTGTGGGTAATTTCACTTCTCATCATAATCCTTGGCGATCTGTTTCCATTCGTCTTAGTTTGGATCTGGCATGTAAATCGGTTGTAGAATTTTCCAAATTACCTTGCAACACTCTTTAACAATTTCTCCAATAGTTGAAAATCCAATGCGAAAAGAAAACCCCAAATAGTTGAAAATCCAATGCGAAAAGAAAAACCCAATGTTCTGTAAGAATTTCCAGTTAACAAGTACCTGTGAACAGTTTTAAAAAAGCCTAATTATTGAATTATTATATCAAAGGAGAATAAATTAATTAGTAAATTGATAACTAAAGACTAACTTCCTAAAAGACTAATCTAATTTCTCTGTTCTAGGTAATGAATGTAAAGAAAATTGGAATAAACTACGGAATGCGTACATCCAGGCTAAACACCGTAGGACCACAAAATCAGATCAGGCAGCAAAGAGTTTGAGCAAATGGAAATTTGAAGATGAAATGGCTTTTTTGAATCCCACTCTTGTAACAAGGAAAACTCGAGGAAATTCGGACGACAGCCCCAAGATTACAATTATGAAAGACAACCAAGGCTTGCGCTCCCAAGTAGTTCTTCAAAGGGCTGCATCAAGCAACAACGAGGACGATGAATGTCAACTTTTTTTCCTCAGCATGGCGAAAAATGTGAAAAAATTGTGTCCTGAAGAGCAAATCAGGGTGAAGATGGAAGTGAGCAACATTGTTTTGGGGGCAGCGTTGCAAGCTGCACGTGGGAGCTCATCGGATTAACACAAAATTATTGATATAAATCCATCATCATTCTAGCAATCCTCATTCCAGCAATCCTCCTCAACACCATCTCCTCAGCAATTTGAACACAGCTTGGACTGCTCAACGGACTCAACCTACTCCTACACTAATTTGTAATAACTTGTAAAATTGTAACTAATTTGTAATTACAAACGCACTTTGTAAAAAGAAAATCAATAAAAATTTCAAAATGTTTAAAGCCACTGCAATAATTTATTTTCCTCCCAGATATCCGCTTTTAAAATAAAGTGGTACAACTTACCTCAAGCAAACTGCAAGTCGTACCTCAGCCGAAATGCTTTCCCTGAGTTGAGTGGAGCATTTCTCTATTTTAGGACCAACCAAGCTCAGGAGATGGTAGAATTCAGTTTTTGTCATTCTGTAATACCACTTAAACCGCTCTTCATCTTCTATTAGTTGAGGCATTCAATTTCGGAACTCCCCGAGTTCGTCTCGCTCCATATTGAAAGGATGCACCCATTCTCTAGACGAGCAAATAGATGCAATACACAGGGCAGCCATTTCTTCTTCTTCTTCCAGCATGTCAAAAAAACGGAGTACACTCATGGTTGGAGGTTGAAAACAAACTGTCGAGAAATGCAAAGCATACCAACTTGTTGTTTTATGTGCTATAGTGAGGCCAATGTGAACACCGCTTCATTCTGACGTGGTCCCACAGTATTCCCACGTCACGTCAGAGTAGTCTGTATTCACCTTAAGTGTGATATAAGATGTTGCCTGGTAGTGTTCTTACAACTCCACATTCCAGTTGACACAGCTCAAGGCTGACCTGACTCACATCAGTGTTGTTATTGACTGAGCTTGCAGCTTGTGTTGGCAACCCTGTCATATTACCTCTTCCTCGTCTCTTTGCAATCTGATTGATAATATTTCTATTCTGTGGACAATCCTTTCCGTCCTAGGCTGGCGGAATTACGTAAGTCCTTGAGGCCCGGAAACCGGGGAATAGAAGAGATAGGATAAGGTGGACCGGTTTGACAAGACCTCCACAAACACAAAATATTTCTTCTCCAGCTGTACCAAGTATGTAATCGGTCAAAAATTCGGATAGAATGAATGTATCGACTTGAAAATGTATATGTGTGTCCAAGATTCCATAAAGACAACACCAATAGATTTTTAGCCAAATCGGTCCAAGGAGAGGGGGGCATTAAGGGAGAGGCTTAACATAAAACCTTTAATAACTGCCGATGTAATGAATTTATCGACACAAAATTTAGTTTCAGGATTTAGGAGCCCCTATGAAAGTCAACTGTTGAAAATTAGCGCAAACGGTCCACTGGTTTTGGAGGTAGAGCGAAAAGTTAATTGATTAATTTGTTCTGGGGAAGTACATTTCCGGTGATTCATTTTTTTCAATACTCGAATAAGACTTAAACATTAATGCACCATTTCTTTTCTTATTTTTTTTCTATTTATTTTATAATATTTAGAAAAACCATAAGTTGAAGGGTTGACAATAATAATAAATGATAAAATAATAAGAAATATAAAATTGTAAAAGCAATAAAGAAATGAATATGTACAAAACAATAATAATAATAACAATAATAAATGAAACAAAAATGTACAAAATAAATAATAATAGTGGTAAATAAATAAAAATAAACTATCAAATGAAAGATATAGAAAATTAAAACAAAATAAAATAAAGATACAAGTAACTGGACGAGGACAGCACCAGTAGGACTCCTACTATTTGGCATCCACCACTCTTCAACTAGTGGAGAGGGGAGGGCACGGGAGACCAGCAATGTCTCTTCAGCCACTTTGGCGGATCAACCAACGTCCAGCAGTGGAGGAAGACCAGAAAGAGGGGCACTGAGAAGCATCACCATCACATCTGAAAAATATGTGATGTGGCTATTACAGGGCTTTCTTATACCAACCACGCTTTTGCAGATCACTCACTCTCTCTCCACCTCCCCCTTCTCAAAATCATTTTACACTGGCATTACTGGGTATAAGAAAGTCACTCTCAGAATTACTCTGTACAATGAAATACCGCGCTGACGCCAACTGAGAAGTGGAACATCAAAGCTGGCTTTAGGCCTATGGAAAAGAAACACAGTGCCAATTTGTAACGTATTTTGAGGTTTCCAAGTGAAAAAATATTACAAATGCGTAAGTTGGGGGTACAGGAAACAGGAGGAGGAATGAGAAGATAAAGACTGACAGGAGTGGTAAAGCTGGTGGGTTGTTTATCTGGGGAGGTTGTTTTGAACTGCTGGCTTTGTCTCACAGTTCCACTAGCCACCTAATTATGTAATGGGGGCGCTGTAAATATGTGCTTCATTGGCAACCTTCAACCTGAAAATACGAGTATCGCGAATGGAGGAAATGTCTTTCTAGACAGAGTTAGGCTAATTGTAATTGAATTACAGATTATAATTACAATGTAATTAATAACAATTAACAATTCAACAACAATTAACAATCACATTGTAATGTAATTGAATATTAGTGTGAAGATGGCTGATGTAGTGAAATGTGTTTGTTTCACAGGTGGCAAACTAAAAATGTAGTCTGACTTCTCTCAGATTTTATTATTTTATGCTAGCCGGCTTTCGAAGTTGCCCTCATCAGGCAGTCTATAAGAAACCCTCCATTTAGTAAAACCGATATACAATTCTAGTTGCTAAAATACGTATAAGGGATATTAACATTGCATTATATTTATAATTCAATTACGATTTGCCCAACTCCGCCGTTAGAGTGCAGATACCCGGCCAAGGTCCTTAGGTTTTTATCTGGGAGGTGAAAAACATTTGAGCACGCCGTCCTTCGGATGGGACATTAAGCGATGGTCCCTAACCTGTGCGATATCAGGTACTCGATAAAGATTGCTGCCCCAGGTGAATAAAAACGTAGGATAGGAAACATTTAGGACTCCCATAGTAGAGTGGGGTCATGTCCACCAGAGTGCGAAAGGAGGCGATATGACCTCATAGTTAAAGCCCAAGTCACAAGAACAATTTGGGAAGCTCTCCCAACCCAGTGTGTATCCCTAGGGACCTGAGCATCCAATGCTCGTATCCCTTCCCTGTTGGCTCTATTGTACAAGTTCTAAATTTTGTCTACCCATGTTTAGTTAACCGTATGGGTCTTTAATGAGTAACTAATATCGTACAGACTTGAGACCATCGCTTAACGTCCCATCCGAAGGACGGCGATCTCAACGTTTTTGACTCCTAGATAAAAAACCTGAGGGCCTTGGCCGGGTTCGAACCTCTGAGCTACCAGCGCCCTCTTCTAAAGATCTTACTAATCATTTTTTTTTGTCCAATACCTCGCTCTTGGAAGACTTGAACAACACCCAAAATTAATGTTTGAAGAAAATATGGTGGTAGTTTCCGTAGGTCAAATCGACCGGCTGAGCTCGTCAGCTGATGAGCTGATATCATAGGCTGATTTCGTATATACCCCAAAAACCACTAGTTTCATTTCTTATGACCTCTAGCCATCCACTACTGCGGGAAAGAAATTTTAGTTACAGAATTATAAAAATTAAAAAATAAGAAAAATATTTAAGATATGAAAAATTATGCTTTCATTATTATAATTTACTATTGTAACTCATGCCCGGAATTACGAAACTACGAGCATATCGCCTACTACCAGATCGCTCTTTCGACGTCAGACATGAGCCCGACTCTACTGTGGGAGCCCTAAATTTTTCTCCACGTACCACGCTAGTACGCTACCGGCGCCCCTCTTTCATTATTATATCCTACCGGATGTATTTGAATATAATAATATATTTGAAATAAGGCCCATCTCTGGTTGCCCTGAGCCGGAGATGGGGACAATGAACAAGGAACACACCTTGTTGTGTCTGTCCAATAAGGATGTCACATCTATCTACGAACACACCCACCCCATCCATCATATTTCTTATTGTATTTATTTTATTACATATTTACAAGATTCACATTTTAAAGCAAGAATGGACTCGTATCTTTAGAGACAGAAGATCAGACAACAAGTACAACTACTAAACCTAGGGCACTGATGAAAGGGTATTTAAAAAATCGTTGGTGAAACATCGGCAATGTACTTCCCCACAACGAATTAATTAATTAATTTTTCGCTCTCCCTCCAAAAGCAGTCACCGCTAATATTCAGTAGTTGACTAACATAGAGGCTCCTAAATCCTCATATTAATTTTTGTGTCGGTAAATTCATTACATTGGCAGCTATTAGTGTTTTTGAATTGAGCCCTTTACGTGAGCCGATATTGCTGAAATTTGATAGATTATGTTCGCATTGAGTTTTGTCTTTACATCGATACATTCATTACATCAGCCGTTACTCCAGTTTCTGAGATCTCTTCTGCCGATTCCGCTGAAAATTATTAAGTGTCGTCTTCATGGGGTTTTGAATTCATATATGCGTTTTTGTGTTGAGACATTTATAACAACGGCAGTTATTAATGTTTTTGAGTTAAGCCTGTTCCCTAATCCTCCCTTCCCTTTGGTCGATTTGTTAGGAAATTAATGGGTGTTGTCGTTAGACGGTTCTGGATTCACGTATAAAATTTCGTGTCGAGACACTTCTATCTACACACAGACAGACATTTTTTTTTATAGTTAGTTATTATGACTCATGCCCGGGCTTTAACTACGAGGTCATATCGCCTACTATCAGAGCGTCACTGATGGACATGAGCCCGGCGGCTCTACTATGGTAATCCTAAATTTTCCCTACCATAAATTTGTATTCACCTAGGGTAGGGGTCTTTAACGAGGACCTGAAATCATGTAAGCTCGGGACCATCGCTTAACGTCCCATCAGAAGGACGGCTGGCTTAAGTTAATTTTACCTTCCAGATAAAATAAATTGAGGGCCTCGGCCGCGGAACCCGCGATCTTGATTTTTTTTTTGTATATATTTGTGATTTAGAGATCGGAAAACATGAAATTTCGTTGAAAACTAGACCCTGTTCTAAGCATAACCTTATGGGCAATGCAGACATGGCCACTTTACTGATAAATTGTCTTTTTAATTATGTTATTGAATAAAGATATACAATTTAATTTTGGAATGAAGTGAGGTCAAAGAGGAACCTTGGTAATTGGTAGAAGATAACGGAATAAAGAAAAGGATGTAAATAAACTCCAGAATGAATGGATATTTGTGTTGCTGATAAATGTAAAAAAACAATTCTAACAAAACTTTAACTATCCACAAAACTAAAAGTGTTTTGTTGGGCAAACTGATGAGATTTTCTTGCCAGAAAGTATAAATGGTTATTACTTTGGATGGACGCTGAGAGTATGATGGAAGAAATGTTTATGAGTTAGCTCCAAGACTTCAGTGAAACAGTCAACAAATAATGACTCGAGTGTACATTTGACTTCTTTCTGCTTAAATTTTAGACTTTAACTGAAGAGATTTGCATCCTCGGCAATCTACTTCCCCAGAACGAATTAATCAATTGAAGCGGTCATTGTTAAAAGCGGATATGTGACATCAAATGTCAAAACGACTTTTTTATATTTTCATAATCTTGAGGACTGAACACATCTTCTGTGTTGAAATGAGACATGTGCAGTGCGCTCTTTGGTTGTGGTGGAGCTGAGAATATTTGAGTCACTGTTGAAAGGAGGTATGTGACGCAATTCTTTAGGAAGTTTTATTGAGCTTCCCAAAATTTTTATTTTTGTTACATATCCCCTTTCAACAATGACCGCTTCAATTATTTTTTCGCTCCCCCTTCTAAACAAGACCACCGTTTGTACTAATATTACATAGGGGCTCCTAAAGCCCTCATACTAAATTTTTTGACGATAAAATCTAGTGTTTCTAGTTTTATAAACAGTATTATTATTTTGTAATATGTTTTGAGACCAATTAAAAAATAACTTTTTTCATTTGTGAAAGTCCTCATTGGGTTTTCATTTCAAATATGATATTTCAAGTCGATGCATTCATTACATTGGTAGTTATTCGAGTTTTTGAATAGAGCCCCCTCCCACCCTCCCCCTCTGATCCCCCTTTCCCTTCTGCCAATTCAGCTGAAAATTAGTATGTGTCATCCTTTTGAGTTTTTGAATTCACAAATGAATTTTGTGTAGATACACTCATTCTATCGGCAGTAATTACACTTTTTGTGTTAAGCCTTCTCCCTAATCCCCCCTTTTTTTTGGTCGATTTGGCTTAAAATCAATAGGTTCTGTCGCTAGAGGTTTCTGGATTCACATATGAAATTTCATGTTGATATATTCATTCTATCGAGAGTTGTCGTGTCCACAGACAGACAGAATTTTATTTTCCATACTAGGAATCTAGTGGAAAAAAGACAAATTCCGTTGAAAACTCCGCATCAAATTTTTAACCGATTACATAACTTCCCCTATACGTGGTATAGCTGGGGAAGAAAAAAAAAAAAAAAAAAAAAAGCATACTTACACATTGATGAACGTAACTTGAAAAAATAACGTGACAAAGATAAGAAATGACAAAACTAGTTGACATGTCTCTGTATGGAGTTGGGGCTGTCAGCCAGAGATAAGAAGTGGTTGGTCCAGACTGGACGTGACTTGGATACAGTCCTCTCTGTAAGGACACCAGTCTTTGTCAAGGATCTGTAGCGCTCACTTGGTGGATATAGAAGTTGATGTCTGTCTTTACACGATAACTCCCGATAGAATGAATGTATCGAAATTTCATATGTGAAACCAGAAAACTCTAACAACGACACCTATTGATTTTCAGCCAAATAGACCAAAGAAAAGGGGATATTAGGGAGAAGGCTTAACACAAAAAATGTAATAACTGCCGATAGAATGAATGTATCTACCCGAAATTTTATATGTGTGACCAAAACCCCGTAAGGACAACAACTATCGATTTTCAGCCAAATAGACCAAAGAAAAGGGGATATTAGGGAGAAGGCTTAACAAAAAAAATGTAATAACTGCCGATAGAATGAATGTATCTACCCGAAATTTTATATGTGTGACCAAAACCCCGTAAGGACAACAACTATCGATTTTCAGCCAAATAGACCAAAGAAAAGGGGATATTAGGGAGAAAGCTTAACACAAAAAATGTAATAACTGCCGATAGAATGAATGTATCTACCCGAAATTTTATATGTGTGACCAAAACCCCGTAAGGACAACAACTATCGATTTTCAGCCAAATAGACCAAAGAAAAGGGGATATTAGGGAGAAGGCTTAACACAAAAAATGTAATAACTGCCGATAGAATGAATGTATCTACCCGAAATTTTATATGTGTGACCAAAACCCCGTAAGGACAACAACTATCGATTTTCAGCCAAATAGACCAAAGAAAAGGGGATATTAGGGAGAAGGCTTAACACAAAAAATGTAATAACTGCCGATAGAATGAATGTATCTACCCGAAATTTTATATGTGTGACCAAAACCCCGTAAGGACAACAACTATCGATTTTCAGCCAAATCAGCTCAAGGGAAGGGGGAGTGAGGCTTAACTCAAAAACTCTAATAACTGCCGTTTATTGAACTTATTCGACACAAAAGTTAGTATGACGGTTTAGGAGCCTCTATGTAAGTCAACTGTAGAATATTAGCGCAAATGGTTGACTGGTTTTGAAGGGGGAGCGAAAAATTAATTTATTAATTCGTTCTGGGGAAGTACATTGCCAGTGATTCAGCGGTGACTTTTTTTCGGTGTTTCCAAGACAGAAATACAGTAATTAAAAGTAAGTAGACGGTTTAATTTTAAAGAAAAACAGAACTTTAAGTAATTTGTTATTAAATAAACTCCAAACGTTGAAGAGCCAGGGTCTAGTGAGTGGTGAGATATTGACTAGCACATGGAGAAGATGGAATTAGCAGAGAGGGCAGGATCAGATCGTGTCTAGACTCTAGACGTTGAAGAATTCCAGGCCTATCGCGTTAATTATAACCAATTAGATATCTCAAGTTGGCATCTCGAGCGCAGTGACTCCAACATCTTCAAATGTTGTGTGCGATTGTTACATTTAACTGAACAGAGATAGTGGATGGTATAAGATACCATCTAAGAAGGAAACAGGATACAATAGGTACACAAATAATATTTATATTTTTTATAGATATTGTCCTTTCTTTAGATTGTACACAATTATACTACAAAACAGTGTTACTTCATCTATTTTTATTTACTACAATGTATATAAATGAAGCGTTGAGTATCAAACGTGGCTAAGTCCAAAATCCAAAATTTTGGGAAAATACGAAAAACATACTTATATTTCCCTCTCCACTCTTCGTTTCCATTTTTTTTTTTTTTTTTAATATAAATACAAATTTTGACTCATTAGAGAAGATAAGATAGGTGAAACAAATGGTGGGGCAATGAGTAATTAATTATAGTTAGTTATAAAATGGACTTAACTGGTTTTGTAACCAAACGGTGGACTTAAGCCGTTTTGAAACTAAAGGCTTGGGACAAGGATGTCTTTGCAACAAAACAAAATAAATTAACTAAAAACAATAATTAGGTTCAATTATTTATCATGTACTACATTTTTCACACATTTTAAAGACATTAAATGTCGAAAATTCAAATTATGTGAATTTGTTTTTAAAAAAAAGTAATAAATATTTCTCTCCCAAAATGCTTAGCAAAATTCTAAAAATTATTGTAAGCAACAAGTTGCTAAATAAAAGATGGACAAGAAAGAACAGGGATGATAACCTAATACAAGAAACCTTCCATCCTTTTGCAACCAAACTCCTCTACGTCATAGATTTTACAAAGGGACTTGAAGCAAAACTGCTATAGACTAAGAGCCTTTTGCTACAAAACTAGATGTGAGCAAGAATGGTTTTGCAACCAACACCAAACTTTGATAGGTACGTTATTTAACTGATTTGGAGCGACTTTTGCAACAAAATAATAGCATAGAAAGGTATAGAATTGCCTTGTGAACAACTTACAGTCGATAACTCATTTTTCGATTTTTTAGACTTAGCAACGCCTCAAATAATATTAATAGAAACAAAATAATGATAATACTGGGTGGACAACTCTTTTAATATACCTGACAATATTCTCTCTTGGGCAGGACACAGACCACCCCTCGTCAAAGTGTATAACCTGAGAGAACAAGAAACCTTAGCGCATAAAACTAACTAAAAAGTATAAATAAGAAAAGTGAACGCTAAGAATAGAACTACATATTTACTTAACAAAACTACTTAAATGGGTAATGGATACATAAAAACTAAAAATAAAAAATGCACAAAGACTGCAACTAGAATAAAACTAAAACTCACTGCTAAAAGAAAACAAATTAACACTAACGTAGTTAGTTCCTTATTATGGCTCATGCCCGGGCTTTAACTACGAGGTCATATCGCCTACTACCAGAGCGCTCTTTTGTCACTCTGGTGGACATAAACTCGACTCTACTGGTGGGACCCCTACGTTTTTATTCACCTAGGGTAAGGGTCTTTAATGAGTATTTAACATCGTACAGACTGGGAGGACCATCGCTTAACGTCCCATCTAAAGGATGGCGTAATTAAGTTTATTTTACCTCCCAGATAAAATAAACTAAGGGGCCTCGGCCGGGTTTCGAACCCGCGATTTGAGCTCAGTAAACAAGTACGCATACCTCTGTGCTGCCAGCGCGCTAACACTAACGTAAACAGAGAGCTCTGTAGACAGATGGGTAGATTGAGGTAATGGGCGAAAGGCCATAGGTAATGGGAGAAAATCACATTTCTACATCAAAATCTAAAACTCTCTATTTTTTTCAAACAACCCTAATAATAATATAATTTTCTAAATAATTTAATTCATTAAGTTAAATTTTTATTATTTTTTTTAATTTACATGTATATATAGACAAGATTTTTTCTGTTTTGTTATTCCGCCGCATCGCATTCAGTGAGAATGCTTTGTAGTGTTTATAATTTTTTCTATTTCCCCTCTTTTTTATTGTATGCCAACATAAAAATAACAAATAGTGTACTGAGAACATGAAAGCAAAGATGAACTATAAATATAAAAATAATTTTGTATTGAACTAAGTCTATTTATGTGAGATCTGTTGATGTCGATTTCTTTAGGGTTGGAGAGAGAAGTAACACATTTTCGGATATTTTCTTATTTATCTCATTGGAGGATGCAAAACTTCGTTTATCCGGATGCGAAAAATAGTTGTGTATATAAAATGATGACTTTGGATATTCTGAAGGGGGGTTCAGTGAGGTTGCCTTTACTTTTAGACCAGACCTCGTCCCTGCTTTCCATCCTATTCTGGCCGCATAGAATGAACCCAACAAAGACTATTATTTAGTTACTAAGTTAACACACAGATAAAATTAGACCTCTTATTGAGTATTTACATTGGATCCACCGGGACTGTTTACCTATTTATTTCAGTTTGTACGTTTAGTCAAGATCTATGAGGCAGCTTGAAGCCAGACCAGCAGTAGATCACTGTAAAGTATGTAGTTCCGTTCGGAAACAGTACACTCCGCCGTTCACTGCACAAATCTATTAACTCCACTTTTTGAAAAATCTTAAATTCAAGTGTCAAAGCACTTAGTTCAGTCATAGCTTTTATATTTATAATAAATTATAGGATTAACACTATTAAACGACAACATTTTTTTGGCCTTTGAATATTACTTATATAATTTATTTCAGAAGCCATTTTGATTAACTCCGTACCTACTTAATGTACATCGCAATAATTCAACTCAAATTCAGTAGCAGGTGCTGAATGATAACGGTAAAAATTTTAGTGCCGTTTTATCAGAATTAAAGTAAAACAAATTAGTCAGTCAGTCTAGTTGCCACAAAATCAAGTATTGTGTTTGAATTATTATAAAGAATTATTTCAATTTGATAGATATTTTTAAGAAAATAAATGTTATCAAAAAGAAAGCGCCATTTAATGTAATCCAAATGACTCACCAAGATTTTTTCTAAACAAAACCTTTACAAAATTGAGTCGTTAACAGAAAAGTAACCGTTACAAGGTTTCTAGTAAATAGGCTTAAAATGCGCTGGATGAAGTTAGAAAGGTCCAAACCCTACCTCATACAATTCGAATATGACTATAATGAAGATTCAGAATTTAATGGCATTAATATAAGTAAATCTGAAGCAGGTAGACAACAAAGTTTCAAAAATGTAGATCAGCCTTTATTATATCCAAAGGTAGAACTGTGACTGGAAAAAAGGAGAGACATGAAGGACCTGCTAAAATTCATTACTCCTGTTAAACATGATTACTATAAAAACTTGAGTACAAATCGAAATGTCGAGACCTCACATACAGCTGATGAAGAAGACATCATTTATATTGCTGATGAATTCACAAATAATAATAATAATATATTATATCAGAACTGGTAATATTCATTTTTCTGAAAAATCTGTAATAAAAATATATAATAATAATTTTTTGTAATAAAACACTTAAAAATTTGAACACTGAATTTAACGTTAAGTACCTATTACTTTTTTTCATTTGCCAAATCGATAACTCCCCCAGTCACATAAAAATTGTAACATTACTGACCATTATTTCATGGCTTGCTAGGTTTTTATGTTTTTTTTAAATGAGGTTACTATAGTTATATTACTTTGAGTATATAAAAAACTTGAATTTAATTTCCACACAAGGGATATGCCATAATGAAAGGTTTTATGTCTGTTATTGACT
Organism: Aradus depressus; assembly: GCA_963662175.1. Lineage (NCBI taxonomy): Eukaryota > Metazoa > Arthropoda > Insecta > Hemiptera > Aradidae > Aradus > Aradus depressus. Next base: position 50,229,579 of record OY759214.1, on the reverse strand, counting down.
TGATGGATTTCACAATAAATTAAAAAAATGAATAAAATTTTGAATAATAAAAAAAATTTAAGTTAATTAACTCTATAATTTCAAAAATAAAATAATCTACCATATGGTTGAGTGAAGCTCTAAAAAAAAATGAAAAACATATGTTATAAATAACTCTGTAAAATTTTGAAACTACGTTACTCGCACCAATCCAAAAATCCAAAAGTCTCCCGGTGTGATTCTGAAAATAAAGATTATTAAATATTATGTCCCGATAACGATTGGCGCTTATCTCAAAGGTGTTGATTCGCAAGGCCTATGAGTTTTGAGATTTGAATTTCATTGAGAGAGATATGGGGAATCAAAAAAAATCAAAACATATTTACAATGAAAACTATTTTAATAAAAAAAAAAAAACTTCGAACTTGAAAATTGGCCATTGAAATATATACAAAAAATAAAATGAATCCTACCTCGTGACGTCACCCTTGAAATATATTTACAAATTTTACTCCTTTAACATAAATTATGAGGTGCACGTTCTTCCCGCATCCTCTCTACCCTTCACTATTCACTTAGTACTCACCTTAACATGTTAACTCACTCTTTTCACTGAAATTGTCAAAAAATATAGAGACTAGTCTCTCATAGGTTCCACCTCTACCAGAACCCAACATAGACTGACTAAACTGCCTCCGCATGGAATTATGGGTAGCAAATTCGAGTTTCTTTTTTCTGTTGTCTCTTGTTTTACTTCTAAATATTAATATTTTTTGGTGTTTTCTCTCCTTTCTTCCGTTTCTTCTCTTTTCTAAATTGTCATCTTAATTTTCTGTAACTTTTCTTTTTAATTTTGCCTTCTTCATTTCTCGAAAACAGTGTTTAAAGTTTGTGGTATACATTTTCGGATCACTTGTATTATTTCAGATGGGATCCGGCCTAGTTGATTCGATGTATTTTAGAACTGACCGTTTCTTCAAAATTTACTACTGGCTTTTCTTTCTGATGTGGGCAGTTTTTCTCTTCTTTTTCTTCTTTAATCTTTTCTTAATAATTAACTGTCTTTTCCTAAAAATTTTCACAACCTTCTACCGACTCGTTTTTTAATTATTGACCTTTTCTTAATTTTGCTTATAACTTCCTGAAATTTTCTTCATTCCTTCTTCTTTTAGCTGTTTCATTTTGTTCCTGGGTGTTAAAATAGTCCTTTCTTAAAATTTGGTTTCATTTTAAAGTCGGTGGATCTTGTAATTATTATTTAAAATGTTTGTTGATAACTGTAAGGTTAGGCCTACAGCCACCTTTTCTTCCTTTTAAAGTTATTCTTACTTTCTTCCTGTTGATTTCTTTTAAAGTTGTTCTTCATCCTTAGGTTTCTTTCTTCTTTATTTTCTTTGTCCTTTTTTTTCAAATGGATTCCAAAAAAATAACGTCGCTTCGACATCGGTTGTCTTGGCAACGGGTTTGTTTACATTACAGGCTATTATTTCTTATTAATTTTATATATCGTTAGATGAAAGCTATTTATGCATTGTACAATATTTATTTGAATTTATATTATAAAGGGAATTTAAAAAAGCAATGTTCATTATTTCATCACATTTCCCCACTTTTTGTTTTATGGAGTTAATCGATTTGTGCAGTAAACGGCATATATATAGGCTCTTGAGAGGGCGCCGGTAGCTCAGTAGTATGCGTGCTTGTCTTCTGAGCTTAAGAACGTGGGTTCGTAACCCGACCGAGGCCCTTAGTTTATTTCATCTGGGAGGTAAAATAACTTAAGCACGCCGTCCTTCGAATGGGACGTTAAGCGATGGTCCCGAGCCTGTACGATGGAAGACTCCCCTACCCTAGGTGAATAAAAGGCAAAATTGAGGACTCTCACAGTAGAGTCAGGCTCATGTCCACCAGAGTGACGAAAGAGCGCTCTGGTAGTAAGCGATATGACTTCTTAGCGCCCAGACATGAGTTATAATACCTAACCTAACCTGTAGGTTCTTGAATAATCAGAGAAACACGGAGTTGAAAGAAATGATCGAGTGAAGTAAGCTTTCTTACTTGGGTATGCTTAGGTCCAAGTTTATTTTATGTCTTAAACGATGTTCTCTGTCGCATCTCAAAATCAAATTTTGCATAAATGTTTATTAGGGCATCAGACATAACCCTATAGATTTTGATTTTTAACAAGAGGAAAAGAGTTTTAATATAATTATTGGTAAGAACCGCAAATTTACTATATATTTTCGGGCGCCAAACATAATGGAGAATTAAATAAAACAATATTTGTAGATTTTCACAACTCACTTTAATTTTATCAACCTCATTCAAACATCAAAACAACGCAACTAAGACCCATCCCATCTTGGACAACCATCAACAATACTAAAGATTGCATCCCCACACTTGGTCGGCCATCTTTTTTTCATAATAAAGTAATACATGACAACTTACTACAAAATATCTAAATAAACTTATATTATTATTAGTGAAAATTCGGTCATTCACCGACAACATTTTATTTGTTTCAGTTTTCTTCTCAAAACTCAGTTTTTTTATTTGATATCAGAATATAGTGTGGAATTGTTCAATGGTTTTGCGTACATTGTCATCTCGTGTCAGCTGTTTGGGCTTAAGTCGGAAGAACAAGAAGAATCGTTGAAAAAAGTAGCTTTTTGTACGTTTATATTTCCCGCCCGTGTCTAGCGATTTGATGTGGACTGGGGTGTCCTATGACAACCACACAGATCTTTCTTCTGAGTCTCCTAAAGCTGAGAACAAGACGGCGAAAATCCAAAAGTCATATACATAGAAGTGGGACAACACATGTTTCTTAACATTATTTGGCGGCGATAATGGCCTCCTCACCTCCGCACTCCACTTCTTCAGCTAACTCACGTTTTGACTAAATTGTTGTTAGTTAAATTAGCTAGATTACAACGAAGCCGGTTTTATTGCAAAATTATATTCTGAAACCTGAGTCTATAAGTAGGTATAATTTAACCCTTTAACTGTGTAATAGTTCTCACTTCTCTTCCGCTAAACACTTTTAGTTAATAATCCCACAAACACGTTTCTTCTTGGGCTAAACACTTCTTTGAAATACATTTCCTCCAAGATGAGTGATCCGCAGCAAGTTGTTCTTTTGTTGTGTTGTGGTTGGAATGTGGAGTCTGGCTATTTTCCAAGACCACACCATTCAACCTTTAAGGATCACATATATTTTCATTATCTGTCCAGGAAAGCTTACATATTTATGTGGTCTAGTCAGTGCCATGATGGTATGGTAGGCATCCAGACACATGCCCACGGCGCCATTTGTATAGGGGCACTTCCACGTCCTAGGGATATGGGGACGATGAAATACTTATGGTTCAATCGGTACCACAAAGTTTCGATACTTTTACTCACGAGTAGTATCTAATAAAACTCGATACTACTCAAGTATCGAATAAAAAGTGTAGATAACTACTCGTTGAATCGAGTACATCGTTATAATTAATTTTAAACCATGTGTAATATATATATCTATATAATAATAATAAAAACAATAAAATTTGAAAGGTATAAATATGACTTGCCCTGAAAAGTCTACACAGGGGACTTGCAAGTAGGTCCAGACCTTTCTGAAGAAGAATCGGTTGGGCCTCATCCATCCCAGCTGATTTGAATGGTTTAAACGACTATATGGAGCATGCTTACAAGGACGATTCAACCATGTGAAACTATATTCGGGAACGCAAATTACTAACACTTCAATGTCGGTTGAGTTTAATGGAAATAAGAATTACCTATAACATACTGTGGAACGGCAACATCTCTACTGTTGGGAGAAGAAAGAAACAAATGTTTTTGGGACGGCCAATGGAATGACGGACCATCTCGGCAACTCGCTCTCGCGATTTTTCAAGACAAACGTACAGTTTCACGCCTCCGATTATACATATTATCGTATCTCGATTATTTTTGTTTAAAATTACAAATTTTAAAAAATTGAATAAACAGATGTAAACATTAATTGAATTCTTGATGCATTTAGATATTCTACAAATGATTTTTATTATCTAGAGTGGTGGGGGATGCCATCTACATCTTCATTTTTCTTCCCCCCCTCTTTCATTATATTAGTATAGGGGAAGCTGGAATGTGTGCGGTTGTTGTTATTTTTTATGCTGGGAGGCTAAATACAGGCTATGATCTTTACAACTATTAATTATCTCAGTAAATATATACCTGGAGAATTTCTTCTGAAGTTCATAAGGCTTCATTGTAGGGCATCCGTTATAATTCATACATAGTAACCAACTTTTTTTTATTTAGAAGAAGTTTCATGTTCGTCGGATCTGCACATTTGACTTTTACTTTTTAACTCCGTGTCTTTCCCTAAAGCACTCAAGTAACTAGAACGAAGTAATATATCTAGCACTAGAACGAGCTATATTCTGATAGATTCTGGTTGAAGCCTGTCTATTGACATTGCTGTCTTCATGTGTTTTTCAAGAAATATAAAGAATCTGCTCCACAAGGTCCACCTATATTCTATAATTCTTCCTCGACTATGATAGTTAAAAACAACCAAAATATATTTTATAACGTTCATTGTAAAGTGATGTTTATGGGGTTAGTTATAGGTCAGTAAAATCGAAATAAATCTTTCTTTTTCAATTTTTATTTATTTATTTAGGATCCTAAAAAGTAGTATTATTACGAATTCAAATTAAACTCTCTTTGCTTTCTCGTAAGTGCCCACATATTTATATTTGGTTAATACTTTACAACAGTTACTGCTACAGGTGTATACATAGTTGTCAAACATTCAAACTAATAACGGAAAATATTTGCATGCTCCTATAAAAATGGGGAGGGTTCTTACATAATAATTACAACAAGAAGGAACAATCACATTAGCAAATATATACATTTTGTAACTAAATAAACTTTTTTATTTCAATTTATGACATGCAAATAACTTGGTAATAATAATTTATACTTAACAAAAGGCATCTACTTTTTTAGGAAAAAAATTGTAATATGCCTATGCCACATACAATTTTTTATAATATTTAAAAATAATAGAGAAAAAACTTTTCTTTCTCGTCTTCCCAGTTTAAGTAAGCATTAACTTTTGTATCCCCTCAAAAATACAGAAAGATAGTCATTACATTAAGAAAAAAAAGGGATACTAAAAAGTCAAACATTAACCTGGCAACACTGATTTCAGTATTTTGTCCAATGCCTTTAGTTTATTGCATAGGAGCTTCAAGTTTATAAAGTTCTAAAACGAAGTTTCATTATTAAATGGAATAAGGAAATGAGAGTAAGTACCATAAGTTTTTTTTTTTTTTAAATCCTCAACTGTATTAAATATATTATTGTTTTTTTTCTTCTAACCTTACTTCTTTAAACAAGGCTTATTAAAATGTATATTTAAATATGCTTTATTAACATTATTTTCAGTCGCATTAGTGCCTGATTATTTTTTTATTTTTATTTATTTTTTTGGTTTTAACCTAATTGTAAAGTATAGGAAAATATCGGTAATGGAAATGTTTAATAAGAGCTCGTCCCTCTTCTGATTTGGGGGTCTTGAATTAAAGTGGATTCGTAGACACTACTCTGTTCATTGTCTTCACTCATCCTTACAAAGGACTATTATATTGATTTGTTTCTTTGAAAATACGGTTATATTGTAATGTCTGAAATAAAAAATTTATTCAAAACCAGGTCCACTACTATTTTTGTAAGTGATTGAAAAATGAGAAACAAATATAAATACATTTTAATCAGTCAAGAGATAACAAACAGGGTGTATGTTAATAAGGTTTTATAACGCTGGTAAGGGGCTGTCCTTGAATTACGTAACGCAAAATTGTCCAAATTTGAATAACCACCCCTCCCCCTATAACGGAAGGCCTTTGTTTTGGGATGAAAACTTTACCCTTTGCAGTTCCTTTTTGACAAACATTTTTCAAATGCTCACATGTTTTGTTTTATCGGGATACGCATTTTGATAACACTTGATCCAATTGTGTACAGCTTTTCTTTGTCAACAACACTTTTTGGATTCATTGTTGTCTTGTAAACTTGGGAACTGATTCGAATGAACTATATGTAAACAAACCAAGTCATGTTTGTCGTTATGGATGTCACCAAAAAAAAAAAACCTATTCAAAACATCCGTGAAATTTGAATGGTTTTATAAATCACCATAAGAAATTTGAGTATTTTATGATCAAGTGATGTTTGTGTATTTTTATTTAAAAATTTGTTTTTTCGGTAGTTTAATTTTTTTATTATATCACTAAAATGTGGCAAAATATCAAAAATTTTTAGTTTCTGAAAAAAGTATCTGAAAATGAAACATTTATTTGACCAAAATTTTAATCGAACTAGCGTTACGTAACGTCAAAATTGCCGCCCCCCCCCCCCTTACGTAATTTAAGGACAGACCCTAAATATGTCACCTACAATCAATTTCACCAGTAAATATCCTCGAGAACGTGGGTCGAAACCCGACCGAGGCCCTTTAGTTTATTTTATCTGGGAGTTGAAATAAACTTAAGCACGCCGTCCTTCGGATGGGACGTTAAGCGATGGTCCCGAGCCTGTACGATATCAGGTACTCGTTAGACCCCTACCCTAGGTGAATAAAAATTTAGGGTGGGCAAAATTTAGGACTTCCACAGTAGAGTCGGGCTCATGTCCACCAGAGTGACGAAAGAGCGCTCTGGTGGTAGGCGATATGACCTCGTAGTTAAAGCCCGGGCATGAGTCATAAAACCTAACCTCTACTGTTCTGAGACTATTTATTTTTTAGACCGACATAAAATGACAGAACACCTCAGCCAGGCGCTCTCGTCATTTTTTAGGAGAATGTTTTAGTTTGAGGTGGAGGATTCTACAAAAGATTGTGGTACAGCCTACCGCCGAGTGGGCAGCAGACTAAGGTTGATTACAGATATTAATTACTCCTCTATAATTAAGGTAATAATACGTGAGGTGGGCTGTCTACCTCCACTTATGTCGGTCTCAAGGCTGCACGCCGATGTCTCCCCCCTTCAGTCTGTCTGTCTCCTGTCTCCGAGTTGAGGAAGTCAATAACCTTTCTTTCCAGTGGGTCACCTGTCATAAAAAAGTTAACATAAAAAAAATTATTTTGTTCGTCCTACAAAATCAAGTTTATTTTGTAGCTACTGCATTTATTGAAAATTACTGTTGGAATCCCACATTAGTTAAACAATTTGATGACATTTGCAAAAGTAAGACTATGAAAAAATAACAGCAGCGCGGTTATATCAACGTATATAATTTAAAAAAAAAACTACTTACGTACTAAAGCAATTTGAGTACAATTAGGAACATTAGTCGAACTTTCCAAAGTCCAGAAACAGTCCTATGGACAAGTTCCGATGTCAAAAAATGTGAGGCAAGGTGCGACAGATGTTAACATAGAAACTTGCACATTTAAATTATTTCAACTGAATTGTGCAATCCTAGGATTTTATAGAAACCTTTCCTTTCAAGTCTCTCCCACAGCACCTTCAATCTTTCTAATTCAATGTGAAAAAAGCAATCTCGAATTTATTTAAATGTTTATTTGGAGATACTGAAACAAGTTGTGTTTCAGTATTTTGAAACAAGTTGTGTTTCAGTATTTTGAAACAAGTTGTATTTCAGTATTTTGAAACAAGTTGTGTTTCAGTATTTTGAAACAAGTTGTGTTTCAGTATTTTGAAACAAGTTGTGTTTCAGTATTTTGGAACAAGTTGTGTTTCAGTATTTTTAAATTTGAAGAATTTAAAACAGTTCCATCCTATTTTCATCGATAGAAGAATGTACTTTTTGCATCTATACTATAAAAAGCCGACATCACCTCTCGAATAACTAATGACCATTCTGTCTTCCTCACAGAGCCGATGTCCCGAGGTGACCTGGCCGGCCCGTGACACTGCCTGCTCAGCTGACTCCTGCCAAGGGACTGCCGACTGCGCTGATGATAGTCTCTGCTGCCACAATGGCTGTGTCAAGTCTTGTATCCGACCTCCAGATCCACCTTTCTGTAAGTATCCTTCCCCATACTACATTATATATATTTTAAAACAATGTCCATACTTCTTCTTAGGGAACAATAAATCTTTTGCAGGAATACTAAATTTATTTTATTAATTATTAATAAAATACATTTAGTATTCCTGCAAAAGATTTAAAATGTAAAAAAAGCTGTGCAGAAATCAATTTTCCCAAATTCAATATTTGAAGGTTTAAATTTGCATGTTTTTGACTAGAAATGTCTAATTTCCCTGATATTTCCAGGTCGTCTATAAATATCTTACATTGGGCTACTGATTGAGAATCGATGAACCTCATTTATAATAACGGGGCACTACCTAAATGAAAACGGTACTCTGTTAGTTTCAATCATTAGACCTGGAAATGGCAGAAAAGATACCTGGAAAATTCAGGGAAATGCACTGCAAAAGTTCCTATATTGGTATTTCATACTAGTTCTGTGAAAGATGTAAAGGAAGATATAGAGGGCGCCGGTAGTTTAGAGGTAGCGTCATTGCTTACTGAGCTCAAGATCGCAGGTTCGAAACCCGGCCGAGGCCCTTGGGTTTCTTATCTAGGAGGTGAAGAAACCTTGAGCACGCCGTCCTTCAGACGGGACGTTCAGCTACTGTCCCGAGCCGAAATACTCGTTACAAGCCCTACCCTAGGTGAATAAATATTTAGGGTATGCAAAATTTAGGACTTCCATTGGAGAGTCGGGCTCATGTCCACCAGAGTGACGAAAGAGCGTTCTAGTGGTAGGTGATATGACCTCGTTGTTAAAGCCCGGGCATGAGTCACTATAACTAACTATAATACATAAATTAAATTTAAATCTAAGAGAAGGGAGGCTTGCTTTGGAAAAATAACAGCTGGCGGGTTTTGCTAATTCAGCAGCTGTCTCGTCTCGCCTCTATCATGTGTTTTCTTTTTTCACTTAAACATTTCTTCTTGAACAATGGTACATCCTCTGTTATTGGCTTTCATCGCACTATCAAGTAAGAAAAATTTATAAATAACTAATTTGTTATATTGTATAATTTATATTTTTATATATAACTATATAAAAATATAATTTGTTCGTTTGTTTGGTTCTCCGTCTCTGGTTCTCCGTCCTTGTATAGTCCCAATCAAGACAGAATAGACAAGCTCTCCACAGATTGGGATCTTTTTCTAACTTAAAAATCGACTCCAATGCAACATCATTTTTACTGTTTAAGCAACTTTGCACAGGGGTATATCGAATCACTTACTCACTTATTTATTTGTTTTCAAATTTCGATAATTGGACATTAAAAGTCGATATAGCAGTGTAGCCAAGTTCTTAAGCGATCCGAGCGCCAGCTATTATAATCAAACGCCACGTTTTGTTCTGTTTTGTATCCGACCCTTTACTTTCTGTACGATAATAGATTATTAAATTCTCTCAAACCATGCAGATTACATGATTGATGGGGATGATCTCATAATTACTGAATATAAATGTTTTTTAAAACGGCTTCGATTTATTTGGACTTTATTTATACGTAGCTTCGAGAATATTAACAATGAATAATATGTAGGCAGTTGGACTCAATTTTTTTCTTAATTTATTCAAATTATTTTTAATCGAGTGTCACCGCGTGGCAGATCAGCCACCAGTTTAGAAATAAAGGAATATTGCACTGGTGATTTTCTCGACATCGAACAGGCGTTCCATCGAGTCTGCCACTCAGGCTTGCTCTATAAACTCCGCACACAACTCCTATTCACATACTACCTCATATTAAAATCGTTTTTACATGATAGATTCTCGCAAGTTTCCCAGGAGAACGCACTATCATTTTTCATCCCGGTGAAAGCTGGCGTGCCACAGGGCAGTGCACTGAGTCCGCTTCTTTACTCCCTCTATACTCCCGACGTCCCTCAACATCCAGAAACACTCTTAGCCACAAACGCAGACGACACCGCCATTCTCACATCACACACCGACTCAAATCAAGCCTCAAGTAATCTTCAAAATCACTTAGATTCACTTTCAACCTGGGCCCACCGTTGGCGGATCAAATTCAACCACAAATCAGTACATGCTACGTTCACACTCCGCCGCAATAACTGCCCAACAGTCACATAGATAATCACATTCTACCAACCTCAGAGACTGTTCGCTACATTGGGCTGCACTTAGAAAGACGACTAACATTGTTATCATCTAACTGTATAAAATAATTGTTTCGTTCGGTTTGCAAGATACATGCCGAAAAACGTCTTAATTTTGAATTACAATTTTAATGACACGATATTATTTCGGGCATAGGTACATTTTACAAATACCGCTTTTATTATGATTTAAAAAATATATATTCATCTTCAAATAAAATTTAGAGAGATAACTGAAAGGCACATTTTATACAAAATAATTTTTTGAAGATAAATGCCAAAACTGTCTTAATTTTTAATTAATAATATGAAAGTGCCAGGCGGGAAACACCGAGAGTATTCAAACTTCGGACCGAAAAGATAATTTGTAATTTTAATGATAATTTTATAATATTAAAAGATAACGTGCTAGCCTACTAAGCTCAAGATCGGGGGTTCGAAGCCCCTCGAATGGGACATGCACGATGTCAGGTACTCGTTAATGGCAACATTTAGGACTCCCACAGTAGAGTCGGGCTTATTTCCATCTTGTAGTTAAAGCCCGGGCATGAGACACAATAACTAACTAAAAAGATAACCTACCTAAGTATTTTATTTTATTTTTAGCTTATCAATATTTCCGTTGTATTTACACAAAGTGCCGCAACCTTGGTAGTGTTTCCTTCGTTTAACACAATCTTGGTCCTCATCCTTGCTCACTCCGCCTAATACTAGCTCAGTATAACATGTTTAGGTACATTTTTGGTTCGCTGAGTGTTCACAATTTGTGAACTATTATATTTTTTATTAAGCATACCATTTTTCTCTCATTTCTAATTTCACACATTTTTTTTTTTCATAATGGAAACAGTATTTTATTCTGCCTTCTTACTTTCAACATATCGTATAATATTTTCCCAAAACGTCATAGCTGATGTTGAATGAGGTGAACATATCAGAGATCGTTTGTAGCAGACAAGTTTCATACGTCAGTCTATTTAAACTGAAATAACTTCCTTTTTACGATAGAAGAATGTTTGATTGGCCAGATGCATGGCCCTACATGTCCTGTCCCCGCTACATTATCTAACTGTTATATCGTATTTCTATATTCTTATAATTAAATTTTTAATTAACATCATTAAAGATATAATTGATTTTTTTTTAGGGCGCCGTTAGCTCAGTGATATGCGTGCTTGTCTTCTGAGCTCAAGATCGTGGGTTCGAAACTCGACCGAGGCCCTTAGTATATTTTATTTGGGAGGTAAAATAAACTTAACCTGCCGTCCTTCGGAAGGGACGTTAAGCGATGGTCCCGAGCCTGGAGGATGTCAGTTAGTCGTTAAAGTTCCCTACCCTAGGTGAATAAAAATTTAGGGTAGGCAAAATTTGGGACTCCAACAGTAGAGTCGGGCTCATGTCCACCAGACTGACGAAAGAGCGCTCTGTTAATAGGCGATATAACCTCTTAGTAAAAGTCCGGGCATGAGTCATAAAACCTAACCTATAATTGATTTGAATCTTACTTTTTGTTTTCAGTTTTTGATTGGTCCGATGAGATGCCGGAGCCTAATTATATTCGTAAGTATCATAACACTTTTTTTTTTTTATTGTGAATGGCGCTTTTTGCGCTGAACCAAATAATAAGTTTTTTTTTTTTTTTTAATTAAAACTAGTGGTATATATATATTTAAAACATGTGTATAATAATACTAAGTATCTCCATTGGTCCAATCTGCATAGTGACAGTATAAACAGTAAGTGGTAGAAATAGTGAATGATGGAAAGAAGCAATATGGATATCTTAAATCGCTGCAAGGCAATTAGAAAAAAACCACGTCGGCGAATCATCGGCAATGTACTTCCCCATGCCTTAACGAATTAATCAGTCAAGTTGTCGCTCTCCCTCTGAAACCAATCGACCGTTTTGGGCTAAAAATCAATAGTTGACTTACATCGAGTGTTCTGAATCCTCATACTAACTTTTGTGTTGATATGTACATTACTTGGACATTATAAGTGTTTTTGATTCGAGTCACCCTCCTCTCATATCCCACCCCTCCGTGTATTCTATATAGGGTTTTCAATTTAGATATAAAATTTCACGTTAATATATTTATTACGTCGGCAGTTAGTAAGGTTTTTAAATTTTTTTTTTTGGCAAACACGATTCGGGTCGGAAAACATGAAATTCCGATGCATATTTCAAATCTGACTCGATATATATATATATATATATATTTTTTTTTGTCTTTGTTTTTACAGTTCCAAATCTGGATTTATCCATCTTCCTTCAGGAACTACATATAAAAATGTTTCAAAAACGCTAGGACTAGAAGATGAAGCGAGTAGAGTACAAATCTTGTACTGAAAACATGAAGCGATATTTTACACTTGTTGAGTTCTTCTTTCAGTGTCTTAAAATATTATGTGTTAGATATTATGTAGCTCTCAAACAAATATTGTTTGCAAAATACATTTAATTTAATAATATTATTATCTATTTTTTAATTATTTATTTCTATTTTTTCTACTTAAAACAGACCAAGAAGACAATTCTGTGGAGGGAGACATGATAACGCTACCTGGCGGATGTGTGCTGGACCGGGAGCAGTATGTTCGACTGCAAGATTTTAAGAAGAATGAAAATATTATAGACTGGTAAAACTTTCCTAAAAACTAATAAACAAAGTTTCAATATAATTTAATTTATATATTTTTTTTGTCTGATACAAAAATAATCGTGTTGTCAATTTTGAAATAAGAAATGGAAGTGATCTTTTTATTTAATTCACAGACAGTATTCAGTCATTGCATTAAATAGTAAAGCTCTAAAATGTATTTTGACTAAATTAGGTATTATTATTGACCTGAGTTTACGAAGTTCTTTCTTAGGCGACTCATGTATTTCGTTGTACTCGTACTCCTCCTTAAACCCCTTTACCGATCACATTGAAATTTGCCACGATGGTAGTGGACACGGTGACGATGGTTTACTACTAAAAAAAATCTGAAATCGAACATACCACGGAGGAATAATCACCGAAAAACGAAATCCCCATTTAAATCAATTGAGAGACAAAATTCTCGCGCATAATAGAATTTTTCGATTTCAAATGTAAAAATCCAGGCGAAGCCCTTTTCGGTTTATTATCGGACACCACTTTTTTTGAGCTGTTTTTTTCAGTGTTCTAACGTACAAACTTCGAATTTTTTTCGATAAAAATATTCTTGAACATACAAAGAACACATAGTTAAAAGAATTTTGTGCAAAAACAGCTGTTGTTGTCTACAAAAAGGCTAGAAAAAATCCATTGAATTCAATTGCAATCTATTCAAAGTATTAATATATTCATAAAGAACATACAAGATGAGAAGTTACTGGTAATTATTAAACATACATCCATAAACATCCAGTGATCACAAACCGGTTCATATGCCCCATTTCAAATGCACTACTTGTATGTTAACGGACCACATTAACAGTATGATTCAATAAATTTAGACTGACAGCTCAGTTTTTGCAAACAGCAGAATGCATTGCACACCTAGTTATTATTGTAAGCTGTGTAGCTAGTTATTTATTAATTAATTATATGTAAATGTGTTTTGTTGACCAGTTATTGCCGGCAAGGGAGCGTGCTTTGCAAAGTGGCCCACAGAGAGGAGCACAAGACAAGGCATCACGGCCACCAGTAGTCCCTGACTACCTTACTTGGACTCTTTCATAGATTTATTTTATTACATTTTAATATTGTTCTACTATATTTTACAATTAAAAGTGTATTATTTTAATAAATTAAGATAATTTCTTTTCTATCATTTTAGCCTGTTTCCCTCAAGTAATATTTAAAGTAATCTTTCATTTGCCAAGAGTTTTTTTTTTTTTTTTGAACGAAACTGATCTAGTTTCAATGGAATCTGTGAAGTATAAACTAAATTGGATGGAGAGCACAGACAACCTGGCTCATGAGGGGTAAACACTCTCATTAATCTCAACATTAAAATCTGTTCAGTTAATTATTTAAATTATACAAAAATGTATTTTATGTTGTATCACTTCAATTACGTTTTTTTTCCGTTACATAATGATTTTGTTCTTTGGGATTCATTTTAATCCTATCGCGAAAGATGAATATTATCAAGAAAATATAGTTCCCAACTAGAACGTCATTACAGTAAGATTTTGTTGGGGTTCAGCAGCTATTAACCAGCGGAATACTGTAAAAGCCACAATCCGGAGTAATTACAACTAATTGATTAAAGGAGGATAAATAAATTAACAATACTACTTTTCGTGTAGAAATATATTTTGATGTATTTACATATTTAAACATTTTTTTACAACAAAAAGTATAAACAACATGTTAAAGAAATAATAAATAATGTCATATTACATTAATGAGGCCAAGTTCAGTTTGACTATAAAATAAATTAATGTGGAAATTCTTTTGTTTTCAATAAGAGGAACAGGTACATTTTTAACATTGCTTTATTATTATTACTGTTTGCTTAACAACATGCACTTAGGTAAGCTGTTTTCGTACAAGAACAAGTAGAGCAACGGCATCCAAACTGAGAACGCAGGAAATTTTTCTATTTTTTTGCATATAACATAAATAATTATACTTTATACATCCTGATAAAATAAATATTAAGTGAAGCAAGGTGAGTATTGAGGAAGAGGAATCTTGTTCTTGATTTATTATATGTTACAATTTCAAAATAAGGTAAAGATTATATTGGATCGGAGCCCTTACATTCCCAAATTCGTGGATATTTTTGTAATCCATCTCCAAAATTATCTTTCATTTAATCAAAATAAGTTCAAGAATAAAATCTAATTTTTTTCTGTTGAAAGACTTATCTTTCAACAGAAAAAAATTAGGAGGTTTCAGAAAATGTTGATGGATATGATTGGTGGAGTATGAACAGAATATCCTTTTGTTTTTCTGAAAACAAATGTTTGCAAAAATTGTCCCCCCCCCCCCCCCCCCCCACCCCTCCCAACTATGAATTGTCTCAAGGGAAACTTTAGAATAAAATAGTTTTGGACGAAATTGGGAACAATAGTTTTGCAAGGAGGAGGGGATGATAATTGTAACATTTTTTTTAATTTCAAGAAAGTGCATGCAATACTTGAAAGAGAAAATTACTCCATTCAGTAGTTATAAATAAGAATATTCTATAAAGAAAAAACCTAAAAAATTTAATTACATATTTATTAAAATACCAATTTATATTTTATATGGGAAAAACATTTAAGGTAACCATTAGCAACCAAACTTGTCAACTTATTAATATTTTTTTTTTGTAAAGGTGTCATAATTTTAACACGCTTATTAAATAAATAATTCTATTTGCTGGCTTACACAAGCCAATTAAATTCACAATAATATATTTTTTCTATTTTTTTTTTTGGTTCATTCAAATCATAAACGTTTCAGGAAGTAATCCCGCCTTAAGTAACTAAAGTCATATGATTATTACTCATTGGGCTCATGTCCACCAGAGTGACGAAAGAGCGCTCTGGTAGTAGGCGATATGACCTCGTAGTTAAAGCCCGGGCATGAGTCATAAAACCTAAACCTTATTACTCATTGAATAATTTTCTTTTAGATACTGATGATGGCAGTACTTCCCGACACAGGTTTGGGTTTATCAAATCGTGAAACCAAGAAAAAAAAGTCGGTAAATCACCGGCTACGCCATCCCAGCACGAATTAATCAATTACATTTTCGCTTCTGAATCCTCATTAAATTTTGTGTCGATAAATTCATTACATCGGCAGTTATTCAGGGTTTTTGAGTTGAGCCTTTGAGAGTCTAACTCACCTGAAACGGTTTCATATTAATAAAAATGCATCATCAACCAATAACAAAAGAAAACGTTGAAAATTACAATATTCGCCTCTTCACAACACTATTTTATATTAGTATCAATGTTTACAAACATACTTCTTGGTTAGATCTCACATTTTATATTACATATTTACAAATATTTATATTATTTTTTACATTTCTAAATATTTTCAATACACTAAAAACAATTTACATTTTCTTTATCATAGAGTCTTATCAACTTCAGTTCCGCTCTATGTTCTAAATATGCGAATATAATTATAAAAATAATTTAAAACCAACTTATATATTTACACATTAGTATCTTATTTATTGATAAAATATATTTTTCCTTATTTAAAAATATTTTTGACACATCACAGACATTTATTATTATTAGTTAGTACTTTAGTATTTGGAATGATTTTTTTTTCTTAATAAAAACGTAATGTTTTCCAAACGTCAAAATGGTACCATTGAGGTTGGATATACTAAATAATTTTGGTCATTAGATTTCTAACATAAGTTTTGCTTAAATGATCGCCATTTAACTGTGATGGATATTTAATTCATGATAGAATAGTGAAATATCCAACATTATCAACAATGGAAGCACTGTTCTTGCAAAAGCAATATACATTTTTCGAACAGAATAAAAAATAATAAATAACTTGAAATAAGTATATATGTAACTACACTCACATAGGGACACTTGTGAAACATTTCTAAATTATATAAAAATATTCTTGAGGTAAATGCAAGATTCGAGATTCTGTCTTTCCTTCCACTTATTGTCAGAAGAGATACAAGTATACAATAAATTAATACTCTTATCTATCCTCTGAGTCGAGACGGGCTGGTGGGGGTAAGCAAGTTGGAGGGGAGCGGTGTTGCCAATTCTCCAGTTTGACACAAGTTCCTCCGTTCTTTAGCTTTCTTTCTACATGACATAGAAAGAGACCATATAGAAAGAAAGCAAATAACAGTTATTTATAGGGTAAGCACAGCAAGTTGCTTTGGAAACCAAGGGACGCGGAGCTCTGATTGGCTCCCCAATAACCATCATCCACCTCTAAAGTCTCAACTAAGACCGAACAGACTATAAGTTAATATATAAGAGAGAGCTGGAACAATCTCCAACGGTAAGAGGTACAGTTTTACATGCGAAAACCAACTACAGACAGCCACGCATCACCATCAAATGATACAAAATGCATTATACTATTTTTAGAAACTGACTAATACAAGGGCAGAAAAGTTAATTTAATACAAATCATTCTTAAAATATCCCCAAAATTCATGTAGCGATGAAACATAGGTCACATTAAGTTTTTGAAAGTTTTTTGTATGGTGAAAAAAATCCATTTCTTCAATTCGCCACAACTCCCCCGAACTCCTGATATTTTGTAC
The DNA here is from genome assembly GCA_963662175.1 of Aradus depressus. Taxonomy (NCBI): domain Eukaryota; kingdom Metazoa; phylum Arthropoda; class Insecta; order Hemiptera; family Aradidae; genus Aradus; species Aradus depressus. Next base: position 50,212,185 of record OY759214.1, on the reverse strand, counting down.
CATTATTTCTAGTTGTAAGTAGGAAAATAATATTGTACGCTCAATAAGCCAACCCTGAGGCCCTATAAATGCTGCCATCTTACTGTTGGCCACACTGTCACTGACGAGTAGCTACAGTTGACCCTATGACTCTCCGGACCTACTGTTGGGTATCAGTTTGTCCAGACTGGACTTGTCCTCTTCAGGGCTCACCTCCAGAGACCGAGGCACCTCGTACCCTCCTGTGTCGTCGTACAATAACTCCAGGTACTTGGCAGGTTCTGTTCCTTTCTTCCCATCTCCGTCTGGTTAACACAAAACAATTATACGTATAAATATTCAGTTGTTTATATTTTCTAAACTGGTGTTCCTCAGATCATCGCAAAATATTCATAGTGACGACGAATCTTCAGCTTCGTTAAGTAGATCCTGATTGTTTGTTTGGTCGGCGAACTTTGCTCATGTGTTACACGGGCAGTATATAAGAGTGGCCACGCTCTCAGGCCTCTGAGAAGTTTAGCTTCGCTTTGGGGAAGGTTTCTTTTGCTTCCGCCGTGATATTCCCGTCCGTTTTTAGAATGACATTCAGAGAAAAATTAATTGAAATTGTGTTTTAAATGTTTGTCATGAGGAATCTTTTAGTGAGGAAAACAGGGCAAAATATGAGATCAAATTGGATTGGAACTAAAAAAAAAGCGGTAAGTTTCTTACGAGTTGAACAGTGAAAATACAAACAAAACCAAATGAAACAAAGAAGTTATTCATAAAAATAATGATTTTATCGATGGATTCACTAGTAACAAGCCCGAGAAAGTATTGAAATGTGTCAATTGTCAATGTGTAAAATATTACACATTCGGCAATAATTTTGAATTCCCCCCCAAAAACCTAGTAATGATAAAATGATCATCAAAAATAGAATGATATTAAGTCCATTAACAATTTCCTAATTAAATGTTTTCAAACATTAAAATAAAAATAAAATGGACTAGAAATAAAAACTTCACAAAAAAAAATTAATTACTTAATTATTTCACAAATACAGCAAAATTTAGACTTTCCAGGCGTTTTAAATAGAGGAAACAGGATTGAGGATTTATAAAAAACTGGATTAGAAGTCATTCCAAAGAAACATTTATTATCTATGGTTGATATTACCTTAATAAGTTTACCAACTTATACCAGTTCTTGAGTTCATTTTATACTTGTTTTTAACGTTTGGAACATTGAAATTGTTGATATGTTTGAGCACCTTTCTATTATTTTGATAACTTATTTGCTTAGTATTTTTCTTTTTGAAATTTAAAATTGTCAAAGATGTACATATTTCCAATATTTTACTTTACCTTGTTCCTAGAAAGTATTGATAAAATAAAGTCATTAATTGTATTAATAACTTGTTTTATTTGACGCCTCTTCATCTTTGAAACTTCCACTTTTCCAATAGCAAACAATTGATTACTTACTTTTTATTTCATCTCTTATTTTGTCATTTTCTCTTGCGTTTTCATAGTCCTCGTGTGACGAATATAGGACATTTTGTCACAATTTCATTCAACTAACTATTCACTGAACGCCGTTCTAAACTCGTATATCACAGCGGCACCAGAAACCATGCGTGAAGTGAAACTAACTAGTTGTAGTTTCGCAGACGCCCAGTATGGGCACTCTTACATAACGCTATTGAGTTGGCGTCAACTCAGCGAAGCGGAAGATTCGACACAGTTGGGAATATTTGATGTGTGTCTGAAGAGACATTTATAGAACGCAGATAGCGCCAATATAGAACACAAAATAGAAAGAAGAGAAGGCTACCTGAGAGAGAAGAACGGGAGGCGACGAGGTCCAGTTGTCTTTCTTTCAGATCTACAAGAACATCCAGACAGTACTTGAAGGTCGGTCGCTCCTCAGGCTTGAAGCTCCAACATCGCATCATCAGCCCATATCTACCCAACAGATCAAATATATTTTATTACAGCACCCATATAAGACAATCATTAATAGGGTTCCGCACCCAGAAAGTCGAAACGGAACCCTATTGTTCTCACTAAGAATATTGAGGGGGTTGTGCTAGAAGTACGAAGTGGTTCCAAAATTGTGGGAGCTACATATATTATATAAGCTGATGGCCTCAATCCTGACAAATTCTAATTTTTGTTCATATTTTGGGGGTGTTTCCATACACCAAAAAGGGGGTTAAAAGGGGGTTGTCTTAAAAACATGAAATATTCACAATTCCAACGAAATACAAATAGGTTTCATCATAATCGATGAAATGGTTTCTGATATAAGCGACTTACGACATTGTGGAAAAATTGTAGCAATAATCACAGGATTGGATTTTGGGGACCAATATTCTTGGTACTATAATACTTCATATTGTAGAAATGTTATTATAGTGAAATATTAACAGTTGCTCCAAAATAATGTGGTTTTCTCACAAGTCGGGAGGTGTGGAAGTGGGCTGGCCGAGTCGTCCTCCCTGCCGGACATAGTGTAGTACCTCCAGGTTGTTCCTGGCCGGATAGGGCTGTTGACCGAGGGACATGATCTCCCAGAGAAGTACTCCAAAGGCCCACACATCAGACTGGGAGGTGAACACACCGTCCACCAACGACTCCGGAGCCATCCATCTGCGTACACACGTTAATTTCAGTCACATATAATATATGTATATATCGTACTAGGGGATCATACTAGAAATATGTGGTGTAACTCAGTTGGACCGTAAGTTGATGAGACAGTAGAGTAACAATCTGTCCAGTGATGTTTATTTATTTATTTCTACAGGCAAAGCCTATTATGTTCACTTATAGGAAGACGAGAATTATTTCATAGGATTTTTCTAGCCTTAGAAATCTGAGTTGGGAGATACCGGAAAAGTAGGGATTTAAATGAATGAAGAGTAGGAGCAGGGCGAATCTGAAGAGGGAGAGAAGAGAGATCCAGAGGGAATTAGCTTGGATAAGGAAGGAGTTGTCCTATGGGAAGGGAGGTAAAGGTCAAAGCAACGGGATCTGGTGACTTTCTGGTGGATTAGGAACTTAAATTGGAGCATTTGGATGAGAAGTTATGTATTTTTTTTAGTAAGTAAAACAGCCAAATAATGAAGTGACACAAAACAATAAAACCGTAATATGAATTCGTCCATATGCTACTGTGGAAGTACACTCTTAACAAAAAACCAAAGTATGAGAGGAAATAATTTATTTATTCTCTTGCGAAAGGGTCTGGGGGTAAGAGACACATCATTTCAGAGATCTGAAAATTATCTACATTTTCAATGAATGCCTATAATCACCTAAATTAAATTGTAGTATGTCCTGCAAAATTATTTACGGAGAATATTGAATTATATTATTTCAAAGAGGAAACAAATAATTTAAATACAAATAATTGTTTTTATGGTTGTGTAGGTCTAAGACCAAAAAAAACAAACAATGTTGTCAATGATGTGTCTGTCTATGGACAGGTTGAAGCTGTGACGCACCTGACAGGGAGAAGCCCCTCACCCTCCTTCCTGTAGTAGTCATTCTTGTAGATGTCCCGGGCGAGGCCAAAGTCGCCAATCTTGACGAGCCTGAGAAGGGGGTCCTTGGAGGAGACGAGGCAGTTCCTACAGGCGAGGTCTCTGTGAACGAAGTGCATCTCTTCCAGGTAGCAGCAGCCTCGGGCCACGTCAGTGCACATCCCGACCAGCTCACACAGGTCCAGGCTACCTCCAGCAGACTGCAAAACAAGTTGGTCAATCAACGATAATCTACTTCCCCAGCATGCATTATTTGTAATCAACTCAGATGTCGCTTTTCTTTTGTTTTTATGGATGCGCTTTCCTGAAGTAGGTACAGGTACAGAGCGCCCTAGACAGCTGTGAGTTGCCTCTCAACTAGACAATGTTTTATCCACTTTATCAACTTTGACAACTTACTTTAAATAGTTCTGCAAGATGCCTCTATAAAAAAAAAAAAAAGTATAACTCATTAAGTAATTAATTTCTTTAATGCCCTTCCCCACTTCTTGAAGATAGTAGAAACAATAAGAAGATTTAAATTTCAACTAAAAACGTTTATGTTAGAGGAAACCTTCTACTCGGAAAAGGAATTTTTTCTCTTTGTTCAAAAATAAAAAAAAAAATTGATGCATGGCTTTCATTTTTATCTTTTTTTAGAGTTTCTGCACAGTTATTCTCCTTTAAGGTCTGTCGAAACTACGTTTTAATCATTATTTTTTATTATTTATATACGAATTTATTTTTCTTGTTTTCTCTTTTATGAACTTTTATTAGCATTTCATTTATAATTGTTGTTCTTTTGTATATTTCACACATTGTCGTGACCTGAGGATGCAACGTGGAAAGTCCCGAAATGTCGTCGTGAAAAAGACACTTCCGGAAAATTGATCAAAAAATACTTTAATTTAATTTTAAAAAAATACCTACTGTATTTATTATACACTTTATCTACTGTATAAAATTATTATTTTTGTACTCATATTTTAAGTATTTATTTATTAATTTCTTTTTACTTTTTAGTAGTATTGTTAATTCTAATCCATGTGGGTCAGACTCTAATAGTTATAGCTGTTTATGTATCTAAGCTATAATAATGTATACATTCTTATGACAAATTCTATTACCATGTTATGGTTTAACGGAAATAAAAATTATTATTATTATTATATGAGCTGAAAGTTGCGAATACAAACAGACGTTATGGCGCGTCAGAATCATTAAAATGCAAATACCTTTTTAAAAAGTTAAATACAAATGTAAAGTAGCTTTTATCCGGATTTTATTTCCACAAAACTGTTTCATTGCCTGTATTTGTGTTCATTTCAAGTGGGTATGAATTTTTTTAAACAGGGTCTAAAAATTGAAAACTCACACTAGAGGTGTGTCACAGGGGGTGTGAGAGCAAAACGTGTAAGAACCACTTCGCTAAACCTTTCTCCTCTTTGGCCGATTTGACTGAAAATCTTAAGGATTCTGGTTCACGGACACACAGAGTCAGAGTCGAACATACACAGATATGACTTTTTTCTTTTTGGATTCAGAGGGTCGAAAAATATAAAAATTTCCTGTGTTAACTTACATAATTTTATGGGACATAAATTTACTTCAATCCAGGGAAAATATTTCTTTAATTTTCCGATTCCAGTGAAAATTTAACATTCAGTTTTTGACCGATGATATAACTACCCGCAGAGGGAGTAAAACCTTAAATGGAAGGTGTTTTTGTCTCTTTATCAAAAGAAGAAGGATCCTGTAAGATGCTAGTAGTTACCAGAGGAGGACGTGTTGACCGGAGGTAGGAGAGGAGATCCCCCCCCTCCATCAGTTCCATGATGATGAAGTGAGGATCATTGTCCAGACAGACCCCGAGCAGCTGGAGGATGTGAGGATGTCGGAAGTTGGACATCAGCTGAGCCTCCTTCAGGAACTCACCTTTCTCCTGACTGCTGGCCCCCTTCCGCAGCGTCTGAACAATGTCAAACATATCTTTTAGCAATAATATTTTTCAGGAGACATGAAATTATAAAAATGTTTGATCGCACCTTCCCAGTATGCTTTAATTTCTGGAAATTAATAATAAAGTAATATTTTAACTCAAATGAACAATGTTTAGAGGTCCCCAAACCCCTTAAATTAAATGTTTAACTACACGGCATAGAACTAATTTGGTTTGTGGTCTTCTTGTCAGCGGCCATAACTAAGTATTACAAAATACTGATGGAAATAGTATACCGAGATAAAAGGCAATTTTACGGGAGAAGTCTTTTTTAATTTTTGAGAGTTCATTTGCTTATTAATGATGTCGAATACTCTTGCAGATTCGGGGTATTTGTAATCTGTAGAAAGAACCCTGTTTTTAGTTGGCTTGAAGAAGCCATAAACAGAAACCCTTATGGAGGATCTTCTGTGTCTGTTCGACAAGAATCGAGACCATGATATTTGTCTCTAAAACTTTAAATTTTACTTCTAGATGTAAAAAAATTGTCAGACCCAAAATAACTAATTATACTTATGTAGTTAATTATTAATATTAAAATCAAAAAATTAATTAAAAGTCTTGAAGTACTGATAAAGAATATATAATATTTGTAGGAAATATTAGCCTTTAAAGGGCGAACATAAGCAAAAACTCTTGTTTTGTTTTTGTGACAAAACTGGGCTTAAGCACGAGGTCATATCACATACTAACAAAGTACTCGTTCGTCGATTTGGTGGACATGAGCCTGACTCTACAACGCCAGACTTAAATTCACACTAGATACATCTCGTGTACAGAAAATTGTAAAAATTTGAGAGATCCAGGTTCTGAAGTTGATTTGACATGAAATGGCCCATTCATCATTTTGTCTTTAACGGGCACAAATAAAACTAAATAGAAGATATAAATGGTAACCTTAACAGCGACCCGAGTAGGACGTCCATCGGTGCCAGGGAGCGCAGCGGCCAGACCTTCAAACACCTCCCCAAAGGCACCCGAGCCGAGGAACTTGGTGAGGGTGATCTGATCCCGGGGGAGGGAGCGAGGAGGCTGGGAACTAGCGCCTGAGTAGAGTATGTTAGTGTTCTGTACCGACCACCGAGGGAGCTCACGTAGAGTGGCCAGCTCTGTGTCTCCAGAGACCACCATCGTCTTCTTTGGGTTGGATCGTGTTCTGTACAGTACTGAAACATTAAAACCACACTTGGCTCAGTAGGATATTCGGTGTATTTCACACATAACCATTACGTATATTCTTGTTTTCTTTTTGAATTCTATGCAAAAATAACTAGTTACTGTTACAAAAATAAATAGTATTAAATATATGAATATTATAAAAAATAAATGTGCAATTATATAAATAAAAAGGTAAGTGATTTTTTGTCCTTTATCTCTGAGAGTACAATATATCTGAGCTAGCAAAATTGCATGATTTAAGTTTTATGCCACCTAGTCTACATTCTAGTATGCATATCTTTAATGTCCTTCCCAACTTCTTTGTCCATTTCTTTGATCCATAATGGTAAAGAAACATTAAAGAAAACTAAAGGATTATAGCAAACATACTCATGAGAGAAATAAGCACAATAAACCCATTAAAATTGAAAAAACTGAAGTGATCCTTTAATTTTGTCCGGGAGTAGATATATAATATATATATATATATATATATATATATATATATATATATATATATATATATATATATATATTATATATCTGAATATATATAATTTTATTATTGTTATTGTTATTTTGTTTTCTTTCACTTTTCTATATTTCGCATATTGTGACCTGAAGGGATGAAAATGTCATCTTCCTGAAAAGTGATTATCTTAATTTTAATTTAACTAAAAAATGAACCTATCCATTAATATTATTATTTTTCTATTCATATTTTCAAGTATTTATTTATTCGTTTCATTTTATTTTTTATTAGTATCGTTCATTCTAATTCATGTATGTCTGACTCTGAGAGTTAATATCCGTTTGTATCTAATTTATGTCATCTTATGACTTCTATTAACATGTTATGATTTAACAGAAATAAATATTATTATTATAAATATAAATGGGGTTACCACAGATGAAGAGAAGTACAGTAATGAAGACGGCTATGGGGGTGAGGACCCAGAGAAGGATGGCGACATCGTGTGAGGCGGCAAGTCGAGCCTGCGACTGGGAGAGGTCGAAGAGATCGCTGTCACTGTACTCGGACCAACCGTAGCTGTTCAGGGATCGAACCCGGAACCGCAGTCGCTCCCATTTCAGCTCACTGTTCATCAGCCAATAGTTATCTACAGTACCAACCAGCAGAATTAGTTGAAATAATATCTTGAACAGTTGTGTAAAAGTGTCGTTCTATCGATTTATTAAATGTCTTCTTTACATATATATTGAAGAGTACAGAGAAGAAACATGAAAGGAATTATACAATATTCTCTAACACAGACATCTCGATTCCTTATAAATACATAGTATGCTTACGAACTGAATAATTTATTTTTGTAAGTAGGTTGTTTCATGTATTCATTGTTGATCTAGAATTGTGGACAAGTTCCATTTTGTAACCTTAATACTAGAATGTACTCTTGTTTATCTGAATAATCGATTTATACTTATTATAATGTAAATATGTTCATTCTTGCCCTAAATAAGTAAAACAAACTTCCGTCGAAATGAATGGAGTGAAATGACGTACATTTAACAAAATGAATATTGACATGTGTATATCCATATATAACATTCTTGTCCTTTCAAAAATGTGTTGCATGTCTTATAGTCAGGTGTACAAACCTGATCCGTTGTAGTACAGAGTCCAGAGGTGGGTCACATTGTCCGCGCCTGCCGCCTCCGGGTCTGGAGTCCCTCTCTTGGCAGGACTCGACTTCCTCCCTTCCAGGGTGTACAGTGTGATAGGAGCCCCGTTGTCCCGGGATGGCTCCCAGGCCACCTGGTACGCCCCCGAGCTCAGATGCTGCATCACTGGTCGTCCGGGCCTGCTCGGTCTGTCCCCTGGGTCAAGAGTAAAACAATGATAAGTGACAAACATTTTTGATAAATTTCAATAGGATCGAACATTGCTGAAATTTGACAGATTATGTCCACATTAGGTTTTGACTTTAAATATAATATTCTATATCGATACATTCATTACATCGGCAGTTATTATGGTTTTTGAGTTTAGCCCTCCTCTGATCCCCCTTCCCTTCTGCCAATCCGCTGAAAATATACGTGTCTTCCTTATGAGATTTTGAATTTACATATGAAATTTTTTGTCGATACATTCATTACAACGGCAATTATTAGTTTTTTTGAGTTAAGCCTCTCTCCCCCCCCCCCCCCCCCTCCCCCTAATCAACCCACCCGTTTCCCCGATTTGGCTGAAAATCGATAGGTGATGCTTGATATGGGGAAATAAATCATATACATCTCTCAAGATATATATTACAAGTGTAATTTTTGGAAAGCGCACCTAGACGAGTTAATTCATTTTTTTTTTTTTTTTTGAAAAATAAGAAATTGGCAGATATCTCTATAAATAAAGTTGTGAGGGGCAGCCTGACTGTACATTTGGGTATTTATGAAAACTATTTGGGTTTTATATGTTTCAGTTCAAAGACCGTACAAGTGGTTTATAGCTCTTGTGTCGTTTGTATCTCATCACAGGAAAATGGCTGAACATATTTGAACCATACAACATATTATGAATCTGCCAATTCAAGAATAACTTTTGAATGCATACGATTTTAAAATCACTGAATAAAGGAGAAAATGTCTTTCATGTTTTCTCAGTTACTATTAATTCTACTCGAAAACGTTAAATAATCAATATAAAAGACATTTTCATTTAAAACATTTTTTGTTCCATACGATTTTTCGCTCAAGTTAGAAATAACGGAGATAAATTTTAGAGTATCGAAAGAGGCGCGAAAAAGTGATGTGGTGAATGCCAAGAGGAGAAGTTTTTATTTTATTATTATTATTTTTTAAATTGATAGAAATCACTCATGAGCGGTACTGAGGCTCTTCCCCATACTTCACTGAGGATAGAATCCAACCTTCCAAAACAGGGAGGACATCCTACTGGGAATTGCTCTAGGGTGTCTAGGGAATTTGTTTCTTGGAATAGGGGAGGAATTGGGACACCTACTTCGCTCTGGTCCCAGCATCAGAATCTACCAGAAGCTAGGACTGGTGCCAGTAACCATACCCTTGCATTACGATATTACCTTGACAACCAATGGGAATCAATTATAAGAAGAACTATAATGTGATTACCCAAAGTCCTGAAGGTAAATCGGTTATCAGGGGGCCAGGCAAAAACCACATCTGGATCCACGTAGACGATCTTGAGTCTAAAGGTGTAGCCAGTTTTGGGTTTGAGGTTGTCCAAAAAATATATCTCTTCTACATCGTCATAGAAAGAGGGAGAGATCGTCTTCCATTCTCCGGAGGTGAGGTCAACATACTCCAAATCATGACTGAAAAAAATCAACATAACAATATTTATTTTTAATTATGTTAAACCTTAACATGGTAATTGAATATGTCATATAGTTTTGAAAATCAAAACAGCTTATAAATGATATACTTCGACCGATATTAAATCTTGGGATATAAACGCAGACAAATAATAATAATAATAATAATAATAAAACTGACATAATTGCAGAGATATTGTGAAATAATTCAAATGGACTTGAAAAATAAAATAAAACTGGTTTATTTAATATGTTGTCTAATTTCACTAACTATATATACATGGGAGTACTTTCGGTATTTCTACCATCCTCAGCCAAAAGCATAAGAGATAAGACTCTTATGCTTATCTCTTATGCTTTTGGCTGAGGATGGTAGAAATACCGAAAGTACTCCCATGTATATATAGTTAGTGAAATTAGACAACATATTAAATAAACCAGTTTTATTTTATTTTTCAAGTCCATAATAATAATAGTCAAAGGGAGTCCACGCCACGCTGTCTCGCCAAATTACACATTACTCGAAGAAATTAAGTAGTCATTACTTCATATTTGAATTATTTCCACGGTATAATTTCATGGTGATTTTAGTACTATTTTTAATTTTTTTATACCTATAGTGTAAGGAAGTATTGTAATCGTGAAAAAATCCGAGATCGAGTTTTCAACAGATTTTCACGTTTCAAGATTTTTTTGACCATTTTCTCGATGATATCTGTCTGTGCATTTGTCTGTATGTGTGTTTTTTTCCCGGTTTCCATCCAGTAGTATCCCTACTGGAAGGGAATGTATTTAACTGCATGCGCCATTTGTACATTACATCCTTTAATACAACTTAATTTTGAATTTTACATACAATAATTGTTTATAACTGTTTCAGGTTTTCATATTTCATTGCATAAAACAAAATTTCTTGCAAAAATTAAATTACATTTTTTATTTAAACAGTATGGCTAATTTAACTGAAAACATATATGAGATGTGGCCATTACAGGATTTTCTTATATCAACCAAGCTTACAGATCTCTCACTCTCTCTCTCCTTCTCAAAATCATTTCATTTTGTCTCTCTGTACAGCGTAATCCTGAGATTAGACTTTCTTTAACCCAGTAATGCAGGTATGAAATAGTTTTGAGAAGGGGAAGAGGGAGAGACTGATCTGTAAGTGTGGTTGGTACAAGCCCGTTAATAGCCACATCACTTATATTTTATTTTTTCTTCATTTTTAAAAATTTATTTATTTAATTAGAATTATTCTTATTTATTTATTTATTTAATTAGAATTATTCTTATTTATTTATTTATTTAATTAGAATTATTCTTATTTATTTATTTATTTAATTAGAATTATTCTTTATGAAAGACGTTCCCGTTATAATGAAGTAATTCAAATATGAAGTTGTTATTAATAAATTTAGTATGTTAAAAGAAAAATCTAATAACAAAACAAAAAGGAACTGACCCCCTTGAGGAGTGCCGCCAGGGTCGAGCTGGTGAAGATATGGTACTACTTGTATAATGAAAGTCTGTTGGCCTTACCTAACAACGGAAGTGTTGCAGTCAGTTGGCCAGGAGATGTTGAGAGTGTAAGCCGTAGACTCACTGAGGAACAGATCTGGAGGTTCTGGGAACATTGACACCTCTCTTCTCTCACTCTCACTGAACGTCTCTGCATTCTCCGAATAGGCTCGAACCTGTAATAACACAAAATTAATAAATATTATTCAACATCGCAATCATCGATGGTCTTGACTGTACCCAGAGAGAAACGAACTTAATGAACTTTCGCACAACACATCAAATAAAACAAACACCATTTTGGCATAAATACCTACATTATTGTGACGAAAGTACATAAATCAACTCACAGAAACAACTGGAAATGAACAGAGTACTACAAAAAGGAAATTATATTAACGATCAGACAAATCTCAAATATTCACCCCTTTTATCGCCAATAATTTAATCCTCCAGTCTCTGTGTATACGTACTTACTTTTTCAAAACTGAGTATTTTAATTGATATATATTTATTATTGTCATCTTCGATTTATTTCATAAATGGATATATATAGTTTTCCATGTTTTTAAGACTAGCTACTTAAGAGGAAGGGACCGGGAAAAACTCCGCGGGGGCTGGAGAAGAGACATATTGGATTATAAACTGGTTGAACTCCCATTTAGTGTTTGTTAAGTCGTGTCTGAAGATGGTAGCAATAACGAAAATACTCCCATATTTCATATATATTTTGTGAAATAGACAATATTAAAAAAAAAATTTACATTTTTCTTTTTTTTTTTTAAACAGGAACCTTTTACAATGATGTATAGAGGCGACAGTACACGAATGTTGGGGGAAGTTCTGTCAAGATGTAAAGAAAAGTCATATTGATCCTATTTCAAATCTGAGAACTTTGGACTATTTTAGCAATTGAAAATTTAATGAGGAACTTTCATGTTTATGAAATTTTTTTCGATAGAAAAAACTTTTCGGGTAAATAATGGGAACGTCCATAAATATGTGTTTTTAGGTAGACCGAAAATCCCCAAAATATGGAATTGCTCTATTGTGAACTTGGCTTAACACTAACAAAGGTTATTGATATAATAGCAGAAACAACTCACAGATATCTGATAGAGCTGTCCCGGTAGAAGGTCCCGAAGTCTGGCTGAGGTGTTGTCGTCCCCACCTCGGACCACCTGTTCTCCAGAACGGCGGGCCCCCCCGGCCAGACCCTGGGCACGCCAGGCCACCTCATAGCGAACCACGCCCCACGAGTTGAGCTGCCTCGGAGGACCCCAGTGCACCTCAGCCTCTGTCGGTGACAAGGCTCTCACCCTGATGTCTTCTGCCGGTGAAGGAGCTGTAACACAAAGAAATGAACTATTGTCAGTAGATAGGGGTAGTAAGCATGCAGGTTCACAAGACAATATATATATATATATATTGTGCAAATGAATATATATATATTCATTTATATAAATATTCTTTGTAATAAACAAAAGTGTACAACGAGGCGATTACAACAAGTTTGTTTCACTCGAATTGGTCAAGTATAACGGAAATGATAGCTATTATAATATACGATGTAACAATAGAGCGTTATGTGTAACTTTATTCGAGTTACTCATATTTATGAAAATTAAACATTTCTTATTTATAAATAATATTAACGATCAAAGGTAACGAGAGCTAGTCAGGAGCGTATTTACTTTCGTGGGCTCCAAATTTGTGAACATGATATTGATACATTTTTGCATATTAACAAAAGCGTAAAGTAAAGTAAATGAGTGTTATACTATATTACACATATATTAAATCTTGTTCAGTTTTTACTATTTAAAAAAGAATTAATAACATTGAAAAAAAAAAAAGTTTTTATAATTGATATATTAACGGACAATTAATTAATTAAATAACTAACTTACTAATAATAATAGTTAACGTATTTTAAGTTCCATACAATTTGTAATATTTAAATGGAAAAATATAATTGTAAATATACTCTCTGTAAATTACTCTCAAAGGTAACATTTTAATATTGGGATTTAATAGAAAGGAGGAGAGATCAGACTCTTGGTAGATAAAAACAAACTTGTAGAATTTCTGCCAAGCTTTCGGCACTGAAAGGAGTAAATGAGGGTACACAATTTTAAACTTTAACTATATTAATGATATTTCATATCAAACGTTAACCATATTAATGATTCGTTGATGACGTAGGTTTGTTTAAGTAGATTTACTTTTTTTGTGTGACATGTTTTGTTTCGTTTAAATATTATATTTTATTTTATTTTAAAACTTTTGTTCGCTCATGTTGTTGGTTTTGTTTGGTTATACTTAGCTTTTTTTTATATATCATATATTATTTGTTTTTGTTTTATTACTTTTAAATTTGTTTTTTTCAGTCATGGTATAAGTTTTAATAAGTTATTCGGGTTTCTATATAATATTTTAGTTTGTTTTGGTGTAAATATTCAGAAGTTATTTTGTTTGTTTAGTCATATTTAGTTTTAGTGTCATATCGTTACTCAATTGTACCACATATAAACTCACTGATAATGTATATATGTTAATACAGGCCCTGAAGAAGGCACACTCAGTGCCGAAAGAGAAGACATTCTAAAAGTTTGTTTTTATCGACCACAAGCCTCATCTCTTCCTCTTTTTGTAACACTTTAAAGCAACAATCTTGTGTTAGCGGTTCTTGCCGTCATCTCTAGAACTAGGCCAGCACAAAACTGTAATATATAGAGGATCTGCATGAGAGTCAGTCCCGTGAGTACTTTGATACAGCTTGGAGCAAGAACAGGCATTCTAGCTTAGGGGGTAAATTGCCACCATGTTGTATTGGGCCACTTCCATGACGATTTTCTATTACAGTCATTACTCCTACAACTACCATTAAACATCAGAAATTATACATTTGCTTTTTCTTATAGCAGTCACATTTGTGATGAGTTAAAAAAAAAAAAAAACTCCGAATGCACCATCTACTAAACGTTCGTGTCTCGTCGTCCCCTGGCAGGGGAACCACAACCATCTCTACAAGAACGTCTTCAACAGAAAAATCGCTAAAATGAACTTGGAAATTGTATTGTTATTAAAATTATATATGAATATAATATAATATAAGAGTTTCAGGTATTTCATAATCTGAGTATCTCGGTTTAGTTTTTGCGGAGGATTGCTTACCATGGAGGCTATCACTAAGTGGCTCACACCCATTACTCTCACCTTCCCCCACCAGTCAGCATGTTTGACTTGTAATCTCTCTTATATATATATAGTATAGGTTACCTCCGGCGGCGGTACGATGGATGGCAGGTAGACTGAGTTTGGGTGTGATGCCAGCCAGATCCAGATAGAAGTTGCTCTCCAACACACGGAAGATATAGTTAGTGTAAGGAAGAAGACCTCCGATTCTGCTTCTCCGGTGGTAACTCTCCTGAAATATCCATCATTCATTAGGTCATTTCCAAAATATAAATGGAATTGTGGTCAGATAACACATCGAAAGGTTTCATAGATGCACATTCCCAATAACAAAGACAAATTTACACAAATAGTACACCTCTTTGGGCTACCAAACTATAATTATACGTCAAATTGAGGAGCTAGGGCTCACGGAAGGGGGGGGGGGGGGCGGGGAGACCTGATGAAGGGACGGAAGAGTATTAAACAATATTTATCTTAATTTTTATTAAATTGAAAATGTATCTACTTATTATAAATGTATCTATGTATTAATATTATTATTTTTGTGCTCATATATTTTTGAGTATTTATTCAGTTTTTATTAATTTAATTTTACGTTTTTAATAGTTTTGTTATTGAGGCGACTGAGACCCTCTATCTTGAGTGACTAAACCTAGGTAGCCAACATTTAGGAATCCCATAGTAGAGTCGGGCTCATGTGTGACAAAAGAACACTTTGATAGTAGGAGCATGCGTTACAATAACTAACAGATCTGCAGATCTTATAATAGTTCTTACAAATATTTGACAATTGTTGAGATGATGACCACAGCCGAAGACAGAGTCAGAGCCGTTTGGTCCATAGTAGAAGGTATAGATGGAAGATGGCTGAGAGACAGAAGAGCAGTGATGAGGGCGCCGACTAGGAGACACGAGCAGAGTTACTGAGTCGTTTGTCTTGGAGATCATCTCCGGTGAGTCTGGCGCTTCATTGGGCACCACACACTCCACATCTGAAATTAATTAACATTCTTCAAACACTACAAAACATAAGGACATTATTGTCTTTACTGTATTTTTATTAACGAAAGAAGAAGGTTCTCTGTCAATGGACTCTTGGGTACTTCCCCAACTCGAATATTTGTAATGAACTAAGTTTAACCTATAAACCCTTCGTCTCTGGCCAATTCAGCTGGAAATCAGTAGGTGGGCAGTAATCGGGGTTCTGAGGTAAGCTCCCTTCTATTCTCATTCTTCTCTCTTTAAGCAGTCTTGGATGTACATACAAAATTAAGTGCTATATTCATTATATCGGCGGTTATCAAACACACACAGAAGACTTTTTTTTCATTTTTGGATTCAGGGAAATAAAAAAGGAAACTTCCCCTGAAAACTCAAAATAGAATTTTTGACTCATTACATAACTTCTACTATACAAAGTATAACAGGCGAAGTGTAACGTGAGCAAGAGTAGACAAAACAAAGGAGTTACCAGGGTAGGGATGTAGTTGACGACCGAATGAGAAAACTTTCACCAGGCCAGGTACAGGTTGAAATGTTACATTTTCACTATGAGAGAAGTTGGATTTTGGTATGCGGTAGAGTCGATTCTCTGTTTCATTAGACCAGTAGATATAATGAAGGTCCACTGTCAACGAACTGGGAGGCAAACCTAGAAACAAAACAGATCAAATAATAATTGGTTGAATATAAAAAGTGTGAAAAAAGTGGCAAGGAGAAAAACCATGCAATTTTTTAATGCCATTTTGACGATTATATAACAATTATATTTTATCCAGAGGCCTAACAAACATTTATGCAAAATTTGGTGACAGAGATAGTTTAACAAACAAACGCACACCACAAACTTGGATGTTGGTAGGTGTGTAACATAAGGAACTTTGCCTCACTAGGTCAATGAAAGAATAGACATACCAGTATGTCTGCCATTAAAGTTGTCCAATATGAGATGACATCGACAGGCGTCCAGGTCAGACACCCGGATGTTGCCTGTAGGAGCGTCTATCCAGAAGAGGCGGGGAGAGGCAGGATCCAGAGCGAACATGGGCCATGGAAATGGACTCTTGGGGCAGTTACACTCTGAGTTGTCTCTGCAAATATTAGAAGAGTGGATTTAATTTTGAGAAAATCAATGCAATTATATATTCAAGAAAGCTTTTATTAAAAAAGTTTAGGTAAAGTGATTTAGAAAAAATTAGCTATTTTTAAGAGTATATCAGGAAGACTACCGGTACTTATAACGGAGACAATGAGAGCTGATGAGGTTTGTGGACACACCCCTCCCCTCCCCTCCGTCCCCACCTCGCAAAACCTTGCCTGCTTCGCTACTCGAAAGTGTAATTTATCACCGTTATTTCTAACTTTAGCGAAAAAATTTATGAAACCAAATATTTTAAATTGATATGTCTACAATATTGATTGTATCTTTTCTAGTTAATATCAATAGTAACTGAGAAAATATGAAATATATTTTTCTGCCTCCCAGTAACCCCCCACCCTCCATATTGAGTGATTTCGAAACCATATGCATCCTAAAACCTATCCCTGAGAAGACAAATTCAAAATGTGAAGTTAGGTTGAAATATGTTCAGCTATATCTCCGTGAAGATAAAACAAACACACAAACAGATACGAAAGCTAAAAGTCGCTTGTCAGGTTTTTGTTTAACATGAAACGGAAAAAAGCTAAATAATTTGCAAAAATACCCAATGGAAACACTGCCACCAGTTTAATTTATTTAAGTGTATTACAAAATATCCAAAAAAGACAGATTTTTATAATATGATTGAAAACGGTTCTCTCAACTTTATTTTTATACAATCAATAAAGAAAAATAAAAGTTTTTTTCACGAACATTTGAAATTTTGAAATAGTGTATATAACTATAGTGAAATCTTCAATAGTTTTGGGATATTAGTTAGGTTCTCTCTAAACCATGTTTCAATAAAATTATATATTTTTGTAATTATATATTGTTGGTATTTTTGTAATAAATTATACATATTCTTAAAATTTAATAAATTAATAGTAAATATTTCAAGTAAAAAAAAATAAATTCCCAAAGAAGTAACTTATTTTTCCAGGCGGTAGAAAAAAACCCCCTTAAATAATATAAAAACATGAAACACGAAATGCGTAGTTAAACAGATACTAACTCAGTCTGCTGTTCAAAAAAGAAGGAAGGTTCTTGACAGTCGATGATGGCACACTTCATTAAGTACATAAATTTGTTTGATTTCTCTTCGACCCAATAAATCATCCTAGAAACATAGAAAGAAAATTATAAAATGGCTTGATTTATGTAAGATGACATATTAATATTTAAAAATAGGTCCCAAGCGGGTTGTCTCGACATTTTAATAAGACAGAACTTAGAACTATCCACATTTAGCAAGCTCTCGCTATAACATTAAATGTCAAATTTACAGAAATATTGTGTACTTTCCGTAGATATTTTTAGATGAGCAATTAGATAATACCTACCCTCTGTTTGGATCAACTTGTAAGGCATAGACGAGACTGTTCCTCTCGGCGAGTGTGGTCACCTCCACAACTCCATGTTCAAATAGAGTAAGATCGAATCTCTTGATGACCGAAGATCCAGGACGGTCGCCTTGCTCCGACCAGAACAGTGCCCGGCCGATCCAGTCCAGGGTGAGGCTGAGGCCAGTACTGTTCAGAGATACCACCTTGGGCAGAACAACAACAAGTTAGTAGTTGGAGATGAGAGCATTTGTTTGGATGGCCCAATATTTGCCAATTTAATATCATTTGGTTAGATGAATTAAAAAAAAAAATTAACATTGAAATCGGAAGAGAGGATGGGAAAGCGTGACTTGGCATGGAACGATCCCTATATTTCAAGGAATTGATTTAAATTGTCTTACTTCCCAGCTAAACGAAGTATGAGGGAAGTTACGTAATCGGTCAGAAAATAGAGGTTTAGTTTTCACTATGATGTGAGGCTCACCTTTCCCCTGTGGTTGGTGTCCATGCTCACTTCACTGATGGTCGCCCTATCGTCAAGGTAGAACACCCTGTCCCCGTCATAGGCGAAGCTGAGGATGCCCTGCTGGGAGGCAAGTAGCCGGGCCTCCCCACTGTCCTGGTCCCCTAGGGACAGTCCTTCTCCAGTGGACATCAGAAGGAGTGGAAGGGGGGTCTCTCGGCCAGTCTCCACTCGAACCGCTGCTGAGGGTAGACCACAGCCAAGTTCCGTGCAGGCTCGCACCTAGCTCACAGCAAATATTACATTTACTATATAGGGTGGCCCCCTTCCTATAGACAAACTTTGGAAACATGAAGAAAATTTAATTTTGAGTAAAAGTTCCTATATACACAAGTCCACAAATGGTTCCTCAAAAACTGTAACCAAAACACCAAATATTTCACTAAATTTTGCAAAATAACTCAATTACAAACAAATAAATAAACTTATACATTCTGTGTGAAAATGGCTGAACGAATGTATATTCACGAAACGCAGGGGCCAAGCATAGTCAAACTTATAATAAAGGCTATTTGAAATCAATAAATTTAAATTGAGGGAGGGGCTGATAGGGCACAAAGGAATCGACGGGGTAAGTCCAAAAACATGTATTATTTTTTAATGGGGGGGGGGGGGGGGGGGGGGGGGGTCAGAAACATATTATTCGAAAATTGTGTTGAACATTTTTTTTTGGATGGTCCAGAGAGGATTCTGTTCCAGGTATGAGTCTGTTTATCGAACTACTACAGGAGTCAGTGTAATATATAACACATGATCAGATTTCCTTCCATATTGTTGATAGGACCAATAAATAGTAAGAAGTTAATCCAAAGCCGGGTAACCTGCTAGTTTATTTCTGGAAGAAGAAGGAGCTAATTTTATCATTTTTTAATTTTATATCCAATTTTCGCCCAGATTTTTTAATAAAAGACATCACATCGGCCAATGTAAAATGTAAAAAATTATGATCATCTTACCTGGAAGAAGACAATGGCATTGTCGGGGACATCTGATGTAGAAAACTCAGTGCTGGATGGAGTAAGTAGGGGAGAGACCCAGAGGTAGGTAGAGGATCCGTCCAGCCAGGATAACACCTTGTAGCCTGAGAGCTGACCGTTAGGAGCTGGAGGTTCCACCCACCGCAGTCGCACCTCCACGTTCTGACACAAAATGACAATTTAGCTAAACTTCACAAGAAGCATAACTTATAAAATAGAAAAGTTTCTGTGAATAACCGGAAATGAACTACCCCCAGTCGCATAAAGTTAATGTAAGTAGCCCCTTTCACATCTCTTCCATGTGGCTGCTCTTTTGGAAGTTTTTGGTCTCTCTCGACTGGCCCTTCCTGCGCTCGCTGAGCTCTGAGGCAGATAGGAGGTGCAAGTCTCGGCAACACTGCTCCCATACTAATTCAACCAGCCTACCTTCCTAGCTGCCACGATTCACTGGCTCTGCACTAGCGGCTTCGACCTATGCAGTACGACTCTTGTGTCAATTCAGAGGAACTTCCCAGTACAAAGATGTGACAGTATAATATTGCCAGTGACAAGTGCACAAAAAGTGCAGACACTGCGACTATCTCCTATAAGAAGACCCCAACTCACCTGAGGATGACTGCCGAAGTAGGTAGGTGTGAAGATGAGGAAAGCCCTGAGCCGGAGTGGCTGGGAGGGGACACTCTGAGGACTGTGAAGAAGAAGACTGACCCGGGGCGAGGAGCCCCAGTAGGTGAGGGCCTTGAGAGAGAGGCGAAGTTCAGAGTAGGGTGGGGGTGGCTCCTCCGGGGGCCAGCTCCACACAGGGGCTACAGTTTCTGCCTGTCAACAGACATGCTAATGTTCATCTCCAAAGTAAACAATATTCAAAGTGGAGTCCATCAGTGAATTCATCTCAAAGTTTCAAGAAAATACATTCAATTATATAGCTAGCATACAGACAAACTCTCTGCTTTCTTTATATAAAGAGTCATTATTTCACTTTTCCAAGTTAATACCGGGTTGTTCTAAAATATGAATTACTCAGTTTTTGTTTGGAACACCCGAATAGTTAATTATGATTTTATCAACAGGAAAAGGCTTGTTCTTGACAAATTGAAAAGTATTGTAATTTAATTGATCATTGAATAAATTATACTTACAACGATTTCCTTTCGATCCTCATGGCTTATTTTCAGTTCATAAAATATTTGTCCAAGGTTGATGTTGGTCACTGGATCCCAGGTTATATTGAAGTGACTAAAGTTGCCAACCACCTGAATGGACTCCCCGGAGACAGCACAAGGAATCACACTCACTTCACCACTCCTCACGTCTGAAATATAATAATCATGTATCATTAAATATTTATTCGTTTATATAGTGCA
The DNA here is from genome assembly GCA_963662175.1 of Aradus depressus. Classification (NCBI taxonomy): domain Eukaryota; kingdom Metazoa; phylum Arthropoda; class Insecta; order Hemiptera; family Aradidae; genus Aradus; species Aradus depressus. The sequence continues at coordinate 50,191,164 of OY759214.1, read as the reverse complement.
AAAAAATCAAGTTTTGACAAAACGGACCCAGAAAATGTCCATTGTAGAATACATTGTAGAAGAGAAGTGCAATATAGTTCATCATAACGACACAAGATAGGAGCATATGCACGAGTTCAATCGAGAAGTACAGTTTTAAATGTTCCGAAGAAAATTGAGGAGTGGTAAAAAACCGGAGAAAAAACGTTTTCTGGAGAAAAGATTGAAAAAATAATAAAATAAAATAAGGTCCTCTGGGGGTTAAATAAGTACATGAGAAGTAATATTATTGTTTTTATTAAGTAGAATCTGTTCTGTTATTTAATCCGTTATTAAATTACGTAAAGTAGTTACTTTCTTTTGAAATTGCATGTGAAAAATTATTGTCACTGATCTGCGAAACGTACCTGGATTGTGTAAGTTTCTCAGATTTTTTTTCTTGTGTTAAATATCAATGAATGATAAATAAATGAATGAAAAATAATTCTTCAAAGAGAAAAGTTCGCTTTTTGCTGCCACCCAGATTTAGAGGGGAGGGAGGAACATGAATAGGGGAAATTTGCCCATTGATACTAAAGTTAAAATTACAGCGAGAGCAATACAATTATACAATCGTAATTATTATGTTATATTGTAGCAGTCATAAAGGTAATGAAATTAACAAAAAGTATATAAAAAAGAAGTAGAAAATTAGTAATTGATTAAAATTAGGGTCTCATATAAAAGTTAGGGTGCACCTCCTTGAAGCAACGCTGATGACAATAATATAGTAGTTTTTGTGTAAGAGAGGGATAAGATTATAGTGACGATATAAGACCTGGCAGAGGATGGAGTGCCTCGTCGATGACGGTGACCATGTTGAGTCCAGTCAGACTCATTGAGTTGAGGAGAGCAGAGTTGGTCCCATTCAAATCCCCGATCACAGCGTTCCTGTCGTCCCTCAGCCAGAGAAGCCTCGAGTCGAAATAGCACAAAGGACCTGTAATGAAAAGTAACATTCACCCTACATTTCAACTGCATATATTTTTTAACGCCCGAACAGAAAAAAAAAAAAGTGGGTAATGCATTCGATCTTTACATTTGTTAGTGCGTTCCCAGATAACTCCTTAAACCACTGAACCGATTTGTAAGCAATTTTGTTTTATGTTGTAGAAAATTCTCTCCAAAGATTGTCGTAAGATATATTTTCCTTGGAAATTCGCCCGCCATACTGGATTCCTTATATTACTTTTCCTTGATAGTTAAACAATCAAAGCAAGTTGAATATGTACAATACTCTTGACAGCACAATAAGGTTCCGGGAAAAACAATTCTTTCTTCTTTCTAAAATCTACCTTTTTTAGTACTTTTTAAAGACGACGGGTAGTAAAACGTATGTAAATGCCAAAGTTGTGGAAACTATAATAGATTAATGCAATCGATCAACACTTGGACAACTCTGATGTATATACGAGTATAGCTTCCCCGGCTCCCCAACAGCGAAAATGCTAAAAAGAATCAACTCAAAAGAAACGTTTTGTCAAATAATCACAGAGATAGGCGAACATAATTCCTTTCGTTGAAAATATTGAATGTCCTCTAAGATTAATTCTCCTATACATGTTAGTGGTCTACAATTGTAGGTAAGAAAGAAAAAAAAATGAATGGTTTGTTAATAATATTACCATTAGAACAGAAAGATACCTTGAATGTCTGGATACTGGACAAGAGACATCTTGTGAGGCACTATCTCTGTGGTGAGCGTCGCTCCGTCAGCCATGCCGGCTCTGAACAGAGTGGACCCCTCGTAGTTCCTAACTATCCAGTAGACGGATCTCTCGTCCATATCCAGCGTCAGACCCATCACTAAAACAAATCAGAACAATTAGTCAAAATCAAGAGCGGATACGTAAAAATATCCGAGGACGAAATAATACGACTTATCGCTCCAAAAATAGATGATGAATTTTCATCTGAATTTACCTTTTTCCGACCCGATGTTAGCCCATGCACAAAATTTTGTATATGGATCCATACGCCAACGGTTGAGGGCGCCAGTAGCTCAGTGGTATGCGTGCTCAACATGTTCAACATCGCGAATTCGAAAACCGGCAAGGCTCTTAAGTTTTTATCTAGGAGGAGGAAAAACCTTGAGCACGCCATCCATCGGATGGGACGTTAAGCGATAGTCTCGAGCCTGTGAGATGTCAGATACTCGTTAAAGACCCCTTACCCTAGGTGAATAAACCTAGGTAGGCAAAATTTAGGACTCCCACTGTAGAGTCGGGCTCATGTCCACCAAAGTGACGAAAGAGCGCTCTGGCAGTAGGCGATATGACCTCGCAGTTAAAGTCCGGGCATGAGTCATAATAACAAACTAAATATAAAAAAAAATGTCTGTCGGTGTGTAGATAGAATTATAGAAATGTTATATGTGAACCCAGAACCCTCTAACGAGTACCTGATATTGTACAGGCTTAATGTCCCATCCGAAGGACCCAGATAAAATAAATTAAGGCCTCGGCGATCGAATCTTGAGCTCAGTAAGCAAGCACGCATACCACTCAGCTACCGGCGCCCTCTGCCTTTCTTAAGTACAGAGCAGGTACTGTAGTTAGTTTATCAGCTAGATATATTTCCTAGCCAAGGCCTCCCCTGCCCCACCCTGGCTACGCAGATTCACGTACATCACTATTTTCTAACCAAGGCCTCCCCTGCCCCACCCTGGCTACGCAGATTCACGTAAATCACTATTTTCTCTCTGTTTAATATTTTATTTAAGCCTAGATATTACCAGTGATAACATAAGTCATCAGCAATCATAAAATAAAGGTTATTAATATTGTCAAAATGCGACTGAGCCCGTTCATCCAATGTACAACTGAAACACGCCTACTAAACGCCTAGCGCCGAGGAAGATGAGACGGCCGCACACTGCCTGGGCATCTGCTCGGGATACGCGCGAACGAGATTCCACATATTTGGTGAAGAGGAAGAAGGATTTTAGAAGATTGGACCACGAGAGCATTCTGAGGTTCATTAAGGAAACTGAGCACTCTATGAAGAACTTGGTTTAGGTAGTATGAACATTCAGGTGATAAAATAAGGGGAAAGCCTAGCGCTTCCAGGGAAGGGATAAGAGCACTGGATGCTTAGGTCCCTAGGTGTAAAACACCAGCCCACCATATATATTATTTCAAAAAATTAATTAGTTTTATTTATTATTATTATTATGTCTGAGTTTCTCACTTAGAAGTTGTATTATAATAATTTTATAATAACATGTATATAATTTTATAATAACATGTATATATTTATATAATAATATATAAATTTAACAAATATTACTGGAATATTTTGGGCCACCTATTAACAAACGAAAGAATTTATCATCCGTGTAAACAAAACAAACCTTGTTTCCCAGAAAAAAGTTCAGCAGGATAGTAAGTACGTCTCTGCTTGCCGTTGAGCCGGGCACACTCGACTGCATGTCCCGTCGACCAGTAGATGAAGGCATTCACAGCGTCTATGTTGAGCTCTTTGGCCACCGTGAGGATGGGCAGAGGTTCCTGGAGGGTTCCGTTCAGACTACCTCTTGTGATCTGAGATTAAAATAAGGACAATTAGATATTCTCCATCGGTAAAGAAAAAATAATATATTTAAAATAATTGTGAGGGTGGATATCAGAGAACAGTAGAGAGTATGTTCACGAATGTTAAGGGAGATCGTTTTCTGCCATTTAAAAAAGAAAACTTAGAATTTGGACAACGTTTCAATGGACGTCACACCTTCATCAGAAACATCCACTCTAGACATTATAAGGCCCTGAAGAAGGAAATAAATAGTTAATGAAACGTTGGCCAAATTCTGAGTGTTCTTCTGTAGATGACAGAACCTCGACTTTACACACCATAACAAAAGGATTATGCAGGAAGGAGATGATTCGAGCTAAAATGCAATTGATCCCATGTTAAATATGAACTATTCTGCACAATAAACTGCACTTTTTCTAATTTCACAGGAGACGCAAAAAGAAAAAAAAACATGTAGGAAGATGCGTAATACTGAGAGACTATTGAAATTCGACACAGACGGTCTGCAGGCGATCCTGTATGTGGATCATGTGCACTTTAAAGACAATTTAAATTTTGCAGATGTCCTCTTTTTGTAGTTAACGAGAAGTCATAGAAGTTGATTATGGCTTTTTCATAATGAAACAAACGATCTTAGATGATGTGAAACACTTTATCTTTTAAAAAAATCAGATTAGTTTTAATTACTTAATAAGTGCAATATAAATAATTGCACCACATAAATAAAAATCTGCAGCACTTGAAAAGCGAATATACCAAAAAATCACGCTTTCGTCAGCCTCTTTACCTCTCATAGTAAGTGATGTTTAAGCAAACTATATAATAAAATTATATTCTTTAGTGGCATTTCATCTTCTCTCACTTTATCTAAAAATTTATTTTTCACATAAACGTTTCGGGTTGCAGTATCTATAAAATTCAACCAACATTGTTATAATAATTGCTCTCATATAGTTACAGTCTAAATAACTAGAATAAATGACACAGAGCCCTGCGATTTTCTGTCACTCGTGCGCAACATACCTCACACTTCTACTTTTGGACATATTTACCAGTTGCTGTTTTGGGTTGGACCAGTAGAGCCGTCGTCCGACCCAGTCCACAGCGATACTGCCCACCTCCAGTCCTCTGAGGACTCGACTCATCTTGGAGGTGAGGTTGTACAAGATCACAGAGCTCGAGTTGGTCACAAGGTAGAGCGAGTCGTCCAGCCAGGCCACGTCCATGATATGCTCCCTCCTCCGTCCCTTCTTCACAACACAACAAAAACAAGTCATCACTGGCAGTGTACTTCTTCGAGCCGAACTAATTTAACAAACACTCATTGCATCGGCAATTATCGAGGTTTTTGAGTTAAGCTCCCTCTGACCCTCCTTTCCCTTCTACCGATTCCGCTGTTGCGTCTAAGTAGTAGGACGCTCGACCGCTAGAATTCAGTAAAGCGCTGGTTTGGTTAAGCCCCATGCTAAGGTATTGTTCAAAGTTAGGCAATATTTATTAGACTTGGATCGAGTTCTCTAGTAGAGTTCTAGTTCAGAGTTCCCTTACGGTATACCTTTAGTTATTAGACTTGGATCGAGTTCTCTAGTAGAGTTCTAGTTCAGAGTTCCCTTACGGTATACCTTTACTCAAACAATTAGTTTCACTTTTTTTTCCCTGATAAATATTATTATATGATTTTTATGATTCTCTGACGTATTCACGTTTTGCAGGTCTGTGACCATCCTGATTATTTAGGGATATAAGTAGAGTTTGATCTAGAACATGGCTACCGGACTACACCTTCCTTTTGACAAACTCACCTGGATGTGATGCGTGTCGAGGACGTTGGTGAGGTTCTGTCCGGTGGGGTCAGAGCCGAGGAGCCCCCCTGCTGCGGACCAGAGGAGGAGAGGGGCCCGGGTGAGAGTGAGCCCCAAGAAGGGGACCGACCAGGGTCCTCGAGCTCCGCCCCTTCCCACCGCCGCCACCCGCAAACTCACCTGGGACCCGGGGCCCAGTCCCGTCACTGCAGTTCTTGTCCCTTGGATGTTGTCCAGCGTTGCACTTCCTCCCTCCCACTCCACACTCAGACGGTACTCCCACTCCTGCCACGCCCCTTTACCTAAACACAAACATGAATTAATATTATTGCAGATTGACCGAGTGGGTAATTATATTTGTGACTGAACAAATTCCACTTCAGTTGTTAAACTTTATTCACTATTGTCTAAAAGCAAAACACTTGTTTTGAAAAAAAAAAAAAAAAAACATGTTTTAAAAATGTTGTCTATATCACAAAATATATATAATATATGGGGGTACTTCGGTTTGCGACCATCTTTATAACCCTAACTGTCCCTTTTCAACCCGCACGGGGTTTTTCCCTGTGCCTCCTGTACTGTAACATCTTAAAAACATGGAAAACATAAAAAATAAATTGAAATCTTAATTATAAAAGAAAAGTTTGAAACAGTATCAGTGCTGATTAAAATACAAATATGTATAAGTATATGAAATAAATCAAAGATGACAATAATAAATATAAGAATAAAAATAAACAGTTTTTTGAGAAAATAAATTAGTATAACCAGAGACTAGAGGATTATATTATTGGCGATAAAAGGGTTGAATATTTGAGAATGTTCTGATCGTTCTTACAAGTTCCTTTTTGTAGTGCTCTGTTTATTTTCAGTTGTTTCAGTGAGATGAGTAACCAACATGTACCTTTGTCACAAAAATGTAGGTATTGTATGCCTGTATTTATGTCAAAATGGTGTTTGTTTTGATTGATGTGTTGTTTGAAAGTTGATGACTTGTTTTGAAGCTTCAAGTGAGGCAGCCAACCCGAGTCAAATCTACCCCCGCAGTTCATAGCTCCATTCGTTTTTGCGATAGAGAGCTCACAACTTTCCACTCACATAAACACAGACATCATCGCGAAAATGGCCAAAACGTATTCAGGGGACCTTGAAACAGTTAAAATCTCCAACTCGGATTTTCGCACGATTGCAATACTTCCTTATACTACAGGATAAGACAGTAAAAATAGGTAGTGGACAGTCCTCAAAATCTTCCTTACATTAAATTTTTTTATGGAAAGACAATAATGGTCCACTGGAGTGTTAGAGAGGGTAGCAGGTGGTTTGGAGTTTTTCTACTTATCTCCAGAAAACAGTCTATGAAGGTATGAAAGAAGTCAAGAGTAAGAACGTCATCTCTATGCCTTTGTAGAGACTTTAACAGATATTGCCTCTTCTGACGAAGCTGTACCCGTCATCACATATATAGCTAATACGAAAGGGAAGAGTGGCCGACTAGAGAAAAAATATTACATTCGTTGATAAGTTGATTTTTCCCAAATAAAAAAAAAATAAATAAAATGGGCTGAAGAGAAGTAGAGGAGGCGGGAGATGGCGGGGTGGGGATTCCTCCCCTCCTGGACTATCCCTACCACCTGTGCATCTTTTAAAAGCGACCCGGCTGGGCAAAACTTTTACTAGGTTGCATTACACAAGACAATGCTGATGTATGAGATGTAACTTCACTTTTATTCATCCCAGGAAGCATAAAAAAAATTACAATAAACCCCCAGTTATCCGTCAGCTGGGTCAAAGATACCTCTGAAAGGATCCATTACCTTGCCCTCCAAGGAGGTGGGGCGGGGCCCAAGCGGCTGCGGCATGATCCGTGCCCAACACTGCCTGGAGACAGGTGGGCGGATTGACAGGGACTGGAAGGGGCTGAGCGACGGTGCTGTCCACCCCCACAAAGAGGTAGCCCCGGCCGCCCCCACCAAGGTTGTGGAAGTAGGCGTCTTTGCCCGGGTGATACTCTTCAGACAGGATGTCCCACCCATTGGTCCAGTAGAACAGACCGTCCGCCATCGCCAGGGACACAACCTTCTGGAACTGGGGGCTCGCTGTGTTCGAACGAAAGTCTGTCACCTCACGTCTGCAAACAAAAAAGGTCGTCAGTGAATCACATCCATTCCACTTCCTTAGCTCGAATTAATTGTTAAGTTGTTAAGAACTATGTTTCTGCTCTCCCTCTAAATCCTTCTTTACCTTAGCCTGATTTTGTTGAAAACCAGTAGGGTCTTACTTATGGACTACTGAATCCACATATTATTTGTCGAAATGTTCATTTTATCGAAAGCTATTGAGAATTTTGAAGATAAGTCCCCCCCCCCCCCCCCCCCCCCTGCGTTCCCGTTGACCATTTTGGTTGAAACTCGATGGGTGCCCCAATTATGTTTCTGAGTACGCATGGAAATTTTGAATTCAGAGCTTCGGAAAACATTGAATTTCGGTGAAAACTGTACAACAAACATTTGTCTGGTTACATAACTTCCCCTATACTAAGTGGGGAACTATATTTATGTAAATATATACCTACATTTTATTACCTCGATTTTTCTGGTCAACAAACTTTATTTTCAATCTTACGATTTTTGTGTATAGTCTAATAAAAATCGGAATAATCGCGCCAATGAACATATGTATATATATATATTTTTTTTTTTTTTTTTTTTTTTTTTTTTTTTACTTAGGTTGGACGCAACTCTGCGGAATCCTCGGAATTTTGGAAAACACACTTGTATTCAGCAATCTCAATAGACCGTAGACCGACTTCGATCATATACGAAGAAAGGCTACCATAAGTAAATATTAAAAGTATGTTTTGGTTCGTTCTTATTAAAATAGCAATAGAGAAAATGTAAGATTTAGTTTGGACTCAACTCCGCGGAATCCTCTTATTTTGGAAAACACACAGCAATGGGCTAAAATATATTCTTTAATTTGAGTAATAAAACTTTTAGGTCAGATCTTCTGTTGATTAGTAAATACTGACTTTTGTATTTCCCCTCTTTGAACTAACCAAGTATGCCATGGAAAAAAAAATTGCCTATCTACCAGAGAAATCCGCTAATTTTACGTAGTTACTATGTGCATAGATTTTTTTTCCATGTTGTTGCCAGATAAGAGATTTGTAAAGGAAGTCACATGTTACCCATCCAAAGAGACAGCCAACACGGTGTTCTTCTCCTGGGAGGAGACGAGGATCCTGAAGTTGGTGTAGTCCACAGTGAAGGCACCCAGACTGGGGTTGTTGAGGATCAAGTCCGGAGAGGTCTCATGTTTGATACCATTACTGATGTCGGTCAGGTCCAGTCTGTAGAGGCCGCCCCCAGGAGAGCCCTGAACCAACCAGAACAGGTACCTGAAGAACAACATTCATCAACAACTTCATATTGTCCCAGACGTCCAACTTCTCAATAAGTGAGTATTTTTTTTATATATTTTTTTGTAACTTAATCAGGCAGCTCCCGACAATTGTTTTTCGTTAGGTCCAGATATTTGTTCACTTAACCATAACCTTTGTTTACCTAGTATATTGTACAGATTACAAAAAAAAATTATGATAATAAAAAAACATATATTTCTCGAAATAAAACAGATTGCTGGAAACCACTTTAGAGAGAAGACATTTTAATTGGTGGCTGCTTATGAAATATGAACTATCTCATAGAGGACGCCGGTAGCTCAGAAATAGCGTGCTAGCTTACTGAGCTCAAGATCGAGGGTTCGAAACCCGGCCGAGGCTCTTAGGTTTTTTATCAAGAAGGTGAAGGAAAAAATCCTGAGCCTGCCGGTAAGGTAGACAACATTTAGGACTCCCATAGTAGAATCGAGCTCATGTTCAACAGAGCGACGAAAGAGCGCTCTGGTAGCAGGTATATTACCTGGGCGAGTCATAAAAACTAACTGTACTATCTAATATTTTATGATAACCAATTGAAACTCTAATTCATAAATAGGTGATAAATCCATAGATGGGATCTCTTACCATAATATTAAAACTGTTTCACTTACCCATTGTAGGGGTCGACATGGATATGAAGGGGTTTGGCAAGTAGACCAGCCACTGCCACTGTGATAGCACTGCCATCTAGGGAGCACCTAGTCACCTGCCATCGGGACCCGGCCTGCCCCAGCAAAATATACAGCTGATCGTTCAACCAGTCGACCGACAGGTCGTGAGGAGGCAATTCAGTCGAAAGGATCTGGGTGGCTGCACCGTCCTTCACAGAGAGGACCCTGCCGGCAGAGTCCGAGACGAACACCACACCCTTCCGCACGTGGTAGCTCACACCTAAGAAATCCATTCTATGGGTGAGAAACGTGAAACCTGACTTCACTTCTGGAAAACCTTTCCAGAAGTTTGAAAATAAAGGGTTGAGGAAATTAGCAGGTCTCGTCAAGGATAGAAAAGAGTCAGAGGAAGCAGGGAGCAGAGTGACATCTGGCAATACCCGACCGTAGCCGACATGAAACGGCATCACGTCTCTTACAACGGGCTGGGCATGTAGAGGAGCGAACCGCAGACAGTTGTTGGGTGCGTCAAGGGACTCAATAAACAAATCGATTATGAAATGAACAAGGGTAAGTTCGAACATTAAGATTACAAAATGGAACTTGTCTCGAGCCATGCTAGATCAACAGTGAATACATGACATGACTTGTAATGACATGAGTCTGTGACAATATTGATAATTTAACTGAGAATGTAATCACTATAACTAATTGATTATGAGTAATTTACCATAGATAACGGTCATATTTTTCTTAAATGTCAGATAAATCAGGGAAAAGAAGGGAGTGTCGGTAGCTCAGAGGTAGCCTGCTTGTCTACTGAGCTCAAAAGCCGAGGACCTCAGGTTTTTCATCTGGGAGCATGCCGTCCTTCGGATGGGACGTTAAGCGATGGTCCCGAGCCTGTACGATCTCAGGTACTCGTTAAAGACCCTTCGCTTGGTGAATAAACCAGGGTAGGTAACATTTGGAACTCCCATAGTAGAGTCGGGCTCAGATCCATCAGAGCGATGAAAGAGCGCTCTGGTAGTAGGCGGTATGACCTCTTAAAGCCCGGGCATGAGTCACAATAACTAACTCACAGAAAAGATTTGTATACATTGTAATCATACTGAAAATATAAAGAAAAGTATGGATTTGTCACCTTTGATATGATGTGTGGAAGTGTACAACTCCACAGGTTCATCCAACATGTCTGCCGCCTGGCTCAACACTGAATGGCCAGTTCCCAAAATTAAAATGTTTTTCTCTTTCTCTTTAACTGAAAATAAACAAAACAATAAATTATTAAAAATATATAAATTAACAGATATTTGAAATAGGATAACCCCGGGGCTGTACACTACAGTCTTGGTGCGCCAACTCCTGGGAGGCGACTCAAACAAAGACTGTACCAGGACTTCCAATTTTAAATCCTTTATTTTATTATATATTTGTGTAAAGCATCATCTTGCTATTCCAAATAAATGTTGTTGTTGTTGAAAAAAAAAAAATAGGATGATGTCATAAGGCGTTATTTTTACTTATCTGCTTTGGATTATTAAACTTGGAATAGCCTGCATCTGACTTTAAGGTAGCTTTCTATTAGGGTTATCAAGCTCTTAAAATATGCAGAGTAAACACCCATTATCTGGTCCCCGGAACCCCAGTTATCCGTTTGTTTTTTTTCAAATGGAGTTGAAAATAATTTTTGGAAGGAGGACAGAGAATACGATCTAACAACAGAACGCACATCGCTATTTCTTCGTTGGATTGATAAGCAATTCGTTGAAGAGAGCGCTGATGCTTCCCTCGCTCTATACGACAAAGCCTGCGTCTTTGACGAGTTCACCTTTCAATTTCCGTGGCTTCATGAGTTATTAAACATTAATAACATTCCTAAATGCTTTTTTCATTTTCAATTCTTCAATAAGATCCTTATATATTTGAAACCAAATCGGTAGATTGATTGCAGTGGAAGTGCGAAAGTTTAGTTGATTAATTCGCGCCGGGGATGTACAATATTGAGAAGACCAGATATAACTGTCTCTGTTTTCAAGTTAACATCTCTCTAATCAGTGATGTGGTTGATAACGAGAATGGTTAGTGGTTAGTGGACTTAACAGACCTTGAGAAGGACTGGGTGTAGTGACGACGGCACTGACTGTAGGGCCCAGTCCTATGGCGTTCCTCATGGCCACAGACACTGAATAATTTGTGGAAGGGGTCAGACTTTGGAACATGTAGAAGTTCTTCTTCTCTGAGGCTGGGATGTCCTAGGTGAACAAGGAAAATCAAAATATATATATCAATATTAAAAATATAATATATGAGACATATAGAAAAACTTATGTTTTATTCAATTTCGCTTTATAGTTAATATAATAGTTATCTAGCATAATCGGAAAATCTTAGGAAGATTAACCTTTCGGTTGTTAAGTAATCCCTTAACAGACATGTCAACATTTGGACTACTATAACTTTGCTTTATTTTTTAACAAACCATCCAATTCTCTTATTCCTAGAATGAATAAAAGAATATTAATAGGTTAGGTTAGGTTTTATGACTCATGCCCGGGCTTAAGCAAGGTCATATCGCCTACTACCAGAGCGCTCTTTCGTCACTCTGATGGACATGAGCCCGACTCTACTATGGGAGTCCTAAAAACGTATCAAACTTGTAAATCGGCTGGATGACCAACCGTACTTATTATATTCACTGTAGCTGATAAAGTTAAGAAGCGATAGCGATTTAAAGCTTTTAAATACAGGTATTTGTCCTTGTACATGTGTCCATTTCAGTGAGTATTGATCTTATTTCCAGGAGCTAAGAAGTCCTTCAAATTCACCCCTAAGTTTCGGCCGTTATCATATCAATTATGGGTCATAAGATCTTTCTCAAGGAAGATGTGACGGAAAAAAGTTTAATAGCCGCTATTCTAGAAATCTATTGACAATTTGTCACACAAAATGACTTAGGAAACATTTTTATAATATTATTTAAACACTTATATATTTTTATATTCGACAAGGATTAATGACCTCAAAAGTAAGGTACCAAAATATATCTAATTATTCTATTCCGAAATGTACTTAGATTGTCTGCTATGTTAAATCTCATTAGTCCATGTCAAGTGTGGGGCTGTATTGGTACGCAGGAGACCAGGCTACTCCCAGAGCCAGCTGTCTACTGTCATCCTCACATAATCCCATAAATCACACCACATACTTCCATACTCTCCCCCCCATAGACCCACAAATACAAAAATATAATAAGGAATAAAGAAATAAATTAATTCGTTCTCGAAAATATATAATTTACTTATTGATCTGTATTATTTATTATTTATATTTTTACATCGTACAGGCTCGGGACCATCGTTTATCGTCCAATCCGCAGGACGGCGGGCTTAAGTTTATTTTACCTTCCAAATAAAATAACCTAAGGTCCTCGGCCGGGTTTTGGAATCCGCGATCTTGAGCTCAGTAGACAAGCACATTTTTGTAATAGTTTGTTGTCAAACAATAAATACAAAAAAAAAAAAAATGAATGAAAATGTCTTTAGAGAAACAAATTGTATATTTTACATCACTACTAGGCTGCGTCAAGTTCAGCAAAATAATTTTTTTGACAGTATAATTGGATATCGAAAAATCTGAGGTGCATTCGCATGCCTTAAAAGTCGATGGAAACTTTATTTGGAAATAATTATTTCTTCCTGGACCCAGATTGCTTATGTCTCTCTTTGTAAACCCAAAAATATGCTCAACTAAACTGTGACGAGGTCTAAGGCCAGTCGTCCACTGGGACCGGAAAGTTGCGAAAAGTGGCGAAATCAGTTCGTCAGAATTCGGCCGAAAATGCACGAACGATCCAAACATGTGACAAGATGGGGGACCGCGTCCACTAGACCCGTATCGTTCGTCAATTTTCGGCCGAACGGGTGCGAAGTGATCCCATTCTGCTGGGATTTTACGGACGAACAGGTGCGAAAGAGCAATACATCCTCACATTGTACACCAAATAATTCTTCTGATGATTCCTCGGGGGGTCAGTACAACCCATCGTCCTATTTTCACGAATTAGATCCTAGTGGAACCTTCTTTGTAAATCAATAAAAAATTACTTAGAATTACTTAAAATTACGTTTGTCTAGTTATTCGTTTGTATCGTTATTATGTACCTTAGTTTAGTTTGAAAGTATAAAAAAATACAGTTTGAATAAAAAAAGGGTACAGTGATTTTTTCTTTCTTTCCACTTACCTTAATGTAACAGCCAGCCGTTCTTGTGGGGAAATCGCCACACGAAAATTACTGAATTTTTCGAGTCTTGAGTAGATGTTGTCAAGAATGTATTGAAAAGTGTCCTTTTCCATTCGAAAATAGGAGAAGTGGTGATTATCATCGATTTGAAGGTCACGCCACAAATGAGAAAATTCGCCAAACTCTTCTCTTTTTTCGAAAATGGGTTTCATCCACATTTCCCGTCTACGTCTATATCGCCTTCGTCGATAAATCAAAGGTGATAATTCCAACGCTAAAAATTCGTCGTCAGAATCATCGGAAAAACCGTTCCGAAGAGCCATCCCGTCTACCCATTCGGACGTACTGAGTGGATCAATGGACGATCGGCATTCGCACGAACGGCTTCGCCCGATTTCGTTGCTTCGCAGTTCGCAACTTTCCGGTCCCAGTGGACGACTAGGCTAAGTTACCTTGTGAGCTCTGTATCCTGAGGGCAGTTGCTGGATGGAGAGTACGTAGGAAAGAAGGGGCCCGTTGGGGAAGGGCCCAGAGGACCAGGTGATAGAGACTCGTGTGGGCCCAGTGGGGGTGGCTCGGAGGTGGGCCGGAGGTGAGGAGGGTGGGCCCTCAGGCAGCGTTCCGATCACTAGACTTGGCTCTGAACTCACCAGCTCCGCCTCTTGCGAGAGTACCACCACGCGGAACTGTAAACAAAAAAATGTATTTATTGTTTATTAAAATAAAAGTTAAAAACAATTTTACCAGAAAAGTAAGTAAAATATTACCAAGAAATATTATAAAGCACACATTGAAAGGTTCCGCAGGGTAACAATCTTTTTATGTACCAATAAATGTATATTTATATTAATAAATAGTTCTGTAATAAATAATAATACTATTGATACTTAACTTCTTTTTTTGCAAAGATATTGTGAAACACTTAAAAAAATATATAAAGAAAAACGTATGCTTTTTCCGTATTGCTACCATCTTCAGCCACGATTTAACAAAGGCAGTATTTACTATTATGTTATTAAGTACTCCCATATATTATATATATTTTGCCAAACAGACACTATATGTTTATATAATACATACGTTATTCTTTATATTTTTTACATAATAATCTGTTTACGCCATTACTACAAACAATTCATTGTTTTGAATTTTTTTCATATAATAGTACAAATATTGTCCGGCGAATGAAAAAATTAGAAATTTAAAATAAGTAATGATTATGTAGTTATTCTTAGTCTTTATCGAGGGGGGCGCGGTAGCTGAGAAGTAGCATACTTGTCTACTGAGTTCAAGATCGCGGGTTTGAAAACCGATTGAGAGGAAGTGGAAAAAAGAGCACACCGTCCTACGCGTGCGACTTTAATCGATGGTCCGTAGCCTGTAAGGTATCAGGGACTCGTTAAAGACCCCCACCCTAGGTGAATAAACCTGGGTTGGAAAAATTTAGGACTCCCTCAGTGTAATCAGGCTCTTGTCCATCAGAGCGACAAAAGAGCGCTCTGGTGGATTGTGATAATATCACAATCACATCGAGGTCATATTATGACCTCGTAGTTAAAGACTGGGCACGAGACGTAACAACTCACTGACCCCTATATAGATCTAAGATCTAAGATCTCTATGATCAAGTAATCATTAAAGACCCCTAAACCTGAGGGTAGGCAAGTAAAGACTTCCATAGAAGTTTTTTTAATTTTAATTTTTTATTTTAAAAAGCCAACAGTTTAAAACTATGTCAACAAAAAATAAAATTAACATAAGATTATCTCTATTACTTGCCGATTATGAGTAATGTATTTAGTTTGTACCATTAAAAAACTTCAATTATATCGATATAGATTTGTCGAAAAGACTTATTTTGTTACTTCTGATCGTATTAAAAGAGAAAAAAAATGTTTGCTTTCCGGGGATCTGAAGAGGCAAAAAAATTATAAAAATTATCTCGCTAAAAATAACAATAGTCAATTTACCCTGTAATTAGTGTAGGGAGTAAGTCCAGATATAAGTACAGTAGGGCCGGGGCCCCATTCCTGATCCCTGGCGTACTGCCAGGATCCGAGAGGCTCATAGCGCCACTGAGCCAGTCGTCGGAGTTTAGTGTAGCCATGACTCTCCCATTCCAGCCGAAGAGAGGTAGGAGTCAGAGAGTCGGCAACTAGCGCAGGAGCAGGAGGGATCCCGTAGGCATCTGAAAAGTAACACAGGTAGGTATAGTAAGTCCAGATATAAGTACAGTAGGGCCGGGGCCCCATTCTTGATCCCTGGCGTACTGCCAGGATCCGAGAGGCTCATAGCGCCACTGAGCCAGTCGTCGGAGTTTAGTGTAGCCATGACTCTCCCATTCCAGCCGAAGAGAGGTAGGAGTCAGAGAGTCGGCAACTAGCGCAGGAGCAGGAGGGATCCCGTAGGCATCTGAAAAGTAACACAGGTAGGTATAGTAAGTCCAGATATAAGTACAGTAGGGACGGGGCCTCTGTATAAGTATATATACAGTTCGCGGGTTCGAAACCCGACCGAAGCCCTTCGGATGTCAGGTACTCGTTAAAGATCCTACCCTAGCTCAATAAAAATTTAGGACTCCCATTGTAGAGTCGGGCTCATGTCCACCAGAGTGACGAAAGAACGCCGATATGACCTGGTATTTAAAGTCCGGGCATGAGTACAACTAAGTAGTGTATTGTGGTCAGTTCTCACCTCAGATAGTACAATATAACCTAACTTTCAAGGTCATGGGCGTAGTTCCATACTGCCTAGAATATATATAAAATGTTGTGACAGCCAATAGATTTCTTTCTTTAATAATTTGGTAAAAATGTATACTAAAAATATATTTGCAACCACCTGGAATGATCCGTGGAAAGTCGAGATAGAATGAAAGCATCGACTAGAAATTATATATGTGTGACGAAAACCTCATAAGGACAACACCTGTTGTTTTTCATCCAAATCGATCAAAGGGAAGGTGGGGGAATCATATTTTAAGTCAAAACCCAATGAGGACATAACCTGGACTGAAGGGAGGAAGAGGGGTTGAGGGGAGAGGATTCAATTCACACACGCTAATAACTGGCGATATAATGATTTTATCGACACAATATTTAGTATGAGGATTTAGGAGCTCCTATGTAAGACAACTGTTGAATATTAGCGCAAACGGTCGACTGGTTTCAGAGGAGGAGCGAAAAGTCAATTGATTACCTATAATAAAAAAAATATTTTACAATGATGTGTACAAAGATGAAGATCCAGACAGATCTTCTTAAGGCTCTCGTGAAAAATATGGTAGTGGTGACAAGAGGTACACATATATTTTAAATATTTTTCCAAAAAATATTTAATACGGCCATTTGATATTTTCAAAATTGAGCAAGGTATAAAAAAGTAAAAACAATAATCTGAGAAATTTGAGTTCCTCACATTCTATTAATTTGACAATCGAATGACCCTGAAGGTAATTCATGAAATTCATAAAACACTTTTCAATGAAAAGAAGATTAAAGATTCATGAAGGGCGACTACGTAAAGTGGTCACGTGCACGTCATAGAGCAAAGAGTGACAACAAAACGATGTCTCCTTGAACTAAATAGACATACGTAATCAGTAGGATGAACCGAAGTGCTGCATTCAAATACAGAGAGACTCCCTCTTTAACTCTTCTAATACCAGGTGAAAAAGAAAACGTCAAGTACCACGCGGTCTTTAAAGACCCCACGCTATTTTTACTTCTAGCGCCATCTCAAAAAAATAATTGTTACCCTTCATTTTGTCTATGCTGAAAAAGGAAGACAACACTCTTGTTACGATGCGACACTTTAGAGACAAATGTTACCTCAGATAGGAAGCCAAAAATGGAGGAATGCAAAGGTCGGCTGCGTGAAGGTAGAAACTCTGGAGAAATGAATGTTTTATCCTTCCGAAGTGTACCACATAGTGTCAATTTCTTATCTAGTAGCTCTTCAACCAAATGCAGGGAAGATAATGATAATGGGGCGTGTTTACCTTCTGAGCTCAAGATCGTGGGTTCGAAACTCGACCGAGGCCCTTAGTTTATTTTATCTGGGAGGTAAAATAAACTTAAGCACCCCGACCTTCGGATGGGACGTTAAGCTATGGTCCTGAGCCTATATGATGTCAGGTACTCGTTAAAGACCCCTACCCTAGGTGAATAAAAATTAAGAGTAGGCAAAATTTAGCACTCCCATACTAGAGTCGGGCTCATGTCCACCAGAATGACGAAAGAGCGCTCTGGTAGTAGGCGATATAACCTCGTAGTTAAAGCCCGGGCATGAGTCATAAAACCAACCAATGATAATGGGGCACATAATGTTTGTAGTTGCTATTTGTTGAGAAGACAAATAATAAATTATTAGAGAAGTGATGCTGTATAAATATCGTATATTATAAAGAGTATATTATTATAAATTCAGAATTTCCCTATACAACACACAAAATTGATAATCAATTGATAATAAAAAAAATTGACTATCAAGAAGATATAACGAGCTTCAGAAGTGCCAATTCGTCGATGCTACAAATCTTCGATGCTAGTGTGGAATCCTTCCATTCTTTTGGAGTAACAGCGATGATAAAGAACAAGAAGTGGTCGAAAATTTGATCCTCAAAAAGGAATATCTGCACAGTTTATTTACTGTTCCGCAGCCCCCCAAATCAGAACCCTACTGGTACCATGAAAGTATTTTGGTGCCAATCTTTAGGATTTTGAATATGACGTAGCAAAATAATAATAAAGTTACCTTCCTCTAAGGTATTATACATACAATGTATGTATATACATTATTAAAAATAGAGACAGTATGTAAATAATTACCTTTGAGTTGTTGCAAGTATCTATTTAAAGCATCGTTACATCCCATAACACAGTAGAGCTCCTTGGGGTGCAACAGTTCATCTGTTCCATTCTAGAGGGAAACAGTAACAATCTCATTACATTCAATTCAGAAAAACAAAACAAATTCATAAACTTGACATTTGTATGAATTATATATAAACTTATAGAGGGGCCTAGCCAGGGGGGCAGGGGAGGGCGTGTGCCCCCCCTGGCTAGAGCAAAAAAACAAGATAAAAATTAAATAAACTAAAAAAATTGTTTTTATTAAAAGTGGATTGCTTCCAAGCATAGGATCTTCAAATTTCCCGTGCGTCTGATTCCTAAATCAGCAATCAGCTGTTACATAACTGTAAATGTACAAAACAAGTGATATTACATTTATTTAAATATATATGAATTCGATCATTTCATTTCTTCGCTCAAAATCGTCATTTATGTTATACTTTATACTCTTAAAGCTGATTTTACATGCGCAGTAAAAATGCAAAGGGCAGCAGCAGCAAATGCAAGCTATTGGATTTGAGTAATTTAATTCTAAAAGCACAGAAACCATAGCGTGCATTTGCTGCTGCTGCGCTTTGCATTTTTGCTGCTCATGTAAAGTCAACTTAAGTATTACAGTCAGTGGTTACCTCAGGGGGAGCTTCTAGAGGTCCGAGTTTCCCAAATTAATAATAAAAAGTCTGCAATGCTAACCACGAAAACTGCGGGCTGTGCCCCCGGTAGCCTAACTTTGCCCCCCTCCCCCCCCCCCCCCCTGCTCAAAATCCTTGCTACGCCCCTGAACTTATATGTAGTTGTTTATCATGACCCATCCCCGGACTGTAACTACCTGGTCATATTTCCTTACTACCTCTTTGCTCTTTCGTCACTCGGGTGGATATAAGCCCAACTCTCCAGTGGGAGTCCTAATTTTTATTCAGCTAGGGTAGGGGTCTTTAACTAGTATCTGATATCGTACAGGTTCGGGACCATCGCTTAACGTCCCATCCGAAGGACGGCGTGCTCGAGTTTATCTTACCTCCCAGATACTTATTATATGAACTTAAGAAAAACTATTGAGGTGCCGAGAGTTCAGATGTAACGTGCTTGCCTATTGATCCCCCCTTCCCTTCTGCCCATTCTGCTGAACATTAATGATGGCGTCTTTAGAGGGTTGTTTTGAATTCAAATATAACATTTTATGTCGATACATTCATTACATCGGCAGCTATTACGAGTTTTTGAGTTAGGCCTCTCTCCTAACACCTTCATGGTCCTTGTGGGATTCACGTCTTACATATAAAAGTTCGTGACGATACATTCATTCTATCGACAGTTATTTGAATTTTTGTGATAATCCCTCCTTTCCTACGGACAATTCGTCGTGAGAGGTTTATAGATTCACACATAAAATTTCGTGTAGAAAGATTTTTTTTTTCAAATTTGAAATCTGGAGGTTGGAAAACATGAAATTCCGTTGGAAACCCCGTATCGAATCTTTGACCGATTACACAATTTCCCCTATACAACATATGGCTGGGGAAGTGAAATGAACGAAATTGAACTCAAAATGAACGAAATGTAAATCCTGTTAGTTCTATAGTGCTGGATTAGTAAAATGTGCCACAGATCATCATTCTCAATCAAAGTGTCTTCAAGAGAACCTGCGACGTTGACAGATTGCACGGTGGACAATAGACAAACCATTCTATGAAACTGTCGTCAGGAGAAACACTTGTACTTCGTCACGACAATGCTTACATTGTATTGGCGCCATTTTGACTCAACTTAAAAAAAGTAGTCCGTGAGTCACCAGCACTGGAGACGGCCATTTTAGAAACTGAACCTAGCTTCATGGACTTCGATACTTTCAATTTGATATAACTGTAGTTTTTGGAAAATATTATCTTTGAATTAAGGCCTAATAATAACCAACTAGTAAATAAATAAATATTTTGTCAAAAAATTGATGGTAGGCAAACATTTAGTACTCCCACAGTAGGGTCGGGCTCATTTTCACCAGAGTGACGAGAGGACGCTCTGGTAGAAGGCGAGATGACCTCGTAGTTAAAGCCCGGGCATGAGTCATAATAACTAACTAAATAAGGTTAGATTTGCATTAAGAGGGGGCACGTGTCACAACGTATATCCGCCACTGTAAGTAAGCAATAGAAAAACTGTCTCCAACATAGTTAAAAATAAATCTGAAATGAACTATGAAATGAGACGGATGAATTCTTTCTCCGTTTAAATGAATTAAAATTCTTCTGTTAGCCGACAGAAGTTGAGTTTCAGTCTTGAACATTTACAACAAATACGAGTTAAAGTATAACACTTCTAATGACATTGTAAATACTTACACAAACTGTTCTACTGTTGACTTCAAGAGCCTTCTAATAAAACTTCTAATTACATTGTAAATACTTACACAAACTGTTTTACAGTTGACTTCAAGAGCCTTCTAATAAAACTTCTAATTACATTGTAAATACTTACACAAACTGTTTTACAGTTGACTTCAAGAGCCTTTTCCCATAAAGCACAACCAGTCAGGCACTGAAACAAATACATTTTTATTGATATTTTGTTTGAACAATATTGGGCATACAGAATGCAAATTTGCCAGAAACACTCAAGTGATGTAACTAACAAACATGGAACATACTAATTTCAATTATTCTTCAGCCAGAAAAGTATCTATGTATCAAGAGAGTATCATAATGATCTATAGTAACGATAACCCTTATATGTATGTATATTTTACAATGAATATTTATAATAATGATAACTTTGTTATCAAATAAATTCCTCTACATATAACATGTAGACAGGAATATCTGAAAGAATAGTCATTTTAAAGCTAATCTGGCGGTCGTTTTAAACCTGTGTTTAGGGTTCATAGATCGAAGATAGATATAACCTATATGACTTTCTAAGTAGGTTTTATTGTTTTAAAGAATTATACATACATTCAAATATCAAAATTATTAAAAATATAAATTGTACAGGCACCTATTATTTCTTGGTAAAAGTTTTGAAAGGTTACAAAATAACAATTTTAATTTTTTTAATTGTAATTTATTACAATCCTTTTTTTAATATTTTTGTGTGCATATGAAAAGTAAAACGTAAAAGTAAGTGCTGTGAAAATTAATAGCTTAAGTAAGTAGCAAAAGGTAAAAAAAAAAAAAAATACTTACAATTACGGTTTTTTTTTCAATTTGGACCTACTATTCACAAGGCAGAGCTGAGTTAATATAGCGAGTAGCAGAATAACAGTTTTAAACTTGGTAACAGGAACAGGAAAGGAGATCAGATTAATCAACTAAAAGGAGTATAAACTGTCATATGTTATCCTTCTATTGAGATTTGTTATTTTTTAATCTAAGTATTATACCTACCACACTTAAAGATCACATTATGTCCCCCTCCCCTTCTCAAAATCATTTCATACTGGAATTGCTGGGCATTTGAAAGTAATGAGTTGGCGTCAGAAGTATTTTACAGAGTAATCCGGAGAGTATAATTCATATATCCAGGAATGTCAGCATGAAATAATTTTGAGAAGGGCAAGAGAAAGTGATCTGTAAGCGTAGTTGGAATAAAAAAGTCATGTAATGGCCACATCACATACATATATTTTATTTTTTTCTTCATATTGATAATTATTAAAAAAATTACTAAATACATTTTTAAAAACTACCAATAAGAAAACCATATTTTACAGTTAGTTGCTATGCGTTAATACATAACCTAGATATAGGATTAGGATTAGGATTAGGGTTATAGATGCTCAACATCAAGGTCATAAGCATCTAAATACTTAGGGATGGAGACAGATGCATATCCATACATATGCACATACACACACATCAATACATATATATACACATCAATACATATATATACACATATACAGACATACATCCATATACATATATATACAAATTTTTTTTTTTTTTTTTTTTTTTTTTTTTTTTTTTTTTTTTTTTTTTTTACGTATTATTATAGCTCGTCCATTAGTTTCGTGTCCCTAAAAAAGTCTATTGTTCTCTGGAGTGCCTCTCGGTGGTTGCCCAGGGCTGCTGGCAGTGCTCTGGTGATGCCTCTCCTGGCCAGCTCTTCCTGATAGAGTGGACACTCCTCCAGGATGTGCCGCACCGACAGCTCCTCCTCACACAGTTCGCACTTCCTGGCTTGCTCTCTTCTTATCAGGTGGCCGTGGCTCAGCCGACTGTGACCCACTCGTAGCCTCATCACTGCCACTTCTTCTCGTCGGTTATCCCTGATGGACGTTTTCCATGGTTCCACCCCTTTTTTGATGTTTTTTAATTTGTTGCGGCCGTCAACTTCGTTCCACATGTTGGTCCAACCCAGTTGAACCTTACTATGTAGTATCTGTTTGAGATCCGATTTTGGAGAAATTTCATTACATTCAGCAGCTGAAGTTGAGGCTTCTTTCGCAGCAAGGTCTGCTTGTTCATTTCCTTCTATGCCTACATGTGATGGAACCCACATAAATATGACTGACTTGCCCTCAGATAAGATATAATCTGTGTATCTATGTATTCTACTCACGAGAGGATTATCAGTATACAATACTTGGGTTGCTTGTAGTGCTGCCATTGAGTCTGAACAGACGATGAATGATTGTCCATCCATGGTCATCACATGATGGAGTGCAGCAGAGAGAGCGCACAGTTCTGCAGTGAAGCTACTGCTCCATGATGGTAATTTGTGCTTTATCGTAGCGCCTTTAGCAACCACAGCAAATCCAGTGTTCCCACCACTCTTAGACCCATCAGTGTACAAGAATTCAAATTTGTGATGTCGGCTCCGGATTTTATTAAATTCGGTTTTATAGATGTAACTGTTAGTTTCCGACTTCTTTAGCCGATGCAGATTTAGTTGGAGTAAGGGTTTTCTATGTGTCCAAGGTGGCTCCTCCGGAGGGTCACTTCGTGGCTGCACTTCTATGAGATCTAATATGGATTGCCTTGTCCTCATTCCCAGAGGAGCTGACGCATTCGGCGCTCCTTCATATAATCTGCGGTACTTCGGTTTGAAAACATAGTTGTAGGCAGGGTTGGTTTCGTTCAGTGATAAAGACGCAATGTAACTGGAGGCTAACCAAAGGCGGCGATACAGAAGAGGGGGTATCCCAGTTTCGGCACAAAGGCTGACGACGGGACTCGTCCTAAAGGCCCCGGTGGCAAGTCGAAGTCCAGCATGGTGTACGGGATCCAAACTGCTCAGGTAACGCTTTGGAGCTGAACCATATATAAAACTAGCGTAGTCCAATTTGGAGCGCACAACACTTTGGTATACTCTTAGGAGAGATGTCCTATCCGCTCCCCATTGTGTATTGGCCAAAATCTTTAATAAATTGAGTCGCTTGTTGCACTCTTTCTTCAAATATTTAATATGGCTGGACCAGTTAAGTTTTTTGTCCACAATCAATCCAAGAAATTTGGTTTCATCTTTAAAAGTTAGTGGTTCTCCTTCTAGAGCGAGTACTGGGTCGGGGCTAGGACGCCTCTTGCGAGAGAAGTGTACACAGCAAGTTTTGTCTTTTGAAAATCTTAGACCGGTTTTTTCAGACCAATCGTGAAGGTTGTGGAGTAGCCTTTGTAAGTCATTTTGAACCTTGCGTGTATTGCGGTATCTGCACAGAACAGTGAGGTCATCAACAAAGAGGAAAGCTTTCATTCCTTTAGGTATAACAGATACTACACTATCGATCGCTATTGCAAACATTGTGCAACTAAGGACACTTCCCTGTGGGATACCATTGGTCATTTGCCTTCTTGCAGATAACGAGTTCCCAATTCTCACTCTTATCTGTCTGTTTGATAGAAAATTGGTTATAAATATGGGCAAGTTTCCACGAACTCCCCACTCAAACAGTTGCTGCAGGATTGTGGTCCTCCTAACAGTATCGTATGCTTTTTCGATATCAAAGAAAACTCCTATACTCTCCTCTTTGTTGATAAAGGTATTGAGCAGTTCTGCCTCCAGAGCCACCAAATGATCAAGCGTCGACCTACCTTTCCGGGACCCGCATTGAATATTCTTTAAGAGGCTGTTAGTCTCGAGTATCCAGAGTAGCCGTCGATTCACCATTTTTTCGAAAATTTTGCAGAGACAACTCGTCAGTGCGACTGGTCTATAACTGGCCGGTAGTAGTTCGTCCTTTCCTTGCTTCAGTAGTGGGAGGATGATCGATTCTCTCCAAGCATCAGGGAAGGATCCTTCTGTCCAACTCTTATTGAAGAACACCAAGAGCGCTCTCCTGTTTCCCGGGGTCAAATGTTTTAACATGATATTATGTATTTCATCAGGACCGCATGCTGTATTTTTGGCTTCTCCTATGGCAGAGTCCAGCTCCCATTCCGTGAACTCCGAGTTGTACGTCAGATTGATGTTCCCATCTTCAAACTTGTTGCGATACTCTGTGTCCAGACTAATCTCTGCATGAGGGTACTGGGAAGAATAATATTCTACAAACAGGTTACTTACTTCGGATTGTTCGTATATAACGTTGTTATTCACTTTGAGTGATGGTTGGACATGGAGGTTATTACCAGAAATGCTTCTTATCTTCCGCCATACCGCTTTAGTTGGGGTGTTATGGTTGATTGTTGCGACATAAGTTTTCCATGTTTGCTTCTTTTTCCCCTTGTAAAGTCTCCTACAAAAAGCTCGGGTTTTTTTATAAAGGATGAGGTTTTGTGTGGTTGGATTGTTCCTGAACATACGGAGAGCTTGCCTTCTTTCTTTCCTGGCCTGTCGACATTGGCTGTCGAACCAGGGTGTGTAGTTTTTACTATAATACTGCTTGGTTTTGGGGATGGTCTCCTCGGCAGCTTTCACGATGCAGTTGGTGATGAACTCATTCGTCTCATTCACATTATCAGTGATGTCCTTCTCATGAATGTGCACCAAGGCTCTGAACTCCTCCCAGTTACCTCTGTCAATAATCCAGCTGGGGTTCCTCTCGAATTGACTGTCTAATCCCCGGAGTACTATTCTAATTGGATAGTGGTCGCTGTTATGCAGGTCTTCCGATACGGTCCACTCAAGCTGGAGGGAGAGGTTGGGAGAGGAGAAGGCCAGGTCCAGAACTGAGGCAGTGCCGTAGGCTGGACTGATGTAGGTTGCCCTTCCTGTGTTCAACAAAATCGAGTCGGAGTTATCAAATATGCGTTTGATGGTGTTTCCACGGCTGTTTGAGCTCGAAGAGCCCCACCAGCTATGGGAACCTAGATATATTCCTTATAGACATTAAGTTTACATTCTTCGGGGCGTTATGACTTTTGTCGTATTGATACTATCTCAAATCTTATTAGCGATTGGAAATTGTATAAGCAACATTTTAGGTAAGAACCAATTTTTCGATAGGTCTAACCGTTTTCCGGTGAATCAAGGAAACGACTAAAAATATGTGTTTCAAAGCTACATCTCAAGACTGTTTTCGCCAGGTAAACGGAAACGGGATGACCTGCAAAAAATCGTGTTTCATACAAAATATGTACCTACTTCAGATTTCTGCACAACTATTACAACAAAAGATTTTTGATTAGGTCATAAACATAAGCGGTATCTTGTAAAATGTATTTACGCCCCGGAGTAACGTAGTCTTAATTTTCAAATCGTCGCTTAAGCAGCAACACGGCATATCTCAATTTTGAGAGGTTTACAGGAAAGAGGAAAAACTTATTTTAAATGATTATTGTAGTAATTTTACTTTATCAACGAGTGATCCAATGTTTATTTGATCAAATATTTATTATTTGTTTGAACCAAAAGTAATTTAATTGAATAGGCTGGTATTTATGGTGGCGAGTTATGCGCTGTTTGCATGTAGGGTTGGGATGTGTGGTGTTGTATTTTTTACGTTTTTCACGCTCCTAGTGGCCGGTAGAGTGAAACTAGTAATCTGAGCTTGTTTCCCGCGAAAATACGAATCCAACGATATGCATAACTCAATTTGGGCAAAAAGTAAGTTATGCGGTGTTGCTGCTTAAGCGACGAAATGATTCCGGCCAAAATCTTATCAGATATAAGTTAGCACATTTGAACCAAATTTCATTTCAAATTTCAAGTTCAAACATAGCTACAATTGTTTTTGCGGTAGACCGCTCACAACTAGGAGCGCTAGTGCTCCTCTAAAGGGTTGAGAAGTGGCAGTGCCAGTGTGTGTATCTAGGAGCGCTAGTGCTCCTCTAAACGATCTGTTAGCCCAAACAGTGATTCCCGCTATTTAGTCTAATTGATCCCAATGATTGCTGTGGGAGCCAGGATCAAGCTACTTGGCTGGCTACCAACACCTACCTTATATTTAATTATCTCTATTTAAAAACTCCTTACTATCAATTGATTACCAAGTTTTTTTAAAGTTTTCTTCTTTATTAATAATGTCAGGACAAAATCTAAATCGAAGTTACCTTAAAAACAAAGGTACAGCACTAATGCGAACTTTAAAAAAGTCGTTGTGAATAAGCGACAATGTACTTCCCCAGAACGAATTAATCAATTAATTTTTCGCTTCTTCTCAAAAACCAATCGATTGTTTGCGCTAATATTCAATAGTTGACTTATATAGGGGCTCCTAAGTCCAAAATCTGTGTGTCGTTAAATTCATTACATCGGCAGTTATTTTGGCGGGGTTTTGAATTGAGCCCCTCTCCTGAACCTCCTCTTCACTTCAGCCGATATTGCTGATATTCAACAGATCATGTCCACATTGGGTTTTGACTTCAAATATAAAAATTTCATGTCGATTCATTCATTTTATCTGCATTTATTAGAGTTTTTGAGTTAAGCCTCTGTCCTAATCCCCCTTTGGCCAATTTAACTGAAAATCGAATGGTATAGTCATTATGGGGTTTCGATCCCACATATAATATCTTGTGTCGGTAGAATCATTCTTTCGATAGTTATTTCCCCTTTCATGTTAAAGCTCCCGCCTAATCCCCCCCCCCCCCCCCCCTCCCAATACGTGGAGTGTTCTGGATTCACATTTCGTTTATTCTACCGGGAATCGTACTGTTCACAGACAGACAGAATTTGGTTTTTTTACATTCGATATTACATAATCACCCCTATACTTGGGAGGAAGTGAAACATTATCTGATACATAGCTTTTGTTTTTATTTTTTTGGGCAGAGATCCTCCACAGATATCCTCTCTAAGGTCTGTCGAAACTACGTTTTAATCGGACTTGAAAAATAAAATAAAACTGGTTTATTTAATATATTGTCTAATTTCACTAACTATATATACATGGGAGTACTTTCGGTATTTCTACCATCCTCAGCCAAAAGCATAAGACATAAGTCTTATCTCTTATGCTTTTGGCTGAGGATGGTAGAAATACCGAAAGTACTCCCATGTATATATAGTTAGTGAAATTAGACAATATATTAAATAAACCAGTTTTATTTTATTTTTCAAGTCCATTTGAATTATTTCACAATATCTCTGCAATTATGTCAGTTTTCATTGATAATACGTTTTAATCATTATTTGTCATTATTCATATACTAATTTATTTTAGTTCTCTTGTTTTTTTTTTTTAATGTATTTGTATAATAATTTTATTTATTCATTTTTTAATTTCATGCCCGTGTTTTCACTACAAGGTCATATCGCCTACTTCCAGAACGTTCTTTCGTCACTTTGATGGACAAGAGCCCGACTTAACTATGAAAGTCCTAAATTTTGCCTAGCCTAAATTTATATTCACCCAGGATAGGGATCGTTAAATTGTACCTGACATTGTACACGCTCAGGACCAACGCTTAACGTCCGAAGGACGGCCTGCTTAAGATTCTTTCACCTTCCAGATAAAAAACCTATGTGCCTCGACCAGGTTAGAAACTCGCGATCTTGATACATTTATTTATATATATTTTCTTATACTTTGTTTTATAATTATTACTGTTATTTTGTTGCCTTTCTCCTTTCTATATTTCGCACATTGTGAACTGAGGAAGGAACATAAGAACGTTCAGAAATTTCGTCTTGAAAAAGACACTTCCGGAAATGTTATAAACTCTATTTTGAATCAAATTGAAAAGTTTATCCACTGTATTTATTAATATTATCATTTTTCTATTTATATTTTCAAGTATTTATTCATTTAATTTTATTTTTTAGTAGTATTGTTAACTCTAATTCATGTGGGTCAAACTTTAGAAGTTAATAACTGTTTATGTATCTAATTTATATGCTACTTTTTTTTTTTTTTCTGCCATTTGTACGATGCATATTATTAGCTATGTCATCTGGTTATTTATGACATCAATGGCCCCGGAAGGGGGTTCTATTTACGAAATAAAACTCACTCCCGGACGGGATTCGAACCCGCAAACCATGGTGAGACCATGCGACCAAAGCCCTACGCTCTAGCCCGCACGGCCACCATGGCCCCCATATGTATACATTCTTATGACATACCTTATTATCATTTTATGGTTTAACGGAAATAAATATTATTGTTATTCCGAGTTGAAAACTTTCTGTTTATGTTTACAAGACTGGGAAGGACTCCAGTTATTCTCCGAAATCAGGAATTTATTTATTTTTTTTGTTTGCCTAGAAGTAAACAAGTCTTCCACAGTCCCTTGAGAGGTTTTCATAACCTTTCATCACTCCTCTGGTTCTGAGAAATTGAAAAAAGGTTTCAGTACCTTTCACGAGGGCGCCGGTAGCTCAGAGATAGCATGATAGGCCGTAGTTTACTTTATCTGGGAGGTAAAAAAAAAAATTTAAGCAAGCCGTCCTTCGGACGAGACATTAAGCAATAGTCCCGAGCCTGTACAATGCAGGTACTCGTTAAAGGGGTCTTTAAGATTTAGAGTAAAATCGACCGAGGGGGGTCAGTGGAGGGGGCTCAACACAAATACAATAACTGTTCATGTAATTAATGTATTAACAAGAAATTTTGTATAAAGATTCGCAAGTTCCCGAGGAAGACACCTGTTGAGTTTTATTCAAATCAGAGCGAAAACGTACTTTATTAATTCGCGCTGGGGAAGTACAGTGACGCTGATTCACCTACCCTCCCCCCCCCCCCCCCCCCACATTATAATCTATAATAGGATACATATACATATATGATTAATGAATGAAGAAGGCTGACACGTGGTGGGGCACGTGGAGCCTGCCTGGATAGTAAGTATTTATAAATGGGTTCCACTGAATCAGGTGTCTGGAGTGGGATCCTTGTGAGGCGGGTTCATTCAGGAACTTGGCCTATCTTTAGACAGATCATCTAACCATCAATCCATTCAAACCTTCCTCCTGTCTCCATCTCAGATAATAATATGCATTTTAGTAGCTTGAAAAACATATGTTCCACTACTATTTTGTGGTTTTTTAAGTAGAGTCGATTATTTTTTTTATATTTTCTCTCTTGATCATTGGGCTTATAATAATAAAGGTAGAACGGTATTAAACGGTCTGTTTGAAAGCGAGGGCCATCTTAGTCGGACCTAGGCAAAAATGATTCCTTCGGTCCCTGTCCTAGCTGAGTCAAAAGCATAGCCATGGGTCGTGCCGGCCGTGCAGGTGCACCACCTAATGTTGCGCAAAAAAAAAAAAAAAAATCCATAAAATGGCATTCGTATTTTACATAGAAATTCCCAACTTTTAACAATGCATAATCTGTTAATTGTTTCAAAGGATGGAATTTACCGGTCCGATATATTAATTATGCCACCCGTAAGCGGATTCATACCATCTACCTGTCAGGTAAATCTGCAACAGGCAGGTATTACAGAAAAAAAAAAAAAAGCATTTTATTGTCACTCTCAATTGATGAATTCAAAAACATGGTAAATTTTGAAAGACTTAGGTTGTTATAATTTATGAAGTTTTTTTGTAAAAATGTTAACAAATGTCTGTGTAAATAATGCACATAATAAAAACAGTAATATGTACTACTCGTATATATATATATTTAAACGTTTATATTATATATATATATTATAACGTTTAATTAATAAAAAAAAATTAAGCTTCTTGCACCGGAAATTCTTGATTATTTAATACATTTTTTACTATTATTATTTACTCTTCTTAATTGAAAAAAAAAAGTCTGGATGTGAACACAATAACTCCAGATAGAATTGAATTTTTCGTCACAAAATTTTATATGTGTATCTCCAAAACCCTCTAAGGATGACACATACCAACTTTCAGCACTATCAGCGGAAGTGATATAAAATACATACCTATATAGAAAATATAAGAAATTAAAGAAATAATAATAACTATAGAATTGGGTTTATAGTAGAATACATAGTTATATAACAAATAGGGTATGTATGTCTTTGTATAAGTATTCTACTATAAAGTTTCTTCCATTCTTTAGTTTAATTTTATTGTTTTTAATTTCATACTATTATATTTATTTATTTTTTTTTCATTTCATTAATTATTGACAACTAAATACCTATATCTATTTGAGGCGCCTAGTTTCAAAACCCGCCATCTCCATTTTTTGCATATTTTGAGTATTAAATCGATTATTAACAAATCGATGACGCAGTATACGGTGATGCAGTTATTTTCTTTCAAAAACCTTTAAATCCTAGAAAAAATTAAGGTTGAAAAGTTAGTTTAGTTTTAAAACCCATCTCCTATTGAGCCAATCAAAACAACCCACTGAGGTTGCAATGGAGCAGGTTTACTTTTGTCTGAATTGCCTAGTTTGTTTGGTCTTGTTTTTAATTTTGTTATAATTTCTTTAATTTTGTATTCATTTTTTATTGGTTTAAAAAATAAATTTTTCTTTTAAATGTTTTGTTAATTTGAAAGTTGTTCCTAAAAAACTACCTACTAAAATGTATAGTGGGATACTAATGTTTTGAAAGATAGTGGAGTAAAGATTTCAATTTCAAAACCCGCCATCTCCAGATCTAACTTTCAAAATCCTCTAACTCCATAATAATTCCTTTAATAAGTTAGGTAATTATTGCATACGTCAACAAAGTGAAAATTTTCTAGGATAATCTAGGAAGCATTTACAAATGTTGTAAATGTTAAGGTAGGACAACTTGATGTGGCTTCTGCACACTTGATTGTAACAATCGATTTAAAAATGGTAATGTTTTTTTCTACATTTTCTTTAAAGGTTCTCCTGTGTGTGTAGTTGGGGTGGAGTGGGGGAGTAGTTGGGGTGGGGTGGGGGAGGTGTGGAGACAGTGTCAGTAAGATGAGGGTCAAAGGGGGATGAAGCTGTTGTAATGAGAGGGGGATGCGGGTCTGGTCATCAATGTAGATTATCTGGGGATCAACGGCTGTTAGACACGGCTTAACTAGTCTTCATGAGGCCAGGCGGGGGTCCAGGCAAGCAGGGCGGAGCCAGCCAGTCTTGGTCTTTATAAACTAAGAAAAGTATCATTTTGAATACAATATATCAAAATTAATTTTAATAACGATTTTTAATTAAATATTTCTGGATTTATGAGGGAAAAATTTATACTTATAATTGTATGCTTCTCATAAACCTACATATGTAAATATATGTAACAACATGTAAGGCTGCAGTCAATACAATAAACCTACATACATGTATGTAACAACATATAAGGCTGCAGTCGATACAATTCAAAATTATGCTCCAATTCTCCTGTTACACAACTGTGAGGGAATGACTCGTTTTTTAAGGACAAATTTAAAAATATATATTGTGATTTTTCCGTTTGCCGTTTTTGTACTATCTACACATTTATATACAGCCAGTACTATTATATATGAATAATAAGATAGCAGATAGTTTTTAAGAAACTTTTCGAATTAGATGCTTGAATCTATTCGAATTTGTCGGTTGGGACACAATGAGGGAATGATTTTTAGGGTATCTACTTAAACATATATTTTTTATTTAAGATAAAAAAGATAAATTTGTTTCATAATTTGGTAAGCCTAGTACGATATGGACCATACAAGAAGCTGAGAGCCATCATCTTTATAATTGAATGTTTTATGAGGCAGCCTAATATGTACAAGCCCCAAAGTATACAAACCAAAAATAGATCCGTTAAGCCTAGTTACATTTAGTGATTCCCCTGGCTTTACGATGTATTCTCTCAACAGAAGCTGAATTAAGTTAACACGAGCCATGTTAACGAGGTTCTGTTCTCTTAAACACAAACCTAAAAACACAGGAATATTTGGTTCACAAACCTAAACAAATATTCTAAACTGACCTACATATGTATGTATATACTCTAACAAACTGAATCATTGGTTTGTCAGTAGATCATTTCATGTATTCATTGTTGAAGGAGTTCAATTTTTTAACTCTATAATATTCGAACTTACCTTTTCCTGTAAAAACCTTTCAAATTGAGTTATAATTCAAATGCATTTATTGTTATTTATGTGTTTAAATTAGTTTTATTGATGTTTTTGGATAACGATAATATTGTTATTCACCTAAAAGATTGTTTTAGATCAAATAATCATTTTTAGACGTTCCAGACAGTAGCAACTCAGCTAAAAATGTGACCAATAAGAATTAATAGAATGTTCAAGAACGGTAAAACATCAAGAACAGAGAGAGTGTCAGTGAGTTGTTTTATGAATTGTGTCAGTGTACATTGAGTTAACATGAAAATAGATCCTTGCTCTAAGGGCTTATATGAGCCAGTTTTCTAGTATTTCATTGTGATTTAACTTTTTAAAATGTAAGTAATGTGGTTCCTTTTTGAGTATGTCAAGTTTTCTTTTGAACTGGCCTAGTCATGTGAACATACTAAATAAAGAGTTAGTTACTCAGGAAGTGTGGATTATTTATTAAGTCAAAAGTAGACTCAGAAGTAAGTAAGTCTGTGACAATACTGTTCTTAAATTGGTGAAAATCACAATGTTAACGAGTTTTTTTTTTTTTTTTCGGAAAAAGAGAAGAAGAATTATATTGGTATAGTCGGAAGCAAGAACAGGCATCCTAACTCAAGGAGATAAACACCAGCCTAGCGGACTCAAGATATCCGTTTCGGACCCATCGGTAGTCTGTTCAATTTTTCAATTAATTATTAAAATTGTACACAAATATAATTTGTATTGAGAAATATAAGTTACGAAATCGGTCAAAAATTCGATGCGGAGATTTCAACGGAATTCATGTTTTCCTTAGATACTATATATTAGATTCTTAATATGAAAAAAAGAGTCTGTCTGTCTGTCTGTGTACACAACTCCAGATAGAATGAGTCTATCATGTTTTATATGCGACTCCAGAACCTTCTAACGACGACACCTGATTTTCAGTCAAATCGACGAAAGGGAAGAGGCGGATTAGGGAGAGGCTTTACACAAAAACTCAAATAACCCCCGATAAAAGGAAAGTATAGACGCGAAATTTTATATGTGTGACCTCAACTTCATAAGAACAACTCCTGACGATTTTCGGTCAAAAGGAAGGGGGAGGCTTAACTCAAAAGCTCAAATAACAGTTGTTGTTGTAATGAATACATCGACACATAATTTCATATGGGAGACAAAATTTCATACAAGACCCAGTAAGGACGACACTTATTAATGTTCAGCAAAATCGGCATAAGTCAAAAGGGGGATCAGAGGGGGGGCTAAACTCAAAAATCCCGATAACTGCCGAAAATGAATTTATCGACACAAAATTTAGTTTGAGGATTTAGAAACCACTATGAAAGTCAGCTAATGAATATTAACCCAAACGTTCCACAGGTTTTGGAGGGGGAGTGTTAATTGTTAAATTCGTTCTGAGCAAGTATATTGCCGGTGATTTACCGACGACTCTTTTTTTTCTCATCACTTCCGTAAAGTTTTTCCGCTAGATTATTTCTAATTTTTTTTTTAGTTGGGAAAAAAATTAAGTAAAAAATCACAAAATATATTATATTTGTGGAGCCCGCTGTTGTTGGCTCACTAAACCTTATTTATCTCATCGATGGAGATCTTCCCTCATTAAAAGTTTTGTGACAAAACTTTTTTTATAAGATTCAGATTTTCGGTACAAAAAGTATTTCTATACCTTAATGAATTTTTTCCTCCATTTTTCCTTTATGAACCCCTATTGCCCAGCTGTCATTACCATTAGCTGTTAACACTTCTCTCAACACATAGTAATTATCGTGTTAATGTAACAAGTTCAAAGAACAGTGTTTCATCTAAATATAGCTGGAATTATGAGCACCAATCATCATGAACCACTCTAAAATCAATTTTTTACAAGAAAACATCAAGAAGAATTTGGATGTTAGGCCAAGCAGCATCTTTGAGAAATATGGTAATAATTGATAGGCCAAGCAGCATCTTTGAGAAATATGGTAATAATTGATAGGCCAAGCAGCATCTTTGAGAAATATGGTAATAATTGAAACAAGAATAATTTTGTTTACATTAAGCCAAAAATGCTTTAATAATGGTTCAAGCTTAAATTTCCTTCTGAGCTCAAGGTCGTGGGTTCAAAACCCGACCGAGGCCCTTAGTTTATTTTATCTGGGAGGTAAAATAAACTTAAGCACGCCGTCCTTCGGATGGGACGTTAAGCGATGGTCCCGAGCCTGTACGATGTCAGGTACTCGTTAAAGAACCCTGCCCTAGGTGAATAAAAATTTAGGGTAGACAAAATTTAGGACTCCCGTAGTAGAGTCGGGCTCATGCCCACCTGAGTGATAAAAGAGCTCTCTGGTAGTAGGCGATATGACCTCGTAGTTAAAGCCCGGGCGTGAGTCATACATAATAACTAACTTTTTATAATATTATTGGATTTAGTAGAGAAAAATATTGAATTTAAAACTGACTGGGATGTCTAAAGAGATGGGTTAGAAAGCTTAGCACTTTTTTCATAGGGCAGCGCTCCTGTCCCAAACAAAACACGTCATCTTATCAAAACGTTTACACAACTTGCAGGTTATTGTTAGTTAGTTATTATCATGCGGGCTTTAACTACGAGGTCATATCGCCTATTACCAGAACGCTCTTTTGTCACTCTGGTGGACATGAGCCCGACGCTACTATGGGAGTCTTAAATGTTTATTCACCTCCATTTCAGATTTGGATAATATATGTATTATAACAATTAGGAGTTGGCCCGGGTGCAACTTTGGGTTCCATAGGAGATGTGGACAGGTTCCAGTGAGAGGGACGGAGAGCTGCAGTTGCAGACAGGAAGTCTCACTAATCAGACAATTGTACTACGTTAAATAGAACTAAAGATGGCCTCCCACAATATTAGGATCCTAGTACAAACATCCCTCCGGAAGTTGGCACATTTTTAATTGTTCCCTCCAGTTATATTGGGCCCAGTTATATTCATTAAACATCCGGGATATGAAAGGGGGAAAAAAAAAAAACTTTTTTTTAGGGAAGCGACCTAATTTTTACATGAACCTATGGTTAGTAATCTATAGTTATGACTTCTAATTTCCAACCAGATCTAGACGTGGCAACCAGAACCATAGAGTCGCATGTGCGGAGGTAAAAACTGTAATAACTCAGGAATCGATACGTCGACAAGAAATGTCATATATGGAATGACTTAGGCACTTGATGATGACGCCATTAGCTCAGGGGATTGTTTTCTAAGCTCAAGATCACAAGTTCAAACCCAGCTCAGGATCTCAATTTTTTATTCATCTGCGAAGTAAGAAAGCGTTGAGTACGCGGTCCTTTGGAGGGGACGTTAAATAGCTGTCCCGAGCTCCTGCGACCAAGTCCCCAACTTTAATTAAACCTGAGAAGCAGCAGGACTCTCACAACAGAGCTTCCAGTGAAGAGATATAATGTACAAGTCCTGCACATACTATCAAACAAGTATATCTAGACACTTGATTTTCGGCCGATTGGGCTGAAGAAGCAGAGCGTTTAGACTAAAAAAAACTTAAGTTTATCACAAATATTTCGAACTGGGGAGGTACATTGGCGGTGATTCAACGATGACTTTTGTTGTTTTATTTTTTGAACGACCATTTAAGTCATAAAAAAATGAAAAATAATTAGTACATAATGCGTTTATTGTTTTGGTTTATTTTTTATGACTCATGACCAGTGGCGCCGGAACAAAAATTTTTTTGGGGGGCAAAAAATTTTTCATAGTGGCATGATATATATATATACGATTATGTATCAGATATTTCATAAAGTATCAACGGAATTAATGCTCAATTATTATTTGAAAAAATACCGCGATTGCGTTCGAATATCAAGGATAATTTACTGAGAATATATTTCGTCGATTCTTTCAAATTGTAAAGGTTCAAAAAAATCCATAAGCGAGTAGTAGCAACCATCGTCAATTTCTTCTGGTTCACGAACTATCTTAGAGGAAGTTGCTCCGAAAAAATCAAGCAATGTTTTTTGAGCCATTATAAACTATTTTTCAACTCATTGCACACAGAACAGAGTAAACACGAGCATTAACTCTATTGACAGCTGTAGAATTTTTAGGTTATGAGCTGCAGTTTCGTGAGGTCCCTTTTTGTGCACGTGTCTGATGAACCGTAGTCCGTCGCGACACCTAACTTTTTTTACCGAATCATATCGCCTGCGAAATTCAAGTATTACGATTGACTTACATATATGTATGTATATATGAGAGAATTTTGAAAGCAGTGAAAAGTTTAAATTCTTCCATAATACTGAATGATTTTCATTCAATGATTTAGAATATAAAATAACACTAAAATGATAATATGTATGACGATCCATTGTCGAAATAAATCTGGTGACATAAGTATCATTCAGATTTTTGGGGGGGCAAAAAGCATCGGTTGCGCCCCCAACCAAAATTTTGGGGGGGCAGCTGACCCCCCTGCCCCCCCTGTTCCGGCGCCACTGCTCATGACTTGAACTATGAGCTCTACAAATGTTGCCCACCCAGCTTTATTTAGACATACATGCATACTTCGCTCATGCTGGGGTCCATCGCTTAACGTTCAATTGAAGGGCCGCTCAATACTTTCTTATACCACCCAGATAAAAAAAGCTCAAGGACTTCGGACGGGTTTCGAACCAGCGATCTTGAGGCAAGCACGCTATCTCAGTGCTGCCGGCCCTCCGCGCTAATTGTTGAAAAAACAAATTGTACTAATCTTTTTGCAATACGTATCTGTGAGATGTTATTTTCTAGATATATTTGAACAAAGTCGGTCTGATCAGTAATTACTATGAATTTTGGGCCTGAAGATAAGAGTTCCCGTTTTGGTTGTTCATTGCATGGTTGATACAAAGGTGTCCAGTCAGTGGGTAGTTTAGGTAATGACAAGAATTAGAGAACATATGTTACTAACTGATCATAATAACATTCCGTTATGACATAAGCAGCAGGCCAGCCTCTTGTCAGCTCTTGTAGGGAGGGCATCATCAAGTTCAAAGGAAATATAGACTGTAGGTGTTCCTTGTGGCACCTTATATTTTCTGATATGTCGGTAGGTATAAGCACCTTAAATAAGGTAAGAGTCCACAAATAAAAAGAAGGTTTAGAGGGAGAGCGGAAACATACATATGAGCAAAGATCTCTAATTCAGGGATCGGACCACCTTCAAAACAGCAAAAACAGAAGTTAAGTGTCAACCAACAAAGAGATTGGAAATTTATAGGGAGAGAGGAAACTTACACGTGAGACTGGGTGTGTAGTCAATTTCAGAGATCGGAGGACCCTCAAAAGAGCAAAAACTGAAGTCCACAAAGTAAAGATAATGAAGGTTTAGAGGGAGAGCGGAAACATACATGTGAGTTGATGTGTAGCCTCAAATTCAGAGATCGAAGGACACAACCGAACAAAAAGTTTTTTGGAAGGTTTAGAAGGAGAGCAGAAACTTACTTTTAAAGTTTGTGTGTAGCCTCTGTAGCCTAGAAAAACACATTATTGCAGCAATGTCAGTAGAGAGGCTTCAACCAGATACGATGATAGTCAACCATAAGAAAATATGAAAATTTGTTTTGGTTCTAATGAAAATAGCCGTGGAAGAAATGTAAAATATACGAGTAGGTCGACCTTGTGACACAGATTTTTCATATTTTTCAGAAAAAAGCATTAATACAGCAATGTCGGAGTGGCTTCAACCACATAGGACAATCGTCTATAAAAATGTATTTCTAAAAGTCTTTTCGGGGCATGTATCTCGCAAAGCCAGCTCGCACAGCCACCTGCGAAATATCATATTTCATATAAAATGAGTCTTTCAGGTTTTCTATAATTTTCACTTAAACTATTTTTTATGAGGTCATAAATGAGCCGCCCATTTCCAAAGGCCACTTTGTCAATTTTTTCAAAAAATGAGTTAGGTATCAATTTTTACTAAATCGATAGCGTAGAATGCGATGGTGAAAT
Source organism: Aradus depressus (assembly GCA_963662175.1). Classification (NCBI taxonomy): domain Eukaryota; kingdom Metazoa; phylum Arthropoda; class Insecta; order Hemiptera; family Aradidae; genus Aradus; species Aradus depressus. The sequence continues at coordinate 50,152,356 of OY759214.1, read as the reverse complement.
CGGTTTTTAGCTAAACTCACTCTGTGATATTTAAAACAGCTGATGAAATGTGGGTTGAGTTCCAAAACTCACTTTGTCAACTGGCTTTACAGTTCCATAACCCACTTCGTCCAACCAGGAACAAAACTCACTTTGTCTGTTGCTATTTGACATCCTCCTTACCTTCAGAGTTCCAAAACTCACTCTGTCCTCTTGCAACTAGAAGTTTAGAATAGAACCCGTTTTTTTTTTCAATAGCTTACAAGATAAATAATACAAGATAATATAATATAGAAACCACTTTTTTTCTTGTTCTATGCTGTCAGGAAGAAAGGAAATAAAGAGAATTATTAGTTTGATGATTTGGTAGCTCTGCGTGCCATTCTTATCAGTCCGCCAAAAAAGACGCATTTCGCTTTTGAGTATTTTTAACGATAATGGCTGATGAATTGAATTTGTCTGTGAGGAAAATACTACCAGCCGAAACAGGAAAGGGAAGAAAGAAGCATATGAAGGAAGTTGTCAAGAAAACGACAGATTGGCATTTCCAATTCAACCAGTGTAAGAGGATAGTGGTGACAGTCTCTAAAAAGACCAGAGTGCCTATGGTGAGAGGGGAGCCAGCATACCAATCTGACCTCGGAAAAGGAAAATCTATTTAAAAAAAAACAAGGAGGTTTGGGAATATTCGGAATGTCGAATTGATTCCCAAAGGGAAACCTATGAACCCGAAAAAAATTGAAGATGTCCAGAATCTCCTAACCAAGCATTTCGGCAGCGATTGGACTGAAGATCCACGGCTAATTTACTACAAGAACATCGTTTTTCGTGCTAATGAGCACATTGACAACTGTGACGGAAACTTGGGGGAAGAAGAGCATCAAGAAGAAGACGTAGAAGAAATTGTGGTCCTCGAAGGTGTCGCTGTGCCTAACCAACTAGACGATGAGCAAGATGCAGATGCTATTATACACGAATCTGAATTTTTTAAATACCAAAAGAAGTGAATGTGGCGAGAAAGGGTTGAATAGGAATTCTGAAAACCTACCTCTAATTTTACTTTTTAGAACTTTTTATTCTTTGAGACAATTTGTAAATTTTATAAAAAATATGTATTATTTGAAAATAAGAATATGTAAATAAATATTTTATTGCTGAAATAAAAAGGAATGATCATTGTCTTGAATCACGCTTTTTTTTCCACCTAACCCACTTTGTCCATTATCAACTTTTCCTAAATCCACTTTGTCCCCCTTACTGTTTCAAAACCCACTATGTCCATCCTACTTTCTGCGTTTCAAGAAACATTATTAAGCTGTGAAGTGCAGGGGTTTCATAGAACGAAAAAAGGGGTTGACGAAAAAATTAGAAAAAAAAAATCACGTTTCTAGCTCGTTTCCAAGTGGATGTAACAGTTTTTAGCCATTATCTCAAAACGAGTTGTACTGGACAGAGCGGGCTTTGGAAATGGGCGACTCAAATATAAGCGTAATGTACTTAGGCCTTCAAGTACAGTGATCTCAATTTTGGTCCGATTTCGTTGGGAATATATGTACGTATTCATAGAACCTAGGAAACGTATAAATCCGTTCAAAACTCGATCTTGGATTTTCGCACGATTGCAATACTTTCTTATATTTCAGGTTTGAGAAAGTAAAAAGTTATTTCCCCAACTTGATTACTGCAGGGCTAGAGCGTAGGGTCGCATGATCCCACCCCACCCAGTTGCGGATTCGAATTCCTTCCAGCAGTGAGTTGTATTTCATAGATAGACAAAAAAAAATCCTGATTCGATGAACATTTCTATTCATGTGTTATTTAGTATGTTCTTCTACACAATTAAAAATGAATGGCTAAATGTGTTGCTAAGCGCAAAACTCGAAAACGACTGGACCAATTCGGCTAATTTTCTTTTTCAAATATTCGTTGAAGTTCAAGGAATGTTTTTATGAAGAGAGTTCCTAGCTGTCAATTCTAGGGATGGCGATATTAGATCGATTAATCGAAGAATCGATTGTTCGGGATGTAAAAATCAATGTGAGCAATGAATCGATCAAGTGAATAGATCTCTTATGTCCTCATTGGATTTTAATTTTAAATAAGAAATTTGATGTTGATACAATCATTATATCGGCAGTTATTGGGATTTTTTTAATTGAGCCCCTTCCCCTCAGCTGATATCGCTGAAATTTGACTGGTTATGTCCTCTTTTAATTTTAAATACGAAATTTGATGTGGATACATTCATTACATCGGCAGTTATTGGGATTTTTGAATTGGGGGGCTCTCATCTACCCGTTCTCTACGACCGACTTGCGTAATCTACATATTGTAACAATTACTATGTTCTCATTAAATTTATTCCTTTTTAAAATTGCCCCACGTTGGGCGCCAATGAAACAATTACTATGTTCTCATTAAATTTATTCCTTTTTAAAATTGCCCCACGTTGGGCGCCAATGAAACATTTACTAATGATTCTATGAATTGGTTATTTGTTCATTTTTTTTATCAAATGCCCCACGTTGGGCGCCAATGAAACAATTACTAGTTCCTCTTTATTTCTTATTTATCTTGTTGAAAAAAACTAGTTAGGGGAAATGAATTCTTTTAATAAAAAAATTGATAAATAGAGTTTTTATTTTTTTTGTTTGTTTTTTAAATCTTTACATAAATTGGAGACATGATCATATAACATTTATTTGTTTTATTTTTTTATAATTAATTTTTTTTTTTTCACTCACTTGGTCACCATCTGTCCTCCAATCCTTCTCCACTGCTCTTCTTAGTTCATCATACGGCTCTCCGATCCTTCCTTTATTTTTCCATCAATCTGCCTTTTTTCCTGACTTCCTCCAGACTTCTAACTCCAAAAACAAACTCTTCACTACTCCAGCGAACTCTCTCATAAAAAACGAACCGTCCACTTCCACTCTCTCTCTCTCTCCAACCACAATCTTCCTCCTTCACTCTCTGTCTCCAACCACAACCTTCCTCCTTCACTATCTATCTCCAACCACAACTTCCCACAACCTTCCTCCTTCACTATCTATCTCCAACCACAACTTCCCACAACCTTCCTCCTTCACTATCTATCTCCAACCACAACTTCCCACAACCTTCCTCCTTCACTATCTATCTCCAACCACAACTTCCCACAACCTTCCTCCTTCACTATCTATCTCCAACCACAACTTCCCACAACCTTCCTCCTTCACTATCTATCTCCAACCACAACCTTCCTCCTTCACTCTCTATCGCCAACCACCGACACACTCGTTTCCCCCTCCTTCCACTGTTCTCTCTCTCTTCCCCCACCCTTCTTAAGTCCTCAGTACTGACATCCCGTTAATGGCTTTATTATATTTCTTTATTTATTAAAATACCCCCCCTTATTTCTACATGTTACATATCCTTTCCCTTAATGAAAAAAAAAAATGAAACGAAGAAAATAAATATTTTTTTTTTTTTTTTTTTTTTTTATAAATACCCCATCACAAACACCATATTTTTTTAAAAATACTACATTCAATAAACCATCTAACCAATATTTTAAACAATATAACATATAAAATTTCATGTAAACATTCTTTTTTTTTTTTTTTTAATAATCAGGTAACTAGAAAACAGTTTCTTTTCTTTTTTTTTTTTTTTATATAATACAGGTACAGTACAGGTAAACAATAGTACAGGTACTTAGCAAACATTTTTTTTTTTTTTTTTTTTTTTTTTTTTTTTTTTTTTTAAACAATGGTACAGGTACTTAGCAAACATTTTTTTTTTTTTTTTTTTTTTTTTTTTTTTTTTTTTTTTTAAATCTCTCTCTCTCTTCAATAATACAATATTTTCTTTCTAACATTTTTAAATACTTATGCAATCAATCCTCTAACCAATATTATAATTATAACATGTACAATTTCATATAAACCATATTTTTTTTTTTTTTTTTTTTTATATAAAGGTAACTAACAAACAATTTTTTTTTTTTTTTTTAAAGCAATAATACATTAACTAGCAAACAATATTTTTTTTTTTTTTTTTTTTTTTTTTTTTTTTTTTTTTTTTCAAAATATAATATAATTTCAATAAATAATTTTGTTTTTTTTTATCATAAAAAAACATTAAAATATCCAAATTTTGTTCAGAGTGGAGAAGGCACTAAACATTTTTTTTTTTTTTTTGTTTAACAATATCACATATAACCATAAAATTTAAGAACATGTATACCCAAAAAAAACAAATTCAGTTTCATAAACTAAGAAAGAAAACACATATAATTAAGCGAGGCTTATATGACCCAGACAAGCCGATCCACACACACATGGAGCAAGGTCTCTCATGATTTGAAGATATAAGAGGTCATACTTGATCAAAATAAAATTGCCATAGCAAAGACCGACAAGTCACATAATGCTAATTATTATGTTATTATTATTATTTTTACAACATGACACAAGACTTCAATAAATTCTCTCTACATCACAGATTCACAAAATATCAAGAATCGAATTATATTACAAAATTTTTTTTTTTTTAGCTAGAAATCGGTCATTAGGTCAGACCTACATGCATTGTTTATATGGGTCAAACTATCATAATCCTATTTGACGTGTGTACTACCTCTCTGTACCACAGGATCCCGTTAGTTGCAGACCGTCTCTCCACCAGAATCTATCTTCCATCAACATGTTGGTTTAGTGATATCAGTTTTATAAGTGACCGTACTATCAATTCAGATTTTATTATATTTTGATTTTCATATTTCAATAGTTTCGACTTCTCAATTTAAGATTTTTTTTTTTTTTTTTTTTTTTTAAATCTTTATTTCCAAGGTGAAAAACACACAACAAAGCTATTATTTGATACTTCGTAATAAAAACAATTTATTCATTAGCTGATTACTTTTAATTTATAATTTAGTTTTATTTTTAATTATTATGATTTAAGAAAAATATATTTATAAAAACACAAATTATAGCCATAAGTTCATTTAAAAGTCCAATTACGAGTTCCTTGTTATCAAAAATAATCCATCGGTTTATCTGAAGGAAAATTTTTTTTTTTAAATTTCTTGTGATTTTTAATTTTCTTTAATTTAGTGTGATTTTTAATTAAGCTTATTAGTTTTGGTATTTTAAAGTAAGCACTTTGTTTCTGTTTATTTTCATATTTGTATAACTTTATCTTCCGATATCTAATTCTCCTAGAATTTGGCTGCAACATTACTTTATCTTTTCTTTTATTAGTTTTCTTTAATTTTTTCTTATCACAACTTTCTTGGCAAATAGGGCCCAAATTTCCTTTACAAATTTTCTTACAATTTATTTCTGTTAATTTTACTTTCAAAATAACGATATTTTTATTTTTTATTTTATCTTTGGATATTTTTGACAATTTATAACTTTTTCTAATAAACCCTAGCCGACATAATGCATTAAACGGAATATAATCTTTATTTATTTCTTTGTTCAATTTTATTTTTCTAATTTCCTTTCTATTTTCCTTTCTATTTGATTTGCTTTTACTTATTTCTAATTCATTTTTCTGAGCATTACCTATTTCATTTAATTTCTTTTTCTCAACTGTTATTAATTTATTTTCACATTTATTTTCAACTTCACTAAGATCTGTTTTTGTCTCCACTATTATTTCATTCGTGTTATTATTTTGTTGTTCCCCCATTAGTTGCTCTATATTTTTACTTATTTGTATTTCACAAAACCCAAACCTTTGCTCAACCGACTCGATTATTTCTTTTTTATTAGTTTCTATCTTACAACTTAACTGTTGATTGAACTGTTCAAATTGATTTTGCATACGAGCCATCATTTGCTCAAATTGGCTCGGATTAAACGGATTATCGTCTTTCTTTTTGTTTTCATCCTCATCCCCCGAATTCGACCTTCCTATAAGCGGACTCGTGACTGTCATAGAATTTTCTCCCGTTCCTTCTACAAATCCAGATTCCCGAACATCGCTATCTACGTCCCGGAGTCCTAATCCGCCGAGGCCACTCCCGATTCCGTCCATTCCTGCAGCTAATTCTCCCGCCTCCCCATCGTAAACAAACTCCGGACCTTGCTCTCCCGCCATGCTATGGGTCGACTCACCTGTGTCCTCGTCCGCCATCTTGCTTCACAATTCTATCCTCTATAATAAATATAATACATAAAATATATTACAGCAATTTCTAAACTATAAACTGGACAAATCAAAAAAAATTTTTTTTTTTCTCTATTCCATCATTTTTATTGCCAAAACGTTGGGCGCCAATGTAACAATTACTATGTTCTCATTAAATTTATTCCTTTTTAAAATTGCCCCACGTTGGGCGCCAATGAAACAATTACTATGTTCTCATTAAATTTATTCCTTTTTAAAATTGCCCCACGTTGGGCGCCAATGAAACATTTACTAATGATTCTATGAATTGGTTATTTGTTCATTTTTTTTATCAAATGCCCCACGTTGGGCGCCAATGAAACAATTACTAGTTCCTCTTTATTTCTTATTTATCTTGTTGAAAAAAACTAGTTAGGGGAAATGAATTCTTTTAATAAAAAAATTGATAAATAGAGTTTTTATTTTTTTTGTTTGTTTTTTAAATCTTTACATAAATTGGAGACATGATCATATAACATTTATTTGTTTTATTTTTTTATAATTAATTTTTTTTTTTTCACTCACTTGGTCACCATCTGTCCTCCAATCCTTCTCCACTGCTCTTCTTAGTTCATCATACGGCTCTCCGATCCTTCCTTTATTTTTCCATCAATCTGCCTTTTTTCCTGACTTCCTCCAGACTTCTAACTCCAAAAACAAACTCTTCACTACTCCAGCGAACTCTCTCATAAAAAACGAACCGTCCACTTCCACTCTCTCTCTCTCTCCAACCACAATCTTCCTCCTTCACTCTCTGTCTCCAACCACAACCTTCCTCCTTCACTATCTATCTCCAACCACAACTTCCCACAACCTTCCTCCTTCACTATCTATCTCCAACCACAACTTCCCACAACCTTCCTCCTTCACTATCTATCTCCAACCACAACTTCCCACAACCTTCCTCCTTCACTATCTATCTCCAACCACAACTTCCCACAACCTTCCTCCTTCACTATCTATCTCCAACCACAACTTCCCACAACCTTCCTCCTTCACTATCTATCTCCAACCACAACCTTCCTCCTTCACTCTCTATCGCCAACCACCGACACACTCGTTTCCCCCTCCTTCCACTGTTCTCTCTCTCTTCCCCCACCCTTCTTAAGTCCTCAGTACTGACATCCCGTTAATGGCTTTATTATATTTCTTTATTTATTAAAATACCCCCCCTTATTTCTACATGTTACAATATATTAGTAAAGCTGAAACGGCGTTTGTTTGTTTGTATGTTGGTCGCCCAACGGCTTGACGGATTTATATGAAACTTCACATATAGCAGTATTTTGTGCCCGATTGAATAATAGGCTATTTGGCGTCCCAACATTTTGAACGGGGGGGGGGGGGGGAGGGGGGGGGGAGGGGGTTGTAAGGGGTCCTAAGTATAAATATAGTGCTAGCTCATTGCACGGTTGGACGGATTATCATGAAATTTCACATGTAGTATTCCTGAAGGCCAAATAGAAAAATAGAGTGTGTGACGGCTCAAAATTTTGAACGGGACGGGGGGTTGTGGGGGGAGGCCTAAATATAAAGATACCGGTAGCCAAAGCCCTTAGGTTTTTTAACTGAGAGGTGGAAAAACGTTGAGCACGCCGTCCTTCGGATGGTCCCGGGCCTTCACGAAGTCAGGTACTTGTTAAAGATTGGTCAATAAAATCATAGATAGGCAAAATTTAGTACTGCCACAGTAGAGTCGGGATCATGCGACGAGACAACGCTCTGGTAGTAGGCGATATGACCTCTTAGTTAAAGACTGGGCATGAGTCATAAAAGACTAACTAACAAACAAACATTCCAGTTAATATATACAATATGTAGATCTGTTATGAATTCCGTAATAGATAGACTGGGAGTCATGGGGTGAAGTGATTAAAACGAAGTGACTATGTAGTAGACACTACGGTGTAGTGATAGCTTTAAGTCAAATTCATGTGATGAAACAAACGCTAACACTTCATAGTTACATCTACCCCAAGTGGAGTGGTAGCGGGAAAAACCGGAGATACAACTATGGGTAGACAATATTGGAATCTGTTGGCCCCCACCCCAGTACCCTGGCTTCTGGCCACGTGTTGTTAAATTCTATCGCAGTCTAATGCGCCCACAACAGTTGGTAAATTAAAGTGTGTTTGCCAATTGACTTTTGCACTGTTATTTCTTGAACTGTACTGGGAAATTTAATCCAATTGCTGCTTTTCTCTAAAATACAGTCCATCACGTAATTTATATTTTTACATACCGTAGAACGGTCCCTCCAAGGTCCTCTACCACTCCATTCTGGAATCCTGGGTCAGCAGTATAACGCAAAAATATTTCCATTCGTTGTCTTCGAGACAGTGCTTTTCTTCGAGTTTCTTCACTAGGTGGCCGAAATTCCGATGTTAAAAAATCTACATTAACATTCTCGAAACGCATCAGCTCCTTGCACTTACTCAAAACTCTTCATTCACCGTAGGCCCTTCTCTCAATACATTGCAATTATAACATCGCCATCGCGAAATAGACTAACAACTGACATGGAGTGTGCGCCTCCAAGCACTTCAACATTTTGGAGTTATAACTAAAGATAATTAGAGACACTTCTCTTTTTATCACATCAAAAGTGAAGTTATAACTCCATGACGGAAAAACCGAGATACAACTATGGGGGTAGTTGTAGCTACCTTTTTAATTACACTAAACGAAGTTACAACTCCAAAATACCGGAGTGGTAGCATCAACTACGTTTTAATCACTTCACCCAACGTGTCATCGAAACACATGTCGGTCGTTCCGGGGAGCGGCAACTTTCTTCGATTTCGTAGTTTTCTGTTTTGGACGAAACTATTCATCCTATTTTCATGTAAAAATTGGATTGAATTCAGAATTTTTTATATCATATTTTTTTCGGTAAATATATCATACTAGCTAAACCGTTACAATGTCCATGTGCGGGTAAGGGTAAGGTCGAAAGAAGTCTGAAACATTTCCAGTGCTCTCTAGAATCCAATACAAAAAGGTTTTATGCCAATTCATGCAATGATTTTTGATCCATAAGCGAATGCACCAAATGTGGGGGTGGGTGTGTGGGTGGGGTAAGGGTGGGATAAAACGTATGTTCTAAACCTTCTCGGTGACTCGACGAACATAATTGCTGAACATAAGAACAAAATCGGATCGAAGTTTAGGAGTCTATAAAACACAAACATACAGACATTAGATTTTATATGATATATAGATTTAATTCGAAATTTTAAATAAGAGGAACTTATAAAAAATAGAAGAAAAAAGACGATGGACCCTTTAATTCTGTTTAGGACATCATCAAACCATTTTTCAAAAGCAGAATAGGAAGTTAAGACTGCCAAAAGAAGTTGCTGCCTTTTTCATTGCTTCCCTGTACGCTCATCTGATTATGATCCTTGTAAATCTCTGTAACACTGCCTAGACAGAGTGCAGATGGCGGCAGGAGCCAGGGCGGAACATTGGACCTAGAGAAAAAAACTCAACGTCTTCAAAACAAACATTGAAAAAACCCCAGGGTAGGGCTTTGTCATTTAACGATGTGGCTAAATATTTGTATAGTGTGGTGTGTTGTGGTTCGGTCAACAGGTCTGGTGGAGGGGAGACAGGACACACAAACAGAATGAGAGGACACACTTTCCAGCCCACCAGATGACATCACAGCGCTACAGTCAGGGGCATGAAACTTAAATCAAGTCTCTTATACTGTACCGTCTGAGCTACCAACTAAACACATCACTCACCATTCCAATTTTCCATTTGAAATTATATTTGATACTTACGTATTAACATGTATTATCATTATCAATCAACATGTATTTGTAAATTAAAAATTATTAAAGCTATTTATTTACTTTTGGACTTTATATTTATTATTAGCATGTATAATTATTGGTTTTGTAATATGCGGGCCTACCGCCCGCTTGATTGATACTCTGACCCTCCCGTCGTTCAAGTCATAATAGTTCTGGTTTTAAGACTTTATATATTTGCGCATTAGCAATGCGATTAATACGTTAATACGCCGATGCGATTAATGCGTTAATACGCCGCCGCGCAAATATATAAAGTCTTAAAACCAGAACTAACTACATATTATGATTTGAACGACGGGAGGGTCAGATTATCAATCAAGCGGGCGGTACGCCCACATATTACAAAACCAATAATTATACATGCTAATAATAAATATAAAGTCCAAAAATAAATAAATAGCTTTAATAATTTTTAATTTTCAAATACATGTTGATTGATTTGCTGCGGTGGCGTTAATACGTAAGTACCTTCTATTTTAAATTGTTTACATCGAATTAAAGAGGAAATTATGTAATCGGTCAGTAAATAGATGCAGAGTTTTCAACGGAATTTTATGTTTTCCGACCACTTGCTTCCAAATATGAAAAAAAAAAAGTCTGTATGTGAACTGGATTTAGCCAAATGGGGCAAAGGAGAGAGGGGTGATTAGGGTAGAGGCTTAACTCAAAACCTCTAATAACTGCTATTGTAATGACACAAAGTTTCAAAACCGTATTAGAACGACAGTTACTAATTTTCAGAGTAATTGGCTGAAGGGAAGGGGGGGGGGGGGGAGGGGGGTCAAGGGAGGGGCTCAATTCAAAAACCCTAATAACTACGGATATAATGAATTTATCGACACAAAATTTAGTACGAGGATTTAGGAGCTCCTATGTAAGTCAACTGTTGAATATTAGCGCAAACGGTCGACTAATTTCGGAGGGGGATCAAAAATTGATTAATTCGTTCTGAGGAAGTTCATTGCTCATGATTCAACGATTTTTTTTTTTTTTGTAATACGCATTTATTCTTAAAACAATTTTTTTTAGGTAATGAAAAACTGACAAGGAATACAAGTAAAAACATGTAAAAAAAGATAAACCTAAAAACACAAGCAAGTGATAGGTTGTGATTTGGCAATCTGTTATTTTTTAACTGCTATTTCCTTCAACAGTTAAAGACTGATACTTAAATTCAAAATTAACAAATTGAGTAGCAGGAAATGAGATTAGTAGGTTATGTATTTAAACTATTGACCTCATATCTTGTTATCACCAACCTGCTACCTGCTACAGGCTATCATAATAATATTATATATATATATTGTGATAGAGAAATTATGTTGCTAAAATAATAATAAATAAAATTAATAATAACTAAATAAACATTAATCTACCACATTTCCTGTAGAAATTTTATAACGGGACTTTTACTAAATTTTGATTTCTACAGCAGTTTCCGAAAAGGGCCCTAAAGAAATTATCGAAAGTTCAAGACGTGCAATTTTTAGAAAAGTGCACGTAATTTTAAAATATTTCAATTAACAAACTTTTCATTTGGATTTCTAAAGAGCTGCCATATTATTTTTACAAAAATATTAAATCTAATCCGAAGGTATAATTTTTTTTTTAAATTCTATTTGCAATCTATATACAATATATACATAATAAGCAAATATGTGGTAAAAGAAAAATATAACGTCACTTGATGGGAGTAGCCAGCCAGCGCTGACACTCCCTCGAAAGTTGATTGTCATTATTCACTATCCTCCGAGAGAAGATCGCGAGGCCACCTCCTGTTCAAGCGGCGGGGAGGATTGTCAGGATGGGAATGAGAGGAAAGGTCTTGTGCGAGAGGATTTGAATGGGAAGAAAGGTTTCTGTGGAATGATTGCAATCGGGATTTTATTAATTCATTGACAGTGGGAATACTGAGATCTCTGTGAAGGACTATCTTATATTTGACATCCTGTGAAAGAGTACTCTGGTAGTAAGCCACTAGATTTACTTAATTCTTCGTTTCAATTTAAAAATAACGTATTTTTTATGAATGCGCCAGTGAGTGTAGGGCGCGATCATTACTGAAAAATAAAATGGCGCCTCCGCCCTAGGGTTAAGTTTATGATAAGTCCTAAAATGATTATTCTTATACATACATATATTTTTTATGTATAATCAAGCAATTGGACTGAACAAAAAGATATTTCATGAGAGAACAATAAACTAGAACTAAAAAAAAAAATAACGTTTAAAGACAAAATGAAGCTATTAATATAATTTGGCAATCAGTTTCAATTATAATAGATCAGATGGACGAACAATAGTCTTCTACTGATTGATATCTTTATGAAGAATTAATTATCATAGAGGGGCCATATGGAGAGACGAACCACTTGATCGGCGCTTGTATTATCAACGAAACATTACAGACCACACGCCCCGTTCCAATTCCCAGAACTCTTTTCTTTTTTAAATCAGAATATCGAACCGAATACTAATATTCTATATTTGTATGTAAGTGCTTCCTTCTCACTAAAATATTTTTTTAAAGTTTTCAATTGCTCGTTGCTAATTATACAAATTCAAAAGGCTAAAATAAAATTGCTTAAATACATCACATGTTTCTATTATGAATCAATGTAAATGTATTATTTTTTCTTTAATAAAAATTTCACATAACAGTTTCACAAGTAACTTCATTGAATTATCAATTATGCGACGACTTTATTTCATTTGTTTTTTATTATTTTCCGAAGTCGGATTTTTTGTTTATTTCGAATTTACTTATGTGATCATATTTACGTTTCTTCCATTCGGACAATTTCAAAACTTATACAATCCAGTATTCATAGTAGTATTTACACATTATTTAAGCCATATCAAAAATTAAATATATTATATTTTTGTTTTTTATTAATAAAACATCGTTTCTTGGTCATGTTTCTATCCATCTGCTCACTACATGTATACAAAATAAACATATTTAGGAGGCCGTGCTAGTGCTTTCTTATTTTCTTCTGATCTCAAACAAAGGCTAATATTGAATGTATATATATGTGACATATATGACACATATGAATGTATATATGTGTCATGGCTGATATGCATTGACCAAAAGACCAAAAACAAACAAAAAAAAAAAGTAATCAAGGTTAGGTTAGGTTATATGACTCATGCCCGGGCTTTAACTACGAGGTCATATCGCCTGCTACCAGAGCGCTCTTTCGTCGGACATGAGCCTGACTCTACTGTGGGAGTCCTAAATTTTGCCTACCCTAAATTTTTATTCACCTAGGGCAGGGGTCTTTAACGAGTACCTGACATCGTACTGGCTCAGGACCATCGCTTAACGTCCCATCCGAAGGACGGCATGCTTAATTTTATTTTACCTCCCAGATAAAATAAACTAAGAGCCTCGGTCGGGTTTCGAACCCACAATCTTGAGCTCAGAAGACAAGCGCGCATACCACTGTGCTACCGGCGCCCTCAAAGATGCGATTTCAAAATAAACTAATCAACTATTTAACTCAATTTAACAAGAAGGTATTAAATAACAGGATTTTCGTTAATAAAAGCAATTATATCATTTCTAATGTAATATGCAGTAAGCCTTTAAAATTCCATTATTTAGCTGATAAATTGGGGAAAAAATCTGCCCTTTCATCGCTAGTGAAAATTTTTGATTCTGCTCCCCTCCACTCCAGACAAGGTACGTGTAGTCTCTGCGAACAAAGTATATTCTGAAGTAATGTACATAGAAAGTTGGGAAGAGCCCGAAACAAAGCCAAATATTTAAAGAGGAGAACACGTTCAACAAACCAACCTTGGTGTCATCACAAACATATCCATTATACAAGTTTTAGTTAAAATTTTGAACATATATAGATAGGGTGATCCGCCCCTAATGCACTTCCCCTCAGCGAATTAATCAAATAATTTGTTGCTCTACTTATGAAAACTAATTTACCTATGTTTTTGAAAATCAATAGGTTTCAACATAATCCCATAACAAAACCGAGTACAGACAACCACAGAAGGAAGTTATGTCGTTCATGGGTCATTGTAGTTGGCGTAAGCTAGGGCCAGGAGCTGGTAACATATTTGAGAAACATAACCTGACATGTTCTAAGTTGAGGAACGCGGACATATTGTGGAAACTTGTAATAAATAAATAAAACAAACTTATTTTTGAAATATTGTCTATTCCACTAAAGCTATATATATATATATATATATATATCTTTAGTGGAATAGACAATATTTCAAAAATAAGTTTGTTTTATTTATTTACCTGACATAGCAAACCACAAAGGGAGGTTATTGTAATACCCCAGCTCGTGCTTAGCAACACTAATTAATTGAATTGAGTGTACTAATTTTTACTGTTCGAATGGTTCGCACGGGTACAGATTTGTTTTGTTTTTTTTCAAACAATTGACAAGTTGTATAGGAACTGACCCGAAAAGGTGTTAGTTGAGTTGGGCTACCTTGAGACAAAGTTCTGGTCGGGAGCTTTCATTAACATAATGCTAATATGTATATACTTATAGGAACATTCTCACGGTAGCCGTTGGATAGGTTCCGGGTGGAGCTGTCATGGCCCCTGGCTCCACTTCTATTCATAATATATGGCTAAAAGTGCATTCTCATTATGCAACTGTCAAAGAGATCCCAGTGCAACAAGTCTTTCTGCATGAACGTACAGACTATCATGAAATGTGTTCCTACAGGGTTCTCTATCCACATATAAAGTTTGGTGAGCTGCCATGTCCACAGAGACCTACTTCACTTCCACAACTATATGGAGTATAGAAGAAGTTATGTAATCGGTGACAAATTCAATGCCGAGTTTTCAATAGAATTTCATGTTTTCCTACCTCCTGTGATAATAATTTTAATTACCACATTTCCTGTAGAAATTTCATCTCTTTTCTTTATTTAAATTTTGATTTCTACAGTAGTTTTTCGAATAGGGCTCTAAAAAAAATATTATCAATAATTTAAGACGTGCAATTTTGAAGAAAGTACACATATACAAAACAAAATTCCATTTAACAAATTTCTCACTTGGATTTACAAAGAGATACCAATTTTTTAATAATTTTACATAATATTAATTCTAATCCAAAGGTTTTCAAATGATATTACTGGGCCAACAGGGAACATGAATAGAATAGAGTTTTAAAGGACAAATATTTGGGTTATTTTCTTTATTTACATAATTTAATTAAAAAACTAAACATTGAACAAACAAAACAAAAAAACAAAAAAGAACAAAATCATAAAACTAAATACTTAAAACTATTTCTTTTTTTCTTTTTGTTCGGGCAGATAAAAAAAATAAATGATTAAAAGTACCCACTTGACGCCTCTGCCACACAATTTAGACCTCGACAACTCTTCACACTTCAATTTCACCTTTAGTCAACTTTTATATAATTGTTCAACTTCACTAAAAGAAAACATCTCAAAATGTTTTTTTAGATTTCATTTTTTTTTTTTATGTCCCTTGTTTTTTTTTAAACCTTGATATATATAATAAAAAAATTACCTTTTTTTTTATTGTGTCCTTTAATATTCATAAAAAAAATGTTCCGTAGTCAAGGTGATTGTTGTTTACATCACACTCCTAATTCCAAAAATCCTCTCTTTCCTCTAAGACCGACCCTATTGTCAGCCAAAAGGGAGGGTGAGGCTTAACACAGAAACTCTGACAACTGCCGTTGTAATGAATACATTGACGAAATTTTATATTTAAATGCAAAACCTCATAAGAATGGCACCTATCTATTAATTTGCCACGAAATCGGTTGAAAGGAAGGGGGGACTAGAGACGGGGTCCTCGACTCAATTACACCAATAATTGCTGATGTAATGAATGTATCGACAGAACATTTAGGGAGAGGATTCAGAAGCCACTACTTATAAGTCAAATATTGAGGCTCGATTGGTTTTCGAGTTGGGAAAGTACGAAGCAGGTGATTCACCGACTTTTTTTTCAGACAGGAGACAGAAATATTATGCTAGTAATTTTTGTTATATGACTTTTATCGCAACTTTGGAAACATAATTATAGGTTCCTGCAGAATCGTCACATACTGAAATCTGATCCTGACCCTGACAAGGAAGAACGATATCTGCTTTATTATCTGGAGTCACATATAATATTTCGTAAAATTTTTATTCTATCATGATTTGTTATCGTGTTAACAGATACAAATTTTCGTATTCAAACACAACATCGAATATTTCCCCGATTACGTAACTTCCTCTAGACAGAGCCCAACTTTCATGGGGACAACAACCATTATTGAAAGAATATATTTTTTGTTTCATTTAAACATTTTCAGTACTTAATGATTTATTTAAACACTTGAAAATTAAAGCGGGCCCATTTATTTCTTACTGTTCAGAACCAATATATTCGGTTGAGTGTGGCGCGGCGGTTCGTTTCGTCGCAAGAAGCCCAGTGTAAATGAACAAATAACCGAACGCGATCATCGTCTATTTTTCATGGACTAGCAACTTAAACCATTAAATCCCAGAGTTCTTGTTATTAAAGGCCTTCAATTTCTTGTTGTCCCTGGGTTTACCATCGCACAGTGAGGCAATTCACTAAGCACGAAAAAATTCAAATTATGAAACTCACACTAGAAAGATGGGAACAATTATTGGTATTGGATGACTAGTTGTAGACATTGAACCCAAGAGGTGGGCCTCAGTTGTTTACAATAAGTGCGCAAAGCCGGCATGTAAACACAGCAACGACACGTCATTATATTTTCACATCAGTTACATTCTGAGAGTGGTACAGTGCAGTTCATTTATTTTTCAAACCTCAGCTTATGTCTGATTTCCGGAGAAGGTAAATTAATTAACTATATTGTCTATTTTGCCAAAATAGTGCATAAATTAATTAGATTTAATGCATAAAGTTGTTTATTGAAAATTTTACATTCTGAAAGCCGCCCAAAAAATTGCAGGCGATTGCATGCCTTCTACTTAGCATTTTTCATTTGGTAATTTAGTATTCTAATTGTTGTAAAAGAAGCAGAACCTTAGCTCTCCTTGATAAGCCACAGTATTTTTGTTTTCCTTTTACAGGAAGTTCTAATGTAATGAAGAACTCTTACATGTTTTCACTATTGATGAAAGTATCGTTCTACAAGAAAATATTTTCCGACGGATGAGATATCGCTGCTAAGAGAACCCAGTTGTCGTTACCAACCAACTCATCGGATGATTCATCGTATTATTTTTAAAATTGATGGGGTTAGAAGCAAAGGGATGTAAGTGACAAAAATGTAATTTCGAGATAATTACCTTCAAAGTTATAGTAACATCGTAAATTCAGGTATTACCCAGGTATTTAGCACTAGATAGCATTACTGGTTTACTAACAATCGTTGTGATCATTAGCCAGTAGTCAGGGTAGGTGTCAATAAAGATGTTAACACACCTATCTCAATTTCAGCAGATTTGTCACTTACATCCGTTTGCTTCTAACCCCCACAATTATTTTATTATTTTTTTTATTATTAAACTGCTATTGTACAAACAAGTGCTTTTTTTCATTTACCCCAATGATACGTTTTTAATTAAAATATTTTCCTATCATATAGGTGCTTGTAAATATGTGAGCTGTACTTTTTAATTTTTTCGCGCTAATTATGCGTTTTGCCCCACTGTGCACCGGCTCTACCTGTAGGGAAGTTGAAAGATACCCTGACTGGAGGGGAAGGTAACGTGGAGAGCCAAGCGATTATCTTTCCAATATCCTTTCTACTAGGGACTAAGACCTAATAACTGAGGATAGGAAGACATCGTTTAATGGAAGGGCGGGCGGAAGGGCGTTAGCAGAACAAATGACCGTGGCCGCAGTGATATGAAGTACCTGTTGCAAGTCGTTGTTTCCAAATGAATGGGCCGGCGGCGGAAGTAGTCCACCAAGCTCATATCCGCCAGAGGGTAGTTCCAACTTCCGGGAAAATAGAAAAAAAAATACCTGTCTCTCTCGATTATATCTGGATAAATACGTCGTATGTAAACTGTACAGTGGAGTCAACTTCCGAACGGAACCAAACTAAATCGGCAGAATCAAACCGTCTCACAGAGAACACAAGGTAAGTGAAGCGAAACAACGGATCTCTGTTAACAAAAAGAACAATGAACCGAACCTACTAGAAGTCAGGAAGGACTCCACTCTTTATCCACTCGAACAGAATTAAAAATCAAAGTGTAACATTGTGTCACTAGCATAGAGGTGGTGGGCATGTTTGGCTACTGTGCTCCAGATCGCTGGTTCGAAACCCGGCCGAGGACTTTGATGCTTTTGAGAAGGGGGACTGTAATGGCCTAATCATATATAATTTATTTTTATAATTTTTCAGGAAAAAACTTTTAAAGAACACATCATTTTTACTTTTAATACCGAGTGTTTCCACCTCTAACACGAATCACGTCGGTTAAACCCCTTTGCATCCCCTGAAAAAGATTTTTGATTGACTACTGAGGAAGGTTTTCCTATTCTTCGACAACAGCCTTTTCTAACTCTTCAAGGGTGCTAGGATCCGGGTTCCTTTGGGCGGTATGGCTGAGAATCAATAGGTGTCGTCGTCGTTAGAGGATACTGGATTCACATACATATAAAATTTCATGTCGATACATTCATTCGATCGGGAGTTATCGTGTTCACAGACACATAGTGAGTGACATAAAATTCCGTTGAAAACTCCGCAGCGAAGTTTTGACAGATTACATAACTTTCCCTATACTTCGGGAAGTAAAAAGTGAATATTATCGATTTAATGAAAAGCTTAATAGTTTTTGAATTGTAACTTCTCTCTGTTGAAGACGATGCATGCAGACATGGGTATCTATTAGATTCGCCAGGCACGTGTTTTCCGCGCGTGAAAACTTCAAGGACGACGCAATCATTAAGTACCCTTAATTTAAAAAAAATCTCAAGTGTACAAATTGAGAAATTTTATAAACAAGAAGTTAATAAATTCTTATAATTCACCACTTTTATCGGGCAGTAGAGTTGACACTACCGGACTAGGTGAGTTTGCGGCATGAATGCTGAATAAATTAGAAAAAAATATATAATAAAAAATTATTCACATTATGAATAAAGGTCTAAATGACATCAAAGTACAAATGGAAAATTAATGTTTGTTATTGAGGAAGGGGCAACACTGATTGCATTCATTCAGACGGAAGTGAAAATCTGTTAACTTACTGACATCACGATCAAATATAAAAGAATGATGGAATTATTCTTAATAAAACTCATAAATTACAAAAACGTTGCAGATATATATGAATTAAATAGAATATATTTCAAGAAAACAATAATCATCAAGTAAGAAATATTACTTTTGTAAACAAATAAGGCTTATTCCTGTAGTATCTGCAGTAACCATTTTCCTGTGACAAACCCATTAAGACAATTTATAAATATTTTACTGAGAATAATCAAAGGGTAAACAATTCTCATTATTTTTTAAATTAAATAAAATGAAGGGAGATGGTTCAGGTATTTAAAATAATTCAACACAACCAATCAAAACAATAGTCGAAGAAAAAAAAACACATTTAATTTTAAACACACGAGTTTAATATTTCAGATCTAAAACGTCTAGGGTTTTAGCAATTTTTCTTAATTCTTTCCAATTTTTTATTTTTTTCCACTGAAGCCCTGAAATTTCCCTGAGTAGGGAAATATTAGCCTCATGTGGAAACAGATCCGCGGACAGAAGTGGGACGGTGAGAGCCTTTATTTTGATACAATTTATTTGTTTGTTGATTGATGATAATTTATTATTGTGGTAAAATATAGATGCGAATAAAGACAGTGAAATTTACAGTAACAAAGGAATATAATAAAAATATTTACTTAAAAAGCAAATCTATCAACTAATGAGAAGGCGCAAGGGGTAACTACTCGCGGCCGCCATGTCGGAACTGCCTGAATACTGAATTCAGATTCATGCTTATTTGAAAAGTAGTTTTTTGACAAATACATTCATGAAAAAGTGGTAGGTGAATCACAGGCAATGTACTTCCCCAGCACGAATTAATCTATTAAATTTTTGCTCCCCCTCCAAAAACAATCGACCGTTTAGGCTAAAGATCAATATTTGACTTACAAATAGGCTTCTGAATACTCATACCAAATTGTGTGTCAATATATTTGTCACATTGGAAGTTATTAGCGAGCTCCCCTCCTCTAATCCCTTTTTCCCTTCTGCCGATTTGCGGAAAATTAGTAGTTGCAGTCCTTATAGTGTTCTGGATACACATATAAAATTTCGTGTCAATACATCCATTCTATCGGGAGTTATCATGTTCACAGATACCAAGACAGATTTTTTAAAAAAATTTTTGGGATTAAAGGGTTGAAAAACACGAAATTCTGGTTAAAACTGAACATCGAATTTCTGATCAATTACATAACTTTCTCAATACTTCGTATAGGTGGAGAGGTAAGAGTGACTCGATCTCCGCTTCGTCCCTCACCAGAAAACACCATTCATTTTTCAAAGGTTTGAATCTACTAGTTCACAGGAGTATCAGGTAGAGTTGCCTTCTGTCAGTGAAACCCAAATCAGTACATTGTGACATTGTGTTGGTCTCAGACAGAGGCCCTAGGAAGCCCTAGTCACAGAACTGTGACTGTGATATAGTCACAGGTAAGTCCTTGTGATTACCGGAAGGAAGACCCATCAGACCTGTTACCCCACCAATTTCACGGGCTCTTCTTACACCAACTGACATTCTAAACATCCGTTACCACCTACACTAACTGATAATTGTTATTACTTCTCCAGTTGTACAAAGTATAGAGCAAGTTATGTAAACGGCTTAACTCAAAGACCCATAAATGTATAGGCACGAAATTTCAATATGGGTAACCGCTATTTGATGAACCATTAAAAAGTTTAGTGTAATTATTTGTTTGAGGCCTCCGCAACCCCGTTCCTCCCATTAAAAATTTTTGAGATGCCATAATGCCTCAATTTTTGGTTGGACAATCCATGAAATGCCCCGCACATTTCGTGAATATACGTTCAGCGGTTTCCCCATCAAGCTGAGGCAGATAATCTAAGAAACAGACAGAAATTAAACGATGGTCTCTAAGGCTTTTATATAACGGTTAGTTATTGTGACTCATGCCCGGGCTTTAGCTATGAGGTCATCTCGCCTACTACCAGAGCGCCCTCTCGTCATTCTGGTGAACATGAGCCCGACTCTAGTGAGAGTCCTAAATATTGCCTACCTAGGTTTATTCACCTAGGGTCCGGGTCTCAGCTGACATCGCATAGGCTCGGGACCTTCGCTTAACGTCCCATTCGGAGGTGTACAAGGTATTCTAACAGATAAAAAACCTAAAGGCATCAGCCGGGTTTCGAACCCACCATCTTGAGCTCTTGGGTCAATATACAGGCAAAACAGTAAATATATAGATAATATTAGAGGGCGCCGGTAGCTCAGTGGTATGCGTGCTAGTCTTCTGGGCTCAAGAACGCGGGTTCGAAACTCAACTGAGGCCCTTAGTTTATTTTATCTGGGAGGTAAAATAAACTTGAGCATGCCGTCCTTCGGATGGGATGTTAAGCGATAGCCCTGAGCCTGTACGATGTCAGGTACTACCCAAGGTAAATGAAAATTTAGGGTGGGCAAGATAAAGGACTCCCGTAGTAGATTCGGGTTCATGTCCACCAGAGCTACGAAGGAGCGCTCTGGTAGTCGGCGAATTTAAAGCCCGGGCATGAGTCACAATGACCAACTAACTAGAGTATGTACAAGAGTCTCTTTATTCAAATCAAACTACCTATTGAGTTCCTTTTTAAAAAAAGAAAAGAAGGAACCGAGTGATATTAACTGGGGGACTGCCACTAAAAAAAACATTATGACCGACCGTAATGACCAAAAGAGGCGAGGCGGCGACAATTTTTTTTTGCCCGGGGCTAGAAGTGGACGGGACTAGACTTGGCGATGAAGTGGACATTGAACCCGGACTTCTTGAACAGGCAATACAGAGGAAGAAAGACAAGCTGGAGAAGGAACAGTAGGACAAGAACCCGGTCTGTCTGTCCACTGGGGGTGGGTTCACGTCCAGTAAATATACGAGCGGGGCCCCCCTCAAAGAAGGGAACAAAGGTCAACTCAGAGATGTACCCCCCCCCCCCCCCCCCCCCATGATAAATTACCTGAAAGCTCGTTTTAATTTTGAAAAAGTCGTCAGTGAATCACCGGTAATGTACTTCCCCAGAAGGAATTAATCAATTAATTTTCGGTTCCCATAAAAACCAGTCGATCATTTGCGCAATATTCAATAGTTGATTTACTACATAGGGGCTCTTTCTCTCTGCCAGAAAGTCGTTATTGAGTTTTCACCGGGAACTTTACGTTTCCAGACCACTTGATTCAAAAATTAATAAAATAAGTCGTCTCTGAATCGCTGGAAATGTATTTCACCAACATGAAAATCAAATAAGTGTTTCCTCTCCCTTCAAAACCAATTTACTGTTTGCGATAAAAAATCTATAGTTGACTTGCATAACATGTTACATAATAAATTTTGTGTCGATACATCGGCAGTTATTAGTGTTTTTGGGCTGAGCTGATTCCTCCTTTCATTTAGGGGTTGTCTGTAAACTCCATAACTACCGCTAGAATCAAATGTATCGACCCTAATTTAATCTGTATATCCAGAATCCCATAAGTACGACACCTATTCGTTTCAGTCAAATTGGCCAATAGGAAGGGGGGGGGGGGGGGGGGGGGGGGGGGGGGGTTAGGGGCTCAACTCAAAAACGTTAATAACTGCCGATATAACGAATATATCGACAAGAAATTAAACATGAGGATTCAGAAGTCCCTGTGTGTCAACTATTGATTTTTGCCCAAATCGGTCGATGGGATTTAGAAGAAGAGCGAAAATTTAATTGATTAATTAGTGTTGGGGAAGTACATTGCCGGTGATTCATCGACAATTTTTTATTTATTATACTCCTAGACATCCTAGAGCCACCCCAGGATGGAATGTACATGGGTAATTCCACACCAACTCAGCATGACGTTACACCCACCGATTTTTTTATGTAAAATTAATGTCATTTTTGGATTCTTCATCCAAAAATAAGCTTAAATACAAATTTTCAGCCTTTTTCGATCGATATTTTTTTCTACAGAAGGAAAACATTTTGTTGTATTTTTTCGAGTTTTTCACAATACGATTTTTTATTTTTTGATTTTAACTATCAATATTGTCTGTAAAAATTTGTTTTACAGATTATTTCAATCGGAAATTTCTGTAGATTTCGAAAATGTTACCGAAAATATAAAAAAAATTGACCTTTTCACTGAAAATGGCAATTTATAATTTTTTTCACATTTTTTTCATGATTTTTTTTCGACATGCTAGTACACCTATTTTTCATCCGTAACACATAGAAATTGTTGTTCGGGAGTTTTAAAAAATTTTCGTTCTGGGTTAAACATATTTATGAACTGCATAATAGCAATTAAAGTAATTATCGATTTTAAGTGAAAAACTCGAAAAAAGACAACAAAATGTTTTCCTTCAGTAGAAAAAAATATCGATCGAAAAAGGCTGAAAATTTGTATTTAAGCTTATTTTTGGATGAGGAATCCAAAAATGACATTAGTTTTCCATAAAAAAATCGGTGGGTGTAACGTAATGCTGAGTTGGTATGGAATTACCCATATGTTTGACGGCCCTCCCCGCCCCCAAAGAGCCCAGTCCGTCACTCTGTCTGTCTGTATGTCTGCCAATTAAGTATTGGTTGAGTGTCCTCTAGAAGAGAGCCTGATGAGAGACTGTTGTTGGCTTGCATAACTCCACCCGGACCCCAATTGTGGGAATTAATTAGAAAGATGGGGATGAAATAATTGTCGGACATACTGCTGTGTTCCCTGACTCCTCCCCGCAGTCTAGAATCATAGCGGGAATAGATTATGGATTGTGATCTATAATCTATACTGTGGTGTGATCTATAATATATACTGTGGTAGACAATCCATGGAATAATAAAAATAAAATTAAGCTAAGATAAATATGGTGCCTACTGTACCTACAGGTAGCGTTGTCTGTAGCGAGCCCAACCGCCTTCAGAAAGACTCACAGTTTTTATTCGAAGCCTCAGCTCACTTTTGCAACGAATTGAATCACCGGCAATGTACTTCCCCACAATAAATTAATCAATTAACTTTTCGCTCCCCCTCCAAAATCAGTCGACCTATTGCGCTTGTATTCAAGGGCTGAATTCTGAACCGCCCTTCCCTTCGGCCGATATCGCTGAAAATTTAAGGTTGTCCTCATTGAATGTTAACCTTTCACGTAGATACATTCATTACATCGACAGTTTCTGGGTTTTTGAGTTGAGCCCTCCTCTGATCCCTTCCCTTCAGCCGATCCCGCTGAAAATTGGCAATTCGGGTTTTTAAATTCAAATATGAAATTTAGTGTCGATACATTTATTACAACAGCAGTTATTTAAGTTTTTATATATATGTGGTGGGCAGGTGTTTTACACCTAGGGACCTAAGCGTCCAGTTCTCTTATTCCCTTCCCCCTTATTTTATTACCTGTATGTTTATACTTATTAAAGTTTTTAAGTTAACCCTCTCCCTTAAGCCCTCCTTCTTCCCTTTTTGACCGATTCGGCGGAAAATCGATAGGTGTTGTCATTGAATGGTCCTGGATTCAGATATAAAATTTTGTATCGATACACCAGACAGACTTTTTTTCATATTTGGAATCTGGAGGTAGGAAAACATGAAATTTCGTTGAACTTCCGCATCGAATTTTGACCAATTTTATAACTTCTCCTATTCCTGGTACAACTGGGGACCTAAAATTCTTATTTTTTAGTATTTCTGCCAATTGTATTTATCCGTTTCTGAATCTAACGTTCTGATTTGGAACAGGATTCGGCTCAGGTTTCTAGCTACTATGTCTGTTTGTGTGTTCCAGTAGAGTTTGTTGTTACAATACCGACCTAACAAACCGCTTAGGATGATGCCTACTGATTTTTCTATGAATGTTTCGCGAAATCGGTCAAAAAGAAAAGAGAAAGACCAGTAAAATTATTTACTTTATTATCAGAGAACGGGGACTCGACTCAAATACCCTAATACTGCTGATGTAATGAATATATCGACACAAAATTTAATATGACGATTCAGAAGCCACTATGTAAGTCAAACATTGAGTTTAGCCAAAAAGATCGATTGGCTTTGGAGGGAAAGTGATAACGTAATTGATTAATTCGTCTGGGGAAGTACATAGCCGGTGATACATCGAAGTTTATTTTCCCTTGGAGTTTTTTAGTTAGCAGTAACCAAACCACCGAATTTGAATTAATCGTCAATGTGCAAACTTCGCAAAGTCCAAGTTGGGAATGTTGAAGAATGACTGCACTTAGAACTGACCTAGTTACAGTTAGATGGGCTAAGTGTTGTCCAATGTTGATCCTCTATGACTGGCTTGCATCCTAACTAGGTTAGAAGAGCTCTTCAATCATCTCCATCAATGGATCATTCACACTTGTGAGTGGGGCCTCATTCAGGAGTTAGTGCTGCCATGGATCAGGGATTAGCAACCTTTTTACAAATATGGAAATCAGATCTAGGAAACAGAGTTGGGCACATCGGCATCCAGGTCTATATATCATAAGGTGGTTTAACAATGGATTTTAGGAGGAATAGTTAGCAATGGAGTCGACCCTTAGTACCTTATGTGCCCAACCTTTCATGAATTGGCTCGAAAATAGTTTTAAAAAATCAAATAAATAATTTGTAGTAGACTTTGGCATGTCATTTTATTTATTTGTATATATTATATATATTTATTTATATATATTATATATATATAATATAAACGTGATATATAGACCTGCGCGCCGGTGTGCCCAACTCTCCTAGATCTGATTTCCATATTTGAAAAAAGGTTGTTAATCCCTGAGCCCTATGTAAGCAAAATTTAGGACTCCCATAATAGAGTCGAGTTGGGCTCATGTCCACCAGAGTGACGAAAGAGCACTCTGGTAGTAGGCGATAAGACCTCGAAGTTAAAGCCCGGGCATGAATCACAATACTGTAGGGGGTTAATCAAGGCGTCGGAAAATCTGAAATTTCGTTGAAGACTCAGCATCGAATTTCTGACCAATTGCATAACTTCCCCTATACTTTGTATAGCTGGGGAAATAAAATGAAAGAAACTACCCTGACTTTTAAGACCATATCAGAAAATATAATAATAATAGTAGTTTTGTGGCCCCCCTCTAATGAGCAGATGCTGTACTAGAAATGAGGGGTATTTTTGAGTTGCTCTGGAGGTGAGGACGGGCGGTGGGGGTAGCTAGATGGATGGAGTTAATTCTATGTTTCCTCATTAGCCAGAGTCAGCGGGCAGCCTTCAGCCATCCTCGCCAGCCTCAACTGGATCTAGCTCAACTCACTGGGGGGCCTTACTACGGTATTCGGAGAACGTGAAACTTTTTCGATCCCCTCAGCTTGTCTTTCACTCGAAAGTAAAATAAAAGTTTGCTAATCCCCCCCCCCCCCCCCCCCCCCTGTCTAAAAAGAGAAGTCTTTTAACTGAGATAATTATTGTAAAAATTGGAAGTACAAAAAGTCACTTTTCAACAAAAAAATGTAATTAAAAGTCTAATAACTACAGCATAAAAACTGCGTATTTACCAAATCGCTTGAGCTTCTTGCTGAGAATTGCTGGCCCAATAGAGGTTACAGCTATGTCTAGCGCATACCTTTGGAAACAGAGGGGAACATGGTAAAAATATAAGAAGCACATTCCTCGTCATTTTATACCAAAACGTTGTCCTAATTTCCTTTTGAAAGATATTTCTGATGTATATAATTGGGAAACTGAGGGATAGTTCTCGTCTTCCTATAAGTCTCTCTCTCCACTGGACAGATTGTTACTCTATAGTTTCATCAGTCCAGTTGAAGCATAACTTCATTCGTTATCACTTGCGTATTACGATAATATAAAGCTCCAAATTCCAAGATTAGATTATTATTTGATTTAGCTATTTCTCTAGAGGTAGTTTGCTTGCTTAACAGCTCAAGATCGTGGGTTAGAAACTCGACCGAGGCTCTTAGACTTTTTTATCTATATTATTTTTGTCCCATCGATTTATAGCATCATATCACACTTTTAGTTTGTGCAAAGTTTCAGTAATAGCTTCAGTAGTTTTCAAGATATCAGGGGGGGGGGGGGGGGGGGAGGGGGGGATATGACGTAACTCTACTCGAAACTCTCTTAGTAGAGCCCGGATTCCCGTGCAATTGCTTTTTTTTTCGCTAGCTTGAAATTATTAAATAACAATTTATTTTTACGAATTAAGGCATCCTGATTAATATACATACATTTTATTTTGCATGAAATTACACGTTTTTAACTTTTTTGGAAAAATGCATATTTTGACGTAACTGGAAAATTGTTTTTTAACTTAATTTGAAAACAACAGTTGTTACATTTGTTAATCGACAAATTTACAACAGTTTTGAAAAAAAAATCCCGGATATCACCAACTCAAAAAGTACAATGCGGCCATAAATGGTAAAGATATTGAATTGAATCTACAACCGGACATTATAAGCAGCTACAAAAAATAATGTCCCATCAGAAGCGTCAGCGTCGAGAGATCGTTTTTCCAGCTAGAACACATAGATACTTAGCGACAGGTGGCACAGTTTTTCAGACAAGAATTTTGAAATGTATTTTGTAGTAAATTTTAACCCATCAAATTCTTAAGCAAAAATATATATAAATTAAATTGCATTTATTGAAATGAAATTCTCGGCCTCGAGTAATGCGGTCAACTGTTTGTATTTTACATATTTTTAGTATTTTTTAATCAAAAATTTAAACATACATGCTCTTGTGTTGTGTTGTGTTGTTTAAACATACATGCTCTTGTGTTGTGTTGTTTAAACATACATGCTCTTGTGTTGTGTTGTGTTGTTTAAACATACATGCTCTTGTGTTGTGTTGTGTTGTTTAAACATACATGCTCTTGTGTTGTGTTGTTTAAACATACATGCTCTTGTGTTGTGTTGTGTTGTTTAAACATACATGCTCTTGTGTTGTGTTGTGTTGTTTAAACATACATGCTCTTGTGTTGTGTTGTGTTGTTTAAACATACATGCTTGTGTTTTCAGTAAATATTTTTTATAAATTGTATAAATAAATTCCTTTTTATAGATTTATTTTTAAACCCTACCCAATTTTATGCTGAAAAAAGAGTTATTTAGTTTACAAATTTGATCCAATTTTTTTTTTTTTTTTTTTTCGCTGAAAAACAGTTAGTCAGGATTTTATTTTTTGTTTCACGTTTTTTAAATTTTTTTACTGCACGAAACGTATTAGTATCTTCGATCTACGGAACCTTAAGAAAATCTTTCAACAGAACATGGTGGACCTCCTTGATTCCGCATCTAACGTTGAAAGCAGGCCCAGCTCAGAAACTATCTTTGTATTTGGTCACCATTACAGAGAATATAGCCACTATACATAATTATCTGGATAGGGCTGGGAGCGACCGACCGACAGAACGACACCTGTTACCGGACGGAAGAAGAGACAGCCCAGAAATCCTGGCTCGAGTTCAGCTAGGAAGCTCGGACCCTAACGGAACGTTACATCAGATGCACTTCCCCTCCACCCAACTCCCATTATTCCCCCATTACACTAACTGATACTTTTTTCTCGAAAATGCATATTTCACATCTTATGTGAAACGAATCATTTAGTTTTTGTTCATTTCATATAGGGGAGGGTACTCAATTCAAAAACCCTAATAACTGCCGATATAATGAATTTATCGACACAACATTAGTATAAGGATTTAAGAGCCACTATGTAAGACAACTATTGAATATTAGCGAAATCGGTCGACTGGTTTTGGAGGTAGAGCGAAAAGTTAATTGAATAAAACCAGTCAACCATTTGCGCTAATATTCAACAGTTGACTTCCATAAGGGCTCCCAAACCCTCATACTAAATTTCATGTCGATACATTCCTTACATCGGCAGATATTGAGTTTTTATGTTGAGCCCCCTCTGATCTCCCCTTTCCTTCAGCCGATTCTACTGAAAATTAATAAGTGTCATTCTTATAGATTTTTGAATTCACATATGAAATTTTATATCGATACATTCTTTATAACGGCAGCCATTATAGTTTTTGAGTTAAGCCTCTCCTTTAACCCCTATGGCTGAAAAACAATAGCTGTCGTTGTTAGAGGGTTCTGGATTCACATATAAAATTTTGTATTGACACATTTATTCCATCGAGAGTTATGGCGATCACAGACACACAAACAGCAATATTTATTTTCATATTTGGAATCTAGAGGTGGGAAATATTACAATTCCGTTGAAATCTCAACTTCGAATTCTTGACCGATTACATAACTTTCCCTATACTTCATAAAGCTGGGGAAGTAATAAATAAAAACCTTCAAGGAAGAAGGCTATTTCACAAAATAAATAAAATATATGGGAGTACTTTCGGTATTGCTAACATCTTAGTTATGACTCACGGCCGGGCTTTAACTACGAGGTCATATCGCCTACTACCAGAACGCTCTTTCGTCACTCTGGTGGACATGGCTTGCTACCATCTTCAGCCACCACTTAACAAAATTTGATTTGTAATGTTTTCCAAATTTTCAAGACTTTACTGTACCTACAGGGGGGACAGGGAAGAACCCCGTGGGGACTGAAAAGGGGACAGTTTGGATTGTAAACTGGTTGATTGAATACTGAATGTAGGTACACCTGTACAGTAAAGTCTTAAAAATATGGAAAACATTAAAAAGAAAACTTCATCTCAAATTGAAATCTTAATAATAAAAGAAACATGTTGAAATAGTATGTGCTGATTTGTATTTTAATATATTTTTTCTGGTGATATTCTTTCTTTATATTTCTTGTCATAAGTTTTACATATAGTTTTTACCGATTGTAAATTGATCAATAAATAAATAGAATATTAAAAAATATATAAATAAAATAAATAATAATGGAGCTGTTATGATTTTGTTTGGGGCAGGCGAAATATGTAAGTACAACATATACCAACCACAATACTAATGCATGGACATTTCTTATCGTTATAACAGTTCATTTTTTATTGAAAATTACTAAAAGAAGAAATTAACAAAAATCAAGTATGGGCATTCCGGGGTCATAAATGTAAGAGCCTTAACCACCTGCTAACTGTGGATGAACTAAAATCAAATAATATATTAGATAAATAATTAATAATATAACTTTATAACTCGGAGGTAAACTGCACTATGTCAGTTTTTCTTAAAAATCGGTATTTTGCCCTAAGTTGTACATCTGTTTGAGCTATATTTAGTGGTACACTGCATCATGTCCTTTTTAAAGTAATTACAAAATAACAGGTTGGTAAACTGCACTAACCCTAATGTCAATTTGGGGAGAAACAGAACTAAGTCCACTTGATACTTTTTACTTCTGAAAATAGCACTGTGTAGTTGTGCTGTTTACCTCTCAGCCTGTTCAATGAACTGATGTGCAACTATTTGACTTAGTGTTGTTTTGCTGCTATCCCATTGCAACCTTCCAATTTAACCTTAAGAACGCCCCGAAACATCGTTGGGATAAAAACACTTCCGAAGAGTTTTTTGTTTTTTGAAAAATAGTTATCTTTATTTTATTAAATTGAAAAATGTGTCCACTTATTATAAACGTATCTTGTATAATTTTGTTCATGTACTCATATATTTTTAAGTACCTACCTATATATTTGTTCAGTTTTTATTAATTTCATTTTTCTTTTCTTAATAGTTTTGTAATTATTACTAACCATAGATTAGTTGTGTGTTAGACTCAAGTAGTTGTAAATCTAATTTATAAGCTATCTTGATTTTTTTTGATGTATCCTATTACCATGTATTGGTTTAACGGAAAATTATTATTATTTCAAAACCAATTTCTTTACAACAGTATAAATATTTAATTACACTCTTGCCCTACATACCGGAAGAAGTCCATACATTTTACAAAACCATACCAACTGATAAATAGATAGATAGTGTGTAGGGTACCAGACTTCCTACTTGGTGGTGAAAACTGATTTAGAATGCTATCAAGACTTCGTAGCAGGTATCAGATGTTATTTAAAAAAAAGTACTCTCATCTCCTCTCCACGCACTGGCAGTTGTTGTTATATAGCCGGATTTACACGTTTCAAATTTATTGATTCATCCTTAAAGATTAATTTTGTTTTGTTGAATTATTATTATTTCACTTTAAACAATAATAAAATTGTTTTTTGTGAAAGTTAGTTTTTTTAATTATTTTCATCCCTTAACAATACATTAATAATAATCAGATACTTAGTACCATCTAACGTAAAGCAGCGCCATTATATTAGAAGTAAAAGGCACCATGTCATTGATTTTTTGAGTTTTTTTTTATTGTGAGGCAATAAAAAGATACAAATATTTATCTTGTAATGCGGCCTGAGTATTTCAATGAATGGTTTAGAATAACTGCAGTTATGAAAGCATGAAAATTTAATGCCATTGTGGGGAAATTGACAGTTCAAAATTTGAAAGCGCTCTGCTGTAAAAGTTGGTTTCTATCACATAGTGCAGTTTACCACCGAGATACAGAACTAATAAGACCAGAAAGCAACTGGCATTGCCAAATTAATAATTTCCGTGCTGTTATTAAATTAACTCCTAATTACATAAAACTTAATTTAGCCAATTAAATATTTAAATGGTATTAATAGAAGATTAATTATTTTTTCTAGAAGTAACAGAACGGAAATGGATAATTTCTGTCATAGATTACATTCTTTAATTATATTATAACTGTTTCCATTACTTATTTCTCATTATATTTTTTTTTATTTTTTTACAGGAGAACGTTTTAAGCTGAAGGATAGAACAGCCTAAGAAGGCAAAAAGACATCGAAAGTATCGATGAGTAAAGGACAATATACAGCGAGAATGTGATTATTGAAACATTGTTTAGGAACTATCTCTCATCAGTGTTTCAAAAGCCTGAAAAACACACATTATTCATAGTTGTCCCTACAAAGTAGTCGAAATACCCCCAAAAATTCTAGTTTAAAAAAAAAAAAAAAAAATTAAAACACGAATAACTTGATGAGTCGGCTGGTCAGCACCACTGTCTCCTCAGGGGTGCTCCTCAGGCAAGAGGTCACGCGGCCAACGGCGATTCAGTGTCGAGGAGGGCGTCCCGGCAAGGACCGGGCCGACATTGCTTCCTCCAATGTGTTCGGGTGAAGAGTGAACTTTTTTGTGTTTAATGTTGTGTGACTTCATGTAAGGATGGTTTGTTGAGGTCGTTTTATGTTCGAAACGTAGTACGGCCATTGTGTGAATGTTCGAAGAATTGTATTTTGAATGGCTTGAGTTATTTTGGTGTGAGATGGTTTAGCAGAACTCCAGAGCTGAACGCCATATGTCCAGATAGGTCTGATAACTGTCTTGTAGACACTCAGTTTGTCGTTGAGGCGAAGTTGAGATCGCTTACCCAAATAGTCGTTTGATATTCTGTAGAGTCTGCATGACGTGTTTATTCCAAGTCAGTCGTCTGTCAAGGTACAGTCTTTGTCGTGTTTCAGAGGGACATTATTCAGCTATACAGTTGGGCGGTCACCATGTCTCAAAGGCAAATGTAACATGGAACGAATTGATCTCATTTATTTTCACCTTCCACAGACGCAGCCAATCCTCTGGAAGGTGTACGTGCTCCTGCAGAGATTTGGATGCGTCCTCAGCCGATTTATTAGTAGCTAAAATTGCTATGTCATCGGCGTAGGTGGCTAACACCGTGTCAGGCGATGTTGGGATGCTAGATGTGCTCGCAACAGAGAGAAGCTGGCCCAGAATGCATTTATGTTTAAAAGTAGTTTTTTTAATGTCTAAGTTATTTTAATGTTGTAATTCATCTAAAGAAGTGTTTTAGTTTGGCAACACTGAGACTCTCCCCTCATTGCTCCCTTCTATAGGTGATAATATCGATTAGTAACACATCACATTATTGTCTTACTTGAGATATTTCACAGTCAGCTCCACATCCCACTTCAAAATGTTGCTGATCCTGGGTCCCATTCTGAAAACAAATTAAACAAATATATTTAAAAAATAATAATCCAACATATTTAAAAATATTTTTAGTACAGTTCTTGAGGTGAATGTTCATCTTTGTGATCTTATCATATGTTCTCATTTGTGTTTTGTTTTACTTCCCAAAGTATAGGGGAAGTTATATAATAGGCCAGAATTGCCATGCCGACCCCTTTATTATAAAAATTCAAAAAAAAATACGTGTCTGCCCCAAGCAAAGGCGGGTACTTGACACAAAAACTGAATGTATCCAAATAAAATCTTATTTTATTTTTTTTTATTTTACAAATAGATATTTAGAATTGTATAAAAAATAAATACAACAAGCAAATGTGCTGAGAGAGATAATGGCAATGTCAAAATGTCAAGAGGGGAGAAATCACTCAGTGGTGACACTTCCTAGTCATTGAGTTACTCTCATTTGTAATTAATCACTGTCACTGCTGCTGCGAAGAAGGTCTCTAGACCACTGACGCTTAAGCCGTCGTTGGGGAAGTGTGGCTGAATGGAGGGCACGGACTAGAGGATTATTGTAGGAACTAAGAGAGGAAAATAATTGTTTAAACAGGATTTAGCAACATCGGTGACAAAAGGTACATTACGGTCAGTGTAAGTTATTGGAGACGTAGTAAGGAGCATTGGCTACTGTACGAAGGATTGTGGATTGAAAGGATTGGGGATGCGCTGGAGATTGGAAGCCTTGGCAGAACCCCAGGTTCAAGTCCTTAAGTCCACATATAATAGGTTTGAGTACTGCGTTGTATATGAGTCGTTTTGTTTTTCGAAGAGTATCAGTTTATATCATCTGTTCATTTCTTGTCTTTTCAGTCTCGTGTGAGAATTCCAAGTTAATCGTTTGTCTAGTATGAGACCTAGATAGCGGAGAGTTGGGATTGTTGTCTAATTTTATATTTAAATTGAAAATTTCATTATCATTATACACGCTGAGGAGAATGAGAGGGAGGGGGGATCAGGGGAGAAAACTCAAAAACCCTAATAACTGTCAATGTAATGAATGTATCGACACAAAATTTAGTTTAAGAATTCAAAAGTCTCGTAAGTCAACAATTGATAATTAGCACAACGGTCGGTTGGTTTGGGGGGGGAAAGTGATCAGTTATTTGTTTAATTCGTGACGGGGAAGTACACTGCCGGTGATCCACAGATAATGACGTATAGTGGAATGACAGACAGACAGAAAGGCAGGTAGGGAGGTACAGGTTGGTGTGATGCCGACCTGATCAGTCAACTAGAAGCCAGGACATCCTGTTTTTGAGGTCTCGCATGACCACCCAGCTCCTCTCCAACACCTCCAATCACCAGCAGAAAATTTATATCATCCACTGTCAGCTTAACCTTTATTTATATCATCCAATGTCAACTTAACCTTTATTTATATCATCCACCATCAGCTTAACCTTTATTTATATCATCCACTGTCAGCTTAACCTTTATTTATATCATCCAATGTCAGCTTAACCTTTAGTTATATCATCCACCGTCAGCTTAACCTTTGTTCTTCTCCATGCAATTTAGTTCTCTTGCCGCTGTTCAACCATTGAAACGTCGGCGGCGAATCACCGGCAATATACTCAAAGCGGAGGAACGCGGTATTAAATAAATAAAACAAACTTATTTTTGAAATATTGTCTATTCCACTAAAGATATATATACATATATAACTACCGGTTTCGACTGGACTAGTTCATAACTAGACCTGACGATGGTATAAAGCCGAAACCGGTAGTTATATATGTATATATATCTTTAGTGGAATAGACAATATTTCAAAAATAAGTTTGTTTTATTTATTTATTACAAGTTTCCACAATATGTCCGCGTTCCTCAACTTAGAACGTGGTATTAGTTTATAGTTCATGGTAGGGGTGTCTGGTAAATAGTTGCGCCACAGTCGACCCTATGTAAGACCTAGATATTTAAATACCGAACATTAGTGACTGTTCCATCATATTTGTTACTTCCCCAGCTATACAAAGTATAGGGGACGTTATGTTATCGGTCGAAAATTCGATGAAGAGTTTTCAACGAAATTTCATGTTTTCCGACCTCTAGATTCCAAATATGAAAACAAAAAAGTCTGTCTGAGAACAAGATAGAATGAATGTATCGGCACGAAATTGTATATGTAAATCCAGAGCCCTCTAATGACGAGACACAGATTTTCAGCCAAAATGACTTAAAAAAACATTAAAAACTTTTCATTACAACGGCAGTTAGTAATGTTTTGAGTTAATCCCCCCTCCCTGTTGGCGGATTTGACTGAATATCAGTAGGTGTTGTCTTCATGGGGTTCTGGTCAAACATATAAAATTTCAAGTCAGCAGTTATTGGAGTTTTTAAGTTAAGCCTCCCCCAAATCCCCCCCCCCCCCCCCCTCCTTTGGGAGTTATTTTGTTTCCAGATAGATTTCCGAATTTCTGACCTATTATTACATAACTTCCCCTATACTTTGCATAGCTATGAAGAAATAAGTAATATTGTTTTTCATAACAAAAAATGCTGAAGTAGTAAGTGTTCGCTGCAAACATTTTCGTCTCTTGTGACAAAACCATTAACCCAATGTATATATATTTCATTGAGTAATGTGGCGGATCAAGAGAAAACTATAAATTCAGAAAAAACAGTTAAGTAACGCTGACTTTTTTATTTTATTTTTTTTAATAAAAGAAAATAGCGGAAAAATCTTGATGTAAAGGGTAGAGACGGTTAGAGAATCAAATGGTATTTGGAATGTGTTGACATGGGATGTTTGTTTGGAGTCGGAGGGGGAAGGAAGAAGAACAGTTTTGTCAATGAAGAGGACAATGCCTACAATTGAGAATAAAGTACAATAGTGGACCAAGGACATAGCCGTGAACACCTACAGAGGATCCATTCCTACAGTTGGTACACCTGATGATGCTAGTCCTCACTCTTCCTCCTAGTTAAGCACTTGTATAACCACCATATGTGAAGTTATCTTGAGTTTTGGGGAATTATAGCGCCTCAAAGTATGAAAAATAAATTCCCATAAGAAATATCTAGTCATTCTCAGAATAACGGTATACAATGAAACAAAAACATACAGCTGACGCCACCTCATTACTTTCATATACCCAGAAATCCCAGTATGAAATGATCTTGAGAAGGGGTAAGGGGGGGGGGGGGGGGGGGGGGGGGGGTAGAGGAAGGGAAATGACTGTAAGCGTGGTTGGTATAAGAAAGTCCTGTAATGCACCATATTAGCTTTTTGAGACGGAGGACAAGAAAACAAATAAAACAATGGCGTAAGCCGAAACCGGTACACTTTACGTATATATTTTTGTGGAATTAGACAATATAAAAGTTGTTTGTTTTACGTTTAGCAACCGGTTGGGGAAATTAGGAAGTCGCATTGTCCCCCCTCCTCCCTTTCTATATCTACAAGACTAATTAATTTTTATTTGGACACAAGGCGAACATAGAAATAACAGAGATGAGGAATGCACATCAAGCGGAATTGGCGAAAAAAAAAACCGATGCAGCGAAAAGTGGAGATCACCTGTAAAT
Source organism: Aradus depressus (assembly GCA_963662175.1). Taxonomy (NCBI): domain Eukaryota; kingdom Metazoa; phylum Arthropoda; class Insecta; order Hemiptera; family Aradidae; genus Aradus; species Aradus depressus. The sequence continues at coordinate 50,115,673 of OY759214.1, read as the reverse complement.
CTTTGGCACAGAAGACGAGGGAGGTTGAAGAACTCTCGAAGATATGCGATGAACTGATCAAAAAGGTCGAACGACGATAGTGAATAGTGTAACATGGACACCACTCCATTCGGGACCATGTTGTTTGTTTTTATATTATCAGGGTAGGTACCTTAACAGAGGGCGCCGGTAGCTCAGTGGTATGCGTGCTTGCCTTCTGAAGCACGCCGTCCTTCGGATGGGACGTTAAGCGATGGTCCCGTGTCTGTACGATGTCAGGTACTCGTTAAAGACCCCTGCTCTAGGTGAATAAAAATTTAGAACAGGCAAAATTTAGGTCTCCCACAGTAGAGTCGGGCTCATGTCCACCAAAGTGACGAAATGACGAAAGAGCGCTCGGGTAGTAGGCGATTATGACCTCATAGAAAAAGCTCGGGCATGAGTCATAATAACTAACTAAAAGTTAAACAAGTTCTTTGTTGTTTATTTATTTAATTAGGTTTCCACTATATCGACACAAAAAGCAGAAATGTATTCGAGCATTTTAAGGAAACAAAATAGATGAAATTTAATTTATATTAAAGTTCTTGTAAATGTATTATAAATACATACAAAATTAAGATTTATTGCAGCAGCACATCTGTGGTAAATGCGAAAAAAATTCATACAGAAAAATATACATTATAATCTATTTTTGAATATTTATATATGAATAAATTTTCTTCTCATAAAATTTTCCTTATTCCGTTATATTGTATTCTTATTGTATTAAATTAATAGAGAATAGAATAGAATATAATAGTTTTATTTGTCGGCATTCAATGGCCTAGTTAAATTAATAGATAGATATATGGTGTTTAGAATTAAAATTATTTTCTATTTTATCTTATTAATATTATTTCTTATTTATATTTACTTATATTCAAGCTTAATTTATTATTATTCTTCCACAGAGATAATGTACCTATCAATATTTTTTTCGTAGTAAATTTATTTATATATATATATATATATATATATATATTGACAAATTGTAAATTGTATATTGGGCTCAGTCCAGTCAATAACGTTTGTTATTATTACACCTTATACCTAGTTCTGTTCCATCTTATTGATACTTAACATTGTCTGCAGAGATATTGTGAAACACAACCATATATATAAAGCTGAAAATGTCTGTGCGTTGTACCGCTATAACTCACGAACGGCTTCATGGATTTGATTAATTTTTTTTTTAATTTGTTCGTCATCGTCTGTGAAAGGCTATAGGCGTAGTAGTACCTCAATATCTGGTCCATCCCAGAATCCACCCATGCAATCTTTGTAACTCAAAAACCACTGCAATGATTAATGAGGAATCTTTTTGAATAGACAAGTTTTATCTACCGGAAGGTTAAGGTCTATTTTTTAATCAACCCCTGGTCCATCCCAGCATCCACTCACTCAATTTTTGTAACTCGAAAACCATTGCAACGATTAATGAGACATCTTTTTGAATAAATTAGTTTTAGCTCCAAAGCTAGCGTTACTACAGTTGAAGGACTTTATAGTCGCTTTATAGGACTTTATAGTACTATATATAAGCTTATGCCTTATTCCGTATGAATAATTGAAAATTATAACATCATGAATGCACTGTCGAGGAACTGAATAGCCTTATAGGAGATATTGGGAGAAAAGTCAAAGTTCCCCGAGCAACGCCGGGTATTACTGCTAGTAAAAAATAAAGTAAAACGTATGTTTTTTAAAAATGTTGTCTATTTCACAACATATATGTATATGGTAGTACATTTCCTACCATCTTCGGCCACGACTTAACAAATACTAAATGGAAGTTTTTTTTTTTTTTTTTTCTTGGCCTTAGCTTTTCACCATAGCCAGTCTATGTAATATTAAATTTAGACTTTTGCATTCACCGACCCTAAAAACTGCACAATACTACCATATACCTCAGTATTGTTTGATGCCAATAATGTGGTGTAGCAAAAAGGCTGTGTTACCAATTTCTCTGCAGTGGATAACATTGTTAATCGTTCTATTTGGTACTTGTTACAACTCATAATAATGTGCTCCAGAGTCTCGACCTCGTCACAATGCCTACACTTGGAGGTTTCGGTCAGAATAAATGGAAGTTCAGCAAGTTTACAATCCAAACTTTCCCTTCTCCAGCCCCCAAGGGGTTTTACCCTGTCCCTCCTGTACAGTTAGGTAAGTCTTAAAAATATGGAAGACTTTAGAAATAAAATGTTGTCTCAAATTGAAATCTTGTACTGTATTTGTTAAGTCGTGGCTGAAGATGGTAGCAATACCGAAAGTAATCCCATATTTTATATATTTTTTGTGAAATAGACGGAAATAGATATTTTAAAAAACATTTTTTTCGGGGGACTCAACAATTTCTCAATATATATATATATTTTGTTTTTAAACCAAAAATAAATTGTTTATTTGGTATATTTACAATCAGTTATAATATAACTATAAGTAAATTTGATAAGAGTGAGTATGAAAAGAAAAAGAAGGGGGCCGTGGTGGCCGTGCGGGCTAGAGCGTAGGGCTTTGGTCGCATGGTCTCACCATGGTTTGCGGGTTCGAATCCCGTCCGGGAGTGAGTTTTATTTCGTAGATAGAACTCCCTCCCGGGGCCATAATTATACATAACACATTGACATGGCTAATATGCACCGTTCATAAAGGCAAAAAAAAAAAAAAAAAAAAAAAAACAATTACAGAAAAAAAATAAATAAATAATAAATAAAAATAATAATAGTAAATACAATGGCAATATACACAAATTAAGATAAAATATATACAAAATAAATAATATATACAAAATATGTACAAAATAATTATAATAATAAAATAGCTTTCAACTCGAGACCCCTCGAAACACCCCGATTATCTGCCATCCCAATTCCTCCAACTTAATGGAGGGCCACAGGGGGCTGAGTGATCCCCTCCCATCTTGTTGTACGCTGGAGGTAGATCAAGAAGGAAAGAAGAGCTGAGAGTACGAGTTCACGAGGGGAGAAGCTGGTCACTACCAGCACTCCCAGTTATATGTGCTATCTTAACCTAGCAGGTCTCTCGGCCAGCAACGCCTCAGCCTTCTGGGAGGATTATCTGGGTGGGAGCGGGAGGACAAGTGTCGAGCGACGGGATTGACTTGGAAGGAAAGGTTAGAGTGGAATTTGGAGAAGCGGGACTTGATGAGGTCAATAACAAAAGGAATTTTAAGGTCATTATGGAGGGTAAGGTTGGACGCATAGAAGCGTGCATCGACAATTGTTCTTAGGACTTTGGATGTTAGATGGTTTAGCACAACCCCATAGTTCCAGTCCGTATGACCATATAGGTCTTATTGTAGATGGTCAGTTTGTTTTCAATAGAAAGTCTGGATTGTCTGCTGAGCAGCCGGTAGAGCAGACCAAACCGTCTGTTCAGCTCAATATTTGTTACTTGTTCGTCTGTAAGTGGACACTGGAGTGGCCTGGACTGGAGTGACAACAGCAGGCTCTTGTTAGTTCTGATTAAGATGCGACCAGTCAAATGATTAATCAGACACAAGCTTGCCTCATCAGCTGTAGACATAAGTCGGACGGACACTTGGACAATAAAACAATAATGGACAACATTTCCATTTTTACTTCCACAACTAGAGGAAGAATAGGGGAAGTTATGTAATCGGCCAAAAATTTGATGTTCAGTTTTCAACGCAATTTTATATTTTCCTGCCTCTAGATTCCAAATACGAAAAAAAAAAAATGGATATATGTCTGTGAACAAAACTCCCGGTAGAATGAATGTATCGACACAAAATGTCATACGTGAATTCAAAACCCAATAAGGACGACAACTGATAATTTTCAGCGGAATCGGCAGAAAGGAAGGGATGATCAGAAGGGTGGCTCAACTCAAAAACCCTAATAACGGCCGAGGTAAAGAATTTATCTACACAAAATTTAGTTTGAGGATTTAGGAGCCCTTAAGTAAGTCAACTATTGAATATTAGCGCAAACTGTCGAATGGTTTTGGAGGAAGAGCAAACATTTAGTTGACTAATTAGTTCTGGGAAAGTGAATAAAAGTAGGGTAAACTGCCCGGTTCATACGAAACTTACCTAAATTCTAACTTTGAAAATCTATAGTAAATTGGATAAGGCTTTATCTTGGCCACTAGTTGGCCCGCGCACTCAAAAGTCGGTGAATCCCCGGCTATGTACTTCCCCAATATGAATCAATCAATTAAGTTCTCACTCTCCCTCTAAATACAGTTGACCGTTTTGACTAAAAATCAATTGCTAACTTAACGTAATAACCGTTATATATAGAACCAGAACTCAATAAGGGGTGCACCTGTCGATTTTATAATATATTAGAGATAAACACTTCAACTTGGAAGCAAAGCCGCTCCGGGTCTCCTCTGGAGGCAGATTCTACTGGTCAGGATCCGCGGTAATCCAAATACAGTAGAACCTTGATTATCCGAAATCGTGATTATGCGAGGTAACATTTTGGAGGTTACTGGGTTAACTGATGTTCCGACATTAAATAATAATTTATTTTCAGTTTCGAGAACTTCATTTTTTCTTTTAATCGGGGCGTTGCGAGCGATAGAATGTACTATTCCTGGTGCAGGTCTCTGTTTTCATCTGTCGGTGAACTAAGGATGAGAAACCATCCATAGTATAGTCATCACTATCGAACATTCTCTACACTCAATATTATAATAGACCGAATAATAAAACAAAAAGTGACGTAGCTGACTTATTATTAATTGTTATTTTTTATTTTTTTCAGGAAGCCTACCCGGTGAAACTGAAAGAAGTACACGTCATCAATGTATCACCCATGGTGGATACCATTATTAACTTTGTCAAACCATTTTTGAAGGAGAAAATTAGAAACAGGGTAATTGTATATATTCAACAAAAAAATATATATATACTTATATAACTCTTTATCTTCATAAATAACATTATAATGGAGTGTATGTAGATTGAATATTTTTGAAAACTGTATGAGTCTTGTCCATTTTGGGCCAAATAAAGACCATAAAAGTCTTTCTAGGGTACTGTTCCTCAATTAAGCCGCTACTGAATTTTTTTTTAACTCTTTTTCAGGGGAACCTGTATTGTTTCTTCATTAAAAGGACCAACGGGAGGGACAAAATTTTATTTTTTCGGATATATTTATATGATTCGTATATGATATAAGTATGATTCATTGTTTTCACATTATATACCTAGATAGATTTTATATTATGTAGAACCAGGACTCAATAAGGGGTCAATAACCTGTCGATTTTCAGCAAAACCGCGGATCAGAAGAGAGGAATTTAGTATGAGAATTCAGAAGGCATCTATTAATTTTCAACCAACTCTATGATTAATTCGCGCTGGGGAAGTATATTGCCCGTTATTCACCGAATGGTGTTTTTGACAGGTGACCAACGGATCCCGGGTTGTTGAGTCCACTACAGTGAGTGATGTTATAAACAGGACTACAGATGTGTGTTCTGTTTCTCAAGTATCAAGTGAGCGGTGGATTAATGTTAATGTTGGATGACTGTTTAAATGGAGATTTACTGAGTGGACACGTGCCTCACCCTGAAGCAGCTACTGAGGCCCAGTCTCCCGGACATCACTTGAAATCCACCTTCTACCTAGTTGTATCAATGTATAGTGTGATTCGGAAGCTACTATGTAGAGGAAATATGTAATATGAGGGAGAGAGGAAACTTTTCATATATGGAATCTAGAGGTTAAAAAAATTGAAATTCCGTTGAAAACTCCACATCGAATTTTTGACCGGATACATAACTTCCCATATTGTACTTCGAACTGAAAGTAAATACGATCAGATATCGGCAGTTTTTTTTTTTTTTTTGTGAATATCCGTTGAACATTCGTCGTCTAAAATTGAATGATGCACAATATATGGAAGCCTCCTTGACAATATCCTAAATCACATTTTTAGAAAATCGGCCTTTTTTTCAGCAAGGCCGAGAGCGCAGTTTTGAACACATGCTTAATGACATTGAAAAAAAAAGTGTTCGGTAAATGAGAGGCAATGTATAACCACCATAGAAAAAAATCATCAATTAACTTTTCGCTCCCCTTCCAAAACCAGTGGACCGTTTGCGCTAATATCAACAGTTGACTTACATTTTTAGTATGAGGCCCCTCGGCAGTTATTAGGTTTTTTTAATTGACCCGCTCCTCTGAACCCCCTTCCCTTCGGCCGATATCGCTGAAATTTGACAGGTTATGTCCTCATTGGGTTTTGACATTAAATATGAAATTTCATGTCGATACACGCTGATTCCTCTGAAAATAATATCTGTTGTCCTTATGGGGTCCTAAAATTCCTTGTCGATACATTCATTATATTGGCAGTTATTAAGAGTTTTTATAATATGCATCCCCCTTTTCTTCGGTCGATTTTGCTGAAAATCAATAGGTGTCATCGTTAGAGGGTTCTGGATTCATATATAACATTTTGTGTCAATACATTCATTCTATCGGGAGTAATCGTGTTCACAGACACACCGAATTTTTTTCATATTTTGAATCTAAAGGTCGGAAAACATGAAATTCTATTGAAAACTCCGCATCGAATTTTTGACCGATTACATAACTTGCCCTATACTTGGTCTAGCTGGGAAAGTAACAAATAATAAAATAAAAATGTTAACCTACCTGAAGAGGACAGTGAAGGTTGCACTGCTGGTAGAAGCTGTGACTGAGGGTGTTGGTGGCTGCTGCAGCAGATATGATGACGAAGAGAGCTAGCGGCCTTGTCCTGGATCTACTGCAGCCCGTCATGACATGCTGTCGGCACGGCGGCTCCACTCACTATGTGCTGCAGTTGGGCTACTCAACCCCTCCTGACTCCTGACTCCTGCCACTATCCCCTCCATAGAATAGTCTATCTCGCCCTCCGACATCCGCATGGAGAATCTGACCAGAGAAGCCATACCATCTGAAGCTAGCCCCTTTCCTCAAGACGAGTTTCAACCTCGCTACTAGTATTAAAAGCAAAATATTTCCAGGGTAAACATAAATACAGTAAAACTTCGTTATAACGCTCCCGTTTATAACGATTTCTCGGATATAACGCTCTTTTTCCTGGGCCCCGGTCCCAGTGGGGACTTTTCCAATGAAAGTTTATTCGTTGTAACGCTCCGATTTCCCGTTTACAACGGTCAGATGGAAGGATTAAACAAATGTTTTCTAATAACATTTTCATTTGTTTAAATAGGCATTAGATGAAATTATTTCAAAATTAAATTAAATGTGTGTACACAAAAAATAAAATAGACTCTGCGAAAATAATTTCTATGAATTTTCTCTCTCTTCTACAAAATGTTTCCACGAATCAATTAACTTGTGCTTTTACAATACGAATATAATTTTCCTTTCAGTATTTTATCTTCCTCGGTCCTGTTAAAATCCTACAAAATGTCGCGAAAATCATTTTCAATAAAAGAAAAAAATGAATTGATAAAAGAGTTTGATCAATCTACATAACAGAATAATCCATAATAACACAGCTGAAAATAATATATCTTTTGGATGTATTAAAGACGATTCGTACATTTGTTGTGTGCAATACGGGAGTAGAAGACGAAACTTTCAAAAATATCAATCAATTAGAAAACGCTGTTTTTAAAAAAAGCTCAATTTGTGTTAAACAAAACAGATGAATATTTTGAGCCGGGGCCATCTAACAAGTAATGTGTATAATGTATTTAAGTCATTTTACCGCGAGATAACTACGCCCGGGGCAAGGAACGAGATTTTGAGTGGCCCCCGTCGAACCAACAGAACTCGACTAGCCAAGAGGGAAGCCGTCACCCAAACGGGGAAGGTTCAAGGTACCCCCCAGCCCTGAGCCACTGAAAAAAACGGGGGAAATTAGGATGCACGGGGTATGGCCAGTCCAAGGTGTAATGGCCAATGTGAAAATTAACGGGCAGACGTACCGCCTATTAGTGGACACCGGAGCCGATATCACTTTGGTTCGGAGTCCGATACCGCGAGTGGAGGTGTTACCCTCACAGGCCAGAGTGAGGGGTATCACGGGGCGTCCGCTCCCAATTCAAGGAGAGCAAATCGTGACTCTGGAGGTGGATGGGGTGAGCACAGTCCACAAGGTCACCGTTGCCACGGTAGATATGGTGGGGGATGGCCTCCTCGGCGTGGACATATTGCACAAATTAGGGGCCCAAGTGGACCTAAAAGAGGGTAAGGTGTCCATACCGTCGCGGACAGAGGGCCGGAAGAATTTATCCGGACCAGCAGTGAACCGGCTGGAGCAGGAAGAGACGAAACAAGCAGGCGGGGACCGAAAAATTTCGGTTAAATCGCGTGAGAGGGAAGAAAGGGACGAACGATGGATCCGTGAGATGAAGGCGAAAACGGCGGAAATCGTTCGGCGTCGAGCCATTCTTGTGGAGGGGGCCACAAAGGAAAAATTCAGGAAAGGCGTCCTGGAGTCGCGGAACCGCGAGATAGTGCCGCCGAAAAACGCGAGTTACGCGGAGGTCGTTAAGGACGAAATAACGAGAAGAGGGACAGAAAGCCGCGAAGGTGAGAGGGGTGAGTGGAACCCGAAAAATAGGGGGCCTGGGGTGCAGGTGGTCCCGGGGCCCAATATTGGGAGGCTGGATGAGTTTACGATTTCGGCCGTGCATTCAGGGAGTGTGGAAGAGGTGCCACCATATAGCGAAAGGCTGATTTATGGGACCGTGACAGGGGCCTCTGACGGAGAGGTCCTTCTTGTGGAACCAGTACCACAGGGACAATGGGGACTGCGAGTAGGTCGGATCTTAGGTAGAGTGCACCAAGGGAAGGTCCCTATAACAGTAGTTAACGTGACTGGGTCCCACGTAAGGATTAATAATAAACAGAGTTTGGGAAAAGCTGAAGTTTGGAAGCCAGAAAGCCTGCTAGAGACGAAAGGGTGGCGGACCGTCGCGACTCTGCAAGCCCAGGAGGTGGAGACTGCGGTGAGGCGAGACGTGCAAGACAAGCTCCAACACCTGAAGGGACGGGATCGACTGCTTCTAGAGAAACTGCTGGTAGACTACTGGGACGTGTTCGGGGAGCCCGGCAGAGAAGGTTGTGCCCTCCCTGTGCAACACCGAATTGTAACCGGGAACGCGGGGCTAATAGCAAAACGGCCCTATCGAGTGCCATTCCACGAGCGCGGGATCGTTGAAGAACATTTGCAAGACATGCTCAAAAAGGGGACCATCACTCCCTCGGACAGCCCGTGGGCCGCGCCGGTCGTGCTGGTGCGTAAGATGAGCCCAGACGGCGAAGTGAAGTACCGATTCTGTACTGATTTTAGAGAATTAAACGCAGTCACTCGCGCTGACCCCTACCCCCTGCCTTTAATTCAAGAAACACTGGAGCAACTAGGGACCAGCCGGTATTTCTCTACTCTAGATCTGACCAGTGGCTACCATCAAATTCCAATCGCGCCAGAGGATCAAGAGAAAACAGGATTCACCACAGTGGGAGGCCATTTCGAATACAAAAAAATGGCGTTTGGGCTGATGGGAGCTCCGGCTACGTTTCAAAGATTAATGGACCGGCTCCTAGGAGAACTAAAGGGAGACGGATGTTACGTGTACCTGGACGACGTGGTTGTGTATAGCGAGAACATACATGAACACGTGCGAAAACTGGAGGTACTGTTAGGTAAGCTGCGTGCAGCCAATTTGAAGGCAAACTTGAGAAAATGCACTTTCGCTGCAACTGAGGTGACGTATCTCGGACACATTGTCACCTCAGAAGGGGTAAAGCCCGACCCCACTAAGGTGGAGGCGGTTAAAACGTTCCCAGCTCCCAGAAACGTGGCGGAAGTCCGAGGGTTCTTAGGTCTCGCCGGATACTACCGACGGTTCGTACCGAACTTCGCGGAGCAAGCAAGGCCGCTCACGCAGCTGACAAGTGACAAGGTCCAGTTTCACTGGGGTAAGGAACAGCAGGAAGCCTTCAGGACACTTCGCGACGCGTTATCGTCGCGAATGGTGTTAGCATATCCCGACTTCCGGGATCCATTTATTCTAGCCACGGACGCATCAGGAATAGCCTTAGGGGCGGTACTGTCTCAAGGGCGCGACGGGGTAGAAAGGCCCATCTGTTACGCCAGCCGCCAGCTAAGGGGGCCGGAGCTTCACTATTCCGCTACCGAGAGGGAGTTACTAGCCGTGGTCTGGGCGTCTAAGCACCTGAGATGCTACTTACTCGGGCGCAGATTTAAGCTGGTGACAGACCACGCGGCCCTCAGATGGATGCTAAGTCTTAAGGACCCTTCGTCAAGATTGACGCGGTGGGCGTTAAGATTGGCCGAATTCGACTATGTTGTGGAACACAAGCCTGGAAAAAAACACACTAATGCTGACGCATTGAGCCGGATAGTCGCACGAGCGAGGGGAGCAAAAAGGGCCTTCGACCGCGAGACCCTTAAGGAAGCCCAAGAAAAAGACGACTGGTGTCAGGATATGAAGAACCAGAGGGACAAGTATCTGATCCGCGAAGACGCGGGTAAGTTGTTGTACTGGACCGCCGGGTCGGAAGAGGCGGTAGAATGGCGGGTTTTGGTGCCTAAGGTGCTCCGGGAGGAAGTGATGGAGCTTAGTCATTCGACACCCTGGGCCGGCCACCCGGGGATAGAGCGTACTACCTCAGTGGTGTCCCGTTCATATTATTGGCCCAGCTTGAAAAAAGATGTAGAGGGGTTTGTGAGAGTCTGTTCTTCGTGTGCGAAAAGGAAGACACCGGCGGGGATCGCAGTACCACTAGGGGTCCCCTATGTGGCCAGCGAGCCCTTCGAACAAATTTCCCTCGACATTGTAGGGCCACTGCCCAAGACCAAAAGGGGGAACAAATATCTTCTCACCTTCATTGATAATTTCACAAGATATGCAGAAGGGATTCCTCTGCGCGAGCAAACAGCGGAGGAGACGGCGAGGGCCTTCGTCGAGACGATTATCACCCGCCACGGGGTACCAAAACGGCTCCTCACTGATCAGGGTAGAAATTTTGTGTCAGATTTATTTAAGAATCTATGCTCCAGGCTGGGGATAAAAAAACTCCAAACCACGGCCTACCACCCCGAATCTAACGGGATGGTGGAGCGGCTTCACCGCACTCTGACGGACTCGGTGGCTCATTTTGTTAGGAGGGACGGCCGGGATTGGGATACGTGGGTACCATATGCTCTAATGGCGTACCGCGCTATCCCCCACTCCGCCACCGGTTATTCACCAAACTATTTACTGCTCGGCCGAGAATTAATAACGCCCGCGGGAAATCATCACGCGGACGGTCGGTCCGACGAAGGGAGGAATCACTTAGATCAGTTAACTAGTAAACTGTCTAGAGCCAACGAGGAAGCAAAAGTGAGGGCTGAGAAGGCGTGGGCGTCTCGGACGGAATATTGCAACCGAAATCGCAAGGATAGGCCATTAGTCGAGGGAGATCTCGTATATTTGAGAGTGCCTGCTGTTAAGCCTGGCCATTGTCCAAAATTTCATTGTCCCTGGACGGGTCCCCACAAGATTGTCCGAGTTTTGTCTAGAGTCACCTACGAGGTGCGACTGTCGACCGGGGGTCAGGTCATAGTCCATCAAAATAGATTGAAAAAGGCCTGGGCCCGGGGGGATCCGGACTGGGTGTCAGTCCCAGAGGACGTGGACGAGGGAGAGAGCGGAGAGGAACAAGAGACGAGAGGGAGCGATGAAGAGTGGTCAATACAGCCACTGGATCTGGACACAGAATGGCTGGAGGACGGGGATGAAGGATCCGCCCAGCGCGACTTGCCTCCTGACGAATCAGAACGGGTAGGCTCTTCCGGTAGACAGGACGAAAGAAGAAGCCAAGAACGGGCTCGCGTTAGCCCCGGGTTAGGAGTAGAAGGTACGCCAGAAAACGAAGAAGTCAACATTTCGATAGGGGCGGACACCCAGTCACGAGCTCCAGTCGGACGGTTTCAGGAAGGCAGGGGAGGAGTTCGAAGGGAGTCCGAATCAGGAGAGGAACCGGAGGAAGAAGCCGCGGTTCCTCCGAGGAGGGAACCCCGCCCACAGAGAAGAGCGCGGGCAGAGGTGCTAGACAGGTGCCGCCCAAACAGGGAGAGACAGCTGGAAGAAGAACGAGTTGGAGATCGGGATTCGCCAAACAGTCCGTCGAGCGATAGTTCTGGAGGCTCCACATGGAGCCCGGATAACCCGCCTAAGGAAGTAATGCCTAGATCTCCTTATCTTTTACGGCGAAGACAGGTACCAAACGAGATAGAAAACGGGAGTAGTGATGACTCTGAGAGAGAATAATAGGTGGGAAGGGGACCTAGTGTTAAAACTAATAAGTAAATAGAGTCGGAATATTAGTAATTATGAATAGGTCAAATCCCAAAGGGATAAAAATTTAGCGGACAGATAGTAGGTAACCATAGTAGATATGTAGTGGCCCTGGGGAATTAAGAAAGTCATAGGTAGGGTCAAAGACGCATTGCCAGCGAGATTGGTTCTCATTACAGGTCATAAGGCGGTGGGTGGCCAATCCTACCACGAGACCGTACGAGCACCGGCTGTGCCCAGTGCCGAGGGAGTTGTGGCTATCTTGGAGCTGCCTCTACAAGCACCAGACCAGCACATGACGCTGTTCGAGGCACGGCCCCGACCGCTCCAGGAGAAGAAAACCGAAGGTACGTCACTACCTCTTCAGAAGGAACCTCCTGGCGGGTCAGTTCGGACCAATCATCTTATGCCGTTCTCCACAAATAGAGAAGGGCCGCACTGGGACCGTTGGAAAATGCCCTGCTCATTTTCCTTTATACCAACGGGATACCGTCTCCGACCCATGGCTGAGGATTACAACCATCGAGTGATCGCCAACCCGACCTGGATGGCCTGGCCCGACTTCGACACCGGCGTGCTCGCGGTTAGTGCTACCAGGGTGTAGCCTAGATTCTTGGATAATCCTGTTGATGGCAGTGAGCATTGGAGTCTACGGTAGGAGCAATCCCCAACTCATCTAGCGGCCTACATCTTCGATAGCTGCTGTCGGCTAAGTTCGTAACTGTTAATTTTAGCGTGGAAGGTGAATTAAGTACAGTGTATGTATAGTGATTAATGTGTAAGCATGCATTCGAAGGAACTGTTTAGACAATAAGGACTCATAGATAGTAAGGTATTAGCCGTAAGATAATAGTAAGAAAATAAGTAGTAGTGTATCTAATATTATAAAATCGTAGCATATGGAATATAAAAGTGTCGCTTGCAGTTAGGCGCCACTTTGGAAAAATTGGGGGTAATGTAAAGAGTCGCCAGTAGAAGGTACGGGAGGTAACCCAGGAGGCAGAGGGATCCTGATCCCTGTTACCTGTAAAGATACCCTTTTACCCTCGTCAACCTGTAGAGAGCTAAGTATACAGGTTTACAACCCAGAAGTCTCTCATAAGAATGGAACTATGAAGGATTATAGCTCCAAGCCTTCTGTTAATGTCCCATAAAACTGTCTGGAGTGCCAATATAGAGGTTGATAAGTCCTATTGGCATTGCCGAAATTTCCCCCCTGAAGCTAGGATAGCAACTGAGAAGGGAAGTAGATGGAGGGGGAACCATCGGAGATCCTCGGAGAAGTGCAGAGTTCGAGACAGTTCAAGTCTAGAGTGCAGTGAGGACAGTTGAAAGTAGGCAGTCGAGAGCTGAGGTCTCCGGCTGGTGACATCTTGCTACTGGAGTGGAGCCGGAAAGGAGGAAGACAGTGGATGTCTGGGTTACTCCCCGTATCGGTGAGTGTGACATGTATTTTGAACCATTCATAACTGGCAATGTGTAGTCTGGGTATATGCTCACCTTGTATATTTCTTAGTATATGTTATAAGTTTAGCTAGGGATATTAATTAATAAACGTTAAGTTGTTATTGACCATTAAGAGGCTCCGCATTACCTTGTATATTTATTTATATTTGATATAAGTTTAGTTAGGATTATTAATTAAGAACGTAAGTTGTTATTGACCATTAAGAGGCTCCGCATTACATTGTATATTTATTTATATTTGATATAAGTTTAGTTAGGATTATTAATTAAGAACGTAAGTTGTTATTGACTATTAAGAGGCTCCGAATTACATTTTATTCTAAGAATGGGGTTCCTTTTATTATTCCTTCGTGTCTCCTTTGAATCCGTCAGCTACATCTCATAGACTAAGCGAACCTAGCTTGAGGACGTTTTAGCGGATCTACATTGGTATTTATTATTTCCTTAGATTTATACAAAATATTTATCTGAATTTGATAATTATCACTATGGAGTAGTTCCACATTTGGTATACAAGTATAGGATGGTCACCAAAACATAGCCACCCTGTTCCTACAGATTTTTCCCAACCTCCCTCTCAATCTGACATTATTGGGTAGTCACTCTGAGAATTACGTTGATGTTTTCCCTTGCTGATGACGCTATATGTATTACCTACCGATTTGTTGTGCAATTGAACAATACAAAAGTTGAACAAGTTCCTTAGTTTTTTATTTATTATTTTGTTGGCTTTCCACTATATAGACAAGATCGCAGCAATGTATTCCGACACCCTGTACTGCACAAGTAGAGAAATATGTATCTGTCTACAGTTTATAACGCCCCACTCATAAGCTAAGTAAACCAAAAAAAAGTGGTTTGGCCATTACAGGATTTTCTTATACCACGCTTTTACAGACCACTCTCAAACTCAGACACGGTAGAGGATAAACTGAATTAAACAGTGAGCCTACATAACTACTTACACTTTTTTTTTTCTCCTTTCTCATCGTACAGAGAAATTCAGAGAGTAACTTTCATATACCCAGTGATGTCAGATGAAAGGGTAGGTGGAGTGAGTGTTCTATAAGCATGGTTGGTATAAGAAAGTCCTGTATTGGTCACAAAATATTTACAATTGAAACATTGTGAAATAATTCCTATGGAAATTTATTTCACATTCAGGCTCCAAAACTTTTGTCGTATCGATCCTTTCTCAAATCTGGAAACATATTAGCGATTGAAAAGTTAATAAGGAACATTGAGTGAGAACCAATTTTTCGATATGACTAACAGAGAAACATCTAAAAATATGTTCTAAAACTATGTACATTGCAGGACGGTTTTCGCCATATATCTCAAAAAACGGACTACCTGTAAACATCGTATTTCATATGAAATATGTATTTCAGTTTTCTACAACTATTGAAAAAGATTTTTACTTTCTTACACCTATAGTATAAGGAAGTATTGAAATCTTGCGAAAATCCATCGAGGTTACAACTGATTTTCACGTTTCAAGATCCTCTGAATACGTTCTGACCATTTTCGTGATGTGTATGTTATTGGAAAGTTGTGAGCTCTACCGCAAAAAAATATGGTAGCTTTGAAATTTAGAATGAAGGGGACACAGTCTGGTTAGAGTTTGATAGAATTGTTCCTTATAATATTTACACTTTGGGATAGGAACAATAAGACAAAAGTTATAGCCCCCCGAAGAATGTAAACTAAATGCCTATAAACAATATATCTTGAGTAATTTTTAAATCGTCTCATATAGCAACGAACTCTAAGATATGGTCTATTGTTAGTGTTTTTAAAAATATTGTGTGATGTGGGAATTACAGGATTTTCTTATACCAACTCGTGAACTTCTTGTGTGAAACCTGCCTAACAGTTCCGTCGATCGACTATGTAAAACGTTTCCGACTTGTTAGTGTAGTTCTGTTTTTTTTTTTTTTGTATATATAATTTATTTAAGTTTTTATCTATAATTCTATCTTTAACGGTCGTAATTTTAATATAATTTTGTATTATGAGTATGGAAGTATGTATTTAGGGGGCCATGATAGCTAGGACTTTGGTCGTATGGACTTTATCATGGTTTGCGGGTTCGAATCCCGTCTGGGAGTATTATTTCGTAGATAGAGAAGTCCCTCCTGAGGCCATGGTTGATGTATATAACAGCGTTATAGAGACATGGCTAATATGCATTGTACATAAAGCAAAAAAAAAAAAAAAATGCGGCATGAAGCAAAATTAGACTCCCTACCCTAGGTGAATAAAAATTTAGGACTCATTGTAGGGGGTCGGGCTCACGTCCTCCAGTGACCTAAGAGTTCTGGTAATGAGCGATATGATTTAGTAGTTAGCCCGGGCATGAGTCAATAACGAACTAAGATATACTGTCTCGTTTCTTCTCCAAATATGAAGTCTTTCAACAAATCAATCTTAATACCATAGGCGTTATGACCTTATAGTAGGGATCTATCGATACAAGTAAAGTCTCGATAGTTTTGGCCGATACCAAGTAAGTATCGAATAGATATTACTTTTATTGATTCAAAGTACTCGTTTCAAATTTCAATAATTAAAAAAAAAATTATATACATTTTTCAACTCAACATCGTTCACCGTTTAATTTCATACAATTTTCTTTTATTTGTTGTTGCAATAAAATACTGAACTCAACTTTCGTTCCACGGACAAACCAAAGTGACGAAAGAGCTCTCTGGTAGTAGGCGATATGATCTCGTAGTTAAAGCCCGGGCATGTGTCATAATTAACCGTACAAAAATTCAAAATATAAGTTCTGCCATCTAGCGGTATTAAATGGTACTAATAGACACATGCTGCTATCTGACGGCAGTACAATTTACTATTCTACAGAAGGAAACACGCAGGGTTTAATTAAAGTGATATAGGCTCTTAAGTTGGAAATTGAGAAGCAAAACACTACAGGAGCCTGCAGAGAAATTACTAATTATTCTTAGATAAGTATTTTGTTATATATTATATTATTTTTAGTCCATTTAATTGATAAGGGAAATGAATAATGTACAGAACTAACATAGTTAACAGCACTTTTACTGGAAATAAAGAAAGTATGCTCCATGCACGGGGCTTTTAATACTCTTTGTATCATTTAAGGGGATCCTCTAGCTACCGGCTATTTGCCTTGATTCTATGGAAAACTAATCCGTATGAACCATTTTCTCACTATCCGCTCAACCGATTTCAACCAAACTTTCATCTATGAGTTGCAGACATTGCCTTTAATCAATTGAATAAAGAATAATTTAAAAAAAAAAAGATTTATTTTGTTACTCTGTCCCCCCAAAAAAGGTACCAAAAGTCCTCCAAACATTTTTTTTTTTTGTTTTCAATAGATTATAGAATTATTTTTTTAATTTCCTTCATTCTGTCGTTGTACGAACCTATCAAGAGCTACCAAACAAAAAATCAGCACATTATCTTTACTAGATCGGGAAATATATTGAATTTGTGACAAAAAACGTAGGTTTTCAGGAGAAGCAAGAAACTGGAATTGATTAGAATAACTTGGTTTTTCGGTCGAATTTTCTGATGATTTGCACTCGATGATTTTTATATCTATATAAATAATCTATAGATTATTTGTTGGAGTTAGCCTTGTGTATAACCGAGAAAACCTTCCCACAATCATATTTTACATTTTGGTGTGTTTTTTGTGCAAACAACTTGCGATTTCACTTCTTATGTTTTTTTGACTGTTTGGATTTTGATATTATAAATAAATCGTTTTTAGGTATTAATTTGTTATTTTATTTTGCTAATAATAAATATTTCAGTAAGTTTTCATATTATTTCAGTAATATTTCTTGCTAGTAGTAAGTATATTTGTTCTGTACTTGCAATTTTATAATATATAAAATGAGATCTAAATCAATTTTCGGATTATGACAGATATGAAAGCGAAGAAGTAAACGACATTGTAAACATAGAGAAGCTTTCAGAGTTTATAAAGCCTTCTATTTCATGCAAAACTTGTAACAGTCAGATACAAATACATGTCGTACAGAGGTTTGGACTGGCTGCTAAAATTGAAATTGTATGCACTTCTTGTGAAGAAAGCAATGTTACGATGAACTTATAGTCCAGGAAGATACTGATATAAAATATAATGTATCTGAATTCAAATAAAATTTAGTTTTTTGAATAATATATACTTTTTTCATCTTTTGTTCCATAACGTTAGTAATATCATTTTTTTGTTTACCTAAAAGTTCGAAACTGCATGATTTTAGCCAGAGAGAAGTAAGTAAAGCATGTAATGAACATAAACCATTATTTGTAATAGAAACCTATAACAAAACGACTGTACAATGAGAAATACTGAGTTTTGTTAAGGAACTAGTTCCGTTTGCTTCTTCGTATCATCGGTGAATCACTGGCGATGTACTTCCCCAGCACGAGAGCGAACGTTTAATTGATCAATTCGTGCTGGGGAACAGGGCCGGGCGAAGCGGGCAAAAGTCCGGGGCGCCGACACTCTATTTTTTGAATGTTAGGGTAAGGTCCTTTCCCCCCCAATTTTATCGGACTACTTCACCTATTAGAAAAAAACAAAATGAAATTCACTGGAAACAGATCCCCTTCAATAGTCTATTTGAATTAAGTGTAACTAGCATTTTGTCTGTGTCCTAGGATCATGGATCCCACGTCACCTCTCCCTCCACACCAAGTACTGAGCAAGTTATGTAATCGGTCAAAAATTCAATGCCGAGTTTTCAACGGAATGTTTTCCGACCTCTAGATTCCAAATATGAAAAAAAAACAATCCTTTCTGTCTGTGTGTCAGCAAACACGATAACTCCCAATAGAATGAATTTATCAACACGAAATTTTATATTTGCACTTTACTTTAGGGAATAATAATGAAAACAAAATTGTTTGAATTGTATAATTCAGTTATTTATCATTAAAATATTAAACAACACAAAAACCATTTCAACTTCATGTCTTATATTCACGAAGGAATCAAAATACAGCGTAACTTCACACAGATACCCAAAATATTAATATATCTGCTTATTTAATAACAACACAAATTGAAATAATTCCTTAAATTTTTCAGGGCTGATTTTCTACTATTTGTTGAACAAATTAAATTAACATAATGATATTTCTTAGCCTAATAGTCTCTTATAAACACTCAATTTAAAAAAAAAATTTAATTCAAAAGACTGTTTTACAAGTTGAAACAAATTGTCCTAAATATGTACCTACTATGTTTCTAGTAAAGGTACTTACTTGTACTAATTTATAATCTTTTTTTTATCTTAAATTTATGAAGTTCATAAGTAACATAAATAAGTTATATTTTCTAAACAGAGCGAAAACAATTCAAGTAACAAAATACAAGGATACAAATCTAACAACATTTATTTTTTAATATTTAAACCTAGTAAATGTTTAAATAATATAACACAGTTGCGCTTTTTTTTCAGTCAAAATTGTTATAAATAAATCAATATAACTAATTTGGAGTCGTCCATATATTACGTAACGCAATTTTCGAACATTATTTACTTCTCATGTAACATTACTATTGTTTTTTGCAATGACAAAATTATAAGTGAAAAAGCATAGCTACATTGCATTACCTAGCATTTTCCAAGCCCCCCCCCCCCCCCCCCCCCAATTTATGGACGACCCCATCAACACAATAATAAATAGGCAGTTAAAATATATATTTTTTTAAATTATTATACTCTCTCATTTATATACAATTTTCATTTAAATTACTATTTTATGCAATTGAACAATTTTTTAGTCTATCTAAATATATGTACATCACAATTTTGTGTTGTTGTCGGAACACCACAAAAAAAAAATAAAAAAAATAAATAACACAAACGCAAATGGAGTAGCCAAATTAATAGTTAAAAAGATTCTTATACAAAATTATACATAGATTATTTATTTCATATTCTGAAGTCGAAGTTAATACACACGATGAACAATAGTTTTCCTTCCAATACTACTGGGATTGCCATTTAATTTTTTTGAAAAACTAAATAACGTACAAATATTTATTTGATATATTTTATTTGCAGGTTTGAGGACGCTGGTACAAAATGGACAAATAGGGACAGACAGACACATTGACAAGGTACACACAGTCACATAGAACAAACATGTCGCCATTTTGACACATCTTAGCTTCTTTTTTTTGTTATTTCCTCTTTTGACAGTTTTATTTTCCTATTAATGTCGTGGTGGTTGTGATGGTTGTTAGTCTTCGGGTTTCTTTTCGGCCATCTCCCTTCTCGCTGATACGGGGAAGGAAACTAAAACAATAATTATTTTCAAAATAAACATATCTAGTTAGTAGTTGGATAGTTATCGTGGCTCATGCCCGGGCTTTAAATATATCGCCTACTACCGGGTCACACTGGTGCACATGAGCCCAACTCTACTGTGGGAATCCTAAATTTTGCCTACCTAGATTGGTAGGTTTTTTCACCTCCCAAATAAAAACCTAACCTGCGATCTTGAGCTCAGTAAGCTAGCACGCTATCTCAAAGCCAAACAGTTGACCACACTTAGGCTCTTAAATTACTTTCAAGTGGAAAAGTAAGTATTAGTAAGTGGTGAAAGGTGCCACTTCAACTACGGCTTTACCGTTAGCTACATCATGAAATATTTGACAAAACACTAATTTTTCTTAATTTACATAAAATAACATCCTTTGACTAATAAGTAAAGAATAAAACTAAAAAACATAACAGATAATAACAAACATAGGTTTATGTGGAAATAGAACCGGTTCAGGGTAGGGGAATAGTTAAAATAAATTTGGTCATTCATACAAATGTTCCTTTTGGTAGCTTTATTTATTTCTAATTGTTCTAAGCTATCAAGTAGCCTGCTTTTTGAGCAACAATGGAGATATTTTATGCCTGTAGATGGGTCAAAAGTGTGGCTACTACTCACATTATTGACAATAGCCACACTTTTGACCCATCTACAGGCATAAAATATCTCCATTGTTGCTCAAAAAGCAGGCTACTTGATAGCTTAGAACAATTAGAAATAAATAAAGCTACCAAAAGGAACATTTGTATGAATGACCAAATTTATTTTAACTATTCCCCTTTGTTAACACCCTGAACCGGTTCTATTTCCACATAAACCTATGTTTGTTATTATCTGTTATTATTATAGGTTTCCTATAATAAGTTATTATCTGTCCGCGTTCCTCAACTTAGAAAAATGTATACGTTAGTTCATATTCAAACTCTTGAATCGGACAGACTATACATTTTTTTTTTTTTCTCATACATAACATTTTATTACTGAATATTTTCAGGACTCCTCGCGGACTGGTGACCCATACTCTACTACGCACCGTTTCTAAGATATTTTGGAAAAATAAAAAACTTTCTGTATTCTTTATCTGATTTTAATATTTTTTCATCATCTTTAAATGATTTTCCTAGTCTCTACTCCTTCTTCGGCCCAGTTTAACACGCTCTTATACATCTAGTAGATCCTGAACAAGAAGAATGCGATCCAGAGGGAAGGATACTCTACTTATACACATGTATAAACCAGAAAGTGAATGTCCGCAAAAGTCTAAGCCACTTCCAGATGAATCAGAAACTTTAAATTTGGCAGCCAACTTCAGAGATCCCCCTGAGTTAGAAAGTCTGAAAACTGGAAATAGCGGCTCGGGAAAAGGGCGATCACGTCCAGTGCTCTTCTCTGCATCTTGTTAACGAAAAGTCACACATCAATGCTTTTTTTTCAATTTATGCACCAAGAAAAAATCAGTATATGAGTAGGTGATTTCCAAAACCAGCCATTTCTCATGTTGAGTGCCAAAAGTAGCTATTAGAAAACTTAAGTAAAAAATAGCAAATTTTCTAGCCACAATATATTTGGCAAAATTTGTAAGATGAGAGAAGTTATTACCCATCCATGAAAAAAAAAATCGGAACTTCAACTTAAAACGGTTAATTTTTATCAGTTTTTGGTGATTATCCCAAAAGTTGTTTACGGACAAATGGCTGGTTTTGGAAATCACCTACTCATATATACTTTATAGTTTTCGAGTTTTCTTTTTTTAAATTCAAAAGCTAAGGTAATTCGATGGTACTCTTACTTTTCTAGACGTTTGTTTGATTTATGCGAAAACGGTTAGTTCCATGGAAAACTCGTCTATTACAAAACATGTTCCTAATGAAATTTCTGACCTACAATTTTTCGTCGGATTTGCAGTAGGATCAACGCGTTTGAAGTTACAGCATCCCAAAAATTGCCTTCCTAACTAAGAGGAAAAAGAAACAACAGCTGCTAAATAAATTTAGAAGAACTAACAACTTAAATCTACGTTAAACTAATTACATTGGGTGTGGGGGGTCCAAAAACTGCCAATTCAGCCAAACGGCTGGGTAAATGACACAATGTAATGGGATTGGATTGATTCCTGGAAGGAGGGAGACATGTATGATTCGACGAAGGACTGGCCTTGCATGCGGTTTACATTGCATTGCTTGGATGTACACCATAATTCGAGGCTGTATTATAATCCAGCGTTTTATAATAGTGCTTTTGTGACTCATGCCCGACCCCACTACCCTTTCGTCGCCCGATTTTTGCGCCATCCTCCCAAAAACGATTTTTATAGGAAAAAATGTTACTGTATTTTAAAAGGTTTTATCAAGCCATTGAATTCAAATACAGAATTCGGCAACGGGCAGTGGATTTCTCGTATTGGAATTGAAGGAATGAAAGGCGAAAGCAAAACACTGGAGAAGAGTTGGAGCCTGGTGAGGAGAGGGGATGTAGACTGCAGAGACAGTTGGAACTGGGGCTTATCTTGAAAATCCTCGGGTTTTCGGAAAATAACAAGAAGGGGTTGCCTCATCCATCCCGTTGAGGTTGCCGATACTCCTTTGCGATCGAGAACATTTCTGCGTTTATCAGCTGTTTTTTTTTTTTTTTTCTCATTAAATAATTTAAATAAATTTGATTGTGGGCGCCCCCCTGAGCATGGCAACCTGGAGCAGTCGCTCCACTCTAAAGTCAGCCCTGAGCTTCGATGGCTAAGCCATGTGGACAGTACGAGTATGAGCAGCCTCAGAGGATTATGTTTCAGGGGCTGGTCAGCCGGGAGCAAAGAAGAAAAGAGGGAGGGCCCCGGAAGAGATCGTTGGACGACATAGAAGAGGTCCGGGCCATAGAGGAGCAGAGACCAACATCCTACACAAGTACAGTAACGAAAGTCCGATTTTTGACTAAGAACCAAGCAAT
This sequence comes from Aradus depressus, assembly GCA_963662175.1. Lineage (NCBI taxonomy): Eukaryota > Metazoa > Arthropoda > Insecta > Hemiptera > Aradidae > Aradus > Aradus depressus. The sequence continues at coordinate 50,092,576 of OY759214.1, read as the reverse complement.
ATAAGCCTAGGATAGGATTCAATGCGCTATAAACTCACCTTGTAGATTTGAGAAGTGAATGTGGCATTTTGTTGCGCAGAAGCAGCTCATGGTTGTCGGGGAGGCATGAATGGCTTTTTGATTCGCCATGTGATACCTTGTTCATCTAAACAGTACTGAAGGATTGTATCATTATTCACATTTATTAAATAAATGTTGAGATGTATAGAAAAAATATTAAAATTCAAAAATATAATAAAAATCTTTGTGAAAAGTCTGTTACTTGTAGAAGTTGTATTCAACACTTTCGTTTAACATTATTTCGAATAGGATTAATAACAATTAAATTGTCTTTTGACGAAATGTGGTAGCTACTGAGATTAAGTTTAGGAAGGATTATTTTAAAACTAGGGTTCCGCTCCTGCTGCTTATGGCTACACCCACCCGCTGCCCTCGGCTCGCTCCACCAAAATTTCTTGCGGTTCATGATTTTCTCCTTTTCAACATGAAGCTTTCGAAAAAATAAGAATACTTTCGAAATGTTTACCTATATTTCATAAAGTACAAAAGATAAGCGCCTGGAGTATAAGTGAGATTTTTTTCTATACTCACCAATCTAAATACAAAGAAAACCTAAAGTCTAGGGCGTTTTATTATCGAGTTGAACAGGGAAGCGCATGCCTTTAACCATTTTCTTTGGCCACGGAGTCCCAGAAAGTTGCGGTTTTTCCACCTGAGTGTGATCTAAAGCTAACTCTACGACTAATTTGGAAATTCACTCCAGCGAATTGGGCTGGTAATTTCTAGCATCCACTTTTTTTTTTGTTTTCCGTCTGTGTGGATGTAAGACTCTTTTCTGAAGATCTAACTCTCGGATTCTACTTGTGAAAATTGACTTTATAAGATGTAACAACAATGAGAGCATACTCCAAAACGCCTTTTAACATCCACAATTAACACAACACATTTATATTGTAGAGAAACACTTCTATTCAACTGCTCTGCTAATATTTAATGGGATATGTAAAAAAAAAAAAAAAAAATCAACGAGGACGAGGATTATTTGATTTTTAAAGAACGACCGCTTCGCGAAAAAGGATTCTTATCGAAGCAGATTACCAAGATTTCACCGAAGATTGTATGATAAAAATCTAGAATAGAATTCAAAATAAAATATCGAGAAAAATAATCGACGTTCTTCGTAAGACGCTAAACAAAGACTGAAGCAAGTTGATCTAAGATAGAGCATTGCGCATATGCCATAGCAATATTGACGCAATTGCGATAGTTCAGCATATTGCGCGAGCGCGGAAGACTTATGCGACGTACCGTGCGTCTGCTAGAGAATCCACAAGATCGCTAAGAAGTCCTATCTATAGACTTTGTATGCCGCGCTTCACGCGACCTGTCTCGTCAATAATGATGTGTTTCTCAATACAAATACTACTTAAAAGCTGTAGGTACCTATGTTGGTAATTATCATATATTTTGAATATACACTTTTGCGGTCGGGGAGTCGCAAATTCGATGTAAAGACCAAAGTTGGGCTAATTTTTATTAATGGTTAGCATTAATCTATTACAATTTGCCCAACTAATAGAGACAAAGGTAATAAAAGACTTAACATACAGAGTGTGGCCATAGAGTCGTGTTTATCTCCTATCATCGTTTTGCCTGCATAAATATAATATAAATACGTTGTGTGTAGTGCGCCGGCGCTCAGGTCATACATCAGTTATTGTATTAGTATGTACAGTGAAATACATTTGAAAATGAACTAGAGAAACACGATATTATACTACTCTATCAAGAAACAAAGTAACAAAAAAAAGTTTACGCATGAGAAGAAGAGAATGAATGCTTTACTAGGATTATTTACAAGGGATGAGGCGAAGAGGAAAGAACCGGGGCACCGACGCAAGTGAGCAGGTACTCAGATGTCAATTGTAAAGGTGCGTACGCAAACCACAAATTTTCACACTGTAACTATGTTTTGCCGCAAATCTCATTGATGTGATTGAAAAAACCGAATTTCGATAAATATTCAGCGTTGAATATTGCGCAAATTTGTGACGAACGTAACGTACAACGTAAATATTTCTTAATGAGGATCCAGTCTCTCTCTATGGTGACAGTCTAACAACAAGTAAGACAGTCCAACTTACAATGATGTCCCGCTGTTCCTGACGTTGAGCGTTAAGCCGTTCCTTGAGCCGATCTAGTGCCGGGTTGGAGATGCCCAGGTAGGCATGTGCCCTCGGGAGCTGGGGTTCTGCTGCGGGAGCTCCTCCACCTAGGTGTACATGGCCCACCTTGTGATGAGCCCCTTTTAGATAGTTGCGGACGGGCAGGTGAGCTGGGGCCATGCCGTCTGGACCCCCCACTCCGGATGGCATCTCGGCCATACTCAACTTGCTTGAGATCTCTGACGGGTTGGGCGACATCTCGTCTGGTTCGTTGATCAATACAGCTTTGTCCTTCTGGAAACACACAAATAAGGTCAGTTTGGATGAATATGGTACAGGAGAAAACATGTGATGAATGTAATATGAGCATATAAATTCAACTAGCTGATTCAGGAGCACAATTGTATCAACAATACTCTTCCATCATTGAATTTCAATAGTACTCCTGAAGAGCACGATACATTTAAAATTAAGAAGTTTTTTTTTTTAACTCAACAACTCTCCATTGTTTTGTTTAACTTCCTTACAATAAACATAAAATATATTAGACATAGGAGCTCTTAAACCATCAGAAGAACCACCATATCTTCGATTATAACTATTCGCTTATTCAGGATTTGTTACCTAGGATAGGAGTTTTTAATGAGTATCTGACATTGCACAGGCTCGAGGCCATAGCATAACGTCTCATCCGAAGAACCGCCTGCTCAAGGTTTTTTTTGTCACCCAGATAGAATAAACTAATGGCCTCGGCTGGGTTTTGCATCCGAGATCTTGAGCTCAGTAGGATACCTCTGAGGTGCAATACAGGCACAATAACAATTGTTGATTCAATTACAATTATTGTTAATAGTCAATGTGCACATGTGTCGCATTCATCCCAAAACAAGGGGTGAATGTGATAAACTGTTCTTGTTTTTATATTGAATTAACACTTTATTTACTTTTTTTTTATTTACGATTTTCTAACGGCTCATAATGCGTTGCGTTAAAAACATCTTAGTAATTTTTACTGATTTTTATTTGTAAATGTTTAAGAGATAAAGAAGAAGTTGTAAATGTTTTATCATTTTCATCCTGACTTATCCTATTTTAAAGAATATCAAAGATTTTATCACATAATATAGGGTTCACTAGGTGACAAGGAAGTGCATCATCCTCAGTAGCAAGGACTGGGTTGAAATCTTTGATAAAACTGATTTAACTAGATAATGTATTTTTATTTTTAAATATAGTTATTATTTAACATAATAGCATAATTTTTCTGTCTCGTTAAATATTGTAGCGAAATATGTTTTAGTAATTGTTATAAAATAAAAACAGCTGTCTTGAAATTTAGAGTTAGTCTGAAAAGATCTTTGTGGTTAGATTATTGTTGGAAAAATGAAAATATTTTTGAAAATTTGGGATTTGTAAATATTGATATCAAAACTTTGGATTCTGATAGTTTCTGATAATGGATCGACGGCGAATCGAGAAAATAAGAAAAATATATTTCCAGGAAATGAACGTAGGAACGATGGAACAAGGTAGGATTACGTCAGAAAGATTGTGTATAGAGGCTAAGTTTCTTGATTTTGAGGGTCAGGTGGATGAGAAAATTATATCTGGAGCAAACCAGAAAGCAGAGGCAGACTACGAAGTAATGTTCATTTGGTCTGTGGTGGGCAGCCACAGCGGAACTACCCGGAAGTCTGCGTTGTGAGCCACTCCGCAACCAGATTTCTAGAACAACATTGCCAAGAGGAAGAGGATTAAACCGCCTACATCTGCGGCCTAGTCACTGCTCTGAGAGGGAGATGACTACGAACCTCATCCTTTGTCTGAGGCGGCAATATAAAATAAGAACAGATGTCTTGGAATTTAGAATTAGTCTGGAAAGATCGTTGTGGTTGGATTATTATTGGTAAAATATATTCCGAGTATCTACGGTTTCGTAACAATATTATAAATATTGCATACTTTCAACTTTTTTTTCTTTCCCGAAGTCAAATAACTTAGAAGAACTGGATTCCTCCATGAGGTCTTAGGTACTCCAGGAATAGAGCTGACTGAATATTTCTGACTTAGAGCTGTTTGTCTGAAAACAACAATGCAATTAAACAATAACCAATTTAATATTTGTCTAATAAAATAAATAAAAACAATGAACTTGCAACTTTTTTATTGTTTAATTTCGCAAAAATGTGAATTGCTTCAAAGACCAAACTCACTTCAAATTCTCACCTCTATTAAACCCACAAGTTAACATAATATATTGTGTACTTTTATTATAAAAAGTATGTACACATTTTTATTTTTATTCTTGTACTTTAATATAATGCCATTTAGCCCTTATTTATTATATATACTATGTATCCTATTATAAACCCATTCTTTAGTTTATTTTTTTTAATTTGTTAATATTATATTTTCTTCACATTTTATTATACATTATTATTGACAACTCTAATATTTGTAAATGTTATTTAAGTTAAGGTAGAACGGACTCAGATGGACGAAAACATGAAATTCTGTTGTAAAATTGACGTAGAATTTGTGACAGTTTGCATAACTTGCTCTATACTTCTTGTAACATGGGAAGTAGGTTCTTGGAATTGAACGGATGTTGTGAAGCGACTCTCAGCCCAACCTTACCGATATGATGTATCAGATTTGTGCAATTCTCATTTGTGCTGAATGCACGATTGAAACTAATATATATTTGTATTTACCTAAATTCCAAGAAGTACTTGTGTTCCATAAGACGGCGAATGTTGGACCTTGCGTCCGGATCGTAAACAATCATCTGTTTGAGAATGTCTCGTCCAAATTCGGATATGAAAGGGATCAGGGGATTCAGTCCAGTCCCCTGCTTCGGAATGAACTGTATTTCATTATTGCGCACCTTACTGCTATCATAATTATAAAAAGAAAAAAATATCAAAAAAATGTAAGGTAAACAGTCAACATAATATATATATATACTTTTTTTAAATTATTATATTGAAAAAAATAATTTTGAAAATTGGGTGTCCAGTGATATGAAGGACAAAAAAAAAAAGTATAACCCAAGAATTTCAAGACAGAATGTTTTAAAATTGAAGAAACTCTTAAATCAATGATACCCAGCAACGTAGTAATGGGCAAAAGGACTACCTCTGAGTAGCTGCTACTATCTGTCACTGTTATTTTCAAAGAGCATTTATATGTAACAGTTACAACAGTCTTATGAAACTGAGAGTCGAAGAATGGAACAGAAACTTTGTCTGGCGGTATACTTAGCAATATACCCAGCAGTTTAAAAGTATTTGTTATTTTATAATAGTGAGACATTTCATATTACTAGAGGTAGCTATCATTTTGTGTTCGGAGACCTGGATATCTGAAGTCACAATTTCAAGCCAGGACTTTTCAAACAATACTTTAGGGCATGTATGTGGTCAGGGCAATATGTCTGTCTTAAAAGTCTCTTTACTCCCTTAAATATATGGATGGATATAATATAATTGACATAAATATGAAGTAGAAATAAGGTAAACAAGAAAATGTATGTAAATAAAAGAGTCCAAAATGAAAAATATCCCATTTTCAGAAAAATTTCAAGCATAATTCTTGAACTTTCAGGCATTTCTGACCAATCACTGGAGACCCTAAAAACTAATTTAAAAAAAAATCTAATGAACTTACTGCCTCCTAAAACGGTCCATGAGCCTGTTGCTGGGGGTGCCAAGAACTTGGTTGATTTTGGCCACTTGATCTAGCTCGTTACTGCCAGGGAACAGAGGCTTCAACCTGGTACATTCGGTCTGATAATAATTATTCATTAATCAATAATAATATTGATTGTAACTCATAAGCTATGATATAAAATACATAAATCATAATACAAGGTAAAAATAGATAGTAGAAAGACATACTAGGGTATAATTGACAGAAAAAGTAATTTATAACTCATATTAGTGTAGAGTGGATGAAACCAGAGGGCTGGTACAAGTAGAAGGCTTTGCATGTTGCCAAGACTTGCACTACCTCCCTGAGCCCCCTCTTGAGCCTGCCACTTGGTGAGGGGCCGATCAGAGAGAGAAGTGGGAAGTGGAGAAGTGGGAAGACAGCGGAATGAGGAGGTTAGCCTGTCAGTTGAATGAATGGAAGGGATCGAGTTTATAATAATTTTTAAGTTCGTACGTAAGTCCCACTTCAGGACACTATATAAGAAAATTATTCTTTCAAAAAAAAAATCTACATTTGATATGATGAAAAAATAATACATAATTAAATGAAATATAAGTATATGATATTTTATATATACGTGTCTATTTACGTGAGTAGCTCAAAGAACACACATCCGATGGCCCACACATCCATCTTGGGTCCGTAGTAGCCACTGGTGAGGAGACACTCCGGGGAGCGGTACCACCGGGTCGAGATATACTCCGTGTACGGATGTCGGGTGTAGATGCCCTTAATAGAGCCCAAGTCAGAGATCTTCAACACGTCACCCTGCAATAATAACCTTGAAAACAGTATACTATTGTTCATCGTTAGAAACAACAATGGTGACAGAAACAACAATGGAAAGGGAAAAAGTAAGTGAATCGCTTCAAGCCCTCTTATAAAGGAAACAAATATTTTGTTTTATTAGTTAGTAAAATAATACGAATGAATGATCTCTTTATAAAAGTAATTTTTTTGATAAATGTACCTTAATTTCTACATATCTTGTTTCATTCTACATCAACTACTCCTACAGGTACTGTGAAGAGTACAGTGCCAACGAGCATGGCTGTTTTCAATTGACAAATTAGACAGAGACTTAAGATGTTTTTTTTTTCTTTTTGGCTTTATGTACGATGCATATTAGCCATGTAATATCTAGTTATTTACGACATCCATGGCCCCGGAAGGGAGTTCTATCTACGAAATAAAACTCATTCCCGAGCGGGATTCGAACCCGCAAACCATGGTGAGACCATACGACCAAAGCCCTACGCTCTATCCCGCACGGCCACCATGAGCAAGGGGGGCGCCATAATCGGATCTCGCTCCATCCTAAAACTTGCCTCGGGCCAGCACTGATTAGTATTTGGAAACACAGTAGAAACACAATTTCGCTAAACATTCTTAACGACCTGCTACGTTTGAGAGCTGCAGACCGCCAATATCCTTCCGTTTTACTAACACAGTTTCTTCTCGGTAGCTTCAACAATTTGCTTATTCCTAAGATGAAGTCTACTAACACTTTTTTTTAAACCTAAAATACTTACTTTCACAAGAATATTCTCAGGTTTGATGTCTCTATGGAATATCCCATGATGATGAATATGGTCAACTCCCTTGACGATCTGGTAAAGCAAGTTTTTAGCTTTACACTCTGGTATTGGCCTGTTAAAAAATTGTCTCCATATATATATTATATTCATTTATAAATAAAAAAAAATTCAAAATATATATTATAGAATATTATACATACTTATGCATAGGTCATGTCAAGGGAACAGAACTTATGAATATATATTACCGTTTTTTTTTTGTATATTTTTATAATATATATATATATATATATATATATATATATATATATATATATATATATATATATTCATAAGTTATGTTCTCTTGACATGACCTATGCATAAGTGTAAATAGTGCAGCACGAATTGTGCAGAAGCACAGCAAGTTTAAGAACTTTCCGAACCAGTTCAGCGACACGATCTAACCTAATAACACGGTATATCTTTGAACGAACTGGGCGCGGGTAGCTCAGTCGTATGCGTGCTTGTATTCTGAGCTCAATAATGTGGGTTCGAAACCCAACCGAGGCCCTTAGTTTATTTTATCTGGGAGGTAAAATAAACTTAAGCACGCCGTCCTTCGGATGGGGCGTTAAGCGATGGTTCCGAACCCGTACGATGTCAGGTACTCGTTAGAGATCACCCTTACCCTAGATGAATAAAAATTTAGGGTAGGCAAAATTTAGGACTCCCACAGTAGAGTCGGGCTAATGTCCATCAGAGTGACGAAAGAGCGCTCTGGCAGTAGGCGTTATAGTAGTTAAAGCCCTGGCATAATAACTAACTCTGGACGAATTATTATATTCGAACAATCTTTTCAATACTCATAACGTTCAATAGACATGATATTGTATATCTATAAACTATTATAGTAAATAAATGTATGAAAACTTTGAACATACTTTTTTCTATTTTTTACTAAATCATAAAGGCTCATATCCATCAATTCAAAAACCAATGTAACCTTCCCTGTGAGTTGGTCACTGCAATGAAAAATATAATATATTATTTAACAGAATCGAAATAAGATTGTAATATACACATATTGCTTTGTATTATAACACTCACTAATGCGATTCTATCATATGGAGAATATTTGGGTGTCTTGTAAGCTTTCGCATAGCCACTAATTCCGGCGTTTCGTATGCATGAGAAGCACTGAAAAACATAAGAATACATGAATTAGTAACATAATTTTTTTAATTAAATAATGAATATAATATAATTTTGCAAAAAGGTATAACAATTGACAATAATAAATATACCTTTTGAATGACTTCTTTAGCTGCTTTGCAGCGATCGCAACTCCTGAATGTCGATCTATGCATTTTAACACTTCCGAAAACGATCCCTCACCAATTTTACATTGTATTTTATATTCTAAATAAAAAATATATATATATATTACATTTATATAACTAAATTAAGTTCAATAAGCCTAAATATTCCTTCAAATAAGAAATAACTCTGCGATTTATTATTCTAGCCATAAGTTTTATTATGAACCTGCTATTAGAACAAGAAATTCTTTTTTAAATTAGGTCAACAATTGTTCCTTTATTCAATTTCTACAGCTACCAGTTACGATAAGGATTTTAGTTCTCGGCAGTATGAAATCCAACCAATATGCCAGATAAAAACACAGTTATTTCAATGGTATTGAGGAAAAACTATTACTAAAAAACAAAGATTAAAAAAACGCCCGGTCGTTTTTCAAGATCTATGAAAATGAACATTTTTAAATAAAGAGAAACAAAATATGTTCTACTGGCACTCCTGGACAAAGGTAGAGTACAACTTCGTGCCTACAGAAAACACTGAGGTACAACTTGTAGGTAGTAAAAACTAAATACTGTAAATTTATAAATAGATAAATGACATACTTGTCCTAAAATTGGTAAGCATGTTACCAGCAAGTAAGAGTAAAAACAATGATATTCACATACTAAAGTTGTCATTTTAAAAAATATACAAAAATTTCCATAATGAGGTTAATAAAAACGTTTTGAAATTACCATATGCAAAGATGTTAATTTTGGTTGATGGTTTCCCTCCCATATGATATTCATTTTCATCTTTTTTATCATCTTTAAGGCAGCCCATTATTTTCATAGAGACCACAACTAAAAGCAACAGAGAACCCGGACAAAGTCCAACAAGTTAATCTTTGCACAATATTGTATCTTTGCATAATACATATTTGTCTGAGCGAAAATCAATTGCGTTTTTGAAAGACATTTCCATTGCGTTCTTAAAAATACAATTCAAAAACTGGAGCTGATTTTAGTTCATAAAATGCATAGTTTCATAATATTTAATAAAAAAAAAACAATTATATTGCAATTATTATTTCCTTCAAAGGAACAATTGATGTAAACTTTTATTTCAGAATCCTTTAATTCACATTACAAACAATTTAATCCTCCTTTTTCGTCACAAATTTTATTAAAATTTCAAAGGGTTTAATTTTAAAAATTATGTGATACAAGTAATGCAGTGCTGTTAAGATTAAGTTTTGTGAATAACTGGTATGAAACGAAAAACTTTTTTTATAATCAAGAAAATTGTACAAATGATTTATGGTAATGTTATTATGATTAATTCTAAATTAGTTTTGATAATTATGTTCATATTTTTTTTAACTATTAATGATGGTTTAACTATAATGATAGTAACTGTTATCAGTAATTCAAACTTTTAACGTTTTTGTGGCAATGTTTGGGAATATCATTTATCTGGGAAATATTTCTTTTAATTTCTCTGTTTCTGAAAAGTATATTTTTAGGGTTGTCATTTTCAAAATATAATATTATGTAATGTCGGAAAATAATGGTATTAAAAGGGCCAAAATTCAATTGAAAACTCCTAATCCATTATTTGAAAAATGGCTTGTGGAGTGGCATGAAGAAGTTTCTCATTCTGAGAACATCGTTGAGGAAACTATTTACAGCAAGGTAGATGATGGAAAATAATTATTAAAATGCTATGAATAAGCAATGTTCATTTTCATGACATTTATTACTCTTTTAGGCTCTTGGGTCGTTGAGGAAATTTCCTATTAAACTGAATTCAGGCAGAGAATGCATTATTTTAGAACATTTTGACACAGATTTATGTAATAGATTACATCAGAAGTTGGTTGAATTCGAAGGAGGTAATATTTTTATTTATTTATCTTATTTTATTGCTTTATTATCGATTTTATTGTCAACAATAGTTCACCCGCAGCTATAAAACTCGAGTTAATACTGAAAGGAATAATTGAAATTCAGCCACTGTGGCATTTCATGTGTAACATTATCGTTTGGTTGGTCGCTACCTATTAATTCCAGTGTTGTTTTCTTTTTTGTTTTTAATTACTTAATATTTCAAGATATGTTTAAGTTCTTTATAATTAACGAGAGGATCACGGCAAAGTTTGTTTCACTTAAATCGGTAATAGTAGAGCTTTGAGTGTAATTTATTTGCATCGTGAGAAAGGACAGACATCCTACTTCATTGGGTAAACGCTAGTCTGCTGTTCTCAAAATACCCGGGGTCAGTCTGTACAATGAATTATTTAAATATACAAAAATGAATTATACTAAAACCACTCCCCCTGCTTGGCGCTTTGCGTTTCCGTTGTCCCTTCAGGATAGTAACTCCAACCACTATAACCCCTCTATGATAGTTACATTAATTACTCAACCTGCAAAGTCCACTTACATATTCTTCGCATGACTCTTGTGTTTTTTTTATAGTAGACACCTGGGCAACACCGCAGCTCATAACTGATAATTTAAAATTTGTAAATGCAGCCTTCACATAGAATTTTGTTTATTTAGGTTAATGTCCGCATATTTGCTCCTCCCCTCCCCTTTTAAAATTTAAAGAATATAATTTTTGAATTGCTCTTGCCAGGAACTTTTTTTAAGAGCTATTAGGTTACAACATCGTACTCTTATTCCTGGTTGGGGTCCTTTCACCGTGAGCAAAGTCCAATTCAAATTTCAGCTTCAATAGTTTTTATGATACAATGACATGATATATATGTATATTTTTATTTTTATAATTATATATAAAGTTCACGCCGCTTAATATAAACACGGTTAATGTTATCAACCGCTTATTGTTATCAAAATTACTTGGAACGGGCCCACGCAATACCAATGCATTGACATTGTTATCAGTATTTCGTTTATTGTGATCAATGTCGAGATTGTAAAGGGGAATTATTTTTTAGCTGGTTCTCAAAAATGACAAAAAACCAGCTATTGCTGTTGTTATCATTCTTGGACCTAGTTCTTCGTTTCATTTTCTGGGAAGCGAAAAAACTAGTTTAAGTAAATATCCGCTTCTCCCACCACAAAGTTAGAGTTCGGTGTGTTTTTATTTTATCAATCGTTAATTTCGTGAAAAATCTAATTGTTTTGTGAAATGAAAGCGGTCTGATTTAAATAAACGAACAAATGTCGAAACGTCATAATCTCAGCTCTTCTTTGAAATTAAACATCTTAAGATCGCCTTTCTAAAACAATTTTTAGGTTGTACATACGTACATACATCATATTCTGCATAACTACTGTACTTACATATGTATATGTACAATACATACATATGTATGTACATACTTATTAGTTTTGTTCCTAAAGATTTATACACATAGTATATACATATGTAATATATACCTAATAAACATTGTTGTTTATTTACTGATCCATGCGTCTACATAATATTATATACATAATTGTGTTTTGTTTTTGACTCCAATAGTGCTTTTTGCTTATTATCAGTCGGTTAATGTTATCACTTTGTCAGAGTCCCGAAGTGATCACATTAAGCGGCGTGCATTGTACATAGTTTTTAGTTTTCTTATATTCTGCTGTTGTTTACTTAAATGTGGGGATTTATTTCCACAGACTCGATAGAAGAAGGAGGTATCTCATCGCAGAGTACTCAACAAGCCAAGTTAACTTTTGAAGAGGAAGGAGAATATAAGTCAATATTAAGTGATAAGTCAACTCGAGTAAAAAATGAACCAAAAGCTAGGAAGAAAACTAAAAGTAAAAATATTGCATCCGTCTCAGCCAATGATGAGAAGGTATTAAATATATTTTGGTACTCTGTAAATCGTTTATGTTAACCTCAGTGGAGGATTTAAGGAAAAAGGCCCGGTCAGCAAAACCTCTCCGGGGCCTCGTACTTAGTCCAAAGAACATAAAATTTTAATTTGTTTTATTATATTCTGGTGTCTTTATACATGATATGGAAAAAAATATATGTTTGATTGTAAAATACATTTATTTCATTGATTTAAAAAACAAAGCTAACATTTTGTTTGTCTACAAAATAGCAATGAGAATCTTTAAGACATTTTTAGAACATCCTCTTCTTACTTTTCGCTCAGCAAATAATTCAATTGTGGTATTCAAGTCAATTTGGTTGGCAACATTTCGTTCCAATTAGAGAATACTGTAATCATCTAGCGTTCCTCCAGTCATTGCAGCATGTCGAAAATATTTGATTTTCTTTAATGAACTCATTCCTCGTTTATATAAAAAGTTCCTTGGATACGGAGTAAAAAATACTCAGTGATTGACTTTCAGTAGTGTAAAACGTTTGAAATATCATTTGGTGAGAGGGGGACCCGGTCAGCCAATGCTTAATGGCTGACCTGCTAAATCCGCCACTGGTTATCCTTCACTCAAATCATTCAAGAAAATAATATATATTTTCCACAGCTTTAATATTCTCCCTGTAAACCAGCAAATTGACTTTTTGAATAGAACTCCCATCAGTATCTTTAATTTATTTGCTGTTCATATTTTTCATATAATGATCATAATACTCATTGTGCAGAACATATTTTACGCGTCTGTGTTAAAATGTATTAACTTAATGTATGTAATATAATCCTCCCTATTTCCGTAAGTTTTTGAGATGAGCAATAAAACGTCTAAGTATACTATAAAAGCTTCATTTAAGATCTCGACTTGACTATCTCCCTGCAGAACTATTTGTTGAAACATAGAGGTTACTTTTCTCCTATTGGTATCTCCATTCATACTAAGGGTACAATCTGAAGGGGTTGTTCACTTGTGAATGTTGATAATAGTTTGTTTCGTCTTTTTCAGGAAGTTCCGAAGAAAAAGGGAAGACCTTACGTTCCTCAGTACAGATCTGCAGCCTACGGCCTCTTGGTAGGTCTCTTGAAGAAGGAAGACACGGAAGACTTTGTCGGTAAGAATCTATTTTTTATTTTATTTTTCTGTTGACTACAATATCATTCAAAATGCATGCCTAATGCTTTCAAGAAGGAATATAATATATTATGTATGAGGTCTATTATTTGAATAAATAAAACAAACTTATTTTTGAAATATTGTCTATTCCACTAAAGACTTCTTTAGTGGAATAGACAATATTTCAAAAATAAGTTTGTTTTATTTATTTATTACAAGTTTCCACAATATGTCCGCGTTTCTCAACTTAGAAGTCTATTATTTGATTAAAGTATGTTCTTTAGTCGGTCAAATATTCTACGTCGATTTTTCATTGGTATTTCCTGTTTTCTGATAACTTCAATCCAAAAATGAAAAAAACAAATATATATATATATATATATATATATGTATAAATATCGGTGGATAGGGTACTTCCGGAACGATATTCCGGATTATATGTGGTTTCATGAGCCCCTAAGGACAACACATACGGATTTTCAGTCAAATCGACCTAAAGGGAAGGGGAGAATTAGAGTGTGGGGTTTAACTTAAAATCCTAATGTCTGCCCATGTAATGAATGTATCGAGATGAAATTGAATACATTGATTCAATATCCCATTATAACGTTGCAACTAGGTTTTCAAGTGCGACTTTAGATTGCATTAGGTTTTTAAGCGAATATCAAAATAAAATGTACATAAGAGAATTTCTTATCATATAAAAGTAGGTATCCATTCGTTTATTTTCATCTCTCTGACAGCTCTATTAAACTTTTCTTTATTGATTTTAAATTACATTTTTTCTTCAATAAGGTCTAGTATTGGACTTCGGTATATAATTACTGATTTTGAGTACATTTTTCATTAATTTACGGTATTTCTGCTTAGTGATGTTCACTTACAGTATTTTGTTTAGTAATTTACTAAACAAAGAAAAATATTTGTTGATGTAAAATAACTTTTAAGAGCTCTTCCAGAAACAAAATAGAAAACAACTTTTATATGATTTCTGAACGTAAAAATGGAGGGTATTGACCAAGCAACATTTTGAGACCTGTTTTCGGTATTTTTGCTTTTAGGACGGTAGTACATATAACCTTGGAAAGCTCTTATGAAATACCTGCTGGATTAATGGAAAAGGTATATTATTCATCAAACATTGAAGGACCTCGGCCAGATCGCACGTTCGAAACCCGCTCGAGACCCTTAGTTTTTTATCTGGGAGGTGAAAAAACTTTGAGCACACTATCCTTCGGATGGGACGTTAAGCGATGATTCCGAGCCTGTACAATGTTAGGTGCTCATTACAAGACTCCAACCCTAGGTGAATAAAAAGTTAGGTTGACTCCCTTAGTGGATCTATAACTAACTTGAAGGGAAAAAATACAAGAAAAGTTAACTCTAAAGCTGTATGGGGGAAAGTTCCTCGCGATTGTACTTAGTAACGTCTTTACAATGCTTCTCAGCAAATAGTAATAAACACTGCCACTGCACTTCATTCTTCATGGTCTTTAGTAATATTTTTAAGAGCTCTCCAGAGTTATTGGATTTACGGTAGTAAGCCATACCATAAGGTTGAAGAGCGGAAATGTTCATGCTAAGATATCCCCATAGTTTTGTATATTTAATTTGTGTATTAGCTTAATTCACAATTGCTTTTGCATTTAGGTTTTGCGACGAAAGCAGAACTTCAAATAGAAGGACAGAAGTACTGTGATGTTCCATTGATGCGGGCACACTCTGGAAGTTTCTACACCGGATGGACATCCATGTCGCAGCTCATCTCAAAAGGCCTCGTTCACAAATATAGTAATCCAGCCAAGTATACACTTTCATATGTCTCATTTACAAAACAATTGTTGACATTTTTTAAAAGGGAAATGAAATTAACATGTTAACTGCAGGACAAATGTTGATTCTCTTGTCTTTGTTTTGGCTCTCGTCCAAGTAGAAAGGGATGATCCTGTGGCGACATATCCCCTGGGTTCTGTCCCGCACACAACTAATGTTACACTAAAACAGTGCGCTACCTATCTTGGGAGACATTCACTTAAATTTGTTGTTGATTGGCTTTTGTATGAAAAATCAATAACTAGCTAATTAAATAAATTAAAACGGAACTATATCGTTTCCGGTGGGTTCACAGAGGGATCTAGAACTTATTTGCTGAGGCCTATCTAATGTCACCTCAAACTTACTATGATAATTATGATCTTGTGTTATTTAAAGCGAGCCTCTAAGCTCAAGATCGCGGGTTCGAAACGAAGCCGGTTTTTCCGGCATGTTAAGTGATGATGTCGAGCCTGTACGACATCAGGTACTCGTTACAGTCCCTACCCTTAGTATATAAACCTGGGTAGACAACTTTTTGGATTCACCAGAAGAGTTGGGCTCATGATGAAATAGCGTTCTGGTAGTAGGTAGGCGATATGACTCGTAGCTGAAGCCCGGAGTCACAAAATCAAACGAATCAAGAAAATAATCGTAGTTGTAATTATCTTAATATTATTTCATGACCTTGAGAAGTGATGATGCGTATGTACAGTATTATGTATTTGTATATTCTGACTTGATGGAGGTGTTTCTTACATGGTGAAATAACAATATTATTTATTTATATACGTCAAAAAAAATG
This sequence comes from Aradus depressus, assembly GCA_963662175.1. Classification (NCBI taxonomy): domain Eukaryota; kingdom Metazoa; phylum Arthropoda; class Insecta; order Hemiptera; family Aradidae; genus Aradus; species Aradus depressus. The sequence continues at coordinate 50,076,300 of OY759214.1, read as the reverse complement.
TATACATTAGGATAGCTTATAAATTAGATATATAGAGAGTTATTATAATATAATAAGAGGCTAGGTGAGGTTTTATGACTCATGCCCGAGCTTTAACTACGAGGTCATATCGCCTACTACCAGAGCGCACTTTCGTCACTCTGGTGGACATGAGCCCGACCCTACTGTGGGAGTCGTAATTTTTTCTACCCTAAACTTTTATTCACCTAGGGTAGGGGTCTTTAACGAGTACCTGACAGCGTACAGGCTTGGGACTATCGCTTAGCGTCCTATCCGAAGAGCGGCGTGCTTAAGTTTATTTGACCTCCCAGATAAAATAAACTAAGGGCCTCGGTTGGGTTTCGAACCCACGTTCTTGAGCTGAGAAGGCAAGCTCGCATACCAATGAGCTACCGGCGCCCTCTGTTATTATAATATAATAAGATATTATCTTACACATGTGATTAGTTGTAACAATAATAGTAAAAAATGAAATAAATAAATAAGTATAAAAATAATAATACTAATAAATTCAGTAGTACAGTTTAATTGTATTTTAAATTATGGTAAATATTTTTATAATTCTTCTTGAAGAGTCTCCTATCATGACGATATTTTGGGGCGTTGTTACGCTCGTCCCTCAGGTCACAAGATGCGAATTATAGAAAAGAAAGAAAATTAATAATAATGTAATAAAAAATAAAAATGAAATAATAAATAACTAATAAGAATAATGATATTAGTAATGAAACCATTGAACAAAAATGTATTCCAATAGACTTTATTGGAAGATATCTGTGGAGGATAAATTTGCCAAGAAAATTAAAATGAAAGCTAAGTATGAAATAATGCTTGTGTATATGAAACACAGATTTTCATGTCGTAGTGGTTGTATTCTTATTTTAGGCAATGAGCAGAACATTATGTTTCCGAGTAGAAGGTTTCCTCTAATACCTATATATTTATATTTATTTACTTTTGATTCAAAATAGTCAGTTCTGTTTGTTATACATGGAAAGTTGCATCTCTCGAGTTGTGCTGAAAGTCTTCTCTGATCGTGAAGGTTTTCCTGTTCTCAGCAACATATCCATGGTCTAATTCTAATATCGCGCATTTGCACAAAGAAAATTTTGAAAGGTTTTAGCTAATTTTACTCATTGGTTTTCTTTTGCAGATTTGGGACATTTCAAATTTTTAGATGAAATCGTGCTTTCCTATTCGGCGCGAAAAACTCATTTGAATGTTTGCAGATACGAGGTATTAATTAAAATTAGACCGTGGATATCTTCACAATCTTAAATCGGCGACACTTTATAAACCTAACATTTATTTATTTTTCTGGGCTGTAGAAGGGGCTTGCGGTAGTCAGATGCCGCCCGCGGTTTGATAAACCTTGCTTTAGGCAGTCATTAGTGTCATATTTTACCTCATGATTTTCTACGAGTCATGAAAATAAATAATATTAACTAATAAAATAAACAAAATCGTCGGTGAATCACCGGATGTGTACTCCCCCCCCCCCCCCCCCCCCCCCCAGTCGCTTATTTGCGCTAATATTCAGTAGTTGACTTACATAGAGGCTCCTAAATCCTCCTATTTAGTTTTGTGTCCATAAATTCATTGCATCTTCAGTTATTAGGGTTTTGTTAATTGATCCTCTGAACTTGAAAGAAATAAAACTTGTTTATTTATGATATTGTCTAATTTCACCAACTATATTTATATGGGAGTACTTTCGGTATTTCTACCATCCTCAGCCAAAAGCATAAGAGATAAGACTAACTTAATATTACAGAAGCATTATTTCTTATGCTTTTGGCTGAGGATGGTAGAAATACCGAAAGTACTCCCATGTAAATATAGTTGGTGAAATTAGACAATATCATAAATAAACAAGTTTTATTTCTTTCAAGTTCATTTGAATTATTTCACAATATCTCTGCAATAATGTCAGTTTTAATTGATCCTCTGATCCATCTCTTCCCTTCTTCGCCGATTCCGCGTATAATTGATAAGTTTCGTCCTTATTTTGAATTCACTTTTGAAAATTTGTGTCGATTCATTCATTACGTCAGTTTTTGTGTTAAGCCTCTCCTCTAATCCCCCCTTCCCTTTCTTTGATCGATGTGACTGAAAATCTATAGGTGTTGTCCTTATGGGGTTCTGGTATCACATAAAATATTGTCTATTCATTATATCGGCAATTATCGTGTTCACAGACTTTTTTTGTTTTATATTTGGAATCTGGAGGTCGGAAAGCATAAAACTCCGCAACAAATTTTTGACCGATTACATACTTTTCTATAACAGGGGAGTTAAAAACGAAAATTGGTTCTCTAATGATTGGCGAATTGTTGAGTTATTGTTAAAATGTTGACAGGTTTCAGCTGACTGAAGAGGGTAGGACCTTAGCATCTAGATTGGTTCTTGACAATTCAACTTCTCCCAATCATAAAGAGTCAGAAAAAGTCAGTATTAAAAAGTTACCGAAAAAGATAACAGTAAAATCGCCTCCCGAATCTACCCCAGCAGATGTTCAAACCCAGAACAGCTATGGACAACCTTCCCCGAAGAAGAATAACAAAAAGAAAATCAAAAACGTATGCATTTTTTTTTTACACCAAGAAAACATCGGTTTTGGTTCAAACCATTTATCAAAACATTAGCTATATTAAGAAAATATTAAAGTTTAAATATTTCTAATTGTGTATTAAGAAAGATTATGCGATTATACATTAGTGTCCCGTCAGTACCTCTGCCTACGATGAGAATTTGTGGTTTTTCATCCGCCTTTCTCGTATTTTATTGTTGTATTTAACAATTCGGAGTTCGACCTATCGTCAATTGTCGGAACTGGAGAGAGTCATATTGCTGAGTAGGCTGGGTTCAGAGATGACCGGAGGTTCAGAGAAAGAACGGATCTCAGCGACTTGTTCACAGATAAGGGTTCAGGGATGGCGCCTCAGTTCCAAACCAATCCTGGCACTTGCCCTTCCTGATGCACAAGTGGGTCTGGACTAGGAGACCTCCACTTACCATAAAGTGCACTTGCATGTATTACCTGGCGAATACACCGCGTACTAAATCATAGTGTTGAATGAGGCAAATCTCTCTTAATAATTAACAAAATAATTTGAAACGTTAATAATTTCTCAGTGTAGTACTTAATGTTTTGATGGAGTTTGAACTTAAACCTATGTTTTCAATTTGCACCTTTGTATTATTAAAACTTAAATGTTTGGTTTTAATTTTTTGTTTTTAATATTATTAATCTTCTTTTTCAGAATGTTGAATGTGAGCAAAGTGAGTGCTCACAAAGTGAAGATGTCGAAACAGAGGAATTCTTCTTTCTTCAGAACAGTTTTGAAATTATTCTTCTTGTTGACAATAAGGAAACTTCTGGGTGAGAAAAACAAATACACAATTATTCTATAATTCTGAGGCTTGGAGGAAGAACATCCAAAATTGGATTGTTAACATATTGAGATATTCCATTCATAAGTCTTCTGAAACCTTGAATTTATGTATGCAACAACGACCTAAGTCAATATATTCTTTTCATAACAAAATCAAGAATAGATTTCTTTAGCTGCAACAAATAATCGGTGGCCGAAATTTCTTTCAATATAATGAACCCTAAATCTTCTTCGCATTGTATTTCTTCTGTCTCGATGATAATACATTATAATGGCTTTATCACTGGAATCACTATCCACGATATGCAATGATGAGGGTCCGGCTTCCATGGTTCCACAGAAGAACTAGTGATATCGATCTCTAGAGAGTAGCCTCGTGTGCGAAACCGCGTCAGTAATGAGCCAGTAACCGTTTAGTAATTTGAATCACAAACCAGTTTAATTATTTTTTCAAGTTACTCCGTGTGCGGACGGCCTTAGTTATAAAAAGTCAATTAGCTGAGAGTTTAAATGTTATGGTGAATGTTGCCACAACCCAAGCAATGATGTCACGTCAATGCTCTGTTGATAACGACACTACCAACAATCACATTACTGTCCGACCAAGTAGAAATATAACTTTAACGTATGCTATTGAAAATAAAAGCTCAATTGTTGGATCCAATTTTTGATTAGAGGTATTATTTTTGCGCCCACATTCAAATGTTCCTCATGATTTGGAGATACTAATTTGTGGTAGTCGAGACTGCAGACATTGGTAATGAGAGAGAAGGCGAAGACAGTGATGCCGCTGTGGAGAGCCACCAAGGCTCGAGGCTTCAGAAGGTATAACGCATAGGTAAGGCTACCATACATCATTTACCTCTTGAAAGTTAGACCCACGACTACCCCATCCATCTAAGTTGAATCTGAACCAGAAGATATCCTAATATCCACCTGATAAATAATTTTATTCTTTACCCCATGAATACCCCCGTTCCGCTCAGTCTAGTCTCCTCAAGCGTAGACCCGTTTTTGAACCTTGACACGGAAGCAGCCCTACGCATACTGTACGATCTAGGAGCTAAAAAAATCTTAAGTACGCCGTCCTTCGGATGGGACGTTAAGCTATGGTCTCAACCTTGTGCGATGTCAGGTGCTCGTTTAAGACCCTTACCCTAGGTAACTAAACCTGAATATAAAACATTTAGGTCTCCCACAGTAGAGTCAGGCTCATGTACATCAGAGCGCTCTATGAGTAGGCGGATATGACCTATAATTAAAGCCCGGGTGTAAGTGACAATAACTAATGTTGTTATATATAAACTTTATATTTGTTGTTATAGCCCCTCAAAGAAAGACGATGAGACGATCCTTCAGCTGGAAAGTACAGGAGTGCGGTTCGAGACTCGCCACCTTAAGGTGGGAGACTATCTGTGGGTGGCTAGAGACAGCCAGTCCCGGGAGCTGGTTCTGCCGTACATAGTGGAGAGGAAGAGGATGGACGACCTCGCCTCCAGCATCAAGGACGGCAGGTTCCACGAGCAGAAGGTATGCAGTGTTGGAGCAATAAGCCTGTTCATATGGGTGAATAAATAGAGGGAATGTGTTACCAACTCCTCGCTTCTTTTTGTAGAAGACCTCTGGGGACAAAGATATTTTAAAGTTGTAATCCGCAGTTTTATAAACACAAAACAGTTTTAGTCGCCATCAGCTATTATGTCGATAATCTCAGACGCCAGATCGTGATTCAGAGTGCAGCCGAATTAGATAGAATTTATCTTATTTGTCTTTGATGTGTTAACCTTTAAACATAATCTTTTCTGATAGTGGTAAAATATAATCTCAGAATTTCTTTAGAAAAAAGTCGTTGGTGAATAACTTCCAATTTACTTCCCCAGAACGAATTAATCTATTAACTGTTCACTCCCCCTCCAAAACCAGACTACCGTTTGCGCTAATATTCAACAGTTGACTTATGTAGGGGCTCCTAAATTCTCATACTAAATTTTGTGTCAATAATTTTATTACATTGGCAGTTATTGAAACTTTTGAATTAAGCCCCTTCCCCGGAACACCCTCTTACCTTCAGCCAATATCGCTGAAATTTAACAGGTTATGTCCTCATTGGGTTTTTACTTTATATATAAAATTTCATGTCGATACATTCATTACATCGACAGTTATAGGGGTTGTTGAGTTGAACCCCCCTTTCCTTGTACCGATTCCGCTGAAAATTGTCGTCCTTACGGGGTTTTGTATTCACATATGAAATTGTGAGTCGATACATTCATTACATCGGCAGTTATTAGAAATTTTTGAGTTAAGCTTCTCTAATCTCCCCTCCCCTGTGGCCGATTATGGCTGAAAATCGATAGGTGTTATCCTTATGGGGTTTTGGTCACATATATAAAATGTCGTATCGATACATTCAGGCTATCGACAGTTATTATAATTTTGATGTTAAGCATCCCCTTTCATCCCCCCTTTCCTTTTGTCGATTTGGCTCAAAAACAATAGGTGTCGTCGTTAGAGGATTCTGGATTCACATATAAAATTTCGGGTCGATACTTTCTCTACCTTCGGTCTCATGGAATTTCCCTCCCTATCTTCATTTTCAAAACTTGTGTTAATGTCAGCCCTTTTCCAGTGTTCCGTATCCTCTCTACTAGTTGACCCCATCTCATCTTTGTACCTTCAATAAATAACTACTAGAACTCCTTATATCCCATGACCTGGGGACTGAAATCAACTGTTTCAGAACATCGGAGCTTCCTCAACACATCTTCCCATTTTCTGCTCCATCATTATTATTTTCTTATTTATTATTGTAATATGTTTTTATACTTCCTTTAAAGTAATAGCTAATTTACTATCTTGTTGTACTTTCTTATTTTATAGTTTCGTCTGAAGCAGTGTGGTCTTCAGAACATTATATATTTAATTGAACATTACGGTGCCAACAGAAGTGGACTTCCATTAGCCCCTCTTTTACAAGGAATAGCAAATACTATGGTAATGTTTATAAAGTAAACTATTTTGAATTATTGTAACAATAACGTTTATTAATTATTATTGTTTAAATTTTAGGTGTGTGAAAAATTTACCTTAAGAGTAACTGAGAGTGCACGAAATAGCATAATATATCTTACAAGCCTTACTGTACTGTTCAGCTCCATTTTTTTGGTAAGTTGATAAGTTAGTTATTGTGACTCATGCCCGGACTTTTAACTATGAGGTCATATCGCCTAGTACCAAACCGCTCTGGTGAACATGTCCCCGACTCTACTAAGGGAGTCAACCTAAATTTTTATACCCTAGGTAGTGGTCTTTAACGAGTATCTGACATTGTACAGGCTCGAAACCACCGCTTAACGTTTCATCCGAAACCGATTATCAACATATTGATATTTGGCAGAAGAAAATCTATTCTATATGAAAATGTTTGGTAACCTCAAGTTATTTCAGCGGATAATTAATTAGTTTCTGAGCTCACCCGTAAGTCTTTCGTCTGTCTTATGGAAACAAATTTTCGAGAAATATGGTCCCTTAAACAGCATTTAGAGTTTAAATTCTTTCTTTGTATGTACATATGTACGTTCATAAGTCCTCCTTCTCATAAGATCAAGGATCAAGTTCGTTAGCCAGAAAAATTGGATTCCACCAAAAGACAAAGAAATCGGGGACGATATGAAAAAAAAAAATAATTTCGCGTTACGCTCTTGAAGTCATTTTCAGTCAAAAATAGATGATATATAGTACCTTTAATTTGAGGTATAAAACGTTTGAAAGCCGAGATGCGCCTTTCAAAATAGTAGTGCTTGACCTCTAAACATGCAGTTTCTATGCTGAGTTACATTTCCCATCTTCATATCTAGAAATGGGCTATGCTAACAATGGAAATCCGCTAACTTAACGCAGGTTCTGCATGAGTGACCTTTTTTATTAATTTATTTATTCATTTTTTTATTTTATTTTTTTCAGGGTAAAACATTGTTTTCTTGCAAGAAAGAAGTTGTGAGACCCAGTTTAGATACTTCTGATGATATCATTTCCCTTATGTCTTTCAAAGAATTTTCTTATGGAATTGGAAAATCGAAGGTAAAATAGTTCTATAATATAATTGTTGTGTAATGCAGTGTATAACTACTACGATGTATAGTGTGTATTCATGTTCTGTATGGAGTGCAGTCATGGCATATTAGGGATACAGGCAAGTTGCTAAGGCGCAATTTAAATAGGGACGTTTCTCCGTTCTAAGGATTATATAGTTTACGTGGGCAAATCACCTTATAGTATCTTGACAAATAAAGTCCAATTTCTGTGTCTATTTGTGAACGACTGACTCGATATTAATGAAATTTTCTGGATATCTCTACTAATCAACCAACTTAGAATATAGGCTAAAAGCCGTTCAAAAATTTGATTTAGTAACCTCCTCAAAAAAAGAAAAGAATGTCGCGGATTTTTTTCGAGATATTGCGTGGTGTATCATATCAAATGTCTCGAAAGGGGCGGACATCGACTCGCCTGGGCCCGCTCTCCTAGCTTGTCCAACATCTCACTTCCTGGACATTGACTCGCCTGGGCCCGCTCTCCTAGTTTGTCCAACATCTCACTCCCTGGGCATTGACTCGCCTGGGCCCGCTCTCCTAGCTTGTCCAACATTTCACTCCCTGGGCATTGACTCGCCTGGGCCCGCTCCCCTAGCTTGCCCAACATCTCACTCCCTGGACATTGACTCGCCTGGGCCCGCTCTCCTAGCTTGTCTAACATCTCACTCCCTGGACTAATATACGTTTGGTATAATATATATATATAGTCTGCTGATGCCCGAACATCGACTACACTTGTCTCGGGTTTTCGCTTCGCTGCTACAGAGAAATATTCTCGTGGTCATTTAGAATCTCTGTTGATACTCTGGAGGGTTATTTTCGAACGCGCCCCCCCCCCCCCCCCCCCTCCTTACCACTGACTGACCTTTCATTGTTATTCTCAATGTTTTATGTTTTTTTCTGAATTTTCTTTTGAATCTTCGATTTCTATTTGATTCTGCATTCCTTACTTTTGATATGATAAATGAACGCCGTTTTACAGACAAGTATTTATTATATTGTGAGTCATGCCCGGGCTATAACTATAAGGTCATGGCTCTTTTGTCTCTCTGGTGGACATGAGCCCAACTCTGCTCAGGAAATGTTGTCTAATCAGGTTTAGTTATCTAGCAAGGTTTTTTAACGAGTACCTGACCGTCGGCTTGGGACCATCGTTTAACGTGCCATCCGAAGGACGGCATGCTCAAATCCTTTCCCCTCCCAGCTTCAGTAGGCTAGCACTTCACCTCGAGCTACCGGCGCCCTTCACCTAAGTTGGATAATTAGATATTAAAGTATTGTTCATCTGATTATTACCCAGTTGATTATTTTTGCGCCGATCCAATATTTCGCATCCTTAAATGTGTGAAATATTTTGAAAATTCGATCAACCGTTAAAGAACTAACTGGTTTTCATCTTCAATATTTTTTGAGTTACTGTGATGAGTCAGAACATTTGAGCGGAATTTTCTTAAAGTGCAAAAATATCTCACGATGGCACTCCATGTTAGTTAGTTGCATGTACTTTGTGTATTGTATAATCTGAAGTATATTATAACTTTTGTACTTCTGTCTTTAGAATTTTACTGTCAAAGAAATGTTCATGAGACAGTTGGTACAGCTGCATGGATTGTCGGGAGAAAAAGCTTGGGCCATCTCTTCCAAACTTGAGAGTCCAACAGACTTCATCAGATATTTTAAAAATGGAGGAGAAGAAGAGGCTTTAGCTGATCTCAAATTTGGAATTGTGGAGCGTCGACTTGGCCAGAGCCTAGCCTCAGTTCTTCGTGTTTTCTTCTCGTCTGTAGAATTCAGCGCAGTCGGCTCTTCTGCACTCTCCTAGACATTCCCAAGTACAGTGGATCAAGTGTAGTACAATGAGAGTTAAGTCCACACATTAAACCAAGTACAGTACCGAACTAATAATGAAGGGTTGTTCGGATTAAAGAAAATATTTTGATTGCATGAATGCTAATTTAGTAAGCGTTTTGTTCTCTGGATGAGACAACCTTTTCGATTTACCCTCTTTTTTTCTTCAATATTCGATACAGTTTTGCCAATCTCAAACTGGCTTGCTGTGGCTGTTGCAGCTACACCCGAATCTAGTTTTCTTATCATAAGGTGATAGTGTTTTTTGGTCCTAAACAACGGAAAATATATAGAATATACAAACGAATGTATTTACAAAACTGAAGTAGAACACATTTTCAGTGTAATATGTTCTCTCTAATTCTCTGAAACTGTGTGACAACACACCAACTGTGACATTATGTCTAATAACTTTCCGTTATTCTTTATATAATATTTTTTATATTCTTATTCATATACATACTAAAAAATATAATAGTGGTGTTCGGATTAATGAGGTTTTGATTATTGGGAATCCATTGCATTTTTTTCTTTTGAATATACTATGTCTTTTAGGATGGAGTGAAATTACTATAAAACAATATCACAGTTGTTAAATACAAAAAAAATATTAAATTAAAATTAAAGTATTTTGAATGAATTATAATTTTATAAAAAGATAGGTTAGGTTTTATGACTCATGCCCGGGCTTTAACAACGAGGTCATATCGCCTACTACCAGAGCGCTCTTTGGTCACTATGGTGGACATGAGCCCGACTCTACTGTGGGAGTCCTAAATTTTGCCTACCCTAAATTTGTATTCATTTAGGGAAGGGGTCTTTAACGAGTACCTGACATCGTACAGGCTCGGGACCATCGCTTAACGTCCCATCCGAAGGACGGCGTGCTTAAAAAAGATAGAGAGAAAGTAAGGTTTATCATAAGGCAAAATATATTTTTCTTAGGTGTTTTTAGAACATATGTCTTGAAAATGTGTTTGTATATAAATAAGATTATTGTGCATAGTCTGTGTAAGATTATTGATTATTGTGAATAAAATTGTGAAATGAAAAACATTGTATGCTATGTAATGTATTTGAATAAATATTTTTAATAATTTGTTCGTTATTTAACTTTTTCACTAAACTCATTCTCCCTACATATCTCTACCTCCTCAAATAACACAGCAAAGCACAAGTTCCGAATAACATTGTATTTTACAGAAAATTAACATTTTTCACGACATTATCCTTTTATTTTTATTTTTCAGTACGTAGTTCACATTAAAAAAAAAAAAAAGGAGCTTGCAGTTTGGCTTACCAGATTGGGCGCCGCACAGTGGGACGAAACACGTGTTTACATGGACATAGAGCATGTAAAACACGTCAGAAATACTTGATACAGTAAACCCTCGTTACAACCAACTTTAAGGGACCAGAAAATCAGCAGTTCGTTACAACGAAGTTCCTAATATCTAAATTAAAAACAAAAATGAGTAGGTTCATATGTACATAAAACAAATTTTTAAAACAACGCAATATATTATAGTTAGTATATATTATATTAACACATTAAAGGACCTATTCTAGTTACAGAGAGAATAGACCTAGTTCAGAATGACTACACAGAATCAATCACATAAATAAAAGAAATACCACATATGAAAAGAACAATATGTATAAAAAAAAATGTTGCTTTGGTTTTGCAACCCTCCTGAAATAAGTTCATCTTCGCGGCAAGAAGTAGTTCCTCCCCTGAATAATATCTCCTCAAGTCTTCCACATTTCGCATTTTATGCCGATCTGAACTTGTTGGAAGAAACTGAAAAATTGGTTGGGACATGGGAAATCATTCGATAACTAACCTTCATTTTGTTTAAGATACTTATTTTTTGAATAACCACTTGCAATCCATTTCTCTTTGAGATGAGCACAAAATAATTTGAGTTTACCTTTTAGAAGTTCAATTGGATGGCAAAATGGAGGTCTTGGACAAAATTAAATCTCTAAGAATCCGCACATTTTCGGGGTCACAAGGTTTTCTCAACCCTTCGAAAAGATCTGAGTTTTTTTTATAATGGCACATCGGACTAATAATACCTAGGCTCACCACAAGGAATGAAAACATACTGAATATTTGCACTTTGACCGAATTTAGTGTTTTGAGAACATCAGTCGTGGTCATATAAATTGCATCTATTATTTTGAGTTTTAATCCTAAACGTCTGTATATTTTAACGGTATTGCTTCTGTTTACTTATTTAGATTGCAACAGCATTCCGGCAGAAAAACTGAAAATTGTAAAACAAAAAAGCAAAAGTTTTTCCTTTTAAAATGTTTCTCTTTGAAAAATTAGTTTTTTTTTTCCTTTTTTTTAAATCAACACCACTACATAAGAGATTTATTACTTTTTGTATATTATTTGTTTCATCTTTTGGCTTAAGGCATTTTTCAATGTTCCGTTTTAAGAAAGTTAAAATTAGGTGATGCAATTTCTATGACCACGACTACTAGTACCACTCGTTCAAACATCACTACGTTCCGACCCCGGACGGATTGCGGAGGATGTGATTATTATGAATTTCTCTCATCCAATACCTAAGGACAAGTCCATTTTCCGGAACAACCGGGAACTTTTTTTATATTATTATCTTTGTAAAAATTATATTTAAAAACACGTATTTGTATAAACAAAAATTAAAAAAACTGCAACAAAAAAACGTTTTTGGAATGATTGTATTTTCTTTGAGTGGCGCTAAATGGTAATAAAAAGTTTGAAAACCTTCAAGAGGGAAAAATTATCAACTACCAGCTCGAACCAAACAGTTTAACAAAACCTGAAATTATGCGAAATACCACAAAATTACCTTTACCTTAATTTACCTAGGGGGTAAAAACCTGAGCATGCCGTCCTTCGGATGAGATGTTAAGCGATGTTCCCGAGCCAGTGCGATGTCAGGTACTCGTTAAAGACCTACCTACCTTAGGTAACTAGACTTGGGTAGGCAAAGTTTAGGACCCTCACAGTAGAGCCAAGAGAAGAGATTTGGATGCTTAGGTCCCTTGGTGTACGTACCATCTCTCCCAGTATATAGTGTCACCAACCATTCTCTTTTGAAAGTACATGTTTTGTTTTTGAGGAGGTAAAGAGTATTCTAACTTGTCACTTATCGAAGGCTCTTTGAAATTAGAAAAAAAATATTTGGTACATGTACATCTCCACCTCGAATTTGTCAACCTTTCATATACCTATTCATTCTATCGGGAGTTATATATTATAATCACAAACGGACAGAATGTTTTTTTTATTTTTGGAAGTAGGAGTTTGGAAAACATGAAAATTCATCGTGGTATTTCTGCCCGAATGCATAACTTCCCCTATATTTTGTAATGCGAAATGTCTATCGAATTAAAATTTAAATTGTTTGTTAGTTGAGTTAGCGGACATGGTCAATATATTTTTGTATAATTTAAATAATTGACCCTGGGTCCGAACCGGATATCTTGAGAATGGCAAACTATTATAAAGTTATATACCTATATATATTGTTAACTATTATTATAAAAATCTCTATAACTGCCGATGAACGTATATACATGAAATGTTATATTAAAATTCAAAACCCCATAAGCGCGGAACCTAGGTATCCATTTTCGTCGAATTCGGCCAAAGGAGATAGGGTTCAACTCTAAAACCCTAATACCTGCCGATATAATGAATGTATCGATACTATGTAAGTCAAATGTTGAGTTTTAGCTCAAACGGTGCTTTGGTTTTGGATGTTGAGTGAAAACTTCATTGATTAATTTGTGCTGGGGAGCTACATTCTCGAGGATTCACCGACCAATGTTTTTATCCTTAGAATGACATTTTTATATTCACGAAATTTTTATATTTAAGTTAAACAAAATGAAAACACGGCATCCTTATAAGGTGTCCGTTACAATAATGAGCCTGAAAAATAGTCTATATTGTGATATATCGCATATCCCAGAACGATTGATAATTATAGTTATGAGAGCGACCACGAGAAGCGCACTAGTGGAAGATACATGAAGTGGAGGGGATGGAAATTGGAGGATTCCTCGCTGAAGTGCGGTATGAAGGAGAGTCGTAGTTGAAGTGTCAGAGGAGGTAGTCGGTCCTAGTTGAGCTGTCGGGACAGACAGACAGAGAGTCGTAGTTGAAGTGTCAGAGGAGGTAGTCGGTCCTAGTTGAGCTGTCGGGACAGACAGACTGAGAGTCGTGGCTGATGTGTCAGAGGAGGTAGACAGTCTTCAGTCAGCTATCAGAGGAGTTAGTCGGTCCTCGTTCAGCTACGAGAAAGGAGTCAGAGTTGAGCTATTGAGGGAGAAGACATTCCTGGCTGAGCTGTGGGAAGAAGGAGACTCCTGTTTGACCGGACGTAGGAGACCGAAGACTCTAATTTTGCTGCTAGAGGGAAATCATCCCTGCTGCCTACTTCGAAGGGACTGGAAGTTCCTCAATCGTCGTGGATCCTGGAGGAGAGACCACCGACTTAAGTGTGGTTAGAAAAAGAAGACTTACAAGGTAACGGAATCATTTATTTTACATTTCTCCGACATCGAGACGAATGGCTGGCTGATCATCAATAGACACCTTTATGTTGCGGGAGTTACCAGAACATTTAAGTCTATATAATTTATTTCATATTTTTATAGATATTTTATTCCAGATGTGCGATTATGGAGGGACGCCTCACTAATATATGTCAATAATTTTGTTAATAAATGTATGTTGTCTTATAAATTGTTCTCTAAATTCTCTACAGCCTAGTTCACCTTCTGAGTACGCATGTTAACCCCAAAAGTAAAATCATTTTCATAGTAATTAATAAAAGTTTAAAGCCCCAAGCAAAGGGTCACTTCAATTTATGGTGGATTGTGCCGGGTACGAAAGAAATCCGGTGAGATAAGAGAACAATTTATAATTTATATTGATTTATATCTATTATATTATTTTGTATTTAAAAATGGCTGAAGGGACAAGGTCAAAAATACGTGAGTCAATGACAAAGGGTGACCAAAGGGAGGACGAAGAGACGAATGGAGAATTAGTATTAGAGACAAACGAAACAACGAAAAAGACGACAGACAGAAACAGTAGTTTAGACATTGAAACATTAATGAAATTTATGACAGAAATAAAAGAAAGTAATGAAAGAATGGACTCAAATATGACATCAATTAGGACAGAGATGACAGAAAAAATAGAAGCAAATATGACATCAATTAGGACGGATAATAAAACGATGACAGAAAGTAATGAATTAAATATGACAAAAATGACAAAGATACTAAAGACAGATATACGAAAAGGTTTCCGAGAATTGAGCATAAAAATTGAGGACGTGACCGGTCATAATAAACAATTACAGACTGACATGGACATTCAGGGACAAGAATTAACTACGGAAACTGTACAACAAGGGGACATGATAGAAAAAGAGATAGTAGATACGAAAACAGAACTGACAGACAAATGCGTACAAATGAATGAGGATACAGAAAGCCAATACATGTCTCCACTGGTATGCATACATAAGACAGACGATACTATCCGTATAGGTACAGACGATAGACAACATAGAACTCAGAAATTAATCATGGGGGGATTAGTATTAGTTGAACCATTAAGGATACCGAAAGACAACAAAGAAGCTTCTAAACTATTGCCATACTGGGAAGGACCTTATTTAGTAACAATTAAACATAACCCAGATACAGGACAAAAAAGGGGACGTTTTCATATTTCTCTTTTGAAAAGATATAAGAACAAAGGGTCAAAATTGACGCAGGGAATTGACCAGGGAAGAGCCCGGGACTAAATCAACGCCGCAGACGGAATTGACCAGGATTCTTGGGGTCCCACGAACCCCCGGCTAGTTGAGTGCAATTGGGTATTTTTCGGAATTCAGGAAAATATCCATACTGGGCATGTTTGTAAATAAAAATTGTAAATAAGTATTATATAGTTTTGCGTTTATATATTTTTCGTTTCGTTTTGTGTTAATATTTTTTTTTGTTAGTTATTCATTTGGCGGGCTTCAGGTCTAAACCTGACAGGACAGGATTGTTCAAGATAGTGTAGATAACAGATTAATTTTAAAACAGTATTGTTAAGATAGCGGCTTCAGGTCTCAACATGAACAGACAGGACAGAACATTTGGAGGTATTAAGATAGCGGCTTGCAGGTTTCAACATGAACAGACAGGACAGAACATTAGTAGATAAATAGAAACCAAATTAAGTTAGGGACATTGTTAGGATAGCGGCTTCCACTCTGGGAAGATATCTCAACAGAGTATTTTGATTCTTTTGACTGTCGGCTGATTAAATATTGATAGATAAATAAGGAAAATTTTATTAACATTGTTACTCTTGGTTGCCTTGATGATTAAATATGGTGCGAAGTAAAGAAAGAATGGTATTGGTAATTATTAAACAGAGAAGGATATTAGACGATAAATAATGATATGAAAGTTTATGAAGAATTTTGTGAGCCGAAATAGGGCCAATCTACGATGTCAGGAAAGACATTCTTCGTCGATAATTGTGGTAGTAATTGTGGATATAGATGCGTTGAGAGCATATTTCGTCGTTATTAGTATTTTAATGCTGTGGAAGCATTCTTCGTCGGTCGTCGTTAATAATTGATACCTAAGTGGGGTATTTGGAATGAGATATGATAGCAGGAAAATGAAGGCTGATAGTTATAAAAGAAAAAAAAAAAAAAGAATTTTATTACCAAGGCACATGTTTCGATGAATAATAAAGAATTTAAGGAGAATTTGAGGAATAAAGAATAAATAATTTAAAGTAATAATTAATTAAAGAAGCCGACAGTACAAAGCTGATAAAATATGAGACAGACAGACAGTACAAAGCTGATAAAATATGAGACAGACAGACAGGACGAAGTTGATAAAGTACGAAACAGACTTTCAAGCCATTTTTAAAGCCATCGTTATATATTGTAAAAAATTGTAATATAGTATAAGATTGTACAGTGTAATATAAGAAGTGTTCAGAAGTGAGTGAAGTTAGAGCCAAGTGAAGAAAAAAAAAAAAATTTACGTCGCTACCTTAACTAATGTATCTCCGCAATTTTTTTAATCAAAGGGAGGCAATTGTGATATATCGCATATCCCAGAACGATTGATAATTATAGTTATGAGAGCGACCACGAGAAGCGCACTAGTGGAAGATACATGAAGTGGAGGGGATGGAAATTGGAGGATTCCTCGCTGAAGTGCGGTATGAAGGAGAGTCGTAGTTGAAGTGTCAGAGGAGGTAGTCGGTCCTAGTTGAGCTGTCGGGACAGACAGACAGAGAGTCGTAGTTGAAGTGTCAGAGGAGGTAGTCGGTCCTAGTTGAGCTGTCGGGACAGACAGACTGAGAGTCGTGGCTGATGTGTCAGAGGAGGTAGACAGTCTTCAGTCAGCTATCAGAGGAGTTAGTCGGTCCTCGTTCAGCTACGAGAAAGGAGTCAGAGTTGAGCTATTGAGGGAGAAGACATTCCTGGCTGAGCTGTGGGAAGAAGGAGACTCCTGTTTGACCGGACGTAGGAGACCGAAGACTCTAATTTTGCTGCTAGAGGGAAATCATCCCTGCTGCCTACTTCGAAGGGACTGGAAGTTCCTCAATCGTCGTGGATCCTGGAGGAGAGACCACCGACTTAAGTGTGGTTAGAAAAAGAAGACTTACAAGGTAACGGAATCATTTATTTTACATTTCTCCGACATCGAGACGAATGGCTGGCTGATCATCAATAGACACCTTTATGTTGCGGGAGTTACCAGAACATTTAAGTCTATATAATTTATTTCATATTTTTATAGATATTTTATTCCAGATGTGCGATTATGGAGGGACGCCTCACTAATATATGTCAATAATTTTGTTAATAAATGTATGTTGTCTTATAAATTGTTCTCTAAATTCTCTACAGCCTAGTTCACCTTCTGAGTACGCATGTTAACCCCAAAAGTAAAATCATTTTCATAGTAATTAATAAAAGTTTAAAGCCCCAAGCAAAGGGTCACTTCAATATGTGTGTGGGCGAAACTGTATACAATCTGAACGTGCAACTTGTACAACGAATTGTTTTGTCTGTTGCACTTTTAAAATCTTTCGTTAGTACCACCGAAAGAACAAGACAACTCCGTTGAAGTAGTTTAACTGTTGACCGACTATGCCGGCATAGCGCTAACATCGCGTTTTATTTGTTTCATAACCTGACACATATTCGTACGGTTATATTATTATCGATGTGATAACACTCAAGTGACAGTCTGTGACAAGTTACTGGTGGGGTTGTGTGTGGGGCTCAGTTGGGATTTTTTTTTCTAAAAATACTCTATGTAAAAAGTGCTCTGACGTGTTCAAGTTGAGTTATGCTCTCTTCAAAACTCAGACTCAGCTACGAACAACTCCACCAGCTATTTGAACTGACAGAGCCTAGTTAGTTGTTTTATTTGTTCAATATTCAAATATAAATATACTACTGAAGATGGATGAACGAGTAGAAATGCAGTCATTGGTGGAAGAAGATCATGAACCAGTTATTAGAAGACCAATCAGCTTAAGATTAAATTACAAACGTAACCCATACATGGGGATCATTCTTGCCTTCATATCATCTTTCTTCTTTTCAATTTGCTCTGTGATTGTAAAATGGATGATTAATGTACATCCGATGGAGTTGGCGGCCTTTAGATTTGTTGGTGTTCTTCTTCCAGCTATTCCCATCGCTATATGGAAACGTGAAAATGTATTTCCAAAAGGAAAAAGAATTTTGTTAATATTAAGATCTTTTGTAGGAACGACTGGACTTATGTTGAGCTTTTATGCATTCAGACACATGCCGCTTGCTGATGCCTCTGTTATAGTGTTCAGTGTGCCTGTTTTTGTTGCAGTATTTGCACTGATATTTCTTAAAGAACCCTGTGATGCTTTCAGTATTTTAACAATATGTTTGACACTGACTGGTGTTCTCCTTATAACCCGGCCCATATCAATATTTGGAACTTCTGTACCCTCGCTTGGCGCTGAGGACAACGTGAGTACTGACTTATGGGGCGGTGTTTCCGCCTTTGCAGCTACACTATTTGGGGCTAATGCTTATATACTGTTGAGAGTTTTGAAAGGTCTACATTTTTCTGTTATTATGATCAATTTTGGAATGTTTGCCCTTTTGGAAACATTGTCCGTCTCTTGGTTTCTTGGCGTTTTGTGCTTACCTCAGTGTGGCCTGGAGCGAATTTTGATTGTTGCTCTTGGCCTTTTCAGTTTTAGTGGTCAAATTCTTTTAACAATTTCTCTCCAATTAGAACAAGCGGGCCCAGTATCAATTGCTAGATCCGCAGATATAGTTTTTGCGTTTATTTGGCAAGTATTATTTTTTAACGAGTCTCCAAATGCATACAGTGTTCTAGGAGCTATATTTGTCACTAGTTCTGTCATACTGATAGGACTTCGAAAATGGGCTAACAATCTCACAGAGAATTCTCCTATCAGAAAATATTTGAATATGTTAGGTAAATGAAATTTATAAGAGCACATCGTGATAAATAACTTAGTCATCTTCTATTTAAGTATTAGCTAGTTTTATTTAACTGTTCTGTGATCTACTGCTGTAATTGAAGCTTGCCCCATTTTCGGAAAAGATTCATCGTATTCTTTCTACTTTTATTGTATTTTTTAAATAATTAATTTACCAAAGGTTTATCAATTATTTATGATCTAATTATATTTATTTATTTTGCCTTTAGTCGCTTCACTTATATGCTTTTTTGCTGTTGGCTGACATTGACCAGGATTTATATTTTTATAATGGAAAATTATTTCTGATCGTTTTGTACTTTTGAAAGTGCTTATAAGAAGAAGTATTCTGTTTAGATTTGAGCAAAACTAACATTCAACAAAAAAAATTAGTAATGACAATTTGAATAATTAATCATGATTAACAATTGAAAATCTAGTTAAAGTAACTACAACACTAGTCAACTAAAATATTGATGGTTTTAACATTGATGATTTACCCTCGTTCATTTTAATATTCCTATTTTATTAGTCATTTAAAAACTAGAATCTTATTTTAAGGTACAATTTCATCTATTATAAATTGAATAATTGAAATTTGAATGAATTATTTATTTCTTATTATTAAGATCTTAAATCATTTTTTTTTTTTTTAATTCAAAATAATACCTATATGAAATGTCGTTGCCTTAAATAAGGAGTGGGTCTGAAGCCTGGCTGAAGAGGCTGAGAGACGAGAGACAAAACCCCCCTAGCTTCCGGTAAACATTTTTAGTAGGGCTAGTTATTAGAAAAAATGTGGGGGGGTTGAATTTCTTCAATTCAATTTTTTTCTTTTGATGTCGCCTTGGCCAGCTGGAATGTCTTCTCAGATCATTGTGCGGTGGAACTGACTTCTTCAATGGTATTCTATTGCCTGATCTTTGTGTGTTTTTTTTTTTCTTTTTCTATATGTACCACAGTTGAAGCTATCTGTACAAGATGTTAACTCAAAATGTGAATACTATGTACTGATTTTATGCGGAGATTATTAAAATTTGTACAATTTCAGATTCTACTGAATAGTAAATGTATTCAATGCTAGATGACTTCACTTTCTGAAATATATGAGTTTAGAAATGGTGTCCCTTATTAGATAGGTAGTCTCTGATATGTTTCCTGGTTCTCATGTAAACTATTACTATTTTTATACCAAATTCAATAAGTTCGACTTAACACATTTAATAAATACTATAATTTTTACAAGAAGCTTTAAGCTACGAGGAAGTTGGTAGATACATCATACTTCATTTCTTTTATAACAGATTCGGGATTACGTCTAATCCCCTTCCACCACCCCCCGGGTGGTCGTTACACCATAGGTGTGGAAAGGGAGGGCGTGAATATACGAAAATAATGAAAGATTGGTCAACAGTTTTTCCCTTGAAAAAAAATGTCTATAATTATATAATAACAAAACTTTATTTTTGTTAATAACAAAGATTTATATAAATATTGTTGTCAAAAAAAAAAAAAAAATGACAAAATTTAAGAATACTCACTTAATTTTGGAAAAAATCCTTATTAACTTTTCTAATCTCTGGGAAGATAATTAAACGGGCTGCTAGAAACATTGTTTTTTTAAAATTATTCTTATTTAATGATTTATTCTGGAGTTAAAACATTTTATATCTGTTATCCATTTCGTCAATAATTATAATTAACTGTAGATGCATACCAAACATTAGAACATTCTGCGTTAAAACATTCATGATACCTTTTAAACTATTTCTATACATTCAATACACTACAAGGAGATTATATCTCTGGTCACAGGGAATAAATCGGTAAGTCTAAATTCGTAACTTTTCAAGACAACACTTTTTTACTTTTGCATTAATCGTGTAAATCCAGTTTTTGGAATAAATAAATTATGTTTGCATTATTATTAATCACATACCTTCTAAATCTATAGGAGTGAATGAAAATGAATACTGTTTATCCTTTCTTGGATTTTCCCGTAGTTACCTAATCATTCCCCATCACTTACCTAATTTGACCTCACTTAACTAATTTTTATACACACTTACCTAATTTTTAACCATACTTTTTGAAATACTCGTGAATGGTGCCTCTCTAAAGTTGAGCAAGTTGATTTAACCGAAAACACCCTCTTCACTTGGAATAGTCTGCCGTAGTGAATAAATGGTTAAATGCAGTTATCTCGTGAATGATTCCTCAAAGAAGTAGATTAAGTTGATTTAACCGAGAACATACACAATTTTACGAGATACCAAGAAACCCACATCTTTATAATTCCGAAAGTATTAGAGTCCTGAGCTCCCAACTTCTTCACAGTGCGCAGATGGCTTGGGAGATGATCACAATAACATTTAACTCATTTTGTCCGTTTTTTGACTTAACTTATTCCCTAAGACCATAGATATTATATTTGATTGACTAGGTTGGTGGGGGGGTCGGAAATCTAGAGTTGGTGAAGGGTGTTAACCTACTGATCTTATCTATAGCTTGTGATTCATGTCCGGGCTTCAACTATGAGGTCATATTCTCTACTACCAGAGGTGGATATTCTGGTGGGCATGAGCTCCACTCTACTGTGAGAGTCCTAAATCCTAAGAGTCTCCTCTGGTTTTCGAACCCGCGATCTTGAGATCAGTAGGAAAGCACACAACCTCTGTGCTACCGGTGCCCCTGCCTCAACCATAGTACAGATATATACATATTATTCTGAGTTAGCCAATTCTTGCGACAATAGCTTCACTTGGAAAGATATCTAATAATAAGTAAAAAATAAAAATTATTATTATATTGGTAATTATTATTCTTGATATTGATATAAATTTATAAAAAATATAAAGAAATTCAATAGTTCCTATTAAGATAACAATATAATATTAAGAATTTAAGAAAGAAAAACACAATCGAGGTAATTGGAGAGGACTAATCAGCCACAAGTATTAATTTTTGAGTTAGAGAGAGCCGGATGGATTGTTGAAGTCAAAGTTGACCTCAGGTCTCCCCTCATAGATCTCAGTAAAGATTTTGTTAAGAAATCTGAATAATATTACATTTTGGGTGTTATTGTGTGTTTTGTAGATTTGTCTCATATTGATCAGTCACTCCTCAATCATGAGGATCTCATTATCCAAAGAAATAAACGTCAATGACAATATATTCTATTATTTTCCACAAGTATCACTATGTACGTTTTTGCATATAATTTGTATAGTTGCATAACGACAAGGATATAATATTAAAAATTATAGACATAAGTTTTGTATGTATTTTGTATTACAAAAATGTAATTGTCATTTTTTATTTATTTATTTGTTTTTCATCAGATGTACATTTTTTTCACAATGTATGACTGCATTCCAAATTTTATTGAATATCTTAACAGTTTTTATTATTTGTTTTCCCCTCTCTGGCAGTCTATTTCTTAAATGATCTGTTAGTGTTAGTTATTGTGACTCATGCCCGGACTTGAACTACCAGAGCGCTCTTTATCACTCTGGTGAACTTGAGGCCTAAATTTTGCCTACCCTGAATTTATTCATCTCAGGTAGGGGGTCTTTAACGAGTATCTGACATCGAACAGACTCGGGACCATCGCTTAACGTCCCATCCGAAGGACGGCCTACTCAAGGTTTTTTCACCTCCCAGATAAAAAGACCCCTAAGAGCCTCGGCCGGGTTTCGAACCCGCGATCTTGAGCTCGGTAAGCAAGCTTACCTTCATGTACTCCTCCGGTTATTTTAAATATTTCTGTATCTTATAGAAATAACAATCTGGTGTCACATTTTAGCGAAAATTAGATTTTATTGATTTGGAAAAAGTAATAATACACTTTTTCAGTTCAGTAAGAACTTATGTCGTTTTAACTTTTAGAATGCAAATTCTGGAATTCGTTAAATTTATGTCAAGAATTATTCTACTGAAAACTTAGTACAAAACGTTTATTACAATGGAACAACGTTGGATGTGAGATGTCCTTGAGATCTATGTACGTGGCGTTCAAAAGTATTTGCACAAGCAATATTTTACTCATTATCATAGTAAGGGACAACTAAAAAAATCATATAACTAGGTACACAAAAACGTTATTTATTTAAGCATATATTTACGTAAAACCCGTTAATGCGAAATAAGAATACATATTTTTACAACAATTTTTCTTGAAAAAGCTCCGTTCAAAAGTATTTGCACATAGTATAAAACTTGAAATAAAAATTATTATAAAATCAATAAAACAACCTATAATATATTTAATACTTGGTATAAAGTCCATTGGCGTCTATCACAGCCTGAAGCCTCCTTGGCATGGAATTAACTAAATTTTTTATGAAGTTAATGTCAACTTTATTCCACTCGTCCAATAAAATGTCTTTTAAATTATTTTTTTCCTTAATTTTATGTTTTCGAATGTTAAGGTCTAAATAGTTCCAAACATGTTCTATAATATTTAAATCTGGAGATTGTGGAGGGGTTTGTAGCATCCTGGGCGCATTATAAAGAAGCCATTCTCTGGTTTTATTGGCCTTGTGTTTTGGATCATTGTCCTGTTGGAATATAAAAATATTTTCCATATTCAATTTGATGGCACTAGCTCGGAGATTATGGCGCAAAATGTTGACGTAGGTATCAGCAGTCATGACAGATTCAATTGGGACAAGATTGCCTACCCCATTATAAGCCACACACCCCCAGACCATCACATGACCTCCACCATGTTTTATCGTAGGTGTGACATTAAGGCGTTTAAGCTCTTTATTTGGTTTTCGCCAGATATATTTTTTCCCGTCACTTCCAAAAACATTAAATTTGCTCTCATCACTAAAGAGGACGCTTTGCCAAAATTCCATTAGCTTGCTGAGATGGGTTTTTGCAAATTCCAACCTTTTTTTCCTGTTGACCTCAGATATGAAGGGTTTTTTCCTTGGAACTCTTCCATGAAAATCAGCTTTATAGAGCGCTCTTTTTACTGTTGATTCACTCACACGTTTTTCACAAGTCAATTCGACCTTATTGACTAATTGCCAACCACTTGTGGATGGGTGTGCCTTTACTTCCCCTACGATATCCCTGCACTCCCGTTGTGTCAGAGCCCTTGGTCGACCTGTTCGTTGCTTATTTAACGCATTTCCTGTCTCCTCGAACCTTTTTATGACATAACGGACTGTAGAAAAATTTAAATTTAAAATATTCCCAATTTCACGGTAGGTTTTGCCTTGGTTTCTCAATAAAATAATATTTCCCCTTACTGCCTGGGATAACTCACGTTTCTTCGGTGCCATGTTGACTGAGACTGGATTAAAATAGTAGAATATTCTGAAGAATGTTAATCCCTAATTGAGTGAGAAAGGAAATGTAAACAAAAAGAGTAAACACACTCAGGTATAGAATTACTGTACTAATTAAAATAACCAGTATAATTTGTGCAAATACTTTTGAACGGTCTTTTTCAAGAAAAAATGTTGTAAAAATATCTATACTTATTTCGCATTAACGGTTTTTACGTAAATATATGCATAAATAAATAACGTTTTTGTGTACCTAGTTATATGATTTTTTTAGTTATCCCTTACTATGATTATGAGTAAAATATTGCTTGTGCAAATACTTTTGAACGCCACAGTATGTAGCTTCTATTGCGCTCTCATCAAAAAGGCTTGCTGTTAAATTTGCAATTTGTAACATCCAACGCTGTTCCAGTCAACAATACAATTATCCTATGAAAAGGAGTCAGACATCAGAATAGATTTGTTTTTCATAATAAGACTATATTAATGCATAAAGATATATTTTTAAAAAAATTGGCACTATTAGGTCTGCTGCGACCGTTGTTCCCTTGTGACCCTCCAGATAAACAGATATTCGCTGTTATTGGTAGTCTGCAACTTCAGACGCATATTGTTAATTTCTTAAGAAATAACGATGAGAAAAGTCTTATCATTAGTGTATCACAAAATGTTTGTAGTTTTTATTTATTATTTTATATTCATTCAGGGTAGAAAAAATATTCAATTTCAGTTGTTCCTTAATTGAAAAATTAGAAATAATTTTTTTTTTTTTTGCCTTACGTACGATGCATATTAGCCAGGTGTTTATATTTAAAAGTTTTATATAGTATACAGTTTATAATTAACTAATTCCGTTGTAATTTGTTCTTATCACTTTGTGTGTTTGTTTGGTATTATTTATTATATTAATTGTATATTTTGTCAAATGTTTGTTTTTGTTTGTATTTGCGACTCATGCGCGGGCTTAAATACGAGGTGATATCGTCTGCCAGCAGAGTGCTCTTTCAACGACTCTACTATGGGAGTCCTAAACTTGGCCTACCCAGGTTTTATCTAACGAGTAACTGTGATATCGGACAGCCTCGGGACCATTGCTTAACGTCCCCTCCGAAGGACGACGTGCTCATTTTTTGTGAATTACCAAGTATATTTAGTATATTTAATTTATTTTATTTTTTTCTAAAGTTACATCAACTTACGTCATTTGGGACGACAAGATTTTATATGTTCCTCTGTTTAAAAGGGAAGTTCAAAAGTTCCACATCCAAAGTAAATGTAGGAGGAGGAACTAAGAAGATGATAGCTACCTCAAGGGACTTCTAGGAATTATTCTACTGTTTCTAAATATGGACGTCCGGTTCTACGGTCCTCACATGTTTAGAGACTCCAGTAGCACACAAATAGTCTTTGCCTTCTTTGCTTAACAGACAGAGTATGTTGGAACCCGACCATATGACCCTTCGGTTTTTTTTTTTTTTTTTTTTTTTTTTTTTTTTTTTTGTAGGTAAGTGATGGGGGGACTGAGCACGTCGTCTTTCAGAGGCGACTTTAAAAGGCAATCCCGAGCGAATGCAATGTCAGATACTCGTTTAAGACCCTTATCCTAATTAAAGCCGAGCTCACATAATTTAAGATTCCCACAATGTCTGAAGCGCTGTTCCTTCACCATTCAAACAACAGAACTGCGATATAACAATTTATTCTTGCTAGATAATTATTATAATAATAAATTACAATTATTGAATATTGTGCCTGTAATAAAGATTGGATTGATATTGTATTTTATTAGGGCATCTAGATTTAGTCAATTGCTAATATCTTTAGATTTTATTATATTAATGACGCTTTCCCCATATAGTCTTAAAGACATCTTTTTATTTCTGTGTTATATTTGAGATTATTATAATTTTTTAAAGGATATTTTTGCTATTAGTTTTTAGCCTAGTTTTAATTGAAAAGTAGGCTTATGAGATGTTCTTACTGTCCCTCCCCTTACATTTCCGCTCTTGATTGAATACATTTTCAAGAATCGTCACATTCACCAGTTTAAGAAAATTATATTTAGAAATTATATATGGTTGCATAACTCTTAATAGCGCTAAAAACTTATTAGTTCTTGTTCTTTGTTTACAACAACTTAACCAAATAGTGTTAGTTTATTCCAGTATTCTACACATTTATTATTGTTTTAGTATTAGAACTACAATAATTGTTTCAGTATTTTACACGTTAATATTTTTTGGTTGTTAAGCCTCTTAATTGTTCCTATGTATCTACCAAACACGAATAGACAAAACTAGACAAACTATTTTTAGAATGAACTATTATTATAATTTATTATTTATTAAATACTATACCAAATGGTATTGAAATAGAGTACCATATGAAGTAATTTGAAAGCCAAAGATACTAACAATGTAAGCAAAAAAAAAGTTTTTACTCAATAAATTATTTCTTTTATTTAAAAGTTTTTATATTATTTAAATTTAGTAATATTGATAGATTATATCTATAATTTATTTTTTCCTATAGCCTATATCTTTATTCTTTAAAAAATATATATATAAATTCGGATTGCTTTATTCAGTTTAAAAAAATGACAAAGATGAAAGGCGGTTACATCACTTATAGTCCAGGAGCCCAGGGCAAAAAGGGTGACTTATTTTATGAAAATGTTTATTATGAAATTTTGAAAGAGATCCAAAAAATGGCAGCCTGAACTCATAAATCCGATGGAACGGTGAATCAGACGTCACTCAAAATCCCATTTTTTGAACCCTGAAATATAATATGAATTTTAAAATTTATAATTATTATTTGGCGGGGCCCAACTCATTTCATACGCATTATGCTAATTATCAGCGAACTAGTGAAAGAACACGCTAGAAAAATTTTAAGAATAGTTGAAAAAGTGCTATCGTGATTAATAAAATACATTGATCAACGATTAATACCACTAAGATCACTAACATTTATTTAATGGAATTTTATTTAGTAGTTCCTTCGTTTTTTTTTCTTTCTTTTTCCAAGCAGATATGAATAATGTTACAGTTTTTTGAACATTTTTATTCCCCTCTTGTCACAAAGTGTCACTCTTCTGAACCTCCTTCCCCGAACGTCAAAAAATAATAGTAATAGTAAACATTGTAATAATGTATGTAATAAAAAAATATTAAAATTGATAAAAATTATTATTTTTATTTTTTCATTCGACAAAATTAGCGAAGTTATGAAAAATTGAAGTTAGTTATTCTTTACATTATTTATTGTATCTTATTTTAATATTTATCTGAAAGATGTTTTTAAAACATTGTTCTTTACAAATGAAATGTGAATAAAATAATAATTTTAATAAATTATCAAAGGTCTTTTGAAAGTTTTTGTGTTTTATTTATTTTTATTTTTACGCACCAGCCCCCATTGATTCAAATAAGAGTTGTGGAATATTTTTGTGCATATTTTGAGTAATGAGAGCACGAACCTTCGCTTGTCGAATCTATGTCTGAATAGGTGAAGAAAAATTATCATTCCGGAAATAACTTTCTCTTGTTTGGAACTACTTATATCTATAGGTACTCCAAATATGTAACTACTCCATAGTGTTGAATTTTCACCAAAATATCATCTCATCCGAAAGAGGAGACTCCATAAGAACAACATATAATTCTTGAGGGAAGGGAGAGGGGGATTCAATGCAAAAACCTTAACAATTACGGAAGTAATGAATACATTGACATTCATAAATTTTATATATGTAGATCCAACATTTCATAAGGACCGGTAAATAGGTTTCAGAGGGAAAGAGACAATTTAGTTGATTAAAGATGACAGCTTTGATGTAAATAAAATTAAAATATTTTGGATATAGTGAGTTTTAGTAGTGTACGTATATGTATTTTGTTTGTAGCGGTTTATTTATTTAATTTTTTTGGAATTTA
This sequence comes from Aradus depressus, assembly GCA_963662175.1. NCBI lineage: Eukaryota > Metazoa > Arthropoda > Insecta > Hemiptera > Aradidae > Aradus > Aradus depressus. Next base: position 50,048,181 of record OY759214.1, on the reverse strand, counting down.
TTAAGAATGAAGAAAAAGTTTTGTTATACACAATGTATAATCTATATCACAAAATAGACCTACAAAACAAAACTTTTTTCAAACTTACGATTCACAGTTTCTATATTCATTTGGAGAACTGCAGAATTTAAACTATTTTGTCTTGAAAACTGACATTATTGCAGAGGTATTGTGAAATAAGGTAATATTATTTATTACTATTATTATTTAAACATTTAGATTTAATAGAAAATATAAATAATAATTTTAAATATTATTTCTGATGTAACATCCATGTTTGAATACATATCTGGTAGAGTTTGCCGCATGTTAGCGATGTTTCGGGAGTGCACCTGGCATACGGAACTCTAAAAATTACAAAACAAATACATACAAAAATTCACTCGTTAGTTTAATGACGGCCAGCATTGACTAAAAAATGGAATATATTTCTTCTAAAATTGTTCTGGAATAATTATCTACAGTGAATGTGCATATCTTATGTATGATTTCAATAATATGTATAATGTTATTAGTTGATAAGTGTTGTATTTCCAAAGTAAAACACCCTGCATAAGTGGAAATAATACTGCAACAAAGGAACATTGGAATATACAGGGTCATTCCCTCGTAACTTTGGGTGAAACTGGGCCAAAATGGAGTAGAATGCCGCCAACCGCATCTTTTTATCTCAATCCGTTGCCGAGATATGATTTTTTAAAGGTTTTTCGAGAAAACCACGTTTTTTGCCATCAAGTCTCAACTTTTGACCACATTTTCTGAATCAGCGTTAAATTTCCTATCAGACTAGTGTACTTTCAACTTTGAAAATCACCAACTTGGCACCGAAATAACAGCTAAAACGTTAACATTTTAGAAAAATTAAAATTTCGAAAAATACTTCCACGTCAACTACATTCCCACTCAAGAACCGCTTCAACCGCCCAGGGGGCTAGAAAACTTGCAAATTTAATCAGCTTTCTAATGGTATGGTCAACTTTGCGATTCCGTATCGATTTCATGGAGAAATTTCAGGTTGATTGCGAAAAAACGTGATGTAAATCGAATCTAAGGTCACAAATGCATTTTTTTTTTTTTTTTTAAGTTACGAGGGAATTACCGTGTATATTGGCTGGATGGTGGAGAAACGAAAGGAATTGAGTGTTGACGCCCCACACTCTCAAACAGTGCCTCATATCTCACTTCCACTTCTGCTCGTCAATTTGCCCACCTAAAAGAAAAAAAATGAATCCCCGGCAATGTGTTAACCCAGGACGAATTAATAAATTAACTTTTGTCTCCTCCTCCAAAACCAGCCGGCAATTTGTGCTAATATGAAACAGTTGACATCATACATAGGAGCTATTAAATCCTCATACTACACTTTGTGTTGATAAATTCATTACATCGGCAGTTATTATGGTTTTTGAGTTGAGCCCCCCCTCCCCTCAACCCCCCCTCTTCCCTTCGGCTCATATCGCTGAAATTTAACAGGTTATGTCCTCATTGGGTTTTGTCTTTAAATACAAAATTTCATCTCGATACATTTATTCTATCGGCATTTATTAGAGTTGTTGTATTAAGTCTCCCCTTTAATCCCCCCTTTCCTTTGATTGATTTGGCAGAAAATCAACAGGTGTCGTAGTTAAATTAGTCGAAAAATTAGCTTTGTCCGAATTGACTGAAACTTGGTGGGCAGATAGATATAGTAGTTCGGACCTGACACCAGGGACGTAGCCAGGGGAGCGGGGGGCCCTCCCCCCCGGACGTTCTCATAATTTAGAGTTCACTTCCGCACTAACCAAGTATAAGGGAGGTTATGCGACACCTAATGATGTTCAGCTAAATCGGCCCAAGTAAGGAGTTGCATTAGAGGGGCACACAAAAACTGTAATGAATGTATTAACACGAAATTTCATTTGTAAATTCAAAGCTCTATAAGGACGACACCTATTAGCATTCAGCGGAATCACCCGAAGAGTCTGGGGCTCAACCCAAAAATCCCAGACATATATTTAAATTCAAAATCCCACATTAATTTTCCGAAGGGAAGAGGGCCAGACACAACATTTAGAATGAGCATTCAGAGGGTCAAATATTGAGCTTTCGGTCAAACGGTCGATTGACTTTGGAGGGAGAGCGAAAACGTAATTGATTATATCGTGCTGGGGAGGTACATAGCAAGTGATTCACCCGAAGACTTTTATTTTCTTAAACTATAACAAATATACAAAATAGAAAGTTTCGTATTTATTTATATACCTTCTGATTCTGAAGATAAAAGAGATAGTATTTCAGTAAGCGGTACTTCTGGATTGTCTGTCAAAAATAGACATAATATTATTATTAATACAAAATGTTCATACATAAAATAATCTCATTACTGTATTTAAAAACAAAAAAAATATGAAATGTAGATGTACTTCAACATTTGTTCTAACAGATATAATATAAATAATAGAAAGTTTCCTATTTATCTATTTACCTTCTGATTCTGAAGAAGAATGAGATTTACTTCCAGTACCAGGTACGTTGATGTCGTCTGTCAGAACTAGACACATTATTATTATTATTAGAAGGATCATTTATAAATTGACCCAAATAAATTGAACTGAAAGAAAGATGAAATAATGAAAATTTATAGTTTTATAGCGTCACATTTTACAAGAACCCCCTTCCTCATGCCCAAAGTGTCACTGTCACTATAACCCCCCTCTCCCTATACGAGTATGCCTAACGTCATCTATGGACGGCTCTTATAAACTAACAAGTTGTCGATTTGGAAACCTACGTAAGTTGGGCAAGTTTTGATCGATTGAATTGTAATCAATCAAAGCAAACGTTTAAAACTCAATTCATGAGTTAGGGGAGAGTTTCACTGCTAGTTATTATGACTCATGCCCGGGCATTCACGAGGTCATATCGCCTACCACCAGAGCGCTCTTTCGTTGCTCTGGTGAACATGAGCCCGACTATACTGTGAGTTCTAAATTTTGCCAAACCTAAATTTTTATTCACGTACCGTAGGGGTCATTAACGAGTACCTGATATCATATAGACTCACAACCATCGTATAACATTCCATCCGAAGGATGACGTGCTCAAAGTTTTTTTTATCTCCCAGATAAAAACCTAAAGGCCTCGGCCGGGTTTCGAACCTGCGATCTTTAGCTCATTAACGCTCTCTGTCTCGGACCTACCGGCGCCCTCTTTATTATTATTATTAATATAAAAGATTCGTTAGTAAAATTATCCAAAATAATATAGTGGTTCCAATTTAAACTTCGGGCCAAAACTCGGAATTCAAAAAATGTATAATTTGATCGTACTCTTTGAAAGTTTCCAGGTTGAGGACCTTTCAGTCGGTGTAAACATCAGAATCGAGAAAGTTCTGTTAGATTGCAGTAATGGATAACAATAATTGCCTATTAATAATAGAGTCGTTTGTAATTATCAATATACCTCTTTCTGTTGAAGAAGGGGGGGATACAGTAACGAAGCTGTAGAAATCTGAAAAAAAAAAAAGAATGATAAATAAATTAATAGATCACTGAAGGAACATAAAGTCTGGACCGGATATTTTTATGTTTCCCACAATGAGTTTTTTATATTTTCTTCAACGAAATTGTTTCTTTTTGTTTCACATTTAACTAATACAATGGGTTTATTTTTTACGGAAGGTTCGTATTTTCCGGGGGATGTCCGTTGTCCGGTCTGTGAAGCAAATAATCGTAAAAATCTCCATGATTTCCAAAGTTGAGATCCTAAAATTCCATACTTTTTTACGGACATTCCTCCGTTTTCATTATTTGTCTCCTGTAATTAAAAAAATATAGTGGTGTATCTTATCGATTGCTGTAAAGTTTACGTGGAATTTACATATTGGTCCTTTAAGATCGTTCGTGGACTTTACTCAAACCGTTTGTGGAGTTAATCCGCATTTAACTTCAGGTAGCGTCTGTAATATCCAAAATATATGGACATTAAATTTAATAATATGTAAGTAAAAATGACAATGCAGAGGGCAGTGTAAAAGGTGGAGGGCAGGATGTAATGGAGCCAAAAGGGAGAAGAAGGATGAAGTCAGCAGCAATACAGAAGCCCGGTGGAAGAATGGCGGAAGGATGTAATGGAGCCAAAAGGGAGAAGAAGGATGAAGTCAGCAGCAATACAGAAGCCCGGTGGAAGAATGGCGGAAGGATGTAATGGAGCCAAAAGGGAGAAGAAGGATGAAGTCAGCAGCAATACAGAAGCCCGGTGGAAGAATGGCGGAAGGATGTAATGGAGCCAAAAGGGAGAAGAAGGATGAAGTCAGCAGCAATACAGAAGCCCGATGGAAGAATGGCGGAAGGATGTAATGCAGCCAAAAGGGAGAAGGATGAAGTCAGCAGCAATACAGAAGCCCGGTGGAAGAATGGCGGAAGGATGTAATGGAGCCAAAAGGGAGGAGAAGGATGAAGTCAGCAGCAATACAGAAGCCCGGTGGAAGAATGGCGGAAGGATGTGGAAAGCTAGAGACGCACCCAGCTAACTTCACTTTTAGAGTCGCCTTCGAGGAGGATGGACGTGTTGGAGGAGGTCCCAACTGTTTTAGATGTGAGTTTTAGAACATATGTCAGTACAATTTTTATTATATGAAACGATCCTAAAATAAGGAAGAAGAGAAAACGTGTATCAAGTTTAACGTAGAGTCAGTAGAATATTGACGAAATCCGAAGCCCAGCATAAATTGCGGTAGGTGACGCCACGCAGCAAGGTACCTGTAAATTATAAGTAATATACACATGTATTCTAGGATAATTGTATAGAATAGGATTCTGATAAATAACCATAGATATCAATAATGTTTTCATCAAATATATTTATTAAAATCATCATGAAGTAAGTTTCTTTTTGTGTATTTTGCAGCCTCATGTCATCTTACTTCTTCAAAACTGTTGGTAATCTTGGCGAACCCACAAACCAATGAAGAAAATAAAGCATTACAATAAGGATTTATAATAACACGTCTACCTTGGATGATGTTAGCACTTCCCACTCCATGGGCCTTATTTAATATAAACTCATTACTGTATTTAAATAATAAAAACATTTAAAATGTGATGGTAAGATGTTTCATAGAGATAAAAGACATCATCAGTGGTACATCCCACCCACACGGGGAGTTGTCCTTTAACTGCTGTGCTGTGTGGGTGGTATGTACCACTGATGATGACGCTGTTGCGTTGAAAACCGGTTCTGGTCTAAAATAAAACTGTGGGAAGACAACAACTTTTATTTATAGGAAAAACATTTAATTAGAAACCTTTACAGTATGTCTGTTCCAAAGGAATTGTGACCACACTTGAAATTTTACACAAAGATGTACTTCAACATTTGTTCTAGCAGATATAATATAAATAATGGAATGTTCAGTATTTATTTATATATATACCTTCTGATTCTGAAGAAGAAAGATATGTACCAGGTAACTTTGTTTCGTCTGTTAGAAATAAACAGAATATTATTATTAATACAACAGGTTTATTTACTTATAAAGGGATCCAATATAGTACTCAAATAAATCTAATGCAGATAATTTATATTTTGATAATACACTCTAAATTTTTAGAGGTTGAGGAGTTTTCAAACCATCAAAGTTAACACCATCAGAGTAGGGCAAGTTTTGATCGAACGAAGTAATGGATGACAATTTTTGTAATCTGCAAAACCTATCTCTCTATATCTAAATATTACGAATTTCGCGGTCTAATTGGATCAAGTATCCCCCCGGCACTATATATGTGGTCAATTATAAGGGTGGATTGTTTGAGAAACAGAAGTCCCTCTTCATTTAGGATTTAGAAAAGAATTCTGCAAATATAATTCTTGAGTAAGGTTCGTAACTAATAAATATCTTAAAAGTAAACAAAATTAATTGAAAATATAACCTTCTAGACGGAATTTGATGAACGCTGCCAAAATTTAACGGCAAGTATTCTACTCTAAAAGTAGGTACCATATAAATTCAAAATTAGAAAAAAAAGGATGCCATTTGGGAATTATGAATTATAAAAATGTTGAAAAGAAATTATACAAAATTATATATATATATATATATATATATATATATATATATATATATATATATATATATATATATATAAATTGAAGTGATCTTTCTTGGGGTCTTAAAACTTTTATTATTATTCTGAAAATGATTTTACTTTTGGGGTTAACATGCGTACTCAGAAGGTGAACTAGGCTCTAGAGAGTTTAGAGAACAATTTATAAGACAACATACATTTATTAACTCAATTATTGACATATATTAGTGAGGCGTCCCTCCATAATATCTATAAAACATGAAACAATTTATATAGACTTAAATGTTCTTGTAACTCCCGCCATATGAAGGTGTCTATTGATGATCAGCCAGCCATTCGTCTCGATGTCGGAGAAAAATGTAAATTAAATGATTCCGTTACCTTGAAAGTCTTCTTTTTCTTAACCACACTCAAGCCGGTGGTTTCTCCTCCAGGATTCACGAAGATTGAGGAACTTCCAGTCCCTTCGAAGTAGGCAGCAGGGATGATCTCCCTCCAGCAGCAAAATGAGAGTCTTCGGTCTCCTACGTCAGCTCAAACAGGAGTCTCCTTCCTCCTACAGCTCAGCCAGGAATGTCTTCTCCTTCGACAGCTCAACTCTGAATAACTGCCCAGCTCAACAGCTGAACTCGGAATGACTACCTCCTCTAGTAGCTGAACGTGGACTGTCTACCTCCTCTGACACTTCAGCGAGGAGAGACTGTCTTCTCTAGTAGTTGAATGTGGACTGTCTGTCTCCTCTCGTAACTGAACGAGGACTGACTACCTCCTCTGATAGCTGACTGAAGACTGTCTACCTCCTCTGGTAGCTGAACGTGGACTGTCCCTTCTCGTAGCTGAATGAGGACTGACTACCTCCTCTGATAGCTGACTGAAGACTAACTACCTCATACCGCACTTCAGCGAGGAACCCTTGAATTTCCATCCCCTCCACTTTATGTATCTTCCACTAGTGCGCTTCTCGTGGTCGCTCTCATAACTATAATTACCAATCGGTCTGTGATATGCAATATATCACAATATATATATATATATATATATATATATATATATAATATATATATATATATATACTTTCTTATACCTAAAAACGTGTAGTAAGGTGAAATAAAGTAAAGTAAAACGTAATATTTTCCTCAATTATTTTTATAACGGATACAAAATTCGGTGAATCACCGGTTATGTACTTCCCCAACACGAATTAATTAATCACGTGTTCGCTCTCCCTCCAAAGCCAATCGACCATTTGGGCTAATACTCAATAATTGACTTGGCTCAACATTGGCTTACTAAATCATTACATCGGCAGTTAATAAGGTATTTATATCGAGCTCCTCATCCCTGGTCCCCCTTTCCCGTCGACCGATATTGCGGAAAAATAATAGGTGCCATCCTTATGGACACTTCCTAGACTTGCTAGCTACTGTCTCCTACTTTGGTTAGTACCTTGAACGTCTCCTTTCTAAACAGGCAGCAGTTATAAAACATTTTTTTTAAATAAATTGTTATCTATTTTTTTCAAAAAAATTATCTTTTTTGGTTAACATTTTATTCAGACTCCCATAAATCCGTATTTTTTAAGGAAAGTACACATTTTTGGAAAGGTCCGCTGCCTGGTCTGTAAAGGAAATACTCGCGAAAAAGTCCGCTGTCTTGAGAACAATCAGCAAGCATACTACGCATGCTGTTCAAATAAATGTCAAAACAAAATCAAGATATAAAAAACCCAAGGAGAGCGCCGGTAGCCCACTGGTAGCGTGCTTGCTTACTGAGCTCAAGATCGCGGGTTCAAAACCCGGCCGAGGCCCATAATTTATTTTATCTGGGAGGTGAAAACCTTGAGCACGCCGTCCTACGGAATGGACGTTGAGCCTGTACGATGTATGTCAGGTACTTGTTAAAGACCCCTATCCTAGGTGAATAACTATTTAGGATAGGCAACATTTTGGACTCCCACAGTAGGGTCGGGCTCATGTTCACCAGAGTGACGAAAGAACTCACTGGTAGTAGGCGATATGACCTTGTAGTTAAAGCCCGGGCATGAGTCACAATAACTAACTAGTAATAGAAACTTTCATATTTATCAATATACCTTTTGATTGTTCAGAAGAAGAAGATTCTTTACTAGGACCAGATTCATTTGATTTGTCTGTTAGAAATAGACATAATATTATTATTAATGTAGAAAGTTTGTAATCCAAAATGGTGATTTTGGTTTATTTTCGGGATTGGTGCTGTAAAACCTATGTAAACGTCGGAGTTGGGCAGGTTTTGATCAATTACATTGACAAATCACAATCAGATAAAGATAGGTTTCACAGTCCCCCAACAGAGGAAATTTTAAGTTCTGATTAACCTTATAAAAATAAATTTAAATATAAATAATTCATTGCAGAGGAGATACAGCAATTCGTCTTCGAGTTGCGCACAAGAGGCTTCAAGGACCGGCATAGAATTGTGTAGCCTAGCGGATACAGGTGGAACTAACAGATCCCTGCAAGATGATTGGTTCCCTATTTCCCCATCAAAACTCTATTTATCTACTGCAATTTTCTCCTAAGCCAACAACTCGTAAAGGACGCTTCACACTCTCGGCGAGACTATCCAAGAGTCAGCAAACACGAGAATGTGCAGTGTGCCTCTCGTTCTCGTGCATATTCGCCGAAAATCCTCGGCGAGGACGTCTCGCCGAAAGTGTGGAGCGGCCGAGGAAGAATAGAAGGGAATAGAAGGCCAGGGAGCCTCGGTGGTGTGCCTACCGACAGGATAGCTCCACCAGCCCGCCCGCTCTTGTGAAGGGAGGAGACAATCCCGCTTCCAGGTCTTCTAAGAATGCGGCTGTAACTCAGACCAGCGAGGAGATACCACAGCCTTTGTAAAGACTCACTGATACAGCACCATCATATCTTGGGTACTACAGCGGTATCAAGATCTATTTCTGTTGGGTGCAATCACGTTGAGATCCAAAGCAATGGAGCGGGGAATATCTCTCCGTGACATCTTGGCGAACCTATCAGGGACATAGCCACTTTGTGCAGAGGCAGAAGACGGGAAAAGCTGAACAGCCATTCGTGCCAATAAGTCAATAGGCTTCGGAAGATAAAAGATACAACCAACTCTCGGAGTTCGAATATGAGAGAAACCGCATGAGAATAAATCCTACATTATTGCCATTAGACAGACCATAAAAGGGTACAGAAAAGTGAGGCATAGAGAAAACGGATCAGTCGGATTGTGGCAGCTTGCTGCCACCTCACTGTGAACCATTTATTTGAGAGATGAAAAAACCTTGAGCACGCCGTCCTTCGGATGGGACATTAAGCGGTGGACCCGAGCGATTTCAGCAACTCATTAAAGACCCCTAACCCAGGTGAATAAAAAATTAATGTAGACAAAATTTAGGACTCCCGTCAGGCTCATGTCAACACGAGTTAGGAAAGAGCGCTCTGGTAGTAGGTGATATGACCGTGTAGTTAAAGCCCAGGCAAGAGTCATAATAACTAACTGTACTGTATATACGCTAACATTAAGGCAGCCTCTGTGCACACGGCTTTGTATTAAAGAAAAATATTTTTTTTTTCTTCAACTACATATGAGGAGTTTGGAGCCAGAGCGGACCAACTGGTTGAAACTGAACAGGTAGAAAATGGCAATTGAAAATTGAGTACATTTTGTTTATCTCCATAAATGGGCCCCAAATATTTATTTATATTTGAAATTTTAGAATAGTATTGGATGAGTGATCCCTTTTTGTGTTCTATAAAGTTTTTGAAGGCCGTATGAGGCTGTATTGTGACTTTGAAAATATATGCACAAAATACTTGTGGACTAAACTTAAAGTGCTGCTATCTATCACTGAAGTGAAGAAACTAAGTGATCCACACTGGTTTTGAAAAAGGGAACCTATGCCAACATCAAGATGGGAATAACTCATTTTCCGAAAAATTGTGGGTTGGTCCGCTCTGGCTCCAAACTCCTCATATATTTATAGCAGATATTAGCAATAAATGTTTTTGTATTTATCAATATACCTGATGGAGAAGGAGGAGAGCCAGATTCGAAATTGTTGAAAACTGAAAATGAAACATAAATAAAGAAATCAATAGTCACAGTTGAAACATAAATAAAGATCGTTCTCTTTTGTTTCACATTCAAGGAAAACATCTTTATTTAGGGCGATTGTAATTTGGTAAAACTCTACATCGGATTTGGAGGATACAAAGTGTTGGGAAAAAGGAGTAAGCTCGGTGTCAGATAGGAATCCTCCCAGGACACGATCTGTTCCAGCAACATCTGGATATTATGGGAGTCAGGGAGACGAGACGCAGCTCACTTCCTGGGCAAATCACAGAAAGATTTTAAGAATTTAGACCACGGGAGTATTCTTAGATTTGTCAAGAAAATTGGGAGTCCTCCATGAAAAGATTGGTACCTTCAGATCAAGGTTAGATAGGAAGAAGTCCAGCTGTTCCAGGGGATTGGTAAAAGCAATGGATGCTCAGGTCCCCAGGTGTATTTATTTTGGATCATTTGAAAAATGTTTATGTTTAGTATTGATGAGAAGGCCAGTTTATATGGTGCACACGAGGTTAGCACTGGCCAGACCAGGAGCTTGCAGTTACGAGCAGGTAAGATGGAGGGCTGTATTTCTGTGAACATTGGCAACAAGGAGGAGTCGGCTCATTGAATTGGCTTTCTGCCTCCTATGTCGTCAGGACTATGGAATTAGCATGTCTACATGTATATCTATATGTTGCAGGTAATCAACATACCTGGTACACCAAATGAGCCAAAATTGAAATAGCATATTACAATTGAAAACAGTAATAATTTAAACATGTTGATACGTTCGAAACTGTAATGATCTGAAATAGTTTTCAAATGTTGTTGAACAATTCTCTCTTGCACACTAATTATTCGGCCTTGGTTACACCTGTGCATACACTTTTGTTAAATTAGTTCAAATAATGATTTTTTTTTAGGAAATATAACTTTTTATTGAAAATCCTGGGTAGGCAAAATTTAGGACTCACATAAGAGCGACGGAAGGGCGCTCTGGCAGAATACGATATGACTTCGTCCTTGAAAACAGAATTGATATTGAACATTTTTTTATATGGTTCATAACTCCTGATCTGACTGCTACAAAAGACTACAATAGACAAGTTTCCTCTAGACAAATAAAAATAAATGTTTTTATTAGGCAAAGTACAAGTAACAAATCAACAAAATTTTCATTTAGAAACTTCGAAATAAGATAGTTTGAAATTGGAAAGTAAGGAGTCACTTCAAAGGCAACGAAGTCGAATGAAAAGGTTGTTCGCCGATTATGCTAATCTCAACTGTTGATCGGTTGGTAGACATGGGAAATATAGTTCAGAGATAAGCTGATAATTCTACTGTACACATAAACCTAGTCATGGGTCCAGCACATGCACCAGCTAATGATGCGGCACAAAAAAAAAAAGTCTTTGAAATATCATTTGTATTTTACCTAACTTATAATGATTTTACTTAGAAATTCCCAAATTTTAACATTACATAATCTGTAATATGGAATTTACCTGCCCAATATATTAATCTATACCATCCGTAAGCGGAATTTAAAAAAACATACCATCTAACTACAGGGTAAACCTGCACCAGACAGGTATTACAAAAAAATAGATAAAATTTCAATTGATAAAGTGATTGATGAATTCAAAAATAGGGAGTCATGTTGGCCGTGCGGGCTAGTGTGTAGGGCTTTGGTCGCATGGTCTCACCATGGTTTGCAGGTTCGAATCTCCGTCTAGGAGTGAGTTTATTTCGTAGATAGAACGCCCTCCCGCGGCCATGGATGTCGTAAATATAACTAGATAACACATTGACATGGCTAATATGCACCGTACATAAGCCCAAAAAGAAAAAAAAAAAAAAAATCAAAAACATTGTTGAAAGACATAATATGTTGTTATAAATTATGAAGATTTTTGTAAAAATGTTGTGGCGCCCCCCACATGTCTTATTTATTCGTTTTATTATTTTGAATTAATTAATAATTATTAATTAATTCAAAATAATAAAACGAATAATCGATAACATTTAATTTAATGTAATTTAAAAACATATGTTTTATGAAAAAGACAATCAATATACTTGTTATGTAGTTAGTTTGAGTTGGTTCTCGTTAATTAAAAATATTTTAAAAACTGAAGTTTATTAGCTTTCATAACCGCTAAAATGTAAACAAAAGTTTGTGTAAATAATGCACATAATAGTTAGTTATTATGACTCATGCCCGGGTGTTGGGTTTGGGTACAGGTTAAATGAGAACTTCGAGTAGAACAAGAGATATATTTATTTGGACAACACCCTTATTACAAAACCGCGTGGTAACGAACACAAAGTCAGTTGTTCAATAATAAGTCCCATACCGCGTGGGAACTACACAGTCACTCACTTACTGTGCTTGGTAACAGACGACTCACTTTATACCCGCGTGGTAATAAACAACTCACTTCCGCATGGTAACTAACGACTCACCTTATACCCGCGTGGTAATAAGGACGAATCCATTCCGCACACCGCGTGCTGGCTCGACCCAGACTCTCAGTCCACCCCGCGTGGTGACCAACTGGTCCCTCTCGTTGTTAAGAGACGACTCACTTTATACCCGCGTGGTAACAGCCAATTCAACCAACTCAGTCCACCCCGCGTGGTGCCCAACTGCTAACTCACTCAAGTAGTTCATCAACAACAAATCGATTCTTTTGGCGAGTTCTCGTATTCACTCGCACTCAACTCGCGACTTAACACCGGGCTTTAACTACGAGGTCATATCGCCTACTATCAGAGCGCTCTTTCGTCACTCTGATGGACATGAGCCCGGCTCTACTGTGGGAGTCCTACATTTTTTATACAGGCTCGGGACCATCGCTTAACGTCCCATCCGAAGGACGGCGTACTTAAGTTTATTTTACCTCCCAGATGAAATAAACTAAAGGGCCTCGGCCGGGTTTCGAACCCACGATCTTGAGCTCAGAAGGCAATCAAGCATACCACTGAGCTACCAGCGCCCTCTAATGCACATAATAAAAACAGTAATATATATAATTTGTATACATATTTTTTTAATTAATAAAAAAAAATTAAGCTTCTTACACCAGAAATTCTCGATTATTTTAATAAACTTTTCCGAAATTTTGTTATAATATTATTAATATACTAATATATCAATGATTACAGATACATCCTTGTATCTCTATGATAATATTCCTACTTAAGTAACGCAAGGAGATAAATAAAAAAATAAGAGAATCTCTTGAACTATTTTAATCTTGTTCACATATATTAGTGATTATATTTATCCATTCAGCTCGCACGTTCATTAACGACACCTCTGTGGTCGATCGCACACCAACTCAACAAAACGCTTTGTCGAATGTTGTTATCTCAGTGCGTTTTCAACAGATCAGTTTACATTGATTAGTAAAAATATAAAAACATGTTTCGACACAATTAGACATATCGAGAGTTCGACACCCGAGTCTTGTTTAGCTCTGAAGAAAATAACTGCGCAAGCGTCTTTCCTCAATCGTCTAGTGAGATAAGCACTTTCGTTCCAACGTTGGAGGTTAAAACGGTTTTATTTTAGAAAATTTCTGGTCTTTACGATTTGCAAAAAACATAAGAACTTGTGGGTGAATCATTGGCTACGTTTGTGATGTATGACTTCCTCAGCACGAATTAATCAATTACGTTTTCGCTCTCATTCCATAGCCATTCGACAGTTAAGGCTAAACTCTCTAAAACAATATTTGACTTACATAGTGGCTTCTGAATCCTCATACTAAATTTTGTGTCGATACATTCATTACATCGGCAGTTATTGGGATTTTTGAGTTGGGCCCCCTCCACTGACCCCCTTCCATCTATTTCTGCTGAATCCTCTGAAACTTCATTGGAGTCGTCCTTGTACGGTTTTGAATTTATATATGAAATTCGTGTCAATACATTCATTACAACGGCAGTTAATTAGAGTTTTTGTGTTAAGCCTCCCCCCCCCCCCCCCCCCCCCCCCCACCCCTTCCATCTGGCCGATTATGTATACCCTTATATATTCCTTATTTGATTAATTCTTGCTGGGGCATTACGTAGCCACTGACTAACCTATTTTTTTATTTTTTTTTTTGCAAAACATAAAGATCAGAAATTCCTTCTGAAAAAAACGGTGAATCACCGTTTTTTTTTCCCCCCAATTTTTTTAAATAAAAACAATTCTTAACATCTTCCCGAAAATTTCAAAACTGTCCTCAGCACCATTACTCACCATGATCCAAGTTACTCACAAAGTCAATCAGGAATAATATACAACAATAAATAAATGGTTATTTCATAGATTTATTTATTCATAATCTCACATAGGAACTGATAAATAAGACAAAAGTTTATAATAATGAGCAAAATATGAGGTGGACATCTTGGTTAAAACATAATATTATATATATATATATTATTTGTTAAAATTGTTTCCAATGGATATGGTCTTAATACAAAATAATTCTTGTGAAATGTGGTAGTGTTGGCCACAAATAAATGAACGAATAATTTTCACTTTTGATTAATTTTGTGTTTTCAATCAATTTCTTTTTGTGGCATTAGATTCCGGTAAAAACATCTGGAGCAACGCAATTAGTGGAACAAACAATAATAATAAAGTTGTCCGTGAATCAGCGGCTATGTACTTCCCAGCACGAATTAATTACGTTTTTGCACTCCCTATAAAGCCAATCAATCGTTTGGGCTAAAACTCGATATTATCCATAGTAAATTTTGTGGTGAATCATTAGATCGGCAGTTATTAGGGTATCTGAGTCGAACCCCCTCCCCTTCGCCCGATTTCGCCGAAACATGAATGAACCGATTACATACCTTCCCCTATACTACGTATGGCTGGGGAAGTACAACATATTTTATATATTAATGAATAATGTATTTAAACTCCTTATGTGTCAAATAGGGTGGAGCAGCCCTACAATAAATGTAGTACCATATCGTTAGATACTACGTTATTCCAGATATTTTCTGTCCAACTCCAACAAGATTTTTAAACCTGATTGAAATAAATTGTTTCGATTAATTTTTTAGGCCTTAATAATATAAATATCGTAAATAATTCAAAAAGTGAATTTTTAGTATTTTATCTTTAATTCTTTTAATAAAGAATAGTATTATTATTTTTTTTTTTTTTAAGATAGGAAAGCTTCATAGAGAATTTGTTTTCTTATTTTTCATTTTCTTTAAAAATATAGCTCATTAAAAACATGGTTAGGTATTATAGCTACAGATAATATACCATATTTACAACAATATATAATGGTTCAAATGTATATCAATAATTATATTGTTTATAATTTACACAAGGATCATTCCACAAAATATCACCCAAGTTGATTTCAGATAAATTTAAAAAAAATTAAACTTAATAAAAGTTTTTTTCACATGTAGACACCAGATGTGGATTTTTTTTTTTTTGTATAGCCAATTGTTTCGCATCTAGTGTACTTCTAGGAGTTGGGTTATGAACAGAAAGACATCCGTCGAACACTCGTTTGGTTCCGTTAAACGGTCTTCCAACTACGATACCCTAGAAGATTGATTTTCGTAAAACAAAATTATTTTCCTGATTGACTACATAAAGAAATAAATTGCACGTTTCAAGTTTATAGATGTCAATTGTTGATCTGTAAATATTTAAAAATATTTTCAAAAAATTATCAGAGACCAGCTTGCGTGATACTTGACAGAATTGACACAATAAAATGGCTAGTTATGATTTTATAAAATAAACAAAAAAAAGTCCTACGTTTCTTTCGATAAATGGTTATCTTAATTATTTATATATATTTTTTAAATTTATATATGTGTATAATATCTTATATATATTTTTTTGTTTAATTACATTTTTTTAATCTTATCTATTATATATAAATTTTAAATTTGGTCAATACGACAATTATGGAGATTTCTTATAAAGACATACGCTCTTAGACACATTCAAACAAGCACATACTTCTAAAGAATGGCAGCTAAGGCACAAATATTACATATCCAATTCATCAGCAATTTTTTTTTCGATTATCAATTCATAGAAAAGGATAATATTGATTATTGATGAAAAAAAAATCACTTATCTGAACTACGAAAGAAAAGAAAACTATTTTCAGCCCCCCTTTCTCGCTATCTTTTGCCGCATTCGCTTCTCAACAATGTTGTTTAAATCCGTTATTTTCATCATAGGAAGACTCAAAATATAATATAATAATAGTTTGTTTGAGCTGTTTTCCCCCCGTGATCAGACAAACAAACAAACAAACTCGAAAGTTAAAATCCTATGGTCTTTGTTTGACCTGAAACGGATAAGACCCAATTATAAGGTCAACCCACAAGTAATGACGGGTTTTCGAAATTATTTATATTTACTTAATTATGTCAATTTGAGTACACTGTTTAAAAAGGGATTAATAACTCACTTTTTCATCCTGCTATTGTGGGTGAAAAACAGATTTTCTCTAGTTTAATTTTTAAATGGAAGTAATAAGTGAGCATCCCCGGCATGTGTAAAAAAGGCGATAAGGCGGCTACCATATACCGAAGAGTGGTGGACATTTATCAAAAAAAAATTGGGGAAACGCCAGTGCCGCAGGCTAGGAGAGGCCTCCATCCTCGAAGGTTCATTTGGTGGGGTATGCAAGGAAATTATTCGTTATAAATGTTTGAAACGAAAACCAAGTATATTGAGAATAATCTGACTGTTTAAAGCTAACCTTGTTAGGAAAAAACATTCTTCTCTGGACAATAGACGCGAAATTTTATTGCACAATGCGAGAACTCACCTTGCAACAACTACACACTTGAGAGTTGGGAAAATAGAAGTACCCCACCGTATTCTCGGGACACAGCCCCTGTAGATAACCATCTGTTCAGGAGTATCCAGAACATTCTAATTCTAAGAGGAACAAATCGTTTTATTTTTCAAATCAATGTCTAAAGGTTATTTTTTTAAGTTGTAGAAAATGTTGGAAAATATTTAACTATTTAATACATCACTCATTAAAACTTAATACAGTGAGTTTTATATTAGTTTTTATCCCAGAATACAAAAACCGACATCACTTATGGGCTGGCCGATAGTCTTCAAAAATACCCAACGTAGAGCAGAAAACCGCAAATTTCACAAATTTATTTATAAAGATTATTACTATGTACATAATTACCTAAATCTAATTAAGGTACTGCCTACTTTGTTTAATTAATTAATCATTTATATAAAGTGGTTTTATAAATATATATTTAAGGTGCGCTATTTTGTCAATTTACGATCCCTATTTATCCTAATAGGGTTATTATTGAAGAACTGAGCCTTTGTTTTCTCGTTGTTATATTCGCAACATTCGCGGGAGTTGTCAAGAACGTAACCCTCGCGAAAGTTGACGAACCAAAAATAGAAATTTAATAGTGATTTTGGTGGAGTTACAAGTACTCAACTAAACTATTATTTTGCATTGCTTGAGAGAAAGTAGATCCTCCAGTGAAATCTTGCACTTTGAATTTCTAAAAATTGGGATGCAGATGGACATATAATACTTGTGCACTAAGCCATCGATATATGTGAAGCAGTGAGCAAAATCATACTTTTAGTTTGGAGTTTTATATTTTGGGTTTATTTCTCGAAAATGTGATGACAGAAAAAATAAATAAATAAATAGAGAGAATTTTGTTACTTTTTGAAGATTTTCATAACATTTGTTTCACTCAAATAGGTTTAATATGAACGAAAATACAGCGATGTTTAGAGAAATAATATTAAAGTAGAATTGGGAGCAAGGGCAGGGATCCTAGCTCAGGGCTCAGATATTAGATTCCTGTAAAGATACTCACTTCAGAGGCCGTTCAGTTAAATATTTAAATTATACAAAAATATATTTCATATTGTTGTTATATAGCGTCACTTTACTAAAGCCTTTTCGTTAAATCGAGAAATTGTTGATAAGATCAACAAGTTGTTGATAAGATTTAATCATTCTGGTAAAGATTTTTAAAGAATAATAAAATGGAAAAATATATATTTTTTTTACTGTTAAAATATAATTTCTGATTTTCTTGATTCTAGTAGAATATATTATATTTTACTTGAATAAAGTAAAACTATATTTTAAAAGTTTGTCGTTTCATTTTGCTTTCTCGACTTAAAGTAGTATGGTTTCCCCCACTGCATCACATATCTAGGGTGACCCAGGGTTGTCACTTCAGGAGATCCAACATGAGTTATCGCCAAAAAAAACTTGTTTTTTAATACTTTTGGAAAATGTAACTTTTCGAATGCGTCTGGTTCAGAAATAAGACGTTGTAGATAAATTTTCCAGAAAAAAGAACTCTACTCTCACAAATCTTTCTGTGTATTCAAAATAAAACAAATCTCAAGAACGCTCTATTCGTATTTATTTATAAATATTATTAATTTACTTTACTCCAGCTGTTCAGTGTATAGAGGATGTTATTTAATCAGTACAAAATTCCATGTTGACATTTTCCCGGAACGTCATACTTTCCCACCACCCGATCCAAAAAACATGGTAAAAAAATCAAATGGCTGTGGACACATCTCCTGAAAGAATGGATGTATTAAAGCAAAAATGTGGATTAGACCTCCCTAGGAGTAAGACATCTAACGATTTTGAGCCAAATTGGCCAAAAAGAAAAGGAAATTTAGGGGCTTAGCAAAAAAATTCTAATACTTAATTATTATGACTCATGGTCTGGCTTTAACTACGAGGTCATATCGTCTACTACCAGAGCGCTCTTTAGTCATTCTGGTGGACATGAGCCCGACTCTACTATAGGAGTCCTAAATTTTGCCTACCCTAAATTTTTATTCCCCAAGGGCAGGGGTCTTTAACGAATACCTGACATCGTACAGGCTCGGGACCATCGCTTAATGTCCCATCCGAAGGATGGCGTGCTTAAGTTTATTTTACCTCCCATATAAAATAAATTAAGGGCCTCGGCCGAGTTTCGAACCCACGATTTTGAGCTCTGAAGGCAAGCACGCATACCACTGAGCTACCGGCGCCCTCTAAATTTCTAATATCTTAAATGTGGATTCAGAAGTGCACAAATAAGGCAAATCTTGATTTTCAACCGATTCAGGGATACTAGAGGAAGAACGGAAACTACTCAACAATGCTTCTTGATTAGACTAACGTAGTAACAGATTTATTTATTGCAAATTTAATTTTTGTTTTAAACAAGTTTTTTTGGCAATGACTTTTGAACAGGGCATGACTTTTGAACCTTTCTGTAATTTTGGCCTCACAAATATAATCCTGGCTCACCCTCTCTACTGCCATATTCTGTCCAAAGACCGTCTAAAAAATGTTCAACCAAGCTACAAACAACAGAAGTGATTCATATAATGAGCAAGAAAATTGACATCGTTATGGTAGGTAATGTACATAAAAAACAAAAAAAAAATATTTATATTTCCTTCATGTGTATGTACATAAAGGTATAATACTACTTTTTTTTGCAACATAATCCTCAAATATCGTACATGTAAGAATTCGTGATATAGAAGGAAATCTAGAGAGATTTTTCAATATTTTGTGAAATAGAGAATGAATTAAATAATAAATGTGTATTGTTAATATACACCAATAAAAAAATGAATAAAGGAAACAAGTCCCTAACGATTAGCATATTTGCCATCAGTACGAAAATAGCGTAATTGTTGTCAGGATGGTTGCTACAAGGTTGAGCTGTAAACAACATTGTTGTATTAGTGAATACACAGTTCAACTATATTGCGCCCCCTTCCCACTTTGAGGGTTCCATTGGTCGAAGACAAACGGACTATAGGCAGATTTTTCTAGAAAAGTAAACTGAAAAACTTTTTAAAACAATTCTCCTTAAAATGTATTCTCAGAAACGTTCCTTAACTTAATTGACCGAAAAATAATATTAAATTGGCTTCTATTTTTCCCTGATACATTAATAGACAATACAGATTGACAATTATAAAAAAATTGACACAATATAAAACTTAAATCTAGGATAGATTGAGATATAAATTTTTCAGGACAAACAGACATTAGAATAGCCAACATAAATAATAAATTTTGTGAAAATTGTTTCAAAATATTCAATTACAATCAATTAATAGACAGTAATTAAAGGAAAATTGAACAGTGAAAAGATATCGCACAAAAATACTTTGTTCACTTTTTTTATTTTAATTGATGTAAATGAATAAATTTAAATTGTTGAAAATATATCGCATAAAAATATAAGATAAACTATTGAAGAAATTCTAAGTCGCGTTTATTATTTTAATTATACTTTTCTTTCTTAAAAATTTGTAAACAATTTTGAGGGCATTGAACTTGATGGTAAATTGAATCAGGAGTTTAAAAAATTAAAAACTAAAATAAAAAAAACTCAACAAACTAAAGAATTAATTTGAACACAAAGGGAAACATTCGTCGAACGTTAACATCATAGATTATTATAAATATAAGAATTTAAATTATTATTGATTTTTTTTTATCCTGTAATTATAATATTTTGAACATTTATATAAGTATATACAGAACAAGTATATGATTATACTAACGTATAATATGTATATAATATCATTTATACAAATTTAACGAATTAAACAAAGTGCGTAGTACTTAATTTTAAATATACTTACAGATGTTTAACACTATATCTATATAAACATTTGAAAATACAATAATATTTTTATTTATTTAAAAATATTTAATATCATAAATAATAACATTATTATTTATAATAATTAAAAGTTTTCGAACATTTTTTATAACAAATATATAAAATATGTATTTAGTCTTGTAACTCTAAGCTCACGGCTCGTTTTTAATTAAACTCAATGTTTTAACGTCAAATTATCTATTTGACAAAATTCTCATTTCGGAGGAGTTTCGCGTTTTTTTTAATGAACATTTTTATGGTTAATGTGAAAAAATTCTACATTAATCCTACACAAACAAAAGTTGGATTGGATAAACTAAGTAGGTGGTTAGTGCCATTAACTCTTATTCTTTCACGATTTATAAACAATAAATGTATACTTTTAAAAAAAAAGATAAAATTGTTAAATACCAAGAGTGGTAGCGTACCACTGAATGGGAATAGCTAACCAACTGGTGGCACTTGAATATCTGGGCGTCCCTGCAAAAAACATTGCCAACCTCTGGTATAAATGCTAGTTTTCTTAGTGAAATGAACTCTGGGAGGGGAGCAAGAGGGCAGAAGTGTTGATGAATAGTTCAGAGTCAAGAACCGCAATGTGCGCAGCTCGCCCGACCAGAGAGTTGTGGAGTGGTCAATGTCTCCTAAGTTGACTATCTGAAGTACTTGAGCCCGGCGACAACGAGGAACTTCTCAATGAATAGTTCAGAGTCAAGAACCGCAATGTGCGCAACTCGCCCGATCAGAGAGTTGTGAAGGGGTCAATGACTCCTAAGATGACTATCTAAAGTACTTGAGCCCGGCGACAACGAGGAACTTCTCAATGAATAGTTCAGAGTCAAGAACCGCAATGTGCGCAACTCGCCCGATCAGAGCGTTGTGGAGTGGTCAATGTCTCCTAAGATGACTATTTAAAGTACTTGAGCCCGGCGACAACGAGGAACTTCTCAATGAATAGTTCAGAGTCAAGAACAGCAATGTGCGCAACTCGCCCGATCAGAGCGTTGTGGAGTGGTCAATGTCTCCTAAGATGACTATCTAAAGTACTTGAGCCCGGCGACAACGAGGAACTTCTCAATGAATAGTTCAGAGTCAAGAACCGCAATGTGCGCAACTCGCCCGATCAGAGAGTTGTGAAGGGGTCAATGTCTCCTAAGATGACTATCTAAAGTACTTGAGCCCGGCGACAACGAGGAACTTCTCAATGAATAGTTCAGAGTCAAGAACCGCAATGTGCGCAACTCGCCCGATCAGAGCGTTGTGGAGTGGTCAATGTCTCCTAAGATGACTATTTAAAGTACTTGAGCCCGGCGACAACGAGGAACTTCTCAATGAATAGTTCAGAGTCAAGAACCGCAATGTGCGCAACTCGCCCGATCAGAGAGTTGTGAAGGGGTCAATGTCTCCTAAGATGACTATCTAAAGTACTTGAGCCCGGCGACAACGAGGAACTTCTCAATGAATAGTTCAGAGTCAAGAACCGCAATGTGCGCAACTCGCCCGATCAGAGAGTTGTGAAGGGGTCAATGTCTCCTAAGTTGACCATCTAAAGTACTTGAGCCCGGCGACAACGAGGAACTTCTCAATGAATAGTTCAGAGTCAAGAACCGCAATGTGCGCAGCTCGCCCGATCAGAGAGTTGTGGAGTGGTCAATGTCTCCTAAGTTGACTATCTAAAGTACTTGAGCCCGGCGACAACGAGGAACTTCTCAATGAATAGATCAGAGTCAAGAACCGCAATGTGCGCAACTCGCCCGATCAGAGAGTTGTCAAGGGGTCAATGTCTCCTAAGATGACTATCTAAAGTACTTGAGCCCGGCGACAACGAGGAACTTCTCAATGAATAGTTCAGAGTCAAGAACCGCAATGTGCGCAACTCGCCCGATCACAGAGTTGTGAAGGGGTCAATGTCTCCTAAGATGACTATCTAAAGTACTTGAGCCCGGCGACAACGAGGAACTTCTCAATGAATAGTTCAGAGTCAAGAACAGCAATGTGCGCAACTCGCCCGATCAGAGCGTTGTGGAGTGGTCAATGTCTCCTAAGATGACTATTTAAAGTACTTGAGCCCGGCGACAACGAGGAACTTCTCAATGAATAGTTCAGAGTCAAGAACCGCAATGTGCGCAACTCGCCCGATCAGAGAGTTGTGAAGGGGTCAATGTCTCCTAAGATGACTATCTAAAGTACTTGAGCCCGGCGACAACGAGGAACTTCTCAATGAATAGTTCAGAGTCAAGAACCGCAATGTGCGCAACTCGCCCGATCAGAGAGTTGTGAAGTGGCCAATGTCTCCTAAGTTGACTATCTAAAGTACTTGAGCCCGGCGACTACGAGGAACTTCTCAATGAATAGTTCAGAGTCAAGAACTGCAATGTGCGCAGCTCGCCCGATCAGAGAGTTGTGGAGTGGTCAATGTCTCCTAAGTTGACTATCTAAAGTACTTGAGCCCGGCGACAACGAGGAACTTCTCAATGAATAGTTCAGAGTCAAGAACCGCAATGTGCGCAACTCGCCCGATCAGAGAGTTGTGAAGGGGTCAATGTCTCCTAAGATGACTATCTAAAGTACTTGAGCCCGGCGACAACGAGGAACTTCTCAATGAATAGTTCAGAGTCAAGAACCGCAATGTGCGCAGCTCGCCCGATCAGAGAGTTGTGAAGGGGTCAATGTCTCCTAAGTTGACTATCTAAAGTACTTGAGCCCGGCGACAACGAGGAACTTCTCAATGAATAGTTCAGAGTCAAGAACCGCAATGTGCGCAGCTCGCCCGATCAAAGAGTTGGCGGTGGAAGGGAGCGCATGATGTACGTCATAGCGAACCAAGGTCACATCCCGCTTCCGAACTAAAGGCCACATTATATTCTGTACCATTTCTCTGTAAGCACTCCCTGTAAAAAAACAAACAACATTACTAATACAGAACTTTCCGAAAAAACAAAGTATGATTTTATATATAATATATATATATATAAAATAGTTTAAAAAATTAAATATATAATAGTTAACAATAATATAAGAAAAATAAGAGGGCGCCGGAAGCTCAGGGATAGCGTGATAGCCTACTCAGCACAAGATCGTGAGTTAGAAACCCGGACTAGGCCCTTACGTTTTTACGTCATCTGGGAGGTGGAAAAACCTTGAACACGCCATCCAACGGATGGGACGTTAAGCGATAGTCCCGAACCTGTGTGATATTAGGTACTCGTTAAAGACCCCTACCTGGTGAATAAATCTAGATAGACAAAATTTAGAACACTCACAGTAGAGTCGGTCTCAAGTCCATCAGCGCGACGAGAGAGCGCTATGGCAGTAGGCGATATGATCTCGTAATTAAAGCCCGGGCATGAGACACAACAACTAGGTAACTAAAAAAAACTTCATATGGTAGGAAGAAATATACACAGGGTGTTGAAATTTTATAGCATCACTGACTTTTCTCTTGAATGATGATCATGCATACAAAATCTCAAACTTTTTCTTATTTCAGATTGAATCACGTATTTTTCGTGACGTATTCTGAAACTAGATTAAAAAAAGCTTTGAACAATACTCCGTTGGATATTCACTGAGATATTCAGTGTTGAATAAATATTTTTCCTGTCAGTTCTTATTATTTTATTTTTTTTAACCAAAATTTTTCAAGTGAAAAGAGTATTTTTTTTAAAATCTAGCTAATGCTTGTGGAACTTCGACGTGAAAAAAATTAATATTTTTATTGTAATATTTAAGTATAGCAGGCGATTTTAGTCTGATCAACAAATCGATTAATTTCCCGAGTTCGAGACATCCTACCTATTACAAATATCTTCAATATCAAACGCTGAAAACTATGGGGAAAAGGTAAAGGAAAAAGCGGAGACTTTTTCAAACTTCAACATTGAATATCTCAGAGAGTTTCCAACGAATTGAACTCGTTCAATGCTCATTTTTCGTTCAAAAAAAATCTAACTTCCGAATTTAGCAAGAAAAATGTGTGATACTGTTTCAACTAAGGAAGACGAGTTCGAGATATCAAAGACCTGATACTTGACTGGTGAGGGTGCCTACCTATGGAAGAGGTATCTTTGACAGCGGCCTTGCAGAGCTCTATCCTGGCCGAATGAAGAGGAACATAGCGGTCCTGGGAGGAACCACACAACAACACGTTCCTAAAAAAAAAAATAAAAATAATAATACTAGTCAGGTTGGTTTATTTCGTTATGAAAATATTAGATCAAGGAGGGGAAAAAAAACTAATATTTTTCATGTAAAGTGCCTTAAAAATATTAATTTTCTGCATTCTTTATTCTCAGGCAACGTCGGGTGAACCTTCTAATTTATAGTATAAGGCATTTATTTATGTAATTTTTATGTGCCTTTGTAGTATAGTTGGAGAAGATGGATAGAAGACTTCTCCAGGCTCAGCGACCGTATTTCTCTACGGTCCAAAGCCCGTTCAAGGATCCTAAAACACAATGCAGCTCCAGGTCGAAGCCGATCCAGATCTATGAGTGTGAAACGTGGACTCCGTTCTCACTTCTTGAAATGTGTCTCCAGACGTTTGAGAATAATGTATAAATAAAAATAAATTTCCATGGGCAGGAAAACAGAAGAGTGAAGGATCAGAACGAACAAAGAGCTGGAGGACATCGTCTGCCAGTACTCGATATATAATCAAAGCGTTTACGGTGGGCTGGGCATACAGAGAAGAGCAGAGCGCAGACAGCGAGGGATGCCTTAGAACCACATGTGGTGATCTGGCGACCGGTGGCGCATCAGAAGGCTCGGGTGGGAAGTTAAAGAGCTTCACGGCCCGTCGCCAAAGGAGTGTTATATTATACACACGCGGTGTACATTAAGTAATGCCACGATACACAATATTGTAAGATGTATTAAATAAAGTTCTTACTTGAAATAGATGAGGTTGCACCGCTGGGAGAGCCTATAGAGAAAGGTGTCCCGAACGTCCGGTGCATCTCGGAGTGACAACTGCAGCAGCGAACCTGACTTCTTCCATTTTTGCATAAACCACATACCTGCAACAAGAGAAAATTTAGAAACTAATAAGTCTACTCCTATTTTCGTACATGATAGTTGAAGCCGGTTTCCGTAAGTGGAAGCACTGTAATTGACTTTAATTTGCTCTAATGTAAGAACAGAAGACTAAACCTACTCCATAGATAGATTTATAGATCTACTTCCCATCCCAGGGTCCATTTGAACCCCAATTGTCATCGAAAGCTATCATAACAGGAACCTCAAGTGTTCTTTATTCTTCTCTTATTCTTCTGATTGAGACCCAAGTGAGACCATATATTGAAGTTCAAGAAATGATAAACTGATATGGTCGGAATGAAAAAATTATTTTTCATCGACTTGCATTCAGACGCAAAAGAATAGTCTTGGAATAATGGAGGACTGTCTTAGAAATTGCATGTAAAAGATCATGATCTTCCACTTGTGTCAATGTTCTTCTAAAACGATAATATATATATATAAAGTTTTAAATTCTGTTTCGGAAAAACAATAGTTAAAAAACATTTGATCTGGTTTTCCTTTATCAAAACGATAAACTTTAATCTTCATTTAGGCCGCGCCGCAGTGTTACCATTTGCGTCAATATTCTATTTAATAAACAAGATTGGCTAATGTTTTAAGATGTCATCGCACTGAAGTTCCTCAATATTATTTGGGAAGCTATGTTTATTACCTTGTCTTATACATTTTTTGATGAACATAAACTGTACTATTTGACTAGATCAAAAAAACGTGATGATTAGACATTGTAGCCACTACGAATTGATATCGACAGTTTTTCTCGGCCAGCTACATTTAGATGTTATTCGATTTGTAACTCCAATTTTTCCAACTTTGACTTATTAGTTTTCCTTGTAACTCCACGAAATATACTATTGTTCTATCAATTAAGCCATATCCTCAAATGAGATGAATAAGAGAACATTATAACTGTAAGAAATGCAATCCTTTTAAATCTAAAAAATCTCAAACTAAAGAAGAATAACTAAAAAACCTCAACTTTAAAACAAATCATTGAAAAAATTATAATATTAATTATATAAGGTTTTTGTAACGAAAGTATTTACATACATAAAATGAGAATTAATAAAGTGACTGAAATGCGAATTGTTTAAATTACCATCTTATACACAAATGAATGC
Organism: Aradus depressus; assembly: GCA_963662175.1. Classification (NCBI taxonomy): domain Eukaryota; kingdom Metazoa; phylum Arthropoda; class Insecta; order Hemiptera; family Aradidae; genus Aradus; species Aradus depressus. The sequence continues at coordinate 50,021,201 of OY759214.1, read as the reverse complement.
ACGAACTCGACGAGATCGAAAATATCTAGACAAGTATTAATTGTAAGTTTGTTTCAAATTTTGAATTGTTTTGTCGAGGAAGTGCGAGGGCATTATTCAAAGATATAGTAGCTTCGACCAGTTTCGAGAAAAAACGTCTTATCGAATTGATGTTGGCTTTATGGAAGACGTTATGATTTGAGCAAGACCTCGAGGTTTATTTTTAGGGTTCCATAGCTTGGAGACCATTTTTGAAACCCTGTTAATGAATATTTGTCACATTGGCGTCAGCAGTCTGAATATGTTACTGAAATATCTATTTAATAAATGTATATTTATGAATACATCAAAAAACCATTTTTCATCTATAGAACCCTTCAGTGTGTAACCTGGTCACACTTCTCTATCATTTTTTTTTTTTTTTTTTTTTTGAACACTGCAATTATGTAGGCATGAGTGGAAGCTATAATAATGAGAGTTACCCATGTTGACAAGTCCGGAGTTGTTGTAGAGGGTACCGAGGTGAGGCCCAGACAAGGAGAGGAAGGTGTGGAGCCTTGGGAGGAGATGTTTGAGCTGAGCACGTCCAATGGCCGCCCGGATGATGATATTGCCGAGGGAGTGGCCCACGAAGGAGACCCGGGACGGCAGAAGTCCGCCTCCGGTAGTCTCGATATGGTACAGGATCTCAGCGACCAGGCGGTCCGTCATCGTGTCAAAGTCGGAGAACGTGTCTCCCTACACAACAAACTACAATAAGTACTTCCCCTATTTGCTGGTTTTCATTAGGTTTAGAGGTGTTTCTAACTTATTTTTATTTTAAAATCTAGGATGTAAATAACAGGAAGAAAAGAAATGTTTAAAGAATATAGAATCATCCCTTTATTTTCATTTTTTCCCATCTCATTTTCTCTCCAAGTACTTCTATATTCTATAGACGGCATCCTCTGACATTTAACCGGCAATATCTGGTATCTACTAAGCATATGTTCTACATATTTTATTGTCTTTCTTATTTTAAATATTAGAAAATACAAGGGGGCGTTAGAGGGACTCTGAAAGACAAGACGGCGGCGGCTGATTTCGCAATGGAGCTATTTAAAAATTTAATATCTATGGATTATCGGACCTTATCTTACAAATTCTGGAAATAATAAAAATAATGTTTCTTAAAATTGATGTTTCCTTTTCTCAGAAACTATTTATCATTTTTACATAAAATTATCATAAAATGTTTACAAGTAATTTGTCACAACCGTAGCGGAGGATTTGAATATCTTCTGAATAAATTGAGAAAAAAATATTTCTCTCCTCAAAACAAAAATATATGTTTTTAAATATAAAAATCACATTTTTGATTGTATATTATGCTGCTATGAATTTATGAAAATAATCAAAATTGATTGATTAGTTCCAAAGAAATAAGTACATATCGTTGAGTAGTTTCGTATTGTGAGTTCACAACCTTCCGAAATTGCCTCTCAATACTTACCTACTTGATAATTCTGTGTAATTGTATCTTTGTTTAAAAAATAAATGATTTATTAAAATTTATTTCTCAATATATCATATTTTTTCATATACTTTATAGATGAGGTGAAATATATGCTATGAAAGAGGACAGCAGTCCAAAAAAGTTTAGGAACCACTGACGAATAAAAACAACAATAATAAAATCGAATAGGTTTTAGCTGTGGGGGCAACTAACGGGAAATCGTTTATTGATGGATGGGCTCAAAGATTAGAATTGACGGGGTTAGAATCAAATTGATCTAAATGACATTTTTAAAAAAGTGTGCATTAAGTGCTTAACTGATTTAAAAAATCTATAATTTATCGAAACCGGAAATATTTTTTCTTCGGCTTTTATTGTGAAAGTTGCTGTTAACAAACCATAAAATTGAATAAAAATCTTAATTTCAAGGTATTGAAAACACATATCACTATTGATATGTTTAAGTTACTTGATCATGTCACCAAAATGATAGAAGTGATTTGCCACTAGATCATAGCACTGGCTAACAGAACTATCATTTTGTATCCGATTATGCACTTAACGAAAAATTTTAAAAAATGTCACTTGGACCATTTTGATTCTAACCCCGTCAATTATAGCGTAGTGTTGTTCTGTTTTGAACCGTTGTTGAGCTGAGTTACCTGATTGCCCTGTGACATGAGGAAGTCGAGCTGGGAGCCAGGAAGACCCAGTTCCAGGTATGTCTTGACCAGCCGGAGGTCGGCACTGTTACCATCCAGTCCGTGGACACACACGATCAGATGACTGCCTTCACTGCACAGTGTCGCAGGGCCCCCATCTGCGGGGATCTGGAAGTAGGGTAGACTGGTCACAAGGTTCGGTATATCACTGTAACACACACAAAAAACAATATCCAATTAGTTGAAAGAAAAAAAATGGCAATGTACTTCCCCAGCTGGGAAATAAAAACTCACGCGAGCACACCGTCCTATGTGAGATGCCAGATACTCGTTACAGACCTCTATCCTAGGTAACTAAACCTGTACAGGCAAAATTTAGGTCTCCCTAAGTAGAATCGGGCTCATGACGAAAGGGCGCTCTGGTAGTAGGTGATAAGACCTCCTGGTTGAAGCTCAGGCAAGAGTCGCAATACAACAAAAACAAAAAATGTTATTGGAAATCTATACTTCGTAACCTTTATTTAAAAAATAAGGAGACTCTCTTCCATAATTTCGAAGACAATTTTCAAGGAAGTGTCTTCTAGGCCCGTGTCACTTCAATAGATGCAACCCACTTCCCTAGCAAAATTTATATGCATTCATAAGTAAGCTTTCAAATGATATGTCACATGGCATGTTATACTAGGAGTCAAGTACCTGTATATCATTCCGGTAAAGTTGATGTGCTTCTTAAACTCTTCCCTGGCCTTGTGGAATGTGGTATCTTCCATGTCGAGGGTGAGCACCAGCCGCTTCCTCTCTGCCCCGCCTCCACCGTTGTAACACTCGCAGACTGGAGCAGCCCCGCTACCCACCCCGCCAGCACCGCAGCTCTCCTCCTCCTGTACTGTGCTGCCGCTATTGCAACCACTCCCCACCTTCCCACCCCCGCTCCTACTCTTCGGTGATCGCCTCTCTCTGCAATAGACAGATTATTTGCATTACTTATACTGAGGTAAATATTTATAATTTTCAATAAAGGCATTTTTTTTTCTCAAAATAAGATATATATATATTAATGATTCACTTACAGGATGATTGGGTCTCGGTGCCTACGGACCACACTCTCGTACACATGGTAGAGAAGGTTGTCTATTGGCTGGATCCCCGGAGGCTCCTCCATCTCTTCGACAGGCTGGGGGTCCCTGAAGGGCTCCGGAGGTGGGGGGTCCCTGAACTGTGACGGGGGCGGTAGACGGACCTCCTCATATGTGTGGTCACTGCATGTGGTCCATTCCTCCCCCTCCAACCCTCCATCGCCCTCATCCTTCGTACCTCCGTTGTCGCTACCTGATAGACACACACACTTACTAACAGGTAATTTTTCAAGCAATGTCGATGGAAGAAATTATCTCCATCCTCCCGCTCTTCCCTTAATATTAACAATAACAGCTGATTAGAAACAATGTAATTAATTGTTACATTGTTCTCTTTCTCTTTGAATTGACACCACTCAGAAGCGAAAAGTCAGGAGAATCGCACACTACCTATTAACTTTTGTGAAGTTTAACGTCGATCGATTTCTCATTTCTCCCTAATTTGCTATTTCTGACATTTCAGAATTTACATTAACAGCAAATGAGCAACTGTTGCGAACACAGCAAACGAAAAAAAAAAATACATTTTCAACAATTTTCAAAAAATTGATTTGCAAGTGTTATTTTCAGTAAAAATATATTCCTTTGATCACTCTGACACCTACTTAAAAAATGCCCTGTAGTGTAATTTCTGCAAAAATACCTAGAAAATGAGATGAAGGCATTTTTATGAATTCAAGAGCAACAAGAAAAAGTTTTCTTAAAAGGATTGTTCTCCGTTACATTTTCTACATAAATAGTCCTCTTCATTTTTTTGGTAAGTGCTACCGCTGGACTTTGCCAAAACAGTGCTTGCAAGGAAATAAAAGTCAAATATGACTTTGAAAAGATTGTAAAAATCTGAAATTTTCAGGGGTTGTAAAAAAATCGCATAGGACAGAGTTAACCGAACTGTGAGAGAAAACTTGTTTTTTAGGACTTAAAGGAGCTAAGAACCGTCAGATGTTGAACATTTTGGTTGATTACTGAAGCAGAAAACTTACTGAAATAAATATTTATTAACTGGATTTCCACAACAACCTACATAGAGAAAACAGAGCTAAGAGGAGTTTTTCAAGTCTCAGAGTAGAAACAATTTTAATTTTTTTAAATTGCAGAGAAAAATGGTGGATTTTCCTCGTAAGCCCTCAATGAAAATCACATTCCCTCCAACATTTCACATATAACTTTACAAATCAACAGAAAAAGACAAACATTTATTAAAAAAAAAAAAAAAATCTCAAATCATGGCTGTTGTTCTGCATCAATGCACAATTTTTTTTTATTCTCTATACCATTGTGATGTTACCTGGAGGAGGACTGGACGAGGAGGGTGAGGAGCGATGGGACGATACCCACCCCGAGCGTTCAGAGGTGATATCCGAAGAGGAGGAGGTGGAAGAGGCGGCAGAAAGGGGGCCCGTGGCGGCCAGGTTTGGCATGGACCCAGCCGTGGTCGACTGACCTGGTCGATTGCTCGTCGAATGAGTTGATCGACTGGTTGAATCGGAAAGTCGCTGGGGCACACTCGCGCTGCTCTCCAACCGCTGCTGGGCTCCACCCGGACTCGGTGGCTTCTCTTCTGTACCAAGAGCAAATGAGAGATATACAATTAGGGGTATACAATGGGTTATAATCGATGGGTTATAATCAGATCGCCCAGGGAATTTTTGCTAACTTTTTTTTTCTCTCTGAATTTGTTCAAGAACTAATTCAACAACCAGAATCTGCTTGCTTTGACACCTTTGGGTAGCTCGAGATGTATGTATTAGATAAACTTTCATCCGCATAAGTGAAACCTGCAAAAATATAAGTCAAGGGCATACTAACTTTATGTGTTGAATAGATAGTTCCAAAGTATACAAGCCAAAAGATAAAGAAAAAGTATGGATAGGAAATGGAAGTCAAAAAATGCTTCTTTGGTTGAAGCGAAACTGTTCCATTGTAACTTTTGAGGAATATAGTGAAAATATTGACATGTGGTTGTGTATTCGATTCTTTTAGAATACCATCGAAACAAGAACGCCATGATGGGATCCTGCAGGAAACCAGGGGGACCGGGGAAGTGCAAAGTCCCTTGGACCCTATAGCCATTTCCAGCAAGGCAATTGCTTACCTGGAGTATGAGCGGAATGAGAGGAGGGGGGTAGCTGATGGTGAGCCCCGTTGAGGAGGCCGGATGGGGAAGTCCCGCGGCCAGCCGCACGTCTCCTTGTCGGCAGAGTACTGAAGTGCTGTTTAGTTCGGAGTGGTGGGGGCGGGCCGGTCCGTCCGTTGGTCAGCCGGCCTGCACCACCCCCACCTCCGCCTCCTCCCGCTGTTTTCTTCTTTTTCGTCCTGCTTCTTGACGGGAGAGTTCTTGTCTCACGTCCTGGTAGTACCATCCCGACCAGCGAGTCGTCTCTCAGCGTCTCACGTCTATAAAAAAAATATATATACATATATTGTTTTGAGAGAAAAACCTATACTTACTTATTATTATTATTTATTTATTTTCACTTTTGCAAAAAAGTTGTTAGGATGAAAAATGTATCTGCGTTAGGAATATAATCTACTGATGAATACTGTTTCACTGATTTCATGATTACATTCTGTACACCAATATTTTGTTTACCATGGCCGCTGATTGATGGCCGATTAATACCTATTGAAAATGAATGTGAGACCTGTTGAAAAAACCGTTGAGGCTCTGATGATTGGTGTTTACAGACCTCCTCAAAGTTATTTGTTGACTTTCTATTTTACTATTGAACAATGCCTTGAAATAGGAAGTATGAGAAAGAAAAAATAATGATAGCTGGAGGCTTCAATATTAACTTTCTAAATGGATGTTTGTTAATCATTTCAAGTTATAAATGTTTCACAAGAAATAGTAACTGCATTGATAATATTTTTACCAGCGTAGATATAGTGCGGATATAATTGATAAAGGAATATCTGAGAGCTTGATGATGCTGTCTAAAGGTCAGACCATTCAAAAGTTGTAGTCCAACATTGGATATTTAATGTCTGCTATTAGATCTCCGGTGCACATAGGTCAACAGTTAGACAAGCTTACTTACCCCTTGAGAGTGGAGGCCCCATTGTGATGCTGATGGTGATGATGATGGTGGTGGTGGTGATGGTAGAGAGGGACGGAGGGCTGGACCAGGCTGGACACTGACTGTCTGATGAGGTGGTCCAGAGATTTGCTGTGTCTAGCTCCACCTGGCGAGAGGCTCCAGCCATTGGAGCTGTTCTGGCGAGCCTCATAGTCAGACCACACTCCGCCCCCTGACACACACAGACAAACAATTAGAGGCAAGAGTCCAGAGACCCCGGCGGCAACATAAAGCACCAGGCTGGACACAATTATATCCACTGAAACTTTCAATTATGAAGGCACTGCTTTAAATCACGAAATGTATATAATCTTACTTCCCCAGCTATAGGGGAAGTTATATCGATCAAAAATTCCATGCGAAGTTTTCAACGGAATTTCATTTTTCAACCTCCATATTCCAAATATGAAAAAAAAAAGTCTGTCTGTGTTTGTGAACACGATAACTTCCGATAAAATGAATGTATTAACACGAAATTATATAAGTGAATTCAGAACCCTCGAAAGACCACACCTATTGTTGGGTTCGCGAGGTCACTGATCCATGGATCTACTTGTTAATTTAGGTACTACTTCTTTCGGATCCTAGAGAACTAATGAGTTTTAGGTGGTAAAGAATCGATTAAAAGTAATAATAAACTAAAAAAAAAAGTTATTCATGTTACGCTGCGAGGCTGAGTGGGTCTGCTTGGAGCGGGCCTGGAGAATGGCAGAAATGCCGCAGCTGCAGTCTTCCGCCGCTGCGGTTGTCGATCCTTGCGCTGCTCCTACAGTCGCACCGGCACTTCTCACTGAAGTCCTCTCTTCGGTCTTTGTGTCCAGACCGCAGTTAGCCAGGAACGGATCTGAAAATTACATAGACCAGATGAAGATGATGAATTATTTTCACATGTTCATTTGTAATTATGACGTACTTTGTTTCTATTAATTTTGTATTTCATTATTTATTTATTTATACCTTTTCTTTATTTATTTTGAAAAGTATTTTATGTTTATGAAGTTTTGATAAAAGTAATTTAGAAAAAATATATTTAATACCTGACCCAGCTTTCCGGGCTGCGGAGCGACGCCTTGCGAACTCAGCCACATCCTGGTACTGATCCTCGAAGATGACTGGGAGAGAGGTGACATCCCCATCCAGCTGGGGGCAGTGGACCGGCAGCTGCGGCAGCAGACTCAGGTACCTAGAGCATAAATAGGTGGTTCAGTTTGAGATGGCCGTTGACGTAAGTTGCCCCCCACCCCCCACCCGCTCCCCTCCCCACTCTCTCTCTCCAGCTTGCCAACTCGACGGCGTCCATTTTCCTGACCTGGATATAGGACGGAATCCTAGAGGCATGAGGCGGGTCGATCTATCGGTGATTAGCTAAAAAGTCGCTGAAGAAGTCTTGAGATCACTTGCTTGAACAAGAGTGTAGAAGTATGTGAACATTTTGAGGTGTAATAAAGTATATACCTGTATGAAAATCCACAGTCTACTAATAAATATTATTTTAAAACTCAAATAATAAATTAAACTTATTTTACTCGACTGGAAGGGGACAGATCGACTTACCTCCTTATTTTACTCGACTGGAAGGGGACAGATCGACTTACTTCCTTATTTTACTCGACTGGAAGGGGACAGATCGACTTACCTCTTTATTTTACTCGACTGGAAGGGGACAGATCGACTTACCTCCTTATTTTACTCGACTGGAAGGGGACAGATCGACTTACCTCCTTATTTTACTCGACTGGAAGGGGACAGATTGACTTACCTCCTTTTAGCCAGCTCCGAGACAGCCAGGTAGGTCTGATAGTTCTGATCATAGCAACCAGCGGCCGACTGCCGAGGGTTGTCCAGCACGAAGAACCCTTCGGCGAACCTCTTCACCTATTTGAAGACAAAGAAAGGGAAGAATGGATAACGTGACTGACAATCAAATTAAATATCTTAAGCGGCCCCTACACGGTCAATCATGAATGACAGTCTGACTGAAAAATCAAACTGACATTCCTGACTTCAGTCATGAAGCCCCTACACGTATCAATCAAACTGACAGTCTGATTGAAGTAATTTTAGCTCAGTTGACATTGAAACACCAGAAAATACGGATTTAGCATAATGTCTCAAAGTAAAATTGGTAAAGATAAGGCTTGTTTGGCCATTGTCCTGGCATTGGGCACCAGAAGAGCAGTGGATCGCAGAGTGTGAATGAAAGAATGTTTAAAAAAACGAAATTAGTATAGCCAGTTAACATTGCTGCGTGAGATATCAGTAGGCAATGCTTCAGACGACTATAAAAATTACTACCGTATGGAAGAAAATCTTTTTAACGTTGACACCATATTTATCCCGGATGAACACAGTTATGAGAGATCCAATAACAGTTCGTGAGGGATTAGCGGTTACTTTAAGATTTCTTGCGACTGGGAGAAGCTTGCTTTGTACCTCGATCCAAAGAAAGCTACTATTGTAACTTTAGGATGCTGCTACCTACATAACTTTCTCATAGAGAAAAATGGGACATATTATTTGCCTCACAATGGGGAAACACTAGATACATCTACTTTGCAGCAGTTGCAAAGAACAAAACGTAAAAATAATGGCACAGCAGCCAAAGCTGTAAGAGACAGTTTTGCTGACTACTGTTACAGTCAAGAAAGTGTTGAACGCCATGAAGAATCCGAGCAAATATAACTTTCCTATAGTAGCTACTTTTCATTTTTATTTCTATTAAAACCTTTTTTTCAAGTTCATTGAAATAAATCATTCGAAATCATGAAATAAATTAAGTATGTATGGTTTAGGTAAGTATTTTAGTAGACATTACCCGTATGATGTTTTGTGCAGTATACCTATTGTATTGACTTAGGTCTTAGGTATTGTCAAAATATGCTTTATTAAAAACATTTAGTTTTATTAAAAACAACAAAACAAAAAAGCAACGTCCTTGACTGCAGCTTTAGGCTTTATTTCTTTGTATATTGCGAGAAGTTTTTCTAACGCTATTTGTTTTTTATACTTATTCATATAGCTAGGAAGTACTTTATTCCACAGCTCAGGTAAAGACTCATAAGCTTCTATAAAGCGTTTTAAACAATCCCTATCACCAACGCATGCTGGAGACTCGTCATCTACGTCGTCTATACCAACACACTCGTCCTCCATGACTGCTTTAACAAGACTGAAGAAAAGAATGATAGAACAACTAAACCACCATTCAGGCTGTCAGTCTCCCCTCCACTTCTCATGATTGAAGCTCGGATTTCAAAATATTTGGAAATCCGTCAATCCATTCAACATTCCATCAGTCATGACATTACACCTTCAATCAGAATGTCAATCTTCGCTCTGAATGTCATTCCGATTGACCGTGTAGGGGTCCCTTTAGTTCTGCAAATTGAATTAACACAATTCAGCTAGATCTTCCAAATTTCCTTTTAAAATGTTGATATTTGGAAGGGACGAACGGGGTTTGATGAATATTCTCCATGGTTTTACCCTTCATTATAGAAAAGTGAAATTCTATTAATAACTCTAAATAAGCCATAGATATCAAAGTAACGTTAAAATAGACTAAGGAAGCTCATAAAATGTTGACGCTCCACGAGTTGTTTAACGTTCCGATAGGTTCGCTTTAAAGCTAAATGGGACGTCAAGTGTGCGAGAGAGACCCAAGGTAGAGAAATGTATCCACCTTCTCAAAGCAGCAGAAATGACATCATTTTAGTTTTGAAAATTTGATTGGTTTACATTCATAAACACATAAACAGAGTTATAGTGTCTTTCAATGACAATGATGTCAAAGGTAAGGAGCAAATCAGAGGAGGGGAGCCCAACTCAAAAACCATAATAACTGTCTATATATATATATATATATATATATATATAAAATCTAGGTTACAGGCAATGTAATTAATTTCAAAATCAGTTTTATATATATATATACCTATACTGACATTCCTACATTACTCTGTTTTTCTAGGCTACAGTGGCTATACCCAAACGCAAGTTTCCGCTCTCCCTTTAAACCTTCAGGCTCTCTATTTGGTGGACTTTCAACTCCCGTTTTTGCCATTTTGAGGCTCCTCCGATCTCTGAAATTAAGGCTACACCCTGCCTCATACCTATGTTTCCGCTCTCCCTCTAAACCTTCAATCTCTTTATTACCCCGAAATGGTGCCATCTTTTATCTCAGAAACACACTAAACTTTCTTCCCAATTCGCCTTAACTGTGCTGCTGCAAACTCCTTCAGTTGTCTCTTGTCCTATGAGAACATGTAACCATGACCTTCTACTTTTAAATAGCCTTAAAAAGCCAAACCAAAAAAAATATTTTTTTTTTAAAGTTACCCTAAGATGGTGATGTATAGTGGCGAGATGGTGAGTGACAGGGGGCTGAGAGGAGCACAGCTCGAGGAACTGATGCCAGAGGACGATGTTCTCTGCACACAGTTGGGCAATGTCACTGTTGGCTACAGTGGCGAACTCTTCTTCACCTTCCATCATCTAGAACAGGCAATCAAGGATAGAGTGCACTACTGAGCCCAACATATTTTAAACCTCCAAATAATTATTATTCAAAGGATTACAAATAAATATATTTTACCCTGAGTCGCTCCCAGTGTGCCTCCGAGTGGAGAAATGCAGTTCTCTGTTGAATGGCTGAGATCAAACCTCGATGATTCTCCTAAACAAGAAAGCACATTTGTAAACGTAGATTCACAATTTGGAGATTGGAACATGAGAAGGGACAGATCAAGATCAAGTCAATCTCATGTACACTTATGCTTCAGGGTGTGTGATGTTTCGAATGGTGGAATTATTTTAAACCGCAGCCCCCCACATCTCTCTCTCGCGTTGTAAAATATATTCAAAAAAACAATGTTGAGATCAAAGTAACACACCTGTTATGGCCACTCAAGCAGTTTGGACAATAAGCTCTGCAGAAAATTTCATAGTTATATATATATATATATATATTGTTAAGTCGCGAGTTGAGTGTGGGTGAATTCGGGAACACGCCGAGACAATCGATTTGTTGTTGATTCTTTGAACTACAGGAGTCAGTCGTCTCTTAACAACGAGAGGGACCAGTTGGTCGCCACGCGGGGTGGACTGAGAGTCTGGGTCGAGCCAGCACGCGGTGTACGGAATGGATTCGTCCTTATTACCACGCGGGTATAAGGTGAGTCGTTAGTTACCATGCGGAAGTGAGTTGTTTATTACCACGCGGGTATAAAGTGAGTCGTCTGTTACCAAGCACAGTAAGTGAGTGACTGTGTAGTTCCCACGCGGTATGGGACTTATTATTGAACAACTGACTTTGTGTTCGTTACCACGCGGTTTTGTAATAAGGGTGTTGTCCAAATAAATATATCTCTTGTTCTACTCGAAGTTCTCATTTAACCTGTACCCAAACCACAATATATATATATATATATATTGTTGGTTAATAAAATTGTATAAGTAAAATTATAAAGTGAAGAATATAATAAATGAAACTTTATTCTTTCCTATATTACTTTCCTTAATATGTCCTTAAGTCCAAAAAAAAAATCACAAAATGTTGGAAGGGGTCGATCGCCCCCTCTGGATCCTTGCCTGGGAAAGCAAAATAAAACGTATCATCCTGAACTGAATATAGTTACACAACTTCCCGCTAGAGTGCAGCTTCCTTAGCTGAGCACAAGGATCACACATATGAGGAATACGTACACACCTTGGACATCCTGTTGTGATGGATAAGTCGGATATACTGGTGAAGAGTGGAGTAGAGCGAATCGTAGGCAGCGACGAGGATGTTGCACACTTCGCGATGAACGTGGCGAGCATGGGCAAGTTTGCTGCCTCCCGTGCCCACACACTTACCGCTACCCCCAGAGCCGTTCTAAAAACAAACAATACAATTTTTTTTTTTTTTAGAAATATGGAATCTTCAAGGGTTTGCTGTAAGAAGTGTGTAGCTTCACTTCAGAAAACGTTTGGTAAAAAATTATACACTCTAAAATGTTAGTAATAACATTCTGCACAAATTTTCAATTTTATACACTCTAAAATGTTAGTACCTTCTGCACAAATTTTCAATTTAATTACATTTCAAGTAGGTAATAGTAAAAAATCAGGATTGGATAACTGGGTATGTAGAATAAGCTTCTTCCCTCCAATATTCTGTTTTTCATGAATTATTCTTCTCAAGACTATGTAGAAAATCATGTAGAATAAAGTTATATATAATTAGGTTAGTAATATAAACTAACTTAGGTTAGTAATATAAACTAAATTAGTTTAGTTTATATAAAATAATTAGGTTCATGTTGGTATCTTTTTTTCCAAAGAGAGACCAAATATCGACTGTTCAGAAGTAGGTCAGAAAAAGGATCCAGATTAACATTTTTACATTTGCATTTAAAACTAGTTTTCATCCATGCTACTTTTCGTACCACTTTTTTTTTCATGTTAGTTATGGAAAAGCAAGCAACCTTGCCTCAAAGTCAAAAAGAGGGGGGGGAGTTGAGGTTTAACGGTAAGACATTTCAAACAGAATTCAATTTCATATTTTAAAATATGAATGAAGTTTTAAATATCTCAAAGGAATTAAAAGTACATTAAACATCGAAATGTTGGAGGCCCGGGCATAAGTCAAAATAACTAAAAAACATGGAAAAGAGGGGGGCCGGTAGCCCAGAGATAGCGTGCTAGCCTTCTGAACTCAAGATGGCGGGTGAATAAACCTAAATAGGCAAACATTAGGACTCCCAATGTTGAGTCAGGTTCATGTTTACCAAATGAAATAGAGCGCTTTGGTAGTAGGCGATATGACCTCGTAGTTAAAGCCCAGGCATGAGTCATAATAATTAACATCGAAAAGTTGATGTCTTGTATTTAGTAAATAAGGCTGCTGGAAAAGTGTGTGAGGAGCAATATTTTATAGTAGATCGCATAGGAAAATAGTTGATTGTTTATTAGAGCCCCCCCCCCCCCCTCCCCTGATATTCAGGTGTGAGTACGCCACTCATGTAGGTACGCCATTAAGAGCGCTGCAGTCGACTAGGTACATTTTTTTTCAAGGAAGGTTTTTAATTTTCCACAATATAAAAACATGGAAAAAAGCAAATGTGTGAGTGACGCGGTACTCACGAGAATTGATGTGTAAACATCTGCTTTAGTTTCAAAAAATTGCTGTCGTGCACTGATTTTGATTAAAATTTGTTTTATAATATTACAATAAGAAAAGTAGTGTGAGGAGTTAAACTTTCAAATGTATTGTTCTTCAATTTCTTTAATACAGTTATAAGGTTGATGATAGCTAATATAAGATATATACAACTGTGATTGTAGTGTCTTAAATACCGCGAGAAAACAGCGTCGATAGTAATTTTCGAATTTGTTGTTGAAATGCTTCGATTCGTATTCATTTGTAGACCAAGTTTGTCATTTAAAAATTAAAAAAATGTATTAATGAAATATATAAAGGATAAAAAATGTATTAAAGTAGGTAATCAACTTTTATAAAATTTTGGATTTTGAACTCAATTTTTATCCCTTCGAGAAAAATATTGAATAACACTTTTTCTCATTCAATTATGACACGTGTCAAAGATAAATGTTTACTTTAATAATTAAATTATTATTAAAAATGAAGTAATTTACTGAAATAGTAAATATAAAATTAAAATAAAAACACGTGAAGGTTATATTGACCCGAGGTGACTACAAGTGTAACAAAAACCCAGGTGACTGCTCCAGGGTTAAGCTATCGAAACATCTTGTGTGTGCGCTGCACGCGCAACCATCCGACACACACACGCAGCATTCACATCAACGAGACTTACGCTCTGACGGTCAGAGATAGCCCACACCGAGAGCTAAGAGTTTACATATCAAAAAAATATTTCACGATTTACCTAATTTTAATTCAAAAAGTAATTAACAATATTGAATAACACTCAATAGTTTTATCTACAAATATTTAGATATAATTATTAATTTGATAAGGTACAATTTGATTTTATAGCGTCTTCAGTTTGTGCCATCAGTCTTCTCGAAAATAGAAACAGGTTATTGTTGTAGGAAGATAATGATTTAAAGGTTACCAAATTGCTGAAGAAGACAGTCTCCATGGTGCTCTGTGCCCTGAAGTTGTACCTCTGAGAGGCTCCCAGCCAGGTCTTCCCCGTCCTGGGAGTACTTACAAACAGATCAGTATTATATTATTATTATCAATAACATAATAATTATTTGAATAACAACATGCTCATAGAAACATACATATATAACATAAATAGATCAATAGATCGAAATACATCATGGGATTAAATGGAACACTTGAGAAGAAACAAACCTAAATTATAACATTTAAGAATTTAAATAAATTGGTACTTAGCAATATTCTAACCAATTTGGTTTCATGTTGACAATTTAACGTTAATCGAAACTTTAGGCAGAAAGTATGAATACTAATTCAGCACAAAAATATCCAAATAATGTCATTGGACGAGAATGTTGGCCCGAGAAAGAGAATCTATGGCCAGGAAACCAGAACGGATAAAACATTCCCGTAATGGCAGGAATGTACTATATGATATGTACAAAATAGAGTTTAATTACATTTAAAATAAGGGTTTGAATTACATATCAATAAAACAGAAAAGAAAATGAAAACATCGCCAAGTAATTGTAGAAATCGCACATAACCCTATCTTAAATTGACGTCATTTTGAGTTATAATAACTAAGTTTAGAGACCATTGTAAGTTTATTGCTGAGAGAAAACTTATTTTTTATCATTAAAATTTTGTGATAAACTGTAAACTTTTGACAAAAATTCGATTCAAAAATCTTAGCACACTTAATGAAAAATGTTAAATGTTCCATAAATATCCGTTTAATGATAATTAGGCTTATGGGGATGGACAGACTAACAGACACAGAACAAAAAGTGTTTGCTTTGACATGAAACGCAAAGATGAGGAAATCTAAGATAAAAAAAAATTGTGGCTCTCAGAAACGATCACATAGCTTCCTATATCCTACGGGTATGCGACGAAGCTATTGAAGAACTGACAACACTGTCTGCCTTTAACCTCACACAAAATCTCTTAATTGCTGACTTAGCCCAATCAAATATTTATTTTTAGATTTATTTTTTTAAAAAAAATTGTAGGCCCAAATAATTCGAATTAGATAAATATTTCTAAGTTGAGAAACGCGGACATATTGTGGAAACTTGTAATAAATAAATAAAACAAACTTATTTTTTTGAAATATTGTCTATTCCACTAAAGATATATATATATGATAATAATATCGTAAAGATATATATGATAATAATATCGTTAACTTACCAACTCTGGACTAGATTCAATATACTCTTCCTAGAGAACGCACAACAGACAAGGAAAGACATGGTTACACAATGTAAGGAAGAAGGAAGACAATGGAGACATCTGTAGTCAGTTTCAGATAACTTTCTTTCAATATCCGTATCTCCATGAATCTGTGATCCGGTCGGGCTCACTCCAACCAGGGTTGGGCAGACACTACTTGTACAAATGTTGATGTTTTGAACAAACGTTATTTGAATACAACAGTATTCACAAAAAGTTGAGTACAAGATGTATTTGATTATCCACAAAATTAAGAGTACCTATTCTATTTACCCAGGGTTGTCAACTACAGCTTTCTTGGAGTGGATCTTTTTCACTCTTTATTTTTTGGCAAAATTATTTCATTTTTTGTGGAAATTTATCTTTTTTTTTTCGGAATATTCACTGAATAGAACAAATAATGCAAACAGAACACAAATTACTTTAGATTTAGTGGATTCAAAAATGGCAACACTGATTACATAGTGTGGTGTGTTGCTGTACACTGTGTCACTAGCTACTCTTAACTTAACAATAAATAAATAATTTTAAATCCTCAAAACGTTATATTAATGGATTGTTTTCCGGAATATTCTGTTATATATACTTTTTTCATTTTTTTTTTTTTAGATTTCTTCTCTGGCAACACTAAATCTGCTCAACTGTAGGTTAGGGGTGGCGAGGCCGGTCCACAGACTCGGAGTGTGAAGGTTAACTGAAAAGGAATGGCAGGTAGGGATGGATTATAGACAATCGTTTGCATCGGTTCATTCCGGGTAGAATACTTATTTTCCTACATGCACATAGAAAATAACATGGAATAATAATTATTATTATTTAAACCGTTTAATATTAAATTTTGTTTAAACTGTTAAACCATAAGATGTTACTAAAATAGGATACATCATAAAAATATATAAATCACATACATGCACAGTTTTAGGTCTTACAATTAGACACATGATATTAATAAATAATATAATAGTAAAATAATATGGAATAACCCTAGATTGGTAGGGTTGAAATAGTGCAATCCTTCCCCCTGTTGCACTGGGCTTGAAATTGACCCCCCTCTATTCCTCAATGAGACAGTTGTTAAAGTAAGTCATTTTCACATTTCGCTACTGTGTTGATCGATGGCCTATTTTCACACGATGATTTTTACTCAATGTATATTATTATTAATTGCTAAGTTATCATGAAAAATTATAGAATTGTTTTACTTCTATGATGCAGAAAAAGATAAAAAAAAAAAGATAAATGCCTAGCTAACATCAAAAACATACACATGGCATGAGTGCTAAAGAAGGCAAATTATTGAAATGCGATGGCGCCGGTAGCTCAATAGTATAAGTGATTTCTTACTGAGCTCAAGATCGCGGGTTCAAAACCCCAAGTTTATTTTATCTGGGAGATAAAATAAACTTAAGAACGCTGTCCTTCGGATGGGATGTTAAGCGATAGTCCCAAGTCTGTGCGATGTCAGGTATTCGTTAAAGACCCTTACCCTAGGTGAATAAACCAAGGTAGGTAAAATTTAGACTCCCATAGTAGAGTCAGGCTCATGTCCAACGGAGCTGTGAAAGAGCGCGTAGTAGGCGATATTACCTTAGCCCGGGCATGAGTCACAAACAAACTATAGATTTTATCTCAATATTATTTAGAATATTAACAACCTTCTAATGAGCATTGTGTTAATGTTTGTGATAATGGAACTTCATTCTACTAGAACTAGTGGCGTAACTACTTTTGGAAAACTGTTAATATTATGAAATATATTTTCTATTTCTGGATTATAACTGAATTATCATAAGGATAACTATTCTTTCATCATAATCAAATAAATATTTATCGAAAAGTTTGTTGATTTTAGGAAAAGAGATATTTTTCCAAAAAAAAGTCAGTTGTTACTATTTTCCCCGTACTTGGGGCAAGTTGTAACAGGCGTGGGGCAAATAGAAACACTAATAAAAAAGACAATATGTAAATGAAAAAAATTTCAGTTTTTATTCATTTATAATTTTAAATTAACACAAAAAACATTAGAAATTACTTATTCATACACTAGTTAAC
Source organism: Aradus depressus (assembly GCA_963662175.1). NCBI lineage: Eukaryota > Metazoa > Arthropoda > Insecta > Hemiptera > Aradidae > Aradus > Aradus depressus. Next base: position 50,003,424 of record OY759214.1, on the reverse strand, counting down.
ATTTTTTTGCTTCAACGACATCAAAAACACTTATTATCGTAATCAACTTTAATACTAGACTGAACGTCCAGTTGAGTCCTTTTAGCGTTTTTTTAACTATGCCCGGGTGATATCGCCTATTACCAGAGCGCTCTTTCGTCACTCTGGTGGACATTAGCCCGACTCTACACTGAGAGTTCTAAATTCTGCCTACTCAGGTTTATTCACCTAGGATAAGGGTCTTTAACGAGTACCTGAGATCGTACAGGCTCGGGACCATCGCTTAACGTCCCATCCGAAGAACAGCGTGCATAAGTATGCATTCCAGTCAGCTACCGACGCCCCTCAATAGTATATATATGGAATGTTTTACATATATATATATATATATGTATATTTTTTCCTGTCTAAAATAATGTGTTATTTAGTTATACAACTAAATTCATGCAACTTACTATTTTCTCGAGTCCAAGTATCCGTATTCTACAAATTCGGCTTCACTTTTTTTTTTTTTTTTTAATTTTGCTTATTTACGATGCATATTAGGCAGTATGTCTCTAAAACAGTATTGTCTAATTATTTACAACCACCCATCCATGCCCAAAGCAGGAAGTTCTCTATCCACGAAATAAAACTCTCCCGAACGGGATTCGAACTTACAACTATGGTGAGATCAAAGTCCTAGGCTCTAACCCGCACGGCCAACTTGGCCCCTCCTAGAGAAGCTGGCAAACCTAAGTCTAGTTTACTTAGGTTATGTTGTTATTATTGTTTTTTTTAATGGTGTGTAAAGTTACTTTTTTCTCTTTTTCGTTCTCATTTAGCTTTTGAACTTGAATATTTGTTTCTATAACAAACAATTAAAAAGAAGTTGAGAAAATTGATAAATGAGAGTTTGGAGTTTGTAGGTAAAAATTCTTATCAAAATGGCTCTTTAATTGTGGATCGGAATGTATTCCCATGGAATTGTTGGAAATAAATTATTAATTATTTATTCTTGGAATAAATGGAATTGTTCTTTAATATCATGAATACTTCTAAACTGGAAAGTTCAGAGTTTCAGAGCTAAACTGGAAAGTTCTGAGTTTCAGAGCTAAACTGGAAAGTTCTGAGTTTCAGAGCTAAACTGGAAAGTTCTGAGTTTCAGAGCTAAACTGGAAAGTTCTGAGTTTCAGAGCTAAACGAGCCAGTCTTAGACAGAATAATCATTTAAAAATATTTTTGGCATAAAAAATTGGCCAAAAGTCCAAAACACAAGCAATACTTACTGTCTACTATGGTTCTTTTTCGATTAGGCTTCTTCGTTCGGTTATGAGTCCGAGACGCGCCTGCGCGGGTCCAGCAGTCGGAACATAGCAATTGTTAATATTGCACGTCTTTGTATTCGGTTTCCTATTGATAAGTAATTTCACTTCACAACTGTTATTATGCTAGACTTTGAAGTATCAGGTATGTTCGGCTTTTAACAAAAGATTTGAACCATTTATAGTAAAAATGTATCTTATGTTTTGCCCTTCTTAGTAACTTAAAATGTTGCCATTACCTGAACTGTCCATATTAGAAGCATTATATTTTCCTTCTCAACAATACTTGTTGTTGAAAGTGAGTTTTAGTGAAACCATCACCTGTTACGGCAGCGCTGACTGGCGGAAGCCTGGTAAGTCTTACTTCTTGCCAGCTAGGCTTATCTCAGCACTAGCACGGTTTGTGCCAGTTTATACACAGTCCACTTTCAGTTAGAATTACAGAACACTAGTCATTATGATACCAGGAAAAAAGAAGAATTTATTCATAACATTGTTCCTTTTTTTTTTTTTTTTAATTAGTATAATTCATAAAGTCGGTGTTCGTTGTCCTTCCCCACTTCTTGAAAATAATAATAGATAAAATGAAAAACAATTTAAATGTTCATTTTAGAGGTAATTATCTATGTATGTATTTGTTGACAGATTTTTTTCACATTGTTCAATAAAAAAAAAATCATCTAAAAGTGGTGTTGGTAGTAAATAAAAGCTTTCATTTTTATTTTGTTGCAAAGTGGCCATCTCCATCTCCATCTCCACCAAATCATATCTTAATTACTTCTGTTTAATACTTGTATATAGTTATTTATTATTTACTTTATTGTTATTCATTTAGTTATACACATTGCTCGTATATTTAGGTCTTTGTGACCTGAGGAAGAGGCCCAAATCGCCCCGAAACATCGTTATGAAAGATTTATCTTAAAAAAATATAAGATACTTGTAATAAAAAGATATATAACTATGCAAGGGCGGCATCCAAATATAGAAACATGCTGATGCAGGAATTTAATTTCTAGGACCCAAACAAACCTCCTTCCTTCAGGTAACTTTTCATTATTACCATTTGCCAGGTTGTTTAGTTAGTTTTATTTGGTTTCTAGCCACCAATCTCTTTATTTTTTGATTGTATTATTATTTGTAGTTTTATATTATATTACCATTCACGCATGTTTATCTATCTTATTTCGTTTTCAGCCTTAATACGTCATTATTATATTTTCTCATTATTCCCATTATTATTTTTTATGTTTTATGTTTACATATTTTTAAAGAATTTAACGATGGTTATCTATTCTGTTCATTTATTTATATAAGCTAATATTTTTTATTCTTCATTAATAAATATCTGTAATGCCAATGGCTATAGTCTTAGGGCCCTAAGAGTGTTTTTTTTTTCTTTGTGTATTTCTTGGAATGATGTTATTTTTTTCTTTTAATAAAAACCATTCTATCCTACATTCTATTCTAATAAAAAAGAAAAGAACATAGTATCTATTGATATTTATTAGTAATCGCCATCAGGCTTTTTATGTTCATTTATCTTCTATTATCTATTTTATTTTTTAAATTATTTCTATTATTATTCATCTCATATGTGTTTGTAATAATTTAATATAAGTTGATGTGTATAATTTATAAGCTATTTTGATGTACAAAACTGTAACTAATGTATTTAATTAATATTATTACTGTTGTACTTCATATATTTTCAAGTACAGTCGACTCTCGATATTTTGAAGTTTTGTCGAGTTCCCTTGAAAAACACTCGATAAATTGAAAAAAATTAATGTACATTTGGTCCCCTCGGTAATTTGAAGTTGTAGCAATGACATCTTAATCGCCAACACTCTATAATTTGGAGTCAGGGCTCCCCAACTCTCTATAATTCGAAGTCCCCCCTTCTGTTGTGAGTCATTTGATCACAGAGCATAGACCTGTCCTTTGTTTACATACCCTGGACTAGATTAATTGAGTTTGCAGTTTTCTTTCTTTAGTTAAATTTAAACAGCGTTTTTCTAATTTTTAAAATCAAAATGAGCTCCAGAAAGAATAAATGTCTTCCAATTGGTGAGAAACTGCGTGTCATACAGGCTGTGGAAAATGGAATATTGAAAAAAGATGTTGCAAAGCAGTTCAATATTTTACCATCTACATTGTTCATGATTTTAAAAAATAAGGATAAAATCACCGGAAGTGTCTCATGTGCAGGAAGAAAAAGGTGACGTCAGGGTGAATTTCCTCGTCTGGAGGAGGCTTTGGTTAAGTGGATTTATCAGTGTAGAGAACAAAACGTTTCCGTGGGCGGTTTCATGTTGAAGGAAAAAGCCAAGTCTTTTGCTCAGACTCTCGGTATTGAAGGATTTGCAGCAAGTGAGGGCTGGATCTCAAATTTTAAAAACCGGCACGCCATCACATTTAAAAAATCTGCGGGGAGAGCGCCAGTGTGGCCAATTCCCTTTGTTCCGAATGGATTGATGAACTAAATCAATTTTTGAACGACTATGACCCAAGGAACATATTCAATGCAGACGAAACCGGGCTTTCTTATAAATATCTTCCTCATCACACCCTGACGTTCAAAGACGAAAAGTGTTATGGAGGGAAACTAAGCAAGGATAGAATAACTGTCCTACTGGCCTCTAACATGGACGGATCTGATAAGTTGAAACCGCTCGTTGTTGGAAAATCTGCGAAACCAGGCTGTTTAAAGGAGTAAAATCGCTACCAACAACTTATCGACGACAGAGTTGTTTAATGAATGGCTGATTTCGGTGAACAGTGACATGAAAAATGAAAAACACAAAATCTTACTGTTTTTGGACAACTGCACCGTACGTAATAATCCACCGCCATTAGACCACGTAAAATTGATTTTTTTTCCTCCCAACGCGACATCAAGACTACAACCATTGGACCAGGGAATCATTCAAAATTTTAAAAGTCTCTACCGCAGAGAAATTGTTTCCTTTCTGCTGGACAGCATTGACAAAGGTGAACCAGTGAACATAACAGTTTTGACGGCTATAATCATCATTGATAAGGCCTGGAAAAACGTGAACCCTAACACCCTTTATAACTGCTTCAGAAAGTGCGGGTTTGTTAAGCAAAGAGAAAACGTAGAACAGCCATCAGAGCCGCCGAAAGTTACAAATTCTATTCCGCCAGACTCTGGATGGGCACTTCTACCTAACTGTGGAGAGTTAACATTTGAAGATTACGTTCAAGTTGACGACGACATCGGTGTCCACGGTGCTCTAACAGATGCTGAACTGTTGGTCTGTCAGGATGAGGACGAGGAAGAAATTGAAGAAGAACCGCCAAATCTGGTCACATTGAGCGAGGCAAGGTCTTCTCTTAACACTCTACGCTCCTACGCCCTCAGGACAGAAACGAATGATGATTTTTTATCAGCTCTCATCACTATAGAAAACTCCCTGGACAATGCAAGATGGAAGTCGCTTACTCAAAAGAAAATTACAGACTTATTTTTGTCAAAATGAACATTTGCCTATAATATTTTCATTTTTATGATTTTGTACCATATATGTACATAATTATGTATGTACATATATATATTATTTTGTACATTTTTAAATAAATATCACTTATGTATGAACGTGCATACATATTTTAAATCCACTCTTGTATATTTGAACTTTTCCTCCGGTCCCTTGAGTTTCAAATTATCGAGAGTCAACTGTATTTATTTATTCCTCTCATTTACTGTACTGTTATTACTAATCACTTGTGAGTCTGACTCTGAGAGATATCTATTTGTGTATTTAATTTATAAGCTACGTTAATGTAAACATTCTCATGACGTATCATATTACCAAAAGAAATAAATATTGTTATTGTAAACGATAATGGACAAGTTTGAATGTTTAACTTCCCCAGGTGGACCGTTCTACTGTTCCTTGTGAGGAATTGTCTTCTGTTTTCTTCTACTATGTAAATGGTTCAGAACGACCCTGCAGTGAAAACACTTTACATCTCTTTGCGACTTGTGAGGTAAACAAAACAAAAATTGGCCAATTTTTCTGCTTGTTTCTATTTGGTTGGTGTGAGCATTGTTCATATTTAGTTAGAAGTTAGAACCCCTGGCGGCATCTATTGGCACGCGTTTGGGCTATTAGAAATTAAAAAAAAAAAAAAAATGGATACATATCCATAAACTATGAACAAAGAATGTTCGGGTTTTTCTCAACACTCAATGTAGCAAATACGAACGGTGAATGGTAGACAATGTGAACATTTCCGATTCTCACTCGTTTCCAAATTGAAGGATTTTTTCGTGTTATTTTTTACCTAAGTTGATTTTTGCCAATAACTCGCTTTTCTTCAGCTACACTTCACTCTAAATTAATCTTTGGTTCATTCTACCATCCGAAAGCTCAATAAATTTCATATAAAAATACTCGTATTTAAGAATTCTCTAAATATAAAGCGTCTGTAGCTGTCTACGTGTGCCATACAACAATTGAAAGGATTAAAAAATAGCTTTTTCTACTTTTTTTTTGGAAATGTTTCAAGGCACAAACTAAATTTACACTGAGGACTTGTCAAATTTCACAAAAACCTCTCCAATTAATAAGCTTTAAAATAATAAACTCAGCCTATTATCTCAAATGGTCAACTCACAATCAACATTTAAAAAAACAAAATTGCTCACAATTTATTTGAGCTCTGGAGACCACACAGTGGCCACGCGACGTCTCGTCCTATCCAATTTAGATAGGGACCATTGGGTCAACTTAACACATTGATTGAGAAGTGCAGTGGGGGCTCCACCTGTTGAAATATGACGTTTATCTTATAGGAAGATGGCTCAATGCTTCTTATCAAATGGGATAGGTTGTATGGCACATGTAAAGGTTTCAGACCCTTGGATAGAGAATTTTTATAGGGAATTCGACGGGCTTTCGGATAGTGATAACAGCAGTAAGTTTAGTGAGGAGGTTAGCTGAGTAAAAGTGATTTATTAACCAATAACCAACTTCTAGGTGTAAATGTTTAGGACATTTTTGTTCTGTCTTGGGGAGTACTAACCCTCTTAAAAATGTTTACACAGACTACCAATCACTCTGTGTATACGTTTAGAATCAGTCCTCTTGAAAGTTGACTTCTAGATGCTGAAAGTACGTATATTATGTAACGAACGATGCACGAAAATTAAAAACAATTATAATAGTGAAGCAAACTACAGGAATAGACAAAATAAATAAATAATGATTTTTATTCGTTACAAATGGTTTTGGAATATAGAAGCAGTAAAAATAAACATTTAAATAAATAATATATATATAATATACTGAAAAAGTAAGCTGTGACAAATAATCAGGGAAAATAAACTTTTGTCAATAATAAATATTTACAAAAACTAAATTTAAAATAACAAAATGAATAAAAATTAAGAATGTTCTAGGGATATTACTATAACTAAAAAAACAAATTAAATAAAAAAGTGTTAGTGTAGAGCCGCTAAATGATGCCAAGTAGTGGCAGACTCGCTGTGTTCTGAGCTAGGGAGGGGTATGCAAGTGTGGCAACGCTGCACCCCTACCAGCTTCTTCCATTCACCGACTCTACACTCATGGACAGTACTCATAACGGTAGGTAAACACACCCAAACCTAGTAAACAATGTATAAATTCAAATTTGACAATTCTGTAAATTGAAACTACATAAATAAATTAGAAGAGTAGTCAGTTTCCAAATAAAAAAAAAAATCTAAAAATTATACACATGGTGGGCTTACTGGCAAATAACCAATTCCAAAGATATTCGAAACATACTTTTTTATTATAAATCTGTTGTAGACGTCGAGTTTTAAGACATATAAAAAAAGTATCCTTTTTTGTTTGGGACAAAGGTTGCATAATGTGATTCTATTACATATATTATACAACTGTTGTATCGAGTCTGAAGCATCGATTATTGACAATATATTATAATGATGGGCATAATCGAGAGATTTGAATACGATTTTTGTGACCAATACTGGTCATCGTGTTTATTTTTTTATAAATATACGTATATGTAAAGGCTGGCTACACTGCTGCAACTTACCAAACTGTGATAGACTCTCAGAGAGAACATTGTATGCTGATTTGTATGCCCCAATAGAAAAAATTGCAGAAAAAAAATTAGATGAAACCACATGTGAGTTGAACAACTCCATCATTGGTTGCGGCGACTGCCAAAACAAGCAATCAAAACAAATGAAGACTTCTCCCCTGTTATAGGTTTAACAAGTGACATCAACTCTCCGGACCTTCACGGAACATGCAAAAAGATAGTAATTTTCGAGATGTTGATTGCTAAATTTTGTTTAGATTGGCAATAAGTTCTCCCTTGATCGTAGTTTCACGTAGTAACATCAAACAGGGGGAAAACGAGAAGGATCACTGATAACATGGAAGTCACAAAAATAATTTTCAGTGAAAAAAGGGGAAGAACAACCAAAGAGGGGAAAAAGGGGAAAGTTGAAAAAAAAAATGGGAAAGAAGGAGGAAGGTGAATGGCACCACTGTTTGATGATAAGGTGGATAGTAGTTTGTTGCTGTCAGGTTATTCCTCTCTAATTTTGTTCCTTTCGTATTTACTTAACAATAATAGTGTTAAATAGTTTTCAGTTTCTATATAAGTGCTATTATTATTAGAGTTTGGAACAGTTGCAAACATGAGCTTTACCTTAACACTTAACGGGACATCATCTGTCCTCTCAACCGATTTTTTCCCTCCAATTATACTCGATATTACATAGGCCTTTTAAATTTTGTTACATTCAATTCTATTCCAAACATTGAAGAGGGGGTTAACAATAAATTCTATTATGACCACAATAAAATTATATCTATTGCAACAGGCATGTATGAAATTGAAGCGATAGATAAATATCTAAAACAAAAAATGCAAGGCGATAAATACACCTTCTACATTCGTGGTAACAGAAACACCATGAAATGTGAAATTAAGGCTATATTGATTTTACAAACCAGATAGCATAGGATCCCTGCTAGGATTCGGAAAAGTACATTTAAAGAAAAATCAAAAGTGGATATATGATTAAACATTCTAGATATATCAAAAACTAACATGATATGTGTCGAATGTAACATTACTGCTGGTTCATTTAGTGACAGTCGACCTGTTCACATTATACATGAATTTTATCCTACAGTTCCCCAGGGGTATAAATTGAATGAGACACCTGCAAATGTCGTCTATTTACCTGTGAACAGTCGTACTATAAACAACATTACTATAAGAATAACTGATCAGAGCGGAAGACTTTTAAATTTTTTAGGCAAGAAAATAACAATTCGCTTACATCTCAAGAATGGGTATTGGTTTCAGACCTTCACCGTTTACATATAAAAAACCTGTAATCAGACAGCCCTCAGCCAGTACTAGATCTAAGACGTTCTGGTTAACAACTGCATCACGATGTATCTTGAAAAGTATTGGGTTAGCGTTGCATACAAAGAGGAGGAGAAGGAACAGAGAAATCAGCAATGCCGGGGGCACACATTTTTAACGTTGAAGAGAAAATCAGTTTTGATGATACCATAACTAATTACGAGTATCATAATTACTTGCCATATGCATCGTCGACCTTTAACAACAATGATGAAATAAGAATACCTATTTCTCAACAGGATCTCATAAGTTTACCATCTGAGAGTTATATATGTTTGGAGGGGAGGGTGGTTATTGAAAACTATGAAATACCGTCCATATCTGGCAGGGTGTTATCTAATGATGAAAAAGCTCGACTTGTAGGATTCACTAACAATGCTTTTGCTTTTCTTATTGATGAAATATGTTATGAATAAAACGGAGTAGAAATAGATAGAACAAGAAATGTCGGAATCGCAACAACTATGAAAGGCTGGCCCTCATTCAAAAAAGGTGAAAAAGGAGTAGAAAATGCTGGATGGAATTGGAAGTATTGTGATTTACCTTTTGATCTGATAGACTGTAGTAGACATTGTAAAGATGAACATGGTAACTTTAATGTATGCATTCCATTAAATATGCTAAGCGGGATGGCAGAAGATTATACTCGTGCTATAATTCAATATGAACCAGGTCTTAATATTAACTAGAGCCCGTAATGACACAAACGCTGTAATCGTGGATAATCTAGCAGGTGTCGTAACAAACATCAAATGGAGTATTAAAATAGACCGACTTTACTGGAAAATGCCCCACGTTCAGCCATCGGACAGTATGAGATTACACATATTAAAATTACTACAAAGAGGTAGAAACATTCAATTGGGTTTTAGATGTATGGATCAGGTCGTGAGGCCTTTCAGACAGTCCTAAGCATAATTGGACTATAAAAACAACAACATCTCTAGAAAGACCTCGGTTTGTTATTGTTGGTTTTCGGACACTGCATTGACGCATGCTACACACATCTTTCCATTGAAGGAACACGAAGCGACAAGAAACAAATCTCCTTGCCACATGCTACAAGTTGACTGTTGTTGCCAGGCCGCATGCGTCATCTCCCGACAGGATTCAACGTGTCGAACAGTGTCGTCGTTATCCAACAGTCAGCGGATCGGTGCGGCTTGTATCGTGCGACATGGATTGGAATAATGAAAGAACCACATCATTTATTGATGATTACCATAATTCACCCGAATTATGGAACAACAAAATAAGTGATTATAAAGAAATTCGAATAAAAAATGATAAGTTAAAAAAGTTAGCTAATAAATCTAATTGTGCTGTGGCTGAGGTAAAAAATACAATCAAGAATTTGCGTTCAACATTCCATCGTGAGCGAAAAAAACTACAATCCAAAAAAACTGGCTCATCTCCTAGCAAAAAAGGAAAATGGTTTGCTTTTGAGCTTTTAAGTTTTTTATTGGACGTCGATGAACCTAAATCAACATTGTCAACTGCAGGCAGTGATGAAGAGGACTTTGAGCAAGTACTCAAAATCTTCTTTACTCATTCGTGTAAAATTTCGAAATAGAGCTTCATCATCAGCAACCAAGTCCTTATATAAATTATGATGAGTTTCTTGACCGCCAACATATAGTTCTCTTCTCCACCACCGTGGCCTTCTTCTTTTCTTTTTACGATTCAAAGCTATTACCAAATAAGCAGCTGCTGCGACTGTTGATAAAGACATGATGCACCAAACTGAAGTTGCCTGAATGGAATCGTTTTAGATGCATGCTACAAGCATAGACGACAAAGCGCATGCGATGTGGGGAGACAAATGCCGCATGCGACATTGTTGAATGTTGTGGCACATAGTCGCACACCTATAATCAGGCAACACTAGGAAACAAATATCATGCCTCATGTCGTTCAGTGTTGCCTCAGTGGAATTGCGCCTTGACATGTAAATGTTCTCATATGTGTGGAAGGCGAAAAAATTGGTATGAATAAAAAATATCAATTGGTGTGCAGAAGACTTAAGATGAAATGATATACGACGAATTCCAAGATAATATCAATTGGGAAATAGTTTCTGAATTTGAGGGCGGCTAAATGAATCTGTACTAGATACAAGTATGCAGAGAAGATAGATTGTCATGAAGCGTGCAGCCATCAAGCACTTTCTGAAGGCCTTATAATTATTCATCAGGACTATATGGACACATATCATTTCAAGAATATCCTACATATTTGCTGTAAAATAATTAACATATTAAACCTGTATATGTTTTCTTTTTTCAACCTGTATTATTATTGAATTTTGGGGATTATGAATAATTTAAATTTTTTTTGGTATAGTAAGTATTTATTGAAATGTGTTTACATAATATGTATGTGTACTATATTATAGTACATTATGTTTGAAAAACTTTTTAACAATTTTTTATTGAAATATTATCATTTATTACATTGTTCAAATTATATTTTATTTTAATGGTTTTTATTATTTTCATAATATTTTATTATTGTCCAAAATTATGAAAAATAAAACAATAGATAAATAACAAAATATAATCATGGAAGGTATAAAAAGAAAAAAGAATTGTTAAAAAATATACATGTAATTTATACAAAAAATTACTTATACAGAGTTAATAATATGTGATTAACATTATGAGAGTATTTGATGCTCTGATAATAAAAATAACATTCATAGCGCTGTGGTTAGCATACTATACTGAACATTAGTTAATTATGATACTTAATGTAGCAAGTTCGCCAACAGCGCTATGAATGTTATTTTTTTATATAATAAGTGGTATTTGGAAAAAATGTAAAAGAATAAATTTTTAACATTTATCATAATTTAGCAAAAAACATGAATGTTATATATTCAAAAGCGATGAATAATTAAACACCTGATGAGCCAAAACCATGAGCACCTCTTTGCCTCTTTGCGTTTCTGGCATATTTTCATCAGAAGTTACTTCAATAATATCAGGAATAATAATTTTTTCGCAAATTAATTGTGCTATTTTCATTTTGTAAGTAACAGTAAACTCAATATCATTATTATTTATAACTATAATCCCGATATTGCCTGTGTAGTCATAGTCAATTACTCCTGCACCAATGTCAATGTTTAGCAAAGATAGGCCGCTGCGAGGCGCAATTCTTCCATAACATCCTTGAGGCAAAATAATTCGAAGATCTGTATTAATTAATTTTCTTTGTCTGGAGGGAATGGTTACCGTGTATGCACTATACAAATCTATACCTGCAGAGTGATGTGTTTCGAGTAGGTGAAATGGCGAGGGGGGATAATTTCTGAAATAATAGTTGACTCATACTTTAACCAAAAACTTGACAATATTATATGGACTACAGTAATATTGAAGTTAGTAGGTTAGTATAAGCATTTATATAGAATATATATGCTGAGGTAATGAATTTAAAAAATATTATTGTTGTTAATTTATAATGATTGAGAAGGATGTTGAAATATAGATAAAATGAAATTTATTCTTATAATTGGAAAGATAAAAAATTGAAAAGCAAGGAAGAATTTGATGATATTAAAAAGTGCATAGGTTAAAGGAAAAATACCATTAAACAAGGTTGAGTAACACAAATTAAGAAACATGCTGAGACTGGTTGCAATGAGTTTAAAAGGGTTATTGCCAATTATTAAACTGGCAAAAAGGATTAGAAAACACATCATATTATTTATATCATGTAGATAAAAAATGGAAAACAACTGTGGAAAATTTAAGATAAAAAGTGCATAGGTTAAAGGAAAAATAACAATAAACAAGGTTGTGATAACCGAAAGTAGTATATAAACTCATTGAAAATGAACTAATATCAACAGTTTGTTTTGTGTTCTCAAGTTTTTTTCATTATATTACTTATTTTCCTTCAATATTTTATTTAATAATAATATTATTATTAAATAAAATATTGAAGGATATTATTATTTATAATATTATTTAATATACATATTATGTATTAGTACAATAAGAACTTTTTGTTTATAGCATGACTGCAGTACCAATTATATCTGTGATTATAAGGATATTTGAACTGGGGTTAACTACCAATGGAGAATGGGACTCTATATTATTAATTTAAAAAAAAAGATCCTAAAATTTTAGTTGATAGCGTGAAAACAAGTATTATTGATAGCCTATTCAATATAATTATTCAATATAAATGTAAAATAGAAAATAGCCAACAGTCTCAATATTTTGATTTAATCGCTCAAGAAATCCGGTTGGATGAAATTAAAGAACTTATTGATGGGCCCCTTGAATTATATGAATCAAAATACATAGATGAAATTATTAAAATGATTAGTCGGTTATTGGTAAAGCAGCAAAGCAGGAAGTTACCATCCGGCAAAGTTTAACTATTAATTCTGAAGGGTATGCCCATAAAATAATTACACCCGGAGAATCAAATGGAACTCATTTGATTAAAATAGAAATTAGTGACCTAAAAGATTTAAATAATATCCCATCAAATGATTGGTGGAAACACGTCAACAAAAAAGTTTATTTTCTAACCGATTTGAAAAAAGAAAATTTATGTAAAGATTTGAATGGAATAGTGAAACTAGTTGGATCAAAACTCCTAAAAATTCCTGGAGTAAAAAAATTTGCATCCATTTAGGCGCTCTAATTCGTATTTTTAATAAACTATACATTTTTGCTGCTTATATATATAGAATAATATATTAGTGTATATAAACTATAATAGAATATATTGTAATTATTATTGGAAAATTATATTTTTATAGACTTTTAGCATTTTTACATTAATAATAGTGGTGGTTTTGTTCTCTTTAAAATATAGGGATTGTATGGAGGACATTTCCGAAATGGAAGATGAAATGAATGATGTTAAGATTTTTAACGATTTCGTTAAATTAAAAAATGATAACATTTTTTATTTGAGAAATAGTATAAATATAAGTAGTATAAGTTTAGTTATTAGTACTTATTATTACAAGTTTATACATATTTTATCTAATTTAATGGGTATTTATAAAAAAATTAATATATCTTTAAAAGTAAATTGCGATTATAAGAATATTAATGATAATATTATGTATAACATTACGTATCCTATCAAGAAATCCATTCAAAAAATAGAAGATATAGATGTTACATTAGAAAATATCAAGTCTACCCTACATTTTTTTGATTTAAAGAATCTTATGCAGGATTATGTATTTCAAAAAGTTAACAATATTTTATTAATTATCTCGCCCATTGTTGGTACTAATACTCGGATTTAGCTGATGACAGCGATGTTAGTGATTATAGTGATGTTGATGATGAGAGCGATAATGATGAATTTAATATTGCACAAAATGTTAATTTTAAAAGAAAAAAGGATAGACTTCAATTTTGTAATATAAATAATAAAATAGAAATTGAAAATGCATTTAAATGCAATTTACAAACTTTTTATGTGAAAAATATAGATTCAAGTTTTAAAGATATTCAACTTCTATTATTACACTATAAAAATGAAATGAAGCATATATTAGAAAATGCTTTGAAAAAACATGGTTCAATTAAGTTCAACTTATTACTTGAGGCAACATATTTTAAACCTGCAATAAATGAATATAAAAATAGATCATTTAAAACAATTAATTCTATATTATATAAAGAAACAAATATAAATAATTTATTACTAAAATGTTTCGAAAAATTGAGAAATGAGGAGGCTAATTATGAAGGACAAAAAAGTGGGTGGTCATTATTTCATATAGATGGTATAATGATTTGAATTAATAAATTTACTCCATTAGGTGGCTCATCTTATTTAAAACTTCCAAAAAAAATAGCTAACAAAGAAGCTATTGTAAATTCTAAAAATAATGATATATATTGTTTCAAATGGGCAATGTTAAGTCGGTATGTAAATGGCCCTCATATGGAAAGGGTAAACCACAGATATTTAGCTCTAGAATCAAAATTCAATTTTAGTGGTATGTATTAATTTTCCAACTCCGATAGAGCAAATATCGAAACTTGAAAAAAATAATAAAGTATCCATAAATATTTACAAATATAATGACAATATGAATATATATCCTTTAAAAGTTACAACAAAAGAGATGAAGAATCATTTCGATTTACTTCTTATCACCAATGATGAAATATTTCATTATGCATACATTGTATCTTTATCAAAATTGGTAAGATCTCAAATTACACGTAATACTAGAAAAATACATATTTGTAGAAGATGTTTAATATTTTACCGTTCAAAACAACGATTAAATAGCCATAAAAAAGAATTCTGCAAACATAAGCCTATTCGGGTGATAATGCCTGATTCATTTAATAACGAAATTAATAATGACTATTTACCTATATTGAAATTTAAAAATTACCATTACCAATATAGATTACCAATAGTAATATATGCTGATTTTGAGAGCCTCTTAAAACCTTATAGACATGTTTACCTTCTGAAACAATATCATTTACAGAATCTAAAGAATTGCATGACCCAATGAGTTTTTGTGTATACTTTGTTATTGATGAAAGTGTGCCGGAACTTATTAGATCTAAATTACCTAATGAACCATATTTGTATCGAGGGCCTGAACCATCTAAACATTTCATGATATATATTGTTAAAATGTGTAATTATATAGACCAATTGTGTAGTACAAATGTTAAATTAATTATGTCCAATGAAGATACGCATAGGTTTGAAAACAGTTTTAAATGTGAAATGTGTCAAACAATTTTTAGTGATATTTGGTCCCCAGTTAAAGACCATGACCATTTAACAGGCCAATACCGTTCTGCATTATGTTCACCTTGCAATCTTAAACGAAAAAAATAAACTTATATTCCAGTAATCATGGCTTTTCTAATTATGACAGTCATTTTATTGTCAGAGAACTAGGATATGATATACAAAACATTCATGTAATTCCTAATACTAGAGAAAAATAAATAACAATTTCAAAATCACTTAACAATGAAATGCAAATTCGGTTTATTGATAGCTATCGTTTTATGCCTGGAAGTTTAAATGAATTAGCTAAAAATTGCACTAACTATCAATTTTATCATTTACAAAAAGTATTTTCGCATAATGATTTTCCTTTAATTACACGTAAAGGTATTTATTCTTATGAGTATACGGATACTTGGGATAAATTAAAGGAAACACAATTACCTCCTAAAGAATGTTTTTATAGTTATCTAACAGAAGATCATATATCTGATGAAGATTATGATTATGCTAAAACCATTTGGGGCATTTTAATATACAAAATCTTGGAGAATATTCTGATTTATATTTAAAAATTGACGTTACGCTTTTATGGTGATATATTCGAAACTTTTAGGCAATTGTGTATAGATAATTATGACTTAGATTGTGCTCATTATTTTAGTATTCCAGGATATACATTTGATGCAATGTTAAAATTTACTGGTGTTGAATTGGAACTGTTAACCGATTATTCAATGTATCTGTTTTTAGAACGCGATATAAGAGGGGGGATATCAGTTTGTAATAAAAGGTATAGTGCCGCTAATAATCCATATCTTGGCAACTTATATGATTCTAATAATCGTAGTTCTAAGACTATAATTACATCCTTAGCTGTTCACGAAAGTAACTAAACAGTTATGAATGTAATTATTTTTTAGAGATTTTCTCATACACGAGTTCAAAACTCGATAGGTTCTGGCCTTTCTCTTTCTCTCGTTCATTCTATCGTCACGAAGGCATTGACTTGCATCATGGATATTACAATGCTTCAGAGGGTGAATAGTTTATTACCAAAAATCCATCATGTAAAGCAACTTATCACCAGATATGAAGAAGAGAGGGGGACCATCCTCCCCTCCTATGAATCTACCGATATAGCTTCTTTGAGGGATACTCCAGAACGAATTTCACTCAGTCGTCATGGAGGAGCTGAGACAACTGGGTCTTATGCCCACACATCATCTTTTCAACGTGAAATATCCGAAGATCACTCTGGAACAATATAACGTAGAGAATTGGCTTACTTACAAGAGATATATCGAAGAACTTTATCAAATGGCGGGCGTTTATACGGAGAAGAAAAAAGGATACAATGATGAACTGCATTACAGGCAATGCCCTTGGTCTGATAAACGATATCCAATGGGTCCTGACACCTGCCCCTGTTTTTATGTCTCAAGATTATTCTGTAACATATGTCGCGCACTCAACCCTATATTTGAAGAAGAAGACGAAACCGACTTCATAGAAGGCAACATTCAGCCCGATTGATCTTTTTCGCAAATTTGTAAAATAAATAAAATAATTATGTTCTGTAGATTTTCATTTTTCATGCAATGCCATGGATTAAACTCAATATCAATTCCTTCAGAATTATTAATTTTCAAGCCCACTTCGGTGATAGTGTCAACATTTTTTTTCACCTATTGTTAAGAAGAGAGAAAGATATTTTCAGACATGACTATATTCGTTTTTTCATCAATATATCTGGTTATGCAATTTTTTTTTTCACAGAAATTGTTCAAAATGTGATATGGTCTTCACTCGTCCCAGTAACAAACGACGTCATGAGGCTACCTGTGGCGGACGTCATTTGATGGTTTATTTGCCAACATCTGTGATAAATGTGGGATGTTCTACCCTAATAACCTGTTGTCGCATGAGGCGTCGTGTAAGGGCTCTCTACCTGCAGCACCTGTCCATTCTTCAGTGCAGACCCTAGCATCTGCTCAATCTCCAGCACCTGTTGAGCCGCCCGCGCCCAGCCAGTCTCCAGCGCTCCAGCCCTCAGAGTCCGCTCAAGGGCCTATGTCTGCAAAGACTTGTGCCAAATGTAAGCATACGTTTGATAATATCATAGTGTACCACACACGAACTTGTATGTGAAATTACATCATGTAATTGCAATAAATGTATCAAAAGTTTTAGCAATATAAGTAATTTAAGTTTTCACCAGGAGGAGTGTGAAGCAACCTCTGCGAAACGTCGGAGGGGTGAGCCGTCTAAAAAGGAGCTGTTAGCCGCAGGAAAAGGAAATAGACATGAGTATGAAACCGCATTTAATTATCGATTACAATCTTTTTTTATTCGATCGGATAGCAATTTAGATCTTAGTATGTTTTTAAAATCTGTTCGAGATAAAATAGAGATTGATAACTAGTGTATTTATGAACATGGGTCCTATACAATTTAATATGGCTGTTGAGTGCCTTATGACGAATATTCTCGCGGAGGAGCTCGACGTATGCATAAAAACGAAAAATGTTGTAGTGCTAAGGGATACCTTATTAGGAAATGTCCTAATTGATCAGTTCGCTAAACTTGAAAACGAGCTCTCCGAAATTGGCTTGAAAAAGAGCGGATGGACTCTTTTAGAGGTTCAGGGTCTTCGACTAAGAATTAATCGTTATGATCCTCTGCGGGGGTCGTCGTATATCCCTCTCCCTAAAATAATCGAATCCCGCAAGGCGTGTATAAATGTTCGTAATAATGACAATTTATGTTTTAAATACGCGATACTGTCAAAATTGTTAGAAAACATCAGTAATTCATTCCGAGTATCGAGATTTCAAAATTTGGAACATCCGTATGATTTCTCAAACATTGCATTCCCACACCTATAAATGATATTAAAAAATTTGAAGCAGCGAACAATGTATCAGTCAATTTATTTGGATTGGATGATAAAAACCATATTTATTCTATTAAAATCACGAATGTTGAGAAAGCGACGCATTGGGACTTGCTCGTTCTAGATAATGGAGCATACCAACATTATGTTTACATCAAAAATTTTGAACGTCTAGTTCATAGTCAGCTTACAAAACACACTGGTAAAATTTTAATATGTAAACGATGTCTATGCTCTTTCGGTAATCGGGGTAGTAAATCGGTTGAAGATAAATTCATTGCGCATAAAATATATTGTTCCATCAATCCCCCCGTCAAAATAGAGCTAGCCTCCGATCCAATTTTAAGGTTTATCAATGTTGAACGCCAACTAAGGCTGCCAATAGTTGTATATGCCGACTTTGAAACCATGCTGGTTCCTGTCCCAGGAGATATATTGGAGGCTACTGTTCCCTATCAGAGGCATGAGGCTGTCATTTTGTGCGCATGTAGTGGGTGATTCAAATTTACAACTTGATCCCTACATATATCGGGGCCCTGGTGCTGGCGTCCAATATATAAAATATATTGATAGTTTAGCTCTGAAAATTTCGAAAATATATAAAACTAACATTCCTATTATGATAACAAAAGAAGAGGAGAATGATTGGAATAACTCCTCAAAATGCTACCTTTGTGAGGAGGTGTTTACACTTGACAATCCCAAGGTTCGGGATCATGCCCATCTCACCGGTAAATATAGAGGAGCAGCTTGCAACAGCTGTAACCTACGGTGCAGGGCCCCCTCATATGTCCCCATTGTGTTTCATAACTTGTCTAATTATGACTCGCATATAATCGTTAAGGAGCTTGGCAAGGATGCCGAAAGGGTTGATGTCATCCCTCATATGCAGGAAAAATATATAAGTTTCACGAAACATGCTCATGGTATCAAGTTGAGATTTATTGATTCTTTCCGATTCATGAGTAGGGGGCTAGAGTATCTTGCTAGTGTAGTGTACTACCTGAGTCTTCATTTTAAGAAACCAGGTAATATTTCGCTGCGGAGCATCTACCCCTGGTTATGAAAAAGGGCGTTTTTTGCTATGATTATATCGACTCTTTCTTTGGAAAAATTGGAGGAGACTTCCTTACCACCTCGAGAGAGATTTTATAACACGCTGACCGGTACTCCTCTAAGTGAGGCAGATTATAAACGTGGTCAGTTAGTGTGGGAAACATTCCGCTGTCAAACTCTCGGAGAGTACAGCGACGTCTATTTAAAAACAGATGTATTGCTCCTCGCGGACGTTTTTGAACAGTTTAGAACTGTCATGATGAGTAGTCATAAGGTAGGTCCAGCTCACTACTTTTCAGCTCCTGGCATGACCTGGGATGCTATGCTGAAATATACAGGTATAAAGTTGGAGCAATTGCAGGACTATGACATGGTTCTCTTTTTTGAAAAAGGCATTAGGGGAGGTTTATGCCAGATCTCTCATCGATATGCTCAGGCTAATAATAAATACATGTCCGAATACAACTCTAAAAAAGAATCAACATATATAAAATATTTGGACGCGAACAATCTTTACGGTCACGCCGTGAGCAGGCCTTTACCTTATGGGGGGTTTATATGGGTGAACAATCCTGAGAACATAGACATCCTGAATTTAGATGACAACGGTGATATTGGCTACGTAATAGAAGTAGATATCGAATATCCTTCCAGCTTACATGACCTTCATAATGATTAACCATTCCTTCCAGAGTCCGTAACCCCTCCAGGCGGCAAACATAAAACGTTGTTGGCACATTTCAACCCTCGGGAACGTTATGTCGTTCATTAAGTTAACTTAAAACATGCGATAAACCATGGATTGAAGGTTACAAAAGTTCATCGAGCTATTGAATTCAAACAGTCCAGTTGGTTGTGACCATACATTGATTGTAACACCGAGCTTCGGAAAAATGCCTTAAACGATTTTGAAAAGGAGTTTTTCAAGCTTTTAAATAATGCCGCATTCGGAAAGTTCATAGAAAACATTCGAAACCGTGTGAATCTGTATTTGGTTACCCAGCAGAGAAGACTATTAACGCTAATAGCGAAGGCGAATTTTTTAGACATAATAGTATATAACGAGAATTTAGCTGCTGTAATTATGGCAAAAACAAAATTGGTGTTCAGCAAACCTATATTTGTCGGCCAAGCAATTTTAGATCTTAGTAAAACAGTGATGTACGGATTTCATTACGATATAATGCTTGAAAAATATGATTCGGAATTTTTGAAACTTATGTATACAGACACAGATTCTCTCGTATATTTAATACGCACTCTCGACTGGTATCATGATATGAAGTCTCTCGAAACATACTTTGATACGTCAGATTTTCCCAAGTCCCATCTTTGTTATTCCGAACAGAATAAAGAGTTTCTTGGAAAATTTAAAGATGAGCTTAATTCCAAAATACTAAATAGATACGCAGGGCTCAAACCCAAAATGTATGCTTTAGATGTTCAATCTGAAATAAAAAAACGGGTAAAAGGGATCCGAGCATCTGCTGTTAACAAACTGACATTTGAAGACTTCGAAAAGTCGCTTTTTGAAGGAGCCGTGAAATATACAGATATGAAGATGATACAATCAAAAAAACATGAATTATTTTCCGCTCGGGTTAATAAATTAGCTTTATCCGCCAATGATGACAAAAGGGTTGTGTTAGAAGATAATATACAGACATTAGCCTGGGGTCACTATAAATTACAGTAAATTGAAATACTATCTGGTTATCCACTCCTCAGTATATTGTTCAATGTATTCCTATCGATCTGTTATAAGCTCCTCACTCTCTTCGTTGGGGTGATAGTCTGCTCTCCTCTCCGGACTACGCAAATATAGTATTACTTTGTTCTCTGTAATTACCTATATATATACTGTTTTCATTTGATTATTTCTGTGATTAATTATATTATGAATAAATGTTTTATATACTGCTTTTATTTGATTATTTGTATTAACTGAATGTGCTATTGTAACTGAATATAGAAATTTACATTAAATCATGTCTTGGATGTACTCATAATACTTAGAAGAATATACTATAGTTTTATGTCAAGTAAAAAAAAACATTCCATATATTTTATTCTTTATTTTCATAAAAATATAAGTTTTATTATATCTTATGTTTTTTCTTAACCTTTTTTCCCTACTACTATGCATGGTCTACAGTTTTCCAAACTGTTCGACTGCATTCATGGGTTAGAGCTGTATGAATTAAAAAGCATGGGGTGTGGCTCCTACCGAAGGATGGTGTGCTCAGCGTGTTGAAATGCATGACTCCTGCGAGGTAGCTGAAGGATCCTAGAGGATGGTGTAGATGAGGACGTGCTCCTGTAATCGTTGGGATGAGGGTTGTTCCTCTGCTCCTGTGATAGAACGTTATGATGGAGTGATCCTGTGCTCTGCTCCTGTAGGTGAGGGGGGTGACTCCTGCGAGATAGCTGAAGGATTCTAGAGGATGGTGTAGGTCAGGGGATGCTCTTGTGATAGAACGTTGTGATGGAGTGATCCTGTGCTCTTGTGGTTGGACGTGGGGATGGGATGATCCTGTGCTCCTGTGGTAGAACGTTGTGAAAGGGTGATCCTCTGTTCCTGCGCTCCTGTGGTGAAAGGGTGATCCTCTGCTCCTATGGTAAAACATACTTTCTTCCTCTGCTCCTGTGATCCACAGTGAAAGGATGATCATCTGCTCCTGTGCTCCTGTGGTAGAACATACCTTTCCCCTCTACTGTTAATAGTGCAGAACTTTACAATATACAACAACAAAATTAAAAAAGGTGTGTGTTATGTATGGCACAAGGATGAGGGTGGCGTAACATGAAATGAATTTGCAAGTATGATTACACATTTTATTGAAAACGAAGCAAAGCCTTCCCCTGGACAAACAGTTATACTCTGGAGTGATGGGTGTGGCGCTCAGAATAGAAACGAAAATTTGTCAAATGCACTCTTAAAAATTAGTAAAAAAATTAAATATAACAATACTTCAGAAATTTTTAGAGAAAGGCCATACACAGATGGAGTGCGATGGCATTCATGCTCCAGTAGAAAGGAAAATAAAGAATAGACTAATGAACAGTCCAAACGGTTACGTAGATATTATTAAATACAAAAACTGAACAACCGTACAAAGTAAGTTACCTTGAGTAAGTTACTCAAGAGTAAGTTATTGAGTAAGTCTCTTTAAAAATGTTGCAGATTCTAAATATTTCAAGACTATTAGACGAGGCAATAAGCCAGGGGACACAAAAGTCAACCAAATTAAAGCTCTAAAAGACTACCCTAATAAAACTGTTTTTTACAAACTTTCATTTATTGACGAAGAGTGCAAAATACTTTTCGAGTTCGTTCTCGCCGACCTGCACAGCAAGAAAATGAATCCACGGTTATACCATTCATTACCCACTAAAAATCAATCCAGAGAAATATCCACTCCCTAGCCCATAACTTTATTTTCATTCTCTCGTTTTTTAATAATCAAATATATTGCCAGAGCAGCAGCAAGTTCTTTTCGTCTAGTCATGATCTCAAAAAAAAACTTCTCTTCTCTAAATACAGTCTACCTAGAATAATAAATCTCAAAAGTTTATGTCAAGGTGTACATAGGCAGCTAAACGATCTAGCTAGACTTGCTCTAGGACACCTCTACCTAGAGAAAAAAGTGGCTCTATCAAGCCAGTTTGAAATTTGTCAGTTCAAAGGGTTGATGGCGAGTTTGATGGATTTTTGACTTTGTCAGAAATTAAGTTTGAAGACTGACGGACGGTTTGACAAGTAAATTTGATCGTGTATGGCATCGTCAAGCCATCAAATCATCAATCCTTCAAACTTGTACTTCTCCTTCTGTCCGATAGAGGAAGGTTTCATCCTTATTAGTTGTTGTTAAGTTGTATTATTAGTTAATGTTGTTAAGTTATATTATTAGTTGAATTAATTAGTGGACTCTTTTGTTAATTTTCATTTAAGAACCTGGAGAAAAGACAAATTCACGGAATTTATTGAACTTTATAGATCCTTCCCAGAATTATGGAAGGTTAAATCGAAGGAATACAGCAACAGGGAGAAAAAGAATGCTGCATATGAGCAATTACTCTCGAAGGTTCGTGAGATAGAGCCAAGCGCTACTGTTGCTGACATAAAGAAAACATTTAATTCGATTCGAACTTCTTGGAGAAAAGAACACGAGAAAGTACTTCATTCAAAGAAATCGGGTGCATCACCTGAAGATATTTAATTTTTCTTGATGTTCAAGAAACTCCAAGACCTTCGATGTCGAATATTGACGACGAAAGTCTACTGGAGGTAAGCATAGTCGTGTTGAGTAATAAGGTTAAAATAACGGTACTTGTCGGTTTGGTGACCGCCGAATGTAGACACTGAATAAGTAGAACAATAACTAGTGGTATGTAGTCTGTACTAGCGAAGTGCTAGAACCCACACATTTTTTCCTGCCATGGAACTTTTCCTTCATTGCAAAGCAGCAAGATCCACACGAAGAAGTTCTTCAGATAATCGGGGACCAAATGGGTAGCTGCACCTATTCCTGACAGATTTGATCATCTTGGAAGCAACATTGCAGCCAAATTGAGAGATATGAAGAAGGATGATCAACGTATGATAGCTGAAAAACTTTTGGGGGACGTTCTTTTCCATGCAGAATTTAACTCAGCATTAATACATTCAGCTTACACCCCCAGTATTCACTCCATATGGTGGCCCTGGACAAAGTAATCCAAACCCTCATTACACAGTCGCTGATTATTTTACTAACTTTACCCAATGATATGGAAAGCCTCGTTTTTGTTCTCTTTTTTTGTGTTTTAAGACAGTTCGAGAAGGAGAGATGAAGCAAGACAAATCATGTAGCGTTAAAACAGTCAAAAAGACTGATTTACCTACTTTTAGAAAATAGTTTGTAAGTTAGTTTCAAATTAATGATATTCTAATTTGTTAGTAAGAATTTTTGCATATAATTTATTTTTTATTAATTTCCAAATTTATTTTTCAATTTTTATTATTAGTCTGGTGCCAGCAGCCGAAGTGTGTACATCGTGTCCCTGTTGTCCGCTCGTTTTTACTGTCTCAAAGTGAATAGTTTTAATTGAAATTTGACATACAGTGACTATAAGTGACTTGAACCAAGTGTGCAAAGTTTGGACCACAACGGACCTTCACGAACTGAGCCAGGTCAGTTTTAAAAATCCATTGTTTTAAGGGACTCGAGAGGGTTTCCTGCATTCCACAGGAACCTTATCTCTGTTGAAGAGTGGGGGTAACTGTGACCCACTTGTTCTGTTGGACTTAGGTAGTGTCCCATCCCTTTCCCCCCACCCCTAAGACTTTAGACACTAACCCCCCCCCCCCCCCTCCCCCCATCTTATTACTATTATTTTATATATATATTGTAATGTTCTATATAACCTTACATAAGTTAAAGAGAAGAAAAAAAGTACTCAGGTACAATAATCAGTGGGCCACGCCCTAGCAACCCAGACAATGATATAAAGGAATGCAGAGGTTTTGTCTAGGTTATCTATTGTAATTATATTAAAAAAATATAATGTAGGGAAATTAAATTGTTTTATTATGGTAATTACAAGAAATATTATTGTAGTGATGTGGAATAACGATAAAAAAATTTTATGTAAAAAAAAAAGGGTTATAAAAACATAATTATGATTTATTAACCAATGAGAGACAGAAAAAAAAAAAATGTCAGTCGATGTTCAGAGGGAGGGAGAGACGATATATGTCGAATGTGAAGAGGAGAGTCTATAGTCCTGAAGTAGTGAGTTTTTTTTATAAGATGAGTGATACAACCAAGTGATAAGGAGTGAGATGATGAGTGGAGCAGTTGGACAGAGGTTGGAAGCAGAGTAAATTAGTTGATGAAGAAAGACAGGGACAGCAACGTGTGAGGAAACAGGAGAAGTTGGACCATGCGGTATTCACCCAAGGATGATGGAACAAACCGATGCCTAACACGAGTCCCCGCATGAGACGAAAGAACACTGGGAACCACTGTTGGAGCGGTTGATTGCATGCAGATCAAATTTCTTATCATTAATTATGTATTTTTATATTGTTGTATCCATGTGAATGTTACTAACCCTAGCTATAAAATAATTTTTTTCAATTTCAAAAAAAAAAAGTTTTTTTTAATAAATAAAAATTTATAAGCTATGACATCTTTTTATTTCTTTCAAATGTGTAAGGGTCTTGCTCTCTAATTTGATTGTAACTTATATTTTCTTTTATCCGTACAAGTACAATTATAAATAATGGGGCAAAAGTATATGAGAAATTAAATTGGAGAGGTAAGGACCGTTACAATATATATATTTTTATTATTATTATTTTTTTTTTGTATTTCTTTACTCCTCTTATTTTATTGTTAAAATGGGAGGGAAAGGAATCAAGAAGAGAGGTCGCCCGACCAAAGTCCAGTCACAGGAAGGCAGCGAGGCAGTGTTAATTGAATCTCAGGCGATTTCTCGTCCAACCACGCCCATCTACAACAACTTCGCCCCTCTAGCCATCGATGAAGAGGAGCCACCATCAACACCAAAACCACCCCCCATTTTCGTCACGAACTCAGTGATTTCAATAAATTTACAAAAAAACTCCAGGCTATTTTGGGACCTAAAGGCTTCGTGTGCCAGACCTCCGTACGGCACACAACGATCCAATTGGACACCCCGGAGGACTACCGCACCGTCATTCAATACCTGAAGAAGGACAGCTATAGCTACCACTGCTATCAGCTAAAGCAGGAGAAGGCCTTCAGGGTGGTACTGAGGCACCTCCACCCGACCACATCCACTTCCCTCATCAAGGAGGAGCTGGAGGAGATGGGCTACTCTGTGAGGAATATATCTGGGGTGAAAAACCCAGCAACCAAGGCGTTCCTTCCTCTATTTTTCTTGGACTTGGAGCCCCAAGGCAACAACCAAGAAATTTTTACTTTAACAAGGCTGGTCCATAGTGTGGTCAAGGTGGAGGAGCCACACAAACGGAGGGATATCCCCCAGTGCCATCGGTGCCAGGAGTATGGCCATACAAAGGGGTACTGCGGCCACCCTGTCCGGTGTGTCAAATGTGCGGGCCTGCATGCCACTGATATCTGCCGTAAGCCGCGAGAACTCCCAGCAAAGTGTGCTTTGTGTGGCGGCCAACACCCTGCCAACTACAGAGGGTGCACCGTGCACACTGATCTGAAGCGGCTGAGGAGCTCCGCCACCGCCACAGGGCCCAAGGCAGCGCAGCCCCTTGTCCCGCAGTCCTTCGCCCCCCATCTTCCCAAGGACTTCCCAGCCCTGGCTTCAGGACATCAGGGTGCACCACGACCAGCGCCTCCTCGGGCAGCCCTTCCCATGACAGCCGCCGCTCAGCCAGGTCTCTCCTATGCCCATTTGGCTGGGGCCAGGGCTCAGTCCCCTCAGTCTTCAACTTTCATCCCGCCCCGTCCTTCACCCTTTATCCCTCCCCCTCCTTCCGCCACCGACATAACATCTGTCCTCTCCTCCTTCATGACTAAGATGGAGTCAATGTTCACTCAACGGCTTAGGAAAGCAGGCAGAAAAGAACCCTCGACAAAATCCCGAGCTCACTCGGTGTGAAGCGCCGAAAAAAAACCAAGGACGACCATGGACCGTCGCCATCGAGCCGGTTCACGGCCGTCCACAACATCATGTAAATATTGTATATATAAACATAGGAAGATAGTGTGATGTGACCAACCCCCCCTCAGGGGGTCAGGGGCACCTAATAAAAAAAATATATATATATATTGTAGTGTGTCGTTTTGACAACTACATGACTTTATGGTTTTAAATAATAAATTAAGGGGGGGGGGGGGGGGGGGGGGTGAATCTATTTGGTATGTAGTAATCTAATTGATTAAAAAAAGAGTGATATCGATTGACTAAAAAAGTTAATCGATACCACATGTTGATGATAATTGGAGTAAGAACTCATAAATTCACAATAAATAAAAAAAAATAAATAAAAATAAAAATACCGGAGCTAAGTAAATTTTAAATAAATTTATAATGAGATGCTGATTAGGTATTATATAATCTGGAGAGCCATGGTACGAAAAACAATGGAGTCGTATGTGATAAAGTGAGAGAGGAAGTAGTGATCTCTCTGTGTGCGCAAAGAAAAAAAGAAGAAAAAATTAAACAAGTGAAGTTATGGAGTGAGTGGTAATGAAGTTGATGATGGCTACACGGAATACGTAACAAAAGTATAAATGAAGCCATGAGGATGAGCTTATGAGACCAACGTGGAGGTACCCACATGGAGCTCGATCATTAAGTAGCCAAAATCATCTCATCAATGAAAGTATACAGCAAGTAAGCTAATCAATGCGCAGTTTCCATTTGATAATTTGTATATTTTATAAAAAATATAATACGGTTGAATAAAAAATAATTGTAAGCTTGTCTTGATAACTAAAAAAAAAGGAAATTGAATTAAAATATGGATTTTAAAAGTTTAAATGTCTTGCTTATTTTTTATGATATCACTTTTCACCCATAATCATTCCAATAAAAAGAACCTTGAGGTTGTGGTCTGTGCATGTGACTAGAACAAAATAAGTATTTATATTTTTCGTAGAAAGTCAAAATGAACAGAGCATGACAATATATATACAGGATATGAAGAATCTTCCTTCAAAATTAACGGTACAGGAGCATGAACAATTTGTAAATGGTGCCTTCACAATGAGTCGGACGGATAACTTTTGGACTGGTGTGTGGTCAGATATGACGATTGAGACTACTCTGATGCGAAGCTTCAAAAGTCGTGGTGGCATAACGGGTGGAAGGGGTGTCACTGACAGTGTAATCACAAGTGGGCTTTGGGGGTGAGTGCAACTCACGATGTTTGCACATCACTGGAGGAGTTTTGTGGAGTACTATTCACATCAGGTGAGCAGCACAAAGATTTTAGTGAAGCGCGGATAAAAAAAGACTTATCTGATACATCAAAAATGACGGAATGGCTAAAAAATTATCTTAAATTAAGAAGACCCAGTGCTTGGAAGAAAACCATAGCCAAACGAGAACGGTATGCCTCTACAGGTATGATTCCAGGGCAGTTAACTTGCCGTCATACTAATAACAGTCTCACATTTCGTTGTTCTGAAATAACGTCCGATGATTTAGAAAAGTTTCACAATTCATTTTATTCAGTGCCTGATAAACTCAAGGAAGATTCCTTTATTCTCAAATATACAAACTATGAATGTGTGCAACGCCGGCGCCCAATGAATGAAACACGAAGCCCTCGTTTATTCTCGCACATGTACTATATTTTGAAGGGCACAAAAAAAGTACAAGTGTGTAAACAAGCCTTTTTACAGGTTCTCGGAATTGGTCGAGACCGGGTTAATGGGGTTTTAAAAAGACACATAGAATCAGGTGGAGAAATGCCTAAAGAAAGAAGAGGAGGTTATAAAAACAGCGTTCAGTTGTATCTAAAGAAGAAACATGCGGTAATTAACTTTATTAAACAATTGAAAGCAATCGAAAGTCATTATTGCAGGGCCAAACACTCGTCGAGAATTTATTTAAGTTCTGACTTGAATATTACACGGCTGTGGAAAATGTTTACGAGCACCAATGAAGAACTCGATGTTAAACACTCGTATTTTCGTTCAATTTTCCGTACTAAATTTAACATCGGAACAGAAAAAGGGTAGCAATGAGATAGCCAGAAGTCCAGGGGGGCCTACCCTGGCGTCTGGCTTCACCGGACGGCACGCTGGGCCCCACCTGCGCCGACGGACCAGAAGTGACTGGCCAACCGTCGGCGCAGGGGCATGCTGATGCCACCTGGCGGCTCCCCAGGTTGCGGATAGGGGAAGGTCTGCAGCTATGTAGACCAGGGTCTTGAAAACCCCCCGGACAACAGCGGGCGAGGGCAAGAGGGCGCGGGCGGACACCAGTGGAGCGGTGCCCTGTTGACATCTAAAAGCCTTGCAATGCCTGATGACGGCCCCCGCGACGTGGCGACGCTGCCACCACTAAATAGGCAGACCCGGGTACGGCTGACATACGCAGCTGGTGGGCTTCACCCACACACCCTGATTCACAGTACACCGCATGCACCGCAGACAGTACACAACTTATAGCACACACATAACACTCCGGGGCACACAGTACACACTCCGGATCCCCCAGCCGGCCACAGGGTTCATTCTATATGCAAGGATGAAAGGGCCCAGCAAACCCATGGTACTGTCGTATAAGACGCTCCTTCCTTGCATAGCCTTTTGTTAACCGCCGCTTATTCAGAAGTTATCGGGACTCAATAAGAATAGAATACTATCTTTCCATGTCCATCCCTTGGGAAACAACCCTATCTTTGCTAACCATGCCCTCTAGCAAATAACTTAGTTATGTACAAAAGAAACGGAAGATTGGATAGGTTGACAAAGCCTACATTGTAGAAATATCTCATATCCAAGATAATTCGACACTCCACAGTGGGAAACAGAGTAATCAGCTAAGGGTAAGGTTCAGGGACTATTGTATGTAGCCAAAGAGGAGGGTTGTGATAAGATAAACAATAATATCTTTGATATAAGAACCCTCTTTCAGCATAACTCAGAGTTCAGTAGTAGTTCAGTAATTCTAATGTTCAGTTGAGTCTAGTCCAGTCGGTTGTCGAAGACAGTTAGTCAGTGGTTCGCCGGTGTAGAGTTCGGGTAGATTCAGTCACGTCTGTTAAGTTGTATTTAGTTTCCGTCTGGTCCTCTCATTATTAGGGGATATTGTCTTTGCTTAAATAAACCGTTGGGATTTTACATCGTCTGTTTATTCTCAACACCCAAGGTTCGGAAGCACCTTCATAGCTTGCCCTGGTGTCAGAAACTCTTCTATAAAACCACACCAGAAACACCGTCTCTGCTACGACAGAAACATATTAATTTTTCTGGTGTCAGAAGTGGGATACTTCCAGCCGCCTCGTCTCATATTGGGATACCCCCCCCTGGAGACGAAGAGGATACGTCACGTTCAACTGGTAAAGAGCCCTCCTTCATCCTGTCAACTGCATCGACCATAGACGGAAAACAACCTACGGAATCAGACGGAAGAACAGAAAGTAAGTCTTGAGATCATTTTCCATAGATATACTTATTACTGTCCTTTCCTCACAATGTCTAACCCTGAAAATGATACCCTATCCCTATCCACTGGAAACCCTGCCACTAACCCTCTTCCTGTAGGGGAGAGTTTATCTTTAGAGGTTTTGTTTAGGTTCATTAAGCCATTCGACGGCAATAAAGATGACCTCTCCACCTTCTTAATTAACTGTAACAATGCTATACACTTTGCTCAACCCAATCAAGTAGATTATCTTTTTCGATATATTATTTCACAATTATCTAGCAATGTTGTAAACGAATTAAATTTGTCAGAAATAACTTCATGGTCTGAATTGAAGAAACAATTGAAACAATATTACTCGCGATCTAAGGATATTATCCAGCTCCATGAAGAGCTCGAAACAGCTGCACAAAGCACACACGAATCTTTTGAAAAAGGATAAAGAATTCAACTGGTCAGAAAAATGCCAAGAATCATTCCAAAAATTAAAAAATTGCCTTATCTCGGAACCGATCTTGCAGTATCCCAATTTTGAAGAACCTTTTACCTTAACTACTGATGCTTCCAACGAAGCCATAGGCTCTATCCTATCTCAAAACAAATCTGGAAAAGATTTACCTGTGTCTTATTATTCTAGAACGTTAAATACAGCAGAAAGTAATTATTCAACAATCGAGAAAGAGCTATTATCGATCGTTGAATCAGTTAAACATTTCAGACCTTATCTCTTCGGTCAAAAGTTTACAATTGTTACCGATCACAAACCCCTAACTTGGTTGATGAATTGTAAAGACCCTTCCAGTAGATTAGTCAGGTGGCGACTAAAACTTATGGAATATGAATATGAAATAAAATACAAACAAGGTCAATTAAATAGAAACGCTGATGCATTAAGTCGCCCCGTAATGCAAATCACCGACGATCTAACCTTCGCGGACATGACGAGATTCATAGAGCAAAACCCGGTTGTCCCAAATGTCCCAGTCGATTCGACTAGTATCCACAAAATCAGAAACCTAGTAGTGCCAATGTCATGCAAAGTTTCGGATGCGGACAAATATTATAAATATCTAAATGAAAACTACCCCGACCGCGAATTTAAAAATCCTAAATTACGGGACATGGTCCAATTTAAGAAACAGAATCAAAATATTTTTATCTTGTTCATTAAGAGGTCCAATGAAGACAATGCAAATTCCGAAGACGTATTCGAAGCTCTAAAAGCTCTAAAAAGCAAATTCGAAGAAAATAAAACACGCTCTCATCGCTCTTTCACCATCGTAAATTTTGAACACTATGGAGAGAACCTAAAATTTAATTTAATTCTACAATTCTTATTTAACGGATACAATTATAAAATCTTGAACGAGGAAATAGCCGAAGTTACCACTGAAGAGGAAATAGAGAGAATTTTGAAATTATATCATGACCACGTAATAGCGGGACATCAAGGAATTGATAGGACTTACTCGAGTATCAAAACGAAATACTACTGGAAAAACATGTAGGATAGTATTTCGGAATACATAAAAAAATGTCCTACCTGCCAAATTGCTAAAACAAATTTCAAACCAAACAAAAGCCCTATGATCATCACGACCACCTCTAAAACTTTCTGTGAACAAATTGCGATGGACATTGTAGGCCCCCTCCCGGAAACTAAAAACGGAAATAAATTTATCCTCTCCTTACAGGATGACCTGACTAAATTTATACAACTATACGCGATTCCCGAACATAGTGCTTTGACCGTTGCCATACATTTTCTAAAATTTTGCACACTATTTGGATTTCCCAGTAAAATCCTGTCTGACCAGGGTCCAGAGTTCAATTCTTGTACCCTGAAAGAACTGAATAGAATGCTCTCAATAAATCACAAATTTGCGAGTCCTTATCATCCCCAGACTAACGGTTCTTTGGAGAAGACACACTTAAGTTTAAAAGATTATTTAAAGTGTTACGTAAACAAAGATAAAGACGATTGGGACGAATTCTTGACTTTCGCAGTTTTTTCGTACAATACTCACGTGCAAAAAGCAACACAAACAACCCCATACGAGTTAGTCTTCGGTCAAACCCCAAGGATTCCAGATAAATTTCTTAATCCTAAACAGAACAAGACCTACTCCGAATTGGCCAAAGAAGTCGTTAACAAAATGCAAAACTTACGGCAAACAGCTCGGGAAAACCAACTCAAAGCAAAACAGGGTTATAAGAAACATTATGACAAAACCCACAAAAAACAATATGACTTTAAGGAAGGCAAAAAAGTTTTAGTATATAACATGCTAGCAAAACGAAATTACAAAAAGTTAGAGACAGACTTTAAAGGTCCTTTTAAAATAATTCAAGTACATGACAACAATACAGCGACCTTAGAAATAAGTAAAAATAAACTCAAAACCTATCATTTTAATTTGTTGAAACCTTATGTTTCAGATGAGGATGAGTCATAGGATACTGTTCTTTTCCCTTTTCCTTCTCAGTCCTCCCATGAACCTTACCCAAGAGATAATTCCAATTAATTCAACTAGTGGAATACTATACGACCATCTAGGTAGAGCTAAAGTAGCTAACCGTAAAGTTTCTCTTATTACCTATGCCAACTTAACCTATGTACAACATAAAATAGACATATCTAACGAATTCTACGTTAAATTAGTAGGAATGTGTCACGAAACATCAAGATTGTCTCACACAAAAACATGTCAGAAACAACTAGAATTTCTAAAAAACAAATTATCATCCATCAAACGAAATTATGCAATACTAGCCCACCACATTAGAGCAAAAAGAGGCCTCATTAACGGAATCGGCGAAGGTTTGAAATGGCTCTTCGGGACTCCAGACGCTGATGACGCACAGTTCTATACAGACTCTATTAATTTAATTTTCAACAACCAAAAACAAACTGAAACCCTCTTACAACAGCAAATTAAAATAATCTCCTCCACTATCACAAATTTTAACTATTCTATTAGACAACTAAATGAAAATACGAGATTGTTAAACCTAAATATTGATAAATTTAATAATTTCATACAACAAACCTCTAGAAACGAGAACGCTCTCAATAGCGAAATTTTAACGAACGAAAATATTATAATCCTTTTGGAGATGACTGACGAATTAGAGGAATTGTTAGAAAATTATCTCAATAGTCTCACCCTCATTAGGCACGGGATAATAAGCTATCATGTCCTTCCGCCTAACACACTCTTTGAAGAATTAAACCATATAAAAACTCAAAATACTCTGCCAATTGAGCCCTCCTTCTCTAATACCTACTTATTCTATAAAATCATTGATACCAAAGTAGTCATAAATAATAATCTATTAATAATAATATTTGAAATCCCGACAATAGACACTACGGAATTCGAACTTTATAAAATGTATTCCCTCCCCTCTCCTCACAAAGACCATCCCTCTTTCTATTCCTATGTCGAACCCTCTAAACCTTATCTCCTTATCTCCTCCTCGAGGACAGTATATACTATGTTAAATGACCTCAAGAAGTGCACCGAACTTCAACCAGCCGTCTGGAACTGTAAGGAAATCCCTGTCATCCAGCGGACAGTCCACCCCGTATGTGAAGTTGAACTATTCTCAAAAACCACGTCAAGAATCCCCGAGACCTGCGTGACGAAAAACGCCTTTGCTGAAACGGAGATCTGGCATAAACTTAGCGGAAAGAGATGGTTATATGTCCTTTCTCAACCCACCTCTATAACTACCCTATGCAACGGGAAGAATCCCCAAGAAGAAGCTATTAAAGGAATTGGCATACTGGAACTGGAAGAAAATTGCAAGACTTATAGCAAATTCGCTATCTTAGAAGAATCATCATCGATACGCGGCCGAAATCTCACGAGCAGAATTCCCCTGACGGATATAACATTAGACGACTGCTGCATCAACATGTACACAAGGATTAATGCGAGTCCCGAACAACTCCAGCCTCTAAAATTAACGAACATGAACCTAGAGGATTTGGAAAATGCTCGCCGCCAACTCAATGAATTCGATCAAATTCTTCAAAATCAACTAAAGAAACCCTTCATTATCCAGCACTCTAACTGGATAATGATTATATTATCCATCACAGGAGGGATTATTACAATAACATTCCTTTATAACGTTTTGAAATGGCTGGGAATAACTACTATCTTGAGACGACTCTTATGTTACACCAAGGAACCGAGAGAACCCATCAGGAGACTCAGGTCAATCTGTCTGCCGTGCCCCGAACCATCACCACCCTCGCTCCAAACCGCAACCCTACCCCTAGAGGAAATTCAACTTGAATACGTCCAGCCGCCATCCCAGCCTCAGCCTATACGAACGCAGGGAGATAAGCCGAGACCTTCTCACCCTTCTACCAACCTCACAACCAAAGTATTGAGAAACAGAACTGTAATGATCGATGACTAAGTCATGTATTAATCGCACTAATTCATTTTATAAGTTTTCCTAATTCCATTCTTAAAAAAAAAAAAAAAAAAAAAAAAGACTTATTTTTTTCATAAAAACGAATAATATTTGCCTAACCTTGTATGTAATCTATTTGACAAAGAACATTAATTATTTAATTTCCATTAGCTATTCCCCTTTAAAAACATCAATTTTTGCCCCCCCATAAAACTAATGCTATATATATAATATATTTTTTTTCTTTCAATGTTATTAATTATATTAATGTATTATGTATAATTGCCCTCTAATTACTTTATAATTCATTTTGTACTTTGTTATTCTATTCTAGAGGTATAACGTTACAATTAATTATGTTCATCTTATAATTCTATTTACTCCAATCATTTGTAAGAGAGACCAGAACGGAAACGCGAATCTTAATTCCACATTTTAATTAAAAACCCAATGTGAAATTTGGAAAACCCCGGAGGTGTCGTATAAGACGCTCCTTCCTTGCATAGCCTTTTGTTAACCGCCGCTTATTCAGAAGTTATCGGGACTCAATAAGAATAGAATACTATCTTTCCATGTCCATCCCTTGGGAAACAACCCTATCTTTGCTAACCATGCCCTCTAGCAAATAACTTAGTTATGTACAAAAGAAACGGAAGATTGGATAGGTTGACAAAGCCTACATTGTAGAAATATCTCATATCCAAGATAATTCGACACTCCACAGTGGGAAACAGAGTAATCAGCTAAGGGTAAGGTTCAGGGACTATTGTATGTAGCCAAAGAGGAGGGTTGTGATAAGATAAACAATAATATCTTTGATATAAGAACCCTCTTTCAGCATAACTCAGAGTTCAGTAGTAGTTCAGTAATTCTAATGTTCAGTTGAGTCTAGTCCAGTCGGTTGTCGAAGACAGTTAGTCAGTGGTTCGCCGGTGTAGAGTTCGGGTAGATTCAGTCACGTCTGTTAAGTTGTATTTAGTTTCCGTCTGCTCCTCTCATTATTAGGGGATATTGTCTTTGCTTAAATAAACCGTTGGGATTTTACATCGTCTGTTTATTCTCAACACCCAAGGTTCGGAAGCACCTTCATAGCTTGCCCTGGTGTCAGAAACTCTTCTATAAAACCACACCAGAAACACCGTCTCTGCTACGACAGTACCCTAGCTCAACACTACATACACACCACATCACTAACTCACCACACCTCTGCGCGCTGGGTACACTGCCTACGACCGAGAGTGCCCCTCCGATCGTCGGGGTTGGAGGAGGGTACAGGCCGCAAACCAGGTTCGGCACACCTGGGCCGCCAGATAGTGCAGGGGCCCGACTCTCTTTAACCGGAGCGAGTGGCTGCCCCATCAACTGGCGAAAAATCCCGCCCGCCTAGTAGTGCCATGTGGTGCATGGGTGGGACCCTGCTAGGCGGTGTCATCATTTGCTGAGAAATTATTCTTTGGTTCCTTTTTGTTGTGTTCGTAGGTGATGGTTCGTACTAGGGGTGGTGTAAGAGGGAAGAAAACCCCTTCAAAAAGAGGTTTATGGTCCGAAGATCATTCATCTAGTGAGCAGTAAAAGTGAGCAGGGGGCAAAAAGTGAGCAGGGGGCAAAAGTGAGCAGGGGGCAAAAAGTGAGCAGGGGGCAAAAGTGAGCAGGGGGCAAAGTGAGCAGGGGGCAAAGTGAGCAGGAGGCAAAAGTGAGCAGGGGGCAGGGGGCAAAAGTGAGCAGGGGCAACAAGAGAAGGAGTCTGTCAAACCTTGTAAAAGGAGTCTGTCAAATGGAGTCTGTCAAAAAAGAGAGTCTGTCAAAAATCAAAGTCTGTCAACTGAAGCGAGCAATGGCTGCAGTGAAAAACGGAATGAGCGTCAAAAGTGCGTCTGCGAACTACAACATTCCTCGTAAAACCCTAAGAAATCACTTGAGTACTGGATCTGAGGAAAAAAGGGTTGGGCGTCTACCATACCTCACTACTCAACAAGAAAAAGAGTTATGTTCGAAGATTATGAGGTTGGGTGATGTTGGAATGCCCATCACGCCTAAGTTTGTTTGACGCTCAGTTTTCACTTTCTGTGGTATGAATGATATTCCTCATCCTTTTTCACTGCAGAAGGGTATAGCTGGGAGGAAGTGGCTGCGTGGGTTCACGAATAGCAATCCAGAAATTTCCAGGAGGAAGGCACAGAACCTGAACGCTGCTCGTGCAATTAAATTGAATCGTTGGATAGTTGGTGACCATTTTACTAAATAATACTAAAAATGTTTTAAAAGGCCCCCAAAAAAATTGTTCGTCTAGTTCAAGAGCATATTTAAACTTTGCCAAGTTTCAAGCAAATCGGTCGAGTAGTTTGGC
This sequence comes from Aradus depressus, assembly GCA_963662175.1. Taxonomy (NCBI): domain Eukaryota; kingdom Metazoa; phylum Arthropoda; class Insecta; order Hemiptera; family Aradidae; genus Aradus; species Aradus depressus. The sequence goes on along the minus strand of OY759214.1, from coordinate 49,966,130 downwards.
AGTGAAAAATCGTCAAACCTTAAGGTGGCCTTATTTGGCGCACCTACCTTAGTGATGGCTGATGTGCGCTGTTCATAAAGCCAGAAAAGGGGAGGAAAAAAAAAAAAAAAAAAAAAGTAGTACCTAAAGACGTTTATAGTATACAGAGAAGACGTTACCGCCAAATTCAAATCTTTTGGTAAGTCATCGTTGTCAACAACATTCAACCCTTTTGGTGAGTGATTGTTACAAGTTAGACTTACCAAATTGGTGAGCCGCGACTATAGAAGAACAGATTGCTCAACTCAACGCTCAGATAGCCGCCCTTATGTCTCAGGTGACTGAACTCCAAAATCGGCCAGCAACGCCACCCCAACCGGCTCCGCAACCCCACGTCGCACACGTCTCGATTAAATACCCACCCTTTTGGGGTGCGGAGGTAGATATGTGGCTCACACAGTTAGAGTATCAGTTTACCCTAGCTCGTATCACGGCCGACGGCACCAAACTCCACCATTTAATAGCTGCTATCGATGCTGACACACTTCGAGTAGTACGTGATGTGGTGCGGCGTACCGAACCACCCCTAACCTATGTCGATTTAAAGGCAGCCCTCCTAAGCAGATGCAGAGAGTCGGATGAGCAGAAGATGCGTAAACTCTTATCAGGTTTGTCCTTGGGTGACAAAAAGCCTTCACAACTTCTTCGGGACATGCTGGCCCTGACAGGTGACACGCCTGCTGATAACATCATCCGGTCGCTATGGCTGTCTCGGCTGCCTACGTTTACTCAGGCTATCCTTCAATCGACACCGACCCTCGAGTTGGTTGAACTAGCCGAGATCGCCGACAAAGTCGCCGAGGTTTCACAGCCGCAGATCCAAGCTTGTTCCAGCACCCCCGCCACCACCGTTTCGGCCACAGATTTTACAGCCTTGATTGGTGAAGTCGCCGCCCTCAGACGCGATTTCGAGGCTTTCAGAGATTTTTCACGGAGGACACGTTCTCCCACACCTCGACCACGCTCCAGGACCCGTTCACAGTCCCGTCTTCGTGTACTCTCGGGGCCCCTCACTTGGTGCTGGTATCATCGTGCCTTCGACACCAAAGCAACTAAGTGCACCTCACCTTGTGAATACCCCAAAGATCCTTCAAAAAACTAGTTCGACGGCAGGAGACAGCGGCCTGTTCTGTTCCTGTCACTCACCTCACTGACGTCCACACCAAACAGCGTCGATACCGGCGCCGACGTCTCTTTGTTGCCTCTACAATCAAGCGACTCACGAAGTGTCATCACCAACCATCTCTTTGCAGCCAACAACACCCGCATTCCAGTCTACGGACGTCGCAAACTCGCTTTGGACTTCGGCTTTGGCAAGCGCTATGTGTACGATTTTCTTCTGGCCGACATCACACGCCCGATACTAGGTACCGATTTTTTATTACATTACAACCTCTTGGTAGACCTTCCAGGTAGACGAGTTATCGACCGTTCCTCGTTCAGACATTTACCTTTTGACCCTCACCCCGTTCATAGAATGCAGAAAAGACGTTACCGCCAAATTCAAATCTTTTGGTAAGTCATCGTTGTCAACAACATTCAACCCTTTTGGTGAGTGATTATTACAAGTTAGACTTACCAAAAGACCAATACTAACAGAAGTGGTAAAACTATCGAAGCAAAGCTCTTCAAGGATTCTGACTGTAAGTGTTCAAAAAACTGTTATGAAAATGTCAATAGGGAAGAAAAAAAAAACTATTTTGTTCATTTAATAGTTTGGAAGAAAAGGTTAAGCAGAATATCTATATTCGTGATCGTGTACAAAGTTCCCAAGTCAAGCAGAGGCGAAGCCGAGATTCATCAAGGGAACCCAAGTCGATAACCTACAAATATGTTTTAATGAAGCAACTGGACATGGTTTCATATCTTATGGTTTGTGGACGCTGCGAAAGAACGCGCTTCCTGCTGAGAAAAAGTATAAGACCAAACAGAAAACAGAATCCAAGAAACCAGTGGATGCAATGCGAATTGTTACCAGACCAAGAACTTCATGAAAAGGTAAACTTAATAATGGTTCGATAAGTGATTTATTTTTGGCAGTTATTCTAAAATTATTGTTCTATTTCTTAGACTTCCAGAATGGCTTTTAAAAAACCAACAGATAACAACAAAAAAGAGATTGCAACAATCTTGATGGAGACACTGCCCAATAGGCGAGCTTGGATATTGAACACGCATCCTTCCATAGAAGAGATCTTTGATAAATATCCGCGCTTGCTTGATTATGGAGGTGAAATGGTAAACATTCTGTAAGGTCTCCAGATAAACTCTATTGTCAAAATTGATAAAGTTACTGACGAATAATTTTTCTCTTAGATTGACAATGAATTTGAAGCCATTTTCCCAGGCAAGGAAGACAAATTGTTGACCACGTTTCCAGTCAATTATTCTCATCGCATATTAAAGTATGCTAAAGTGGAATCTCCTAATATATACAAGTCTGCCAAAAAAGTCACTCATGGTAATTTGACTATCTATTCTTCAAGAAAACTTTATCTAAATGGCATTTTGTAATTTCGATATTTTTTTGTAGTTACTTTGCAGGCATTGGTTGTGCTAGCAAATTTATTGCGTGTCAGTAATGCTGTCAGAAATGTCAGTCAGCAACAGTCCAAAAAGGGAAATGAAAATGAGAAAGGAAAAGCAATTTTTTCTTTCCTTGGAAAGAAAAGAGTAAGTTTTTATTTTAATTTGCACTTTTATGGTAGAAGAAAGATATCGGTTTTCGAAAAATATAACGAAACAGAATTTCTTGAAATACTGATTTTATCTTAATTTTTCAGCCAAGAGAATCAAGTGACAAATCTGATGCGATTGACAAAAAAAGGTTCAGTGATCCCGTCGATTCATTCATTCGTTTCGTACCGGTCAGTATTTTTATGGCAAACCTTTACGTATTTGGGTAAACAATTCTTACAATTTGTTTATTGTTATAGGATGGTACTGACATGAAAAATTATGTCGACGAATTTCGATCTCATGCCAAGACTAACGTTCAACCTTTCATCGTATGCATGGAACTTCAGGGCGATCAAAAAAGCTTTCTCGTGCAGGGCGATGGCTGGTTTATCGAACCTTCTTTTAACAACATTTCATCGGCATTCGACTTGCTGTTCAAAGTTTATTATGTTTTGAATGTTGAATATCCAGCAATATTGCAAAATTTTTACAATTTTGTTGAAGTATATTTGTATGAACTAGGTACTGTAATGTAAACAAGCCTGTTGCCAAGACAACTAAGGTCGAAGCAACATTATTTTTTTTGAACCAATTTGAGAGAAGAAATCGAATTTTCAGCCCAAAGAAGAAAATAAAGACGTACACAAGGAGTGAAAAGCAGAAAGGAACAAAATTCAGTTAAAAGAGATAAGCAAACAATGTAATAACCTAAAATGGCGTAGGAAAGGATATTTTTTTTTGAAACCCAAAATAGACTCAAAAAAACTGAAGAACAAAGAACCAAATCTTGAGAGAAGTTAAAAAACATAGCCAAGAAGAAAAGGAGACTGTAAAAAGTGGATGAAATGAAGAAGAAACGAAAATTTTAGTGAAATAAGAAAATTTTTATAAAACTCAAAAACATTTTTTTAAAGAAACAGGAGTCAAAATTTAAAAGTAAACTCATACAAAATTAAAAAGATAATTAAGAAGACAAAAGGAAAAGAAAAGAAGCAAGAATACTTCGAAAAATTATTAAAGTCGAAGAAATATCAAGTTCAGAAGAACAAAACACCGACGGAAAGACGATCTCAAGCTGCCTTTTGAAGGTGAAGCCAGTCTACCTCCAAGCCTCGAGAAGGCCAAACTTGTGTTCAAAGTTTTTTTTTTTTTTTTATTTGCATATACTGAAAAGTTGTAAAGAAGTGAATTGTGAATGGGGTGATTGTGTGGAGATGTAAACTAATGGAGGATGTTAACTTTTGATCTGCAACTCTGTAAATAATGTTAATTTTTAGTTTTAGTTTCCATGACGTCATGTGAGTACTCAATTTATATATTTTTTTATTCCAAAATGGCCGGTCAACAAGTAATAAATTTTTTCAATAAATTTTTTCAATTATGTAAATTTGTAAGAATGTTTTAAATTTCTTTTTAATTCCCCAAATCTCTCTCAACGAAATTCAAATTTCGAAACTCATGGGGCCCCACGGACTACGCCTTTGAGGTATGTACCAATTAATCGGGACAGAAGAAGTAATAATGCATTTTTTACTCGGGAAACATAATTTGATTTTTTTTTGGATTGGTACAATTAACGTAATTGTAAAATTTTTGGTAGAGTTATTTATGACATAGTTTTTCCTTGGGAGCTTCACTCCATTAATCAATTTATAATTCATTTTTTTAGTAAATTAACTTCAGCAAAATTTAAAATCAGTCAAATATGATTTCTTTTATTATTAATATAAAGAAGGAGCACAAGAAGCCCTTCAGTACGCAAGCGCGGAGCTGCGTAACTTCGATTCATATTAACATAAAAAATATCAAAACCAATGAAAAAAACTCTGATGAGGTTCAAGTCCAGGAATCAGATTCCGACTAGTAGGAATAAGCGCTGAACAAAGAAATCGACACTGAAATGATAATAAAAGTCGTTGTATTCATCATACTTATATATATATATATATATATATATATATATATATATATATATATATATATAGATATTGATATTTTATACTGTCATGGAACAATAAATCATTTAAAATTAATAAATCAATTAATTTTTAATCATCCCTTTAAATTTAATTCACTGATTTAGCTAGAAAAAGTAACTGATTCAAACATTGCAAATTCACTGATTCGAACATTTCAAATTAACTGATTCAAACATTGCAAATTCACTGATTCAAACATTGCTAATTCACTGGTTCAAACATTGCTAATTCACTGATTAGAGCATTGCGAATTCACTGATTCAGGTTAGTGAAAATTCACTGTATATTCCAGTAAACTTTTATTCACTGATTCCTTAAGTGAGGATTCACTGATTGTCAGTGAAGGACATTCAACTGCTCGCAACAGCGAATATTAGCTGACAAATCAGCGATTTTTCACTGATTCAAATTTAGAGAGTATGCTTATAAAATGTTTGCAACTGCATTTATGTTAATTGGGCTTCATAAAAATAGTTCCAACTAGATGAAACATCTTAGACAAAACTTGTTTTTGCAATATCCAAAAACAGCATTTTTGGAGTTAGCACTATTGTGCTTTGAACCATCGATATATACCCCCACTCTTAGACCTAATTCATTGTTAGTTAGACTCCGCTAGTGTGTAAATCTTTGTATTTGTTCAATAAATTTAATTTTGATTTTTTTAAAACTATTATTTTTCGGAACACCCGACATAACTGGCGCCCAACGTGGGACCCGCAGGACTAAGTGCATCGTTCATTAAGTGCAACGAACTGTGTCCAGTTGACCCAGTAGGACTTAGGTGCGTATCCAAGCTTCGCTTGCGCCCCCCCCCCCCCCCCCCCAGGAATTTTTTAGGAGACTTCAGTCCAGACGTGAGTGACCAGTCGTCCCACACAGATTCCATCGTGGCTACTGATTCAGAAGATCTAGCTGTGGGTACAATTAGTAAAAAAACTGTGAGTAACCCACCCTCTAGATCATTTCTTAAACCTTCTCTTTTAACTGTTGTCAATATGTCTAAGATTAATTATAAAATAACAAAGGAGGATTATGACATCCCATATTGAAGAAGAATTGGCTTTTTTTTTTTTTTTTTTGCGAGATAGTAGAAAATGTATACAAAACAGTTTGTGCCGATAATATAATTGAGAGAGACACAAAACATCAATTATTATTCATTAAATGACAAGACAAACTAGCAGGTCCTGCTAGAAATGTATTATTGCAGTCTGGCATTGATCATTTATTAAAATTGACCCAAGCACTAAAAACAAGCTTTGCAGATGCTAGGTCATACGAAATTCTTAAAGATGAAATATTTCAAATTAAGCTAAATTTTAAAGAATTGATTTTATTAATCGAATACAAGAAGTAAGAAATTTAATTTTAATTAGGCTTAAAATAGAAGGACTTGAGGGCCTTGGAACCCCTCATGAGTAAGATAGGTATTACTAAGGAACTAGAATATAGGAGTATTCTCGTCCGCCATTTTGGACCCAGTCGTCGATTGTCAACAATGGCATACGAATGCAATCCCGGTACTTTTTTGTTAACTACATTGAAAATTCAATGAAAAAATTTAATAATCTACAGAAGTGATTGGTTTTCACGTTGTAAACAGTTTGAAGTGCTTCACAATTACGTTTCGAGTTTCGTGGCATGGAATACTGGGCGCTTTTTTTCGTAGTTTAATGCGCACGTTTATCGGTATGCAGAAGTTATAATTAATGTAATAATAGTTATTGTAAGGTAAGTTGGAAAAGTTGTTCTGTTTTCATAAATAGTTTTATAAATAATTTATTTTATATTACATAAATGTATTCTCATTGAAACGCATTAGGAATTCATGTAATGTTTGGTAATGGAAACATAACCTGTCCCCTAAAAGCAGAAAATTAGAGATTGAATTTTATTTAAATATTTTTTTTATTCAGGATGGTCAAACGTCGTTTTCGAGTGGATGATGATGATTTTATGATTTTGAGGAACAAGTTCGACGCCTTTTAGATGATAGTGAGTTGGAATTACCATCTACTCATGAGATCTGCTACCCCTGAAATTGATGATGTCGAGGGAGAAGAAGGGGAAATTGGGATTGACGATTCAGACGACGATCCAGACTATGTTTTTTCAGATGCTGACCATGATGACTCCAGGGACAAGAATTCATCATCAGATGAATTATTTCTCGCTGCTCAAATTGCTCATAACCGTAATTCCCAACCCTCCCCCAGTCTTCAATCCCGGTGTTCCTAATGAAATCCCCCACACTTATCTCGGAAAAAACGACATGGAATGGTATCCAGAACCGCCAAACAATAGAGTGAAAGTTGGGGCATCAAATATTATCCGCGGCTTACCTGGTTTATTAGGCCTCGCAAGAGATCTGGGGGACAATACTGACCCTATTCAACTGTGGAACATTCTGCTTGACGAAGAGATGATAAGTGAAATTGTCATATGGACAAATGATTTTCAGCAAAACGGTAAGTTTCATCATAAAATTACTCCAGACAAAAATTGTATATCATACAATTATCTATAAAAAATGTATCTAAACTTTTTTTCCTAAGAGCCACCATTTCTGAGATATAACGATTCAAAAAGTTGTAATCGTCATAATATGCATAAATACGCCACATATATACATTTCTGAAGCTGCAATATAAGTAAAAAAATGTTTCTACCGGTGATTGTAACTTACACATAAAATATACATAAGTGTAACTATGAGAATTTCAGGTAAAATGAAACCCAGCCCCTTAATTTATACACCAGACAACATCTGTCTCCCTGTTCAATTGTGTGCGTGGTAAACGGCCGTATACCTGTTTTATGTCAGAATGCCCAAATACATGAAATACCGTTAGTCTTGAGTGCCACTCCATAGTGAAAACACGTGTTTGTTTTAACCTATTTCGTATGGATACGACCCCGAAACGAAGCAGCAATCAAGCCAATGGCAGACATCTCTCTCCCCTCGTCCAAAAAAAGCACGCCAAGTGAAGTCAAAAATCAAGACGATGCTCATTTGTTTCTTCGATTGCAAAGGTGTTGTGCACGCGGAATTCGTTCCTCCAGGCCAAACGGTCAATCAACGATTCTACTTGGAGGTTTTGAGGAGGTTGAGAGAAACAATCCGAAAGAAAAGGGCAGATCTTTGGCGCGCAGGAGATTGGTTCTTCCACCACGACCACGATATTTTTAGGAGGCGCTACAAAAGCAGACTTCTTTTCGTAAATTTTATAATTATTAATAAAGAATTTTAACACTTCTTTTGGTTTTAACTTAAAATTTTCCATAAACTATTCGATACGAGTAAGTATCGATACTTTTCAATTGACACCGAGTAAGTATCGATACTTGACCGATACGATGCGTATCGAGTAAAAGTATCGATATCTCAATGGTATCGTTTCATCCCTATTCGGGTCTAAACGTCTTATACAAATTTTTTCGTATTTTGGTTTGTGTGCATCTTATAATGATACAATAATGTACGAGGCAGCAGCAGTTTTTCATCGTCCTCATGTTTTACCGCCAGAAAGTGGCACATTTATTCAATACGTTACAGATAATGCTGATATTAATGTCAATACGCTAGACGGTAATAACACGCTCCACATAATGGGTATTATTCAAATTGTTACTCCAAAACAATCCGTTTTACTAGAAAAACCTATGCTACGAATAAAAGCAGTTCTTTCGGCAAAAGATTTCAAGGCAAAAGCTCATGTGCCGATACAGATCTATCAAAACGATGGTGTAGTAGGTTACAGTAAAATAAATGTCCAAGATTTTGCATATGGAACTGAAACGGTATCTTTCCTCAAAAAAGTTGATGTAGTATGGTTTTATGGGAAATGGAAAAATGCCTCTTTTCCCGGTTGGAATGGTTTTATTGAACGTTTAACAAATAATCATAGGAATTATTCTAAATCTCAAATTTCATTTTTACCATTTATTCATCAACCAGCCAGTAACTATAATACTATCTATACGACTTTACTTTGTGTATTACAGAATGCCAAACGGTATGGCCATACTGTATGTATCGTGACTTTCGACCAATCCCTGTATGCAAAAGCTCGAGGAATTGTGTCAGCCGCACCTGACGCCTCTGAAGTATCCAAAATCATCATCAGACTCGGAGGATTTCATCTTCTGATGTCTTTTCTCGGAGCAATCGGTCATATTATGCAAGGAAGCGGCATGAAAGAAGTACTCGCAGAGATCTATGCAGTAAAATCATTAGAAAAAATGCTGAATGGTCATGCTTACGCAAGAGCTGTTCGAGCTCGTACACTACTTCAGCTTACTTTAGCAATTACAATACTTAAAGAAGTTGATATTAATGACATCATGGATGCAGATCTAATCATTAATATCGAGCATACATTAGATAACACTCTTTCATACAATGATATTGAAAATGATGATGAAGTATCTGGAGCTTTACTTAATAAATTGAATCGAAAACTAAAAGAATATGAGGAACGAGGACCAACAGCTAAACTTTGGATTCAATATTTTCATATGGTTTCAATTGCTAAAGAGTTTTTTGTTTCTATTCTATATATCAAGTCTGTTTCCAAACAATAAACCAACTTTTTTGCAGAACTGTCATTTTCAATTCTGGATGTAGTAATTCACTGTTGCGAAGCCTAATAAAAAATGTGATCCACTTAAAATCTAATCAACTGCGGTCCAGAGGATTGAAAGAGGTATTAATTTTGAACAATGTTTTTATAATTTTAACTAAAATTGACGTATTATAAAGGAAATAACTGTTCAGTATGTATTATGGATAAAAGTAGAGGAAAAACAAAATATAATGCCTGGCATGGCTCCAACCCCATCCCTCTTATCAAAATGCAGCTCAGTGTAAAGTTTGCCGAGCAGTTTTTGATGTCACCTCTATGGGAATTCAGGCAGTTAAAAGTCATCAGAAGGGCAAGAAGCATCAATCGCGTTTGCAAATCAGTTCTTTGTCTAGCCAAAAACAAACGTTACTGACTGATCTTCAGCTTTCATCGTCTGCAACTGATGCTGTTACAACTGGGAATGGCAACGACACAATACCACAAACAACGCCATCTACTTCACAAGATTCGTCCCAAGTTCTACCGCCGCTTACAAATTCACAAACTGTCTCTACAGTATCTTCTTTCGGAAACATTCCTAAAGCACAAAAAAATGTTTCGAGTTTCTACGTTATCAAAGATGAAGTGACTAGAGCTGAAATATTGTGATGCATTCAAGCTGTTGCAACTCATAGGTCACTTAGAGATACTGAAAAAGATTGCCTGGTTATGAAGCTGATGTTTCCAAACAACGAAGTTGCGTCACAAATGTAAATGAGCAAGGACAAAATCAAGTACAGCATATATATAACACATGGATTAGGATATCACTTTTCGTCAATTCTGGTTCAACAAACGAAGAACCTGCATCATTTCGTTGTCGGATTTGACGAGAGCATTAACAATGTATCCAAGTAACAATGTGGGAAATTAATTTTTAAAATTTATTATACACCCTGGCAATGGACAAGCTCACATGTTTATGTGGCATGAGGGCTGTTTTGTGGGTAATAGGGTGTAACACACACAGACACACAGTCACGTTAAGCACAACTTTATTACTGCCTGTAAGCGGGGCAGGATCCAGAGGAGAGGGGGCTAACCCCACCTACCAACATCGATATACAATACATCTTCCCCCTTAAAATAAAATAGAAATACAAGAATCAATCAAAGCAAGTTTTAAAATAAGAGAACAATCTTGACTAAAAAAAAAATTAAAACTTAAGATAAACTGAAAAAATAAAAATACACTTACAGACATACTAGCCGAATTTTACGTAAAAGAAAAGTATACAACCAGTAAAAAAAAAAACAATTAATTCATAAACTGAAAGTTACCCTCATTAAAATATATTAGCAATTAGCACAAATGAAACCACATACTTTTTTTTTTTTTTTTTTTTTTTTACATTTTTACTATATTGTCTTTGACTGTTTTTATAGTTCTCCCATATCTAGTTTCCATTTTATCTAAAAATGGTGATTCATCTGAAACCGATTGATTATTTGATGTCTCTAAATTAAGGGATTTTGGTTGATCTGATTGTGACAAAGGAGTCGCACTACTGTCTGGAGAGGTCAATCCGCAGTTATCATTAGCGGGAGAAATATGAATGATATTTCGGCGAAGTGTCCTCCCTGACAATTCGTCCTGGATCTGGTAGGATCTCGGTTCGGGACATGTACTTATTATTTTCCCTGGGGACCACGGTGAATTTGGAAATTTTTTAAATAAAATATTCTGTCCTTCTACGTAATTTTGAGCAGGTCTAGTTTTCTGGTTATAATAATATTCAGATATTTTTTTGTTTTCTTTAATAGATCTCTGAATATTTTTTACTGGTGAACTTTTCAAATTAGAAAATTTTATTGGTAGGTTGGACCTAAGCAATCTGGACATGAGGATTTGAGATGGAGCCGGTAAGTTATCTCTAGGAGTGGTTCGGTGGAGAAGGAGCGCCAGATAGGGATCATCGCCCGAATCACGGCACTTCCGCAATATCGTCTTGACGGTTTTAACTGCCGACTCGGCCATACCGTTGGATCTAGGATAATGTGGGCTAGAAATAATCACATCGAAATCACAATTTTCAGAAAAATTTTTAAAAGTGTCAGAAGTGAAGTATTTGGCACCATCAGTATACAATTTAAGGGGTAGGCCATGCCTGCTGAAGATAGACTTGAGCTTCACAATGATGAGCTCTAGATATAAGAGGGTTTTTGGTTTGACATCTCTGAAATTGTTGAATAAAACAAACTTATTTTTGAAATATTGTCTATTCCACTAAAGAAGTCTTTAGTGGAATAGACAATATTTCAAAAATAAGTTTGTTTTATTCATTTATTACAAGTTTCCACAATATGTCCGCGTTCCTCAACTTAGAAGTTCTGAAATTGTTGACAAGTTTTACAAGAGCGGGTGTGAACTCCTCGAAGTCCCTATTAATGTTCGGCCAAAAGAGACATTTTCTCGCTCTGGATTTAATACGACTTAATCCTGGATGGCCTATATGCAACTTATGTAGCATCACAGATCGCAACTTATCAGGAATAACAATTAAATTATTTTTAAAAACAATATCTTTAATAACATGTAAATGTTCTTTAAAGTCGAAAAATAACCTCAGTTCTTTTTCTAAATAAGATTTTTTTTCTGGCCACCCTATTTTAATATACTTTTTGAGGCAAAGAATAAGGGGGTCTGTCTTGGAATGTTTGCTAATCAGCTCCCAATTGTTTGCAGAAACTGGTAAATTCTGAACAAGTAAATTAATTTGAATGTCAATATCTTGGTCAAAATTGCACTTAGAATCGACACTATTACGATTAAAGTCACGGGAAAGAAGATCTGGGATATACTGCTCTTTTCCTGGCTTAAACTGAAAATTTAACTTGTACGGTTGAAGTTTAAGAATCATTCTTTGTAAGCGAATTGGTACATTACTCAGGGGTTTCTTATAAATTGGGATCAAAGGTTTGTGGTCTGTTTCAACCGTAACTTCCTGACCATAAATATATTGCCGGAATTTCTCCACACCAAAAACTACTGCCAACATTTCTTTTTCGATTTGCGCATATCGTGTTTGCACTTCGGTAAGTGCTCTTGACGCGTAAGTAATCGGCCTACCCTTTTGTAATAAAACCGCGCCCAGGCCAGTTGAACTCGCATCTACGGATAAGACAAGCGGTTCATTCGGGTCAAAAAATGATAAAACTGGGGCCTCGCACACTTTATTTTTTTAAATAGTTGTCTGCATTTGAATCCCTCGTAAAAATCTGGCCTTCCTTCAGGAGGTCCCTCAGTGGTTTGGACAGATCGGAATAATTTGGAATATATTTCGATAAATAATTAAATACTCCGAGTAGCCTCTGTAAAACTTTCTTATTGGTGGGCCTTTATGGGGCGTCATGGCCTTTATCGCTTTTATTTTATCATCATCTACAGCTAATCCTTCCCTAGAATATTTATGTCCTCTATCATCATAATACTTATAAAAATAATAAACGAAACTTTTTGAGTACATAAAACAATTACTTTATTATGCAAAACTGCAAAATTTGCTCACCGCTGCCACCATGTTTTGTGGGTAATAGGGGTGTAACACACAGACACACAGTCACGTTAAGCACAACTTTATAACTGCCTGTAAGCGGGGCAGGATCCAGAGGAGAGGGGGCTAACTCCACCTACCAACATCGATATACAATACAAGGGCCAAGAAGCCCGAGGTTGTCAAGAAACTGCTTCCTGTCTTTGGAAATATATTAAAATGCTACCACACACAGTGAAACATTTAACTGTTTTCAGTGACAATCGTGGTGGCCAAAATAAAAGTCACTATATAACTAAGTTTTGGCACTATGTGGTGCAGACAACTCACGTCGAAACCATTGACCACAAATATCGAGTTGCAGGGCATTCTTTCATGGAATGCGACCAAGATTTTGGAATTATAGAAAAAGCAAAGAAGAGGAATAGCCAAACATACACACCAAGTGGGTGGGCAAATGTCATTTTGAAATCCAGTAGAAAATTCACTGTCACACAATTGGAGGAAAGTGAAATTTTGTCCCTAAATTCCCTTCAAATCGACTTCAGGAAAACTGTGCCACGGATAAGTAAAATGCACTGGTTGCATTTTTGAAAAACAATACCCTTACACACTCTTTTACAAAGAGAGTTTCAATGTTCCTACTTTTAGTGAAATGAACATGAAATCATCAAGGCCTGGCCGACCTCCTTATGAATTACCACCATTATTACCAGTAGGTGAAAAGGCAAAAATCAAAAAGGTGAAATTCGATAATCTGCAATCGCTTCTCCCTTATGTACCTCCAGTCTATCATCATTTTTATAATAAACTCAAATATTGTGGCGCTCCTGATGCAACGAATGTTAACCAGGATGAACCTGTAGGCGAGGATGAAGATCTGGGAAACATTTTTGATAGCGACAAAGACGATTTGGAATAATCAAAGTATTTACTTTATTTAGTATTTATCTTTCAACAATTTACTTTTACTTAGTATTTATCTTTCAACAATGTATACGTTGCCAGAGGGAGGTTACTCGTTGGAACTGTTATATTTCTGGCTGGCTCATAACAAACCCCCACCCTTTCTCTACGTTACTGTTTTCCTTGCGAGACTTTGTTTAAATCCAATTTATTGTATTTTTTGTTGTTTTTTTAAAGTTTTTAAACGTTTTAAAGTTTATTATTGTTATAATTGTGGTTTATTGTTGATGTTATTGTTATTTGTTAAAGAGTGGTGTGTGACTAAAAATTGGTGATTTCCATAATAAATTGTCATGGCTATTAACTTAACTGCACTGTGTGTTTTGTGTGACGATGAAAAAGGAGTTTTTAAAAAAAGCGAATTGGCTTTTAAGGACAACCATGTCCAAAGTATTTCTTTTGATAGAACATTCAACAGAATCTGGGGACAGGTATTACCAAGTCAAAAGAAAGGACTCTATGATGTTGAGGTATGTAACATACCTACCTACCTTAAATAATGTATTTAAAATTAACACAGTTGTTATATTATAATGTATTGTGTTGTTGTTCTAATAGTTGTTGGGTATTACATATTATTATCCCTGTTTAAAAATAGACAAGTAGGTACAATAATAATAACGGGAAAAAACGCTTCTGAACGGTAAAAAAACTTAAAGCTTAAATACTGTGATAAAAAGTTCCTAATAGTGTTGTAAATAGTTAATTTAATGTTTTTATGTAAATAGTCAATGACCTATCGATGATCTCAAGTATCGTATTCTTCTTCTTCCTTTTGGTTCTCAAGTTTTAACTAGTCATAACGAGAATAATATGTGATAATCTAGTAGGTAGGTACCTACATAGTCTATAAGTACGGAGTAATGTAAATGTGGGTCACAACCGGACTACCGACGACCCACCGTGACAATAATAATAATAGTACCTACCTACCAACTTTCATATGTACCAAAATAATTTTGTTGCTTGTATAGTGCCTAGTAGGTAGTTAAGTACCTCCTTAGTTTTATACCAAATCCAAAGTAGAATCCTTATATCCTTTTCTTGATGACAGCTCAATTATAAGAAATTGTTTTCTTTTGTTTTAGTTATTTGTTTCTGATGATCGGGACACGATTTTAGAAAAAAAGTGTACATGTCTCCGTGGACAACATTTTTGCCACCATATGGTAGCACTAGGGCTACATGCAGCACATAACATTTCTTCTACGGACGTGGTTTGTCAATGGAAGCGAACTAAATTGGCGGAAGAAGAGGTAATTAGAAATGTACCAAATGTTTCGCAAAATTTAATCACTGACTGGCTACTATGTTTTCTTTTATGTTTAATATTTTTTTAGATGCCAAATGCTGATATATATCCCAGCACATTTACATTAGAAATGGAAGGAGCTATTTCGGCACAGGTGATGAAAGAGGACCTGTCTGCAGTAGCACCTATGTCGTCAATTGCGTGGCTGTTGATGGACGAACCAGCAGGAACCGTTTCTGTTATAAAAAAAATTAGCCATTGACGAAGTAATATTTTCCCAGGAATATTTGGGAAGCTGTAATAAATGGGAATTTCTGTCAGAAGCAATTAGGGTGACAAGAGAAACTATTGTTGAAGTTGAAAATTTAACAAGGAGACAAGGGAAAAATTCTCTATGGCTTCAAATAAAAAAACTTAGAATTTCGTCAAGTAATTTTGGGCCAATTTTAGCTGCAGTAGCTAAAGATAAATGTACCCCTTCCCTAATAAAAACCTTGTTAGGGGATTACTGACTAGACCGAGTAAGGGCAGTCCAGTGGGGGGTGCTTCATGAGGATACTGCCATACAGGTGTATGAGCAAAACACTGATCAGAAAGTTCAGAGAGTTGGTTTTGTTCTACACGAATCTGGGTATTTCGGGGCGTCACCAGATGGATACGTCGGTGATAATGGAATCATAGAAGTGAAATGCCCTTATTCTATAAGAAATGCAAAAATATGGGACGGAATGACAAATGGGTATTTGACAAGAAGCAGTAATGCTGTTCAATTGAATTTGCGCAATAGCCAAGGGAATAGGTATTACCACCAAGTTCAGGGGGCTCTCCACATAACAAAGAGATCCTTCTGTGATTTTGTTGTATGGACGACCGAGGACTACATCCAATTTAGAATTTTGAAGGATGAAGGGTGCTTTGAAAATATTAATATTTTAAAATCGTTTTATAGAAATGTTTTTTTCAAATTTTTTTAATATAATAAGTAATGAAATAACAATAATATATAAGCATAAAATATGTATTACTTTTATTTACCTAAGTAAATGTTGGTAGGTAGGTATATAAAAAAAAAATATATATATATATGTAAACAAACAAAAATATAAAGGTAAACATAAATAAAATTTATCTTTTTCCTTTTAAATTAATAGAAAATAATTTAATTACCTGCACATTTCTGTCCAAATTTTTAATTTCTTTTTATCCTTGATAGGAAATCTAAAAAACTTGCAAGTATCGTGCATTGCACGGTGGTTGCAGCCGTAAGCGAAGCACCCCGACATAATTAACAATGAAATTGCTTTATTGAATAGTTTTTATATTCGATGTAACTTTCTTTTACTATAAAAACTTCTACAAATGCTTAAAAAATAAATAATTATTTAAAAAAATGATATTAAACGAAAGCACAACGTTATCAATGGATTGACAAGGGTTTGTTATGAGCCAAACAGAATAGCCAACCTAACTCGTGACGTCAGACTCCCGCAAAGTATTACTATTTATATTACAATTATATAAGTTATGACCTGAAAATTACATAACACGTTGATTAACATTATTAGTCATATTAAACATAAAATTATCATTTTCAGTTCACAGCAGATAATTTTCCTTAAAAGGCTAACTTTAATCCTCATTTTCTTAAAAGTTACTTTTTGTCACTTGTACCCCTTGGTTTCTAGGCTCCTCAATTAATCTTTGTCTAGAACAAAATTATTTTAAATTTAAGGATAAATTATATCACCAAAAGATGGGAACACCCATGGGTTCCCCCTTTAGTCCTCTAGCAGCGGAGGTCTACACGGATTGGTTGGAGAGTTTATTATGAACTCCAGAAACGCACATTTCCAGAAAATAGAGCTATGGACGAGGTACGTGGATGATATTTCGGTGGAGTTCACGGGAACCAATTCTGAACTAAAAAGCTTACACGACTATATAAACTCACTTACAGACACTATAAAATTCACCATAGATTTAGAACAAATCAATAGTATCAATTATTTGGATCTACAAATCACAAAACAGGACAAGAGCTACATACACCTTCGACATTTACAGGAAACTCACTAGTACAGAAACATTAATACCAAACAGTTCATCTCATCACACAAAACATAAACATGCAGCCTTTCATTCTTTCATAGACAGACTTCTCAAACTCCCTGTTTCTCTTGACTCCTACGAAAGAGAGTTGGAGCACATCAGACACCTCGCCATCGTTAATGGTTACACAACCGACCTGGTAGACCGTATATTGAAGAGAAAGACGGAAGACAAAATGGTAACTTCAGTGTACAGAGGATGTAGCCAAACTAAGGAGAGGGATGACGGGGGTGGCTGGTGTGTTCTGCCGTACCTCCCCAGACTCTCAGAGAAATTATCTCGGATAATAAATAGAGATAAAGTGAATGTGAGTTTCAAATGTACGACTTCCCTTAAGAGGATTCTCTCAAAAACCAAAGATCGTGTGGACCTCCCTGACAAATTCGGCGTGTATGGGATTAATTCTAAAGATTGTGAATGTTTTCATCTTGGGCAGACAGGCCGGAAGCTGAGAACTGGAGTGAGGGAACATTTGAGGAGGGGCGACTCTGAATTTTTCCAACACCTCCAAAACACAGGACATGTCGGTTCAGTCTCGTTACTACATAATATCCAAAAAAGTAGAAAGATGGATACTTTAAGCCGGGTCCACACCTACAAATATTTGCGAGCATGTCTCTCTGCAGAAGGTGTCTCTCTTGCACCGCGCATCTCAACTTGTGCCTCTATCAAACGCCAGTGGTAAGTAATTTGGTTATAAAAATCACTCACATTTTCCATTGTAGACCAAAATGGCGCGAAGAAAAAACAGAAAAAAGTGACACCGCAGCCTGTGCGGTGGAAAACGAACGTGCGAAAAGGAAAGAGGAACAATGGAGAGGCGTATTGCACCGGTAATGGAAACGAAAGTCACAGCGGTGAGAGCTAGAGTGATGAGGAAACCGTGCACGAGTAAGTGTACACTGAAATGTTCACAAAAATTTGACGAAGCTGAAAGGAAAGCAATATTTGACAAATTTTGGAAGATTGGGGATATTGAAAAACAGAGATGGTATGTGGCCAGCTCCATGAAAGTTTTTGGGTCTCAAGAAAATCGCCCTGGCAGAAAAAGGAGCCTGAACCACGTTTTTTTTCTAAAAAACGAATTGAAACCTGAAGGGGTAAGAGTATGCAAAAATTTCTTCATGGCTACCCTTGACATTTCCACGAAAATGATCAGAACGGTAATTAATAAACAAAACAATGAAGGAGTAGTCGAACCGGACTTGAGGGGGAAAAGCCAGTCTTCCAGGCGAAACATCCCTGAAAACCTGAAAGCGGATGTTATTGCACACATAAATAGCATTCCGCGAATTGAAAGCCACTATCTGAGAGCTCAAACAACTAAGGAATTCATTGATGGCAGCAAATCAATGACTGACCTGTATAAGGATTATAAAGTAATCTGAGAAACCGAAAAAAAAGCATTCATGGAGTACAAAATGTACTGCAAACTTTTCACAACCGAATTCAACATCACATTTTTTCAACCAAAGAAGGACTTGTGCGAAGGTTGTGAATCCTACAAGAATAAGAATGAGGAGGAAAAACAAGCTAATGTTGGTTACTTCAAACATCTTAAGGGATCTGACAATATAAATATTTAATCTCCCGTAGTTAGCCCATTCAGACGACTCTAAGTGTATCATCAAAATGTCCTCCCTCATTACACTTATTGTAGTTTCAATCTTGACTTGTTATTTGCATCAAGTAATTGGCTTCCCTATGCCACTTAATCCTCCTCCTGACAGCATTGTTGTATATTATGCTAATACAACTTTACTAGAGACTATTGCAGAGGTAAGGAGGAACGAACTCCCACAAAATTATTTTGATTTAATAAACAAACATCTTAAAGAAAAAACTTTGTCACGGGAAGAAAAACATCGGGATAAAAACACTCCAAATGAAGTTGTCGTATGCACGTATGACGTCCAAGCAGTATTACCATTGCCAAAAGGGGACGTTTCAGTTTTTTATTACCTGAGTAAGGTCGCGACGTACAACTTCACAATTTGTGATCTCAAGAGTTCACAGTCCTACTGCTACCTTTGGCACGAAGGTGAGGCTAATAGAGGAGCCAACGAAATCGCCTCTTGTGTTTGGAAATACCTACAGCAAAAGTCCCAAGAGACATCTGGCGAGTATGAGGTAATTTTCTATTCGGACAACTGTACAGGGCAGAATAAAAATAAATTCATCATCGGGTATGCTTACGCTCTGAAAAATTTGCCCAATTTAACTAGTGTGACTCACAAGTACTTGATTAAAGGTCACACACAGAATGAAGGAGACTCAGTACATTCTGTAATTGAGAGACAAGACAAACGTGCACTGAAGTCTGGACCCATTTACACATCCATACAGTATTCCCAAATCATACGGGACGCAAGAAAAAAATCACCTCCGTTCGACGTTAAAGACCTCTGCCACCTAGACTTTCATGATTTCAAGGACTTGACGGAACACATCGGGAACAATTTTACAACTAACACCGATGGCGAAAAAATTCAATTCGGCGACATCAAGGTTTTCAGCCTGAAGAAAAACCAGACTGACCGATTCGAGTATAAGATTTCCTACTCCGATGAAGCCTTCAAAACAATTGTTCTGAAGGCACCCTCACGATCAACACGCTCCCGTTCCGACCAATTAGCAAGAGATCCGTTGATTTTCAAATCATTATATTCGAAACCGTGCGGGATCGCCAAAAAGAAAAAAGATGAGCTTATGAAATTATTCGAGAAAAACATAATTCCAATGGCGTACTTTTCTTTTTATGACAATTTGTGATTCTGATATCTTTAATTTCAACGTATTTCTTCAACGTTCTTAATGATGTTTCCTATTTTTCATTTTCTACCTTTTGATAAAGTTTACTAGTTCGTTGTAAAAAAACATATTTATTATTATTTAGTCGTAATAATGCTAATAGTGGTTTTGCATAAGTACCAGTTCAACAAGTGTTCCTACAAGAGCGTGTGCCTTCTTCGCTCTCAGTCACGATTTATAAATACCTGTAAAACTTCAATTTTTAAGATTAAAATGTTAAGTTTCTAATTATTTACGAAGAATTTAAGACTGCTTATTATGCAACTGACGAAGTCTGAAATTGGGATAACAAATATCTGTGATGGGAAAATATTCAATAAATAATGTTATTAAAAGAGTTACCTACTTAGCATAACTTCCTTCTGTTTTTAATTTTTTATTCAACACTGAACTAAGAATGAAGGCTGAAACTCTAGGTTAAGAAAGTTTCTGTGATGAGAAAGTACTTTACCAAAATTGTTGAATTAAGGAGATTTTTCAGAATTACCCATGCACGTTATTACACTGTTTCAAGAATGGGTGTTTCATTAAAAAAATTGATAGTTTTCTCTTCTTGTATTCAATTTTCCTGTAACGTGGTGTCTAAAATAGCACAATAATAGGGGCAAAACTGCCAAAACGTTGAGGGGTGGCAGAATGAAAAGGGCACATCTACGTTTTTTGTAGAAATAATAGGATTTGCCCTACCATAATTTAGGATTGATCAGGAAAAGTCCAGGTAGTTAAAAACTAGAGCCATATACAACCAAATAAAAAAATTAAAAAAACAAATATCTCTATTATTAGTGCAAGGACAAGGATTTCAAAAAATGAAAAACTTTAAAGTCAATTTCCCAAAAGTAGCCTTTTCAAGATGTGCCCCTCTCATTCTACAGATGCGATATGAATCTCCTGTTGCTAGAAATCTTAAGGTCAGTGCCAATTTTACCTTCACAGATATGGATTCTCTAAATTTAGGGTGATTCTCTAAATTTAGGGTTTTGTTTTTCAACTTTTGGTCCAATCAAGTTAAAAAATAGTTTAAAATCATCTACAGATACACGCGAAAAGTTTTCGGAATGACCGTTAGTTTCATCTATACCTGAAATAGTCAACAAGCTACCTCCACCTTCATGCCTTCTGAGTTTATACAAATCTATTATCGAGTAGCGTCTTCCTTTTTTGTTTTCCTTCTTTCTAAGCAAATGGTACAAAAACAATAAAAGCAGCACTCTTTTTCTTCATAACTAACTCAGACATGAAAAACAACTCAAATGCAAAAAATAAACATCAAAATATAGCAAAGTTGGAGTGCAGGTTACTAAATGAATTTTGAAATGTTTGGGAAGCGTCCACACTAGAAACAGCATGCGGCGCCAATCTCTTTAATGTTCGTCAAAAAACCGACAAGCTACGGATCGTGTGCATTGAATGTGACACCATATCAGCTTGCATCCTGATAATTCTAAGACGAAGTCTGCCAATTACGATTATTCTAAATCAGCTTCCTCTTTTTCAGCTAGCTCTTCTGCACATCGTAATGAGAATTCTCGTAATAATCCTCATCTATCTGAGTCCTTAGGCACAGCTTCCAACTCCAACCAGGCTGTTTCATGTACGGCCTACAACTCTGCCTCCACCAAGCCTCACGCCTTATTAGGTACCCTGGTTATTCTCATTTGTGGCCGAGATGGTGCTATCACAGCGACCGCGCTATCCTTGACCCAGGCTCACAGATTTCTGATGAGTCCTGCGCTCGATATTTAGATTTGAAAACTGGGTACTTCAATTTCCATTGTTGTAAGCTGTCTAACAGCGAAAAGATAAGCGTCTCCTTCCCCCCGGTTTCTTTATACCGAAAAAAGATATGTGCGATCAGGCCCGGATTTACCATGCAGGCAGAGTAGGCAGTTGCCTAGAGCGGCAAGAATTGAAGGGCGGCATATTTTGGCGGAAACTTTGAAAACTAGACAAAATTTTATCTGAATTACATAAAAGAGAAAAAGCGTACAAAGTTCTTTATCAGAAATTTTCAGTCATTACAGACATGCATTGTTTGAATGAAAAAGAAATTCGTGAAAAATCTGCTCAATTCATAAATTTCTACGATCAAGATAACGAAGCATCGTTCGCAAATGAAATGATTTTATTTAAAAGTTATTACGTCAAAAAGAATATGGAAAAAAATTCTCCTATGGATCTGCTCAAATTACTAAGAAGCAATGAGCTCCACACAGCTTTTCCGAATGTTGATATAGCGTACCGAATGCTCGTTTGCACACCCGTATCAAATTGTAGCGCTGAACAATCATTTTCCGTACTGCGGCGAGTGAAAAACTACTTGAGATCAAAACTGGTTTGTTAACTATAGAGTCAGATTTGCTTATGTCTTTAGATTTTGATTCCATTATCGATGAGTTTGCCATCCGAAAATCGAGACGTAAAAATTTCAACCAATAAGCAATAATTTCTCTACAAAAAAAAATCGCATACATAGTGGTAATTGTTGAATGATGTCATATAGCTCACAAATCAGTTGTATTTCTGAGAAATATTTACTTAAACATAAAAATAATATTCAAATTCTTAGCCAATTACAGTTGCCCTCAGCACAAATAACAGGAGCTTTCGGGAGAAAATCAATTAATGTAAAAACACAAGTTTACCTTGAGATAAAAATCGCTGATGTGTCTGTCAAAGTAAATTTTTGGGTAGTTCCTGAATTGATTTATGATGTAATTATGGGTATCGATATTTTATCTAAATATATTTTATCTAAAGAGAATCAAATAGTGCTATCACTGTTAACTTATTTATTTTTATAGGTATTTTCGGAGTTTTCCCCACGTTTCTGACGCTATTATTTTCCTCACTCAACAAATAGTCTCTAGGATTTTCACACAGCTTGTTATCCCCATTGACTTTATGTACATTATTTATTTGTTTAGTAATTTGTCTATAATTCACACTATCATTATTACTAGTTTTACTATTATAATCTATTATATCATTGTTACTTGTTTTATTTTTATCATCTATTCTCTCTGTACCATTTGTTTTATTTTTATTGTTATTTA
This sequence comes from Aradus depressus, assembly GCA_963662175.1. Classification (NCBI taxonomy): domain Eukaryota; kingdom Metazoa; phylum Arthropoda; class Insecta; order Hemiptera; family Aradidae; genus Aradus; species Aradus depressus. Next base: position 49,943,117 of record OY759214.1, on the reverse strand, counting down.
TATTATCAAAACACACATTATTATTATTATCATTATCTGTTTTATTATATGTTACATTTTCATCTTTTATAATAATCGTATTATCATACATGTTACTATTATAATACGTCTTAGTCTTATATTTAATTATATCGTCTACACATTTGTTATTTTCATATTGATTTATGTTGTTATTTGTTTTATTTCTAGATCTATTTTTAGTGTGATAATCATTTGTCTTACTATATTGTACTTGCTTGTTATCTATTTTTAATTTTTTACAATTTGCCCCTTTATATAATATCTCTAGGTTCTTTGCAGATACTTGGGGCTCTACCCGTTTTTTTGAACACTCCCATTAGATCCTTCCCTATCATCTCTAACTTCAGGTGACCGATCTATTACCATCGCACTTGTTGATGGTTTGTCGCGATCCCTATTTTGAAATGGTGATCCCGGCTGGTAATTCCGATCTCCACGATTCCACCTATCACGACGTTGCCATGGTCCGTTGTCGCGATTTTGGTAACCTCCCCTAGCACCTTCAAACCTCTTTGGCGTATACGAACCAGCATTTGGGGCCTTATTATTGTTATTATTATTATGTTTTAGTTGTTGATTATTATACGGATTAAATTTTTGTTCATATTTATTATTGTTATTGTTGTTAATATTGATTTTTGCTAATACTTCATATAATTGAAAACGATCGACAATGTTAGCCACAATCAAAGAGCATTTAACACTATCCGGAAAGTGGTTAATCATGCTTTTAATTAATGAGGATTCTGGGATCTCTGGTTCTAAATATTGGCAATTTTTTAATATTTTTCGAGCATAGTCGTCCATTGTTAATTGTCCATCTAATTGGTACCGACCACGAAACAATCTTTCTCTCACCTCGGTCTGCCTATATTCGTCCCAATATTTAGATAAAATTTTTTCTCGGAATTGCTCATAATTATTGATACGAGTAGCCTCGGTCTGCCACCACGTCTTGACCGTATCATAAAAACACTCTGGAATCGCTAACCTCTTATCATTCCATGACATGATTCCGCATCCCTCAAAATACTTCCCTAATTCTTGGATAAAATCCACTGGGTTGTCCCTTGAATCATTTGAGAACCTAGGGATTTTTCGATAAGAGTTCAATCTAAATAATGGACTAAGGACTATATTTTCTTTCAGACCTGAACTATTTGCTATATTTAATTTAGTACTGACCTCTGCAATAAATTTTTCTTGTTGTTGTTTTGTACCATTTATTTTTTCCTCTAAATTAATTTTTGTTAATTGCAATTCTTTTTGTTGTTCATCTTTAATTGTGTCTACATTTTTTTTATATTATCTACCCGATCTCTAACCTCTCCTTTTATTTGATCCAATTGGTTTGTTATTTCCCGGCTTGAATCTTTTATTTTATTCTCCATTTCTTTCTCGACATTATCAACACGGGAATTTATAGCAACTAATTTTTCACTATTTTTTAAATATTGTTGGTTAATTTCATCGAATTTATGGTTTAAATTTAAAATGGCTATTTCGTGTTTTTCATTATATTCTTTCATTTGTTTATTTGTTTGTACAATTTCCTTATTAGTAGATTCAAGTTTATTTTTTAATTCGGAAGTATTATTTTCATTTTGTTGTTTAAGTTCTGAAATATTATTATTAGTTATTTTATTTTCAGCCATTAATTTTTGGAACATGATTAATATTTGACTTTCATTTTCTACCTGTACTCCCGGATTTTTTTCTACGGTTGCTACAGCCTGTGGTTTTTTACCTAAAATGTCGTCCTCTACATTTTTATCTTTGAATACCCCCTCAAATAACACATCAATTTCCTGGTCACTGTTAGCTATAATCTCGTGAAATCCCGATTCCTCACACCTCGTACTATTAGCTCTCCCCGAGACGTAAATTTCACTTTGCCTAGCTGTAATTCTTTCCCCCATTACCTTTTGTCCGCCATCTTGCCTTTCGTCACCGCGTTCTGAACTACTATCTACGTCGGCCATTTTGGACGCTATCTTTTACACAAAATAGAAATTAATTTAAATTTATAATTTACACATAAATAATTCTTTTACATATAAGATTTATCTTTCGGGCGCCAGTAAAAGTTTTCAGTCCCTTGTTCGTTGCGACAATTATGTAACGGCAGTTATACTAGCTTACATTTATAATTAATTAAAATAATTGATAATTGGTATAAAAAAATAAATAGAAAATAAGACGTACATATTAATTTTTTGACTGATATATTTTTTTATGTTTAAGTAAACATTTAATTTAAAACGGGTTAGTCACATTTACACATATAAAATTACCCCAGTATTTTATAGGCCTATAAGCTGTATTGATGAATGATGAACGCTGTATTCATGTTGTATCATTTAGGGGATGGGATGACTCATATTCCACTTCAGATGTTTTGTTTTAGCTGATTTTTCTTTATGAGCAGTAACTTCAACAATGGCCATAGGTTACTTCTGCACTCGTTGCTTCTTGGTGTCTACCTTCGGATCTTCATGATGCTGAAACACCTACTTGTACCGGCTATAAGCCCCAAGACACGGCGAATCACTTCACTGCATAATTTCTACCTCTCTATCTACAGACATCCTCGCACATATACCACTCTGAACCACCGACACAGACTAGGCACCCTCCTCTCAACAGTTCTCATCTACGACATCCAAGTCTGCCTTCTAGGGACTGCCTCCTCCTTCCATCTCTGCATTTGATTGGCTACCATTTTCATGGCCTTATGTTTTTATATTCTTTAAACACAACAGATATATATATTTTTTTAATCAATTTTCTGATACATCCATCCAAACTACAATAATACAGTATTGTTTTATACGCACCAATCATCAATAAATATAATTAACGTTATTACTTCTATGCAATCCGAATAACCTCCATGCAACCTTACTATCACTCCAGTAGGCGTGGTCTGTTTCGGCAGTATTACTCTCTCTCCACACGAGCTGTTTATGTAGAGTCAAACAGACCGCTACATTATATATCCTACTAGACCTTTTGCGTCCTTAAACTCCAAATCCTATCCTATCCTGGATTGATGGCTTCATTTCTAATTTAAATGAGCGGTTTACAAAGCATAAAGACATTCTGGGGAATTTCAACTGTCTCTTCAGTCTCTTGCCACTGAATGGAGACTCATCGTCATCATCAACCGCACCCAACATACACGAGAAGGAGAAAAGGAATACTCAGTTTCTAAAACTTGTTGATTTTTACAAGGAAGACTTGGATTTCGCCAGCGAAAACTCCATTTTGTCAGAATATGAACTATGGAATGAGAAATTTCAGCGTCGTGAAGATTCCCATACAAGCAAACAAGACAAAAGTTTAGTTTTCAACAACGCCATTGTAGCTCTGAACATTTGTGACGAGACATTTTTTCCCGACGTAAACGTCCTCTTGAGATTGTTGTGCACTATTCCAGTGACTACATGTACTGCCGAGCGGAGTTTTTCCACACTAAAACGTGTAAAGTCGTACCTGAGAAACTCAATGAAGGAGAGCAGACTCAGCGGTCTCGCCAGTTTGAATATACATCGAGAAATTACTGTAAAGCCAGATGAAGTGATCAAGATACTCTTGCTTAAAGGACTGAGAAAGTCGGTTCATTCCACCTCGTTCATTCTCCTTTTATAACTCCTACATGGGAGGGGTCGACCACTTCGACGAAAATATCCACTCAATGCGAATTTCTCTCCGAGGGAAAAAATGGTGGTACCCACTGTTCGCGTTTGGACTGGATACATCTTGCCAGAATGCTTGGCAGCTATACAAAAAAACTGCAAGCGAAGGAACACTGACACACTGTGAGTTTCGCAGAAATGTGGTGCAGCAGTATTGTTTCAAATATGGAGTAGCTCCTCTCCGTAAAAGAACTTCTGCTAGTGTTCCTTACAAGAAAAACGCTGGGAAATCTAACAGGTCACACACAACTATTACTAAGCTACCAGCACATCAGCAAGTCGCCTGTCTCCCAAAACAAGCATTGCAAAAATAGAACAAGAATTATGTGTAATACCTGTAAAGTGGGACTTCATATTCACTGTTGGTATGATTTTCATAACAAACTGTAACTTACATTGGTTTATCTCTCCTTTATTGAAATATTTTTTTAATTATGTAATATTATTCTATTGTTGTTTAGCAATTAATTCAACATTTTGCAATAAAACTACTTAGTTATATCTAAAGTTTTTTATGTATATATAGATGCTCCAGTGATTTTAGTCACCTACAGGTGACACTCCCATAAAATTTAAATAAACCAAATTTAAATTTTTTTTTTTAATTTTAATGTTTGCAAAGGTCTATTAAAACAGAAAAATGAAGGGCAGACTTAAATTCCAACTAGGCTCCTCAAGAGCGTTGGAGGGTTAATTAACTAACATTTTGTTTTTTCCAGGCTGGTAGTTGTGTTTCATTGGGAACTTCTCTACCAAAGACTCAATCTACTCTCAAGGATAATCATATCCAACAGTATTTGGTGAAAGACAAAATCACATCGAGAGAAATAATGTGGTGCTTAGGGACGGGCATGTCACATGATTCTCTTCATGGATCAGAGAGCAAAATAAATTTGTTCAAAGCTACGTTTCCTGAAATCTGACAAGTCCAGCAACCTAAACTGAGTAAATCCAAAATCAGTTATACCATTGTTTATGAATTAGGGCCATTTTTCAAAAAAGAACTGGAAGCTAGGCTGGAAAAGTGCGATTTCTACGTTTGCGGCTTTGACGAGAGCCTCAATAAAGTAGCTCAAAAACAACAGATGGACGTGAACGTCCGCTTCTGGGATGAAGACAAAAATGAGGTCTGCACGAGATACTTGACGTCTTCTTTTTTGACTCGCGCGAATGCTGAAGCATTACTCGAAGCTTTCAAGTCATCAACGAAGAAATTAAACGCTGAAAAAATCTTATTATAATTTCCATGGATGGTCCAAATGTCAACTTGAAGTTCCTCAAGTTATTCAAAGAAGACATCAAGGGAGAAGAGGAAGGTGATCGTCCAGGCATGCTTGATATCGGTTCGTGTGATATACACAAAGTTCACTGCGAATTCTAATCCGCCATCGAAACCACCAAATGGGACGTCGTCAGTTTTCTGCGCAGTACTTTTTATCTTGTTCAACGATCTCCAGCTCGCAGAGGAGACTTCATTCGCATCACCAATACGTTTACATTTCCCCTAAAATTCTGTTCTGTTCGTTGGGTTGAGAATGTAACAGTTGCTTCACGCGTTTTGAAGATTCTAACCCAGTTGAAAAAGTATATTTCTGAGATCAAAAAAGAAAACTCTGTCCCCAAATGCAAAAGTTTCGGTATAGTCGATGACTTTTTGGACGACAAACTATTAGCATCTAAGCTGGCATTTTTTGTTTTCATGGCTGAAAACATTGAATCTTTTCTTCGCGAGTTCCAAACAGACGCTCCGATGGTTCCGTTTTTGTACGAGTCTTTGTACAACCTGTGCAAATTTTTTTACAAATATATAATCAAATCTGACATTGTCAAATCAACAGAACTGCTGAAAATTGATTTGAAACAAAAAAACAATTTTCAGAGTATCAAAACATTTGATCTCAGTTTTGGAGTTCAAGAGGCTTTGCGCACCGTTAAAGGACTCAAAGAAAGTGAAGTCTTCGCATTTAGAAAGAACTGCTTCGATGCTATGGTGATTTCCGTCCAAAAACTCATCGAAAAATCGCCTCTAAAATATTCACTCGCGAAAGCTTTGTCTGCACTCGATCCCCAAAAAATTCTTACCAGAAATGGTAAGAAAAATCTGTCTTCGTTATTGACTATCTTGATTCAAGCGAATCGAATTTCTGGAAATGTCGCCGATAAAATTACTAAAGACTTCGAAAATTTGTCGGAAATCAAAGAAGTCAAAAGTTTGTAAAACCCGTATCTAGTTTGGTTTCCTATTATTTGGTTTGCTATAGTGATGAAATAAATCCGGATATAACGATGTTAGGTATAAAGATATTCCGTATAAAACGATCTAAAACATAAGAAAAAGTTGTTTTTTCATTCCGGTTATAACGATATAATATCGATGGTGTAGCGCATAAAGGGCCAATCTACCGTTTTTACGAAAGGGCCAATCTGCCTTGCAACGTTCAAGGCCATGGGGGAAAAACGGCACATCTGCATTGATAAAAGGACCAAACTGAATTCAATACCTGTAAAAGGGCCAATCTGTCACTATCTGCTGCTGTTTAAAATTAAGAATAAGGCCTTATTAACAAATAACTTTAAAAATATTTCTTTTTGTTTTGTGGCAACACTGTTTTTATCAATTATTTGATAACCTGACCATGGTACATTACAGCTAGTCATTGTTTGTTTGGTATGTCTATTTCTTTCTAATTTTGTAATTAAAAATTATGTTTCTTGGTATAGTAATATTAATAATTGGTATAAATTTGACCAACGTCAAATTTTAAATTAAAGAGTAGAATAACTTGAGGTGAGGACTAGAGGTGGTTTAAGTCGGGCTAAAGACCTTGTGAGAAGAGCTGTTTTGCTTCGACAGAATGGTAAGTTGTATTTGAAACAAAATAAAATATCTACTTGCTTGCTCGTTATAATTATTAATTACTATAATATCTTAACTGTCTACTGTTAGACTATAATTTATTTCAATTTTGATTTTGATATAGACAAAGCTGAAACGTCCAGAAACGCAAATAACGAAAGTGTGGTTGTGAATGAGGATGATGGAATGCTTCTTGCACAAACTTCTGAAATGAAGAATAATAAAGTTCATTACCAACCTTATTACGGCATAATAAATTAATAAATGGTAAATTCCGCATTCTGCAAAAACATTTGTATACCTATCTACTGCTGGGTGTGCTGGAATGTAATTTATTTATTTTTTTTCCTTCAGACGATGCTGGAACGTCCAGAAAGCAAAATTGTTTCAAAACTTTCGTCGCGAACAATGATAATGCAATGGTTCTTACAGAAATGTCTGAAATAGACAACTGTGAAGCCACTGACCGGCAAGCTGACGTGACAAGTGGTGAGTTTTCTGTGTTACAAATCATGTTAAGCGCAAATATTTTTTTGTAATTAGGTAAGTACTGTTATGCTATAATTTATCGTTCTGCTATAGACGTAGCTGAAAAGTCCAGAGAAGCAATTATTATTATTGAAAATTTGGTCCCGTACGAAGAAGATGCAATGCTTTTAGATAATAATGTATCTGGAATAAATAACTGCAAAGACTCCGAGGAGCGAGTTGACGAGACAAGTCAAGCAAGGAGTGGTGAGTTTTCCATTTTACAAATAACGTTACGACCAAATAATTTTTATAAGTAGGTACATACTGTTACGCTGTAATGTTTTATTTTGCTATAGACGTAGCTGAAATGTCCAGAGAAGCAAATATTGAAAATGAGGTCCCATACGTGGAAAATCCAATGGTTTTAAAAATATATGGAATAAACTACTATGGAATCCCCGACCACCAAGCTGACGAGACCAGTTACACAATAAATGGTGAGTACCTCCTATTACAAATAATTTATTTACCAACAAATGTTTGTGACTGGGCGTCTATCTTTGACTAATATTATCTCATTTTGCTGCAGGCGGTGCTGCAGCTACAGAAGCAAATGATGAAAATATTATGGTACTTTTGATGAAAATGAAGTGTTTACAACAGAAGAAGTCCCAGCTGAAGTCCCCGGCCCGTCAGGAACGTCCACAGAAGCAAATTTTGTTACTGAAAATGTGGTTGGTGCGGATGGCCGAGGAAATAAGCAGCAACCCCAGAAAAGATGCATTCGAAAATTATTTCGGGAGAGAGGTGAGGAATATACCAACTACAAAGGAAAAGGAAAATAAGGATGTAATGTTACAAAATGTAATTTTAACTTTCCATTACAATAAAGGGAAAAGATTCATTCTGATTATTGGAAGTTGTCACACATCCAAAAAAGGGAGTTTTTATTGCGGTGCATTACTAAAAAAGCCAAGAACAGATCAACGACTTCAAATGGCGAAAGTAGGCGGACTTTTACCAGACAATAAGATTTGCCTAATGGAGAAAATAATGAAATAGAAGTTTGCAAGATAGATATACCTTAGATATAGATGAAAAACTTTTGAGATATACCGAAGCAAACTGCAGCTCTTTACGCAGTGGTCGCGGTGAAACGGTGAAAGTGGACAAAGGAAATACGACGGTGCTGGTTCAACGAGTAGATTACATCAATAAAGTGGACAGCTTCTTACAAGAGAATGGTTTCTCGAAAATAAGGAAGGACCCAACACCTCAATTCCAAAAACAAGTTCGAGCAGCTGTGGCAAAAGCCACGATAATCAGAAAAGATACTCGTATGTGGAAACAGAACCTAATAGTAATGAACCCTTCTCACCCCCTAAATTATCTGGTCTGCCCAAAATCCACAAAAAAAAATGCTCCTATCAGACCGGTTGTATCGTACATAAATTCTCCTACATATAAATTATCTAAATTCGTAAACAAAACATTAAGACATTTTATCAATTTTTCTCCACCTTATACCGTTATCATCAATAAGATTAGAGATGTAATGGTCCCTCACGGAGCTAAGTTGATATCATTAGACGTCTCTAACCTCTTTACGAATGTCCCCGTAACAGAATGCCTAGAGGTAGTTAGGGGTCTAATAAACAATTCAAATATGTCCATTTTGAAAAAATAGAACTAATTAATCTTTTAGAACCGTGCGTAGAACAAAATTATTTTATATAGTGAACTATATAAACAGAAAGAGGGGCTAGCTATGGGTTCCAGCCTGTCTCCCCTGATAGCTGATATATTCATGGATAAAATTGAGAGAGAAATTCTAGAGAAGTCTCCATTTAATGGTAATATTATGTTTTGGAAGCGTTACGTAGACGATATTTTGATACTTTTTAACAGGACAGAAAGGCAAATTGATTTATTTTTCGATCATGTAAAGAAGGTTCACAATAATATAAAATTTACGTTGGAATTAGGAGGTCAAACCATAAATTTTCTGGACTTGGAGATCAAAATTAATAACAACAAATTCGAATTTAGCATTCACAGAAAACCGACAACAACAGATACTGTTATACACCCATCTTCTAACTGTCCTTCCAGTTTCAAATATGCGGCCTTTTATTCCATGTTCCACAGAGCCAACACAATTCCAATGAGCCAACAATCAAAATATAAAGAACTCATTCTTCAATCATCATTAAAGAAATAATGATATTTAACATTTTTGCAGAGATATTGTGAAACACTTGATAAAAATAAATAAAACGTATGTTTTAAAAAAAATATTGTCTATTTCACAAATAATATATAATATGGGAGTACTTTCGGTATTGCTGAATAAATACTGTATTTGTTAAGTCGTGGCTAAAGACCCATATTATATATTATTTGTGAAATAGACAATATTTTTTTAAAAACATACGTTTTATTTATTTTTATTAAAGAAATAGCCAAAAACGATAGCTACCCCCCCACAAAAAACAATGAATAAAATTGAAATGTGGGTCAAAACTCATAATTTTAGGAATAAACTGACCAAACTAGAAAAACTAAATAAAGACTCCACTAATAGATGGGTCAGCTTAACTTTTTACGGAAAAATTTCAGAGAAAGTAGGTAAATTGTTAAAAAAAGGTTTTAATATCGGTTTTAAAACTATCAATCCCATAAGCCAGTGCCTAGAGAGAGGTAGGGACAAAACCGATACTGAGAATAAAAGCGGTGTTTATAGTCTAGAGTGCGCGACGTGCAGTCAATTATACATTGGACACACAGGACGTCGTTTTAAGGAAAGAATTAAAGAACACACGGCCGAAATAAAGAACCGAAGAAACCGTTCTACATTCGCGACCCACATAATTGACAATAGCCACACTTTCGACCCATCTACAGGCATCAAATATCTCCATTATTGCTCAAAAAGGCTACTTAATAGCTTAGAACAATTAGAAATAAATAAAGCTACCAAAAGGAACATTTGCATGAATGACCAAATTTATTTCAACTATTTCCCTTTGTTAATTAACACCCTCAACCAGTTCTGTTTCCACATATACTTATGTTTGTATTATATGTTATTACTATTTGGTTCCACATATATGTTTGTATTATCTGTTATTAATATTTGGTTCCACATATATGTTTCATGTTATCTATATCTTATTATTATTTTATTTCTATTTGTATTATTTATTTGTATTTTTATTTATTCATTTGTTATTTTTCCACGTATTAGTCTAATGATATTGTTTTATGTAAATTTAGAACTAAGTTTTGTTAGGAAATATTTCATGAGATAGGTAACGGTACAGCAAGTTTTAATAGAACCCTTTCACCTGAGATGTATTTGAAGGGTCGCTCTCTGCAAACTAATTTAGTTCATAACTAGACCTGACGATGCACAGTGATCAAAATACCCAAAAAGCTGGCCATAATGCCAAAAAAAAATTTTTTCGGGACACATTTCAAGATTCAAATGAGTGTAGTGGTACCCCTAGCATTGTTTGAGATCAATGGCGGAAGGCAGGTGCTCCTCTAAACCTGTTCTTTCCTGTCTCATTCACAGACGTCAAATGCATTGAAATGTGTACACATCGCGATTGAGAAAAATTCTTTTTTCAGAAGTGTATTGTTTTGCAATAAAGTGACCGATTCCAATGACACAACATGGATTGTTCTCGTGAATGTAAGTACTTTGAGAGATTATAAAACATAAATACATGTAACAAAAATAAAATTTATAAACAATCGAACTATTGACATGCGGTTTCTTGATTGTCATGTTATTCTAAGATGATAAAAATAGACTTTAGAAAAAAGTCTTGCTATATCGGGCCCTGTTCTCAATTTAGTATGGAAGATTACACATTTACCCAAAACATATGTAAAAATTAGCTGCCGAAAGTTGCCGGTTTGGCCTTGGGACATAATTTTGGATATTATGTACAGATGCGCTCCGCAACGCTTATTGAACAGTGCACGTTATTAATACTCTGACATGGAAAATTTTTTTTTTACCGTTTTATCGGCTTAAACTAATAAACAGACATCTGTATGTTGTAAAAACTCATTTTTTGAATTATAAAAAATACTGTCTTTATGTTTTCACAAAACCTGATATACTTATCATTATTAAACGGAAATTCAGTGATGTAAAAAATTTTAGAGTGGTAAATAAGACGATATTTGTTACCTCGATTTTCTCCAATTAGTTGGTTACATGATTGAATAGTTGAAAAAATTTTCCTCCGTCGCAATTTTCAATAATACAACATAACCTCAAAAAGTTGACAAATTTATACTTCTTTTCAGATACTGATCATGGGGATGGAGTCACAAAACTGGGAATTTGTTTAACCCGAAAGGAATTATTTAAACTCATTACAGACAAAATTTCTGAGGGTTCTGATAGCTGCTTCTTTGTTATTGAACAGTCGCTTTCTGAAAAACACAGAATTTCATACACTTTAGACGTAGAGTGTAAAAATCGACTCAGAAAATTATTTTCCGACTTGAAGAAAAGGTGGAATGATGCTCACAGGACGGAACGAGATTTTTTGAACAAAAATGCTGAGTGGCTCGAAACTGAGGTTGTTCTCACTGGTAAAAATGACGATGATGTAGGCGAGGCGCACAACGACCGCGACGACTCCGAGTCAAGATCTTCAACAGGAAGCACTGGTCGCCCCTTGTCGAAATCTTCTTTCCGAGAATTAAGTGACAGGACAAAGCGAAGGAGGACAGAAAATATTCGTCAACAGTTTGATCCCGAAGAGTTAGGCTATGCTACGCAGATGAGTCTCCGAGCCAAAGGGAAAGTAGATGCAGCAAAATTGGTAAAAGATGTCACAGCAGGAAGCCCGTCGAAAGCATCAAAATACAACAAATACCTACAAGAAAAACCCGAAGAAACCCTATCTGGTGACGAAGCTGTCGCGCTTATGATCGGCAATAATTTATCTAAAGGCCAATATATTGGCATACGATCTGTAAGTCTTGGAAAAAATTGTTTTCTGTACCCTCCTTACCGTCAAGTTCTAGAGGCTAAAAAAAGGTGTTATCCTTCGCCGTCAGATATTATTGTCACAGAATCGAGCGCAGAAATCAAATTACAACCATTGCTCGATCACATAGTCAAACGATTGTTAATAGTACAAGCGGACGTTATAAAAAGTCTCCCATCAGAAAAAAAATGTAATTTTCAGTTAATCTGCAAATGGGGATGTGATGGTACATCGGGGCAAAGTACTTTCAAACAAAAGTTTCACGATGATGATGGAACTAAAACTGACGCTAATATTTTCGTGACTTCATTGGTACCTCTGCAGCTCATTTTTGCAGATGAAATTGAAAATCATAATGCAGTTTTGTGGAAAAATCCACGCCCTTCGTCTCCACGATTCTGCAGGCCGATAAAATTACAATTTTTACATGAGAATGCTGAATCAACGAGAGCAGAACTTGACCACATCAAAGATCAAGAAAAAAATTTGCTACCCTTTCAAACGGTTTTTGATGGTAAACAAATAAACGTTATATACAAAATTGTGCTTACAATGATTGACGGAAAAGTTTGTAATTCGTTATCAAACACAACATCTGCTCAACGTTGTTTTCTCTGCAAATGTACTTCGAAACAGTTCAACAAAATTGATGAAATGTTGCAAAAAAAAGTAGATGGCAAAAATTTAGAATTTGGGATTTCGTCCTTACATGCATGGATTCGGTTCTTTGAGTGCCTATTGCATATTTCGTACAAGTTAGATATTCAAAGTTGGCAGTGTCGGAAAGTTGACAAAGCAAATGTAGAAGCTCGGAAAAAAAACATTCAAACTGGTTTTCGACAGCAATTAGGATTGTTAGTTGATGTCCCAAAACCGGGATATGGGAGTTCTAATGACGGAAACACAGCGCGCCGTTTCTTTGAAAATTCTCGTGTCTCAGCTTCCATTACGGGAATATACCAAAATTTGATTGAGAGGTTCCAAGTCATACTTCAGGTCATCTCGTGCGGCTTTAAAATAAATGTAGTGAAATTTAAAGAGTACGCTCTGTCAACTGCGCGAAGATTTGTTGAACCGTATTCATGGTACTACATGCCTACTAGTATGCATAAAATTTTGATACATGGGTCACAAATCATAGAGTCATCCTTGTTGCCTATAGGACAAATGTCCGAAGAGGCTCAGGAATCGTGCAACAAATTCATTAAAAAGTTCCGACAAGATTTCAGCCGAAAATGCAGCAGAACTAAAACTATGGAAGACGTTTTTTGTAGATTGTTAGTTACATCTGATCCTCTTATTTCGAGCTTGCGAAAACTGCCCGCGAAAAAAATGAGATCATTGTTATTTGAAGCGATAGAGTGTTAGAAGAACCTTCAATTGAACAAGCTGATTTTCCAGCATTATCTACTGATGAAGCAGAGAACAGTGACACTGAATATGATAGTGATTAAATTATAATTTTGGCTTCAAAAGTACGAGTGTGTTCAAAACGAATTTGATGTTTTTATAAATAAATTGATCCTGTGATTCATGATCTAAGTTTCTGTCATTTGAATCCTACACCACCTCTACAGTCTACATCTATACTCTAGTTTATATGATAATGAATTACTTAGAAAGTCTAAAAACCATACAATAAGATTTTAGTCAACAGAATAAATATTAATGAGAATTGACTGCAAATTTTTTGTAAAGCTGCAATTGTATCAGTAGTCCACGACCATGAAATCCATCTAATAATCTATTTTGCTGTAAAGGAATTGAAGTTTGAAAAGATTTCCTGCCATTTCGTATCAGCTATTTTTTGACTTCGAAAACCAATATCAAATTGATGATCAGCGACCCCGAAAACACACAAGTCGTGATTTTTTTCGATAAAAAAATTTTACCGTCCGCCATTTTGTATCCGCCATTTTGTTATTTAAAAAACGAATATCAGATTCATGATCAGCTACCCCAAAAACCTTCAATTATGAAGATTTATCGAAGAATGATAAAATTAATGAATTATGGCCAGCTTTTTGGGATTTTCGACCACTGTGCGATGGTGTAAGGCCGAAACCGGTAGTTTTATTTTTATAAATAACTTTAGTGGAATAGACAATATTTCAAAAAATAAGTTTGTTTTATTTATTACAAATTCCATAATATGTCCGCGTTCCTCAACTTAGAAGTTGTATGAGGAATATTGTAGAGAAAATTGTTATCAAGCGGTGTCACAATATGTTTTCAAAAATATTTTTACCTTAGAATATAACATAGGTGTCCATTCTCACACAATACAAAATGACTACAAAGGAAAAAAAAGAAAATTTGATCGATATGTGTAAATTTATTCCAGATGTACACCGGGCTTTTTTTAATAATCTGACCGTTGATTAGGGATTTTATACTTTTTTTTACATTGTTTTGTTATGGAGCAACATCCTCGTATATTAGAAAACTTATGTGATTTCTTTCAAGTTTTTAATTATAAAGAAATTTTAATATTTTTTATTAGGTATATTACTATATTTTTTTTAAATAAAAACTTCTATTTTGATTTCTGTCCATACTGTCCATGGGTAAAATGATTTTGAAAGTGATGGATTCGGCAGCCGCCCAAAATAAACATAATATGTCTAATGAAATGTTGGAATAGGGGTATAAGTCACTCATTGGATCGGGTCAGTGAGTATCAGACAATATCGAACTTCAAATTGTCCTCCTGTAAAATTCACAAAATGTAACATATCAGGAGACACGGCAGTGTCTCTGGCCAAGTCCGAAAAAAAAGAAAGAAAAAGACACTGCTGTGTAACTTTTCTCGTGACACTAAATGCCACTTTTTGCATCAACAAAAGTATGTTATGCAATAACAAAATAACATTTTTCTTTACATAGTTGTGTCGAGAACTCCGAGCTGAACAAAATGAAAAAAAAAAGTAGACAAAAAAGTTCATATTTGACCAAGTTACAAGGGGTCAAAGTCAGCAAAAAATAACTTTTTTTTTTCTTCTTCCTTTTTCAGTGTCCGGACGTCCGGATGACGTCATCAAAGTTTCAAAATATTTCATTTTAATTATGTGGAACGTTGTTATGTAGTGATAGTTAATACAGTGTAATAGTGACAGTGTAAAGAGTGATAATGTGACAGTGACAGCGTGTCAGTGACAATTTGGCAGTGACAGCGGGACAAAAACAGTGTAAGTGAATAAACAAAGTGAAAACCGCGTAAAATTGACAGTGAGAGTGATTTTCGAAAACAGGGCTACCGTAGCAATGACAGATTGAAAGTGACAGTATGACAATGACAGTTCGACAGTGACAGTTTGACAGTGACAGTTTGAAAAGTGACAGTTTGGCCGTGACAGTTTGACACTTTGACAGTTTGACACTTCGACAGTTTGACACTTTGACAGTTTGACACTTTGACAGTTTGAGACTTTGACAGTTTGACAGTTTGACACTTTGACAGTTTGACACTTTGACAGTTTGACAGTTCGACAGTTTGACACTTTGACAGTTTGACACTTTGACAGTTTGACAGTTTGACAGTTTGAGACTTTGACAGTTTGACCGTGTTTTACAAATTCGGTTGAATAAATGATATTTTTGTTTGTATATTTGCAAAATTTATTTTTTTCTTTTATCTCAAAAAATCATTAACATGAATTTTGATTATTTATGAAATAAATGATGAATATATCGAAAATTATTAATTAAGCCAGAATAATAATCGAACAATACCGACAGTTACAGTTTGACAGTTACAATTTGACAGTTTGACAGTGACAGTGTAATAGTGACAGCATGACGGTCACAATTTGACAGAAATAGCATTATATCGTGGCTTTTAATCGTTAGTGACAAATGTAAGAGAATTTGTGAATAATTTTGATTAGGTCATTGACCAAGATTTAATGATCATAATTTGTATTTCCCGCGCTTTATTGTATGTATCGATATAAATTGACACGATGTAATTTTATTTGATCTCAGCGGTACTACGTTTCATTGTGTGAACGTGCCGATAACGAGCAGCACAGAATGAGCGAATCCTTGGTATGTTTTTAATATACTTGATTCTATTTATGCACTTACTTTTCATATTTTTATGCATGGTTGAATGCTTGTATCAGTATACGTGTACTAATTTGTGAATTGTTTTTCGATGCTTATTTCTATTCATTCATTCTGTTGTTTGATTTTTTAATCTAAAATTTCTCATTTTTTTCAATTTATCATAAAAAAATCTGATCGTAATGTATGTTGAAAAATGACATTATTTAACCCAGTTAAGACTGACGTCCTTCCAGAAGGATGTTCGTTTTTCGCTGCATTCAGAGCTCTGTCGCTGATTTGAGAAGCCATCACCAGGTGGCACTGTTATTATATCGAAGTAAGGTTCCTGTTACAACGCCAGAAGGTTATTTTATACCTATTTACCAATTTTAACCTGTTGATTTCAAGTGTCTTAGATCAAGCATTTCAAGATGGGAGATCCTTCTGCTATTTACATTGACGGGTAAGTAATTACCATCTTATTACTGTTTCTTATCCATGGATGTTATTGACTCTAGTCTCTAGTTTGATATACAGGTGCAAAAAATATATTTCAAAGTTATGTGTTCATGTCATGGCAGAAATTCACAATGATCCTTCTGGAAGGACGTCAGTCACATGGAGGGTCATTTTGAATTTTCTATCATCCTCTCTTCTCAGTAATCATTATTTATTTGTTTGGGTTTATTTTTTTATCATTGAGTGGATATTACTCATTTTGTATTCTTCTTGTAGGAAATTGGTCCCTTTGCATCAAATACTGGACTTCCTTGAGGAGAATGACGATGCCATTCCAGATACTGGGGTCAATATTACATTGCTACCTCCGACTAACGCTACGAATGACCTCACTGACGAAGATTCAGGCGACGAGGAGGAGCCTAATATTGACAACTTTCCTGCTAGTCAACTTCATGCTCCTGCCATTATAAATATATTGTCTGATTCAGCTGAAACAGATGAAGATAATATGCGCCCGACCACATCTTCAGAAGTGACCCATAAAGGGATAAAGAGGAAACTAACTCAAAATGAAGGCATGAGAAAAAGGAAATATAAAAAAGAAATAAAACCCGTGTATGAATGGTCAAAAGATGAAGAAATTTCCTCAGTAAATAGTGAATGGCCATTGCTTTATGGACCTAAAAACAAAATGACTCCTTTAGAGTATTTTGAACTATTTTTTGACTCTGACGTTTACGCAATGATGTTAGAACATACTAATAATTATGCAAGGACAAAGAATACCGTGGGGGATATTTCACTTCAGGAAATGAAGTGTTTTGTAGCAGTACTGTTGATGAGCGGATACAATACAGTTTCCAGGAAAGTGATGTATTGGGAGCAATTGCCTGATTGCCACAACTCTCTGATAGCAAATGCAATATCAAGGGATAGATTCAAATACATCATGGCAAACATTCACGTCTGTGACAATTTGAATATCAGCAATAAAAATGATAGGTTTGCTAAAATAAGACCCCTTCTAGTAGAAATAAATAAAAGGTGTCAATTATTCGCCCCACACGAACAACATCATTCTGTTGACGAAAGTATGGTTCCGTACTTTGGCCGCCACGGTACGAAACAATTTATTAGAGGGAAACCCATTCGATATGGGTTCAAATTTTGGTGTGGTGGGCCATCTTCTGGATACCTCTCCTGGCTAGAGCCCTACCAGGGCAAAGGAACTTTACAAGAAAAATATTCTAACAAAGGTCTTGGCTATGGGGTTGTCATGACGTATGCTGACCAGCTTTGTGAATTTCCGTATAAAATTTTTTTTGACAACTTCTTCACTAGTTGTGAACTTTTGTCGGATTTACAAAAAAGGGCTATCGGGGTTACTGGAACTGTAAGGACAAACAGACTAGGAAAGTTTTGTCCTCTAAGGGATCCATCAAATTTGAAAGGGTCACCCAGGGGGAGTTATGTTTATTGCAGCGACGTTGCAAATAACATAATGATTTTGTCGTGGAATGATAACAATATTGTTACATTTGGGACCAACTATGATTCTCTTCTACCGATTCATCAGGTATCAAGATTTTCCCAGGAGAAGAAGAAAAAAATAAAAGTTGATCAACCTCACCTAATTCACAACTACAACAAGAAAATGGGGGGCATTGATCGGGCCGACCAGAATATTTCCCTTTATAGGGTTTCCATCCGAGGGAAAAAATGGTATTTTCCTCTTATTGCCCATCTCATTGATGTTGCAGAACAAAATGCATGGCAATTGCAGAAGCAAGATGGCGGAAAGTTAGACCACCTTATGTTCCGTCGTCGAATAGCAACAGCTATTTTGGAATCCAACCAAAAGATGGTAACAGCAAAAGGACGGCCATCATCAATAGACAAAATCGACAGCAGGTAATAGTAATAAATAATAACTTGTATTTATTTATTTTTTTAGAAAAATTAATTCTAATGATTGTTGTGTATTTCAGATATGATAAATTGGAGCATTATGTTGGAGAATTGGAAGTAGACCAGGCCACAGGAAAAAAGAAGCAGCTCCACTGCAGGCTCTGCAGAAAGAAGGCGACGACAAAATGCTTGAAATGTGACGTGGCTCTTCATGTGTCATGCTTTCTGTCTTATCACACGAAATAACCGATTTTTGTTATTTTACTAGTTGTAAAAATTCATTTTTCATAATAAATGTTATTTAGCTATGTTTTTTTACTGGGTTTAAAAATAAACTACCCGGTCTCAGAGATCATTCAATTTTGCATGCCTATGAGACTGACATCCTTCTGGAAGGACGCTCCATTGCAACGCCCCTGGCGATTTTTTATTGAAAATTTCTTCATAAAATGTCTTATATAAGTCCCCAGACGACAAAAAAATGAATTATTTAAAAAATAATTATTTTTAAAAATTCAGTCTTATATGGGTTAATTGATAATAAGAACAAAATTATATTTACTTATATGGTATATGAAGACAAATTTACATGGGAAATCTTTTTTTATCTATTCGGACGATCTTATATGTAAACAGAATTAGAGAGATTAGAATACTAATAGAAAGATAGTTTTAAGAAAGCGGTATTATAGGAATGATGAATTTTTGTACGAGTTTTGTTTTCACAAATTTTTTATGATGTATTACAGGTTTAAATTCGATTGAATAAATGATAAATGATGATATTTTTGTTTGTATATTTGCAAAATTTATTTTCTTTTACTCAAAAAATCGTCCGTCTTCTTCTCAATTTGACGATAATAAGAACAATCTCCGAACGCCGACGGAAAAAATCAACAACGATACTTTTCCGACGATGGAAAATGTCCAACACAGCGCGCCTAGAAGCGATCACGGATCATTTTTGAATTTAGGTATATCCGTATTGTATTGATTTTAGGTCCTTCAAAGTCCTTCATAAAAAAATCGTAGACTACACGATAGTATTTCTCATTAGAATTACGTCGTAAATGTAACAATCTACATCGTATTTTTCGCGAATTTTTCGTACTTCTTGCGATGTAATCATTAGTTGTTTAGGATGTCCGATGAAATTGCAAATTGCAGAATTTGCAAATTCAAAACTTACATGTTTTTTAGTTTAATTTTGAGTTAAAATCTTTACCGAATTAAAAAATAAAATTAAAAATTAATAACGTAAAGTTAAAAAATTACCGAATCTCGATTGTTTTAATCATTCTTGAAGGCGATGATTTCTAAGTAGCTGCATTACTTAGTACGCTTTTTTTCCAAATTTAATATCGAATATTTATACATTATCGATTAATATTAATTAATATGGTTTTTCAGATCTATTCGACTCAGAAGAACGAGAAGATCATTTCATCAGATTTATTTACAAATTATCGCTCGCCCCTTTACTGTACGGCGGCGCAGATGAGGATCTGCGAGATGTTCTATATTGCAGAAGCCGTGGGTCTTGGAGAGGCCGCGGAATGCGCGTGTCGCTTCGTAGCAGACTCGGCGGTCGTGGGAGATTCCGTGGCAGAAGAAACGGACGTGGTCAAGGAAGAGGTACAATTCACTCAAAATGCACAAAGTGATATACAATAAACACACATGTCGTACGATCATTAAATACAAATTTTTTATTTAGATTATAGAAATCAATCATGAATCTGAATGGAAATAGGATATCTCATCAATCTTACGTTATGGTCGGAGATAGCAATTACTGACATACCGACCCTCAGAACATCTATACATCCACACACAAATGATACAAACAGATCTACAAACAAATGATCATTCCAATATAAAATATTAATGAAGCGATCATAATATCATTATAAACATCGAAAATCGATTGATTTTAATAAAATTACAAACTATTGGGAGTATAAATTTAGCTTCGCGGGCAATATGGCGGCATATTGGGGATAAGGTTCAAACAATTCAAAGAGATCACACACACACAAAGAGAAAACACAAACAAAATTTGAGGTTTAGATGGAAAAAGCTCAATTTGAATTATTTGTATTTGTTGCAGAAACAAACTTTTTAAACGGAAACAATCATTTTCCGTCTTCTTTATTGAAATAGAAATATTTGAATAGAAACAGAAAAACACTATTAATCAGTTAGGCAAAAATTTTTGTTACATAGTGTAATTGATTATTTTTTAGAATTGATTCCGATCCTAGAAATCGATGATTCATAGCCGTAACTCGTACGAGGGCGAATAGCACACGCTTAAAATATATTATTCTTATTTTTGTACAATTTTAATTACTTTTTTACAGGTGATCAATTCAGGAGATTTTGGACGGTAACGATCAAACATATTTAGAAAATTGATAAAATATCAAGAAAAAAGTGAAAAAATTGTGTTTGTTATTTTGTGTTTGAACCTGTCCCAGTTTTCTAACTGATTCCAGTATACTAACTGCTATATGATTGTTTATCAATCTGCTGCTTTAAGCGCTGAGCTGCTGTAAGCGCTGTGCTGCTGTAAGCGCTATACTTTTATTATTGACTAATAGTGAAACATTGATAATGTAGATCTATTTACTGTACTATATCTTTACACATTCAGTATAAAATTATTAAAATTCTATCATTTAATAGACTAAAATTTTATTCGAAATGAAGTACATAAATAGTGTACCTATTTTAGAAAATTCTGATTACGACAGAATATCATCTGGTGAGTGGTTATATAATGATCATATATCTTTTTTCTATCACATGGTTAAACAATTTTCAGACTTTAAACCTCAAGATTCACTTTATTTGACCGATGTCAAAAGAATTATACCATTAGAACAATCAAAATGCATTTACATCCAACTTCTACCTATTGCTGAATCACACTGGGTTTGCTGTTTTTACGACAGTAAAAAAATTTTCATTTATGATTCTTCTTTAAAAAGTAGACAAAGTAATCAAGTGTTAGTATCAACTGATATAATGACATATTTACGACATTTGTTCCCTTTCTACGAATTCGAAAAAAATCCGATAAAGTTTCCTACTGTGCAAAACCAACCAAACTCGAGCGATAGCGGCGTATTCGCAATAGCGTTTGCAACGTCAATATTATTTATTATAAAACCAGAAAATGTTCAATACGAACATAGTACTATGCGACAACACTTAATAAACATGTTCTTGAGTGGTTTGATCACGCATTTTCCTACATCATCTCGTCTCGAGAATGTTTTGTCTTTGGAAATTATTCGAAAACGCCGATCAGAAGCTTTGCGTAAGCGACTTAGTCGAGAAACTAAAGTCAGTAATAGTAATCAAGGAAAAATGTCAGTAATAGAGAGAAATCACAATTATTATATGAAAAACAAAACAAAGCTGCTTGAAAAAGCCAAACAAAAATATGAAAAAGATAAGAGTCAAGGTTTGGTGGCTACTGAAGCATCTAGGGCTAAAAATCGGAAACAATATCAACAAAACCCTGAACCAAAGAGAACGAAGGAAAGAAAAAATATCAACAAAACCCTGAACCAAAGAGAACAAGGGAAAGAAAAAAATTTAAACAGAACCCTGAACCAAAGAGAACTAAAGAGAGAAATAAATATCGCCGAAATGGAAAACAAAAAATCAGGTACCAGAAAAAAGAAATTCATATTTTGAATACAAATCTTAAGTTGAAACATTCTTCCGCTTTTTATATCAACAAAATAATAGCAAAATTGAAAGGTTCTCTTGGACATCGTGCTTTGCAAGCAGAATCTATTTACAAATGGTGTAGCATTGTTAGAAATTCCTTTATTAACAATATGAAAAAATTTGTATCTAAAATAAAAACTAATGCGACAACTGCTTTAATGCGTGCTAATGAATGCGCAGTGTTCGAATTCAGTCAAAAAAATGTCATTGAAGCACTTTGTGGCGAATCGCATCACACGCGCCATTCAGAACAATACCATTATGATGCAGGTTACGATTTTGAAAATCATTTGTTGAGAGAGAAAAAAATGATAATGAACGTCAAAGGGCAAGTTAATAATATTTTACCAACTACTGACATGTCCGAAACAAGAAAAGGTAAAAAAACCACAAAACAAAGTCACTGGAAATGTGACGATATTTGCAATGTGTCTGAAGAATTGGTCAAAAAATATAAGCGATTTTTAGACAAAGTGGAAAAAGCGACTTTCAAAAAGTTTGTTAGCTCATTATTATTTGTATCACAAATTCGGGAATGTTCTCGTAAAACCGGATCTTCATCCAAACTCGGTCATCCTTCACGATGCTATAGTGATCCATTGTATTGTACATCTTTTCTTTCTGCAGTACAATCGTTATCGTCTCATTTCAAATCCGTTAGACAAATGAAACAAAATTTATACAAATTTTTCTATTACTACTCGAAATTCAAAAATATAACAACAGCTATAAATAAAATTGATGTTAAATTTTTGCAGAAGGTAGCAAACGAAAAAATGAACAATAGTAAAACGTATAGTAAGGTGTCTGCTATTTGCTTAGATGAAGAAGAAATAATAAGGGAATACAATGCTTCTTTTCTTGCATTCAAAACGCGCTTACAAGATTTACCACGGATTGATTGTATTTCTTGTGAAAAATTATGTTTACGAAGAGATGTCGTTTCATTAAAATCTTTAAGAAAGCCTATAACGGGCTTAATGTGGCGCACGTTTGAATCAGAAATTTTAAAAGATGCAGACATTAACTCGAAATACATATGTTATTATTGTCTGCGATATTTCCGTTCAGAAAAGATGCCACCCACTTGTATATTAAACAATCTTAAAGTTGGAACATCGCCTGATTGTTTGTCTGAGCTTAATGAATATGAAAAAATACTGATTCAGCGAGCTAAAGCTTTCCAGATTGTTCAATGTAAAGGCACAGTGTCAAACAAAAATTTACCTCGGAGACATATGATTAGAAAAGTGAAAGGACGCACTTTTCATTTACCTTTACCATTACAAAAAACTCTGAATAAAATATGTCCACCTGATGAACCAATAAATTTGAATCATGAACTCTACATACTTGTGAGAGGAATCCCAACGAAAAAGAAGATCGTTTGGGAAGATTTAGTTAGCATAAATAAAGTGTACAAAGCTTTACAGTGGTTGAAAATGAACAATGAACATTATAGAAACATTCACCTGCCTCCAGTATCTGATACTTTACTCGAAAAAATACAAACTAAAAACAATAATTTAGAATATAACATTCCTTCAGATAGTGACGAAGATCAGGATATTGATCTGTACGATGATAGGAACGTAAATGACAATACTTTTGATGAACGCAGACCTTTAGTAACTCAAGTGACCGAAGACATAGATGCATATGATCAATATACGGTATATCCTATGTATAATAAAAAGCTCAATGTGCCTTCTTCAAAATTATATCAAATGTTGAAAATTGAAGATGTACCGATCGATAATCGTTATAAGTTTCTCGACGCTCTATGCTTTCCCGATTTATATCCTTATGGAAATAACGGGCAACATGAAAACAGAAATATACCTTTGCAAGATTATGTGTTCATTCGTTCAAAGTTGTTATCAAAGCATAGTAGATTTCGTCTTAGACTCCAATATTTGTTTTTTCTTCTCAATGATGCTAATAATCGACAATTAAAGAGTGGTATATATTATACAATGATGGTTACCAATGCTCATGAAAGGTACACGGCAGGTAAATATTTACAAGAGTTATCTGAAGAAGACATAGATATAAAATTGAATACGATTTTTTCAAGATTACGAAACACTCAAGCTTACTGGCAAAAACCGTACAATAATTTACAGTGCATGATTGTACATTATGGTCCGGCTACTTGGTTCCTAACTTTCAGTCCTAGTGAATGGAAGTGGGACGATTTAGGTGAATTTTTGCGTGAAATGAATCCTGACAAATCAAAACTTTCAACATCTGAATTAATAGTGCATGATCCAGTAATGGCTGCATATTATATCCATATCGCATTCAAAGCAATGTTTGACTTTTTATGTTCAGATGACAATCCAATCGGTTAGATAATTCATTATTATTGGCGTCAAGAGTATCAAGGTCGTGGAATTCCTCATATTCATATGATGATTTGGGTGAAAGACGCTCCAATACTCGGAAAAGCTACAAACGAACAAGTAGCAGCAT
This sequence comes from Aradus depressus, assembly GCA_963662175.1. Taxonomy (NCBI): domain Eukaryota; kingdom Metazoa; phylum Arthropoda; class Insecta; order Hemiptera; family Aradidae; genus Aradus; species Aradus depressus. The sequence continues at coordinate 49,918,419 of OY759214.1, read as the reverse complement.
GGATTATGAAATATATAACTTGCAAAATCCCGGATAAATTTTCATCTCCGACTCTACACCGAACCGTCACAACGGATCAGAAACATAATCATAATTCGTACTGCATGCGCACGAAAACAGTCGGTGGCAAAAGTCATTCAGTTTGTCGATTTGGATTCCCAAGGAATATGACAGAAAATCTGATAGTAAGAGATGTTACTACTGCCATTGTCGGTAGACGACAGTTGCGGAGTAAAAGTAGACTTTATGATTTACCGAGAGAAAAAAGTGAATGTTACATTAACGATTACAATGCAGCTATCAAATTGATATGGCCTGGTAATATGGATATACAATATATTGGTGAAGAATCAGAATTCATTAATCTATATTTAACAACATATGTTAATAAATGTGAAGTTGCGAAAGCATCTTTAAATGATTGCCAAAAAAATATTGGTTTAGTTAGCAAGTTGTATAGTATCGGTAATACTATGCTTAATAACAGAGAATGCGGTGCCATAGAAGCTGCTGATACTTTATTAGGATTTCCTTTGTATGGTACTGATCCTGATACGGTTATAAGATGGGTTGCAGTTAATGAAGTTAGAAACAGGAAAGTTAAATCGTTTGATGAGATTAAATAAGCATAAAATGAACTGAAGTTATCTAAGAATCTCAAAGAAACAAACAATAAATTGATTCTGCATTAGCAGATAATATTGGAAATCATTTCGAAAAATAATCAATTGTTTATGGTTAAAATGCAAAGAAAGTAAGACCTGCTGTGAGAAATAGAAAAAAAATCTTTCTCTAAGTTAATAGTAAACATAAGTTCGACTTATAAATAGTTTTGATATAAAAAATTCAGTAAAACTGAAAAGCACGGCCAAGTACGAAAAAAATACCTACCGAAGTAATTAATAAACATAAGATTGATTCATTAAATGTTGTGATATATAAATAAAAAATTCAGTAAAACTGAAAAGCACGGCCAAGTACGAAAAAAATATCTACCGAAGTAATTAATAAACATAAGTTTGATTCATTAAATGTTGTGATATATAAAAAAATTCTGGTCAAGTACGATCTTCCATGTATATATACTTCAAAAATTTATTCCTTTTATTTTATTATTGTACGTTGTTTGTTTGTACGTAGAATATATTGTAATTAAACTCTTTAACTGACCGTTTAATTAAAAGAAGTTCAGGTTGTTGAACCTGTTCCACCTTTATATCGATTATTTAAACATACGAATACGCAAAATGTGCGCGCATATTTCTGAGCGAGCGGAGCTCATTTCAGGTACTTGGCGACCTGCCGCTGAAGAAACCTTTTCAATATTGGCATTTGTTACAACGAAATTCAATCTAAATGAATAGAAACATTTTGTTGTTGGATATAGATGAATACTGAATGCAATAACATGAATATAAAATTAAAAAAGTTTTGAAACATGTAACATTGTTTGTTATATTCATCCATCTATTTTCATTTTTGATTATTCTTTTATCATTCAGGAAATTTATGCGACACAATTTAAATGACTTACTGATCCGCTGTCAATGACTGACTAAGGGTCAAGGCATAGAAATTGTAATACTTGTAGATGTCTATTTTAAATCTTTCTAACAGAATTCAAAAAACTTACATTGTATTGCAAGTCTTAAAAAATACGTACAAAACTGACAGAAAATTCGATACAAAACTGAAAAAGAAAAGACATAAAAGACAAAACTCATAGGTTTCTTTTCTAAGCTGAAAAACTAATATACAATGAGGAAACCTACAGATCCAATCCTTATTTTTTATGCATTTTGTTGTTTTTTTATGTTTTCGTTATCTTTTCAAAATTTTCTTCGGTTTTGAGCATTTTGTTATTTAATTGTTGTTATTGATTTAAAGCACTGAATTGTTTTTAACAAATTATTTCTTTTAAATCGCAAATTTGAATCGTTCATATATCATTCGATTTAGATCACTGCAGCCATATTTTTTCCTATAAAAATAAATTAATTATATCTTTTGCTATGAAAAAATATTAATATAAACAAAATATCGAATATTTATGGTAAAACGGTTCCTGTCTGTATTACCCGACTGCCTATAATAATTGTTTCTCCCCTGAGCATTTAGTTTGTTTCTAGAAAAATTCCATGATTACATGTGTTTTCAAATTTGCATTGATTGATACCATATTCCAGGTAGATAGCATTGTGTAAACTTAATCTTCGCGGCAGGTCGCCAAGTACCTGAAATGAGCTCCGCTCGCTCAGAAATATGCGCGCACATTTTGCGTATTCGTATGTTTAAATAATCGATATAAAGGTGGAACAGGTTCAACAACCTGAACTTCTTTTAATTAAACGGTCAGTTAAAGAGTTTAATTACAATATATTCTACGTACAAACAAACAACGTACAATAATAAAATAAAAGGAATAAATTTTTGAAGTATATATACATGGAAGATCGTACTTGACCAGAATTTTTTTATATATCACAACATTTAATGAATCAAACTTATGTTTATTAATTACTTCGGTAGATATTTTTTTCGTACTTGGCCGTGCTTTTCAGTTTTACTGAATTTTTTATTTATATATCACAACATTTAATGAATCAATCTTATGTTTATTAATTACTTCGGTAGGTATTTTTATCCCTATTCGGCTAGACGCTTCAATTATAGGTACTAAAGAAAGTAAATTAATATCCATATTTAGTGTAATTACATAAACAAATAATAAGAAAAGCTTTTGGAAACTGACGTACTCATCTTAAGTATTTATTAGGAATAAATACTATTCTACAAGACAGAATTGTGGGTGGCTACTGGTGAAATGAAAATACACAAACAGCTGATAGATAAAAAAAAAAGGTAACAAAATCATGCAAAACAATACAATTAGGTAGAAGCTCAGGTATCTGGACAATTGTCGAGAAAATTCAAGTCTGTCTATGTATAACTAAATAAAAATGTTGCCAATGTTTTGTGGAAATTCATCTTCCAACACAGGACCTTATTATGAATAGAATGGAATTTTGTGTCTGTGTGGTGGACAATTATTATTAATAATTAATAAGAATCAAAATATTATTATTATACTGACAAAACCTCGATGTTCCTCAACAATAAATTATAATTGTTACATCGGCGGCGATTTCGAGAATTCTGCCCAACGTCGGTGGCCCTAGGCAGAGCAGGAGAAGACTGCTGGCAGGAGTCAGCACTTCCATCCTTCTGCACGGGGCCCCGACATGGGCAGATGCAACGAGGATTCCCTCATACCTGAGGCTGATCGCCCCCGCTCACAGGCGAAGCGCACTGAGTCGCATGCGCCTACCGAACAGTTTCTGGCGACGCTGCCTATGTAATTGCTGGGCTGCCCCCCATTGACCTCTTGGCACGGGAACGTACGCGACACTTCAAAAGGAAACAATACCAGGTTCAGGTGGAAGAGGTGGTGCAGCGCTTCGACCACAGGGGAAACCGGGTCTTCTATCAGGACGCGGGGGCCAGCCCTGGTCCAGCAGAGCCAGAGAGGGCCAGGACAATTAGGGAGTGGCAGGAAGAATGGGACAAGTCCACAAAGGGACGGTGGACCCATCGGCTCATCCCTCGAGTCGAGCCTTGGCTCACCAGAAAGCATGGGGAGGTGAATTACCACCTCACCCAGGTACTCACGGGACACGGTGGGTTCCGGGGGTACCTCCACAAAATCGGGGCAGCAACAACACCAGACTGCCCCGCGTGCCTTGGTGAGACGGAGTCGGCGGAGCATGTCCTCCTCAAATGCCCCAGATTTGAGGAGGGAAGGAAAAATCTGGAGTGCAGCATGGGCGCCCCACTGACTGCTACCAGTTACGTGGACGCTATGCTGCGCTCCCAGGAGTCGTGGGATGAAGGCTGCGATTTTGCAGCGCTCATCATGGGCGGGTTGGCCCTTCAGGAGAGGGCTGACAAGGAACAGTAGCGGTAATAAAACAGAAGAAGGGGCGTTACCAGCCACCCTTCCTCCCTTCCGCGAAGTAATGACAGACCGTCAGTTCCGCGGAAGGGAATCAGGATCGGCAAGGAGGGGGTTTTAGTGGGTATGGTGATGGTGAACCGTCTCGAGTCCCACACTATCCAGGGCTACCTTCCCTGGATGTGCGTCACAGCATTTCCCCCTCCAATGAAAAAAAAAAAAAAAAAAAAAAAAAAAAATTATAATTGTTATAAAACTATGCAATAAAACAATAAAAAATAAACTTAACAGAACAATTATAATGAGTTCATTGTATGTTTAACCAACGAATGCAGTCGCAACGAGTTCACATCGCTGCCACAGCGCAAAAGTGTAACAACGCAATAATGGAGTTTCGATGCACATCCCAATAATTCAACATCGTAAAATATTGATTTATCACTTTTTTTTGTATTTATTACACTAATATTTTGATACATTAATTTTTTTTTTTTTTTCTTGAAGTAATGTAGCAATACTGTAACATCTCAAAATAATTTCGAGTTGCACTATTGGCAACAGTTTTATATGAATAAAATCTTCGTTAACTGCAGGATGTCCACAATTATCCCTCGAGGTAATTCCCTGATTTTTTTAGATGCTTACTGATTTTTCCCTAATGGAGGTATTTGGTATATCCTTTTTATCCCCTTTAAATATTTTGAATTCAACAAGTAACATAGAATACTAGAATGTTCATAGCGCTAAGACTGATGTTATTAAAAATAATTTCGCCTCCACAAAGTAAATTGTAGGCATTATTAGCCAAAATGGAGGAAAAGTTGGCAATACTACATAATATATAATGGCTAAGGGAAAATACAGTAAATTCTTGAGTCAATGGTCATTTCTATCAGGTTTTCGACAAGGTACTCACTTTCACTAAATTGTAATGGGTTACTCACTGTTACGCGTATTAAGTACCTTACTGATACTTTCTTTCGAAATACCATCTTTAGATATAACATGAACTCCCCCAGCCGTGCTGCGCTCGGGATTTAGTTCCCTACACTGGTCTGACCTTTGTTACGCCATAATTTTTGAACCCGAACTTTTGGCGATAAAATTTGCAAAGTGAAGCTTTAGTATTTTTTCCCTGATGGTTTCTTAATTCCCTGACATTTCCCGGTTTTCCATAATTGTGGACAACCTGAAACTGTGTTAAGATTTTGAAAAACCATTAATCTCAATCACAATCTGCAAGTTTTCAACATTTTTCAGAACAATTGATTTTTAGTTGTTACAGTGTTCAACTGGGACAGCGATATCCGTTGGGTACAACAATTCTTCAACATAGGATAACTCTACACACAATTCTATACATGCTCCCTGTAACGCAGCGAAATTATTAATAGGAAACTTTTTGAGAGGAAGAATTTAGCTGTGTGGAGGGGAAGAGACAGAGAGACTCACTTGATGTAGGGCTGGTGAAGAGCCACGAGAGAGCCGTGAATGGTAAGACTACAGGCGGACAAATGGAAGTAGTCGAAGAGAACAGGAAGATGGTAGTGGAGCCCTTTGGGGGCGGAGAAGCTGAGATTAAGAAGACGAGAGGAGACACAGGTAATGTTGGCCTGATGATGGAGGAGGTCGGAGGTTGGCAGAAGGGCCTGGTCTGTGAACCACAGCTCCAGGCTGAGGGACAGCTCCGCTCCTTCCAGACTCTCTTCTATCTGAAAACAGTATACGTACATTATCAATTATAGAAAAATGATGGAAAAACTTAAAGTTGCGGAACTTGAACTTGAGCTCATTTTTATAGAAGATTTAGTTAGTTTCAAATTGATTGAACAAATGTAAGAAATTCTAGTTTTTCCGAATTGCTTTTTTTTAAATTAATTTCTTTGCTAGACCAAGATCATGGAAAAATAAAAAAAAAGTTGAAGAAATAAGCATGTAATATTTAAAATACATAAAGTCTGATCGACATTCTAAATTTAAATAAACATTTGAAACAGAAAAAAAAATATATTTATAAAAATTACTAATTTTACTTGAGAAATGTTTTTCAAAGACTTCTTTATTCAACTTCAACAGTCTGTGCATAAGAAAGGCACAAATAATGGGAAATAGACAAGAAAGATGTCTCCACCCTGCTTGGTAGATGATGACCAACCGACCGACCTTTGCAACAACTAACTCACTTCATGAACATCTTCACCAGATTTCGCCAACTTCTTCTATTTATTTGTTGACTTTTTCATTGTTTAAAGAGAACATTTCTTCACTTGATAATTACCTACATTTTATTTCATATTTAATATAAACAATAAATAGAAAAATGTACCGGTGAAATAATTCTACCTGAAATAATGTTTTTTTTTACATTTTTCATGAGAACCTGTACTGCAACACAAGAAATCCCGAAGGGAGGGTCAACATTTTATTCCTTCATGATTCCTACATGAAATGAAAAGAACAAATCATATATTATCATACAAATATTATCCAAAAGAATGAAATGTTAGTCCTTTTAGTGAACGCTGTACTCGTTCTCCTAAAGTATATATTGTATTTGTAAAATATCATATCAGGTTTTTTACAGAAAAAAATGTTGACCCTACTGTATCCGTTTAGTTAAACAGTACAGGTTCTGTCAAAAAAAGTTAAAAAAAATCAGTGGCGGGTAAATTGAGGAAAAGTGCAATATGTTAGTTATTTAATTCCTAAAAAATGTGATGTAATTAGAGCAGAAGTCAAAAATGGCGGGGAACCATTTCAGAAAGTGGCGAGGAATTAAGGAAAAAAATCCAAAAATATCAGTTGGTACTTGTCTTTCAGACTAGTTATTTAGGTGGTGCGCCAAATAAAAAGATAGGGAACCGCTAAAGTAAGCATTGAAAGTGATGAGTTGAACTGAAGAGACGCGAATTTCGTGGGAAATTTTCGTTGCTGCAGCTGTTGCGCGAATATGAGATTTTAATGAAAGACGTAAAGGTGGGTACCTTGTGACTATCAACGAGTATGTGGACCCTGAAGAGGAATGTGTCGTCAAGGGGAACCTCTTCATTTCTGTAGAGGATCTGGAAAGTTCTTGAGATGCCGGTAACTCCAAGGACACAGGCCGGCAATCCCAGCTCTGTCTCTGAGGCTGGAAAATCAATGAAACACATCTTACATTAGTTCTCTTCTTAAAGGACACACTATCTTAAATAATATACTTCAGGTGTCTGTAGACACAGGATTTATCACACGAAACTCAGCTGTGACAGTATGATGTTCTGGGATTAGATTTATCATAAAAATAAAATACGTTTTCCCACTGAGTAATTTACCTCCCGAAAAGGTTTTCGATGCAACTGCGTCATCTTCAGTGGCACATCTATGAATACGTATACAATATAAATGTGAATATTAAATACCAAAACAATTAGCAAAAATATTAAAAAACTAAATTTATAAAAATTATTTTCATAATGCAGTTCACCTTTTTTAATACATACAAATTTGAAATGTAATAATAGTTCCAAACCATAAATTAATTATTAGTGAAAAGGCAGTTTTATTATTTATTTAATAACATCTAAACAACTGCAATGAAGCGAAAATAGTTGAAGTCATACATACATACAATTAGAGGATACTGATAATAAATAAAATTTAAAATATAAAAAGATGTACATAATAGCATACAAAATTGTTTATGTAGTTCACAGTCAGATCCTAATTAAAAATGACTACTTGAAGGATTAACCTGTTCCAGGTGCTGCAGGACCTTGCATGATGTTCCTGCTGGCGGAATGTTGTCTGACGATACAGCTCAGTATCTGTATGATGACACATAAAAAAGAAGTATTGACAAACGCCCCAGGCAATCCAGGAGCTTCTTTATGAAGAGAAGATCATTTCGGCAACATCTGCTTTCTAATGATTCTAGTCCAGTTCTTGTAGACCTTGTTACTTTCCAAAAGCAGATAAACTCGGTACATGGCTCCAGGTAATCGAGGCATATTCCAGCTGGGATCGAACACCGCAGTCACAGCCTTCATATCCTTGATATCCCTCGAGTGCCTCCACAGGAAGCCCACTGTTCTTGAAGTCTCCTTCCAGAGGTTATCCAAGTGGTCCTTGTATCCACCAATAAACGGGTTGAACACTGTAGTCACAGCCTTCGTTAAGTTAAGCTGCCCGAGTTGGCTAAATCAACGTTCGCGCGACTGAAACTGGGCATCTGTAGCCAACTTAGAATAATGATATATGTATAGTGTAGTATGGAATATCTAATTAATAGTTAGTTATTGTAACTCATTAGTCTGTTTATTCACTTAGGATGGAGGTATTTTCCTTCCTCCATGATATGGCTGTTATTTTAGTAAATTCAAGAGTAAAATAATATATAGTTTTGTAAAATGAACAATTCTAGATAGACTTGTAGCTGTAACCAACGTGGATCCTTGCGTTTCTTATAAACAATTTATATTATATTTTAATTTAATTTCAAAATTTCCTTTTGTTTGTTTTCAATTCATGTTCGGGTTTTAACCATGAGTTTATAATATTCTCACTAACAGAATTAATTATTTCACGGAAATTATACACTTAAAAAAACATAACCTTACTACGACTGAATGAAAATTTTATCACTAAACGAATAATAATACACTTGAAAATTTATAATAATTGATAATGGGTTACCTGATGCATTTTTGGTTGGTCCCGTTGGCACAGTAGCTTCTACTTTAACAGGGAGTTTAGGCGACACTTTGAGAGCCGTTCGTATTTGGTAGAACCTAAATAAAATAATGGCACATAACTTAATAAGATAAATAAATAAAAACATAAGAAATAAATAAACAGGAGAAGGAAAAGATTAATGTGTTTACCCTCTTTGAAACAAATCAACGTTATAAAACTTGCAGAGCTCGATCGAGAACTCGACTGTAGCCTGCAGTTCGCTCATTGCAAAACCATAATACAATCTTCTTTCATCCTATATAACAAAAATAAACAATAACGAAAAATGTATAATGCTAAACTGATAACCCAAACAAAGTGAAAAAACAATGGGAATCATTTTCAAAAAGTACCTATTTGTTGGATGAATGTACTTCATTTGACACCAGGGTCGATTACCTTCTTCAAAATACACAATTGAGCCATTTTCTGAAAGGATTCATTTTGTAAACAAATGAAATAGGAAGAGATACAATATCTTTGACCCCATGGCATAGTAATAAGTATTGATTTTCATTTCACTTCTCCTAACTTTGGCACTAAACAGAAAGCAGATTTGAGCATCATCTGAGTGTGAACATACTGCGAAGGAATGGTGTTACATAAAAAGACGATTTAACAATAATTAGACTGGACTGATGAGAATAAACCCAAGTGATAATAACGGAGAAGAGGGGGGATAACACACACACGAACACACACGCCGGGAGATGGGCCCTTGTAGAACGAACTAGTTCAGTTGAATGAGACCCATGTAGTTCACTAGGTGAACGATGCAGTACATTGAACAAACTTTGGTACATACATATATTACGTTCAATGCCTTCTCTATACACAATTCATTGAACTAGTTGACAGCGTTGTACGAATTTGGACTTGCCATGTAACACATAAGTGTGTTATAATACTTGGGAGTATTTGAACGTACCAGTAAAAATTCAGTGAACGAACTAACATGACAGACCATCTCGTTCAATGAATGAATTAAATTTGTTCATTGCACTGAACCATGAACCCCCTAAAAGTAGTTCATGTAAATATATATATTCATATATGCAAACAAAATAACAAGCGCTTCCACACAGCAAAGAAGAGAAGACGTTTGGAGTAATATTGATGAACCTTCCCGTCAATTTCCAACAACATTGATACCGCTCAAATCCAGCAAATTGGGTAATCTGATTAACTGTGACATAAGTGTACAGCTAACCTAAATTCTAATTAAAATAAGAAAATTTTCTATAGAAAATTGCCACTGAGAAGAAATATGTTAACCGGTAGGAGCTGTCCATGGCTCGACTCTACTGTAGGAGTCCTCAACTTTGCTGCTCGGGTTAAGGTTAAATGTCCAGTTTTTTTTTTTTTTAATTTGCAATCTATATACAATATATACATAATAAGCAAATATATGGACAAAAGAAAAAAATAACAACGTCACTTGATGGGAGAAGCGAAGAGGCGACCATTTTGAAGGACAACAAATCCTCTACACAAATGTTAGCACAGTTGCAATGAAGTACGGGCTCGAACACGGGGACAGCAATAAGGGCCCTGAAAACATGATAGGAGAAAAAGTAGTCCAATGCGGTTCATTTGTCCACAACCTTTATGGATTCCTTGGTGCGACACCGGACGGCATTGTAGGAGAGGACTATATAGAAATCAAGTGCCCAAAGGCTATAGAACACTTAAAAATAACAGAAGCTTTAACAAAAGTTAAGCAGTTTGGTTAGACAAAAAAACGGGCCTCTTAAAAAAAAAACATAGTTATTACCATCAGATTCAAGGGCAGCTGCAAATAGCAAATCGCAAATATTGCCATTTTGCTGTATTTACACAGGTTGATATCCATCACGAAATAGTAGAAAGAAGTGACGCAATGTGGAAAATAATGTTGCCAAAATTGATTTATTTTTATAAAAACATCCTGGTTAAAGAAATCATAGATCCTCGTCAGTGGCGAAATATGCCTCTTCGAGAAAAATAATCAGTGAATAATTAATTTAAAATAAAATAGCGCTTATGGATGTATGGAGACTTTATTCACTAGACTTCCATTAAAATGTAAAAAAATAGCGACGGAAATTTGCTAAAAGACCGTTCTACCAACTAAAAGAAATTGTTTACCTTCACACTTTACGAAAAGTTAGTAGAGATCTAGGGTAAAACGTAAGTACAGTCGAACCTCGATAAGTCGAAAACCTCCAAAACTCGAAAAACATTTTGTTCCATTCCCTTCTAGCCCCAAAACCTCCATTACTCGAAATCTCAACCCTCTATTAGTCGAAATAATCAGTGAGTCCCTACAAGCCATTTTGGTACATATTTTCCCTCTATAACTCGAAAAAATAAATTGGACCTCTGTATCTCGAACATCGCAATGTTTTATTTCACAACCTTTACAACTCGATTATTTGAAACTTATTACCTCTGTAGCTCGAAGGAAAATAAGTTACAGACTTTAAGAATTTGCCGACAATGTACACCATTGTTTCTTAGAAAACAATTTAGGAGTATACAATAAATAGAATTACCAATTATCTAAAGCAAAAAAAAATTGACTTTTTTTAATACCTACATATACAACGTATTTTTTATTTTAAGGATGTTTTGAAATAATGTTGATTTATAATAAATATAAATATTTTTGTTACCTCTGTAACTTGAATTTTTATTTATTTCACCTCTCTAACTTAAAATTAGTTAGAATGAATCTTAACCTCTACAAGTCGAATCAAAATCCGCCTAAGTCGAAATCCTCCATAAGTCGAAAACTCTATAACTCGAATTTTTTGGCGTCTCTCTTGATGTTCGACTTATAGAGGTTCTACTGTATATTAAAAATGCAACGCTGATTATTTTATAATGAAATAAAATGTCGAAATATTTCTGCCAGGTATCTATGAAAATATGTTTTATTAAAATTACTTTATGGTTACCCGGCATTGCCCGGTTAACTGTAAATTAGGGAAATATAAAAAAGCTTACAAGGTTAGTACAATCATTAAGGAGTCAGATATTCGTTTTATGTTTCAGACTCCCATCTCCCGTTCAAAATTTACAGATACCACATCGCCTACATTCCAAATTGAAAGATCACGCCTAATTTAATTTATTTTTTTCAAATGCAAATTAAGGTAGGAAATAAGTTTTAAAATAAGTAGAGTAATATCAACTTAAGATTTTTAAAACGATGGTCTAGTCTAAGCTTCTTCAACCTGCGGCCCGCCGGCATTTTAGTGGCCCCCACATTTGAATTTGAGGCAATTTCAAGAAAAATTGCCTTGTCAGCTTTTTGTCGTAAAAAATGTTTTTTTTTTTCTGTTATTCTTGATATTCAAAACATTTCGTGTTTCATGTGACATGGCAGGACATGTTTCTTTTTTCCTTTTTATAAATTTAAACCATTTATTATCAATGTCTACAAATAGGAACTGTAAGTTTTTTTTTATTGTAAATGTATTTTGTAACATCGTTCTGTACCATCACCTTCATTATTTTCATAATAAAAAAAAAATTACAAAGTATTCTAATTCGACTTCTATTTAACTTTTTTGTGTATATATATATATACAAAAGTCATATATATATATATATATATATATATATATATATATATATATATATATATATATATATATATATATATATATATATATATATATATACATATTCTATATATATATCTATATATATATATATATATATATATATTCTATTCTATTCTATTCTATATATATATATATATATATATCTGTAACATCATCTCTTCCCTTAGAATCTAAGGCTTAGAATCAATTGTAGTCTTGTAAAATGTAAAACAAACCTTCCGTTTTTATATAAATTTTCTGACTATACTATTTTTTGGCAGAAGTGTGGCCCGCGGATCTTTGTGAATTTATTGATTAAAATTATTTTTTATGTTTTGTCGAATCGTTCACTGTGTGTTGGTCTATATAAAACGCATCGAAGTAACATTTGACAAAACCTTTTGTCGACTTGGTGGCCGGCTGGCTTCCTCTCCCAACATTTACTATTATTAGTATTCATGCGGGAGCGGAGAGGGATCTCAAACTAATTTATCGATTTGGATGAAAATCTTCTGAATCCACTAAATTTCGTGTGAATACATTCGTTACATCGACAGTTGAGGTTTTTGAGTTGATCTTTTCTTCAACTGAATTCGCTGAAAATCTACAGGTGTCGTCTTTATTAGGGGTTCCTCGATCCTCATAACATTTTTTTGAATCAGTGATTTTAAGTTAGAAATACAATAGAAAATAGTGTTCTCTTCATAAATGTTCGTTCTACGTTCAACAGAGGTTGACGCTCAAAATAAATGATCTGTTAGTTAGTAAATAATATACGGTTCATTTGCCCCAAGTAAGAACCCCTTTCGAACTGTAGTTACAAGTAGATACTAATCTTTACTTTACTACAATTATTGTCAAATATTATATTTATTATTTTAAAATACGGCGGTAATGACCTTCCGTGGTTTGTGCTGTCAAGAAGGAGAAAATGAGTTTTAGCTCATGGTGGCCTCATAGCAACGAAGGGTGACACACGGGGGGCAGGCAGGTTCATGAAATAATCAAAATAGAATCATTATCACTGTTCCTTTCTCTTTATTATTTTTTAAAATTACAAATCCTTTGCAATGTAAAATTGACAATATAACGTAAATTTAAATGATTTTCACAAAAGTAATAGGCAACACTGATTTTTCAAAATTACAACACTTGATCTCTATTTCTCACTACTTCATCTTCGTGTTTTTTCTTTTTCCTTCCGATCTGTTTCTTATTACTCCATATTCTGGTCCTTGAAAAAAAGTTAATCAAAACATTTTGTAAAGTAAGAATGCTTCCTGAAAATGTAAATAAATAAGATATGTGTATGATGTATACATATAGCTTATTTATTTAAACTATACTATTCCCTAGTATACTATGGAATTCTGTCTTTGTATTCAGCATGTCGAGGACAAATACGAAATTATTCACTATAACAAATCTTAAGAAACAAAGGCTGCCTAAACAGTTGGAGAAATGTCAAAATGTTGTATGGAGGAAATTTTCTCTGGTTTTCTCTTCTGTTTTTGCTTTTTTGAGCGTCCTTTGCCAAAATTGTAATTTTTAAATTGGTAAAACTGAACAAAAATATCACCAAGGAACTCGTTAGAGAGCCCTCTCCTGGGTGATTAAACCAGGGAAGGAAACATTTAGGACTCCCACTTTCGAGTCGGGCTCATGTCCACCAGAGCGCTCTAGCAGTAGACGATATGACCTCGTATATCACCACAATTACCTTTTAAAATAGTGTTTTAAAAATTTGCCTTTGACCCTAAGCTATAGCATTGGCTTCAAAGCTTTGATCATCCAGTATTGAGATTTCCTAGCCCTATTCGTAGCATTATGATCTAAGAGTTCTCATCTAAGGAGGTAAGACCAACTTCATTAATTCAGTAAATTTTTTGACTACTACAACTTGGGTCAAACGAATTAACTTCATCGAATATAAAAACGGACAAATCATCATGGAAAAAAGCTGACAACTATACACATTCCAAAAAGTAATTAATTTAATAATATTACTAGAAGGATGTACTGCGCAATATAATAATAATATATCAGCCACAGCAATAATATAATACATATTATATCAGCTTGTCAGTTTACGCTACTGTTAACGGCGAAAGTTGGGGGGGACCAAACTACCGATAATAGACTAAAAATAAGCTATCGAAGAAGTTGTGAAAGCCCCTGGCCAATGGCGAGGTGTTTATTTTTTAATTAGGTCATTTAGTTTAGGTTCAAATAAATCAACAATTCTTTCAATTTAAATGTATATCACTGGATTTATGAGGGGAAATGAGTGAATTTAACCTATTGAAATATTTAATAGGATATGAACTGCAATGAAATAAAATAGCTTGATCTGAGACGGTTCTGGGCTTGGGCGGGAGTGGTAGAGAAGGCTCTTACAGGCCCCCGGAGATCTGACCCAAAGAAACCGTCACCTCTCTGTTTCTCCAGAGTAGCGCGCTCCTCAACCACATCAGCATTGCTATCGACAACATTAGAAGTACTGCACAATATCACCATTGTGTATATCCATTAAATATTTCCAATTGAGGTGTATAACTTAACTAGCACTCACTACACTGGACGTAAACTCACAACACCGTCAAGTCTTTATAAGGCCCTGAAGAAGAAAATAAATAGTTTTCGAAACGTTGGCCAAATTATGCATTTTCTTTTACACGACAGAACCTCGATTTCCATCAACATTGAAAAGATACTGTCGACTCTATTAATCATAACTTAACTACTTCCACTAGTTTCAAGATGTGTAATCGAAACCACTGTATTTGTGATTTGTATTGAGGTATACAGTAAATACAAAATCTCGGTTTGCCATTACTCTGGGTAGCTTTCGCATTTGCACCGGCAAAAACCGTTTTTTTATAAATAAAAACATTGCACTTTTAGAAGATGATAAAATAGAAATTACCGAATGTGAAATAATCATTTCTGAACTTTGCTTTTTTAATTCACTGTTTGCCTCCTCAAAACTTGCTTCATCCATTACTAAGCTTTGCAACTAAACTAAGCTTATCGATTGTTCTGTGAGTGTCACTGTAACATCTGGGGGTTGTGAGATATGTAAACAGCAGACAGGAGGGAAAATAAAAAAAATAATAGACATTAGTTGGTATAACAGAAAATATAATTAGAAAATATTATAACAGTCAATACAATTTAAAAAAATTTAACAATGAATGGAGAAGAGAGATCCTCGCCGGAGTCTACCTCAAGGCAGACTCAACGGCAGAAGTCCTAGTACTTCAAGCAAAATCATTCGGCTACCTTGCCAAGAATGGGTCCGACACTGCCTGAAGGCCTGGTGCCGCCATAGCTAAGACAGAGATAAAAGCATGTAAATAAACATATCTTATAATACACAGACGTCATGTTCATATTTGTTCTGGGCATCAGTAGGGTCACGTTCCCCGATCTACGCTAATGTTCCACTCTCGCTCCAAAACTTAATTGACCATTTATGCTAAAAATCAATAATAGTTGACTTATATAAAGCTTCCTGAATCCTCTATAATATCCCATCTCTTCTCCTTGTGATTGTGCGAAAAATTAATAGGTTTCATCCTTATGAGGTTTTGAATTTAAATATAAAATTTCATGTCGATACATTCATTTTATCAGGATTAATCGTGTACACACTCACACCGGGGTCGGAAAACGAAGGAGGAAGAATAAGGATGTATAATTCAAGTGCCTATGATTTTTTAGCCAAATAGGGCAGAGATAAGAAGAGATTAAGAGGGGGGGGGGGGGGGGGGGGGATCACAAAAACCCGAAAACTACTGGTTGAATGAATGTATTGACACAAAATTTAGTATGAGGATTAGAAACCCATATGTAAGTCAATTATTGATTTTTACTCCAAACTATCTATGTATTGCTTTTGGAGGGAGAGCAAAAACTTAGTTAATTCGTGCTGGGGAAGTACATTATCGATGATTCACCGACACTTTTGTACAATTGTTAAAAAAAGTTGAATATATTAACGGAAAACTGCCATCGCAGGAATTTCAAATTTAGAGCCAGAAATGTAAGGATACCAATAAAGAAAAAAACAAAATGTTTGGCGTTAGCCCTCCGAAAGAAATTTTGTTGGAAACTCCGAATCGAATTTCAGACAAATTACATAACCTCCTCTATACTTCATAGAGCTGGGGAAGTAAAAGAAAACATCTAAATCTTTGTTAATATTATGAATAAGGTGCTGCTAATAATGCAATAAAATAATATCAACAATATAATTACTTCTATATCTAATCATTTTTTTTCCTAACTGAAAAATTATTTGTCCCTCTTATAAGGACGTAATTTTCAACGATTTTTTAACCTTGGAGCGGTAACGATCGGAGGCCCTCCCTCACCACACCATTGATTTTAGGTGAACTAGTTATTGTAATTAGTGTGGGACCAAGACTGGGAGACAAGTACTGCGACTGGACATAGAGATAGAGGTCCCGGAGCAGCGCTGACCAGCCAGTCCCTGGAGTTTGATGTGCCTTCCTCGGGGGAGATTCCAACAGGATCATGGAGCCACGACACAGCTAAGTGCCACAACTCTACCGTGTGGAGCAAATCTCAAAGGAGGCGTGTCGATCCTATATACAATTCACCTACCCTCTTTCTCTTAGAACAGCGTTTCCCAACCTGTGGTACGCGAAAAATAATCAATGATGGCGGACATAAAAAATAAAATAAATCATAAGGTTTTTGGTTATTGTTTGTGATTGTATCGTCTTTGTTTATTAAGTCATTGATCCCGTATTGATTTTTTTTTTTTAATAACCCATGGATCAGTGGTTAAGAACTGGTACGTGCCAAAATCTCAAGCAAAACACGAACAGTGATGTATTGCCGAGTTCTACAAATGATAAATCTGAAAATTCTGTGCAAAACGTTGAAATCGCGCAGTATTCAGGAGAGGCGTTAAGAGAAAATATTGTGATGAATGAAATATTGGCGTGACGTTTAGGCGTGTTTCAATGTAATTTGTCTCATTATGTGATGTGAATACATGGTCACCCAATAAAATAACACACTCGCTATAACAAATTTCGCGAAATACAATCATTTTTACGAAGTGGTACAATTTAGCATGATGCACTACCAAGTGGTACGCCATCCAAAAAAGGTTGGGAAACGCTGTCTTAGAATATAACTATATTAAGTATATCGTCGTAATGCTAGATAACATTGATGAACTTAGTGCTTAGTGTCAATACATTATATTTCCAGCCGTGGAAAGGTGGAGGAAAATCAAAATAAATGCGGGAATTGGAAATTCCAGTTATTTTCATACCACCACCAGACAAAAAATTCCCTCAAAACCTATATTTCCTAGATAATATCTGGCTCCTAGTGTCGTCAATTCTGCTGGGAAAATGGGTCTAATATAAAATAAAGAAACTGTTTAAAACAATAAACCAAGCCAATATAATCTTCAATCAAAATAAATCAATTTTCTACTTTAAATAAAAAAAAATGAAAACAGACCAGCAAACGTGTATAAACAAAAGGTTCCCTCTAAATATATATAATAAATTTTAAATATCTCATTCAAACATAATTTCAATATTATAATTCATACGACGAGAATACGATAAGGATGGCAAGAGGCAAGTGGTAGAATACTGGTTCAGTCGACCGGCTCCCTAGTGCATAGCGCGCCCGCGGTCAAACGCTGAACCAATATATATCAAAACTATATAAGGGAGGGGGGAGATATATGTAATTAATTAATTACATATTATCCCCCCCCCCCCCCAAGAGAGGTGGGAAAACAAATCCGGTGGCATATCTCATACTTACAGCCCATGTATTCACCCGAACAAGAGAAAGTAGTTAGAGCCATATACTACTGGGGGGGAAGGGAGCCCTCCCTGAAATGGAAAGGGGGAATGTCACTCCTATTGTCACCGAACATCCTGTGTTGGGACCATAGGCAGTAACCTGACCGAGCTAAGCGGCCCTGCTACACCTCGGTTGCGCAAAAGCTCGCCTCAGCTGGCGGGAAAAAAAACCTCCCTCACCCCCAAAAAAAATGCCGGGGTTCCCAGGTGACTGGTTGCATAAACCGACAACCCAAAAAGCAAACATCAAAAAATTCTAGTTACCTAGACTAGAAGCAAGACTCACGTTGAGTTGGAACCCCTGGACTTAGGCTGTGGGTGGATGTGTTGGGACCATAGGCAATAACCTGACCGAGCTAAGCGGCCCTGCTACACCTCGGTTGCGCAAAAGCTCGCCTCAGCTGGCGGGAAAAAAAAACTCCACCACCCCCAAAAAAATGCCGGGGTTCCCAGGTGACTGGTTGTATAAACCGACAACCCAAAAAGCAAACATCAAAAAATTCTAGTTACCTTGACAAGAAGCAAGACTCATGTTGAATGGGAACCCCTGGACTTGGGTTGTGGGTGGATGTGTTGGGACCATAGGCAGTAACCTGACCGAGCTAAGCGGCCCTGCTACACCTCGGTTGCGCAAAAGCTCGCCTCAGCTGGCGGAAAAAAAACTCCCCCACCCCCAAAAAAATGCTATGGGTGGATACAATGTAGAATAACCCATGGCTGGTCAGTTGTCAGTATAAAAGTATCAAAAAAAAAAATTCAAATAAACCTCATATATACTACTGCCACCGGATCCATCCAAAAATTTAATCACGACCATTGGTCTATCAAAATAAAAAAAACCTACCATGCCAAAAACAAAAATGTTACCCTCTTGATGGATACTTCCTACTCAAATTTATTACAATAACTTCTCAAATAACACGAGTGTCAGGAGGCTTGGTAATTTTACCCAAAATGCTCAGACTTGTGACTATTCTTCGCAATGACAGGAAAAAAGTAATCACAACCGCTGGTGTGATGGTGAAAGCAAATTTTAATTGCCAAGGCAATTTGAGATTTCTATGATCCCAAAACAAGTTATTCCATCACACCGCAAGGCGCTTGTGGTGACATAAAAAAACCTGTAACTGACCTCGGTTCTAATCTCGAATCTAATTCACAAATATAATTTAAGTATCCAGTTATTTCTAACAATTAATGACAATTTTTTTTTCCAATTCCGATATCCTAATATCCAGTAAAAAAAATTCAACTTGAACCAAAAAAACTAAGATCCCATAATCTAACAATTTTTTAATCCTAATTTGCCAGTCTTTAATATGTACAATTTAATAATATGAAAATATTAAATATTATGATAATATATACAAATATGTGATATTCATACAAAAATTCTTCGTGTCCCTTAGCAAAATTACACAATTCAAAAATTTAATTAGGGTACACATTTTCAATTTTCATAGCAGCTCATCCTGAAAGGTTTCTTTCGAATAATAATATGAAACAAAAGAACAACATAGCAATTACAAATATACAATATAAATTATTTTACTTTCCGTGATAAACCCTCTCATCATATATCTTCAAAATTCACAATATTATACGTCAATATACATCTTATATCACTCCAGATACGTATATCTTGAAATTTATGATCATACAACACTTATAATAGAACACCCATACAAATAAAAATATTTACATAATATCCATGCAAATATAAAAATGACAAAATACAATTTGTGGCCATGAAATACACAATAAACAAAGAAATTCTATTTCGCCGGACTACACCTTTTCAACTGAGAAACGTGAGCCTTCTTAATGTTCAACGGCTGATCAGACCGTTGCACGCGATAAGACAGGCAAAATTATTTCTATGACGGTGAAAGGCTCTGAAAATTTGTATACCAATTTCGACGAAAAACTCTTACTCTTGTAGGACACGTATTTCTAAACGAGCACTTGGTCGCCGACGTTTAAAGTCGCGAAGCGAGACGTCGTAAAATTTCTTACGTACGGCGTGTGCACAATATATTACTTAAAGCCTCTTTGTGCACCTTTTCGTCGATATTTGGGAGGTCTGGTAACCTTGGTCAATAAAATAAACGATGTATAGTATTATAAGTTTTAGTTATACCCATACACAAAATACGACTCATGATAATATGTACTTGAAAATTGCGTGTTGCAAATTTTCAGGAACCACATACAAATTTTATACACCAATTTACCTCGATATACGAGCAATTACCTTAGTTCGAGCACATATCAAAAATTTTTTTACATTATTCTTAACAAATTCATATAACCTTGGTCAATAAAATAAAAGATGTATAGTATTATAAGTTTTAGTTATACCCATACACAAAATACGACTCATGATAATATGTACTTAAAAATTGCGTGTTGCAAATTTTCAGAAACCACATACAAATTTTTATGTTTACTAATTTTATACACCAATTTACCTCGATATACGAGCAATTACCTTAGTTCGAGCACATATCAAAATTTTTTTTACATTATTCTTAACAAATTCATATAACCTTGGTCAATAAAATAAACGATGTATAGTATTATAAGTTTTAGTTATACCCATACACAAAATACGACTCATGATAATATGTACTTAAAAATTGCGTGTTGCAAATTTTCAGAAACCACATACAAATTTTTATGTTTACTAATTTTATACAACAATTTACCTCGATATATGAGCAATTACCTTAGTTCGAGCACATATCAAAAAATTTTTTACATTATTCTTAACAAATTCATATAACCTTGGTCAATAAAATAAACGATGTATAGTATTATAAGTTATAGTTATACCCACTATACACAAAATACGACTCTGATAATACTTGAAAATTGCGTGTTGCAAATTTTCAGAAACCACATACAAATTTCTATGTTTACTAATTTTATACACCAATTTACCTCATATTTACTGACATGAGCGCCCTGATCCAGCTGTGTACTTTAAATAAAGGAAAATGAAAACGGACCAGCAAACGTGTATAAACTAAAGGTTTCCTCTCAATATATATATATAATAAATTTTAAATATCTCATTCAAATATAATTTCAATATTATAATTCATACGACCTGGTACGGTACGTCTGTCTCATAAGGATGGCAAGAGGAAGTCCGTAGAAAACTGGTTCAGTCACCCGGCTCCCTAGTACATAGCGCGCCTGAGGTCAAACGCCGAACCAATATATATCAAAACTATATAAAGTGGTGGGGAGGGGGGAGATTATATGAGGCTATCAGGGCAAAAGTGGCCTAACCAACAAATCCCAGAATAACAATTTTTGGTGCCCCAAGAGTACTCTAGTGTCATTCAATATAATTAAAATTAATTTTTAAAACTATCCAATAGATGGCAGCACATTGGCCTATCCAAATAAGCCTCCAAAGTATCAAAGTGAAATGCAACAATGGCCTATTCCACATAGGCCATATGATTGCTCCCGCTCAACCGCGCTTTCTGACTAATTCCCGCCTTTTAATCATATCACTGTGCTGTGTTTTATTTGTCTCCCTCATTGTTTCTGTAGCTGTTGTTACTACTGTTTTACACATTTATGAATGGTAGGTTGAATCTTATATTATTATTATTCGTAGCTATTAATGCGTTTGGTATCTTAGCATTTTTATCCATTGGAAATCTATAAATTTATTTTTTTTAAAGTGTTAAAAGTCACTAAGTTACAAATTTTTACTTGTACTTCAAGCCTGGTGTTTTTCTAAAAACTCGAATAAAATGTTTCAGACATGGAAAGTGATATTTCTGATACAGGAGACATCCCTTCGGCTGAACGCAACCAGAAGCAGAAAACGAACTCGAAATGAAGAAAACTGGTCTCGAAATGTCAGAAAAAAAGAAATGAAATATGGGGATAGAGTATACTAGGATTAAAAAAGTTATAGATGGAACAACGCAAACGCTTTTGAAGTGATTCCTATGAAGAAAGAAAATTTTTTCTACACAAAAAAATTGCAAAACAACATAACTCTACGGACAATATCCACTAATAAACGAAAAGTGGAGTGGCTTAAGATGCAATGTCTCTGTTTTGAGAGCACGCACCCATTTCATATAAAATATAAATATCCTAATAACGAGAGCATCGAATTTAATGTATTAGATTTAAGAAAAAGAACCACCGAGACGATAACGGCCTTGGACATTCTTTATCCGAATAGAAACGAAATAAGTGTTGAGAAAAAAATAGATCTCATCCAACTTTTTTCTTTTATTTCCCCCGTTCACCACACATTTTACAACAAGTTGAACACTGCACCAGGAGGTGCTAATCACATCCCTGTCAATGAAGATGACAATTTTTAATCTTGATTTTAATAATAAACTTAATCTATACTCATTTCATTCAATAATATTTCTCGTTGTACTCTTATATTATATTAATAATTTTATTTTTATTATTAATTCTCTTTCTGGTTGGTAAGGGGGGTCCAACCAGTTATTCTTCCCTAAATCTTGCCAACTAGTCAAATGCAAAGCGGCCTAACCTACACTGAACAGTCAACTAGTTAGAATCAAGAAATTGCAAAAGTGGCCTATCCCACAATTTTTCCTCTTAAAGACAAAATATGGAGCCAATTAACATTTAAAATAGTAATACTGACTAAAAATTGAAAAGAATTGCGACAAAGTTGCAGGCGTAGTAAAAATTTGAAAAATAGCCTAAAGAAAAAGTCCATTTGTCTCAATTGAAGAGATCGGTGGGTTAGGCCACTTTTGCACTGATAGCCTCATATGTAATTAATTCATTACAACATGGTAATAGGATATGTCAAGAGAATTTATACATTAAGATAGCTTATAGATTAGATTTATAACTACTTGAGTTTAACGACACGTATGATTAGTAGTAATAACAAAACTATTAAAAAAAGTAAGGTGAAATTAATAAAAAACTAAACAAATACTTAAAAATATATAAGTATATAAAAAAATTAATAAATAGATACATTTATAATTAGTAGTCATATTTTTCAATCTAATAAAAATTAAGATCAACTATTTTTCAAATAACTCTTCGGAAGTGTCTTTATTTCAACGATGTTTCGGGACGTTCTTACGTCGACAGACCCCACCCACCGCCACTTCTCAAGGTTGAAAGGTTCCGACCAGCATTTCCATAACTTTTGATTTAGCATCACAACACCCAATTAAACAGTGACAGACAAATCCCAGTTCTTATTTGCATCGTAACATAAAGGCACATATGTAAAAGTTATTAAGAAAATTAAGTTTAAGGAACTTACCGAAAAAAAAGTTTAATAAATTCAATAATTGTAGCAGAGTCTAAAAGTAGACTACAAAGCAGGTAGGACAGGCCTACTTCCATGGGACCACATCTCTCAGCAACCGGGTCATCTTGTTGAAGATGATTTGGAAAACTGAAATGAAAAATGGACATTATACTATGTGAGTTAATTACATTGGATACATTCCGTCCTTATTACACGATATAAAGAGGCATTGTTCACTGTATGGTTTCACTGAGGATAAGGGTCCGACGGACTACCCATCAGTTGATGGAATATACAGAGGCCAGACAGGCTGGTTGGTGTACGACGTCATGGAAACCAGACAAACATGAACAGTATGTGGCCAAAACCATCGTGAGCTACACTATGCCAAGGCTAAGTAACTCACAAACGTCGGAGAAACCACCCTAAATGTTGCTTTTATATACAAAATCGATCTTCTCAATCGACATACTTTCCTGTCCATGAAAGTGCAGCCTGCGCAGGTTCGTGAATCAGATCGTCGCATCCCGCACAATTCTAGAAGGTGCCCCCTCAAAATAATGGCCCATCTATACTATAAATCCTGGCCTGCATAATACATTTGTCTAAATAACGTTTGAAAGTTCACATTTACTCCATTCCAACAAAACTACGATAAATTTAATGGGCCTAATGACTCAAGTTAATCAAGTATGTAAAGCTTAATCAAGGAACTAGAGAACTAAAAAAAAAATTCCCGTTTTAAAAAAGGGGTAAACCTCTGCATTAATTTATGAATAGTTTATCAACTAACATAATTGTAATTATGGAAATTTAGTGAAAATTGTTTCAATGTATTTTTTTTTGCAGTAAAAATAATAATTTTCCTGCGCATAACTAGTACTTTGCGAGCCAAAATTTGGTTGACAGAATTTGCTATTCTTTACTAAAGAGGTACTCTACATATTTATATAGAATATATGGAGGGTTCCTCAGAGGTTAATCAACGTAAAAATAAGAGGGAATAGGAAATTTGCAATTATAAAAATAAATTATTTATCTCAACGTACATCGAAAAAACCCAATTACCAAGAGACCAATATTTTGAGCGCCAAGTTATGATCAAAGTATATCATTATAATATTAATTTTGATTAATAATAACTAAGATAAGTTTATATATGGGGTTACTATCTAAAAGTTTTCTCTCGCGACTGACATACATAGCCTTATAAATCGATGGTGTTGTTGGTCTAAGGACATAGACGTAACGTAACCCCGAACCATCAATTTTAGGGGGGAAAAACTGTGCTTAAAATATATGTTCTCTTATTTTGCATGCAATTTTATTCACCTTAATATTATTGAAAAGCTTGATGGAAATTATAGAAATCAATTTTCGAAAAAAAAAAAAAAAAAAAAAAAAAGGTTCTGCCCTTTATAACACCACTATTGATATATTAAATCACCAGCAATGACAATGTAGTACTGACCAGCTTCAACATGTAATTTTCTATTGATGTAAGCTTACACTAAGTTTCCGCTCTCACTCTGCTTTTTTGTAGAATCATTTCTTTTTTATTTTATTAAACTTACATAAAAATTATGACGTGATTCCTCTCCTCCATCTCCGCCGAGTTTTCAGACTGTTGAAAGACTCATTTCACCTGAAAATAAAATAAAACCTTGTTAAAAAAATGAATACAATTAATTACGAAGACACAAATAACTTTGGTATATCAATTAGAGGAAGATGGGTATCACTGAGACTTGCCTAACATAGTCGGAAAATAAATTATTTCAATTGAAGGGAAGTTACTCGGGATGATGGATAGAAATAATTGAGTAAGAAATGTGGGACGTGATCTTCAAAAAACAATACTCATGACGCATGAATTATAAAATAACTATAACCAAGGATTTCAGTAGTACCTGCTCATCAAGAGTGTGACAACAAACCTGCTGTCACTTATGAGAGGTGCATGGCACAGTATCATCATTTTCAATAAGGTTGGTTATATATATTGTGACAGTTTGACTCATGTCACATGTGATATTTGTACAAGGGGGGGGGGGGGTTGTGTAGAGAAACCATATTGGTGATAGATAAGAGACCGATATATTGGTATTCAGCTCCGTATCGACTGACGATAAAATGAAGTACATTATCTATTATAATTTTGTAAAATAATTTAAAGTAATAATAATAATAATCATAATAATTAAAAATAATACATAAAAGTGTAACAAATCCACCGAAAGGTATGACAACATTATTGTATCGAATGTTATTCCATCGAAATCTATTGGGGTTCCCCAAAATTCTCCGGAACCTCTCCTCTCTCTCTTCTTTCCATGAAAGACCTTAGATATTATCTTTTGAACAAATAAAATAAAAACTAACCTTCAAAAACACGTCGTTGAAGAGAAAGAGAGCATCATCAGTAGCAGTAGACCTGAAAATGAATTAAAGAATGTTCTTTTAAAAATATATAGTAAAAAATATTATTTATGAGAGAATCCGCAGTTTTAGAATATCAGAATCCTTTTGGCATATTGATAAAATGTAATCAAATGTTTGTCATAATAAAGTTATCATCATGTGTAAATTCCTACTTTTAAGGTGACACAAAATTGTTACTTCCTCAGCCATACCGATGTACGACACGAAATTTTGAAGTCAAAACTCAAAAAGGATATTATCTGTCAAATTTCAGAGATATCGATGAAGGGAAGGGAATTCAAAAACCAAAGTAACTGCTGATGTAATGAATTCATCGACACAAAATTTAGTATCGAGGATTTAATAGAGCGAAAAGTTAATTAATTCGTTCTGGGGAAGTATATTGCCAGTGATACACCAACTAATTTTATTTTCTAGGCTTTCAACCAATAACCAAAATCTGTCTGCAAAGCTAATCACCATATGGCAGCACAGACAAAATGAATGTTTTGTATATTCATTTGAAAAAACAAACAAATGCTCACCTTAAATGTTGATTTGTTTTTGTTTTGCTCCAACTAATAATCCTGAAAAAAAAAAAAAAATACTATTATAATTATAAAAACAAAAAATAAAGGATTTAAAAAAAAAATGTCGTTTTGAATCAGAGAGGGCAAGTGCGTAATCATAACTTGCGTCATTATAGCGTATATTATTTACCTCATCATTTCAAAATAGAAACCCGAACAAGACTTTACTTCCCCAGCTAAGAAAGGAAGGCCGCTTGATTTCAAACATTTTTAAAAGAAATTGTCTTAAAATATAACTCCCGATAGAATGAATGTATGCACAAGAAATTTTGTAAGTGAATGCAGAACCCTCAACCACATCGAATGGGCGGATTAGGGGGGAGACAATATAAAAACTCTTAATAAGTGACGATAAAATGAATATATCTCGTCACAAAATTTTATGTGACCAGAACATGCCATAAGGAAAACACCTATCGATTTGCAGCAAAATTAGCCAATTAAAGAACCCTAATTGCCGATGTAATGTATTTATAAACTTAAATTTAGGGAGCCCTTGTCGACTGGTTTTGGAGGAGCAAAAAGTTGATTAATTCGTTCGCCTGATGTACATAATTCACTCACTTCTTTTTATTAGATACGACTCGGAAAATAATAATTCCAGCTAAAAAAATGCGACATCGAATTTATGAGATAGTACGTAGTTAGGTAATACTACGTATACTTACCAGATGTGGAAGGGGTTAAAAATAAACTAATTTTGAAGCTAGTCCCCCCCCCCCCCCCCCCCCATCAATACATTCCTCAAATATTAATGAATTGTTAAAACAATGTTCATGGGAACTCACAAAAATTATTAAGACTTACTTTGGGGCAGAAAACCAACAGTGAGAGGAGAGCATGCAGTCACATTAAAAGCTCTAGACTGCATTCCACACCAGAGCATGCAGTCACATCAACAGCTCTAGACTGCATTCCACACCAATCTGTTGTTGAAAAAATAAAAATAATAAGTAATATATGCTTGTCGATATAACCTGAAATTATATCAATCTAACATTATAAATGGCTCAGAGAAAATAATAATCACAAGAATTCATACATATGCTTGTCTAAATCATATTAAATCATCATTGAAAGAGATATAATAAAAGATCTCAATAAACAAATTATAGTTATTAAAAAAATACAATATTTTAATAAAAGTTTTCACGCAATAAATGTCAGTTCATGTAAGCAAATCGTCAAAATATTACATGTGTGTTCGGGTCACACATAGAAAGGTCCCATTAGGGTATATTCATTTGAGAATGTATATTCTGTAACGTGAACAATAACAACCAACATTGTCAAAACAGAGTAAACCAATGCCGAGTTGTACCAAGTTTTCAGGAAATTAAATATTGAGACTAAATTTTAATGAATGAAAACATTTGAATTTTGGAAGCTTAAAATTGACACTGACTGTTATTCAACTCAAAAAGTGTATCACAATTAATTTTACAAAATTAATAAAAATATGACTGTTATTGTCCCAAGGTACAGATAATATTAATTATATTAATAATTTGAATTAGTTAGATATCTCAAGTAAATAAATATAAATGCAATTTTTCGTTAGATCTACTACCATCTGCACAGATTAAATAAAGGGTAGTAGACCCAGCGAAAAAAAACATTTTCCAAGATATGGAGGGAACGATCCAGGGGTCTCACCATAGGGCCTATGTTTACGTTCTGTCTACAGAACACTCGAAGGGGCACTCATTTAGTGTTTCGCACCAACTAATATTTTCCAAAATTAGAATTGTGTTATATCGCGGATTTTACAGTTACTTATGACAGAAATAAGACATTAAAACAAAAATCTTCCAACATTTTCTATTTAGATATTTACCTTCATTGGTGAGAAGTGCAACACTTTCTTCTCGAAGTAACCTACAAGAAAAATAAATAAAACTATCAGTTTTATCCAGTAGTGGTAAAAATAAGAATACGGATACGTAAATATATATGTATTGCAACTGGTTTCTTTACATGACAATAATTTAAAAAAAAAAAATTGATAAAAAAACACTTACGTTTTGTCTAAAATAATACAAAAAGATTAAAGATATGCTTATTAAACATAATTCCGTAAGGCACGCGCTTTATATAGAAATTGATGCATCTACTGTTGAATAAGAAACCATAATATTTTTTTTTTTAATGTTCAGATAAATATGTCTCTCCATGGTTGTTGTAAGCCAGGGATAACTATATAATCATCATTACAGACCGGAGGTCCCCCTCCATTATCAATCTTGTCTGGGAAGGTTCAGAGGTCGTCACCACGACATAGGCCACACACGCACACAACTATTTCAGGAAGAACTTTCATTGTTATCTACACTTCTTAAATGGACCTAATATTCATTATAACTCTTCATCATTATTTTTGTTTTCTAAAGAGTATTTTTCTAATCAGATTTTAAAAGTTAGCACAAATTCTTCTTCTCAAATTTCAATGTCAAAGCTACAATCTGCGGGATAGAGCGTAGGGTCGCATGGTCTCACCATGGTTTGCGGGTTCGAATCCCGCCCGGGAGTGAATTTTATTTCGTAGATAGAACTCCCTCCCGGGGCCATGGATGTCGTAAATAACTACGATGATAACACAGTGACATGGCCAATAAGCATCGTACATAAACAGTCAAAAAAAGCCATGATCTTTCCTGAGTTAGAGCGTACACAAAGTTTCGACCCATACACACTGACATTATGAAAATGTTCAAAACGTGTTTAGGGGACTTGAAATTTCGATCTCGGATTTTGGTACGAATGCAATACCGACTTTTTTTATACTCAAGGTACAAATAAGAAAGTAAAAATCTCGCAGGCGCACAGTTCAAAAGAAGAGTTACTAATATCCGACATTTACTTATTATTAACAAGGAAAAATCGACGAAAGAGAACTGACATATCAACCGGCCTCCCTGTACAAGAACAGAGGAGAAAGTTGTTACCGCAAATAATTATAATCTATGGAATGTCTTTTTTCAAGAAAACCTAGACAGTAGATTCCAGCCTGTACGCTACAACTGCACACTCAACCAACCCAAAACACGTTTACGGGGACTAAAAGTCTTAAAATAAAAAAATCATTACCATTTCGACAACTTCTAGAAGAGGACAACAGCCAACACTATACAGTCCCCCTCTCCGAAGTCTGCAACTAACAACAGAGAAAAAATGTTCAAAACACACAAAAAATATACAGATAAACATTAAATTTTGTAATATATCAGAAATTAAAATTGGGTTTTAAATCATGGTGTCTCATAAACACGGACCATTTTCTTTCATCATAATAACAAATGTGTAAAATATTCATATTCAAAAACATTATTTCATATATGTATATGAATCCAAAGCAAATGCTTGTAAGCGAACTGTCAGAATTTTGAATTATTTATTCAAGAGGAGATTCTCTTAAAATGTAACAAGTCGCTATCTAGAACTGTTTTTA
This sequence comes from Aradus depressus, assembly GCA_963662175.1. Lineage (NCBI taxonomy): Eukaryota > Metazoa > Arthropoda > Insecta > Hemiptera > Aradidae > Aradus > Aradus depressus. Next base: position 49,888,554 of record OY759214.1, on the reverse strand, counting down.
GATTAGTGACCAGGCTCCAACAGTGAGGTCCAAGACCCTCGACCCTCACGTCGCTCTGGTGTACATGAGCTCCCTACCAAACAGTCCACTCTGGGAATTCTACATTTTGCCTACCCAGATTTAGTTACCTCGAATGCAAATCAAGTCTCCGAAGTACGGCGTATTGAGAATTTTGTTTTACCTCAGACAAAAAAAAAACAGAAGGTCCCCCCTTGGCTGGTCTACACAAACCATCAGTTGTATCTAATGCATGAATCGATTAGAAGTCTGGTTTTTAAACAATTTAGTTACATTTTCAGTTCTTGTTGAGCAGAGATATTCCTGCGTCGGAGGAGTGCAGTAGAGAAAACAGTCAAGTAGATACAATTCAGTTGGCTGTGCCAAAGACCGGAGCCAGGAACCCTCATTTCACTCAGTACACACGAACTAGACAACTCATTCAATTATTTTTATGCAATTATAAAATGTTTTGAATATATTTTTATATAGTTACCTAATCAATGCCATATTGTAGAGTGCACAATAAAATCCAAACACACCTGGAAAGGGAAAAAAAAATTATTGCAAACATATTTCGAAACAATATTCAAGTATTGGATGTAATATTTATTTAAAAAAAAAAAGTAATCAGAAATATATGGGAGTAACCACTCAGTCATGGATCAAATTCAGACTGGGGCGGTACTTTTATCATCACTTCAGTATATTTATTAGATTGCATTCAAATTCAGTTGTGATGCGAGCCACCACTTTCTTATACACTCGGTTGTGGAGTAGACTGCCTCTCTAACCAGCCAGTCGGTGGAGCACTGAGAAGGATCAATCAATCTAATGATCCCACCAATTCAATTATTTATAACCTATCAAGTTTTCATCTCCCTCTAAATGATTTACTCTTCTAAAAATTTGGCTGAAAATAAATAACATCTTACGTACTCATAAAACATTCGAGTAGACACAATTCGTAAGCTGTGGCAAAGACCGGAGCCAGGAACCCTCAGTACACCACCCACACACACATACTTGGCAACTCATTCTTCCAATATTTTTATGGAATTCTAAAATGTTTTGTAAACATTTTTTTAATATTTACCTAATCGATGTCATATTGCAGAGTGCGCGAAAACGTCCAAACACACCTGAAAGGAAGAAATATTTATTGCAAATGTTACTTCAAAACAATATTTAAATACATAATGATAAAACAAAAGGTAATCAGAAATATATGGGAGTAACCACTCAGTCATGGATCAAATTCAGACTGGGGCGGTACTTTTATCATCACGTCAGCATATTAGCATTAAACTTCACTTTCTCCTACATTCGGTAACCAGGCAGTCGGTGCAGCACTGAGAAGGATGAATCAATTTAATGATTCCTCCTCAAATTATTTATAACCAATCAAGTTTTCGTTTCCCCTCTAAATGATTTCCTATTCTACCAATTTGGCTGAAAATCAATATCTTATGTATTCAAGATTTCCTTTTTTCTTACCTCTCAAATAAAAAAAATTGAAGAGCCCTTGGCCGGTCTAGACAAACCACCTGTGTATCTACCGTACGAATCGATTAATGAAACGTCTGATTTATCAACAATTTAGTTACATTTTCAGTTCTATGATGTCCCTGTGTCTGAGGAGTGCAGTAGATACGACTCAGTTGACTGTGCCAAAGACCGGAGCCAGGAACCGACAATTCATTCTTCCATTATTTTTATGCAATTATAAAATGTTTTGTATACAACTTTTTATAGCTTCCAACATTACTCAAGTTAACAGACAACGAAGGTCTCTACATATATTATAATTTATATACATAAATATCGTCGGTGAATATTCAGCACAAATTAATAAATTATGTTTTCACTCTCCCTCAAAAACCTAAGGCTAAAAAAATAATAATAGACTGAAAATAGGGGCTTTTGAATCCTCACACTGAATTTTGTGTTTCACAAACACACATTTTTCTTGGAATCAAATGGTTGAAAAAACAGGAAATTTCGGAAAAATAACATCGAACTTCTGACAGATTACGAAGTTCCCCCACACGGGGAATGAAAAAATGTTAATCAGAAGGATGAATCCTTCATAGTGCACTAACGAGTATAAGTGTATTTCTCTGGAACACCAATCACAACAATAAAGAATCAATATAATTAATAAGATCAGAAAAAGTAACCACACTCAATCGTAAATATGAGACTGGGGCGGTATTTTGTTATCACCAAAAACTATTTGAAAATCATGTCAATAAATTCCATCTAGTTAAGGAGAAAAACATTTAATTACAAGAACTGTATCAGGGGTTCCTTAGGATGGCTGCGATCCAACCGCAACCACCTTACACACCGCCTGGTTTACTCTGCCCAGTTGTAGCACACTTGAAACAGAATGAAATACTGAACAAGCCGGCTTAATAAACTGGGTTAAACCATTTTGATTTATACAAAATTAAACCTAAAAAGTGTTATAAGGTCTTTAGGTTAAAAATACCAATGATATATATAGTTCTATATACAACTAAATATCATTATTTGAGTAACGAAAATAGAATTTCTCATGGTGTATATGAAATATAAACTGATTGGAGAGGTTCCAAATCAGAAAATCAGGAAGACAAATCTAAGTACTGTGGACAATGCAGTTATGAAACTGCAATAGTTACTAAAAGTCCATGCATGCAGAAGCAGCGGATTTCCTTGGTAGACATTCTCAACTTTTTTCATAGTTCGATCTGAAAGTTTCAAGTAATCTAATTTCATATGTGAGATAGTAAAGAAGTTGTGGGACGAGATTTTTCATAGAAAAAAAATACGTTGTCTTCTTCCCACTTTTTCATTTTAGACCATTACCGGTTTTCAACGCAATAGCGTCATCATCAATGGTTCATCCCACCCACACAGTACAGCGGTTAACTGGCCAGTTGACCGAAGCGGATTCATTCAACTGAAGAATATTTCCCGAGTGTAGAAGAGGCTGCTACGATGTTTGATCGCTATAATTGAGTTAATTTACTCGAGAACAATCCACAATCCTAGTTTTGCTTTCGCAATATTCATTCTATGAATCAAAGCAAAACACTAACAATTATGAACAACAGGAACTTCTTGGATATCCGAAATTATTATTGTATTTTCAATATTGAATTTTTAAAAAAAGAGAGAAAAAGTAAAGCAGTAGAACTATCATATAAATAAAAGACGTTGTCTGCCCACTGTTTCTGACCAGAACCGGTTTTGACCGGAACAAGGACATCAGTGGTACATCCCACCCACAGCGTAGCGGTTGAAAGAGAACTAATTTGTAATCTAGAACTAATGAGAAATCTCGTCTCACAATATCTTACTATCAGAGTAGAACTATGGTTAGTTCATTACACTTTCTTCACGCTAATTTCATGCACCACAACTCGTATTGCTAGACAAATGTTTGGGTTAGGAGGATAAGAGGGACCATACGGGGACTCCCGGGGCACCCAAACTGCAGAGCTAACAAGACCAAGAATTCAGAGGGGGCACCACCGCAACCCTTTTCAGCCAATTGAGCGCTTACAAAATATATTACATATTTGTTTAGTTAATTGTACCATATCAAATTTCTATGTTGAATTGTATTGATAACAAAACAACGCTCAACAATACACGATGATCACTGAGCTGAAACCTGTGGACATATATATATGAATATATTTACTCTACCCCACAAACTGAGAAAAAAAAAACCCCTGACGACAGAGATCCCGCTCTATCCTCAGGGGAAAGAAAAGGGGATGTTTATTTCAACGTTGTTAGTTGTAACTTCTACGTTTAGAAACATGTGTTATATAAAGATAGAAATAAAAATAATTATTAATTGGTTATTTCAGTGTATTAATAACCACTGTCAATCGGTTTTCTTATGTGTCCTGTCGAAAGCGTAAAACCCGACCGAGACCCTTGGGAGATAAAATAAACTAAAGAACGCCGTCCTTCGGATGGGACGTTAGGCGATGGTCCCTAGCCTGAACGATTCCACCAGATACTCCTCTTGCTCTTTATCAGAAAGAACTGTAGTATGTTAAAGATCATATATTTTTTTGGGGAGGGGCAAACATTTCTCAAAATAAAACATTAGAAACGAATGTCTTCAGACGAAAGAGAGAAGAAATATAATTTACTGTCAACATCTGTCACGAAGAGGATTCCTACAATTGACTATTGGCTTGCCATATGCTTGTTAATATATACAGGCATGTTCGCTATGATATTAGGTGAACGCAATTGACCAATACATTCGTACGAATATCTGATATCGTAAAGATTCGAGAGTAGGCAAGCACACTATCTCTGTGAATTGAACCCCCCCCCCCCCCCCCAAATCAAAAGTCGATTTTGGGAAATAACTCCCTATAATATTTCGATAAATTATTTCTTTATTGAAATTAACTTTTATCAACGTAAATAAATAGTTAAGTGTAATACTTACGTTTTATATTTGACTGAATCCATCATGACCATCAATGAGTTCTCATCCCCTGGAAAAGAACACATCAAATGCAATATAGCGAAACGGATTTAGTTAAAACATTTAATATATTGCACACAATGCAATATGCATCAGATAATAAACGTGTAATCACATTGTATCATATCGCTCGTCGCTACTTTTGAGGTTTTATCATCATTTGTAACAACACTGATTGATGGGGGGAGTATCAATAAAAAATATCAATCAACATGCTACATATCGCACCCGTCGTAGAATAGAATGTTAAGGTACAACTCAAAATTTGAATTTTATTCAACATAATTGCTACACATCACTATCGTGTCGTTAACATACAAATGTTTCAAAGGAAGTAAAGGAAATGAACATTTAAATGTGAGCTAAAATGTATATTTGCTCAGCTATACCGAGTATTATGTAATCTGTCTACATTTCATGTTTCTCCACCTCTAGATCCCAAATATAAAAAATTATTCAATGTTTCTTTTGTTTCTTGACTTTAAACACACTAAAATTCTACACCACGAAACAAACAATATGAAAAAATTCATTCTTGAAAACATGTACATCCAAAAAAAAACCTAAAAGATACAGCGTCAATTATAAAACTGATGGTATAAAAATAGGAGCCCATTACGCCCACATTTTAAATAATTTAATATAAGTTTATCAATAATAAAGAATAACCAATAATAACAGAATTAACAACTAACAGTAATAGAGTAATCATAATAAATTTAATATTTTCTTTAAAAAAAAGTTACAATCGAACTACCATAATCGATATTCAAACCTTGATATTTTAGAAATGGACACGTCTTCCTAGTAGGATGCACATTTCACATTAATTTTAATAGCAATCGTTTCTGGTGAGTGTTTTATAAATATGTATAAAGAATGTACATAAAATAACAAGTAATTTATATGACAATTTCCAGAATTAAAGTGTAAACAAATAGTTTAGATTGCAAGTTTTGGAATACAATGTTATATTAATGTCCGTTCATTTCATTTCAGTGATAATGGCCCATAAGAGGCCGAAGGTAAAAAATATTAAAAATAGCTTGGACCTATTTGGCTAATGTTTCATTCCATACCAAAATAATATGTGAACATGATAACTCCCGATAGATGAATGTATCGACTCAATAATTCTGAACCCTCTAAAGACGACACCTATAGTTTTTCAGCCAAGTCGAACTAACGGACGGAGAGGGGACGATTATGGGGGAAGGCTCAACATAAGATCTATAATAACTGCCCATAGAATGAATGTATTGAACATTTTATGTGTGGCCAAAACCCTATAAGGACCACACATCGATTTTCAGCCAAATGGGGGGGGGGGATTAGACTCAAAAACCCTAACTGCCGTTGTAATGAAAGGATCAACACATTTCATATGCGAATCAAAACACCATAAGGACGACACATCTATTTTCAGCGGAATCGGCCGAAGAGAAGGGGAGATTAGAGGGGGCTCAAATTAAAAATTTCATATTCAAAGGGAAAAACGAGGGGGGGAAGCAAAAATATATATTGCAAACGTTACTTGAAAAGAATATTCATAAGAAAAAAAAAAAAGGTGATCAGAAATATATGGGAGTATCCACTCAGTCATGGATCAAATTCAGACTGGGGCGGTACTTTCATCACGTCAATATATTAGCATTTAAATTCGAGCCACCGCTTTCTTATACACTCGGTTGTGGTCAACCTCAATCACCTAGGGAGTAGACTGCCTCTCTCTCTCTAACCAGCCAGTCGGTGAAGCACTGAGGATGAATCATTCCGCCTCAAATTATTTATAATAACCAATCAAGTTTTCGTCCTCCCTCTAAATGATTTACTTTTCTACCAACTTGGCTGAAAAACAATAATATCCTTACTATTGGATCAAACTTCATATAATATTCCATATTAATACATTCATTTATTATATTTATTGGCAGTTAATATAAATTTTTATTTGAACCTATCTATAATCCCACCCCTCCTTATGGAGTTTTATAATCACAGTGAAGATATAAGGATGGGACGTTAAGCGATGGTCCCGGAGCCTGTACAATGTCAGGTACTCGTTGAAAGACCCCTACCCTAGGTGAATAAAAATTTAGGTTAGGCAAAATTGGGGACTCCCACAGTAGTCAAGCTAATGTCCACCAGAGTGACGAAATAGCACTCTGGTAGTAGGCGATATGACCTCGTAATTAAAGCTCGAGCTATAGCCAGGACATGAGACACAATGACTAACCAATTAGGAAGGCCTACTTTGGCACCTATCCTAATAAATATAGCAAGTCCGAAAACGAGAAAAAAATTAATTTAATGTCAAAATAACGAATGGTCACCAACGAGAGAATGATGCTTCTTTGTTCTAGTAAATGAAATGACATTACTTACAAAAATGTTCGGGAACCTTACAGCATTCCTGCAGGAATATTGGAGTACTTCAAAATATCAAAGTGTTGGTCTATTTAAAATGTTAGTGCATATTTATATCATGAATAAAATAATTAAATCATATTTGATATTATTTACCTTATCAATTTGGTATAGTTCGGCAGACTGCTTCAAAGGATACCTGAAAATAATAGCAATTGTTAACAAAAACAATAATAAAGAAATTTACAAAATATACAAAATTAATCAGAAATTAGTAAACACTCAATCATAAATATCAGACTGGGGCGGTATTTTGTCATCACCAAAAACTATTTGAAAATCATGTCAATGAATTTCTGTTCGAAATATGGCTTCCCAAATATACTTTCAACTTAAGTAGTCGTGTGGGCAGTAACTATTCTTCACAAGATATGTACATCAAATAAAAATAAGTTTTTCGAAATGTATATATTATTACCGGCTTCTCACAGTTAGTAATAACTAGTTATTAATTTGTTAAATTATAACTAAACCTGACCGAGTGTTTCGACAATATTTAAAAAAAGAAAGAGTGACTTATTTATTCTCATAATATATCCACATTTCTCAACTTAGATATAACAAAGTATATATTAGATATAAAAAAGAATGACAGTTATAGAAGCGGTATATGCATGTAGTATGCCGTTACCCTCAATAACAAAATTAAGTCGTTATGAAGAACGCCAAGCATACACATTTATATAGCAACCTGTTCGGTGTACGTTATGGTTCCACCATTAGGAAATATAACATTTGTAAATACACAGGTGCAATATTTGTACCAATACTCACTATTACAAGTGATCTCATACAACAATTTTGGAAATTATTGACTTACTGCCACTCACACCAAATTCTGAAGTTTCCACACTCATCTCAAAAAATTACAACAGATTTCACGTAGGTATATGGTATTTTATTTTCATTCATCTTAACTTTGAAAGTGACATGTGATAGCTAACATGTGTTACAATGAAAGAAATAACATTTAATTTTTTTTTACTATGTACGGATGCATATTAGCCATGTCACTGTGTTATCATCTAGTTATTTACAACATCCATGACCTAGGAAGGGAATTCAATCTACGAAATAAAACTCACCCCCTGACGTTGACTCCGGGATTCGAACCAGCAAACCACGGTGAGACCATGCGATCAAAGCTCTAAGCTCTAGCTCGCACGGCCACCATGGCCCCTAAACATTCAATTACAAAAACTATATGAGGGATTCCTTAGGATGGCTGCGAGCCAACCACAACCTCCTTACACACCGCCTGGTGTACTCTAGTTGTAGTATATTATACAGTTTTTTACAGAACTGAAATGGCTGATTCATTCAACTGAAGGATATTTCCAGTGCCTAATAGAGTCTGCTGGGATGTTCGGTAGCTAGAATGGAGGAACTCCCGAGGCACCCAACCAGACCACCGGATCACTTCTTCAGCCACTCAATTTAAGCAATACAAAATATATTACATATCTGTTTAGTGAATTGTACCATATCAAATTTCGATGTTGAATTGTATTGATAACAAAACAACGCTCAACAATGGAGGCTTTGTTGAGCTGAAACCTGTGGACATATAAATAAATATATTTAATCTACCCCGGGTGGCTGAACAACCCTGACGACAGAGATGTAACTCTGTCCTCAGGCTACGGAATGGGGATGCCTATTTCAAAGTTGTTAGTTATAACTTCTAAGTTGAGAAACGTGTTTTATAAAGATAGAAACAAAAATAATTATTAATTGGTTATTTCGGTATATTAATAACAACTGTCAATCGGTTTTCTTACGTGCCCTAAACTTAAGAACGCCGCCCTTCGGGAGGGACGTTTAGCGATGGTCCCGAGCCTGTACCATGTCATGAGATACTACTGTTGTTTTGATACCACCCCTACCCTAGCAGGATAAAAATTTAGGGTAGGCAACATTTGGGACTCATTTAGTAGTCGGACTCATGTCCACCAGAGTGAAGTTCTGGTAATAGGCGATATGACCTTGTAGTTATGCCCCGGCATGAGTCGTAATAACTAATATAATTCGTGTTTCGTATTCCTCAAAAATATATTTATTTGGTTCAAAATATAAATATTTGTTAAAAAACACTAATATTTAAACTCATGCTCTCGAGATTATAATTTCCATTTAATATTAGTAAGCACTCATAAATATCAGACTGGGGCGGTATTTTGTCATCAGCAAAAACTATTTGAAAATCATGTCAATGAATTTCTGTTAATTATGGCTTCCCAAATATACTTAGTATTCAAGTAGAGGTGTGGGCAGTAAATATACTTCACAAGATATATATCTTATATATATGTATATATTATTACCGGCTTCAGCATTACACCATTCTCACGGTTAGTAATAATTTATTTAACCTATGTGATCACGCCTATCCACTTATTCTTAAATTATCCACGTACACTCTCCTCACAAATCCGCCACGACGTCTCAAGCGGGCATGGCAGAGGGACCTGCTCCAAGACTACCCTGGACTCCTCTTCGGTCATGTACCTCATCACAGTCACTAGTGACAAATGTTGTCGTTGTGAATATGTAAATAAATAAGCTATGTTAAATCCACAAAGTTGAGAATCTAAATAATTATTGCAGACGATGAGTTCGAAAAAAAAATTGATTTTAGAATTCATGAATAAATGGAATGGTACAGCTACTGAATGATAAGACAAATAATGAGGATACACACCTGAGATAATGAAGCAGACAAGAAGGGAGGACGGCTCCGGAGAACTACTGAAATAACCAACAAATATAACATTTATACCACTGTTGTTGGTAAAAATAAATAGGGAAATTGTAAATGAAGTACTTCAGATCATTAAAATCTAATCAAGTAGTTATCAGAAACTCTAGTCTGTTAAAGATCATCATATATATTTTTTTGGGGGGCGGTACAAACATTTCTCAATAAAAAACATATGTTTCCAGACAAAGAAAATGGGATGCAAGTTTGAAGTTGGCACATCCGGCGTTGTTCACAAAAGAAATAGAATTTACTGTCACGCTGAGGATTCTTCAAATTGACTTTGCGTGAACGTAATCAACAAATACATTCGTACGAATATCTGATATCGTAAAGATTCGAGACTCGCAAGAGGAAGGCTGACATATGGTTTTCCCCATGAGATCTCTCTGTTTGGCACAGTAGGCAAGCACGCGCTCTGTGATACCGTACAGGCTCACCAGGGTTACTCATATATTTTCAGCAGAAGGGAAGGGGAGATAATGTGGACATGAAATTTAATTTTCAAAGAAAAAACCTAATGAAGATATAACCTGGCAAAATTCAGCGATACCGGCTGAAGGGAAGAGACTCAATTTAGGTTTGTTTGGGTAAAGGCACATGTGGGTATTAAGGGCAATGAGATCGATGAGTTAGGCGAGGAGAGCCGTCTCTGAAGGGACAACCTTCCCTATATAGATTTGTTTGGACAGGTGAAGATGTGGTTCGATTGACAGGAGTACGCTTCTTCGAAGAAAGGATCATATAAAAGAGAATTAATCCATAAGTTCAGCCCAAACCATGGTTTTATGGCAAAATTCTAACAAAGGACTTTGTAGGTCAAAGAGCTAATCACGGTATCTGCACAGAATAGGTCTGACAGAAACCTCCAAGTGTAGGCATTGTGACGAGGTCAAGTTTCTGGAGCACGTGACTATGAGTTGTAGCAAGTACCAAATAGAAAGATTAACCACTGTAGAGATATTGGTAGCACAGCTTTATTGCTATACCACATTATTGGCATCAAACAACACTGACATACATGGCAGTATTGTGCAATTTTTAGGGTCGGTAAATGAAAAGGTATACATTTAAATTGAATAGATTGGCTATGACGAAACGCTAAGAGCGCAAAAAAAAAAAACTTCAAAAACCATATCTTTCAGATTTAATGATTTATCGACACAAAATTCGGCATGAGGATTAAGGAACCCTCCTCTCCACATACGACTGACGGTGGTGTCACAAATTATTTATTCGGATATATGAAAAGAACAAATCACACGCTGGTAAACTCAGGAAGGCATCGAACCTCCGTTAATTGACGAGCGCATAAGCTTGATGCCAAACCTAAACCACCATACATGTTCAATTTTAATAAATGAAATTTGTAATTCAAACTAAATATATGTTAGTTATATACAAAACGTGTTATATTTATGCGATATAGATTATATATATATATTTCAACACTACAAATTGGTATCATTTACGTTCTTTAAAATAAAATTCTCGAAATATCAGAAAAATAAATTTTGAAATAAATTGCGGGCACGCATACAAAATCATATATCCAAACATTGGATTTATGATATAAAAGAATCGTTTTAAATTAGTTTTACTTTTTATTACCTTGTGAAAAACATCCAAGCTCTCCTCAGGTCAAATTGCACATTTCTTCTAAAAAATCCTGGATCGCATCCCTGGTCTCCTTTCCCAATATATCCATTTGTATTTCTAGCATTATGTAACTAGTGAAAAACAGTTAAACAAGAAAAATAATTAATTATCGGAGATGGTACTCAACACATTAATTCCCGTTCCTAATTGAGCTCAGCAAACTATTTATTTCCAATATTTAACACAAAAATGTGAATGTGATTTACATAGCAAGTATTGAACATAATAGAGCCAGGAATGAGACAAGAGAAATATATTGATTCATAACGCCATGAAATTATGTCAGAATGGAAATTTGAACCCACGTGGATTTGAGATACGTCATGACGTGCTCTCATGCAGGAATAAAAGCCAAGCTCATAGTTTAGGATATTTAATCAAAAACCAAAAGCTTGAATACAAAATACTTAGAATGAAATTAATCCCCTATAATTCGAGCCAATAATTTAATGCAACATTTATATAATCATTCGAATGTCTAATTATAGAATAACTCCCCAAAAACTACTCTCCATCCACTAACAAGTAATTTACAAACAATGATTATTACTACTAGTATTAATAGACCGATAAAGTACGATGTAAAGTTGTAAAACAAAAATGGAAATTCAGAAGCACGTGGTAACAATCATTTCGATACCACCCAATTTCTACCAGATTGCGAGAAAAAGAATGTTGAACACTAATGGGCTAGAAGCATTTATAGAAGTTGCTCATAAGAATATGATTTACTTGTAATCACGGGTTGTTCATACGAACGAGACAAGAATTATAATCACTGCAACTTAAAATACAAGACCTTAAGGGTACTTCAGCCAGTAAAGTAGTAATTGTATAATAAACGCTGAGCACAATTAGTGTGTATAGTAAATACGAGAATAAATAAATTGGAAGAAATTATTTCCAAACAAGAAATGCGGAGAGATAGATAAGCCATTACCTTGCACAAGGAGAGTTGAACCCAAAATGGCAGAGCCAAGGGCAAATAGTTGTTACCTCGACGCATAAGCTCGACGGCCTCCTAGATCAGCAACTACAACTATATTTTTACTTGAAATTAAAATTTCTCTTGTTTTGTTTGAAGAATAAGAACTGAAACTTCTAAAAATAATAATGCTTATTTTTTCGTTTATTCAAAGAGTCTTTTCAAGCTAGTATACAAATATCGATGTTAGGCCTATTCAAGAAAATCTATAACAGATGAATGCAGAGAATATTTATGAGAATGTTTTTTTTAAAATGATGTGTATCATGTATATGATATAATCAAACATTAACCTATTGGGAATCCATCAAAAATATTTATTGTGTCTCCTCGGATATATATTTTTATTGATTTTCTTCGAAAATACTTATTATAATCAATAGTGTTTAAATCCCCCCCCCCCTTTTCGGAAGTCCACCCCATTTAGATTTTTTCCTTACATTAATTACTAAAAATAGTGTAATTTACGCCTATAATAAGTGTAACCCATCTTTTGTCGGATATACTTATTCTTTACACAGAAGAAGGTATTTTCATGCCTTGTTTTAAGAAGCAATAGTGTCCTACTTTTATATCTACACTTTTTTTTTGTGTGTTATTCAGAAGAAACTGAGACTAAGATGGCTTAGGTCAAGCAAGAAGCATGTGGCTTCTGTCACATTTTATCCCTATATTTTCTTCTTTCAACATTTTCCGCTTTCTACTGACAAAATCAACAAAAAATAAGACATAAGAAATACCAGAGTTGGTGTGATTATCAGAATTTGAAAATATTTACGAAAGTCCATTGCATGGAACATTCCCATGAACAGATCAGACTGGAAAGTCTGAGCAGGTTACGAATATACATATACTCAAGTGAAACAAGTTACATAATATTTATCAAGTAATATGTTCCGTGCACTTATAGTCTCTCCTGATTCTTTTCTCATTATTTATTTATTAATTTTTTTTTTTTTCAATAAAGCAAATGAGATTGTTGTTTGTATGTTTTGATGGTTAATTTTGTTGATGATCCATATATTTGTGCTATTAATTTTAGAAAAATATTTTCAATTTAAGGCGTATATTGTCCTAATTTGTGTTTTTTTATGATACCTACTTAACATTTGTACAGAGTTATGAAACCCTTAAAGAAAAACGTAAGTTTCCCCCAAAAGAAAAACGTATGTTATTTTAAAATATTGTCTATATCACAAAATATATTGGAGTACTTTCGGTATTCCTATCATCTTCCACCAGGACTTAACAAAATTAAGTATTTGTTAAGTCGTGGATGAAGGTGGTCACAAACTCAAAGAACTTCTCCATAATATTATATATCCTCTTTTCATAAGTGTAAGTCCAATCGAATCGGTTCGGTATTTGGTGGTGTCACAAACCCAGACACAGAACTTCTCCATAATATTATATATCCTATTTTCATGAATGAAAGTCCAATCGAATCGGTTCTGTATTTGGTGGTATCACAAACTCAGACACAGAACTTCTCCATAATTGAATGTACGAATGAGGCTTCATTGGAATACTAGATACATTTTTCTTCACTTATTACTTAATTATGAAAAATAAATAAACAGAAAAATATAGTAAACAAAAGACATAGGTACCTAAGATATATCAAATTGTAGTTCGTTATTATGACTCAGCACGGGCTTTAACTACATATCGCCGCAACAATTCTTATGTCCCTACCACCAGAGCGCTCTTTTGCTGTACATAAGCCCGATTCTACTGTGGAAGTCCTAAATTTTGCCCATCCTAAGTATATATTCACCTGGGGTAGGGGTCTTTAACGAGTACTTGACATCGCTCGGAACCATCGCTTCACATCCCATCCGAAGGACGGCGTGCTTACGTTTTTTTACCTCCCAGATAAAATAAACCAAGGGCCTCGGCCGGGTTTTGAACCCACGATCTTGAGCTCAGTAAGCAAGCACACATACCACTGACCTACCGGCGCGCTATCAAATTAGGCGCCCTAACAAGGCTATCACAAAACCAATGAATCCAATTTCCTTCTTGAGGGCCTTAGAATGATTCCAGTGGATCGATGTTGATAGCTCAGTAAAATTTGGGAAGAAAATCGCCGACTTATGAATCTCGTCGAGCAAGGAAGTTTTTTAATGAAACCTTTTGCATCCCCTTCAGAACGACCATATAAGAAGAATGCACAACATCCCAAGTTGCGCAAATAATTTGTAATTGTTGTAATCAGAGTTTAAATAATTAACAAATTTATTGAATAAATGCAATATCTCCTAATATAATTATGAAAATTAATGGAAAATTCATACTCGGGGGTTTTTGGGGTCGCTGATTACGTTTATGAACTCAGAATTTAGAAAATCCAAAATGGCGGCCCGGAAAACGCGGAAAATTGTGATAAATTTGAAAATTAGGGTTGTTAAGTGCCGCACTTGTAAAATATTACTTTTTTTCGTCAAAAAGGTAAGAATCAACAGAAAATCGTAATAAATTTTAATATAAGTCGATATAACATAATTGAACATTTGTATTCAACTGAATACGGTAGAGTTGATAACAGAATAAATGTTCGTGTGTTTTGTCTCTCATTTCTCAGACAATAAATATTTTTTCATGAAACTAAGTTTATCGCCAGGATAAAAGTGTCCTCTATCGAACGTAGGTACTTTGAATTGAAAAAAAAAATTAAAATCATCGTCGCGCGGAGGTCACGCCCGAGAAAATCACGCGTTTTTGGTGTCCCATTTACTGGGAAGCCATCACATTCTGATGAAACTAAGTTTATCGCAAGGATAAAAGAGTCCTCTATCGAACGTACTTTGAATTTTTCACCTAATAAATAGTTGTGAATCCAAAACGTTGGCCACATCTATGATTTATACTTCACCAGCTATACCAAGTATAAGGGCAGTTAGGTAATTGGTTAAAAATTTCAATTTTCGATGGAGAGTTTTCAAAGGAATTTCACGTTTTCTGACCTTTATAGATTCCAAATATGAAAATAAAATGTTTTTGTCTGTCTGTGAACAAGATAATTCCGATAGAATGAATATACCGACATAAAATTTTATATGTGTGACCAAAACACCATAAGGACAACACCTATTGAGTTTCAGCCAAATCGGCTAAAGAGGGTGGGGGGATTAGAGGAGAGGCTTAGTTCAAAAACTAATTGACGTTGTGATGTTTGTATCAACACAAAATTTCATATGTGAATTCAAAACGCCATAAGGACGACACATTACCTTTCAGCGGAATCGGCAGAAAGGAAGGGGGGGTCAGAGGGGGGCTCAACTCAAAAACCCCAATAACTGCCGATAAAATGAATGTAACGACATAACATTTTATATTTAAAATCAAAACCCAACGAGGACATAACCTACCATCAGTGATAACGGCTGATGTGAAGGAGGGTTCAGGGGAGTGAACTCAATTTAAAAACCCTGATAACTACCGATATAATGAATTTATCGACACAAAATTATGTATGAGGATTTAGGAAGCCTTACGTAAGCCAACTGCTGAATATTAGAGCTAACGATGGACTGGTTTTGGAGAGGGAGCGAAAACATAATTGACGGGGTTAAAATCAAAATTGTCTGTGACATTTTTAAAACTTTGAAGAATTTAACTGATTTAAAAAATCTATAATTTAACAAAACCGGAAATATTTTGTCTTCTGCTTTTATGGTGAAAGTTGCTGTTAGCAAACCATAAAATTGAATAATAATCTTAATTTCAAGGTCACTATTGATATGTTTTTCTGTTCATGTCACCAAAATGGAATAAGTGATTTGCCACTAGATCTCAGCACTGGCTAGGATTTCACTTGTACAACTTTTTTGTGTACAAAACTTGTACCCGATTATGTACTTAACGAAAAAATTTCAATAATGTCACTTGGACCATTTTGATTCTAACCCCGTCAATTAATTCGTTCTGGGGAAGTACATTGCCGGTAATTCACCCAAGATTTTTTTTTTTATTTACGCGACAGAACCTTGATTTCCTTTAATACTTTCTGTATGTCTACACCAAGTTAAATCTGTCCCTCCTCCACATATGACCAGTTCCCACCCAGTATTTCATCTCACTTTTTAAATTTATTTTCACTGTTTATAGAAGAGCTTGTCTTATCTCCGATAAGGTAGGCATAACGCTACCTGATGTGCCCCTTCTCTACCTGACAGTCAGGTACTGTCCTCCTCACCCTATCGTAAATAACCTGGGCAGGCCACTCTCCCATACAAATGTTTTTTCCCAATTACCAAATTCTGCATAATTGTTTAAGGGTATCTCAAAACGACCAGTGAGTTAGACATAACTCTTGTCTTTCCTAAGCAAGGTTATATTTTATACGTTTGTTTTAACGTCCTTGTCTACTCTTAAATCGGGCAGAGAGCATAAAGCTCCCTACAGGTTGCTGCCGTTATCTAGTTCTGAAATAGACTCCTTAAGAAATTAAGGAAAAAAATAAACGATAATTCTTGAGGATTTATTAATGTAATGAAAATATCGATACATAAGAAAATAAAAATAAAATCGTCGGTTTATCGCCGGTAATGTACTTCCCCAGAACGAATAAATCAATTAAATTTTCGCATATTCAACAGTTGAATTACAAACATAAGGGACTCCAATATCCAAAATATTAAATGTTGAGTCGATAAATTCATTACATGGGCAGTTATTAGGGTTTTTGAATTGAGCCCCCTTTCTGTGATCTTATGGGTTTGAATTCATATATGAAATTTTGTGATAGATACATTACGACGGCAGTTAAGCCTGTCCCCTAATCTCCCTCTCTTCGGTTTGATTTGGCTGAAAAGCTGTCGTCGTTGGAGCGTTTTGAATTCATATATAAAAATTTCGTGTCGATAAATTCATTCTATCGGGAATTATCATGTTCACAGACACACAGAAATTTTTTTTTCACATTTGGAATCTATAGGTCGAAAAACATGAAATTCTGTTGAAAACTCAGCATCTAATTTTTGATTGATTACATAACTTCCCCTATTCTTCATATAGCTAGGTGTGTATACAGGGTGTATCGCAAGCAGATGACAATACTCGGGGGAGTGAATGCCCCACTCAAGTACGCTAAGAAACCGGGGTATTAAAAATCCGTTTCAACTTAGTGTAGAAATAAATGAGATTTTAAATTTTTTTACGATAACCACGTTTTTTTAGAAAAATGTCAGTAAATATCACTTTTTGGTTAAGGTAAAGTGAAATCTGACTACACTGTCGTAATCTACGTTAAATTTCCTAATAGGTGACATGTTTTTTGACATGAAAATCGAAAAGAATAAAATAGGAGGCTAACGTTTATTTCAAAATGAACACCTGTTTAAATTTTTTGGCAAAGTTTCAGTTTACCGTAATTTGTTTTCTCCATTTGCTAGGATGTTCCAAATTCACCAAAAGTTAGCAAAAATATGGCTCTTTAAAAATACCTAATGTTGTCTCTTTATTGTCGACCATAGCCGGAATGAGACAGCAGAAAAGATGAAAAACATGGGTAAACCTAACATACACAAAGCGAGACTTTTTATAAAATTAACTAATTCATTATTTCAAAAAATTTGAAATTATTTTCAGAGATAAAAAAAGTTTTGTACTGTACATTGTGTTGAAAAAATTATAACAGCATGTTTTGGCAAATTTTCAATATACCGAAATTTGTTATCTCCATTCGCTAGGATGTTCTAAATTCACCAAATTAGTATTATTCTCTGAAACATTTATTTATTTATTTATTTATTTACATATTCACAACGACAACATTTGTCACTAGTGATCGTGATGATGTGCTGTGGCAAGTGTGTCGCTGTACTGCTGAGGTACGTGACCGAAGAGAATCTCTGAATAAATAAAGTTATATTTGTTTTCCCTAATGTTGGCTTCTGTCGACGATTAGAGAGTAAAAAAAAATAAAAATAATCCTAATCTGTTCAATGGATTTTGAAACTGAAAACAAACGTTAGACGTATTAGCTAATGTAAACATTATTAGATCCAATAAACAGTTTTATGCAAAGATTCGGTTGAGAGACATTAGTCTAAGAGAATCATGCCGGTTTTTTACACAGCGCGGGAATACATAGACATGATTTATGCTTACGGGGCTGCTGGAGGCAACGGTCTGCTAGCAGAACAAATTTACCGTAATCTATTCCCAAATCGACAAAGATGGCCGGATCGGCGAACTATAGAAAATGCCTATCGGATTATGGGAGAAACTGGTTCGATTCCAAGACAACCTGCTAATTATGCCGGTCGACCACGAAGGGATGTCGATGATATTTTAGAGCGGTTTGACAATGATCCACGAGCACCCGGCGCGTTGTGTAAGGTGGATTGGGCGGTATGGACCTGTGAGATGACTGGCTCGGAGTCCTGACCTGGCGCCATTAGATTTTTTTGTGTGGGCACTTTAAGTCCCGTATGTACAGCGTATCTATTGATGATGGGGACCAATTAATCGCGAAAATTCAAGAGATTTGTGAGGAAATGGGAACAAACAGGCTTGAGATTCAACGGGCCACCACATCCGTTCTAACGAGGAGTCAATTGTGAGAAGATGGAGGTCTGTTTCAGCAATTGTTATAATTTTTCCAAAACAATGTACAGTACAAAACATTTTTTATCTCTGAATGATTAATGTAATAATTTCAATTTTTTAAAAATAATGAATTAGTTAATTTTATAAAAAGTCTCGTTTTGTGTATGTTAGGTTTACCCATGTTTTTCATCTTTTCTGCTGTCTCATTCCGGCTATGGTCGACAATAAAGAGAACAACATTTGGTATTTTTAAAGAGCCATATTTTTGCTAACTTTTGGTGAATTTGGAACATCCTAGCAAATGGAGAAAACAAATTACGGTAAACTGAAACTTTGCCAAAAAATTTAAACAGGTGTTCATTTTGAAATAAACGTTAGCCTCCTATTTTATTCTTTTCGATTTTCATGTCAAAAAACATGTCACCTATTAGGAAATTTAACGCAGATTACGACAGTGTAGTCAGATTTCACTTTACCTTAACCAAAAAGTGATATTTACGGACATTTTGCTAAAAAAACGTGGTTATCGTAAAAAAATTTAAAATCTCATTTATTTCTACACTAAGTTGAAACGGATTTTTATCACCCCGGTTTCTTAGCGTACTTGAGTGGGGCATTCACCCCCCCCGAGTATTGTCATCTGCTTGCGATACACCCTGTATATTATAAGGCCCTGAAGAAGGAAATAAATAGTTTTCGAAACGTTGGCCAAATTTTGAATTTTCTTTTACACGTCACAATCTCGAGTTCCTTCTACATTGAAAAGATACTGTCGACTATATTAATCACTTTGTATATAAGCTCTCTTTGGAATGTAGGTGGCCCCACATAAAATTTTGTCAAATTGGGTAATAATTAAGGCTGGGTTAACATAAAACTATAAGTTTTTTTGAAAGGTTACTATTTTTATAAATCAATCCCTTTAGAGGGCGCCGGTAGCTCAGTGGTATGCGTCCTTGTCTTCTGAGCTGAAGATCGTGGGTTCGAAAACCGACCGAGGCCCTTAGTATATTTTACCTGGGAGGTAAAATAAACTTAAGCACGCCGTCCTTCGGATGGGACACAGGATGGGTAGTAGGCGATATAACCTCATAGTTAAAGCCCAGGCATGAGTCATAATAACTAACTCAAACCCTTTATGTCCAAATATCAATTAAATATAGGTCTAGATGCGATAAGGCTTTGTGAAATTATTTGGCATTGTTTTTTTTAAATAGAAAATTTCAAGTTAGATCATGGAGTGGCTAGGCCTCTGTATTTTAGGTATAGGTATAAATAAAAACAAAGTTGTTATATATAGGTTAAATTTATATAACTTGTCAACGATAATATGTAAATACAATTCATATAAACTGAAAAATAAAGAATTAATTCTATGGCTTGGTGCAGGAACTGCCAATTTCGATAAATATCAAGTTCAAATCTTGATTTATTTGCACAAAAATTATATTCTGTAAAATACTAATACAGAATATACGAAAGTTTTCAAATAAGGAAAATTCTGAAATTGTCTTTTCTTGCATCAAGACACAGTATTACATTGGAGAATAAATATAAAAATTTGAACTAAAGAATTACTTAAAATATCTACAGACTAAAAAAGTATGAAAAAAATAAAATAAAACATTTATCAAAAGTAGTAGCGAACTAACTTTTCGGAACCTTTGAAAAAGTAAGGAGTAGGTATTTTTTATACCTAAAAGTGCATTCTTTATAAACAGCAATTTATTGTAGTGTTGCATTCTATAAAAAGGTGTTTCTAAAACTCTTTTTGGCCCCCCTAATATAATATTCTTACACAACTACTTAGAAACACTCGAGGAACATTGTTAGTCATGCCTTCAACTTATACAATTTTGGGACCAGTGCCGAAAGTTATTCTCACAACAATTTTACCTGGAGCGTTAACACAACAGTATCTTATATACATTTGGGATTCTTTACGTTTGTCTTATAACATATTTATTTTTTTTTGCATGAGAAATTGTGTCTGCGTGAAAAATATTGGCTATCTAGATTAGGGGTCTTTAACGAGTACCTGACATCGCACAGGATAGTGACCGTGGCTTAACGTCCCTTCCGAAGGACGGCGAGCTCAAGGTTCTATCCGATTGTTCTATCACAAATAATCGTTAGTCAGCAATTTTCTATCAGGACATGAATTAACGGTTTCGTAAAATTCAGATAAACAGTCATAAAATGAGACCAAACAGAAGTTTCTTTTTGTGAGAGTTGTGTTTGTAGGGATCCGCACCAACATTTAATAAGTTGACTAGGCACGACGAGGAATAATGCAAACTATAAGCTCTCCATAAGATCCGGAGATATAGCGGATGGAGATCACCGACTTACTAAACCAAATTAAATAAAATTGTACACAAATAATGATAAATATCGATGTTTGTTGCTAAAACTCACGAACAATAAGTCAATTTTCGCATCAGTTTTATGAAATTTGAGGGTTTTGTTTTTGTTTTGATGCCACAGATAACTGAATACAGCGAGGTTATGTGACTTAGTGATTATGGCCCGACAAAAGAGGAGACAAAATTGTAACGCCAATTGCTACCATCACTAATTTTTTTAACTTATTATTGAACTATACCAACCATTAATAATATTTTAAGTAAAAGTACGCTATATTAGTGGATGAATGCAGACATTCGGTACTCCAAATTTTAATATTTTAGTTTTTAAGTGCCCAATCTCATCATCAGCCCATTTTCAATGCTGCAATTTTTAGTTAAATAGTTAAGAAAGTTCTTTAGGTCTAAGGAAACATATAGATAAGAACATAGTAAAATTCTAAATAATGTATCATTAACAATGGGTATGTTTAAAAGACCGAGGATGGCCTACATTCTTACATTCATTAGCGAAAGTTAAGTACTTTAGTCATTCCTTATCTTCATTTTTTAATGACACATTATTCCGACTTACTTCTCATTCAGAAGCTAACTAACTACCTTCTCACCTTTATGATTGTTTCATTACGCCTAACGACATTTTGTATTATTCAATTTGATTATTTAACTAAATATGTGATGCTCTCTCCCCCTCTCAAATTCATTTAATTCTGGCATTACTAGTGGGTATAAGAATGACCTGTAATGGCCACATATAAGAATGACCTGTAATGGCCACATTACACGTATATATAGGATTTATTAGCTTCTGTAAATTAAATAAGCAATTCTAATTTTAGGTAAGAACGAATTTTTCTGTAAGACTAACCGCTTTCAGATAATTCAAGGAAACATCTAAAAATAAGTGTTTCAAAATTACAATCCAGGATGGTTTTCGGAATAGCCTCAAAAACCGGACAATCTGAAAAAAAATCGTAATTCATATAAAATATGTATTTCAGTTTTTTCTACAAATTCCATTTGAAAAGATTTTTGATTAGGTCATAAATATTAGAGGTATCTTGTAAAATGTACTTAGGCCCCGAAATAAAAACGTCTCAATTTTTGTCCAATTTCGGCCAAAATCTAACGAGATCTAAGTTAGCACATGTGAACTTCTTCATTCCAAATTTCTAGTTCATGTCTTCAAATCGTTTTTGCGGTAGAGCGCTTACACACACCCTCAGACATTACCACGAAAATGGTGAAAACATACTCGAGGGACCTTGAAACGTGGAAATCCATTGAAAGCTCGGTCTCGGATTTTCGCACGATTACAATACTTCTTTCCCTCGTTTGTATAAATATAATAAAGTAAACATGGGAGCTCTGAGAAGGGGTTCATGATGAGCTTAGTTTCGAAACGTACCTTTAAAATATTAAAATTCAGAATATCTGCATTATTCATCCACTTAACCTAAAATGACTTCTTCCCCTCTGTTATATTTCTGTAACAGTGTTACTTAACTAGTAAGATAGGTCTCATTCGTATACTCTACTTAAAACTATGTTTCTGGCACATCTAGTGTTTCTAAACTAAATTTTATACTTAGTATATAGAAAATGTATTCACGACATTTACGATTTACATAAACCGTGAAATTTACTCTAATTGATCACAATTCTTCTCTACGGGCCTTCTATAACTGTAAATTTTACATCTACGCACGCTATGTACATACAGTTTTATCCAAATCATTTTTATTTGTATTTATTTTATTTTTTTATTCATGAAACACCAAAAAATTAAGTTTTTACATTTTACGAAGTGTAAATATATAAGTCCAGCTTTGTTATAAAACTTTTTCAAACCTTAATTATATCTCATAAGTACTTTAACAATGTTTTTCGGATTTAATTAAAAGAAAAGAAGAGCATACTAACAGTTTATTAATAAAAAGTCAATACACATAATCAATGATATAATTAGTTATTAATAAGATAAGTGAGGGCGCCGGTAGCGTGCTTGCTTACTGAGCTCAACATCGCGGGTTCGAAACCCGCTCGAGGCCCTTATTTGGGAGGTAAAATAAACTTAAGCACGTTAAGGGACGTAATTGGACGTTAAGGGATGGTCCCGAGCCTGTACGATGTTAGGTACTCGTTGAAGACCCCTCTTAACTAAACGTGAGTAGGCAACATTTAGGACTCTCAAAGTAGAGTCGGGCTCATGTCCACCAGAGCGACGAAAAAGCGTCCTGGTAGTATGCGAAATGACCTTGTAGTTAAAGCCCGGGCATGAGTCATAACAACTAACTATAATCGCACAAAGTATCAAGAATGTAACTATTGAGGGGATACGAAAGCTTGCGAATGTATGATGTTATCCTTTTCTTAAAACAATTCAATCAATTTTGAACATTAATTTTTTTCTTTTTTTTTTTCCTATTCATTTATAGGAACTCTTTGGCAGCAGCATATTATAACAATACGAGTGACAAAAGAGCGCTCTGGTAGTAGGCGATATGACCTTGTAAATACCAAAATGTAATTTTATAGTTAAATACTATATTTTCCCGTCTTTCAGATATATTTTCCCGTCTTTCAGATATATTTTCCCACTTGGTTCAAAATATATTCAAATTTTCCGGTACATTTGTGACAAGTTACTTTCTTTAGAAACCTTTAAAAACAATTTGTTAAAACGATAATAGTTTCTGACAACAGGAACATCAATTCTAAAAAAAACATTACTTTTCAGGAGAGCATTAGAAAAATCAATTAAAATAATAATTTAAAAAAAATACTATTTCCAGAATTTTTAAGATAAAATCGGTAAATATTTGATTTTTTAGCAGCCATCTTTCAACGCCTCATGTGTCTTTTGGCGCCCCCGAGAGGGCGATAGCGCCCACTTTTCGAATCACGGGGTTAGAGCCATTGGATGAGTGGGCGCTAAAATCACACTCATTTTGATTTTATATTAATAACCAATAATATATGATGCACATGCATCTCAGTTTATCTCTAATTACCTCAAAACTGACTTACAAATTCAGGGCATTTATTCCGAAACTTAAAACAACTACTAACAATAAACTAGAATAAAAAATATTAAAATACTACATTAAAATAGAATAAAATATATACAATAGGATTTAAAAAAAAAGATTGGATAGATAATGAGTACAGTTCTGAGCCCCCCCCCCCCAAAAAAAAAAAAAAAATTATGGGAGAGGCGAAGAAGGAGAAGTGAAGGTGATGACGTCAAAAGTCAGTGTTGCCTCGAAGGACCCTCAACAGGACTTGAGGTCCGCATTTCTTCTCATAAAAATTCCATTTCTCTCTCAATACCAACAAATTTCAGTTGTTCAGTTGGGCCATATCTGAAAAAAAAAAAAAAAGTTAAACAGTAACCTCCTAACTCCAGCTTTATTTGATTCATCAGAAGAAAAATCAAGACACACACAGGGTATATATTAAGGGGGTTCCGTACCGATGGTACGTAGTATAGTACTGTATTGACACCATAAGGGCCTATGGTAGTTGTAAAATGATTCTAATACATACGCCCTCCTATTGTCCCCTACGGGCTCAGGTAAAATAAAAATATACACAAGAAACACATTTTGTTTTCACTTTACTTCAGGCTTATGGCGAGCAGGTTCAACATTTTGTTATTTATATGTCGGGGTCATAACTTAATATATTTAGTCAAAATTTCATGTCGCTAACACATATAGTTTAGGAAATATTTTGCTGTGACACGAGAGACGTCAAGAACAAAAGTATTCCGAGAAACCCTAAATAGTGGTCGGAGAATCACCTGCAATGTACTTCCCCAGTTCGCATTATTAGATGTCTTATGAAATATTGAATCCACATATAAAATGTAGTGTCAATATATTGATTATAACGGGAGTTATCATGTTATAATGAATATATTGACACTACATTTTATATGTGGGTAATACATCTAATAATGCAAACTGGGGAAGTACATTGCAGGTGATACTCCGACCACAATTCAGGGTTTCTCGGGGCTATAACGAGGGTTATCATGTTCTAATACATGGAAATACATACACACAAACTGTTTGTTTTTCTTCAGTTTTGGAGTCAGGGATCCGAAATTCAAGTGAAAACTGAATTTCGAACTTTTTACGAAATCCATAACTTCCCCTATACTAGGGGCAGAACTAAACGTTAGCTGATGCGATTTTTTTCATCATAACAGATCTGGGGGTTTGAAAACAAACCTGTAATCAAAGAAGAGTTCTTCACCAGGCTGGATGGCTCTTTTGGCGAAAATCCCAATCCTGTGATCCCCGTTGACCATCATCACCTTGGCGTAACAGTTGGGATTGATCGAATGGTTGGCAAAACGAATTTTGTTTCCTTTCCGGGTTGCATCCACAACAAAATCTAAAATAATAAATTACTAAAATTATATTCTACAAACTCGCAGGCATTCATTTGAGAAATTGACACTAAAAATCCTATTGTAGACTATTATAGCTCAAAAAAATATATAGTTAAAAAACTTTCTTTTTTCTTTTGTTCTAAGTCGGTTTTTTTATTTTATTATTTTTAGTGCTTTATTAAAGACTTTTAATACCCCTTAAAAACAAACTTATATGTATATTGTAGCATGTCTACCCTATAGATAATGCTCAGAACTGGCGATGTCTACGAGAGGATCGCGATCGCTAGGAGCAAAGTATGGGTTGTGTGGTCTTGAATAAACGAGAATTGCATTTGGAAGAGAATGCTCGGAACCAATGATGCCTGCGAGAGAATCGCGATCGCTGGGAGCGGAAAATAAAGAATAATAGAGACACAATGGAAAGGAAGGCAAGATAATTGTCTACATCCGGTGTATAAGGAATAAGCAGTAAAGGTTTTTTTTCTTACTCCAGGTTTTCACACAACTAGAGGCAGATGTTAATTGGTAACATGCGATTGGCTGGAAATAAAATGGGCGGAGTCCGACGACCAATCAAGCCTGGAGAACTGTCCCCTACCACGGTCAGATGCCACTCCCCGTTTTATTCATTCTTCGTTCATATCTTGGTGGATCACCACGTTCCTCTCTTTGTAAAGCCTAGTTTCAGTATGTGAAAGTACTTTCGTCGCTCATGTCTTGGCTGGTCACCACGTTCTTTTTATATTGTACAGTTGAGTTTAAATATGTGAATTAACTTTCTTTGCTCATGTCTTGGTGGATCACCACGTATCTTTTCTATAAGTAATATCAGTTTGAATATGTGAATTAGTCGTAGAGACACACTTTGATTTTGGATGGTGCAAAGTCAGTGGGGGTGTAACTTCTGGTGTGCCCTCGAAACTACGCAGATCTTCAGGGACTATGTGAATAGACGATTTCTACGGGAAGTCCAGAAAGGGTGATCACGCCGTCATTCGCCATGGATATCGTATCGAGGTACCTCGTAATTAAGTTATAATTCAGTCCTTCAGACACACGGCCAAATTATATATATATTCAATTGTTGTTTTGTAAATATGTTCTCATAAAATAAATATGTTAAAGTTATAGGTTTGATTCATTTCATTCCCCCCCACTCATGCTTCTTCTGGTTGACAACAGTAATTAATTATTGTTAATTACTGATGTCAACTAACCGTTAGGATCTTGTAACCGTTCTTCCCGTGGGAGTGCTTTCAGCTATTCAGGCATTGTTTAATTAAAGTCGCGATTTAAATAATTATTAAATTTAATAATTTTTCGATCTCAATTTTATTTATTTTATTAATTACGTGATTTGCACTCACACGAGAGGGAGAAATGGTTTTAATTGGCGCCCGAACAGGGACTTGATTTGTTTATTAATTATGCCAATTAGTATAATTAATGAACCCCACTAATCGGTCCCTTATTAATTAATTAATTTTTTTAATTTAAAAAAAAAAATTTTTTTTTTGCTTTTTAACGTAGATTCCAGCCTATTAGGCCACAATGTTATATTTTCACTTAAAGTCGGTATTTAGAATCAAAACTGAAGAAGGATGGGTGAGGGTAGGGACAATGAATGACATCATTTATTGAAATAATTTTATTTTTTTTTTTTGTTTTTGATTTTTTTTTTATGTAGATTTAGTAGGCATTTATTTTACATATTATAACTATTGTTGTATTGTGATGCCATCTGACAGGTCACCATAGAAATTAGGTTAGCACCAGACCTCCCGTATAATTCATTTAATTGTTTTGATATATATTTCTTATCAGAATGGAAGGGAAAGAGAAGTCGGACTTAGAGCCGATACAGACACGGTCTAGGAAAACTATCCGTACGCCCCCGGAGTCCCCGGTAGAAAATCCTAAATTTGACCTAGAGGCGATGTTTAAGGCCATGCAGGAACAGATAGGACAGCAGGGAAAGGCCATGCAGGAACAGATTTCGGGACTAGGACAACAGGGAAAGGCCATGCAGGAACAGATTTCGGGACTAGGACAACAGGGAAAGGCCATGCAGGAACAGATAGGACAGCAGACTTCGGAGATAAAGGAACAAATTTCGGCAATGGCAAATAATATCAAATCCATTAAACGTAATATGGGTACCGTACAATCTGAATCTAGGCAGGACAATTCAGAAGAGAGATATGATAAGCCTATTTCTAAAGTTAGGGACATGGTAGGTGTCAGTTATCATGAAGTTACAGGTGGGATCGTGTCAGAAACACAGCATCTAGATAAGGAGGTCGAAGAAATAAATTCGAACCAAAATATTATTAGTACCGATTGTGAGAAGAGATTCGCCGATATCTCGAAGAGAATAGATACTGTTTCGGGTCAAACTCAGATCTCAACCCCAAAACAAGATGACCGAATGACATTTACCGTACCCGAAGGACATAGGAATTGGCCTACGAACCAGACTTTTGCTCGCGAACAGCCTAGCAATGTCACCTTCCAAGATGTCTACGTGAAAAATTACGAACGTGGTGAGGTGGCGTTACGTAATAGCGTTTTGGATTTGCCCAACCATTTTGTATTTAAATTCTTACTATTCTGGGAAGGACCTTACCAGATTTTAGACAAGGAAAGTCCTCAAATTTTTATTTTAGGACATCTCGGCAGCGACGTAGCGGAAGGAGGAATCTTTTATATGACATCACAGAAGCCGTGTATTAGCGGATAAATTTACAAGCAGGCTAGAGAAGCGCTAGGGCTCTCTTTGAGATTAACGATCTTACTTCAGCCGAGTTAGGGGGGCGATTATTGCAGACGAGATCGCGGCCCTAGAGTCAGGGAAGAGATTTGTGACGTCTCTATGGGTGTCCATCCCCAGCTATCCCAGGAACAGTTAGACAAAGTCACACACACATAAAACAGACACTATTTTTTATTATTTGGGAATTATTTATTATTTTACACTAACGGCCAACACCTCATTATACAACAACACACAAAGAATCACACATACACATTTATTGGGGACACGGGAATTATTATTTAGTTATTTTTTTTTTGTAAATAGAATAAGGCAGACGGGGACTTTCTGGCACTCCCCTGGGGCTTAACATCGAGCATACCCCCCTTAGTCGAGCTCAAAGATTCCAAAGTGAATCGCCAGGTTGTAAATAGTATAATAAGTTAGGGTTAGTTTTTTTTTTAATTCTAGATATTAAGTTAGGATAATTTTTTGTTCATATATTTAGTAAGAGTATTTTTTTAAATAGTATTAGCAATTTGTTTATGATGTTGGGATAATTTAGTTTAGATAGGTTTGTGGCTTCATTTGAAATTGACATAATTGTAGGACGGGGCAGACGGTATATGGATTGGCCATCCATGGGAATATACCTACGTATTTAAATTGATTAGGAGACGCGGATCTGAGTAGGATGACAGCGAGGCGATGGCACACACATTTGTAGGTAGTCAGGTATGGTAAATGTACTTCCAATTGTATTTGTCTGTTTTGTTTTGTATTTTTAAATAATATTTGTATTAGTATCCGACCGTGTGTATCTATTGAAAATGTCACATTGACCCATATTTTATCTAGTGACCATGATGGGCTATGTTAACCCAATGAGAGCCTTGTAAATATATTTGTAACATATATTCAGGTATGGACCTTACTTATTATGATGCAGTGTCGACCACGGTAGGTCAAATGTCAATTTTGTTATTTTATTTAAGAAATCCTAGGGCAAGGTGCCGAAGCATACATGACTAAAGGGGGAGATATATTATAAACTGGAGGGGATACCCAGAATTGAATATTTAATTATCGTACACACGGAGAAGGGGCCACTCCATTGATGCTTGTAGAATCCATTTAAAGGGGCGGGAGTTTGTTTAATTATTTTTTTTATGCCATGAACTGACTGTTGAACTGAAGAAAGGGTTTCGCTACTTGATTAATGCGGATGCCGGAATTTACATATATTTATGAAACTGAGATGGGATTTGAGTGGGCTTATTTTTCTATTTTATATTTCGTCGTCGTTCCGGCAGAAGGTAAATACCTGTCGAAGGCCTAAGGAGGCATATGGTTAGGGTTTGGTCAACCCAAATTTTTGTTGAAGCGGATTAGGTATATGGGAATTCAGTTGAAACATTGTCGAGGCGTGGGGCCTTTTTGGATGTTTTAACTAGTCAGTGAATGTATGCTAGAAATAGAATCATCGTTATTTGCCAATGGAGAGGGTTAACTCCAAGAAGTACAGCGTAAAGTAAAATCATGCTTTGGTCACGCATGCATAGGCAAGCCATGCCGATTCGAAAGGAAATTTAAAATCATGTTTTGGTCACGCATGATAATGAGGTCGATACCTGAGTATTTGGTTAAGTGTATATGCTCAGTGAACGAGCAAGTGTTAAGTGAAACTAATAAAATATGTGACTTCCAATGGTCATTTAGCCGACATATTTTATTTTAACGGGAACGGGGGATATTGTAGCATGTCTACCCTATAGATAATGCTCAGAACTGGCGATGTCTACGAGAGGATCGCGATCGCTAGGAGCAAAGTATGGGTTGTGTGGTCTTGAATAAACGAGAATTGCATTTGGAAGAGAATGCTCGGAACCAATGATGCCTGCGAGAGAATCGCGATCGCTGGGAGCGGAAAATAAAGAATAATAGAGACACAATGGAAAGGAAGGCAAGATAATTGTCTACATCCGGTGTATAAGGAATAAGCAGTAAAGGTTTTTTTTCTTACTCCAGGTTTTCACACAACTAGAGGCAGATGTTAATTGGTAACATGCGATTGGCTGGAAATAAAATGGGCGGAGTCCGACGACCAATCAAGCCTGGAGAACTGTCCCCTACCACGGTCAGATGCCACTCCCCGTTTTATTCATTCTTCGTTCATATCTTGGTGGATCACCACGTTCCTCTCTTTGTAAAGCCTAGTTTCAGTATGTGAAAGTACTTTCGTCGCTCATGTCTTGGCTGGTCACCACGTTCTTTTTATATTGTACAGTTGAGTTTAAATATGTGAATTAACTTTCTTTGCTCATGTCTTGGTGGATCACCACGTATCTTTTCTATAAGTAATATCAGTTTGAATATGTGAATTAGTCGTAGAGACACACTTTGATTTTGGATGGTGCAAAGTCAGTGGGGGTGTAACTTCTGGTGTGCCCTCGAAACTACGCAGATCTTCAGGGACTATGTGAATAGACGATTTCTACGGGAAGTCCAGAAAGGGTGATCACGCCGTCATTCGCCATGGATATCGTATCGAGGTACCTCGTAATTAAGTTATAATTCAGTCCTTCAGACACACGGCCAAATTATATATATATTCAATTGTTGTTTTGTAAATATGTTCTCATAAAATAAATATGTTAAAGTTATAGGTTTGATTCATTTCATTCCCCCCCACTCATGCTTCTTCTGGTTGACAACAGTAATTAATTATTGTTAATTACTGATGTCAACTAACCGTTAGGATCTTGTAACCGTTCTTCCCGTGGGAGTGCTTTCAGCTATTCAGGCATTGTTTAATTAAAGTCGCGATTTAAATAATTATTAAATTTAATAATTTTTCGATCTCAATTTTATTTATTTTATTAATTACGTGATTTGCACTCACACGAGAGGGAGAAATGGTTTTAATATACACAATACATATATTTTTGAAATTGTCTTTTTGTTTTGTCCAAGTTGATGGGTTATGTTGACTTTTGATTTTTAGAGTATGAAAATATGGCAGCTAGATACCGACAATTTGTTTCTTCGGGGATGCCACCCACCCTTTGTGCCTCGGGAGATTACAACGAATCAAATAACATATATAATTTATTAAAATAGGTCCAGCTGTTTTCTCTTCCTCACTTAGTGAAAGTTTAATTCAATCATGTCTATAAATACAAAGAGAAATATGACATTTCCTAGTTACCATTGTTGAGGTTGAAGAGGAAGGAGCACATGTACTTGTCGTAGACCTTGCCCCTGCGGTCCGCCTCATCCTGCGAGATGATCTCCCCGCAGTACTCGGAGATGAACTCATTCTTCTGAGCAGACTCCTTCAGGAAGATGCCCCATCCGGCCACATCCGAGGGGGCCATCAACAGGTGCTTGTCTGAAAAAAAAATCACACATTTTTGTCAATATCCGAGACAGTGTAAATTCGGTGATCTAATTAGCAAGAAAACAACATTTTCGTAAACCAAAAGCGGAACAATTTTTATACATGAGAAAATATAGAAATCAAATATAACAACCATAATTAATACCTTTTATATAAACTAGAAACACATGTTTTTTTTTTTCAATTAAAAATTAATATCAAAAGTTAAAATCAGCCGTATATATTCGGCGCGACAGACCGGTGCGCGGGACATACAAAAACAGACTGAGAGCCTGTGGATCAAAATGATGAACCTCGCTTAGCTCTGCCAATAATTTTTTTTTTTTAATTTTTGTAAAAGTTGTGCTTTTGACAGTGGTTCATTTTGCATCACGACCATTGAAGTAATTTTCTCAAAAACTCGCTTATCTGCGAAAATATGTAATATATTAAATTCTTACATAAGGAATCTCTTTTTTTTTTTTTTGTTGTTTTTGTTTAAAAGATCAGTTTCTCTATTCAGACAGGAAAAATGAAGATCTATTTTTCCAACACGCTGAGCGCCCTCAAGATAACATATGTTTGGGGTTTACTTGGCCAACTGATTAAAAATCGTTGAGATTAATTATTAATCACCTATATTAATACAGCACTGAATAACACCTATATATCTTACACGAAACATACCGAAACAACTCCTCAATTATCATACAAAACAAAAAGCTAAATGGTGCCTCAAAACAAAGGTAGCGAAATGAAGGTTCCCGCTAAGGCTGGTTTAAAGCATTTTTGTTCCAACCTTTGTTTGGGCCTTAACATGAGGTCAAATTTCTCTTGAAAATGGCTGAATGTTTATTCACGAAACCTGCAAGATATATCCAGGAGGGCCCAACATACATTTTATATTTTAAGCTAAATGCCATTCAAAAAAGTTAATTTGAGAGAAGGCTAATGGGTGGGTGGATTCAATTTTTTTGAAGTGAAGGGGGGGGAGAGGAGGGGGGGGGATTTATTCTTTGAAAATTTTCCTTCGGATGGCCGTAAAAAGGAAAGGGTGATTCTTTGCTCGATTTGTCAGTCTCCTTCCCCCAACCGAGAGTTTATATATCGTGGGTGTACTGCCAAAAGTCAAATGTGTATTGTTGGTAAATTAAATTTTTAGACACTATTAACTGTATAGATTTTGATCTAAAAGATTCGGTAATTTTTGACCCATGTTAGAAAGTTATGATCAGCTACGTATTAGGACTTGGGCTTTTTTTTCCCATAAAGGTAACATGACTTGGACACATTATCTCAATTTGGCCAATTTTTGACTTGGTCACTTTTGGCAGTACACCCACGATATGTATATTTGATAAAACCAACTAAGAAATAAGACGGAGAGTTGTTTTTCGTAATGTGTGATGAATAGTATTTAAGTTTTATGTTATCTAAGGAGGAGAAAAAAAGTAGTCCTCTTCACATAGAAGATATTCATTTTGGGTGAGCCTTTCAGTTGTTATACCATCCTCAGACCCTTATTACATATGATAAAATATAAACAATTATTAGAAATTCAAACTGTAAGAAGCATGAATCAGTCAAATTGAAGAAGTGTTTCTGTCAAGAAAAATATATATTTTTTCACCGACAGATCTTTGTCATGAACTCATATTGGCTAATTTCTCAAAAATTATTTTTATTTATCCATTTTTTATTCCCCTATTGGAGGAATGGACAATGATTGTATCCAGTTGTTGAGATGAATATAGTATTCATGTTGTGGCTGTTTTCAGCCGTATTGTATAGAATTGACCAATCTACCCCTCCTCATCGTGTCATATGGAGATAACAATGAGATAGCGAGAACTTACGAAGGGCCCTCTGAACGCTGACATTCTTGCAGGTGATCCTGTTGACGTCGAAGTCATCAGCGCCACAGGTCTGACAGAGATCCGGGTCGCACTCCCGCACTGCCAGGTAACAGGGACACTGCTTTGTGTTACACTGGGCCTTACACCGGCACCCGGGGAAACGATTCTGACCTGAGAACACACATAAAAATTACATAACATAGTGTATCTACATAACCAGGAAAATATGAGAGACAAGGAGCAAAATAAGGAAATCTAGATCCATCCAACTGTGCTAAACCTAAGCTAAAACTTTACTTCCAAGCCCCTCATATAATAAATGCATTAATGATTACTTTACTCAAGTCGACTTGAAATTAACGGAAGGATTGTAGTCGACAGATTGGGAATAGGCGAGTCTGTCACTACCGTGCATCCAGAAAACATGAGCCAGAACCCGACCAGCGAACTAACTAGCACTGGGCGGCTTATAGTCCCATTGAAGGCCCCCTTCTTCCACCCCTACAACTCATGACTCCCCATCTCTATATCTCAGGGTTCCCAGTTCATTGTTTCCCAGGCAAACGGCATATCACACATTTTGACATTTTCAAGGAGTACAATACAGAATATTTACAGAGAGCGCCGGTAGTTCAGTGGAAAGCGAGCTTGCTTATTGAGTTCAAGATTCCGGGTTCGAAACCCGGCCGAGGCCCTTAGGTTTTTTATATGGGAGATGAAAAAACTTTGAGCATGCCGTCCTTCAGATGGGACGTTAAGCGATGGTCCGAGCCTGTACGATGTCAGGTACTCGATAAAGACTTCTAGCCTAGGAGAATTAACCTAGGTGGGCAACATTTCGAACTCTCATAGTAGACCGCTCAACCCGGGCATGAGTCATGATAACTAACCAGAATATTCACATTATTTTCTACTAAGTACGCAAAACTGGCATTGTTTTTAACAATCTGAGAACTCATAAATGATAAGATGTTGTCTTCCCACTGTTCATTTTATAACGAGTATAGGTTTTCGTACAATACAGTGTCATATCTCAATTTAGTGCCATGTTTCACACTTCACCTCTAAGTGTTGGTCCGAACTAAATGATGTATATGAAAATAAAGTAGTAGGAAGACAACTACTTGTTTGAAGAACTGGACTTTTCTCTGTAAACAGGTTTAGGGAGAAGAAAGAACCTGATATTCTGTTGTGGACCTGGGCTGTACCTACGTCATTTACTATAACAAAACAGAAGGTTATATACTACTAGGGAGGACTCACAGTCGATGCTGCACTGACAGAACTTCTCGCAGAAGTTGTGCGTGGCCTGGCAAGGACAGAGCACGTCACACACTTTAGTCTCAGGATGGTCGCAAGGCGTGTAGTTGTGCACATGGTTGCTACCCTCCTTCTTCATAGAGTTCTTCCGACAATGGACAGACCATAGACGGTGTTTCTTCTTCTTCTTCCGGGGAGGGGTGTACTCTCGCATCTCGGCGTCAAAGTGGCACACCGAGGGGTCTTTCTGGGCGAAGAAATACACCTGCAGGAAACAAAAAAAAATTAAAATAAATTAATTTCATTGGAGGAAATCTCAGTATTTTTGCTACCCTTATACCTCAGATGAATCATTGCACTTCCCCAACTCCTTTTAACCTTTTAGATGTTAGTAAAATTATCCATCCTATAGAATTTTTTTAGTTAAAATTATAGGTGATTGGCTATTTCTTAAGCTATAAAGTTACCTGCTGGCACGTTTTGGTGAGCATGATCTGAGAGATGGCGCAGTAGTTCCTCAAGAAGACCTTGTAGAGGGCTCTGAAGAGGGATTGATCAGATCCGGTCCATTCCTTACTGTCCTCACCGGGCGATCTGAGGCTGAACAGACTGCACATGGGCTCCTCTCCCTCGCTCCCCTCTCCTTTACCTTCTGGACAACATCATCTACATTAGCAACATCAGGTCCAATTAGTTACCGATATCATTTTATTCTACTAATGGTATGGTACCCACCTTTGCTGTCGTTACTGTCTTCCGAGCTGGCTTCATTCCCTGAGTCGACAGAGGTCTGTTTCCTCACCTTCCTGGGGCCACCCCCACCACTGCTCTTCTCTTCTTGGTCTACCCCCACTACTGCCCCTGGCTGCTTCACTCCAGCACCACCTCCGGAGCTACCACCAACCTTTCCACCACCCCCACCATGTTGCGACCCACTATCCTCGTCCAATTTGGCCGCCTCAAGCTCCGCCGCTTCCTCACGACTTTTTTCTGCTAGTTTCTCTTTTACACCGTCCTAAAAAACCAAAACAAAAAACATTAAAATATCTCTAGTAGGTATTTATTTTAATTTTTGTGGATTCCTTGAGTTCTAAACCGTAAAAGGTTCAGATCCAGGGGTCATATAACATCCATACCGAAACATTCATGATAATCAAATTGTAAAGTTTTAGTCTAACAAAAGATGACCTCTGGGTAGCCTAAACCCCATAAAAAGGAGATGAATCGCCGACCATTTACTTCCCCAGCTCTAATTGTACTCCCCCCCACTAAACCCTTCTTCTCCTTTGACCGATTTGGCTGATTATCACAACACATAACATTTTATGCCGAAATGTTTACTATTTTTCTAGTTTTTGGGTGTTTTAAGCCCCCCACTCTCTCTCAGAATGAAAATTAATAATTGACCTGATCATGAGCTTTTGCCAAAATATTTCATTATATTCTATCGGCAGTTATTAGAGTTTTGCAGTTAAGCCCCACATAATTCCACATAGAATTTTTGTATGATAACACTTCCCCTATGTAGGGAAGTAAAAATTTGTCGGAAACTAAGAGAATCGCACTTATAAAAATTATAAAATGCGGAATTGTTCTGAAAAATAATTTTTACTTATATTTAAAAATTTGTTTGAAATTTCTTAGAGATAAGGTTTTAGAGCAAGTCGCATAAACTCATTATAATAAACAAATTCTAAACTTCATGCAAATAAGACAAAGATATGTGCAAGAAAAGTGTATATAGGGTTGCCAACGCTGAATATAGTCCATTCATTTCTATACTAGTTTCGTACATGGCACTGTTTGTTTACAGCCGGTCTTGCAAGCAATACCAACTTGAGAACTCTTCAAGTGGCCCAAAACAAATGCCTTAGATTGGTTGGTAGCTACTCGAGGGACACCTCCATCCTCCAAATCCATGAAGACCTAAATGTTGAGCTCCTACTGGACTACATAATAAGTGTCAATAAACACTTTTTACTTAAGTGTGACACAAATCAAAACTTTTGGTAAAGAAAATGGGGAAAACTCAGGGAGGGAAACACAAACATATCCGTTCACGATTTTATATTATAATCTCAGTTTTTGAATGTTTATTAATATATTTTCTATTCATTTCAGTTACTTGTGTTTTTCTTTTTTCTTTAAGTTTTTTAAAATTTACTCTTAAGCAGTAGCATTGTTCTTAATTTAACTGATTATTTTTGATTTGTATTTAGTGTATAAGGGTAATGGTTAAGGAACCTTATTGTACAATTGTACCTCTGTAAATGCGACTGTTATAATAGACTCTTCTTCTGTTTGTTTACAGCTGACTTAATTCAATTTGACAAATTGTATATAGTTGGTTTTGATCTGAACATGTGGAAGTAGTCTTTTCACCTTTGATCCTAACTTTTTACAAATAAAGTGATTCCTTTCAGTACTTTTTCTACAATAACTTCTTGCCTCAGATAGTCCATTGTAAAAATATGAAACTATGGTCCTAACAGTTCATGAAACTATGGTCATTGTTCTAACTAAATATCATTGTTTTGCGCCAGCAAATATATTTCTTTTATTTCAATTGTTTGTTTTGTGACTATTTTATAAACTCTAGTGAGTATTTTCATTAATATAAAAACATGCCCTCTTCACCGCCACTACCACAACTGTGACGTCCTGTCTCCACATCCAGACCCATTTGCTGAGTGTTTGGAGGGAACTGTATACTCAAGGGTGTCTCCCACCGATGTCTACTTTAAGTATCTCTATAAGTACATATTTACATTATTGGCCAATAACTGTTAACATACCTGCGCAAACAAGATGAACTATATAATTTTAATGAACAATTTAATGAAAAACAGTTTTATTTTATGTTTTTTTTTTATGAACACTATTTATTTATGTATCATTCTAAATGTACCGAATATATATTTTTACATTCCATTTGTTCATTTCTCTTTATTTTCTTTATATTGAGACCGGAATGTTAAACTCCTCCCAAGTTCAACAATTATAACAATTTGAAAAAGTGATATAATAACACACATAAATAAATGCATGAATGGTTGCCAGGGCAACTCGCGAAAGTAAGAGAATTCTTTTCGATAAAGGGGCTTCGGTAGCTCAGTGGTATGCGTGCTTGACTTCTGAGCTCAAGGTCGTGGGTTCGTAACCCGACCGAGGCCCTTAGTTTATTTTATCTGGGAGGTAAAATAAACTTAAGCACGCCGTCCTTCGGATGGGACGTTAAGCGATGGTCCCGAGCCTGTACGATGTCAGGTACTCGTTAAAGACCCCTACCCTAGATGAATAAAAATTTAGGGTAGGCAAAATTTAGGACTCCCACAGTAGAGTCGGGCTCATGTCCACCAGAGTGACGAAAGAGCGCTCTGGTAGTAGGCGATATGACCTAGTTGTTAAAGCCCGGGCATGAGTCATAAAACCTAACCTAACCTCTTTTCGATAAAAAGTGGAGATAGGTGACCTTAATTCTAACAGCCTCAAATTATTACAACTAAAAGTACTGTTATTGATGTATGCTCGTATTGGTTACCAGATGCATGTAGCAGTCAGGGCCACAGGGCTCCGAGAAGGGCTTCAGTTCAGGGCCCTTCCTCCTTTTCAGGTTGGGGGCTGTGTGGTGCACTACAGACAATAACATAATAATAATATTGCAGATACTTCATTTTTATATTATTCAACTAATATAATCTAAGAATGTACAAGACAAGGTGTCCCATCCGTTTCTTATTTAACAAAAAGTCCACTATACCCGCTTCCAATAAAGGAAAAAAAAAGAAATACTTACAATGTAGGAAGCAGTCATACTTGAAGCAGCGTCTACAGAACAAAGTGTGGAAGGAATGAAGTGACTTCTCCCTCTGAACGGACTGTGCAATGGGACCGTCCATGTTGGGAGTGCACTGGGGAGGGAGGATGTTGGGGTCCAGACGGACTGTCAGCTCCATATATCTAGAGAGAGGATCACAACTTACTAGATGTCTGGTTCGTGCAGACAAAACAGAGCTTGGGCATCCTCGGGCCATGACTTGACATGAACAAAAAGACCGACTTTTATGATCTCCGGACAAAAATAACTCGTTTTGCTCTGTTTTTTACTAGTCATCCATACTTCGGATTAATGTATATGTGCTCTAGACAGCATGAAAGGTAAATCATAACCTTCTAAAGTCGGTTATATTATACTGTCTGAGGTAAAAACTGAACCCAAAACCAGATCCATTATTTACCTTCCCTCTATACAATTGCACAATAATTTTTGAGACAACAAATGAACAATAGAAAAAAAAAAAAAAAAAGAACTTTAAAAGATAATCCTACAATACCAAAAAGACACTTCCGGAAGAGTTATGAAAAATATCTAACTAATGTATTTATTAATATTAATGTGCTCATAGATTTTCAAGTATTTATTAATTTTTTAATAGTAGACTAATAAGGTTTTCTCAGATACATGGGGATCAATTCAGCCAATCAATAAGTAACGAATTGGAATGGATGGATTACACAATTTCAGCTTCGACATAGAACCATCCATGTGGTGTTTTTCACGTCAATTTCTGTTGTCTTCTCTGAACGTACTCTATCTATCTCGTCTCAATTTAGTACAAATGTCTCTCGTTTAACGGCGACGCGAGCCGGTCGTTCCAGAGGGGCGGAGTTGTATAATGACATGAAAGTGACTTACTTCTCCTTAAGCTCCTCCGAAGTTCCGAGGTCAGGGAACATGTTGGAGATGCCCTCGAAAATGACCGAGGCTGGGAAGGGCTTATCTTCCCCCGAGTTGGCGGCGTAGGCAGGCCAGGACGAACCCCCTCCACTCTCTTTCCTCTTGTCCTTCTCCTTCTCCTTGCCTCCTTCCTCTCCTCCGTCCTCCTTCCCAGTACTGCCTCCTTCCTCCTAGGAAAACAACAACATATAATTATAAATCTGGTCTTAACTATTTTATGTTTTTTCTTCCTCTCAAATCCACGAGGAAAAGTGCCCTAAATCAATTTTGGTCCATTTTGAGTTATATATATATTAGCGAAATAAATACATCTAGAACGACCATCCTATAGTTCTGCAATTAAGATAAGGCAAGAAGGGAGCCATAGGCGGAGGGAGCAGACGGTTCCTCTTCCAATTCATTCTCATCGGATGAGTAGAGGCGGCCGTATATAAGTTGTATATATTATATGTATAAGAACAATATCTATAATATGTAAATAAATAACATTATAGAGGTCGCAGGTAGTTCAGAGGTGGCGTGCTAGATTACTGAACTTGGATCACTTGGCGTTCAAAACTCTTAGGTTTTTTTATCTCCAAGGTAAAAACCCCTTGAGCACGCCGTCCTTCGGAAGGCAAATACGCGATGAACCCGAGCCTGTGGGATGTCAGGTATTCGTTAAAGACCCCTATCCAATCTGAATAAGCCTAGGTAGTCCAGTTCATGTCCACCAGAGCGACAAAAGAGCGCTATGGTAGTAGGCGATATGACGATATCATAAACATGTGAATAACTGTACAAGAAACAATGTTATTCATTGTGAAACTACTAAAACTGCTATTCAGAAAGATTAGCAGGATAACTCAGAATTTAGAAGGGGTTACCCATTAAAGACAAAATAAAAACAAACGAAACTTAAAAAATAAACATATTTTGAAATTATACATAATGTTCTTGTTATTGTACTGTTGGTTATTCACAACCAACTAAGATCTTTGTTATATTCTGTTAGGCCCTGAAAAAGAAAATAAATAGTTTCTGAAACGTTGACCAAATTCTGACTTAACTTCTTTATACAGAACCTTGATTTCCTTCAACATTCAACATTCGTAGATACAATGTCGTTTCTATCCATCACACATTACCACAGGATACTTTTCGATTTAAATTTATTATAAATAAATTAAATGAATATATAATAATAATAATTTTGGGTAGTGTTACCTGATCCTTGATCTGGTACTGTGTGAGTGCGTTGACCAGTTCCACAAATATGGCATCGTCAATGAAGCCCGTCTCTCGCTCTCCATGTACCTTCCCGTCATAGTTCTTTATCAGCTCCTCTATAAAGGTGCCATCCTGGTCCAGGATCTCGTCCCCCATGTAGGGGATGTTGTGAAGAACTGTCTCGTCTTCAACCTACAACATAACCATAACATCATTGTTAAAACAAACACCATTATGTTCCGTGTGTTGGGCTTATTATGCGTGGAATATTCTTTCTTAATATAAAAAAACATTAGGGAATATTTCGTGTATTTATAGTTTTTACTTTCTTTATTACATCAGTAAACTGATGTAGATAATAAATATTCATTAAAATAAGAGGACAGAATAAAAAAATATTCTGTTCGTTAGACGTAAGAGTTGGTGCACAATTTTCCCTAAGACCCCCTATTTCAGGTAACTAAACATGGGAAGGCAACATTTAAGATTCCCAGTGCAGAGTCGGGCTCAGGTCCACCAGAGTGACGAAAGAGCGCTCTGGTAGTAGGCGATATGACTTCGTAGTTAAAAAGTAAGCCAGAATAACTAAATAATAAACATGGCTTTACTCATTTAATGACCCAAATCATTTCTAAGTAAAATATTGCACTATGATTCGAGGGTGAAGATGTGGAAATATAAATATCCACAAACTATCAAACAAAAATGTTACTGTGATGAACGTTGTGCTGTCATATTGTGTAAACAGGAACAGGTATACTTTACATATACACATATATTTTTATGGAATCAGACAATATAAATGTTAACAAGAACATTTAAGTCAAACTGTGCAAAGAGGATATTATTTTAGGAAGACTAAAACAGTATAATTTACCGCTCACTTTTTATTGTTTTAATGACAGATGAGTTTAATTAGATCACAACGTAACAAAATATTTATTCAATCACGTCAATGTTTTGTAAAACACTGTAAATGTAAAAACATTGGAGACATGTTTCTTAATTTTTGTCAAATGAATGAAGCTTGAGATTGCCAAAAATACAATAAGAATTGCCCTCAGATTAATTCTCGAGTGAACGGTCATAATTAATCATTTCATGTAAATAAAAAGTTTACTTGGGAAAAAAAACAATCGAAGACTCAAGAGTTTGTTTATGGAACATCAAACATTCAACGACAGGCCTACTATTGATTGTATACAAAACGTACACTTTACTGATTCTAAGATTAGCACACATTTCATTTTATTTGCTATCAGAATAACGATTATTATTTTTTATAATAAGATGAATCGTTAGGGGTAAATTTCTCAGTTGCGGACAATGTTTCTACATGAAAATAATACTTTAAGATCTGTTTCCTTGTCATCATGTTTTTCTCCATGAGAATGTCCAAACTCTTACTTACCATAAAGTTTTGTTGTATCGGTGCCCATGTGTACATAGTAGGAATGGGTGTGATTGCATCCAATATTTTAACTTTGCGGACCTGTCCCTTGCCATCGTTTGAGACAACATGGTAGTCCCTCATCACACGGGAATGTGGTTCTTGGTGAGGGCGATAATCCCATATTCCGATTCCTTCCAGAGTCTTTTTATGTTCACCTGACAAATCACCTAGGATAAAACAATTTAACATAGAATAAAACATCAAGGTGGAAAAAAAGTCACACAAGCAAATCAGAAATACTTTACAACATTTACTTATCATCTGTTGCCTCTCGTTATTCCATGATACTTTAATTTCATCAGCTCTTTTGAATCTTTTAACTTGACGAAGCCTCATATACTCGGCTCTGACACGTTTTTTCCATTCCGCAGTAACTCGAACTTTATTCGAAGACATTATACAAACAGAAACTTCTCCACATCTGTTTGTAAATGTGAAAAAATAGTTAAAAAGGATAACAAAGAAGACACATCAAATATTTCTACACAAGGAAAATAAAAGAAAATAATGAAGATTCAAAACCCATCAAAACTACAATTTGATTAGGAATCAGAAATGAAGGCGGTTAAACAACAAAACATCTGGGGGGGTTATTAAAATCATTTCGATTGCATCAAAATCGAGAATTTCCGACAGAAACAGAATAATCAGAATGGACACTGCTGTAGAACTTTTGGTTATATCAC
Source organism: Aradus depressus (assembly GCA_963662175.1). Lineage (NCBI taxonomy): Eukaryota > Metazoa > Arthropoda > Insecta > Hemiptera > Aradidae > Aradus > Aradus depressus. The sequence continues at coordinate 49,845,565 of OY759214.1, read as the reverse complement.
GTATACACCTACCATTGCTAGCGCTTCATGCGGAACTGAATCAAACTAAAAGTGAATTACAGGAAATTCAAATAGATAATTCTTAAGAAATGGACAGCAATACCTAATGTTGTTTAATTACTACTCAATAATATAATATACTAGCAGTATTACCCGGCGTTGCCCGGGGAACTTCGACTTTTTTCCATAATATCTCTCATGCGATTCCTACGCATTTCTTCGACAGTACATTCACGACTGCAGTTTTCAATTATTCACATGGAATTAGATACGTATATAGTCAAACCACGGAAAAAGACAATCTGGTTGCTGCCTATCTACCGATATTGATACTTTAAACACCCACCTGAATTCTACAGTTCTGTCTTGACAATATTAGTTCAAATAAAAACTTATTTTATCTTTCATGTGGCGTCAATGATCTCGGAATCGTGAGTCGGAAATCTGGACTGTGCTCTTAGTTGTGTTAACTGGGAGATGAAAAAAATAATCTTGAGCACGTCATCTTTCGGACCAGTGATGGTGACGAACTTGTTAGACGTCAGATACTCGTTAAAGACTCTTAGCCAAAGTAACTGGGAAGTGATATAACCCTGAGCACGCTGTCCCTCGTAGTTGAAGCCCGGACAAGAGTCAAAATACCTATGTTCCTAACTTACTGTTAACTATCATCATTTTTGGTCAATAGCTATCCACCAACATTGCTGCCTTAACCTTGAGCACGTTGTCCTTCGGATGGAATGGTAGGCGATGATCCAGGACCTTGTCGAAAACCAGGTACTCGATAATTAGTCATACGTTATGTTACTAAACCTGGGTAGTTAAATTTCCGTCTGCCTCTGTACAGCCGGCGGGAAGTCCATGGTGTCCTAGGGTGGACGCCATGTTGCTTGATTGGAAGGTTCATTATGCGATTATATCGACGGCAGGATTCGGGGAATCCGCAACTCCCCTGTCGACTTAGCCTCTGTTGAACAAGACGACCTCACATCCACGTTGTCCACCGCTGGAAACTACTAGGGAGTAGGCAGACGAGGCAACGTCGGTCAGGGTTGCCTTGGCGTAGGATCGCACGGGCTCTCTGGTTGCCCTGCGGAAGGGGCACAAGAATACTTTTCCCGCCTGGTCCTCCCGTGTCGTACGAGCCGACTAAGAGGCCACGTAGCCCTGGAGAGGGGGCTTAGATTCAAGAATACTTCTCCCGCCTGGTCCTCCCGTGTCGTATAAGCCGACTAAGAGGCTACTCCGGTGCGAGTATAACCACCGCAGGAATGGAGGATCTTCGGACTTCCCTCCTCTTTGGTGCGGGTCAAGCACCCGACGTCGGCTCACCGCTAGGCACCGGTTGAGTTGTTCGTCGTTATAAGCCTGGAGAATGGGGCTTTAGAATTTTTTTTAGTTGGTTGACCTCACTTAAGCGGCGGTACACAGGCTCCCGCCCAAACCCCTCCGCAGTAAAAGCCGTCCAATAAAAAATTGCGTCCTACTGTTTAATTGGCATCCTACCATAAAGGAAGTATCCATTCAATTACTGTCCACTACCCACCACCCGGCTCAGACCCCAGCAACAGAAGTAGCCAGATGACTGGCGTTCCGCGCTGGAGCCTGCAACAACAGCCACTACGAAACCAACCACAGTTGGTGGGGCCGCTTGGAAAGCAACCAACCCCGTAGTACCATTGTGGCAAGCCTTGAGGTCCGGAATGGTAGCGAACCCCTACGGTTTTCCACCAACAGGGTGAGACAGAAAACTGAGTCGATCAACATGATGATGAATGGGCCCCGTACCTAGACAACATGCACCTTGTACTTAGCACTTGATCAACTAAAGAGAAGAGAAGAGCAAAGAACGGGCACATGTCGGATGATAGAACTCCCACCAGAGTGAGCGGTATTAAGGCGCCCGCCCCATACCAATCCTTGCAATCGCCTCGTACGATACGTTCAGACCACCTGGGGTCTCAATTCAAAAATCCCAATAATTGGTTACATGTTAATTTAATTTAATGCTGTACATATAAGTTCATATGCAATTTCTCGTATCTGTAGTCGTTTTAGACCAAATTGAAAAATAAAAGAAAATAGACATTCCTATAGCATCATTGGAGTATAATTTCGTACTTAATTTGCTTTTCTCATTCTACGAAAAAGTCAGGTCCTACCCCCTTATCTTTTCAAGCTAAAAATTTTGGTATTTTCAACATTTCTAATATCTCTCACAGTTTTCGATTTTTTTGAGAAAACTGATTTTTGTCTATCATATTCCAAGATGTCGTCTGAGATCTTTAAGACTCAGCTTGTGCCTCGACGTTTATTGTACCCCACATGTTCGTTACATGTTTATTACATTTCATCCGGGTAGACAGACTGGCAATATTGAGTTATGATATTTCAATATGATGAAATTTCGCTTGGAGCTCTTACTATCCAATATACTTTAATAATAACGAAACCTTATTCCTAATGCAGATTATGTCGAAACTTTCTACATAGCAATTTCGAAAAATTCGAAACAATCCATCTGAAAGGTTATCTTAGAACTCGGTTTAACTTATGGATTTATCACTAAATATTGGAGCACGCCCAATGCATTTTTACATCTTGGTTTGGGTTTAAAACTAACCTTCACTACTATCAACCCGCCAAACGCCTCACGCCTAGTCAACATTACAACTTTGTGCATTTAATTTTTGTGTCTTATTTCTTTTCTTATTTTCCTGGAGCTAAAAGGCCTTACAAAATGAGTAAAGCACATCCTCCCGAATTGAAGAAATTTATGGACAAAAAATTGAACATCAAACTCAACGGGGGAAGAAATGTTATTGGCATTTTACGAGGTAAATAATATATTTTCTATTTTACAATAGTTAATATTTAATTTGTTCGATTACCTCCAGCTTCCTTTTGTTAATGTAGATAAATAATTTATGGTTTCCAGATTTAGTTTGTGAAGATCCATTCTAGGAATAGATAATTAAAATACACAATTTCTTTGTCAAACTTCACTATATATTCTCAAATACTCAACTAGTTTCGCCGTGTTAAGGCATTATCAAGAGTCACTTACAAACGTTTGTAAATGACTCTTGATAATGCCTTAACATGGCGAAACTAGTTGAGTATTTGAGAATATATAGTGAAGTTTGACAAAAAAATTGTGTATTTTAATTATCTATTCCTAATGTAGATAACTTTTAATCGACTTTGGGTTATTTAAGTCTACTTTTTGGACATATGACGTTGCACTTCAAATTTTTTATAATTCACTTGAAATTAATTTATGAAAAAGGTTTTATTACATTTGAATGAGGTCTCATTCTATTTGTGGTTATTTATCGGATATTAATTCCTGAATGTTTATGAAATTTGTACTGCTACATCATCTCAAAAACTAATTGTTCAACTTACTGTTGAGTGTGAGATTACAGCCTTCCTGGTGTAGTTTCATTGTTTTCTAATATACCTATAAATGTTAGTAGTTTTATTTCTTGCAACTCAATAAATAACTAACAAAAATCTAATATATATATATTTTTTTTGTCCGAATGTTGAATGCTCTCTATATACTCCTAAATCCTTATACTAAATTTTGTGTCGATAAATTCATTACATCGGCAGTTATCAGGATTTTTGAATTTAGTCCCCATCCCTGAACCCCCCTTCCCTTCTGCCGATATCGCTAAAAATTAATAAGTGTTTTCCTTATGGAGTTTTGAATCTACATATAACATTTTGTACCGATACATTCATTCTATCGGCAGTTATTAGAGTTTTTGTATTGTGTCCTCCCTTATCCCCCCTTCCATTTGGTCGTTTTGGCTGAAAATCAATAGGTATCGTCATTAGAGGGTTCTGGATTCTCATATAAAAGTTTATTGGGAGTTCTCATGTTCTCGGACACACGTAGACAGTCAGTTATGAAATTTCGTTGAAAACTCCGCATCGAACATTTGACCGATTAGATAACTTCCCCTATACTTAGGTAAGTAAACCAGCATTAATTATGCATCATTCATTAAATAAAACAAACTAAGATTTAGTTTATAACTAAACCTGACAATGATGTAATCTCTAAACTGGTAGTATTTGAATACAATTTTCGTTGAATACGTAGACTATATATCGAAAATAAGTTTTTTTAATTTATCTAGAATAGGTATTTTTTCAGTGAATGCTTATGGTCAAACATGCGACTTCTACATGTAACGATACTGTTTTTTTTGTGTTGTCAGGTTTTGACCCCTTCATGAACATGGTAGTGGACGAATCTCTGGAGGAGAAGAAGGACGGGACCAGGAAGCCTATCGGCATGGTGGTGATCCGAGGGAACAGTGTCATCATGGTGGAGGCTCTAGAGAGAGTCTAGCCTGCCCCCAGGCCCCTTTCTCAAGGGTGCCCCGGGGCCTACTTTTCAAGTTTTATTTACAGACTTTATACTTCCGTTTGTTATTAATTTATCAATGCTCCGGATGGCTGGACCACATCTTGTGTTTTTTTTTCTTTTCTTGTTATCCAATTTAATTATATTTGTAATCAGTGATGGACATGAATACATCTATGTATCGCAAGTTTTTCAAGCATCACTTTTTTTTTTTTTTCGGCCCTTGAGACATACATTAGTTAAATCTGGAGAAATCCCAGAACTTCCCATTCGCCAGCGTTTTCAAATAGGGGCGGGGATAGTTTGTATCTTCTGTATCTTCCAATTGCTTATAAATAAAGATTATTGTTTAATAATTATTGTTTAATAATTATTGTTTCTTTCAGTAATTATGTAAATATAGTATCACTAACTAAACATCAGAATAACCTCCTTCATATGAAATCCCGAATCTTTTTGAACGGATGGATGTGGAAGCATAAGTGAATGTTAGAACACTCCCAATATACTTACATCTGTTTAATACGAAGATGGCTGATGTAGTGAGAAGTGATTATTTCAGAGGTTGTCCAGTGCCGGATTAAGCGAATAGGAGGCCCTGGGCCATTAAAATTTTTGGGGTCCCCCCTTTTTTTACAAACTGCAATAAAATGTTTATTTATGCATTTAACAATGGATTTATATTATTTCTAAGGTATAAACATGAAATAAATTTTATTTTTTGTTAAAGTATATATTCTTTTCAGAACTAAAATTACAAAAACATGTTATAAACAATATCAATTTATAATATAAACGTTGATATAAGATTTGTCTTTAAAAATCTTTCTTTCTACACTTGAGGTCGCTAAAATCATTGATGATGTCTTCAAAATCAATTTGACGAAGAACATCTGATTCAATGAACATCAAACTCAGCATGTCTAATGGTTCTTGATGCATAATGCTTCTTTGCTCGCTTTTGATTCGTTTTAATTTTGAAAAAGAACGCTCTGCAGAACAATTTGTTATCATGAGCGTTAAAAAAATGCGAAGAGCAATTTCAACGTTTGGAAAAACAGTTGCAAGATTATCTCGAATCAAAATTTCGTAAAGTTCAGAATGAGTGAACTGGGGTTTTGATGGAAATTTCGATTTAACATAAGTGTGAATCCATTTTCGATTTTTACGGGGGCCCCAGGCCATGGCCTAGTCCGGCCTATTGGGTAAACCAGCACTGAGGTTGTCAAATAAAATATAGTCTGACCTCTCACATCTTTTTATTAGTAGTAGTAGCTAGCCGGCTTTCGAAGTTTCCCTTATCATCAGGCACTCAGATAAAAATTTTAAACATTTTTTTAATAAAAATAAATAAAACAATCTAAAACTTTAACAATTTAAAATATCATGGATGGGGACAGACAAGTTATTCCTGTCCACCATCTGAGTCACAACTCGTGTTGTGCCTTGCATCCATTCAACATTGAGAATTTGTACATTTAATTTTTTTATATTATTTCTCTTATTTGAACTAAAAGGCGGTATAAAATGTGTACAGTTTAACGAAGATATGTTATTGTCATTTTACAAGACAAATATTATCTTTCCTATTTGTGTAATGCCCTTATCAGTTGTCTGGTAATGAGATAAATGTACACAAAATTCAACCTCTCGCTTGCGCGAAAAAAGTAACGATTATCCACGAGCGAAATGGATTTCTTCAGGGCTGCATTAGTTCTCTAGGTTCATAAAGAAGTAATTCTGATGCTGAAGGCTTGAATAATATTCAAGCCTTCAGCACCAGAATTACTTCTTCAATAACTGCTGAATTAATTAATTTATCTACACAAAATTTAGTGTGATGATTTAGTAGCCCCTATGTAAGTCTACTGTTGAATATTAGCTAGTTTTGGAGAGGGAGCGAAACGTTAATTGATCACTTCAGTCTGGGGAAGTGCATTGTCGGTGATCCACCGACAACCTTATTTTTTTAAATAATTATATTGAAGTGGTTTAGGATAGTGTCGCTTATCCAGAGGATTCATTGTACTCTTCATTTTTAGGCCATGCCTCTCCACTGCTTTGACCAATGATTAGAATAATAGTGCATTATGGCAAAATGATTTTCCGAATCATAGTTTGCTAGAGATGAGATTGGAATTCATATATTATATGAATTCAGTTTTAGGACATTTAAAATTTTCATGGTCATGAGTAATAAATAAATTTAAAAAAATCTTTATTTTTCATGTAGCATCCAATAGCAGGATTACTTATTTTCGATTATTTAGAACTAATTCCATTCTGGATGCACAATAACGTTGTTTATAAAATATAAATGAGGAGGTGGGATTCAAAAACAGGTTTCTCACTCAAGACAAAAATTTGGGAAATCAGGAAAAACGTTTTTGCTTTTTTTCTTTCAGGTTGTCACCTTAATTTTTTTTCCAGAGGTGCACTTTGGTATTGTCTTTCCAGTGCCAATAGGTTTCAAAAATGTTTTTAGTATTTTTTTTAAAAAACAGAAATGTTTAGGAGAAACCTGGTTATGATCCAAACACTCCATATAAAAATTTTCATTTGTCCTTTAAATTATTTTTTATGAGCAGCAGATAGACAATTCAGTTAGTCGACTGATATGGAATAGGAAATAAACAAAAACGTGCAAGAAAAATGTCTGTTATTGTTAAAAGAACCTAAAATCATTCAAATAAATCAACAAAAAAGCAGCTAAACACGGACAGCTACCTCATGCTCGAGGCAATCGCATTCTTCTTTCTGGTGTCCATCATCCATTGAGAGAACTCTTCGGTAATACTCCAGACTAGATTCTACAACATTCGTCTCCCAGTTTTCACCCAAACACGAGACACATCCTGCCATTGATGCACAACTGTTGTTGGAGAAACCTACTTTTGAACCAAATCCATTTTTTTGAAGTAGTTTTACGATGAGAGAAAACTATTTTTGAATCTACAGTTACACATACCGATAGCTCTCAATGAGACGAAAAAAACGCCATATCAAGATAATTTTCTAAAAAAATGTGAGAAACCTGTTTTTGAATCTCATCTCCTCAAATACATTAAAAAAATTATATATACCTACATTAATTTATTCATGGCCAACACGAAAAAATAAATTTATTATTTTTCTTCACCAATCAGTTTTGAATATACCTGAAGCCACTTACAGCTTCGTTTCTTGTCTTCAGTTCTGATTGTGGAGAAAAAAAAATTTGTGAAGTTTTTTTGACAGAAAATCCTAAGCCATTCTCCTAAAAATAATTTTCTAATTAGACTTTATTATTATTTTTATATATAACATAAATATTAGGTAAAGAAATAAGGATATATTGAAAACACAAAAATATATATATTAAAGTACAAATGACATAGTAATATAATTTTTTTTTTGTTTAAACATACAATTTATTTATTTATAAAAGTTATTGTATAAAATGCGTTTAATGTTTATACAGCGATTGCCTCTTCCTTGAGTTGACTAGATGGCACACTTGTCTTCATATTCTGTAAAATTGGGTTGTACAAAATAAATATGTATAGAAATTCAGTTAAAAATTCTAATCTAATGAAAGTAGAGTATATGCTTTATTTTATTTTATCTACTCCATTATAGAGATTTCGTATTTAATCGCATTTTAAGCCAAATGATACGGGTCTACAATGAATTTGCTGTTAAGCATTCAAAAATTTGTTTTTACATAGTGTTCGCAAGCTGAAAATGACCGGGATGCAGATTCTGCGTAAAGTTAGCAGATCTCCGCAGTATCAAATGCAACATTTACTAACAAGCGAAGTTGCTTGTATAAAAGCAAGGCGCCTCTTTTTCAAACGCCATATTTCGGTTTCTAATGGACAACAGTGGTTCTTAAACTATTTGTTGACAAACCTCCCTCGAGAAAGATTTTATGACTCACCGCATTTTAAAAAAAAAATGCATACTCACTAAAATGAATATAAACACAAGTAATGAAACAGGTTTTTGGAAATAAAACCTGTATTTAATATATATTTAAATGGCCGTCGCTCTCAAACTTTATGAGCCACAGTTAAAGAGATAATTTGTAGGATTGGTCATCCAGTCACTTGATTTCACTAACTAGATCAACGGGTATTTAGACGTTTTAGTGATTTTGACATGCCGCGACATCTGGTGTTTACAGCTTTCAATGACATGCCTAGAAGTAGGCATGTTGTCCTCAAACGAATATCTGCTGGTAAAGGTCTCGTCAGATTTTTTTTTTTTTGATACGGATAAAACAATTTCTAGTTAGAAGGCCATTCACACCTCCCCTGCAAAAGCGTTCCCCCACTTTAAGAATAAATTAATATCAAAGGAAAACAATACACAATCTATTTCAGACGGCAACTTGCGAAATAACGTCATCGACCCCTCTTTAGATAGTCCAATTTTGCTGGATAACGAGAATTAATCTTTCTTTTTATAAGTAGATTTACGTATAGTTTGAAAAAGAAATTCGAATAAGGGTTGAGGAGTTACGGTGCGAGCGGACGTACGTTCCTTTAAAATAATCGAAGGAAACTTACAAGTTGAGCTCAACTAAAGTAACTTACTCCCTATATACATAAGAATTTAAACGACACCCCAAAACATGTTTGATGAAAATATGACGCCAATTTCTGTAGTAGGCCTTACCAACAGGATCAGCATATAATCCGCTGAAATCAGCTTTGAAAGCAATTGTAATTTGGCTTAAATTGTATTTTTTTTTTTTCTGTAAGGTTTGGCAAATAAAAAATTAATATTGATCAATAGTCTTAGGAGAACATTTCTCCATCTCGGAAAGTCTTTTTTTCACATTTTCTTTTGCATAATTATCTCTGCCAAGTTTCACTTGTTGTAAATAGATATCTCTAATTGAAACACCTACCGGTTTTCTGGCTCGATCTTCCAATATTTTATAGGCAAAATGATTCAACTGAAACATAATACACGAATAATAATTTTTGGTAATTTAGACGAAATATTCATGAAAGTTTTGATTATAAAAACATGAAGATTTATTTTACCATTAAGCCTTTGGGAAGGGCGATACCTTGAAATCTGTACAATGATCCATCCTCTGTTTCAATTTGATGCACCTAGGCAGAAGAAAACACATGTCAACAAAGCTACCCTAGTTTCTACAAGAAAAAATAAAGAAATGTCTTCCTTTGGTGGATGAGCGCCACATTGAGACCATAATAAGGTGGTTACAGTTTTTTGGCAAGTATCTCGCAAACCGGGCGACCTTCGACAACTTTCATTTGAAGATATTTTGATTCTGGTCATAAATATAAGCGGTATCTTATAAAATATTAGGCGCCAGCTGATTTAGGTCATCATCTAATCTCATCTGATCGTTAACACATGTGACGACATCTTGATCTCAAGTTCATGGCTACAATGAGTTTCTACGCTAGAGCGCTCACGAACTTCCAATCACTCACTCACAGATATCGCGAAAATGGTCAAGACGTATTAAGCATTTTCGCACAATTACAATAGATACTTCCTTGAACACTGCGGCAACCTTTATCCTCCCTCTTCGATCTATCGCATAATATACATATACCTATAGTATATACTAGATTTATAAACATATAAGTTTTTTTTTTTTTTTTTTTTTTGTATTTATTTATTTAAAGCCACAACTATGCAAAAAAAATGCACAACCAGCGGCTGGGCTGACAGGTAGGTACTATACAAAAATAATAAAAATAAAATAAAATAATAAAAATAAATATGACATGAAAGGCTTGAGAGAGGAAAAACACCCAGCGGTGAGCCCTCATGACATCACTTCCAAACTCATGCCAAACTCTCTTTAATCTTCTTGGGGGATTGTGGGGTAAAGTACTTAGGATTTTGCGAACTTCCGGATTGGTGTGTAAGTAAATTTTGGTGTAGAAACGTTGGTATAAATGTTTAATGCTAGTGTCTATGGGTGTGATGTTCAAGTCGCGGTGTAAAGTCTTGTTGCTAACGTATGGTGGGCATTGCGTAATCAGTCGGAGAGTCTTGGATTGAAATATCTGTATTCTTTTGATGTTTGAAGTCTTGGCTGTACCATATATTTGTAAGCCATAGGTCCAGAGAGGTCGGAGAAGATAAGTATAACAATTTAATTTTTGTCGAGTAGATAATTTAGAACGCCTATTCAAAATACTGTACAATAGTCTAAGTCGCCGGTCTAGTGTGAGTCGTGTCGTCCGAGTGTGAGGGTTCCAAGTCAGCCTTCTATCGAGGGTTAATCCTAAATATTTTACGGAAGAGGTATGGGGTAATGGCTGGTTTTCAAGGAATACTGGGGGACAGTCACCACGGCGGAGAGCGAATGTTATGTGTTGACATTTTGTGGTGTTAAATTTAATTTTCCAAGATTTACTCCAAACTTCAATTTTGTTGAGGTGTTGCTGTAGTATGAGTGAAGTGGTGTGAGGATCTGTGTGAGAGGCTAAAATGGCGGTGTCATCTGCGTATGTGGCTGTTAATGTGAGAGGGTCGGTGGGTAAGTCGAAGGTGTACATGGAGTATAATAGGGGGGCTAATATTGAGCCCTGAGGCACGCCGGCCAGTATGGGGTGGCAGGAGGAAATAGCTGAGCCCTGACGGACGGCGAAATACCTATCCGTTAAGTATGACTGGAGAATAAGATAATATGTATGGGGTAGGAGGGGTTTAAGTTTATATAGAAGTCCCGCGTGCCAGACCCGATCAAAAGCCTGAGATATATCCAGGAATGCCCCGGCTGCATAGAGTTTTCGCTCTAATGCAGACGCTGTGTAGTCGACAACTCTGTGCAGTTGGTGGGTGGTGGAGTGAAAAGAACGAAACCCAAACTGGTGATCGGGAAGATGAAGTGAAAGGATAGAAATGAGGCGTTTATAGAAAAGTTTTTCAAAGATCTTGGAAAGAAAAGAGAGAAGACTGATAGGTCGAAAGGAAGAAGGGTCATGCTCAGGTTTGTTTGGTTTTGGGATCATGGTGATAACAGAGTACTTCCACTGAATGGGAAAGTATGTTGTACGAAGTATGGAATTGTACAGAGTTGTCAGAAATACAACAGCTTTCCGAGGCAGCTGCTGGAGAATCTCCGCTGTTATCAGGTCATAGCCCGGGGACTTCCTTCTGGGGAGATTTTTAATTTCGTACTGAACTTCGGAGGGTGTGAAGGCTTTTGGTGGGAGGGAGATAGGAAGGGGTGTGTCTAAGAAATGGTGAATACGTGATTCATGAGGGATGTCTGAAAGATCGTGATGAGGTCTGAAAGTAGATGAGAGATGCGCAGCAAACAAATCGGCTTTCTCGTCGTCCGTCACGGCCCAGGATCCGTCGTTCTGTCGCATTGGCATCGACTGAGATTGGTGTCGGAGAAGTCTACGGGTTCTCCTCCATAGGCTGCCATCCTCCGCATTCAGATTGGAAAGGGAGGAGTCGTAGTATTCCCTGTTAATCAGTCTGATTTGCGTCTTCAGGTCATTGCTTAGTCTGTTGTATGTCCGTCTGTCTGAAGGTAATCTCGAGGTCTGCCATCTTTTTCTCGCTCTCCTCTTTTCTCCGATCAGCTCACGGATGTATGCAGGGTAGGAGGGGAGAGTCGGATGAGGACCAGTGTTTGTTGGTAGGACTGCTTGCCAGGCAGCCTGCTGTATGGATACGGTAAGAAATTCCACAGCCTCCTCTATTTCCTCTCCCGTCTTCAGTGAATATGGCACGGACAATGTTGTCTCCAATTGCTGTTGGAAAAGGTTCCAGTCCATAACTCCTGGCGTTAGACTTGGCCTCGTTGATTCGATCTCAATCTCCGCCCAAAGAGTGAGATGTACTGGTGAGTGATCCGAGGAGAGATGAGAGCAAGATTTAACATCGTATGGCACACCTCGCAGCCCCTTCTGTATGAAGAAGTCTAGTAAGTCCGGCAATTTGCGTCTTGAGGTTGGCCAGTAAGTCGGTGAGTTTGTCGAAATAGTGTCTAATGAGAGCTGATTAACAGAGGAATACAGACTTCTGCCCCTAGGGGTGCAAAGGCGCGAACCCCATCGCTGGTGTTTGGCGTTGAAATCGCCCCCAGCGAGGAAACATGCGCCCAGATCCCTAAAGAACCGGACGAATGTTTCCGGCCTTATGGCGTGCCTCGGGGGACAATATACGGCCACGAGTGAGATTTTCCTGTGTCTGGTGTGTAAGGATATAGCTGCCGCTTGTATGTGTGGTGTGGTATGTGATGGTAGTGCATAGTGTTTAAGGGATTGTTTTATTATGACAGCCGCACCGCCGTGGCTCCTGTTGTCTGGGTGGTCGGCTCTATACACTTTGTAATTTTGAATGAAAAATTTAGATTTAGTTGTCAGGTGGGTTTCCGAAATGAGGGCTACGTCAATTCTTTTTTGATTCAAAATTATTTCAAGCTCATTTTTATGTTGTATTATGCCATTGGCGTTCCATAGAAGGACTCTCAAGGAACCCAGTGTGAGAGTATTAGCGGACATACTGGGAACAAAAGGTTTGGGTAAGTTGGGATAGCTGGCTAAGAAGATTAAAAAGAGGTTGGACTATCTGGTTTATACCTGATATGAAGTGTACCATTTGAGGTGGGAGGCCATTTGCTGACCACTGGGTGTTGTCCTCTCTCAGGCCTGCCGAAATGTGCGGAGGTCTCTGAAGGGGAGGTGTCTCGGTGGTGAGGTTCCTGGCGGTGGCTGCAAAGGTCTGCCTCAGAGGAGGTGGTGGAGGGGCGGGCCGCACCAGAGAAGGGTAGATCGCCTGGTCCTGGTGGGATGGAGGCGCTGCTGCTGGGTTTCTCGGTGGTTGTGGTCTACTGCCCTGTCGTTTGAACTGCAGTTCTTTGTACACCCGGCATCCCTTGTAGTTGGCCGGGTGGGATTCCTGGCAGTTCGCGCAGGTGGCTGGAACAGTCCGGGGCTTGTTGCAGCTTCCCGAAATGTGTTCGCCGCCACACCGAACACAACGATGTGTGTGCCTACAGTAACTCTTTGTGTGCCCGAAGGCCTGGCAGCGAGTGCACTGTGCCACAGTGTGCTTCTTTCTTGGCTCCTCTATTTTAATTTTTGTATACAATAAACATTCAATGTCATAAATTTTTTCATTGTAGCTGCCAGGCTCTACATCAACAAAGAATAATGGTAGTGGCACTTTGTATCTCGACCACACATTAGTAATTCGGGTGGCGACGAACCCTTTCTCTTGCAGGGCTCTGTGTATAGTGTTCACACTCGTGGAGGGATGAAGACCTCGGATGACCACTCGAGGCACTTTGTCGTTTGGGTTTTGGTAGGTGTGGAAATTGGCATTATTTCCTTCGAGTAGGTGGATGAAGGCCCTGTATGCCGTCGGCGTTTTGGCATATATTGTTATGCCCTGTGTGGTAGACCTCAAGGAGAATGACTCCAATCCTCCTTCTTTTATTAAAATTTCTATTAGGCTGTCGTAATTTTCGACGCCTTTTAGGTAAATAGGTGGAGGCTTTTCAGCTTTTGTAACATTATTTGTTTTTTCTGGCTCTTCAATAGCTGATGTCTCCATGTTGGTCAGAACACTAAAGCTATTTGCTACGGTGGTAGGGGTGAGGTGCTCACCTGACTGTTTGGCTACCTTGCGTGGGTCTCTGGACGTTGTCCCGCTTCTCTTCCGGCCCACTACTGACTCCCAGGTCGCTCCCAAGTTGGATGGGGCTTGTTCCATGGCTACTGTGGTGCTGGTGCTAGGACTAGCAAGGGCCCCAACTGGGGTTTCCTCACTTCCCGCCACCATTAAGTCCGCACAAAATCACAATAATTAAATAAAAATAGTATTTGTAAAGGTTACTTTTAACACTTTAAAGATAAAGAAACCATAACGAAATGAAAACGCACAAAACTCATGTCTAGAAAAAAACGAAACAAGAACTATATACAATAACTATTTACACACTTTGTTTTTGTCATTAAGCACTGAAAATAATAAAAAATCTAACGGAACAAAATATTTACTTTTTCTCAAGTTGGTTGCCAAACAGCTGATAGAGTTACAAAAACATAAACATATAAGTAAATACTTCCTATTTTTGAACCTTATCACTTATAGATCAAGAATAACGTAAGTAGAATTTGAGTTACTGCAAGAGTTTTGCGCATTTTATTTATAAAAAAAAAATTTAATAGTGTATGATGGTGTTAATTTTTGTCTCCGAAAATAATGTTTAAAATTTTTTTTTAATATGTTTTATTGATTTACGCAAAAAAGCTTAATCCTATCGAAACATTTGTTCTTAACAAAAAAGTTCCTTATTTCTTATTAATTTTTTTCAACGCATCGGCTGCCTTTCCGAAATTGAATTAGCGGTGACGACTGGAAAATTATGGCGGGAAGTGTCGGACACTCTCCAGTCTAGAAAGGAGACGTTCAGGGTACCAACCAAGGTAGGAGACAGTAGTCTAGGGAGTGTTGTCTGAACGGATAGCAAACCTCCTCCTGGGGGCCAGGACGCTTCCCATCGCACTGCAAGTCCTTTAGTAAACCAGTAATGTATTTCAACTCTCCATAACTAAATATGCAATATGAATATATCTCTTGCAGAAACTCTATTAGGTTTCCAAATAACGAAATGCCCTCAGATTTGAGATAGGACCAATACGAACAGATAAATCCCTCCCCCTTACTCCTCTCATAAAGGCATTTCCGGATGTCCGGGTAAGCCGCGACTCGATGTGGGTACAGCCTCACCACTGGATGTCCCAGACATTATCTGGTCAGGGAGATTTTAACTCCAAACTTCTTTTTTAGGAGGAAGAACAACCCAAACTGTTCATCATGTGGGAGCATCGAAAGTGCAGAACATGAAGTCCCCGATTGCCCGCTGCATGACCAGGCCAGGGTGGAGTTGACTCGCGGGACCGGATCATACCTGGGACTGGATTTGCGGCAACTGGTTACGGAGACCGGCTACCAAGTGTTCAGCCGGTTTGTCGGCTCCTAGCGAGAGCAGAAAAAAGAGGTGTGACGGGCTGGGGCGACCACCGATCGCCTCACTTAAACGCTTCCCAGATCTCGAGCACCCTCTAAAAAGGTGAACGAATTATGTTGGACACGTGCAAGGTGCACCCAAAAACAATAAAGGATATTATAATTATGGGGGGGGGGGGGGGGGGGGGGGGGGGAGTGATCTGTACATAGGTGTTTGGTATAAAAAAGTTTGTTAATATCAATGATAAATTAAATGTAAAATATTTATTTGATAGAAAATTTGCAAATATTCACAAACACAATTAACACCACGACACACTATTAAATAGTGAAAACTTAAGAGAGTATATACTCACGGCAGCAACAGAAGTTCGCCCCACAAACGAGGTGTTGGCTATCATAGGACCTTTGCTGATGTCGATGTGAGTTCCAATACGGTACAGTGTGATGGATCCACCTGCAACCATGTAACACCTTTAATATACTCGGCCGTTGACAGGTTGGCCA
Source organism: Aradus depressus (assembly GCA_963662175.1). Taxonomy (NCBI): domain Eukaryota; kingdom Metazoa; phylum Arthropoda; class Insecta; order Hemiptera; family Aradidae; genus Aradus; species Aradus depressus. The sequence continues at coordinate 49,829,709 of OY759214.1, read as the reverse complement.
AAGCTAGAATCAGCCCCTACCAGTACTTTTTTAACAAATTAATTGTTTAAACAACCTGTTTTAAAAAAATCAAATTATTTATTTTTATTATTTTTTTTAGGTTTTATGACTCATGGCCGGGCTTTAACTACGAGGTCATATCGACTACTACCAGAGCGCTCTTTCGTCACTCTGGTGGACATGAGCCCGACTCTACTGTGGGAGTGCTAAATGTTGCCTACCCTAAATTTTTATTCACCTAGGGCAGGGGTCTTTAACGAGTACCTGACATCGTACAGGCTCGGGACCATCGCTTAACGTCCCATCCGAAGGACAGCGTGCTCAAGTTTATTTTACCTCCCAGATAAAATGAACTAAGGGCCTCGGTCGGGTTCGAACCCACGTTTTTGAGCTCAGAAGGCAAGCACGCATACCTGAGCTACCGGCGCCCTGGAGATATTTTATTTATTATAAATTATTTAATAATGCGAATAAAATGTTTATGAAATATAAAATACATTTGCTTCCCTGGCCCGGTTTCAGCTCGCACTTTCTTACATCATCTGAAGATGTTTCAAAAAAAAATCAAGAAAAAATCTGAGGTCGAATGATTTTGCCTTAGTAAAAAGATTAAATGAACAAATAAAATAATAATTTAATTATGGGAAGGAAGTTTAGACAGGAAGTGTGCGTTTTCCGAGCTCCTAAATTCATAATGTCAATATAACCAAATGTCAAATCTATGTTGACACAATAATTCCGGATAGAATGAATATATCGATACCTCATTTATATGAGTATTCAGAGCAAGACAACTATTGATTTTCAGAGAAGGTAAGGAGAAGGTTCACAGGGAAAGCAAAAACTGAACTAGAAAAAAACATAATTTCCCCTACGCTAAGTTATAGCTAAGGAAGAAAAAAAACTTCCGGGAGAAAAAAAGAGTTACAACTAAAGAATACAGATAAATAAATAAATAACCTGATGATTTAGCTATGTCAGGGATCTGTTCCTGCTTGAAGGGATTATGTTGAAATATCTCAGGGCCACACCTTCAGAGACTTGGAGTCGTTTCAAATGGTAAATTTTTGATGAGAAAGTTTCACCATTTCGGCTGACAATGTGCGAAGTTCATCAGCGGAGGGCTGCCAGTCGGCCAGCGAGAGCCGCGCGTCCAATGTGAAACTACCGCTGGTAACTACAGACAAACATAAATACACATGTATCATTCTGAAGAACACAAATTCACAATTTAAAAAATAAAAAGTTCTGAACTAGCGCAGCATGTACATGAAAGAGTTTCTTGTTGGTTTTATGACTAATTAACAAACAGTATTTAATTATTTTGGATTCAGACTATTATTGAACATAACTTTCTTAACATTTCAATATCCCACTTAATATACACACAAACATTTACTAAAATCAAACGGTAGAATATTGAGATTTGTAAAATATTCGCTGACTGTTTAAAATAAAAAATACAAACATCGGTCCTCATGTAGCCTCAACATAATTTAAGCCCTTTCAGACATCCATCGGATAAAAGCATCAAGTTCACTTTCATAAACAATAATTTAAAATTCTGAGAGCTCCAGGAATTTCCATATCTTCGTTTGGGGGAAAAACATCTTTGTGGTAAATTGTTTTTTTAAGAGGAGAAAACTAACTTGTGCCTTAAAATGTAGTGCTTATTTTGATATTACATTGGTACAAAATGTATTTTTTCGAAAACTTAATTACTATTCTAGCATCCTGGAATGCCTTCACACACTGGAGTCCCAGGCGGACCAAAACAGAGTAGAATTGAAATGGCAGGACATCAACGAATTGAGGGCAAGGAAAGAACTGATCAACTAGCCAGATCAGGAGCTGACATAACCCTCCTGCGGGATCTCTAAGAGCACCGCAAGGGCGGCAGTAAAAAGCTGGCTTACCAGGAAACACATCCAGTTTTGGAGAGGGGTTCCTAAGCAGACGTTCAAAACACTTTGTTGCGGAACTCTCAGAGAAGAGAGAGCTTCTAAACATGAGCAGAATGAACCTAAAAACTATGACAGAGCTGATCACAGGACACTGTCAAATGAACAAATACCTACACAATATGTGCATCGTCAGAAACCCTCTGTGCAGGAAATGTGGCGAGGAAAATGGTGCATATACTAAGCCAGTGTAAAACTTTAGAAATCAAGAGGCTTTACTGTTTCAGGTCATAAAAGAACAGACATAGGCTATGGAGGGAACCATTGAAGGTACAGGACATAGGGCACACAATAGGCCAACTCTGGCCATGGTGATATCTTCAACCCTCATTGGAAAAAAAAAAATATATATATCCTATTATTATTTATTGTTTTTGTGACTCATATCGCCTAATACCGGAGCGCACTTTCGCCGCTCGGGTGGACATGACTCTACTGAGGGAGTCCTATATATTGTCTACCCAGGTTTTATTACGGGCCTCAGCCGGGTTCCAAACCGAGCGCATTGAGCAAGCAGTTACTTCTGGCTACCGGCGCACTCCCCCCCCCCCCCCCCCCCCCCCCCCTTTTTTTTTTGTTCGAAAAGTTGAAGTAGTGTATGAATCAACGAAATAGATATTAAAAAAAATTATATACCTAGGTTTTTCAAGTTCGCTTGCATATAAGAGCTTTTAAAAGCAAATTTATTTCTTAAGATTCTAACCATATATGAAGTTTTTCCCACTTGAAATACTAATCGATACAGTTAAAATGGAGCAAAAATATATTTTTATTAAACATTGACACACAGGAGTTTTCTCCTCTCAAACGACGGTATACTGAGTTGAAATGTGTATGAAATTCGTACTAGTTTAGTAATTTGAAAAGGAAGCATAGGAATGACTAAATAAAATGTTTCAGGTCTTACTTTGTGGGGAAGGGAAGCTGTGAAGATCCACTTGAATGTTGTCAGAGAAGGCAGTTTGAACAACAGCACCCAAAATGAAGGAACAAGACCTCCAAAAGGCCCGATTGACATCCTGCAGCTCTGTGCCGGTGAATGTCAAGAACCTGAGGGTACAGCTATCCTCGAGAGGACGATGGAGGTCCCATGGTGTTGAGGAGTCGACCAGAGCCAGAGCAGATCTGTCTACTACCCACTCTGATATGTCTAAAAACATAAAACAACCAAATTCAGACAAATGTTTACAAAACACAATGTTATATATTTCACTACTGAATGAATGTTAAACGCACGTTGTGCCACATTGAAAGGTGTTGAGATACTTTTATTCATAACAAATTTCATCGGGTTTGGTTTTCCTTCATAACTGACAACAATTTTTTCAATTCGACCAACATGATTAGATTGTTTTGATAATTCTCCGTTAAAAAGTTCATTTTGTAGTATAACAGATCGACTAACAGATGAAGAATATAATCCTGAAACATAACAGAAGCTGTAAAAAATAATCGTTTATGGTCTTCTTGTTTGAGTTTGTCAACTACAAGGTACTTACTATTGTCTACAGCTTTCAAAGCCTTACGAAGAAAAACGGCGTATTTCATTATTATGACTTATAGTTTTTTTATTGAATTCATTTACTTATAAGACCTGAGTAAAATATAATCTAATTTCGACGCATGTCGACAAATATTTGAAATTGTAACAAGTCGGGAGGTTATTTTTTCAGAGGAAAAAAACTCGATATTAATATAATATCGAAACTTGATTTGAATAAAAATAATTTTTTTGACTTGAGAAATGTCATCCAATGATTAGTAGAAAGCGGAAATACATTGATGAGTAGTAAACTAGTTTATACATTGCAGAGTGTTTCAGGATGAACGTACCATTCCTTCGGCATATTATTGGGAAAAACTAATAAATCACCGGAAAAGTACGTCTCCAGAACGAATTAATCAATTCACTTTTCGCTCCTCCTCCAAAACCAGCCTACCGTTCGCGCAAGTATTCAATAATTGACTTTCAGGCTCCAAAATTTTGTGTCAACAAATTCATTACGTCTTGAGACGTAATTAAGAACTTGCTCATGCATTCCTTCAAAGCTGGGAAGGGACAACTTACTTCTGTGACAACTTACTTCTTACTTTCCTTTAAAACTTTGGGAAGGGAAAAGCTATATGAGAAAAATAACAGTGAAAAAGCTTTAATTAAATATTGACATTTCTATTTCTTTTCCACCTCTTTATCATCACACAAAGCCTGGGCAATTTCCAACATCCATAAAAGTTGTTACAAAAAAAATTAGCACTTCATGGCAGTGATGGCTATTAATTAATAACGTATTTCTATTTATTTATAATTTTCACAATTGTTTTCTTATCTGAGACCTACATGAGTCCGTAGGGCCGAACAGGTAATCCTGGTGTTGTGCTTAAATAATTAAATTGAAACAGGTAAAATATGTAGATATATATATATTTTTCATTAGTCAGAGTAATAGTCCGACAGACAGGCAGGTTTGTCTGATTAAGTGCGCAAGTTTTGAAACTTTGGGAATTGGTAGACTTAGGCCCTGAATGAAATGAGAAAAAATGTAACACCAGCGCCGCCGTCTAAGTGAAATGTTGCCAAAAATTGTTATTTTCAATTCAGGGGCGTCCTACGGAAAAAAAGATTATTATGAAATTCAAAAAGCATTAAACTTGCTACAAAATATGACCTATACGTTTCTTTCTAAACGTAATAGTTTCGGCGCAGCAGCCGAGGGAAGTCAAGCGATGTTTTTTAACAGTATCATTTTTTACAATTACTTAGCTCATTGGGAGTTTTATGAAGAGTATTTTCACGTTTAGAGATAACATTTGTTTTGACAGTCGAAGAACTTTGTTGTATCTGGAATATTCGCTCTTGCAATCCGCTTCCCACTATGATATATATATAATGCCGTGGTATGTCTCATGAAGGGCATCAACAAATGAAAGCTTCTCATTCAACAAGGTTACTAACATTGGAGTTCTCTCAACGTACACAGCCTTCATTAACAATGGTAGATTAAAATTAATTAAATTCTACTGTTTCAAATATTGTATTATAAGAAGTAGAGCTGAATAAACGCGTAATCGCTTCGCGGAGCAGTAATACAGAATAAGCTTTGATACTCAACATTTCCTACAGAGATACTGTCAAACACTTAATAAAAATAAAGAGATAATATTTTTAAAAACATACGTTTTTTTTTTTATTTTTAAAGGAAGCATACCTGAGACTTCGATGAATAGGTATATCGAAAACAAACTGAGAGAGTGAGAATACTTGCCGGACGCAAGATGCCGAAATTTTGTTTGGAATCGTACTTTTTATGTAGAAATGCAGTAATGCCATCTTGCAAAAGGGGAGAGAATCGATAAGAGATCTAGCAGCGGCGATAGGACAACTTTTTGATTAAGGTCCGGGGTTTTAGCTGAAAACTATGGCACATATGAAAATAAAACCAAAGACTCCGATACAGCAATGTTAACATCTCTGAAAAAGTTACCAGTAGGCGGATATTGCGTTGTGTCGTAGACCTGAGTTCGAAAACTCTCCAAAACAATCGTCGTAGCTCATTTAGCAACACTCACTTTCATTGGCTAAGATTTTTTTATTGCATAAACTATCCGCAAGAGCTTTGAATCTAGTGTTACCAAAGCAAATAATCTCTTTTTCTTCTAGAACAGAATATACATTCATCTTCTTACGTTTCTTCGAAAATCGGCGATCGCGGAGATGACTTTTGCGGCCCATTTCCCGTTGAAGACAACATTTCTTAATGTGTATGTGATAACGTGGCTTCGGCTGCGATTAAATCTGCTGTAATGAAGATTTCGGGACTCCATTCATCATTCTGAGGGGAAGCGGATTAAAAAATTGTCTTTCACAGTAAAACTATGAACCTCATAACTAGTATCGCGAGCGTTCAGTTGGCCTTCTTTTCTACCTTTAGAAATTCCTCCGTACTTTCTTTGGATCACCACTGGAGGAGCGTCTTAAAAGAATATACTTAATATTTATTTTATTGAGAATATAATTGATTATATTTTATGAACTTGCGGGTATTTAAGATAGATATTTACTTAATATTTATTTTATTGAGAATATAATTCATTATTTTTTATGAACTTGCGGGTATTTAAGATAGATATTTACTTAATATTTATTTTATTGAGAATATAATTGATTATATTTTATGAACTTGCGGGTATTTAAGATAGATATTTACTTAATATTTATTTTATTGAGAATATAATTGATTATATTTTATGAACTTGCGGGTATTTAAGATAGATATTTACTTAATATTTATTTTATTGAGAATATAATTGATTATATTTTATGAACTGGCGGGTATTTAAGATAGATATTTACTTAATATTTATTTTATTGAGAATATAATTCATTATATTTTATGAACTTGCGGGTATTTAAGATAGATATTTACTTAATATTTATTTTATTGAGAATATAATTCATTATTTTTTATGAACTTGCGGGTATTTAAGATAGATATTTACTTAATATTTATTTTATTGAGAATATAATTCATTATATTTTATGAACTTGCGGGTATTTAAGATAGATATTTACTTAATATTTATTTTATTGAGAATATAATTGATTATATTTTATGAACTTGCGGGTATTTAAGATAGATATTTACTTAATATTTATTTTATTGAGAATATAATTCATTATTTTTTATGAACTTGCGGGTATTTAAGATAGATATTTACTTAATATTTATTTTATTGAGAATATAATTCATTATATTTTATGAACTTGCGGGTATTTAAGATAGATATTTAACATGAATTAAACATTTTTTATTTGTTTTAAAATATGTTTTTATTTGATATAGGATGAAAGGAATATTGCAATAATGCGAAGCAGACAACTGAAACCTACTTTAAAGGAAGCTTTTCAACTATAAAAACAAATGTTGTCTTCAAACACAAAAATATAAATATCGTTCATAAAACTCGCAATGAACTAAGTAATTGTAAAATAAGAAAAATAGAAAGAGATTTTTTCAGTGATGTTTAATTTCACATGGTCGCTGCGCCGAAACTATTCAGTTAAAAAACAAAAAGAACATATTTTTTTAGCAAATAATAATTTATCAATTTCGTAACATTGCGAAAAACTATTTTTGGCGTCTTTCAGCCAAAATGACGGCTTCAACGGCTGCGATTGGATTTTGCATGTAATTTGAGGCGAGGAATCTACGAACTCTCAAAACTTTCGCACTAAATCGGATCGGAATGTAGCCATCCTATGCACTATAAATGAAGAAATTACATTTTGTATTTCTTCCGTTTTGAATTTATTTATTAAAGCACTAATGCATTTTGAAATAAATCTTATTTGAGGTACAAAAAACCTTTTAAACGACCAAAATCAAACATTCCAATTGGTTACTCTAAAACATATGTACAATATCTACAATCAGTCAGTACAATACAACATTGTGTTTCCACGATTCATCGTTTCTTCTTTTTCTTCTTCTTCTTATGTTTGTCCCTCTTCTTGTGTTTCTCTCTCTTGGCCTTCTTGGACCGCTTCTTCTCTTTGTTCTTCTTCTTCTGGCTGCTGGTTCCTCCCTTCTCCACCCACTCTTCCTCTTCACTATCCGACCCCTCCGTTGAGGAGCTCCCTGAGTCCTCGCTATGGATCCCTTCCGTCCTACTCTTCTCCTCGGCTTTCTTCGGTATGAAGATCGGTTTAGTCGGAAGACACGGGCCGTACATCAGACTTATATCACTTTCACTTTCTTTCTTCGTTTCTTTGTTGCAGTCCATTGGCTCTTGCAACTTGCTATTGCTCGCGGCAGGTGGTGCTGTCTTTGGCTGATGCAGATGTGCGCTCAATGCATCCAAGTCTAGATTGGCGAAAATCCCCCGAGGCGGTGACGTATTTCGAAGAGGATTCAACCGACCTGGATCCAAAATGGGTAAAGACGTTTCAACTTTTTTTACTGATTGACCTTCTTCGCCCTTTTCCAAGTTTTTTTCAGAATTCTCTTCATCTTCTTCATCGCTGCTACAAAATATTGCTTTAAACAAATCCATCTTCTCTGTAGGATCATCAAACTTTAATGTCTGGAAAATAAAGAAAAGAAGAGAGATAAATAGGAGTAAAAAGCAGAAGTTACTTATACGGAAGACACGAACAAGTCAGCCTTTGAACCTGCGGGGTATTGAAACTAATATAAGATTACTATGGATTGGATAGTTTACTGTGAATTGCTGAGAAACTAAGGATTAGGTCCAACTGTGGTACATTTATAAAGCCGGAGCTAACATTCAGCAGAACAATTTTGACGATAACTCCACTTTTCGTGGCAAGAGAGCCTCACTTAAATTTGACCGGTAAGATGTTACCTGCTCAAGGAACCGGATTTAATCGATCAACCTCCCTGCAAACTCTTCCAATTTATCAGACATAATTTTTACCATTATAAGTCAGCTATTCTGTCCGTATGTGTATAATTTTCTTTATTGTCATCTACAAATCTCTCGAAATGAGACAAACCCTAGTCAATTTAGCTCCTCAAAGACTATTTCGCAGGCACATAATGCAAAAATAAAATTCAAAATTGATTTCTGAAAGTTGACGGCGGGTGATAAAAAAAAAGAAAATATCTTATTTCCTTATCATATGTCGTTGACTTTCAAAACTCAATTTTGAATTTTATTTTTATATTATTAATTTGCCTGCGAAATAGTCTTTGAGAAGCTAAATTGACTAGGGTTTTGTCCCATGTCGAGAGATTTATGGTTGACAATAAAAAAAATTATACATTATATATAAACAATGAATATGAAGAAAGCCGCTATAATTGATAATAATGTACACCGAATCTTCTTGGGATCATCAGTTGCTATATATATTGATTCACAATATACTGAGAGAATGCAGGAGAGTATTAAAATAAATAAAGGAACAATGTATTGAACATATACATAAATTATGATTCAATATATTGCATTAAAAAATTTATTTTTGCACTGTGGAGTTAGAAAATAAATAAAAATAAACGATTATCTATTTGTTTTCTCTTACATATCTTTTTGAATATAATTTTTCTTCTTGGGAAAACGTCGTGAAGAATCAGTGGTGAATTTGAGAAACACTCCATTAGACTAACAGGGTTAGAAGGATGTCCATGAGAAACTGAACAACTAGCACTAGCTTCTTTCAAAAATGACAAGTTCAAATGTAATTTTGAATAAATTCTCTCGGGACCCCTAAAAATGTGTATTGAAGTAGTTGGAAGTACAGTAGAAATAAGTCGACTTACATCGGGGAAATTTGGGAGGGGGAGTGCCAGCCTGCTCCTGGATCCTTGCTCTCCCTCGGGATCCTCCCTTCCTTCTTCCCCCACTCCCGCAACGTGGTCACCAGCCGAAGGGGCCGTGTCACTGCCAATATCCCCGCTGAAGTTGTTGTTCCCTTTGGAACAATTCAAAAAGTCAAATACTGAAAATTTTGGTTTCCTTTTGTTCGCTTCTTGCGCCACTTGGGATAAGGTAATCCTGAAAAAATAAAACAGATGTATAAATAATATGTTCAAGAAAGAAAAAGAAGGTTCATTGAAGGAAGAAAAAGAAAGTTCATTGAAGGAAAGACAAAAATATCTCACATCTTGTAGGACATTCATTGAAGGAAAGACAAAAATATCTCACATCTTGTAGGACATTCATTGAAGGAAAGACCAAAATATCTCACATCTTGTAGGACATTCATTGAAGGAAAGACAAATCTCACATCTTGTAGGACATTCATTGAAGGAAAGACAAAAATATCTCACATCTTGTAGGACATTCATTGAAGGAAAGACAAAAATATCTCACATCTTGTAGGACATTCATTGAAGGAAAGACAAAAATATCTCACATCTTGTAGGACATTCATTGAAGGAAAGACAAACTGCATCATAAATGAGGATTCAGTGTACCGAGTTAGTTTATAGCGGGTTTAGAAGATGGTTCTTTTGTTCTCAACTCTTCTTGTTATTTGAAGAGAGTTTGAAATTTTTTCAGGGGCAAATGAGTTTTTAAATTTATTCTACTAGGCTGCAGGATGGGACGTGTGGAGTTGGTGGGGGGCGGGCATGTGGAGTGGTGGTCTCTATAGCAACTCTCCACTTACCCTCCTGGGTGGGGGATGTTCATCCGTTTGCAGAGGAGCGGTCCAGGCTCCCAGTTCTCCTGACTCCTCGTCAGGTTTCCAAACTGCTCCTCCCGGGCTGCCTTTACCCACTGCGGCTCCTCCCTCTGTTCGCCGTCCTCGGAGGTGGGCAGAGGTCCCATGTAGTCGTCAGGGAGAATGGCCCGTGAGAACCGTTCACTCATCAAACCTGAACAAAAGTCAAGGGTTCTCATATGAAGTATGATATGGTAACTGGCCGCCAATGGAAGGCGCGTGATGACTGGAGTGTAGGGATCCAGTTAACATACACAAATGAGGTACACACAGATAATGAACGGGCCAGACATGTTATTTTGGAATGCACTGGAACATATTGAGCAAAATTAGATATTTGCACTTTTTTTTTTCTCTCTTCAGACTTCCAAAGACTGTATTGTTTCCCCACAGGACTAAGCACATAGAATAGAAAAGCTGGTGCAATATGTCCTGCTAGATACAATATAGCGAGAAACTACGAAACAACTCTTCTGCCTCCATTCAAAACGCGCAAATTTAAACAAAAAAAAAATGCACGTACTATTATTTATCTATAATATTTAGAATAACTATAACTATTCTAACTTATATAGAATATACTTCAACAACTAATCTATAGAATAACGGAGGCCTAAGTTAAAGTATGAAATCAATATTGACATTTTTATTAATTTAACATTTGAACTAGTTAATATATAGAAAATAGATATTTAGTGCTAATTGCTAAGACAATTCTGAATAAAATAAAGAAATACCACGAAACTACTGTTTACTTCAGCGTTACGATGTATAAAACATGCAAGAAAATGAAAAATTAGTTATACCAGTGACAGATGAAAATCATAAATTTAAATATTATAGAGTTGAAGTTGAAGCACTAATCGATGTATGAATTTCATGTGTCTATTGGCCATGGAAGAGGAAATTGTATCGCCAAAAAAACGACAAAAATAACAAACAAAGAAAATTTAATTATATCTAAATCTCTGTGAGACAAATAATCCCATTCTACTCTTTAGCTAATAAGAGATTTAATAGCTAAACTGTAGAACAAGCAGTCGCAAGAACTAGTTAAAGTATGGGGAGTAATCTTTATCGTAGTTTATCTTAGTTAACTCATAGAATAACTAGATGTTCTACGCTATTCAAAGTACAAAAACACAACATGGCACAATTGGTTGCTAAGGCATTACCGTGTATAAAACATGCAAGGGAATGAACAATTAATTATACCAATGAATCACAAAGGTAAATATATCATGGCCACCAGAGGAACGAAAGAGCGATGTGGTAGTACGCGATACGACCTCGTAGTAGCCCGGCTGAGTCATAATAACGATTGTGTAATGCCAAAACCGATATTTTATGTATAAATGTTTTGTGGAATATACAATATTTCAAAAAACAAAGTTTGTTCTACTGAAGACGCATAGGGGAGAGGTACGCCCCATGCTGTATGGTTCCCCAGGTGGCATTTGATTGTGGCTCATTGATGTTCTGCGGTGGCATTTCCTTCGACACTCGTACCGAGTTGGTTGTTGAAAGGTCTCACTCACAGAGGTACTTGGAAAAAATAATTGAGGAACATGTAGTGCCATTTACATCGCTCTACATCGGTGAGAGATTCTTGCTAATGGAGGATAATGCCAGGCTCCGTAGAGCGCGTATTGGGGATGAGTGCTTGGTGTGGCCACCACGGAGTCCTAATTTAAATCCAATCGAACACGTTTGGGGCCAAATTAAGCGACGTATACGACAGCGGAACCCGGGTCCTAGCATCCTTGAAGAGTTAGAAAGGTCTGTTGTCGAAGAATAGGAAAACTTTCCTCAGGATTCGATCAAAAATCTTTTTCAGGGGATGCAAAGGCGTTTAACTGACGTGATTCGCGCCAGCGATGAAAACACTCGGTATTAAACAGTAAAAATTATGTGTTATTTAAAAGTTTTATTTTACAAGTTTGCCTTTTTTTCTTTCACTCATCATGTATCATGTATTTTCCCATTAAATTTCATTTTCAAATTACTTATTTTTTCAAGCAATAATATTTTTGATATGAAAAATATGAATAAACCTTGTTATATTAATAATTTTAAGGTGGTTGTATAAATAAAAGTTTGATGATGTATACTCGTATAGTATGTATGGGATGAGCGTATCATTTGATTTGCTACACTCGTATAAACCCGGTAAAGATTACCTGACAAAGGCTGGTAGAGGCGGGCGGCCTGTTGAAACTCGGCGGCCTCCCGTTCCTTCTCCCAGCTCGTCATGCTAGCAGGCTGGATGGCAGTGAGAGCGTCTGTACAAGAGGACAGTGGTTAGTCGAGTACATCTCATGTACAGCACAAAGACAACAGACTCACTCACCTTTGGCTCCGATTCTGACAAAGGTGAGATACCTGTCATATCTGTCCTGCTTGGCCGGGTCACTAAGAAAAGGTCGGAACCTCTCCCCCTCCACAGTACCCTTCTTGTCCAAGTTATCTTCTGTGTTTTCATTTTCCAATTCTCTTTCTTCATTCGCCTCTTCTTTGCTACAAAATAACAACACCAATTAAACGAGGGTTAAATTATCCATGAATTCCCAACTAAATTTATCTCTACATCTTTTACTCAATATTTTATGAGTATTATTTACTGCTGTGGAAAAAAAAAAGTAATTGTTTTTCCTTAGCCTCATTTTCTCATTATTTTGGAATGTAAAAAAAAAAACAATGTTTTTTAGAAAATTGTTTTCCAAAGCAACTGCTCTACACTGAGAAGAATGCGCCGTTGCCATAGCTACCCGCCCCGTACCTACAGTCCAAATATCGTTTTGCGTTCTGATAAATCTTTATGTTTTTGTCTTTATTTCGTTTAATTTGTTTAAACATTATATTTTCGCTTAGAACTTTAATATTTCGGTGATGTTAATTTAGTTTCAATTAGGTTAGTTAGTAGTTTCAACTTTTTGTTTTTACTCTTGACTCTATATTGGCTAAAGCAGCACTATTGATACTTAACATTTTTGCAGAGATATTGTGAAGCACGTAATATAAGAGTTATCTTAATGTGGGTTCGAAACCCGACCGAGGCCCTTGGTTTATTTTACCTGGAAGGTAAAATAAACTTAAGCACGCCGTCCTTTGGATGGGACCTTAAGCGATGGTCCCGAGCCTGTACGATGTCAGGTACTCGTTAAAGAACCCTGCCCTAGGTGATTAAAAACTTAGGGTAGGCAAAATTTAGGACTCCCACAGTAGAGCCGGGCTCATGTCCTCCAGAGTGACGAAAGAGCTCTCTGATAGTAGCCGATATGACCTCGTAGTTAAAGCCTAGGCATCAGTCATAATAACAAACTATTTGAATTTTAATTCAGCAAATACTATTTCAAAAAATTTCTGATATTAAGATTTTAATTTGACATGAAATTTTATTTTTCATATTTTTAAGACTTAACTGGAGAGGACGGACAGGGAAAAACCCCTTGGGAGCTGGAAATGTCCCCTTTTGGATTGTAAACTGGTTGAACTTCCATTTAGTATTTGTTAAGTCGTGGCTCAAGATGGCAGCAATACCGAAAGTACTCGGGAAATTGCCAATATTAAAAAAAAAAAAAAAATTATATATTGTTTACTATTGTCGTGTACATTAAGAAGGGAAGAAAAACTGGAAATAAATTATAATTTAATTTTATATCATTAATGTATTTAATTGGAGCCACTGACAAGGTTGTTACATAAATTACTGTTATTTAACAAAATAATTAGTTAAGAAAATATTATGCCAAGGTTACTTAATAAAATTTCTTTCAAACAATGTCTCTTTGTTCACTCATTACTTCAGATTCACTTCACCAAATTCGATTTAATCTTTTGCATATAACATAAGAAGTGCATTTTAAAGCGGAGGTCTGGTTGTACTGTGAACATGGTATGTGACCAGTATAACGAGGGAAAAATTAGAAAATATTTACTAGTTTAGTTCACATCAATATTCATTATTTTGGTTATAGCTCAGGTAAACATTAAAGGTTCAAAAAAATTAAGAAAATTTCATTTAGCAAAACTCATTACTACTAGTCGTAAGCAAGAAGCGTAGTCGTTCAAATTCATGGTGACCGTTCGACTAATCAGAAATTACACCTAACTGCTAATTTCATTGTCGTCATGCGGATCATGGGGTCCAAAACAAATAATGTCTATTATCCTTATTTTGTGAAACCTGCTAAAAAAAAAAAAATAGAGATTTAATCCGTAAAGTGAGATCCACCAATAAAATTTCGGATTAAAGTGTATTTTATGTTTTGGTCATGTCAAATATTTTCTTAACTCTATTTAATAGAGAAAATCTCAATTTCTCTTGGGTGGGACATTTTTTTCAAATCAATTGTACTTTTATAATATTAAAAAGTGTTCAATAAAAAAAATATATATTCCCTGCTGTATTACGTAAAAGCTGAAGAAAGATGAAATAAGAAAGAAATGCATACTTTAAATAAATACGCTGCCATCTCCATCAAGGTAGGTTAGGTTTTATGACTCATGCCCGGGCTTTAACTACGAGGTCATATCGCCTACTACCAGAGCGCTCTTTCGTCACTCTGGTGAACATGAGCCCGACTCTACTGTGAGAGTCCTAAATTTTGCCTACCCTAAATTTTTATTCATCTAGGGTAGGGGTCTTTAACGAGTACCTGACATCGTACAGGCTCGGGACCATCGCTTAACGTCCCATCCGAAGGACGGCGTGCTTAAGTTTATTTTACCTCCCAGATAAAATAAACTAAGGGCCTCGGTCGGGCTACGAACCCACGACCTTGAGCTCAGAAGTCAAGCACGCAAACCACTGAGCTACTGGCGCCCTCCTCCATCAAGGTAAGGAGCGTACATTTAGCGCAATATTGATACACATTATTACATCTTTCTGCCCAGCATCATGATTACCATGAACAATAATAATGAAAACATGTGATTTTTATTATTATTTTATTTTTTCACTTAAAAAAAAAATAAAAAGTTACTTCACGAGTGAAGCAGAGTCAGTCATTAAAAATCACAATAAAAAAATAGTTTTTGTGAAATTACATTTTGATTTAATTTGCTATGGCTAGAGTGGGGGGCGCAAATTAAGTATACATAGTATCCAAAATAGATAACCTTGGCAGAGGTTCTCCCAAGATGGAGGCCCTCTCTTCTGCATTGAGGATGTGTTTGGAGTTGGGTCCGACAGAAGAAGGCACTTCGGGTCTACCGGCATCAAATCGTGTCTTCCTAACCCCGGATCCGTTCGGGTCGAAGTCTGGAGGTAACTCAGGAGGGGGGAAGTATTTTATTCGAGATCGAACATTTTTGGCCGGAGAGAAACCTAAAAAAAAAAATCTCTTTTCAAAGAACATCAAAAGTAATATTTATGATGAAAAGAAAGCATAAACTATGTTACAATCATTGCCTATATTTTTAAGATAATAACATTTAACTCAATTTCTAGATTTGACTGTTTATTTTCCTGTGCAGTAGCAAATAAGAATCTAGGTAACCTGTGAAAAATTCATGTTTAAATCCCTTGACACAAAAATTACAAAAACTATGTCAATATCATCCTTAAGGTACTGGAAAAATTGGATATTATAGGCGAAAAAGTTAGTATAAAACGAATGAAATTTTTTTAAAAAACCTATGTTTGGTTCGGAACAATATTGATTCTTCACACAAGTTGAAATGGGTTTAATGTGGTTTGGTATTAACAAAAAAAAGGGGGGGGGGGGATTAGAGACAAATGCATAATATGAACATTCTGATTACAGCATATAAATAAAGCTCCGAAAAACATTGTCATATTATTATTAATTCCTCTGAACTCGTATTATAACAAGTATTATTGTTAAATTATATTTTCAAAAAAGATCACCTACTACACTAGAGTAAAAAAAATTCTTAATTTCGATTTTTTGATGCGCCACCGCCAAAAACCTTCTATTTCGTCAAAAATAATACATTGAACATTCTCACGTCATGTCTGGTTGTCGTTTTTCCGGTATAATGAATATAATCCACCGTACACGTGAGAAAAACGTATAAATCGAAATTCAAGCTTCCTCATCAAAGAGAAATTAAGTCCGGTATGCCGGAGAAAAGGTTTATTTTGTGATCCTTTTAACGTTTTTTCTGTAATAATCCTTTCTTAAAAAGAAGCGAAAAAATGAAGAATATAGGTGAGAAAATTGAAAAATTCATGTGTTAAGTTTAATACGAAAAAATAAATAAATATCTAACATATTCGTCGACTGTTATTAAATGATTATTGAACTGTTTAAAGTTTTTATTGAAATATGTGATTTTTATCGATTTTCGCTTATAAGCATAAGCTAAAGAACAAATGATTACAGAATTGCACTAAGGAATAAAAAGCACACAAAATAAACTTTTTCTCAAGCATACCGAACATCATTTTCCTTCGCTATTTAAGCTTAATTTCGATTTTCTGTTTTTTTTCTTCACGTTTCATTATATTTAAGAAACTGCAACCACAGGACAAAATGGATTATCTCATTATAATCATTGATAAACATACTTGAAATCTAACTTCTTTTATCCTCGTTTTAACTTTCTATATCTTGTTCAGATAAGCTTGAATGTTTGTCGAACAAAATGACGTGAGAATTAATTCTAAAAATAAAATAGCGACCTTTCGAAGGTTTTGGCAGGTGACGCATTAAAGAATCGAAACCAAGTTGTTTTAGAGTAACTCTAAACTACACTCTGTGATTAAGTGAAAAGTCTTTCTCTTACTTAATTTTCCAACAATATGCAAAACAGAATATTGTCTCTTTATTTCGATAGGAAAGTTTTCCTCACCATATGTTCTTATTTTGCTACACAATTTTTCAACTTTCGAAAATTGTTTAGTTAATTAACAGTTATGATAAGAGTTATGTCCAAAATTTCATGAAGATTATTCTAGTAGAAGTTACCATAAGAAACAGTTCAAAAATGAAAACGAAAGTGTGTTAAGAAGTTGGAAATTTCACTTGAAAAGTGACTTTTAAATATGGAAACAGTTGGCAAAGTAATGTACATTAGTATGGGAAAGGAGTGAATGGGGAGCTGAAAGGGAGGTATTGTTTGGTGTTGTCCTAACTCGCTCTGCTACTCACCTTGGATCCAGTCGCCACCCTCTGTGATGGCCATCCGTCCCTTGTTCCTCTCTTCCTGGTCCCGCCTCTTCCGACTCTCCCTCCGACTAGAGCTGCTCTCCAGAGCGAAGTCATACCGAGACATGTCCTCACCTCCGTAAATGTCATCGTCCTCTTCCTCAAACGCTCCCACTCCAAATGCCTAGAGCAAATATTTTGAATTAATGCAAATACTCATCATCATAGGCGCTACAGCCCGTCAAGAGCCTTGGCTTCCTCCAGGAAATGTCCCCATGCAGCACTGTCCTGGGCCAGTCTCCACCAGCCCACCGCACCAAACCGTCTTGCGTCTCTATTCACGGTCTCCAGCCATCTTCTCCTGGGTCGTCCCACTCTTCTCCTACCCTCCGGTGTCACATTCACGAGTTTCCTTGGTATAAGGTCCTCGTCCATCCATCTTAAGTCTCCAGCCCAACGTAGTCTGGCAACTCTAATCCAGTGCGACAATTTTGGCTCGGTATAGAGTGCGTACAACTCCTGGTTGTATCGGATGCGCCAAACGCCCTCCTCCTGCATGGGGTCGTAGAAAAAATGAACTCAATTTTTATTCACATAAGATAAGCGAGGGCACAGGTAGCTCAGAAATAACATACTTATCTACTGAGCTCAAGGATCGTGGGCCTTTAGATTTTTTATCTGGGATTCAGATGGGCCGTTAGGAACACCTTAAAGACCCCTAACCCTAGATGAATAAATATAGAGGTTAGGAAAAATTTAGGACTACCACAGTCGAGTCGAGCTCATGCCCACTAGAGCGACGAAAGAGAGCTCTGGTAGTAAGCGATATGATCAATAGTTAAAAAGTCCAGGCATGAGTCACAATAAATAACCGACGATAACCAAATCAAATACATACACAATATAAATTAAACAATCAACACATACAAAAAAGCTGTTTATTTTTACTGTCACTTTGATATCAAAAACAATGAAACTAAGTGGGCAGATAATTTGAATTAGTTAAATATACTAATTGTAAGTAATAAAATATAAATGCTATTTGACGCAGGTTATCTATCCAACTCAACTTAAAAATACTATATTTTTTCATTTTTTATTTATATTTTCTCAATATCCAATTGCTTTTTGCCCGAGGAATGTTTTCGCGTTTTTACATATCATTCGTTATATTTTCACAAAGTTCAATATATTTCTTTAATAGTCTCCAAGATATAGGGGTTCTAAACGGACCTGTCCTCTGATGGAGATGTTCTTTTTGTTTTCTTTCATTTTAAAGGAGGGAGGTTCTTCAAAGAGTGAGAACCTCTGACTAAGAACAGGCTCCTTGCTCAGACCGACGTAGCCCATACCCAACCTGGAACAATACGAGCAGAAACACAATGACATGAAGATAACTGAGTGAGAAGTGATTAATTCATAGGTTGTAAAATAAAGACAATCTGAACTGTCTGATGTTATTATTTCATGCAAGTCGGCTTTCGAGGTTGTCAGATGAAAAACATTATTTCAAAAACATAAATAAAACTGTAACAAAAAATAAACGTCACAAAAACAAAACACCTAAAACTGCATGGATGGAGACAGATACATTTATCCTGTTCCCCATCTGTCAGTTATGATTCAGAACCTTGAAAGCCGGCTACCATGAAATAATAAAATCTGTGAGAGGTCCGCCTACGTCTCTATTTTACTCTCTTCTCCGTCTCCTTTTTGTTTTAAACAAGATTTTAAAGTATTTTACAATTGCATATTTTCGTCCTTTACTGCATATTTCAGTCTTTTTACAGCATAATTAAATGGCATAATTTGGTCTCTTTTAGTGCATATAAATCTAGTCTCTAATAACAAGAAATCATATTGAGAATCACTGTACCTAGTCATAGTCTGTTCACATCACTCTCAAAATACAAAAAACTTGTTAAGCATTAATATTGTATAATTGCACAAAAAATATATACATATAGTGTACCGGTTGCGGCTCACGCCTTGACAGCTCAAAGTTCAACAGTGTTTTTCATGTTTTGTTGAACTTGGTGCAAGCCGAAACCGGTACTCTTATGTGTATATTTTGTGTGGAATTAGAGTGAAAAATTTACTCTCCGATTTGCTAATAAACAATAAATTCTTTATTAACGCAATTATCAATGTATTCTTGAAATATTTTCAATAAAAAGTAGATAATTTATAAAACATTTCAATCAATCCTGAAATTTCCAGGATGGCAAACCCTAATGCATACTAGATAGAGCTGGGGAATGAGAACATTCTATTAGTAAATGTATGTAGTTACTTGTTCATTTTGGGGGTGACAAAGATCTCGTGAACAGGATCAGGGGGGAACATAGTGTCGGGACTGAGCCCTACTAGCTCAACTTCCTCCTCGGAAGGCATCTTCTGGCGCCAGGTGAGTTTAGGGCCGAGCCCTTGCCCTGGCTTCCAGCCCATCTTCATCAGCAACTGCACACCCACCGTCTCTCTGCAAATGTTATACAAAGTAATAATAATCCGCCATAATCCTTCATCAACCATATTTCCTGCTATATCTATATAAGTATGCTTAAAGTTACCGGCGGGTGGGGGAAGCCGGGTAACCTGCTTGTATATGTATATCTGTGGTCACAGGGAATTAATTGGCAAGTCTAAATTCGTAACTTTTCAGAGCAGCATTTTTTTACTTTTGCATTAATTGTGTAAATCCAGTTTTTGAAATAAATAAGTTATGTTTGCATCATTATTAATCATATATCTTCTAAATCTCTAGAAGTGAATGAAAATGAATATTGTTAATCCTTTCTTGGAGTTTCCGTTAGTTACTTAATCATTCCCCATCACTTACATAACTATTGACCACACTTACCTAATTAGTAATCATACTTTTTGAAATACTCATGAATGGTGCCTCTCTAAAGTTGAGTAAGTTGATTTAACCGAAAACACCCACTTCTCTTGGAATAGTTGAATAAATGGTTAAATGCAGTTATCTCGTGAATGATTCCCCAAAGAAGTAGATTAAGTTGATTTAACTGAGAGCAAATACAATTTTACGAGATATCAAGAAACCCACATCTTTATAATTCCGAAAGTATTAAAGCCCTGAGCTCCCAACTTCTTCACAGTGCGCAGATGGCTTGGGAGATGATCACAGTACACTTAAATCATTTTCATCCACGACTTATCAACTAATTCCCTGTCCCCATAGATATTTGCAGGACCTTTCAAGGATTGAAAACTGACATTATAGCAGAGATATTGTGAAATAATTCAAATGAACTTGAAAGAAATAAAACTTGTTTATTTATGATATTGTCTAATTTCACCAACTATATTTACATGGGAGTACTTTCGGTATTTCTACCATCCTCAGCCAAAAGCATAAGAGATAAGACTTATCTCTTATGCTTTTGGCTGAGGATGGTAGAAATACCGAAAGTACTCCCATGTAAATATAGTAGGTGAAATTAGACAATATCATAAATAAACAAGTTTTATTTCTTTCAAGTTCACTTTCAAGGATTGTCAGAGCGTAGGAAATTTAGAACGGGAAGGGGATACATAAAATGAGTGCTGGGTTCAAAAAAACGCCAGGCGGTATTTCAATATTTTGACAAGGAGGGGGACTAGCTCTTTAACAAAATTTGCAGGGTAATTCAAGGAAGGTCGGTTATATAACTAACACACCCCCCTACGGTTTCAAAATCATTGATAATTTATTTCTACAGTTACAAACCGGGCAGATAGCGATACTAACCTGTTTAAAATTAATAACCGGGCAAGGCTAGGTAACCTGCTGGTATTATTTATAAACTTACTTATCAGAAATAAATAAGTTCGTTCAATTTCCAGTTGTCCCGTAAAAAAAAATACTAAGCTTTTATATAACAAGCTCAAATTGTTGATGAGTTTGATTAGAGCAGAGATACAGCGATCTGAACGTCATCAGGCTCTGATAGCAGTCCCAAAAGTGGGGTCCGTTGTATGATAGATATGTACAGAGATCTGAAACTTTGCACGGTGGCGCCTGAGTCCAATCCAATGTAATCCAGATCGGACGCCACCTGAAATTAATCGTTTGATATCCACCATCTTGGAACAATCAAGTTTCGAATTGGAATTATCTAATCTAGCCCATGAGCACATATAATATATAAATGTTGGGCATAATACTGACTTGGCAGGCTGGAGGATGCTGTGGAGGACCGGCTCCCCAGGGATAGGTCCTTCAGACAATATGGGCCGGTGCCGCTTGGAGGAGCCACTGTACTCAGGCTTGGCACGAAGCACTGTAGGAGCGATACCGAACTCTTCTGTATCCTAGCCAGACAGTCAGAGATCAGACAAACAGACACAATAAACACATTATTATAGTTACAACATACAGAATAAGGCGCTATTACTTCGTTTATTGGGCCATCGAAGAAGCCAAGATATGCACCCAGAAAAAGTAGTTGCCTACTGGAACCTCCATTCTATATTTGTTCAATCCCTGATAGTCACGGATGATATCGCCATAATTGTTGACAATGAAGAGGAGCTTCATTGTTAATTGTGGTCAAACGCCCTTCATTGCAAGGGAGTGACATTTAACACGAAGAAGAACAAGGAAATTGTTAAAGTCTAAAGTTGTCGGTGGAAGGTGAATAAATATCAGGATATAAGAGATGCTGGTACAGGTGAACACGTAAAAGTATTTCTTGGAGGATGGCCGCCTTCATGTGGAATGAACAGGTGACAGACATTTGTAGACGAAGGGGATCGACGGGGAGATGTGACTGTATAGGGAACAGCTAGATAAGGCTAGTTCCATTCAGTAGAGGCATGAGGGAAAGAGAAAGAAGAAAGAGGGTGTGAGGCAATACTGGATCCACCAGGAAACAAAACGGGATAGTTTCTAAGTAGCAGGCCGCAACGCCTCCTGACTCAAGCTAAGCCAGGAAAGGCCTTCCTGAGAGACCTGACAGGTTGGTTCCGACTGCTTCAGTGGCGCCTAAACCACGAACAGCATTTCTTTTCTTCGGAACCTTGACTAACCCTCACCCTTATTCTGTATGTTATAAGTTAAAGGATATTATACAACTCACAATCAGTTTAAATAAATATAATTCAAATCCTGGAGATGCTGGTTATTTTTCGTTTTAAAAATAAGTTTAACACATAATTATTAAGGAAAAATTACCCTTGTGGTTGATGTTAGATCTAGAAAAGAACAGCACTATGTTGTGAGCTCGTAGTTTCTGCCCGAGTTGTAAGTATATAAGAAAGTAACAACAAATTGACTTAATTATACTCACATATTATTATTAGGAACTACCAATATTTATTTGGTAGGTAATTATTATTTAATTATTAGTTTCTGTATTTTAACAATAAATCTGAGAAAAATTGGCATGTCAACAATATGAACGTTCCTGACATGTTAACACGAAAATTACAACAAAAACGAACATACATATTTTCTAGCTGGTTATAATTAATAATTGCAAAAATATTTTAGTTACCTCTTCATCCATAAAATCTTCAGGTCTCTGGCTTTGTCGTTCGGCCTTGCTCTCTCTCGAAGATTTGAAATTTGTTGGCTTCCATCCTTCTAGGGAGCCCACACTGTTGTAGAATCCTGCAGAAAAGCCCCCTGTGAAGGCCCCATGGAATCGCCGGCGTCCATGCTTGTCTGTCGCGATTTGGTCTTGAATGGTAAATGCTTTTTTCTTCGGTACATTATCTGAAATAAAAAAAGGCAGTAAAAAAAAAGTAATTGCAGGCAGAAACTGCGTAATGTTGGGAAATGGGAAACAGTTTTTATTTTATATCTTTTCTTTTTTATATAGATTGGTGCGGACCGAGATAAACAGGTATTAAGTATATTATAATAGACAAACACGTTTTTAATTAGTGGGTAAGCATTTAGAATTCACAAGTTTAATTGTAAAGTATTGCAGAACACGAATTTCTGAATATCTGTCATGATAATTTCCTTTCATTGTAACCCGAAACTTAGTGAATAGTTTCTGAAATAGGCAATGATAACAAAAAAAAATAAGAACCATCGATTGTCTTATGATGTACCACGACATTAGTCAACACTTTATTTTAATTCATGTTCCTATAACTACGCACTATCCGAATAAGTTATATAGGAAACTACACTTATTCATCAGGCAAAGCGAATCTTTGATTTCTTAGTAGTAAGTGTGAAAATTAACCTAGTAAACAAATCTTCGAGGTCTAACAAATAATCACGGTCGATAAATAAGAATTTTAGTAAAGCAGGATATAGATCTTCGAAGAATGGTGTGTAAACATTACACTAACACGGAATTCCGGATAGATATTTGTTACATTTACATGTGAATACATACCCTATAGAATACATTTTATAATGAAATGTCATAAATGTTTTTATAAAGGATGCCTTGGGACCGGCATGTCAAAGCAATCGCCTCATTAAAAAAAACAAAAAAACATAAATTAATGAAAATAAAACATGAAACAAGCAAACTAACCTTCGTCCAAGGGTTCCAATGGAGTGCCGTAGCAGGCGAAATCCTCCTCATCGGATTCTGACATTTATAAAACTTATCTGTCCAAAACTAGTAAAAAAACAACTAGGTTCATTACAATCAATAGTGTTCTCATAAGAGAAGGTTATAGAAGGCCACAAAGAGAAACGATAACTTTTAGTCGATGCTGTAATGTAATATATTTGAAAGGTATCGATTAATGAAAGACTCATAATAATTATATTTTTATGCAAGATGTCACAAAACATTTGTGTCAATATTTTGTATGTACCTAGAAACAAAAATAATAAAAAAGAAAATATGTACAAATCTAGATTTCCTTCTTATAAATTTAAAATGTTGACAAATTGAAGATTTACCATTTTAAATAGAAAATATATTTCAGTATTCAGAAAGATCATCTTTTTATGTGAAACAAAAAATTATTTAAAACTGTAGTAAAAAATGCGAAAAATAATGACGAGAGAGCAGGGATAATTGTATTACTCTAAATTGATTACTCTAATTGTATTTTTATAATTAACTTTAGAAAACTATTCATTATATTTTATATTTTTCCTTAAAACACCACTTCCCTTAAAATTAAACTGTCCCTTTGAACTTTTTCATGTTTCTTTAAAAAACTAACATTCTATGAACCCTCTAAAAGTTGTGCTCACTAATCCTAAGAGAAAAAAAAAACAACCTAAGAGAAATTACATATTTAGTTTTAAACATGAAGTTCAAAAATCAGTAACAACAATACATATTTCGAAAACGTTTGTTTATTTGATTTTTAATGGTATTTTCTGTTATAATTACGATATTATTTCATTTATTTATTATAAATATTTACTACATCATTTATTATGAATAAAAATATTTTTTTTGTTTATGTGAATCTTTTCTTTTCTCCTAGTATTATTAAGATTTCTATTTATTTTGAATTTTTTCATATATATATCTTTTTGAAGTTTATATTATACTCATGTATTTTGACAGATATTTCCACCTCCTCTATAGGGTTTCCCTTTGGGTTGAAGAGTAACATCTTCTGGATTGTATAAATATACCACACTCAAATATTACTGTAGAACTTTGTGTTGATAATAATATAAGCCGAAAGAGGTACACTATATGTAAGTATTTGTCAATAACTGCCCATGTAATGAATTTAGCGACACAACATTTAGTATGAAGATTTAAGAGCCTCTATGTAAGTGAAATATTGAATATTAGGGCAAACAAGCGATTGAATTCCTTCTGGGAGGAAAAACCAACTTTTCAATTACCCCATTTGACAAAAAAAAAAAAATACCTAACTAAATATTTACAACGTAGGACTTCAGCTTATAATGGCCACTTGCCGTCAAAAATTGTAGTATACTGAACTTAAAATGGTGGATGAATAAAATCAATGATGAAGAATGTTTAAAACTAATGTCATTTTAATATACTTCACGTAAGTATTGTCTAACTCCATTAGCGATCCTTTCATGTCAAAACTAAATTGTTTTCCCGGACTCATGCCTAGGCCTTGTGGGATTTTTCCTCAAATTTTACTTTGTTATTTTGTTTGTAAACTTTATATAGTATATTATATCAATAATTGTAATAATTACTTTGTCTATTTAATGTTGTCTCACTGTAAATATAATGCTGTATAATTTGGGAAAAAAAAAAAAAAAAAGAAGGATGAAAAGAGATGCTCTAGGATCCTTCCGATGCCACAAGGTAAGTGAAGAGCCGATCGGGCACGACACTTCCTCACGGTCCTCAGACAACTTTTCAACATCATGAAATAGACTCATTGTCAGCACCGTGCTCACTAACTTCAAAACCTCAATTGGGATAGGGGGTCAAAATATGAAGATGGCTGATGTAGTGAGAAGTGATTATTTCACATATTGTCAAATAGGGGGTCAAGTTATGCCTTATTTTTTAACGTCTCAGCTTTTGTCCGACAAACTTGTAGATATTATAACTTACATTGTTTCAAAATGGCGACTCATTCAAATGGAGTATTACTCTTCTAAAAAACTTATTATTTTCAACCAAATTGAAAAATAAAGTCATCTTTAAAAGTCCTTCAAATAAGCTTTTGAACGATGTGTTACATGACCACTCCCTAAACAATTTCAGAGGAGCAGCCATTTTTTGGGGTCATTTTCATGAGTGATCATGGAATAAATCATTTGAATATTTACTTAAAGATCTTTCTTTCAGGTACCTAATACATTTAAATATACAATGATTGATTTTACTTTCTTATGAGCTCTCTACCACAAAAACGATTGTAGAACTATGAACTTAAAATTTATAATGAAGGGGTCACATGTTCTAACTTAGGTCTGATTAGATTTTGACCAAAATTGAACAAAATTGAGACCACTTTCCACCGGGGCCTAAGTAAATTTTACAAGATACAGCTTATGTTTATGCCCTAATCGAAAATATTTTCAAGTAATAGTAAAATATTTTCAAGTGCGATTCGGTTGTCCGGTTTTTGAGATACATGCCGAAAACCATCTTGAAATGTAGTTTAGTTCAATGGAAATCGGTTAGTCCTATCGATAAATTGATTCCTACCAAAATTGTTCCTTATAATATTTCCAATCGCTAATATGCCATCAGATTTGAGATTGGATCAATACGACAAAAGTTATAGCGCCCCGAAGAATGTAAACTAATGTCTATGAGAAATATAACTAAGTAATTTTTAAATCATAACTCATAGCAACGAACTATAAAATATGGTTTATGTATTCTTAGTTTTCAAAAAAATTGTGAAAGTTAAGAAAAATATATGTGATGTGGTCATTACAGGATTTTCTTATACCAACAACGCTTACAGACCACTCTCTCTCTCCTTCTGAAAATCATTTCATTTTGTCTCTTTGCACAGCGTTATCTTGAGAGTAGACATTCTTATGCCCAGTAATGCAGGTATGAAATAATTTTGAGAAGGGGAAGAGAGTGTGAACTGTAAGCTTGGTTGGAATAAAACTATTCGGTAATAGCCACATCACATATGTTTTGTTACTCCCCAGCATATGAAGTATTTATATTATATGAAATATGGGGAAGTTATCTAATCGGTCAGAAATTCGATGTTGAGTTTTCATAGGAATTTCATGTTTTCCGACCCTCTGAATCCAAAAATGAAAAAAGAAAATCTCCTATCTGTTTGTGTGTATGTGTGTCTGTCCGAAATAATGAATTTCAGCCAAATTGGCCAGAGGGAAGTGTGGGATTAAGGAGGGGGCTCAACTCAAAAACCCTAACAACTGCCGATGTAATGAATGTATCGACACAAACTTTAGTATGAGGATTGCGTAAGTCAACTATTGCTTTTAAGTCCAAACGGTCGATATGATGATTCACCGAGAATTCAACAAATAAAATTCATTTCAATTGCAAGAAAAAAATAATGGATTTTAAGATTAAAATTTATATTTTACAGGTAAGCCAAAATAATATATCGAAATGTTCAGATTTATTTTTAAAGAAGAAGGTTAGAAAAAGTAAAATTCATATTGTTTAAATACATAAATATAGTTTATTTAATTTCAAATTGGTTTTTACATATTGTACAATTTGATAGGTAGAAAACTATTTCGGATTGATCTGGTCAGCAGGTATTTTTGAAAAGACCTGGTTTGCAATTTGCTTCAAGAGTTGCGACAAACCTGCCTTCACTGGTGGACCCACTTCTTTGAAAATCACAATCCAATTTTTATTTAGGAAATCGTTCATATTGTTACCTGGAATTATAAAATTGAAACATTTAACATAAAAATAACAAAAATGAAATTTATATATATAATATAGTCTCCCCCTTATCCCGAAGCTGCCCTCTTGCACAATTTTTCTAATTTCCCCCAATACGGTTTTATTTGTGTGTGATATAAATATACCATTTCCTCATGAACACAGACAAACCACACAGTGTAAGTTCATAACTCAACACAATAGTGGGAGTAAAGTCAGTCCGGTCCATGCCGGGTAAACCTTCTTGACAACTCAATCATCATTGGCCGCAAGATCTCCTGCCTGAGCAATGTATCATGTTGACCAGACGCTTCATTAAGAGACTTGTAATTTTTTTCGTTCCTCATATCATAATGATTTATACAATTTGGAAGTTGACAAATTCGAACTTTATGTAGAGACTTATAATAAATATATAAAACAAACTTAGTTTTTTAAATATTCTCTAACCAGAAATTTTTACGTAAACTATCGGTTTTGGATTACACCATCGTGAGGTGTAGTTATAGTCAAAAGTCGGTTATTTAAGCCTTTCTATAGAGTAATAGATGTATTCAGAGGCGTAGCCAGGATTTTGACCAGGGGGGGGGGCAAAGTTAGGCTACAGGGGTGGGGGGTATAGACTCCCGGGGCACAGCCCGCAGTTTCCGTGGTTAGCTGCAGACTTTTTGTTATTAATTTGGGAGACTCGGACCCTTAGAAGCCCCCCCCCCCCCCCCCCCCCCCCCCTTCTGAGTTAACCATTGACTGTAATACTTAAGCTGACTTTATATGAGCAGCAAAAGTGCAAAACGCAGCAGCAGCAAATGCACGCTGTGGTTTCTGTGCTTTTAGAATTAAATGACTCATAGCCAATAGCGTGCATTTGCATGTTGCAAATTGCTGCGCTTTGCATTTTTAGTGCGCATGTAAAATCAGCTTTGAGAGTATAAAGTATAACGTAAATAAAGATTTTGAGCGAGGAAATGAAATGATGGAATTCATATATATTTAAATAAATGTAATATGACTTGTTTTGTACATGTACATTTATGTAACAGCTGATTGCTGATTTAGGAATCAGACGAACGGAAAATTTGAAGATCCTATTGGTAACTTGCAAGCAATCCATTTTTAATAAAAACATTAAAAAAATATTTTTTTTTAGTTTATTTAATTTTTATCTTGGTTTTTTGCTTTGGCCAGGGGGGGACGTGCCTCCCTGCCCTCCTGACTATGCCCCGGGATATATTGAATATTCTAGAAATGATCTTACCCAAATTCTGGTCACCGTTGAACAGATTGTCAAATTTAAAGAAAACAGATTTTGGTTTTAATGAAAAGTTCAATTTATCAACCTGATAGTATTGTTTACCACTCTTTTCCACCAGACTGAAGACAAATTCTTCAGTAAATTTGACATCTTCTGCAAAATACAAGAATATTGTCATTAGTAATTGTGATATTGAGCAGTGGCAAGTGCGTGGCTGCACTGCTGAGCTAATAGAGCACTCTTTTCTTTTATAATTTATGAAAATATCTATTTATCTAATGTAATTGTGCACGTTCCTGAACATTTCCACCATTTTAACTATTTTCCTCATCTGATGGAAACGATTTTCATGATCTCAGCATAGACATCGATCGTTGGTTAAACTCTTGAACGTTATCTTAACTTATGATATAAATTAACGAATTTTACTCTTGCTGACGATTAACTAGTCGACTGAGGGCGCCGGTAGCTCAGTGGTATGCGTGCTTGCTTACTGAGCTCAAGATCGCGAGTTCGAAATCAGGCCGAGGCCCTTAGTTTATTTTATCTGGGAGGTAAAAAAAAACTTAAGCACCCCATCCTTCGAATGGGGCGTTAAGCGATGATCCCAAATCTGTACGAAGTCAGATACCTACTCATTAAAGACCCCTACCCTAGGTGAATAAAAATTTAGGGTAAAATTTAGTACTCCCATAGTAGAGTCGGGGACATGTCACCAGAGTGAAGACAGAGCTCTCTGGTAGTAGGCGATTTGACCTCGTAGTTAAAGCCCGGGCATGAGTCATAATAACTAACTAGTCCAAAATAAGACACAATTGTTTCACATATTCCTTGCTATTTAGGAAAACATTTTCAAAATTAAAATTTTGGTTGACTTTCCTTAAATATTCTTGAGCCGGTCAATTGATCCTACTAAACAGGAAGCGAAGAAAAACAAACTTACTGAAGGTGAGTTTGGCAGGACCTTTGCCAGTGATGGGCAGTACGAGGACCTTGCCTGACACCTGGTAGTCAGTGTCTATATTAATCTCTGAGATACTTCCAGAGATCTTCATAACTTTCCAGTCATTTCTACAACATAAATTTAAAATTAGATACACCATGTGACCATGTAGCGCCTATGATGATGATGATGATGATGATGATGAAATGGCCAACTCAAAATTATATTACACGTAGCAGACATTGAGAAGCCTAGTGGTTTTTTAAACATGTTGAGATGTGGAAATCGCAAGACCGTACTTCAGTTTTCCATTTCCAGACAGACAACCTTCCGCCCATTTACCATCATCGGCGAGCCACATCTGACCTCGGATAGAGGCTCGATCCGCGCAATTTACCATTGTCTTCATACACTTACATGTACTTTCCAAAGTATTATTACTCCAATGTAGTATTATTATTATAATAATCTATGAAATAAAGTTTTCCTTATAGAGTTTTTTTTCTTTTTTATCCTTCCTCCCAATCAGGTAGAATGTTGAGATTCAGCAGCGAGCTTCCTGGGAACCCAAGAATGATGTGAAACATCCTAAATCTGAATAATTCGAAAACGGGGGGGTTGTAGAGGCCCGAAAAGTAAAGCTAATTTTTCAACGATGGATCAGAATTTCATTAAATTTCCACTGTAGCATCTATTTAAGCCCAGTTTAAATATTGACTAAGTGGTTTCTCAAACTTTTGAACGGGGGGGAGGAGTTATAAAATGTGTACTAACTCTTTACTCTCTAGTTAAGTACGCCACTCACTGAACACTGTCGATGACCGCCTCCGAGAGCCCATGCACCCTCACGTTGGTGAATGTCATGTCTATGGCCACTGGTTTGTTCTTGTTGCCTTCCTGCAACGACAACTTCTCGATCACCAGAGGCTCCACTGGTATCACCCCAATAGCTTTGTTACCTGCACACAACAGTATCTACAGATGCCAAGAAAATAAAAATTAAAGCGAAGTATGAATTAAAGCTTCATATATAAAAGCTTTAATTCATAATTTGTAACATTATATATGTTTTTTTTTTTTTTTTTTTATAGAAGTCTTCCAACAATATCCTATAAGTTTTATAATAATAATATTTTTTTGTATATATAATACCTATATATAACAAATAAGTAAATAGTAAATATCTAATAAAATTAATAATATTAAACAAAAATTACGGTATTGATTACGAAGACATGAATTAAAGTTTTATATATGAAGCTTTAATTCATATATATATATGAATTAATGCTTCATATATAAAAACTTTAATTCATGTCTTCGTAATCAATATCGTAATTTTTCTTTAATATATCTTTTAAAATATAAAAATATATCTTTTCTTTTTCACTCTTTCGGACTGTGTAATAGTCGTGAAAAACTACTTATCTTAAATAAATTATTACCTATATTTATAATTTAAAATTTAATAAAAATAGTATCTATTGTATTTATTAATATTAGGAATTTTATATTAATTATTCTCTATTATTTACTCTTTTCTTTTATTATTCATCTCATAACGGTTTGTATTCTAAGAATTATTTTCTGTTAATATATACTTAGTTATTCTGATGTCCAAAATTGTATAACGTTATTACCATATTATGGTCTAACGAACATAAACATTATTATTATAGTCTGTTTCAGCTAACCATTCCCATACATCAACTTCCACTCCGAGATTGGCTATCCCCACCCTGCCGTCTCTGTATTCTCTGGGTTTCCGATCGCGGACTGGAGGACTCTTACATAGAAAAAAATTGTTGATACGGACAATATATGCGGATCAGGTCGAGGTCATTCAGTTTTTTATCTGGGAGGTGAAAAAACATCCTTCGGAAGGGACTAGTTAAAGACCTCCTCTTCCCTAGGTGAACAAAAATTTAGGGTAGGTAAAATTTAAGACTCCCATATTAGAGTCGGGCTCATGTCCACCAGAGTGACGAAAGAGCTCTCTGGTAGTAGGCAATATGACCTCGTAGTTACGCCTGGAAGTCACAATAACTAGATGCAGATAAAAATTTCAAAACACCTTTATGATACTAATTGAGGTAGCAGATATCACATGTATGTATACATGTTTCATTCAAATATGTCATTTGTATATATTAATCCGTTTTTTTATGGAGGGGGAGATTATTTATATTATCCCCTTCAATTCCTTCCCTGATCAAACATATCTTATATAATTATAAACCCCTTCAGAATGTTTCTTTTGAATATGTGAAAGGATTGCTAACTTAGATAAACAAAACAGTAAAAGGACGTCACGTTACCATTTTGAAGTGATTTGACAGCATTGGTTATTTCATTCTTGAGACAGACACTATAGACGGCAGCACCAGTCTTGCAGCTCTTCCATCCCTCAGCTGAAACAAAGAAGATCAAAACCATTACGAATATAACCATTAACGAGGGCGCAGGTAGCTCAGTGGTATGTGTGCTTGCCTTCTGAGCTCGAGATCGTGGGTTCGAAACCCAACCGAGGCCCTTAGTTTATTTTATCTGGGAGGTAAAATAAACTTAAGCACTCCGTCCTTCGGATGGGACTTTAAGCCATGGTCCCGAGCCTGTACAATGTCAGGTAGTATTCGTTACAGACCCCTGTGCGGTGAATAAAAATTTAGGGTAGGTAAAATTAGTAGAGTCGGGCTCATGTCCACCAGAGTGACGAAAGAGCGCTCTGGTAGTAGGCGATATGACCTCGTAGTTAAAGCCTGGGCATGAGTCATAATAACTAACTATAACCACTAACAAAAACGTCGATGAATCACCAACAATGTACTTCCTCAGTAAGAATAAATTAAGCAAGTTTTCGCTGTTTTTCCAAAGCCAATCGACCGTATGGGCCGTCCTCATACTACATTTCGTCTAAACTCAACCTCAAATTTCTGACTGATTACATAATTTCCCGTGTACTTCTTAAAACTGGGGAAGTAAAAAAAAAAGTGGGTGAAAGGCGGGCACAATTTTATATGTGGCACCAGGACCCAATCAGGTCGATTTTTGATTTTCAGCCGTGGTAACTTATTGATAAATTCGCGTTGGGTCCGACTACGACTTTTTTTTTTAAAAGTAAATACAAAGTGTAGAGGAAGTTATGTAATCGGTCGGTCAGAGATTCTATGTTCAGTGTTTACCAGGATTTCATGTTTTTCAACCCACTGATTCCAAAAAAACGTGGATAAATGTGGATACGATAAATCCTGGTAGAATGAATGTAACAACACGAAATTTTATGTATATCTAGAACCCCATAAGAACAACACCAATTGATTTTCAGCAAAATCGCCCGAAGGAAGGGAGAGATTAACACAAAAAGTGTAATAACTGCCTTTGTAATGAATGTATCGACAAGGAATTTTAAAAAGAATTGAAAACCCCAAAGAACTATTAATTTTCAGTGGAGTCAGCTGAAGTGAAGTGGGGATCAAAGAGAGGTTCAACTTAGAATCCTCAATAACCGCCGATATAATGAATGTATCGATACAAAATTTAGTAAGAGAATTCAGGAGCCTGACTGATATTGAGCACAAACAGTCGATTGGTTTTGGAGTGAGAGCGAGCACGTCTGATTAATCTGTTATGGGGAAGTACTTTTTTTTTTACTCAGAGGATTACATACACAGCCGTATGTAACAATACTCAAATGTACATACATATATCGACCATTGCATGTCGAATCAATTTTTTAAAAAATATGTAAAAAATTTTATGTAAATGCGGACTAACGTAGTTGTGCAGCACTGTATCCAACCAGAAGGACGAGGATCAGCTGGACCGTGCCTGGCAGAGAACAGTAGCTCAACCTAGCAGCCATCTCTGTAACTAACTAGTCACCACTTCTTGCTCTACCTCTATATATATTTACACATATTGTTAAAGTCTTATTATCGCACAATGATATTTATTATTAGAGATCTCATGTAATAACATTAAACAATGAAAGTTCTCAACAAATTCTAAATGTTATAATTAATAAGGTTGAATATAATAATAATTGTATAATTTCACTTCTATGTAGTATTTAATTCTTAATTTGAATAGAGTCTTTGATTCATTCACTTTTGTTTGGAAATTCAAAATTTATCACGAAATATCTGATTATTTCTACTTCTTTGGCTTAACTCCTTGTAAACTGACGTTATTGCAGAGATATTGTGAAATAATTCAAATGAACTTAAATGAAATAAAACATAAGTTTATTAGTGGTATTGTCTAATTTCATATAATATATATACATGGGAGTACTTTCGGTATTTCTACCATCCTCAGCCAAAAGCATAAGCGATAAGAGGAGTCTTATCTGAAAATACTCCCATGTATATATATTAGGTATGTGAAATTAGACAATACCACTAATAAACTTATGTTTTATTTCATTTAAGTTCATTTAACTCCTTGAGCCGTTCAGAGTGAAGTCTGTACCTACCCAATTACGTATTTCTTTTTTAATACTCAGTTCATACTAATCATTTATGTTAAAACATTAACTATATATTTTTGTAAAATAATATAAGGAAATATAACAAGAAACCGAAGTCCATAAAAGAAATAATACTATAAACACCAGTGAAGCGGTAAGAATTACCATTATTGCCAGGCCGTTGATTTTAAAATTCCTTTTCAGTAAAAGCTAACAGTTTAAGTTTCCGCTGGATTTTTTTTTTGAAACATTTCTAAATTTTCCGAACTATATGCCTACTTTTTATTGAATGGTGCATCATTAAAAGAGCTTAAGATAAAAATTATTTATAATAATTATTACATATATACGACCCAAATCGTAGATACTGAGATGGGCCTGCAAAGATTTTTCTTTGCCGAAGTAAAACACTAAAATAAGACTAATTTTTTTTTCATCATACACCACGGCCATGGTATGTGTAACGTGGTAGTTCACAGAATCCGCATAGTCGAAGTGAATCTCCTTTTTTTGCTAGCATTATTACTTAAAATTATTAGGTTTATTTTTTTTCATAATTGAAATATATCTATTTCAAGGTCGATGCTCCACAAGCCCCACTGCATTGTGTTCACTTGAAAACTCCGAAATAATAAACATAAAAGAAGACACAGACAAGTCTACCTTTCTACATTTTGTTTTGGTAATTAAAACAGTTGTAAATCAGAACTCAAAATATAAAACTACTTAATTTCCAAGTTTTTTTTTTGAACTTGAAATATTTTATTGACAAATAGTGTAAGTTTAAAATAGACATTTTTACAATATTAAAATAAAATAATTTTAAATTTATTTTTTATTATACATATATACAGGGATACATTTTTATGGAAGTCTAGTATGAATAAAGTTCTCCATACATCCAAGAGCGCTATTTTATTTTAAATTAATTTTTTATTGATTATTCTTCTCGAAGAGGCATATTTCGCCACTGACGAGGGTCTATTATTACTTCAACCAGGATGTTTTTGTAAAAATAAATAAATTTCGGCAACATTATTTTTCACATTGCGTCACCTCTTTCTATTATTTCGTGATGGATATCAACCTGCATAAATACAACAAAATGACAATATTTGCGATTTGCTATTTGCAGCTGCCCTTGAATCTGATGGTAATAACTATGGTTTTTTTTAAGAGGCCCGTTTTTTTGTCTAAACAAAACTGCATAACTTCTGTTAAAGCTTCTGTTATTTTTAAGTGTTCAACAGCCTTTGGGCACTTGATTTCTACTATGTAGTCCTCTCCTACAATGCCGTCCGGTGACGCACCAAGGAATCCATAAAGGTTGTGGACAAATAAACCGCACTGGACTATTTTTTTCCCCTATCATGTTTTCCAGGGCCCTTATTGCTGTCCCCTCATGTTCTAGCCCGTACTTCATTGCAACTGTGGTAACATTTGTGTAGAGGATTTGTTTTACCACTGGCGACCATTTTGAAGTTGGACGCCTCTTACCACAATTCCAAAGTTCGAGGCAGTCAGTCTTGACTTACGCTCTTCGAACCACCTGGCATTTGCAGATTGGATACGAGTCTCTTTTTAAGGTCCGGAATTCCGGTTGTAGAAAAGACAGTTTTTCAATATGGACCTCGATTTGCGTGTTTAGCTCCTGTGGTTCCATGTCCAAAGACTGGCAATGACCATATGGCAATATTCGCCATAGTCTTCTTGCCCTGAACTTGCCTTTTTCACACAAGAAAGAGGGTTGCTCCTTCTCTGGGCATATTTAGTTTTGTCTATTGATTTTCGGCAGGATATATTCCTATTTTGTCTCCTCACAACGATTCTTCTAACTATCGAGGGCGGACTCTTACCTGTTACTTTTTTCGAACAGTCGTGGTGCCACAGGGAACCTCTAGGGCTGCTCCTTTGACTCTGCAAGTGAAAGAGCCACCTTTGCCTCTGTTTACTTGTTTTCCACCTGTGAATTTGGCAACTAGAGCCATATAATTTTCGGTCATGTTGCTGGTATCGTTGGTAACCATGTTCTCAGCTTTGGGTAGCACAGGCACAAGTGCAGCATTTACCTTGTCAAGGAGGTCTCTGTCAATTATATCCTCACTTACTCCAAGGTTTTGACAATAATAAAGCTTGCAATTTGTGTGGCTACCAAAACATGGTACGGGCCATGGAGCTGTGGAGTGTCCGGGGCTTTTGAAAATTATGGTAGGTTTTTTTGTGTGTGTGTGGGGGAGGAGGAAATCCCTAATGGACGAAGGGGAATATCGAGCTTCCCAACAGTGTGGGAATCGCACCCACTAAAACCTCCTCCCCCAGCTCCTTGCTTTCGTCCCTGGTGTGGGACCATAACACCCTCTTCGTCCTCACGATGAGGAACCATTGTTGTAGCTTTCTGGAGTGCGCTGACTCTCGGAAAGTTCATGCCGGGTTAGGGCCGCCTGGTGTTATTGACGCCGGCGGTCCGCCGAGGCTCGAGGTTCAGAGGCGTTTTTTCTGCGAGGGCTCGGCTCGAGGCCAGCGACTGCAGCTCCGCCGCTGTTGTGACCTCCAGGAGGATCCCTTCCCTCCTGGCTGCCCTACTTGATATAATGTTGACCCCTATTTCTTTAGGGGTCAACTTATTATATGACTCGTCCGTGTGACCCTCCCTAGGGGTCACCACGGCGACATATCTCTGCTTCTTGGGGAGTTCCTGCGGGGTGGCCCTTATCCTTTCCAGGATATTTGCTTTGGTTTTCCCTTTCCTTGTGGGCCGGACTGTTTGTCGAGGTGGGGCGGTAGGAGGGGCTTGCTGCTTCGCTCTTCCTCTCTTCTCTCTTTTCCCTACCACCTCGGTCCAGGCGGTGGGGTCCGCTGGGGGCTGTTCCGAGTCCATCAGGGACGGTGGCGGTGTGGATTGGGGGGCTATGGGAGCATTGGGAGGCTCCTTGCGGGCGCCCGCTGTTGAGGGGTGGGGGGCGGCAGTCTCTTCTATCGGCTTCCTCGCTGCCGCTCTCTTCTTATTCGATTTTGGCCTCTCCGGCTCCTCCCTGCTGACTCCAACCCTGGTCACCGGGCGGGTGGGGGCTGGTAGAGTCCTGCTCCGAAGGGGGGGGGGGGGGGGGGGGGGTCGGCTGGTTCCGCACGAGGGGACTGCTGGTGGAGGCCGGCCAAACCAGCGGCGATTGAGGACGCCACCGTGGCGGTCAGGCTCCCCGCTATGTCCCTTGCTACCTGGACTTTCGCTTCCGCCACCTCCTGCGCCACGGATAACAATACCAAGAGTCGGGTGAGCCCCCTGTTCGCCCGCTCACGATCCGCAATATTTACTTTGCTCTTACTTAGGATGGCGGCTATCTCCAGTTGTATCTCGTGGGCTTCATCGAGGGGGCTTTTTGTTTTCTACATTTGTTCCGGTGGGGTGACCTTGCGCGCCCGTTTACTGGATCTCACCTCCTGTGGGGGGGGGGGGGGGGGGGGGGTAAAAAACAGGCCCCTTGCTGGTTGGAGATTACCTTCAGGACGGGGGCTTGGGGGGGGAAGTGCATAGGGGAGGAGGGCTGGGGGGTGTGGTACGAGCTGAGAGGGTTGTAGAGGGGGGGGTCTTCCGTTGGGTTGTTTGGTGTTGAGAGGGGCAAGGAGTGGGAGCGATCGCGGGGGGGCGGGCCTCTGCGCCTCTCTTTGGGTGGGGGCTGAGCTCCTTTGGTTCCTTGAGGTGGGGGAGACCTCCCGAGAGAATGCCTCGGTTAAAAATGGATATTGGGTCCAGATTAGCTGGGTTTACCGGGGGGGCCGCAGAGCGATCTGGGTTTAGGTTCTCCTTGGTCATGGGACTTCCTGACTCTTGTGGTTCCACGGAGGCCAGGTTGCCTACCTCCGTGGTCCTGCGGTCGCTAGATGAATGGTAGGTCTAAATATAACTCAGTTGTTTATTTATTTAGATAGGTACATGTTTCTACTTGAACATAACCAGGGGAATATTACATTTTTTTTTATTGTCCTATTTATTTGCACAATAAAGAAAAAGAAATACTGAACTTACTTTTTGTTGAGGAACAAACGTTCTTTGATGTAGTTCCTCGATCTTCCTTCAAAGAAAAGACGATTTCTTCCTTTACTTTTCGAAGAGTGACGATAATTATTGTCGTCCTTCGCACTCATGACACCAAATTTAATTCACAAATAACTTAAATTCACAATTCACCACGATTTCAAACTGTAAGATGTGTTCGAAGACAACATATGAATTAGATTTTTTTTTTTTTTTTTTTAATTCTTTATTTTGAATATTTACAATCGGTATACACCATGAGTAAATTTGATGAAAGACAAAACATTAAAAGAAAGAGAGAAAAAATAATAAATATATACATCGAAAGAATATGATTGTGTACAAAATAATAATAGAAAAAAAAAACAAAAAAAAAAAAAAAACTAAGAACTATGCAAATAATATAATATGTACAAAACAAAGAGAAAATATGTAGTGTTAACTACAACTAAGGGGATTTTAAGGTCATTATGGAGGGTAAGGTTGGACACATAGAAGGGTGTATCGACAATTACTACAATTATTATTCTTAGGACTTTGGATTGGAAGGACTGGATACGCTTGATGTTAGATGGCTTAGCACAACCCCATAATTCAAGTCCGTAGGTCCATATAGGTTTTATTATTGTCTTGTAAATGCTCAGTTTGTTTTCAGTGGATAGTTTGGATTGTCTGTTGAGCAGCCGGTATAGCAGACCAAACCGTCTGTTCAGCTCCTGTCTTTTTAGTCGTGTATGAGGTTTCCATGTCAGTTGTCGGTCTAGATAGAACCCAAGGTAGCGAACTTGATTGGAAGCAGGGATTGGAATATTATTGAAGGAAATCGAAGGACAGGATTGGCGTCTCAGAGTGAAGGTAACATGGCTGCACTTCTCTTCGTTGATTTTCACTCGCCACTGCCGACACCAGTCCTCTATGCGGAGAAGGTGCTGTTGGAGATTTTGGGAGGCTATGGTAGGATCTTGGTTGGAAGCAAGGATAGCTGTATCGTCGGCAAATGTTGCCAGGAGAGTGTTAGGATTGGAAGGAATATCAGCAGTGTAAACTGTATAGAGGATGGGACCGAGGACACTTACTTGGGGGACCCCCGCTTCAACAGGCTCATAGTCAGAGTACTCATTTTCCTGACGAACCTTGAAGAAGCGGTTGGAAAGGTAGGACTTGAGGATGAGGTAGTAAGTGTGGGGAAGGAGTCTCTTCAGCTTGAAGAGCAGTCCAGGGAGCCAAACCCGGTTGAAAGCCTGAGCCACGTCCAGAAAGGCACCCGAGCAATAGCTCTTACACTCCAGGGAAAAGGAAATGTGGTCTACAATGCGAAGGCCCTGCTGTACAGTAGAGTGATGGGTTCGGAAGCCGAATTGGTGGTTGGGGATAACATGTTTGGATTCTAGGATAGGAAAAATTCTTTTGAGGATGATTTTTTCTAGGATTTTTGAAAGGATGGGTAGCAGGCTTATAGGGCGATAGGAGCTTGGAACGTTGGGGGGCTTTCCAGGTTTAGGGACAAGGGTTATAGTGGAAAATTTCCAAAGGGCAGGGAAATACGCTGTTCGAAAGACACAATTAAAAATATATG
Organism: Aradus depressus; assembly: GCA_963662175.1. Classification (NCBI taxonomy): domain Eukaryota; kingdom Metazoa; phylum Arthropoda; class Insecta; order Hemiptera; family Aradidae; genus Aradus; species Aradus depressus. The sequence continues at coordinate 49,789,905 of OY759214.1, read as the reverse complement.
TGAGGAAAATTATGGCTTTGCGGGGAAGATTTCTAATTATTTTACAAGTGATGAGGTCTTACCCTGGAGATTTTCTTGTAGGTAAGGACTGGATGAAGTGTATGACCTCGGAAGGATGGACAGGTTTAGGAGGCAAAGAAAGTTGGAGGGGAGAGTCGAGGAACTTCTCGACTTTGTAATTTTGGGAAAGAGGATCGGGGTGTGGGGTGAATGTTTGGCGGAGGTGGGAATGATGAATTAGTATGAACATAAAACGGGGCGACCTACAGATGTAATCAAAGCCGCTAGAGAAAAGGGATTAGTGTTGCGTTCCAATCAAAACAACCCTTTCCCCACCATTCATCCGATTTTGAATCTGAAAAATAATTTGAACTCATTGAACTGCATTATTTTGCACGTGATTTTGCGCGTGATTTTTGCGCATTATTTGCGCGTGATTATGCGCATTATCTTTCCGCATTTTGCGCGTGATCATGCGCACGTTTCGCGCGTGATTTCCGCGCATTATTTTCACGCATGTTTTGCACGTGATTTCCACGCATTATTTTTGCGCATGCTTTGCGCGTGAATTTTGTGCATTATTTGCGCGTGATTGTGCGCATTATTTTTCCGCATTTTGCGCGTAATCATGCGCACGTTTTGAGCGCGATTTCCGCGCATTGTTTTTGCACACGTTTTACTCGTGATTTCCGCGCATTATTTTTGCGCATGTTTTGCGCGTGATGTGGCGCATTATTTTGCGAGTGATTTTTGCGCATGTTTTGCACGTGATTTTCACACATTATTTTGCGCGTGAATTTTGCGCATTATTTTTTCGCATTTTGCGCATGATCATGCGCACATTTTGCGCATGATCATGCGCACATTTTGCGCGTGATCATGCGCACGTTTTGCGCGTGATTTCCGCACATTATTTTTGCACATGTTTTACGCGTGAATTCCGCGCATTAATTTTGCGCATGGTTTGCACGTTTTTTGCGCATGTTTGCACGTGATTTTACGCGCACGTTTTGCGCGTGATTTTAGCGCATATTTGCGCGTGATTTTCACGCATTATTTTTGCACGTTTTGCGCGTGATTTTGCGCATCTGGCGCGTGATCATGTGCACGTTTTACGCGTGATCATGCGCACGTTTTGCACGTGATTTCCGCACATTATTTTTGCACATGTTTCACGCGTGATTTCCACGCATTATTTGCGCATGTTTTGCGCGTGATTTTGCACATTTTTTGCGCGTGATTTTTGCGCATTATTTTTCGCATTTTGCGCGTGATCATGCGCTCTTTTGCACGTGATTTCCGCACAGTATTTTTGCGCATGTTTTACGCGTGACTTTCACGCATGATTTATGCGCATGTTTTCGTGTGAATTTTGCGCATTATTTGCGCGTGATTGTGCACATTATTTCCCCGCATTTTGAGCATGATCACGCGCAAAACACGAGCGTGTTTATGCGCATGTTTTGCGCGTGATTATGCGCATGTTTTGCGCATGATTTCCACGCATTTTTGCGCATGTTTTGCTCGTGATTTTGCACATTATTTTGCGCGTTATGTTTGCACATGTTTTGCGCGTAATTTCACGCATTATTTTGCGCATGTTTTGCGTGTGATTTTGCGCATTATTTTGCGCATGTTTTGCGTGTGATTTTGCGCATGTTTTGCGCGTGATTTTGCGCATTATTTTTGCGCATTTGGCGCGTGATTTTGCGCATTTGGCGCGTTATTTTGCGCGTTATTTTAGCACATTTTTGGGCGTGATTTTGCGCATTATTTGCGCGTGATTGTGCGCAATATTTTTCCGCATTTTGCGCGTGATCATGAGCACGTTTTGCGCGTGAATTTTGTGCATGTTTGTGCGTTATCATGCGCATGTTCTGCGAGTTATTTTAGCAAATTATTTTTGCGAATTATTTGCGCCTGATTGTGCGCATTATTTTTCCGCATTTAGCGCGTAATCACGCGCACGTTTTGCGCGTGAATTTTGCGCGTGATTTCCGCACATCATTTTGCACATGTTTTGCGCGTAGTTTTCGCACAATTTCTGGCGTGATTTTGCGCATTATTTTCCGCATTTGCGCGTGATTTCCGCGCATTATTATTGCGCGTGATCTTGTGCGTGATTTTTGAGCATGTTTTGCGCGTCATTTTCAAGCATGATTTTTGCGCATGTTTTGAGTGTGATTTCCGCGCATTATTTGCGCGTGATATTGCACAGTATTTCCCCGCATTTTGCGCGTGATTTCCGCGCATTATTTTTGTGCATGTTTTACGCGTGATTTCCGCGCATTACTTTGCGCATGTTTTGCGCGTGATTTGGAACATTTTTGCGCGTTATTTTTGAACATGTTTTGCGCGTGATTTTCACGCATTATTTCGCGCATGTTTTGCGCGTGATTTTGCACATGGTTTGAGCGTGATTTTTGCACATGTTTTGCTCGTGATTCTGCACGTGATTTTTGCGAATTTTTTGCGCGTGATTTTTGCCCAGAGCTGCCTCCAACCTCCTGCCGTCGTTCTCCTGCCGGAAGGTAACGACAGCCCTATAGCTGGTGGCTGGGTGGGCTTATTATCATAAGATCATCTATTTTTCTGAACTCTTCCGGAAGTGTCTTTATCACACGATTTTTCGGGACCTACTTACGTCCCTTCATCAGGTCCCAATGTGCGAGAAATAGAAAAGAAAAAGGAAACAATGTAACACTAACAAATATATATATCTTCTATATAATAAAAATGAATGCTAAATTTTGCTAAGCGCAAAACTCGAGAACGGCTGGACCAATTCGGCTAATTTTTTTTTTCAAATATTCGTTGAAGTCCGTGAAAGGTTCTTATGAAGAGAGTTCCTAGCGGTCAACTGGGGGGGGGGGGGGGGGGGGAAGGGGGGGGGGGGGGCTAGGCACAAAAATTGCTCTAGCGCATTAACGGATGGACGGATAATCATGAAATTTCACATATAGTATTCTTAAAAGCCAAGTTAAAAAATAATTTTGAACGGTAGGGGGGGCTATAAGGGGGGCCTAAATATGAAGATAGTGCTAAGTCATTAACGGATGATCGGATTGTCATGGAATTTCATATGTAGTTTTTTTAAAGGCCAAATAAAAAAATAGGGTGTGTGACATCACAAAATAATGAACGTGAGGGGGGGTTGTGGGGGTAGGCCTAAATATAAAGATAGTGCTGTCATTAACGGATGATCGGATTGTCATGGAATTTCATATGTAGTATTCTTAGAAGGCAAATTGAAAAATACGCTATGTGACATCTCAGAATTTTGAAAGGCAGTGGGGGTTGTAGGGGTAGGCCTAAATATAAAGATAGGGCTGTCATTAACGAATGCTCGGATTGTCATGGAATTTCACATGTAGTATTCTTAAAGGCCAAATTGAAAAATACGCTACGTGACATCTCAAAATTTTGAACGGGAGGGGGGGTTTTGGGGGTAGGCCTACATATAAAGATAGTGATAGGTCTTTTGATCGGAATGTCATGGAATTTGACATGTAGTATGCTTAAAGGCCAAATTGAATAATACGCTACGTGTCATTTAAAAGTTTTGAACGGGAGGGGGTTGTGGGGGTAGGCCTAAATATAAAGATAGTGATAGGTCTTTAACGGATGATCGGAATGTCATGGAATTTGACATGTAGTATTCTTAAAGGCCAAATTGAAAAATACGCTACGTGACATCTCAAAACTTAGAAAAGGAGGGGTTGTGGGACTAGATTTAAATATGTGATAGGTCATTAACGGATGATCGGAATGTCATGGAATTTCACATGTAGTATTCTTAAAAGACAAAAACAAAAAAAGGATATGTGACGTCTCAAAATTGTCAACGGGAGGGGGGTATGTGGGGGCAAGCATATACCTAAATAGTAGTTTCAAAAGCAATATTTAAAAATTGGCTGTGACCCTTTTGGACGGGGGGGGGGGGGGGGGGGGGGGGGGTGCATTAATGCTGAATGAATCTCACATGGAGCTTTCTTAAAGATGGGATATAGCTCTAATTTTAATACGGTGGGTTTCCTAAGCATGTATTACCTAGGAGGTCCACCGTTGCACGGTAAATAATAGCTATCACCAGCGTTCTTAAGCACAAAATACCTAGGGCAGCCGCTGTTGCAAGGCACATACTAGCTGCGATGCCCAGCATTCCTAACTACATACTATCTGTGTTGCCCAGCGTTCCTAAGAACTTAATACCTGGTTGCACGGAGTTGCAAGGCGCATACTATCTAAGGTGTCCGGCGTTCTTAAATATTTCCTAGCTGTGGTTCCAAGTGGTCAAAAGAAAAAAAAAAAAAATCCGGTCCAATAGCTTTTGACAGAACGACGTCTGTCGGGTCAGCTAGTTCATAATAAAAACGGGACATTTAACCTTAACCTCAGTACTCCATAAGCACTACCTCTGAGTTACCGTCGACCTCTTTATTGATGTCAATGATGACATTTCAACCATATGAAAATAAATGATAAGCATGTGTTTTTTTTTTTTTACTCTCATATTATTTATTATTTATTTAGTGTTAGTAATGAAATATTAATATTAATAATAATTATTTTTTGACTGAGCCAGCACATGTCGAAAGATGGCCCTTCAAGTGAGTCTATTTGTCTCATTTTATGTACTTTTAGACATTATATTTACCTTATTTGAACAAATGAGTTTGTTATTATTATTTCTTGTCAAACTGTTTTGTAACTACTAAAAAAATATTTATGTAATTAATTCATGGGAGAACTTGAAACCATATCAATCCACTCTTTTTGAAGATATAAATTAAAACAAAATCGTGAAATATTGTTTACATGTAGATCCAGATTCCCTTAAAGTGGCCCGCTTCTTTTTATTATTATATTTTTTTTTTCTAAATAAAAATTATTACAATTCTAACCAATTAACCAATGTAGTTAGTTATTATAACTCATGCCCGAGCTTTAACTATGTGGTCATATCGTCTACTACTAGAGAGTCCTAAATTTTTCCTATCTTAAATTTTTTTTCACCTAGGGTAGGGGTCTTTATCTTCTGTACCTGACATCGTACAGGCTGGGACCATCGCTTAACGTCCCATCCGAAGGGCGGCGCACAGTGGGCCAGATCCTAAATCTAGCTGGACAAAAGTCCGAAAATGAAGTGAGAGATTTCGGGAAGAAACCAACCTGGTTCAACAAGTAGTACGTGAGAGAGAAATAAACAAAGGGAATTAGAGAGGACAAAGTCAATGTGAGCTATGAAATAAACAAACCACGCAAACAGCCGTATTATCTTGGAGGCGAGGTAGTTTTACTCCATCACTTACCTGTGAGTGTCGCTTCCGAACATTACTGATCTTTTCTTCATTATTATTCCATGGAAGGCATTCAAAAAGGAAAGTCTTAGCAATTTTTGTTTGGTCTTAAGTCAATCACAAAGTGTTGGAAGGGTCACAAGAATAGTACACGTTTGAAAAAAAAAGTTCATTCTAGTTCAGAAAGTCGTAACTTTTTTCGTACCCCTCAGTACCTCGTAAACGTTCATTATTCTAGTTTGTTGACTAGTAGATAATTGAATGGCACTAAATTTAACGACCCGTTTTGCCCCGTTTTTTTTTCTTTCACTAATGTTATCATATTTGTAACTGCAGGTGTGAAAATGTCTATATGCAGAAGGGAGTTGTACGATGTGTTGAGAGCCAGAAATCGTCCTATTGGAAATACCCTCGAACAAATTACATTCCTTTTTGAATATACGAAGAAAAAATGTGGACTCGGCAGCTATTGATACGCTAAAGCAAGGAGGTGGCAATACAAATGATGGCAATGCAGCTCGAAGGTTTTTCCAAAATTCTTCCTTAACAGCTGAAATCACTGGAGTGGATGAAGAATTAATCAAAAGGTTTAGCATACTCCTACAGGCTTTGTCATCAGGGTATGATATTTATTTGGAAGCCTTTGAAACTTTCGCTGCAGAAACTGATCGTAGGTACGCCTTGTTGTATGATTGGACACCATGCCTGTCGGTGTTCATACAATACTTATACATGGGAGTGCTGTTATCAAACATTTTCTAATACCTATCGGACAGCTGGCCGAAGACGTTCAAGAAAGCCAACATAAGGAGATAAAAAGGTTCAGGGAACACTTTTCTAGAAAAATGAAATGGATCGATTTTCTACTGACACTGACATTTTAAACAATCTGCTCATTTTTGTCTGATCCTTTTATTGGCTCCCTTAGACCACTGTCTACCAAAAAAAACTGGTATAAGTGACAAAGTAAGACAGTTACTCTTAATTTCAACAACGATTTCGGCAGAAATTTGCAGAGAAGACAACCATTCTGTTAGTGATTTTGGTTTGAGAGACTGGTCGCTCTAATTATAATAACCAATTAAAAAAGTAATTGACAAACCATAGTGTTATTCGATATTTTTCTGCCTTTTTATGCCCTTCTGAATGATTGAAAAATAATAATTTAACAGTAACATATTCACAAGACTTTTGACCGCTAGATTCGGGATCTGGCCCACTGTGCGGCGTACTCGTTTAATGTAACCAATTGTATAAACATAAACTTTAAACTCTCTTATACGAATTGGTAAAGTTTGAGTTGGATAAGTGAAATGTAAAATAACCCTTTTTGACATTCTCTAAGAATACACGCTAACCCTAAGTATTATTAATCCATGAATAGGTTTGTTTGATTTGTGTTCTTTTAGGGTAGTTTGAAAGGATCCTTGGAATTACACTTTATAATTAACATTTTATAACTATTTTTCCATTTGTATCTTCAAAAAGTTGCTGTGTAATATTCTTCAGTTTTCCCGCCATCCTTACAAATTCTAATATCCATTTGTTTTTCAGATGCACCTTCTGGGTCGCCCAACGGAACAGAATCTGAAATGGAGTGCCGTCGTATGTCTATTTATCTTAGTCAACTATAATACTCGAAATGAAATATGCCATCCACGTTCACCTTATTGATAACGTTGACGTTGTGTTTCAGCTTTCGGCTTCACTCGAGCTTTCCTCGGCAAGAGATTGTCTTCTATTACGGAAACAAAAGTAAGTTAAATTATAAATTATTCATATAAATAATAGTGTTCTTATTTAAGCCCCTATGTAGCCGTTAAACAAAACAGTAATTAATTTTTTACTTGTATTTATCTGTGATTCCTTGAAAGGACAGTGTACGCCACTTTCCGATAAGAACAGGTAACTCCTTGGTTGTCATAACTAACTTGGTCTAAAGAGATTTCTTCGGAGCAGTGGTTTTATTGGTGATTATTGAGGAGAGGTAAACTTTTCCAGACACCTGGAAGTCTCTCTGTAGCAACTCCACTTTTAGAAGTCTAATTTAAAAGGAATAAAGTTTTCAAGCTTGAATTTGCAAATCTTTTAAATTAGTTTTTATTTGTGCGAGGATAAAGTTTTTAAAATTATTGTGAATTCTGAATAAATAAATAAACAGACACCTTTAAAAAAAAAAAAAAAAAAAAGGCTTGGTACAGTCTTGGTTGCAGCCTGCGAGCTACAGGCTGGCCGAGACTGTAGTGAACCGCACCAGAGCAGGCTGGCAGACCTTGATGGAAGCTTCGGGTGAGTTTCTCAATGTGGACTGCAAAAGGAGCAACTCCCAGTTCCCGATGGATTTGGGTGTTCCTGATAAACCAGGGTGCGTTCACCGCTATCCGGAGGACTTTGTTTTGGAATGTTTGTAATCTTGCTATGTTCGTGTGGCTAGTGCAGAACCATATGGGGCAAGCGTAGGTTAAGAGTGGAAGTATTAGTGTTTTGTAAAGTAAGGATGTGCATGTGTGTCTGAGTGGTGTATTCCTGTTTATGAGAGGGTAGATGAGCCTGAGTCGTGTGTGTGCTTGTTGGAGTTTTATGTTGATATGTAGGCGCCATGTTAGTCTTGTGTCAAGGTGCACTCCAAGATAGCGCACACCCTGGTTTTTAGGATTCCATGGAATTGGGAGTTGGTCGATTTGCAGCCTTCTGAGGTGTTCTATCGAGAAGCGGCGTAAAGCGAACACCTTCGCCTCCGTCTTCCCACCGTTCAACTTAAGCTTCCATTTTCCAAACCACTGGCCGATTTCATCCACCTGGATTTGAAAGGAGTCGATGGCCGCTTCCAGAGCTATGTTTTGGCTGAGGATCAACGTGTCGTCAGCGTAAGTCGCCAGGGTTGTTCGTGATTCTGTCGTTGTCAAGTTCCCATCGTATGCGTCGGGTCAGGCGATTCAGCTCTCTTTTCTCAAGGGGATCTCTTGTTCTTTGCCAGTGTTGTCGTAGTGTGTTCTTAGTACGGATCATATCCATTATGTGTGTTGGTGTCTTGTTGTGGAATAGGTGTCGTTTGTCAGTGAAATGTCGGTATGTTGCTTCATGTACTGAGGTGTGTATGCTTTGTGTGAACGTCCTAACTGCATTGTCAATGTCGTCCGTCGTGCTATAATGATGGGGGACCCCGAGGCAGTTCATTCCGTCTTCAAACGTGGCCCAGTCGATCTTCCCCGTGATCAATCTTGGAAGATATTCCTCCTTCTGTGGCCGTGCTAGGAAGGTGCAGATAACTGGGAGATGGTCTGAGTCTAAGTCGGTCAGTGTCTCGTGAAACAGGGGCAAGTTAAAGTTGTGTATCAGTCCTATGTCCAGTATGTCGGGTTGGTATGTTCGTTGAGTTGGGTAGAATGTCGGTTCGTCTGGTGTCGATATTTGTATCCCCAGGTTTTCTGAGATGGATTGTAGTCTAGTCCCGTTGTTATTCTGTCTTCTGCATCCCCATAGCGTGTGTTTGTTGTTGAGGTCCCCGATCATTATAGTCGGTAGTCCTGTGAAAATATGTTCGAAGTCGGTCTGTACCAGTCTTGTGTTAGGTCGATGGTATGCTGATATGATGTTGAGTGTGCCGGAGAGTGTGGTGAGGGTGACTCCAACTGCCTCCAAGTTCTGGAGAGGGGGAATGTTAATCTGTGAATGTTTCAGGTGACGTTTGATGAAAATGCCAACACCAACGAAACGTGTCGGTCGGTCCAGTCTATATGAACAGTAGCCAGAGAGTTAGAGTTTGTCTGTCGGTTTGAGATGGGTCTCAGTTATGCATGCAATGTCGACATTATATCGTGATAAAAAGTTGGTTAATGACGGTTGCCTTATCTTTAAGCCGTCCGCATTCCAGTTTAATATAGTTAAATTTTGAAAAGTTCCCAGATTAAGGTTTGCCATGATTCATCGAAAAAAGGTTGGTGAATAAATTGGATAAGAATGCTTGGATGTGGGGGATGAATGGTTTGATGAGGTTCATGATGAGTCCAGTCAGGTCAGTCGTTGCCTCAGAGCTAATTCCATTGTTTGCAGTATTAGGTTGCGGTGGTGTTGGCCTACTTCGATTTTTGTCAAACCAAAAGTTCGTAGGTGGTTTGGGCTCCGGGGAGGTAGGTGGAGGTGAAGGATTTCTTGGAGGTTTTGTCTGTGCTAGAGGTGGTTGGGGGGCAGGAGGTTGTTTTTGGGGCCTGGTTTTCTTTGTATTTGTAAAAAAGGAACAACCCCTGTAGCTAGCGGGGTGTTGGCCAGAACAGTTGGCACACTTGGTGTCCGTGGAGTTGGAGGTAGGTAGGGGGCAAGCCGCGTAGTGATGACTACCAGCACATTTGACACATCGGGGGTCCAGACGACAAAAATTCTTAGTGTGCCCTACTAGCTGGCAGTTTGTGCACTGCACGGCTCGCTGTGACCTCCGCCGCAGCTCCACATGCACCACGGTGTAGTAAAGCCGAGTGAGCTGAAGAATCGCGCGACCCGCCGAGTTGTCCTCTAACTCGACCGCATACAATGGGGTTGGTTGTCTGTCCCTGGTCAATAGTCTAGTCAGTTTCAGAACGGGGTACGTCGGTGTAAGTTCTTCAAGTATTCCCGTGTCAGTAAGGGAGTATGGTACGCCTCTGATTATCACAGACAGTTTCTTGTCGTCGGGGTTCGAGAATGTATACTATTTCACATTATGGGTGTCGTAAAATTTCGTCATTTTTCTGAAATCGTCCGATGTCGTGAGGTTAATTTTAATTTTTTGAAAGCATTGTTTAACTTCAAAAGAAGAGGAGGCTACAGTTTTAATGTCGGCAGTAATATGTTGGTAGTCGTCTGCCTCTAAAACAAAAATTGGGGGAATCTTTAATTTGGGTTCGCTTTTCGGTTGTGTGTCAGTCGTGTCTTTGTCCGTAAGGGTTAATAGTGGAGTGAATCTGTTGTGTGTAGTGATAGGTGTTGGTTTGGATGTGGGTGTGCTGAGTTTGTATCTGTTTCGTTTAATTTTGGGTTCTTTGGAGTTGTCAGGGAACAGTTGGTACTCCATATCGGAGGTCCCAGGAAGTGGTGTATCCTCCATCTTCGGTGGATTACTGTTTGGTATTGTTAACACAAGGATCTCACCTGTACTGGTGTCGTTTCTGTCGGCTAGATAATTGTTTGCCATGTTCTTCAGGTTGGCTTGAGCATTTTCATCCAGACTTCTTTTCGGTCTTGATGAAACATTTTGTTTCATCTTCACTTTGAGTGAGGGAGAGAAATCGTCCAATTTCACCAATTTGTTAATAGTTTAAATAATAATTATATATTTAAATTTGATAAAAAATATAGAGCGAAAAAAATAACCTTGTGACACTATTAGCTCAAAACAGCTGATCCAAACAGACACCTAAACAGGATGTTTACACATAACTGTTAGAGTACTAATTGGACAAACACGGTTTTTTATTTTTAGCTTAGTAAATATTCGAAATAATTATATTTTGATCCTATTTTTAACTGCTGGTAGAAGTATAAAAAAATGTTGAGAATATTTTTCAGTATATTCCCCGAGATGAGCTGCTCAGTGGACAACTTTAGAGTGCTATTGTGGAAAAAAGGTTTGGACGGGACACGCTGATAAACAGTTCTTGTACGGAAATATGGACGAAACCATTTCATGCTCACTAACAGTCTTTTTGTAAGACTTGGGTAATTTGTTTCAACTTCAATACTTGAGACAAGAAAGAATAATATTCTTTAATTATTAATAATAATTTTTAGGGATCACCCCTATACAATTGAGTCAGTGACCATTACTTTTACAATATTAACATAATAATGAGAATGTATAAAGTAATACACATATAAACAATAATGAAATGTATAAAGGAACCTTTAACAAACTAAATAAAAAACATAAATAAATAAAATAAGTAATTACAAATTAATAATAATAATAATAATGTAACAAAGACAGTAAATATTGAGTGGGGATGTAGGTATTGAATATCAATATAATATGGAAGTTGAAATACATTATTCATTAACAAAGAATGATCTAATGTTGTTTAATTATTACATGTTATATTATTTATATCTGTTTTTCACAATAATGAATTCTTTATTATATGTTATTTATTATGTAATAAAGGACTGAAACTTTATATTTGTGTGGGTTATACGGTTCATGCATGGAGCTAGAGATATTTTTTCATATTTTATCATTATTTTTATCAGGTTATTTTGGGCTGCGGTCCCTTCTACTCGACCTGGGGACAACACCGCCCTAGTCGGTCCCCTTATCACATTCCTTTCATGATTTCCTGAGTGCTTTAGAAGATACTACAAAGAGCTAGACTAAATTTAAGCAAGGTTGCATAGGTTTCAAAAGTGGGCCGCCTCGCAGTCCCTCGGCCAGACTCCAGTACCACAGGCAGCCCTCGGCAGCAGTTAATCCTCATTAGAGAGATTGCTTTTAGCTCTCATCTAGTTCTTTCTGATTGCAGACGCTGCACAGCACCATCTCGATGACAGATCTGCGTTCAGGCCGCCCAGCCACCCCCTCGCAGTCACTCGGCCAGACTCCAGTACCACAGGCAGCCCTCGGCCAGACTCCAGTACCACAGGCAGCCCTCGGCAGCAGTTATTCCTCACTAGAGAGATTGCTTTTAGCTCTCATCTAGTTCTTTCTGATTGCAGACGCTGCACAGCACCATCTCGATGACAGACCTGCGTTCAGGCCGCCCAGCCACCCCCTCGCAGTCCCTCGGCCAGACTCCAGTACCACAGACAGCTCTCGGCAGCAGTTATTCCTCACTAGAGAGATTGCTTTTAGCTCTCATCTAGTTCTTTCTGATTGCAGACGCTGCACAGCACCATCTCGATGACAGACCTGCGTTCAGGCCGCCCAGCCACCCCCCTCGCAGAGACTCTGTCAGACTCCAGTACCACAGACAGCCCCAGTGAGCAGCATATCCGCACTATAGAGATTGCTCCTAGTTCTAGAGACCAGAGAGCTCTTTCTGATCTCTAAAGTGTCTCACATATAAGTGATTCGTTATCTACATTTCGAATTACATGTACTGTATAACTCTGGGTATCATTATTTACTTATTCTGTTAACAAATTATGTATTTGTATGAAACGATTTTATCGTTGTATTAGTGAGAATCAGTAGAATAAATTCATTTTGGCGCTAACAGCTGTTGAGGAGGACTGACGTCAGCGCATGGCTAATATATTATATAAAACAAATCCCAGGTATATTTTGAAAAGTCGACAAGTTATATCTTCTGATTGATTTCAATCACACAATTGTAATAAAAAAACTCAGTTGAATATTTATTTGAGATTTATAAATGCACTGAGGGACTGCAAATTGTTATTATCTGAAGGTTTCATGTTTTTAGTTATCTGCACAGACTAACATAAAATATGTAATAGTGATGAAGGTAACGATACCTAGCGGTGACTGCTCTAACTACTGGTCCTAGATAATCTTACACCTATGTATACATATATTACGTTATTCTGTGATCACTAGCCATTAACTGAGGTTAGCACTGAGAAGCCTTATAATTCTATTAATTCACAATTGTTTATCGTTTATTTATTTCAGTTTATATATCTGTGCAATTTTGTGTATAATGCCTTCTTCTAATATAAATATTAATAAATAGTTGTCCCATTTAAACAACATTTATTTAAACCAGCTACTTATGTATGCTACACACAAATTTATATTGAAAGAAGTAGTGGCAATGTACTGCCCCAGAACGAATTATTCAATTAACTTTTCGCTCCCACTCCAAAACCAGTTGACCATTTGCGCTAATATTTAATAGTTGATTGTATAGATTTAACATGAGAATTTAGGACCCCCTATGTAAATCCTAAATTATGTGTCGATTAATTCATTACATCGGCAGTTATTAGGGTATTTGAATTGAGCCTCTTTCTCAGAACCCCCATCCCTTCAGTTGATGTCGCTTTAATTTGAAAGGTTATGTCCTCATTGGGTTTTGAGTTTGAATATGAAACTTCATGCCGATACATTCATTACTTAGCAGGTTATTGGAGTTTATTAGTTGAGCCCCCTCTGATACCCCCATCCCTTCAGTCGATGTCGCTTTAATTTGACAGGTTATGTCCTCATTGGGTTTTGAGTTTGAATATGAAACTTCATGTCGATACATTCATTACTTAGCAGGTTATTGGAATTTATTAGTTGAGCCCCCTCTGATACCCCCATCCCTTCAGTCGATGTCGCTTTAATTTGACAGGTTATGTCCTCATTGGGTTTTGAGTTTGAATATGAAACTTCATGTCGATACATTCATTACTTAGCAGGTTATTGGAGTTTATTAGTTGAGCCCCCTCTGATACCCCCATCCCTTCAGTCGATGTCGCTTTAATTTGACAGGTTATGTCCTCATTGGGTTTTGAGTTTGAATATGAAACTTCATGTCGATACATTCATTACTTAGCAGGTTATTGGAGTTTATTAGTTGAGCCCCCTCTGATACCCCCATCCCTTCAGTCGATATCGCTTTAATTTGACAGGTTATGTCCTCATTGGGTTTTGAGTTTGAATATGAAACTTCATGTCGATACATTCATTACTTAGCAGGTTATTGGAGTTTATTAGTTGAGCCCCCTCCGATCCCCTCTTTTCTTCTGCCAATGCCGTTGAAAATTGCTGTTTCGTCCTTATGAGATTTCTAATTCTTATATGAAATTTTATGAGAATACATTCATTCGATCGGCAGTTATTACAGTATTTATCTTAAGCCTTCCCCCTAATCCTCCTCTCCATTGGCCAATTTGACTTAAAATCGATTCTTATGGAGTTTTGGTGACCCACATAAAATTTTGTGTAGATACATTCATTCTATCCGCAGTTATAAGAGCTTCTATGTGAAGCCTCACTCCTAAACCCCCCCCCCCCCCCCCCCCCGTTTCCTTTGGTCGATTTGGCTGAAAAACTATCGGTGTCGTCGTTAGAGGGTCCTGGATTCACATATAAAATTTCGTGTCGACACATTCATTCTATGGGGAGTTATCGTGTTTACAGACATACAATTTCCATATCAGTTTGAGAACAGAATTGTAAATTGTGAGTTTGTTAGTCAACTAAGAGTGATGATCGTCATCCAGTTAATGATTTGAGTAGTTCGAAGCGTCTTTTTAATTCTGTTTGTTTTAGTCTGATGTGAGCGTTCCAAGTTAGTCGTCTTATCTTAGTACATCCCAAGATAGAGAGGTAGGAATTTTGATGTTATACCATCACAGTAGCTTTACTTGCTACGGGTAACATTTGGATAGAAAAAAAGGAGACAGATAAAATAATTTCTTATATCATAAAATATTTATTTTTGTATTTACTTTTTCTGAATCTATAATAATACATATAGATAAATATATTTAAACATTTATTCACATTATGCATCCAGATAAAAATTATAATTTTCTCTCATTGCACAACAATTTCCATTATACACACAAAAAAGTAATATTTCTTCAAATACAATTTTTTTCCTTCTATTTTAACAATATATTATAATAACATATTAGTGAAAGACATGTCTAATATACATACAATCACACCACCAGCCATCAGATAGACATAATTTAGGGGCACAATGTTTTCGAATCTACATTTTGGCAAAAATTATAATTTCTAAGGTTCAGTGCCTATAAGGTGTTGTGGACAAATAACAACCTGTTTACGTTTACTTTCCTAAACCTTTAATATAAGGAACTATTGTAATCGAAAAAAAAATTCGAGGTCTAGTTTTCAAGGAAATTTTACGTTTAAAGGTTTTTTGAAAACGGTATGTCCAGTTTCACTCTATTGTCTGAGCGTCTCTGGCACATTTCATATGCAGTAACTTTTCAACGAAGGCCGCCTCATTTATACAGACCGAAATAACTTGCCATTCTGCTTAAACGTTCATTTACATGATACGATTAGTTTTATCAAAAATTGGTCTGTACACACTGTTCAAATCCCAACCTTTTTTATTCTTTGTTGTTTTCGGGTGCACCTTGCTTGTGTGCAACAACACCCGTTCATCTTAGTTGGGAGCGACCACCGGCCGACCAACCCATGTCAATTAGTGGTCGCCCCAGCCCATCACACCACTTTTTTGTACTTTCGCCAAGAGCCGACACACCGGCTGTACCCTGGGTTGCCGGTCTCCGTCACCAGCTGCCACCGATCCAGTCCCAGGTATTATCCGGTCCTATGAATCAAATCCTAGCCTAGTCATAAAGCGGACAATCGCGGACTACATGTTCTGCAGTCTCGATGACCCCACATGAACAATTTGGGGTTTTCTTCCTCCTAAAGAAAAAGAGTTTATAGTTAAAATCTCCGTGACCTGATAATATCAGGAACCCGGACATCCGGAAAGTATACGTAAGTCGTTGGGCCATCCGGACTTCGTGACCAACGTTATTCCCAATTTCCCACTATCCATCAAAACGTCCTCACATTTAAGATAGGACCAATACAAACAAGTTACAGCGCTCCAAAGAATATATTTCTGTGAGAAATGGTTTAATGTAATGTTTAAGTTAAATTGTAATACATGACAACGAATTTAAAAATATGTTTTTTTGTTTGGTTATTGTCTGGGCTTTAACTAAGAGATCATATCGCCTCGCTCTTTCGTCGCTCTGGAGGACATGAGCCCGACTGCTTCACAAGTTCAGTTACTTAGGGTGGGTTATTTAACAAGTAGCTCACGTTGCACAGGCTCGGGGCTATATGTGTTTAAGTAGTTAGAAAATAATTAGATTAGATGTTTTTAAACAGGTATAACTTGAACAAACCCTTTTGTCATGGAGTAGATAATATGAATAGTTTAATGCTTTTTGTCAGTATTGGTTTTTATACTAGATAATATATTTTTTGTCGAAAACAAAATAAATTAATTGAAAAAATTCATATAATTTTGTTGAAAAATTACCTATTTTTGAACAATATATATATATATATATATATATATACCAACGTATATTAATAAAGAATAATACTAAAAAAAAATAAATTTAATACACAAACTTATTGATTAACAGTTTAGATTGAAAATTGAATTGTCAAAAAATATTTTTACACATATTAAACCTATTTACAAGATTTATTAAAAAATATAAACATTACAAAAAACAAAAAAAAATCAAAGTTATTAAGAATTTGAACACAATTTTGAGAGTAAAAACTAAACGTGATCTAATAAACATTTTTTTATCAAAATTGAAAAAAAAACAAGAGAAACATACAAAAATCCGTTAAAAACAGGAACTCGAAAATGGAAGATTATCAGCCTCCTAACATAAATGTTATCTATCATTTTTATTTTGTAATACACAGACCATACTAAATAATTTTATAATATTATGTATCTACATAAGTAAAATAAAATAAGACAGAATTTTGGCTACCTGTTGAATGTGTGTCAATTCAGTATGGGAAATTAGGTTAAATGTGTATTCAGTCAGTTGATTGTAGGTCTCTTGTTTGGAGTTATAGAGCAGTGTTGCCAACCGACGTAAAACAAATTATGGAATCAGCAACATATCATTATTGTATTTATAGTCAAAATATCGTATGAAAAGACAATCACTCCGAATACATGCGACAATAAAACCCTGCCTTTATTTTTCATGTAGGATATGAGAGTAATATTATCGTAATGGTTGACAAAACTGTGTTGTTGTGAAGTAAGTCAAAATTTCATTTTTCAGTCAGAGGGGTAGAGTGCAGCAGATTTGTCCAATATGGACAATCTAGAGTGCGTCCTCTTCGCTTTAGATTGCTTAGAGGACGAACATTTCAGTTTTCTGTCACAAAACGCATCATATGCATCACAGTACATATATCAAGGCTACGAAAATTTCAATGAATGTTGGTCACCTTAAGAACTGAAAACTGAAAGAGTTTGAAAAAAAAAAAAAAAATCAGATTGATGAATGACTGAGAAAATGTTTTTATCCTTGTTTCAACAAATATCACCTTTTCCGGAGGAACTTCACATAATCACAATTATGAAAATACTTAATGCTCGAAAATTTTTTCATAATAAAATTTCATTTATTCCACTTTTTCAAATAAAACCAAAGGAATATGTGCTATTAATGTGTGTTTACTGTAGTAGTTATTGTGACTCATGCCCGGGCTTTTTAACTAAAATGTCATATCGCCTACTACCAGAGCGCACTTTCGTCGCTATCGTGGATATGATCCCGACTCTACTGTGGGAGTCCTAAATGTTGCTTACCCTAAATTGTTATTCACCTAGGCTAGGGGCTTTAACGAGTATCTGACATCGCATAGGCTCGGGACCATCGCTTAACGTCCCATCCGAAGGACCCAGATAAAAAGTAGTAAATGGGTAGCTTAGGTACATAAACAGACAACTCGTCCTCATATTCAATCAAACACCTTTTTTGTAATACGTAGGTGTAACCAGCCTTCTGCCAAATTTTTTAAACGAGGACTAAGATGGGACAAAAGTTATTACAATAATTGTGGAATAAATGATAATTTTATTGTTTTCAATTTATGATAACCGATTGATATAATATTTTCCATTATTCATTCGATTATCGCATCATTAGTAATATAAATTAATAGAGGGCGCCGGTAGCTCAGTGGTATGCGTGCTTGACTTCTGAGCTCAAGGTTGTGGGTTCGTAGCCCGACCGAGGCCCTTAGTTTATTTTATCTGGGAGGTAAAATAAACTTAAGCACGCCGTCCTTCGGATGGGACGTTAAGAGATGGTCCCGAGCCTGTACAATGTCAGGTACTCGTTAAAGACCCCTACCCTAGATGAATAAAAATTTAGGGTAGGCAAAATTTAGGACTCCCACAGTAGAGTCGGGCTCATGTCCACCAGAGTGACGAATGAGCGCTCTGGTAGTAGGCGATATGACCTCGTAGTTAAAGCCCGGGCATGAGTCATAAAACCTAACCTAACCTATAAATTAATAAATCAGTCCATTAAAAGGAAAAATAATAATAATAAAATTAATATATTAGATAGATTAAAAGAAATTTTTAGAAAATTCACATTTGTTAGGAATAATGTGGATTATTTAAATAATAAATTTGAACCATACATGTTCAACGAATGAGAAGCTGAGATGTCGAGAGATGCAATAGCAGTTTTCAAGAAGTGCAAAGTTTTACTCAAATGAATAATGAGCTAAATGCATAAACATGAAGGCAGAAGATGTTCCGTTCTATGACGAGGACACGAAAAATAACTGGTAAATAGAAATCCTTCTTTTCCTTGCTAGGACACTTGCATTTCTGACCAGTGTTGCCAACTAAAATATCATGTATTCATTTATTTTTATTAAGGTTTCTAATACTTATTCAGCAGAAGTTGTTTATAAGAACCTATAAGAAGAGTGGATGCATAAATAATCACTTTATATGAAATTTAAATATTAACGACCATACATTATAAGAAAGTGAATAAAAAAAAATTTATAGAAACAAAATATTTATTTAAGAAAAAAAAATAGTTTTTACATATACACTTTTTTTTACGATCTTGAAGACATTAATATGTACAAATGAACTTTATAAACTTTCCAAATGAACAAATAAAAAAAATCAGTAATGTGCCTTTGTTTATATCTTAATATAAATAATGTATTGGACATTTTCTCCTTTATTTTCTAGTTCTTTTATTGTCCATTGAGCGGAGAGATCAACAACATTGATTTAAAACAATAAACTAGGAGGATTTTTTATATTTATTTTTCATAAAACTGATGGTCCCATTTCCTGATCAAATTAAAAATAAATAAATGGAATTAATTATACCCAGATCCGACATACTTGTATATAAATAAGTAATAAGACATACCAGTCCAACCACAACAATTTAACCACAACAACTAGAAACTATCGTCAGTTTGACTGTTGAAACTAGTTGTGGTTAAATAAATCTATGTTGAACTGATACACCTTATTACTTATTTCACTTATTTCATCAAGTAAGTCCACTACATCCGCCTACCACCAAGAAATACATTTATATATATATATATATATATATATATATATATATATATATATATATTTTGATATTTACAAACGCATTAGCATTAATGTTAGTTGGATGATTTGAATTAGTTCAATGTATTAAGATATCTATAAACATTTTATTTGAAAAGTAAGTTTTCTATCCAGTTTAATTTTAAAATGTATTTTTTTCATGTTTCTCTTTTACCCGAAGGATTTTAAAACGTCTTATTTAATAATAATTTTCTTTAATTTTTTTCTTAAATCATTTTTTTATCATATTGTTTTTCCGGTAGGTCTACAAATGAGTAGTTTCCAGGATTTCAGAGGGGACAGCCCTTCGTTAATAGGGTTGTAACAAGTGATATGTGTCTCCCTCTCAGAAGGTCGACCAACCAGAACATCCTCGAATGCACTTCCACCCCTCCACTATCTCACCTCCTCAAATAAAATTATCATTGTTCTTAATCTTTGAACATTCCACTTAGATTATCAAAAAAAAATAACAAACGTATGAAAAAAAAAAACTATTTATTTTTTAAAAGTAATATAATTGTTTAAAAAAAAAAAAATACAATAACAATCCAGAAAGCTGTCATGAGACCTCTGAATTAACATAATAATTCAAAATATACTTATTATATACAATTGAGAAATATTAACTTAAACTATATTACATATTAAAAAACATAAAATATATTTTAAACACTCTAAATAATATTGCTGTTCTGATTAAATATATTTATATATATATTACTTATCTATTTATTATATTACAGCAATATGGCAATACATATATTCATATGTACATAAAAAACACTTAACAAATGAGATACCTAATTTGAGCCTTATTATCTTTTCATGTTACAACTATTTATATGACATCACCATACGATGAGAAATTATATTTATTGTCAAATGGGAAAAGTGGATAGGAACTTAAAAACCAGACATTTTCATTATATTTTTTGGGGAAACAACAAATATTAAAGGAATTTTACTGAATACTAATGTCTTTTGATTTTTCCAAAATGTTTTATATAAAGCTAAAATTCTTCTGCATCAGTTATTTTCTTTAAAAAATATATAAATGTAATCTTATTTTGTTACGTTTAGGAGAAGGCAGTATTCCGCAAGCGTGACCTTTTTCCGGCTCCACCTCAACTTTCTTAGCTCTCTATGTACGGTAGCTTTCAGAAATATATGTCTCAACTCAGAGTCGTACTAAAACACTAAAGTCAGGTTCCATCCAATGCCACCTAAACCGGAAATGTTCTTTTTCAACCTCAATAATGTTTACACTCTCAAAATGTACTAAAGTACACAAGTTGCAACAATAAAAATAAAAATAAATTTTTTGACTTATATGCTTAGGTCCGCCGGGCTGAGATATTTGTTGTGGAATCCGTTCTTACCGACAGTCTTCTCTATCGATTTGTACGGATTTATGTATATATACATAAATGTATACCAGGTCAACTGAGAAAATATTATATTTTCCTACCATACATTCTAATGGATATCCTTCGTGAGTTTTAAAGCTCTTCCAACAGGCAGCTAGAGCCATCTTGATTGATCTCAGGAAAAATGTGATTCATTCTTCTTGCCCGGTATTATTCATACTTATAATGATTACATTTAGGTAATTAATAATCCAGTAAGAAATCTGGAATGTGAAGGTTCTTAAATTGAAAATGCCTGGTTCTATGGCCGGTCATAATACTTATGATCGGCGGGAAGAAAACAAATCCATCGAACTGATTCGAGGAGTATCTACCTAAAAGGAGGACGGATCTGACTGATGAGGGACCAAAGCTGCGTAGGCACGAGAAGTGGCAGGGATTTAGGGCCCCCTCATAGGGGAGGAGCAGGCAAAACCAATTGATAAAACCCAGGGGAGAAGAATTCAGAAGCTTGGGGAGAAGAATTCAGAAGCTTGGCTTACTGGAGTAAAATTATAGAAGGAATGGACGAATTCTTCGTCATGTTGTCAATTGCACATTTATAAAATGCAATTTGACTCACTGAAGATAGTGGATGCACTGGTCAATGGCTGAAAAAATGGTCATTTGAGGTTCGGGCTGTGAGTCGCTTTGGAAATATGTTTGTAGAGCGGTGGCTTGCTCAAGAGCAGCTGCGGACTGGCCAAGTTCAGAGGGTCAATCAATATCGGAAGGAGATTATAAAAAGATACACACACAGCAACTTTTTGAATATTTTGACCAAATGTTGCACGTCTATAATTTTGCTTCCGACAGGATTATCTTGTGTAGTGCATGAGAATCATGCAATCATGGTTGTGTAAGATCCGACCAATATAGCGGTGGGTGTGCATGACTTCAGACTAGCCTTCTCAAAACTTAAATTTTCAGATAATAATTTTATACGAGGTCATGAAACTGCTTAGAGAGCTGTGTGGAGGACAAGAGCTGGCGGGATACCCAGTCTAGTGTCCTCTCGTCGGGAGGGTCGCCAGATAAAGGATCTAGCGGATCAGGAGCGGACCAGCATCCCTTCCGGTTCTTGGTCCGCTGGAGGGACAGCGAGATGCACAACCGCCCAACTGGAGCAGATGACACTTAAGCCCCAAGTGAGCCACTTAGAGGTCGGCAGGCTGGTCACTAGAGGAAGGGTCTAGCTGATCGGGGGCGGACCAGCGTCGTTTCCGGTCGTTGGTTGGCCGGGGGGACAGCGATATGCAGACATCGCCCACCTGGAGCAGATGGCACTTGAGACCGTAGCGGGCCAGGGTCCGTTCTGGGCGGCAGGATGCCCAGCCCTGCCCGTACACGAAGTAGGGCTGCTCCAACGAAGACTCTACCTCAACCTGCAACCAATACACACATGTTTGAATTTGTTTGTACAAAAGTTATAAGACTTGGACGTTGTACGTACAAGTTATTGAAGAACTTAGATATTCATGGGTTGAGGGAATGCTGATGATTATATTGACACAGTTCGTGGTAGAAGGAAGGCAGCACATATATCTACCATCTGCTGCCATAAAGAGGATTAATACTGAATGTGGTGAACTCTAGTGAGCCCGACTGAAACTAATAATACTTGGTTAGCTTCCTTTGGGACTTTCCATGGCAACACTTCAACCTAGCAAAGGTGGACTCTGTTTGTTAGGTTGTGAGTCTCACGCAACCTTTCCTAGTCAAGCCAACAACATGTTTCATAGTAAACTAGAAAGACATCAGTGTCACGCTCAAACACTAAAAAAAGATGGTGCTTAAGGAGACGTCTGTTGGGTCTTAACCGGTAGAATCTTGAAGCAATCAGCCGGGTCTTAACCAGAAAACCGTTACTGGTTTATCTCAAGTGAGTATTGAAGGGGGGTGGTTGTTGTGTGGATGGACCGAGTTAAGGTCCATGTATAAAGTTGGGTCTTGGGAGTGTCCTGTGAGACCAAGGGGCAGTCAGCTGTGAGGTGGTCCGAGTACGGACCACTGAACCGACCCACAATCTCCCTCCATCAGACACAATCACATCTTACATCTAGGGACACGACATCCGGTGCCTTTAGTATCCATATTAATACCGGAAATGTAGTATCGGTACAAGCAATAGTATCATGTCAAAATCAATAACCAAGCAAAAGAAGAAAATAATAATAAAAACTATTAAAAATTGGGATACCTCCCGACCTCTAATCTTTCTCCGACATAAGCAAAAAAGAAGTCAGTGGAACACCAGGTAATGTACATCCCCAGATCGAATTATTTCTAACCAACTTTTAAGTTTAAGTTTTCACTCTCCCTCCAAACCCTTCTCATTTCCCAGCCAATTTGATTGGCAATCAATAGATTTTTTTACTCAGGACTTTTCAATTCTAGTTGAAAACTTGTCGGTACAATTATGACATTACATTAGTGGATACTAGGGATTTTAAGATCTCCCTTTCGTCTCATTCCCATGCACCTTTGGCTGAAAGTCTTTAGGTGTCATCCTTAATGGGGTTCTGGATTCACATATCAAGTTTCGTGTCCATATATCCATTCTATTGAGAGTTATCTTATTCAGACTCACAGATTTTGTTTTGTGTATTGGGCTCAAAGGGTCAGAAATATGCAATTCCGTTGAAAACTCAAGTTCGCCGTCCGACGAAATAAATTAGTGTTAATTTAAATTAGACTATAAAAAAAAAAAGTTAAATGAGTTGTACAATGCAGACCTGGTGAGTGAGTAGGAGGGGGGGGGGGGGGGGGGGGGGGGCTTCAGAAAGGTGAATTAGGGCTCAAGCTTCCCCCACCAGCAGGCATTGATCCAGTTTCTCTCAATGAACCCCTCTCATTCAATATAACTATGCACTAGTTACCATTCATTTATTCACAACTGGATCCCTGTCAGCTGTTTGCATTCAGACTAATCTCACACCAGCCAATGGAGTTTTAATATTCAATACAAATATAATAATATTAATATAATTTAAAAAAGAGAAGAATGTTTCCTGTCCACAATTAGTTACGGTATATCTGTGAAAACAGACAGCATCAAGGTTTTAATAGGCGTAGGGGGGGGGGGGGGGGCGATAATTTTTTTTATAGGATCCCAGGAGATGTAAAAATGAGAAAATTTTGCAATAAGCAATAAATTAACAAACAAAAATCTCCTAAAAGAATATTCGCCTGATGCCTACAGGATGCAAGCCAGCCTTACTGCTTCGCGGTCAAGTCTGTCAATTGATGTGGGAGTTATAAATAAGTTGTTTGGAAATAACTGGAGGAAGTTACGTGTGATCACTGAACAATTTTGAAATTTTGTTATTGTAGAGTACCTAAATTTATTAAAATATATATGTGTATAAATATTTGAAACGTTTATAGTTTTCTCATATTTTAGTATAAGAAACATTTTAAAAAAAGGAAAAAGAGAAACCATGACTCATGCCACCAGGGCTTTAACAAAAGGTCATACCGCCTACTACCAGCGCTCTTTCGTCACTCTGGTAGACATGAGCCCGACTCAACTGTAGGAGTCCTAAATTTTGTCTACACTAAATTTTTATTCACCAAGGGTAGGTGTCTTTAACGAGTACCTGGCATCGTATCTACAGACTCGGAACCATCGCTTAATAACCCTTCGGAAGAATGGCGTGCTTAAGTTTATTTTACCTCCTAGATAAAATAAAGTTAGTGCCTCGGCCTAGTTTCGAACGCGCATACCACTGAGCTACCGCCCTCAACTAAATTATATTTTAGGAGAAAATCATTATATGAATGATACCAGTCCGCTAAGCAATATGGATAACGTTAGGTGGATCATCAAAGCCAGGGATGAACTGTTACATTTAAACTTTGAATATTTAAAAAAATATTTGTAAACATTTTCTCATTGAGCAACTCTGGCCAGGATGAGAACACAATTTCATAGCCTACATACCGATCCTGAAGGAGTTTCAAAGGGTTGTCTAGTAGGGTGGAACGAAAATGGACATTTAAAAATTTTTTTAGTTATTAGTTTGGTAATAGTGGAGAAAAGTTGCCTTTTAAGTTCAAAAAGAATAAAAAAAAAAATTGGTTGCAATACTACAACATCTTGAGGTGCCGCAAAGAGCTTAAAGTTTGTAAACAAATTGAAAAATTTTAAACTTTGATAAATTATTTTTTATGAATTTCTCGTACATATAATGTTACAAAATTTAATTAAAATAAAAAAATATTTTGTAATGTCAAACTCTGTATTTCTTACTCCTGTATCCTTAATGATTACAAATGTTACAGCTGCAAAATGTTTGTTTCTACTTCATTGCCACGTTAAACTGCTCCTTGCGGCACCTCAAGACGTACTCCAATATTTTTAATTTATCTTATCTACACTAAAAGGCAACTTTTCTGCGCTATTCCAAATTAAAAATCACATAATCGAGACACGCAAAAATCTTTGAAAAAGTTCCAAAAAAGTGGGTTTTTATGAAACTTTAAGGTCCTTGCGGCACCTCAAGACGTACTCCAATATTTTTCATATTTTTAATTTATCTTATCTACACTAAAAGGCAACTTTTCTGCGCTATTCCAAATTAAAAATCAAAAGATGATTTTTTCGTTCCACCCGGACGATCAGACAATGTCTAGTCTCAGAAATTATTGACAGTATGAATGGAAAAGAATGGAGTTTATGGTGAACTACTGTAGAACTCCACGCTCATGTAAAATCCATTTATTTCTCTAGACCACCTTACAAAAAGTTCAACATAGTTTGATAAATGAACAGAAAAGAAAAAATGAATAAATAAAATAAACAAAGATAATTTAAAGTTTAATTGAAATATTAAATTTCATATTCACAACACTCTTACTTGAGTACTCTGCATAGTTAATCTCCTTTTTTTTATTAACAAGGATGATAATAAAAAGTTTTAGAATGATTATGTAGTAGTAAAAAAAAATTCTGCTGTAGGTATGATTTTATAAGGGAATTTAATTATTAAACTTACTCTGTTTAATTTTTATATAGTTTTGGCTTAAAAAAAAAAAAAGTATATATTATTAATTTCCGAGTTGTTTGTTTTATTGATTATTTTATCATCTCTTATTACAACTTTGTCTTTTGTATTATTTATGCACGTATTTTATCTTTTCCATGTTTTTTGTTTTTTTAATCTAGGTTTTACTTATTATTTTTTCTCGTATTATGCAATATAGGAGCTGAGGGCAGCACCTCTGTTGGTCACTAGACCAAGATTACTGTCTTTATTTGCATATCACTTTTTTTCATATGAAGAAAAAACAAATGTCAAGCTTGAATTATAAATAAAATGGATAACAGAAAATGAAACATTATAATAAAGAAAAGTACAAAGAAAATAGAGTAGAAATTATACAAGAAAATAAAGAAACATATATAGAAAAATATTATTATATGAATAAGAATAATTCATATAGTAACCACATTTGCTTACTATATACACTGTATACTCTATTATACGTATAATAGAGTGCAATTAAATATACAGTATAATATAAACAGAAGATCACTATGGCAACCAGCGAAAAAACGAAGTTTAAATAAAAAGGAACTCACTTAGAGCGGGCTAGAGCGTAGGGCTTTGGTCGCATGGTCACACCATGGTTTGCGGGTTCCAATCCGCATTTTTATTTCGTAGAAAGAACTCTCTCGTAGATGGATGTCGTAAATAAATAGGTAAAACACCATTCTAAGAGTCATGGCTAATATGCATCGTACATAAGGAAAAAAAAAAAAAAAATCTTACACAGAGAAACAAATCAAATAAATATTAATTTTTAGAACCAATAAGAATAGTAAATTTAATTTGAAAAGTAAAAAGTACAAAACAATTTTGAAAGTTTAAAATATCATAGAAGCAATTCAATATAACCTATAAAAAGCTTATCAGAGAACAACACTGATTAAAACCCAAGTCAGTAAAACATTGTGAAGAGGATGGAAAAAGAAGGAAGGCAATTTAATAAGCTTCAAAATAACTATAGAAAAAACATAGAAAAATATCAGTTTAATAACAAATTTTACTAATGAACGCAAGGAGTTGAGTCCACAGGTTGGAGTTTTTTTAACAAGAAAGATTCTTGAAAGTTAAGCATCGAATTGGAACCAAATAAAGTTAAAAGGTAAAAGGAACATAGAAGAATAATATGGAATGAATAAAACAAGATAATTATTGAAGAAAAAGGAATAATCAAGAAGATACGAGAAAAATTGGTATAAGAAAACGACTCGATGGAAGTTGTTGAAAAGTTTCAAGAAGTAACAAGAAATTATTTAAGGAATTTTGAGAAATAAAAATGAAAAAAAGTTATCGAGAAAAAATTAAAATTTAGCAGAAACGAAAAATTGGAGTGGATTCGAAAGAAGCAAAACAGTTGGACGTCTAATCGATTAGAGCTTCGATATGAGTGGATTCTTGTATTTCAAATTAATAAAATAAGTGTTTTGCAAAAAACAAAGAACATGGAAAATTATAATATAATTTATAAAGACAAAAGGAAACAAGAAACAGGAAGAGAACAAGAAAAAAAGTTGAAAATTTTGTTTTATACAGGAAGCACAAAACAAAATTAGAGCAAATTGAACTTGGAACCAATGGCCGAGTTCGCAAATTGAACTTGGAACCAATGGCCGAGTTCGCAAATTTAGATTGTGTTAAATTCAACATTTAGATGTGTTCTAATTTTTTGTTCCTACGTCAATAAAAGTGAGAAAATATGGTGAAATTTTTGAAGTTTAGCTTGGCTTGCAATATGAAGGGAACAGAAATAGAAGGGTATAATGAAAATTTGTTTTATGAAAGAAGTTGAAAGAATTATGCATTGTTTTCGGTGACGTCACTGGTATGTAATCTTAGATTTAAAAATGGCCACTACTTTTTTTTTTTTTTTTTTTAAGTTTTTTGGCGCCCAACGTGGCCTTTTTTTAAATTTGCTATAATATATTAGTGCTGGAGCATAAATGTTAAACTATGAAATACCGTTTTGTTTGTTGCTTAGAATGTAAACTATTTAGACTATAATCTTTTTCATAGAAACTTCATTTTTCCTTAAGATTTACCTAGGAGTCGGTTCCGAATCCTTTTCATGGTACACATCTTTCTCAACAGAACCAAGTAAATCTCGAAATATTTTAGAGAAGGTCAGGTCACACACTGAAGAGTTACGTTAATTAATTTGAGGTTATGACTGTGTTGTTCCTCCCTTTGTATAGGGGAAGTTATGTAATCGGTCAACGATTGGATGCGGAGTTTTCAACGAAATTTCACGTTTTCCGACCTCTAGAATACAAACATGAAAAAAAACAATTTCTGTCTTTGTGTCTGTGAACATGACAACTCCTGATAGAAGGAACTGAATCAACAGGAAATATTACATGTGAATCCAGAACCTCTAACAACGACACCTATTACATTTCAGCCAAATCGATCAAAAGGAAGGGGGAATTAGGGGGGAGGCTTAACTTGAAAACTCTAAAAACTCTCGATAAAATGAGTGTTTAAAAAGAGTTAAAAAGGGAAGGGGGGATCAGAGCGGGGCTCAACTCACAAACCCCAATAACAGCCGATTTAACGAATTTGTCGATACAAAATTTAGTATGAGGATTTAGGAGTCCCTATGTAAGTGAACTGTTGAATATTAGCGCAAACGGTCTTCTGGTTTAGAAGAGGGAGATAAAAGTTAATTGATTAATTCGTTCTGGGGAAGTACATTGCCGGTGATTCACGGACGACTTTTTTAATTCTCCAGTCAATATTTATATATGAATATAAAATATACAATAATTTTATATAATAATTTTAAAAAATGAGACAGTGACGTAGGTAGAATATGAATATATCTCTTTATTTATTAAATGAATATTCATAATAACATAATACAGGAAACCGCCTGCGCAACTCGTCAGTGTTAGACTTGATCACACTAATAAATTTGAAATATATAATTCTTTTGAAATATTATTTGTTATTGAAACAACATGTGTCCTGTAACATAGTTTTCGATATGGGGAAGCAGATGCATGTTGATTTACCGACAACTTCCCCTACAAGTGGTGACCCCGACCTTGACTCTCCTCCTCCCCCTCCTCATCCCTCCCCGTCTCCTTTCTTTTGTTCCCTTTACGTTCTTTCTTCCACTTCTCACTTCTTCTTCTTCTTCTCTCTCTCTCTCTCTCTCTCTGTTCCTCTTCTTTTCGTTACTCTGAAATGATTCGCTTCATGATGTACACTCCAGAAGGCAGTGAACCGAACCACAGCATTCTTTTGTCAGACAACAGTCTCGTATCATCATTCTGAAAAATTACTTCACCCGTTTTCCATTTCACAATTCGAATTATTATGACTTAACTGCTCTCACTGTACTCTCATTAAAAGACGGAATAAAAATATGTTGGGTTAATCATCGAAAATGTACTTCCCAAGACACGATTTTTTTGGGTAATCATTTAAAGTTTCACTCTCCCTCTGAACCCTGCTTCTGCTAAGTCAGATACGGCTGAAATAAAAAAGATGTCCCCCTCTTGGGATTCTGAATATGCAATTTCATCTAAGTGACTCCCATAGTAGAGTCCGGCTCATGCGAAGAAAAAGCGCTCTGGTTACTACTACCTACTATCGCCTACTGGCGATATGACCTCGTAGTTAAAAATAGGGCATATTGTGTTCACATAAACATGTACACATACACATAATCAATTTTCAGCCAAATCGGCTAAAGGGAAGGGGGAACAGAGCTATGTGCATTGCCAGTGATTCACAATCGCCTTTTTTTCATTTTTCATTCATCTCATTGCATTATTAACATATATCATTTTTTCTTTCACTTTTCCTCACTATCACACTGATATTAAAGCATCCACTATTGTCCACTATGGTTTGGTGTCATCCGTTTCTTTTTCAAATTGATATTTCTGTTTATATAAACAAAATGGAGTCAAATCATGAATAAACTATACTTTTTATCTGCATATTGTCGGACTTATGTAACATTATTCTTTTCAAAATTAATTAAATTATTTTTAGATGCAGGAGAAGAAAAGTGAATTACTTATACACTATGCGATGTCCTCTCTTTGCGACTTAGGTACCGTACGGATCGCATGAGATGGTTCCTCACATTGAAGGGGTGACTATACTTCCACATCGGTATCAAGTATCCAGGCAAGTTATGTAATCGAACCGAAATTCGATGTTGTGTTTTCATTGGAATTTAATGTTTTGCGACACGTCGTAGAACGAATTAATTAAGTTTTGCTTTCCTTCCAAAACTAATCAACCGTTTGGGTTCAAAATCAATATGTGTCTTAATCAGTGACAACTAATGATTAATATTAAGGTTTGTATCGATACATTCATTATATCGGCAGTTACAATGGAGTTTTGATTGAAAATCAATATAAATACATATAATATATCATGTCGATACATTCATTCCACCGGGAGGTATTGTGTTCACAGACACACACATACACTTTTTTTTCTCTCTTGTGTAAACGGAGGGTTGGAAATCATGAAATTTTGGCCAAAACTTAACATCGAATTTCTGATAGATTACATAACTTGTACGATGTCAGGTACTCGTTAAAGACCACTGCCCTAGGTGAATAAAAATTTAGGGTAGCCAAAATTTAGGACTCCCACAGTAGAGTCGGGCTCATGCCCACCAGAGTGACGAAAGAGCGCTCTGGTAGTAGGCGATATGACCTCGTAGTTAAAGCCCGGGCATGAATCATAAAACTCAACCTTACCTTCCCCTGTACTTCAAATACCTAGCTGGGGAAATAAAATTTGTCTTTTTTACATTTTTTCGATCAATGTCCATGAAAACTTATAAAAAAAAATAAAAAATATTTAACATATAAATATTTATATATTTCCATAAAAAATAAAACATAGTGGGTTCGTTCACACTATCGCCAGCTGACATTGAACCTTGTGCTGGAACTAGTACACTGTACATTTTAAACAAGAAAAGGAAATTGTTTGTCTGTGAACAAAATAACTCTCCATAAAATGAATGTATTGACACAAAATTTTACATGGGAATCCAGAAATAAAATAAAAATCTAAGTAAACAAAACCTACAACACAACAGAATACAATTTTTAAGATAACACTAAATATTAATGTGGTTAAAATTGTACAATCACTTCATTCTGGCAAACAAGTTACTTATCCACAATTTATTATTTAGTTAGCCAGCTTTCGTTTAGAAAATGTTTTGCGAACATTGTAGAATATATGTGTAAAACTCGTTTATGGCACTCTAAATCCTTTTTTAATATATTTCATCAATATTTTTTTGTAGCTCAAACAAAAAGTGTCGCCTTCTGTCATTTAGATTGCATTTAGTTAGCTCCCAACCAATAAAAGTGATGTTATGTGTTTGGTACCAATAATCTAATCGAAACACATTAAAATATTTTCATTCTAAAAGACACCCAACCAATAATCTAGAATAACTTCAAAATGTTATATTATGACGAGAAATCTATTTGATCTGTACGTTTCTATATATGAACGTTATACCACATAACTCTTGAACTGAGCGTTTTTGCTTATATAGTAGTAGATTCTTCGGATGTGATTATAAGAAATATTTTACTTGGAAATTGGGTCGCCATATTGAATTTCTCTAGAAGTTGAAATGAAATTGAAAATTGAATTGTACTAATGAGAGTTGAATATATGGTTCTGGAGCAATATTCCAAATTTCCGACAAATATTGGATTTTTAAAAAAGTTGTCCAATACAAGTGAAATTGAAATTGTACCGATACTTGCTAGAGGAGAAGACGGTTCTGGAGCTCAGAAGGCAAGCACACTATCTCTGAGCTACCAGCGCCGTCTGCTATCAACTCGCTAGGCGTATAGCCTGGTGCTAAAGCTGCGTACGCCAGGCTGCTATAGTGGAATGTGCCCTCTGAGGCAGGGGTCAAGGCCGCCTCTCCTCACACTCCACACCAACCTCCATCTTCATCCTTCCCAGCACCCTCCCCCTCAGGTGGGTACCATCTAGAACATCCTTGTTTCCAATCTCAATGTCAAAATATAACGTGAACGTTAATTTTATATATATAGGTTATCAGACCCAACCAAGAGAGGGGGGAATTAAAGTTGGGTGAATAGAAAAACCCTAATAACACCCCCCCCCCCCCCCCCCCCCCCCCCAGAAGTATCTGAGAAAGACACCTATTGAATTTCAGTCAAATCGGCCAAAGAGCAGAAAGGTTTAGAGGGAGAGAGAGAACTTAGTTGAACGGGGAGTACACAAGTGTTACACCAAAAACTTTTTTAAAATAAAATGAAGTAGGTACAAAATATCGTACTACCTCTGGCTACGTCTGTGGATTCAGTTGCTGTTTCTGTCCCGTTTTTTTTTTCTTTCCCATCTATCATCCCCCTTTTGCAAAAAAAAAAAAACAAAGATGGATGAGTTTGTTTTTTATTGTTTGTATGCTCGTTTGAGGCACGGCTTTCAAAAGTACATTATCAGAATGGCTAAGAGGAGTTCGACCGATTAACCTGACTTGGTTAATCATTCAAAGTTAGGGAAAATATTCATCAATTTTTTTTTCTCTTGTACTCAGTCATAATTTTTTTATCGTCTGATTTGGTAACATTGGAATTCATCGTGAGCACGTCAATAACCTGCCTAGATCTATTATTCGATTTACCAACCTATCTGTACCTATCAGTACTGAGGTTGAAGGTAAAGGGCTTTAGACCCTAGGTACTGACTGTCCATACATCGACACGGATTGAGGAGAACTCCCTGAGTACGACACCATTCCTCTTTGGTCGATTGGTTTTAGGAGGAGAGCTGACACTTTGGAGAGCGGTTTGCGCAGGGAAAATACTTCGCCCTTCATTCACTGAAGAATTGTTTTTCATGAATGTTAAAACTTTGGGAAGACATTTTGTGAGGCACCAGTAGTTTGAGTTATTATAACTATACATTTAAGTTCTAATAAACTTAAAGTCTTCTAGACAGGTAGAAGATCCACCGGTTAAAAGTTTCAATTTTGGCGGCTGTGAGTGACTTATAGAACCCTAGGAAGAAAAATATAATAATGACAAAATAGGAGATAGTTACCTGAGACCTGGACTCTCCATAACGAAGAGTGAGGACTGCGCAGGTAGAGTCAGGTGCTGAGTCTATCCGGACGACAGTACTGGGGTCGAGTCGGAGGGCAGGACAGTGCTCGGCCGAGCTAATAAAGTCCTCAGTCCGCATCTCTTCAACACGGCGCAACTCACCGCTGGCCAGTCGGATGAGAGAGCCGCGAGCAAAGCCGGCCGCTCGAGCCGCACGGGCTCGCCTCGTTGGAGCTCGGCGAACCGCAGGGGTGGGAGGCGGCTTGGGGGGGCGGAGCGGGCTCTGGGGTGGGGAGTAGTAGTCGAGAGGACGGAGGGGATAGGGGTAGAGGTAGGGAGGGTAGTAGGGGGGGTATAGCCGGTATGAGGGGAAGTCAGGCTCCTCATCCTTGGTGGGGGTGGGGGTGGGAAGGGTGAGTGGGGGAAGGCGGGGTGGGGGGACCGGAGGCCGAAACCTGGGCGGCAGAGGCCGGAGGAATTCTGGGGGGAAACCGAGGTGGTAGCCGCCCCCTGCCCCCTCCACGGCCACGCCAGACGAGATCATACCACCTCCAGCATTCTGCAAAATAAAACAGAAACACATTAGCAAGCACATAGTCATAATTATAAAAGTGTCGGTAGCTCTGGAACATGAACCGACTGGGAACTGGGCATATCGCGAGGTGGCTCGGAGACATTTCTGGTCAATAGGCAAGGCCAAATACTAACCGAGATCAGAAGACAAGGGGCATCCCATCTGGGCGCACTCCGAATATCACATTCGTACTGCATTTCCTCCAAAATGTTTTCTCATATGAACAATAGATTATGAGATATTTACGAAATGATGGGCGATGTCAGTACAATAATTAAACCAATAGGGCCCAAGATATCGGAGGACAGAGGTACGTCATACATTTAGTACTGCCACAGTAGAGCTACCAGAGAAGGGATAGGGGCATTGGATTCTTAGGCCCTAGGTGTACACACCATCCAATCCGCAGTATATCTATATAGCTTCGACAGTGCCCAAGATATCAGAGGACAGAGATACGTCATACATTTAGTACTGCCACAGTAGAACTACCAGAGAAGGGATAGGGGCATTGGATTCTTCGGCCCTAGGTGTATACACCAGCCAATCCACAGTATATCTATATAGCTTCGACAGTGCCCAAGATATCGGAGGACAGAGATACGTCATACATACATACATTCTTCGACAGAGTTACATCTAGACCTTTAAAAAAATATTATCACACTGATAACATAGATCTAAACCTTGCAAGTACAATCATGAAAATTTAACATATCAACACTCAGAAAATATGAAGGAATAATAGCTATTCAGGAATCGTGGAATGGTTCTTTGAGGGAATAAACATTATTTTGTTTACTGTACATGTGTATTATATGTATACACATGAGGCTGGATGTTTACGTAAACAATACATTGATTGTCAGTGATAAACTAGCTTTGTGTATCCGCTCTGGGACGGATTTAGAGTGAAACTGCTTTGGGGTTTCTATGCAGAGTTGTAGGAAAGTTTTTGTTATGATCGGATAACATTTTCTTGAATATTAACGGAATACCTTAGGGTATGGTACTCAAAATGTACAACTATATAATATTCAAGCTGTCCATTTTAAATATTTGAACGAAATAAAAAAATAACTAAATTATTTTCATCAATTGTTCTGGAGAGGGGAGCACTAATCGATATAATTCAAAAAACAAAAAAATAAAAACAGGATTTTGCAACGGGTATAGAGAAGGCAGGTTGATTCTAATCGAAATGGAAATAGCATGATAAAATATACTGAACACTTGAATATAAAGGCTGAATGATAATACACACACATGGCAAGGGGTCCTTGAGGGGGAGGGGATATGAGCTGAGGAAGGAAGGATGTATGATGATACACACATAGCAAGGGGTTATTGAGGGAGAGGGGATAAGAGCTGAGGAAGGAAGGATGTATGATGATACACACATAGGAAGGGTTTCTTCAGGAGGAAGGGATAGCTGAGGAAGGAAGGATGTATGATGATACACACATAGGAAGGGTTTCTTCAGGAGGAAGGGATAGCTGAGGAAGGAAGGATGTATGATGATACACACATAGGAAGGGTTTCTTCAGGAGGAGGGGATAGGAGCCAAGGAAGTATGTATGATGATACACACATAGCAAGAGGTTATTGAGGGGGAGGGGATAGGAGCTGAGGAAGGAAGGATGTATGATGATACACACATAGCAAGGTGACCTCATGAAAACATATATATACGATAATATATAGGTACTATATACGATATATATACGATATGACATTCATAATAAAAATTTTTATTACTTGGGGGGGGGGGGGGGGGGGGAAATGTTGCCTCCGAGTCGGCTCAAAGCCAAGCCTCTAATGATACGCTGGTTTGGTAAGCTGTACGCCACTGGAGTGTGGAGTGATGCCAGTGGTGGTATGCTGGTTTGAGCTGGGGATGTGTGGAGTGGCTGGCTGTGAAAGGTTGTGAGGCCAAGCCGCGACCTTGGCTCATGCCACTGACCCCGGCAGTTCCCGTCATTGGTTCCACTCGAGTAGTTGCTCCGACACTACACAACGCTCAACAACGTACATCGTACACACTCACTACACCCAACGTACATCGTACAGACTCACTGCACTCAACGGGGGGGGAGGGGGATCAAACTCATCCTAAAATCAGGAAAAATAATCTATATGAGAATTTCGCTATGCTCCATCCTATACGAAATGTAACGTAAAGTACCTATGAAAAAGTCCGCAACTGCTTCCTTCGCAAAAACTAAGGCAAAGAAAACCTGTAAGTTTTTCTGAAAATGTTGCTAATAAAATTTTTTTGGCAATTTGGCTGAACACAAATATGGTTTATTAAAAAACTAACCTTTTTACTTCCTTGTGTCACCATTTTGAAACTATACTTAAGGTCTGTCGAATCTACATTTTAATCATTATTACAGTATTTTTATTACAATTTTATTCATTTCTATTTTTTTTTCAGTTATTTATAGATATATATTTTATAATTGTTATTGTTATGTTGTTTTTTTTCTTCTGTCGTGAAAAAGATACTTCCGGAAAAGTTATAAAAAAAAATTACTATCTTAATTTTAATTAAATTAAGAAATGTATCCACTTTATTTATTATGTACCTACTTTATTTATATACTGTATGTAATATTATTATTTTTATACTCATATCTTCAAGTATTTATTTATTTCATTTTATTTTTTAGTAGTATGACATATCCTATTACCATGTTATGGTTTAACGGAAATACATATTATTATTATTATTATTATGAGAGACATGAAAAAGGTTTAAATAGGCCTACTGCAGGACGAACTGCTCTCTTGAAAATATTTTCTAAGTCAAGCAACTGCTTGATGAAATATCACCAAAGTACTTTTGCTTTGAGAAATTTAACGGTCTACAACTTTGATTTTATGAGTTTTTACAGAAACATACAGGAAGACGAAGTTTTTAAAAGTTTCCTGGTTGTTAGTTATTGTGACTCTTGCCTCACTTTAATTACAAGGTCATATCTCCTACTACCAGAGCACTCTTTCGTCACTCTGTTGGACATGAGCCCGTCTCTACAGTGGGAGTCCTAAATTTTGCCTATCTAGGTACATTCACTCAGGATCTTTAAGAAGTATAGAACACCGCACAGGCTCGGGACTATCGCTTAACGTTCCTTAAAGACGGCGTTGCCCAAGGTTTTGATAGGTTGTTGTTTTCTTTTAATAGAATGGGAACTGAATCATAGACAAAAAAAAAGGAGCATATTTTATTTTCATTCTATTATTTTATTTAGAGAATATGAAAAAAAATAAAACCAGTTGATCAATCAATTGGTGCGGATAAAAACCTGCAACTATCATGAAAATTGAAATTATCAAATATTGCAGTTGGGGAAATTGTTTTGGAAGAAGTGCTACCAATGTAATCAGTCAGAAAAATTCTAAGTTGAGTTTTCAGCAGAATTTCATAATTTCCGACCTCCTTCTTCCTAAATGAAAAAAAAAAAAAAAGCTTCATTTTGTCTATCTATGTACGTGTGGGTATGAGAACACGATAACTCCCGATAGGATGAATATATCGACATGAAATTTTATATGTGTGTATCCAGAACACCAAAAAGTTGACACCTATTGTTTTTCAGCCAAATCGCCCAAAGGAAAGAGGGCGGGGGATCAGAGAAGGGCTTGATTTAAAAAGTCCACGAACTGCCAATGTAATGAATGTATCGACACAAAATTTAGTATGATTCACAAGCTCGTA
Source organism: Aradus depressus (assembly GCA_963662175.1). Lineage (NCBI taxonomy): Eukaryota > Metazoa > Arthropoda > Insecta > Hemiptera > Aradidae > Aradus > Aradus depressus. The sequence continues at coordinate 49,752,720 of OY759214.1, read as the reverse complement.
AGTCAACTATTGATTTTTGGCCCAGACGGTTGATTGGTTTTGAACGTTACAGAATCAATATGAAATATATTTTTATTTTAAACATGTTTTCACGACAACACACTACTCGCTACGTACGCAGACGACACAGCCATTCTCTCAACACACTCAGACCCAACACAAGCAAGTTCACACTTACAGAAACATTTACACCAGCTAACAGGCCAACAAATGGGGAATAAAAATTAATAGAGACAAATCTCTGCAAACCACATTTACCCTCAGACACAACACTTGTCCACCAGTTTACATTAACAACCAGCCCATTCCTGCATCGGACACTGTCCGATAACTAGAACTTCATTTAGACAAACGTTTAACTTGGACAACTCACATCAGACTGAAACGCACAGACCTCAAAAGACGATTTGGACGACTGAAATCAATTATCAAATGTTCTGTCGTTGTGAACATGTAAATAAATAAATAAATAAAATAAAAAACATGTTTTGTTCTATTCGTTATTTCGCTAAAGTTAGAAATAATGACAATAAACAACATTTTCGAGTAGCGAAAGAGGCGAGAGGTAGTCTGGTAGGGAGGGAAGGGAGGGAGGTTGTGGGGGGAGGGGGAAGTAGGAGGGGGAAAGATGCGACACATAATCCAGCTTCAAGTCAGATAATATAACGCAAAGTTGCTTTACAAACCCCGGATAATCTGCTAGTATTTAATATAACTTATCCTCCTGAGCTACCTTTAAAGTGAGTTAGGAGAAGGATTCAGCTATCTTCTAAAGTGTATGCATGCATAATCTTCATCATTGCATCATGTAGTGACATCAGACCCTGAAATATCAGTAGTCGGTGGCGAGATGCTCGGGTAAGTGCAAGTCAGCTGACAATGAGAAGACTGACATGAACCATCTCCATAAGACGTGCTTGCTTCCTAAGCTCAACATCGAGGTCCTTAGGTTTTTTATCTGGGAGGTGAAAAAACCCTGAGCCCGCAGTTCTTCGGATGGAAGGTTAAGTGATGGTCCCGAGCCTGTACGATGTCAGGTACTCGTTAAAGACCCCCATCCTAGGTGAATAAACCTAGGTAGGCCAAAGTTCGTGAAAAAAGAGCGTTCTGGTAGTAGGCGATATGACCTCGTCGTTAAAAGCCCGGACGTGAATCACAATAGATAAGTAACTACACTGTCTCTACTATCTCCATAGTAGACAGAATTTATAAGAAATTCGATTATTCGTTGAGACCAGTTTATATATACAGAACTTTATATATTCTTATAAAGTACAAATGATTTGTGTACGATTTAAAATAAGTTTTATTTTATCTCATATACAAATGAGGTTTGTGTACGAAATAAAACATACGGCTTTAAACATTTTCGTTAGTCCAAGTGACTATCGATATTGGGGAGGGGATGAGGTGTGCTAAATACGTATCTCCCGCACTAATGTATACAAACAAAGAGATGCTCTGAGCAGCTCAGGGTCAGTAGGAGATGAATTGGACAACAATCATGTGTTTGAATACATGGGGGCACATTGTGTAAGTATCGCTCAGTAGGTAACGTGAAGGTCCCTTCCCCCCGGTACAGTTAGTTTTTTTTAGAATTTCGTAAGTAAACAAAAAACCATATTGTTTTCGATCGTGTGTCTGTCTGTCCACTCTTCCACAGTCCAAACCGTTCAAAGTAGAGACTTCAAATTGGTATGTAAACTTAGTGCTATAGCCCAAGGGCAGAAAAAATACTGAAAAATCCAGCACCGGAATTATGCGCAAAATTATGATTTTTGAAAAACATGTTTTCAAAAATTCGAGTGGGTTAAAATAGCCGAGGAAGAAGTATAGAATATAGGTGGGCCTTGTGGCTCCAATTCTTTATATTTCTCAAAAAACATTAAAACAGCAATGTCGGTAAATATGTTTCAACCAGATATAATGATTAGCCCATTAGTAAAGCAGGTTCCTGGTGGAAGCAGAACCGGATATTTGAAGTTTCAGGTGCCCGGTTTTAGGTTCCAGACCCGGAATACGGTTCCAGATTTTCACAAGCATCCCGATAAAGTAAAAGACGAGAACGTTTTTTAGCGCACACACGTATGTTTTCGCTCTCCCTCTAAATATTCGATCTGTTTATTAGGTGGACCTCCTTCTTTTTGAGGGTCCTTCGATCTCGGAACTTTAAGATTCACATGTAAGTTTTCGCGCTACGTCTACACCTGGTGAATGTCACAATAACTAACTGTGCAATCGTTAAACGAGGATATCCCACAGCTGAATACAATGTGGATAACAACATGTGAGCTAAATGTCAGGTTTCTTTTGAAATTTGGCACAAACAATATGTCACCATTGAAGACATTCTGATAACCAGTTTCAAGTAGGCTCTTATCAGATGATCTGTTTCTCGTTTAGTCTTCATCTTTTATTTAATTTTGATATATGTACATGTATTTTGAAATGATATAATTAACACTAAATTATTCATATTGTTTGTCAGTGGGTCGTTTCGTGTATTCATTGTTTAAATAGAATGGCCAGGGACAAGTTCAAGCAACAGTAGGTCAGAGGTAGCGCGTACTTGTCTACTGAGCACAAGATCGCGGGTTCAAAACCCGGCCGAAGCCCTTATGTTTTTTTTACCCCTGAGCAAGCCGTCCTTCGGATGGGACGTTAAGCGATGATACTGAGCCTATACGATGTCAGGTACTCGTAAAAGATTCCTCTCCTAGGTGAATAAAAATTTAGGGTGGGCAAAATTGAGAAGTCCCATCGGGCTCATCTCCACCAGAGCGGCAAAAGAGAGCTCTGGTAGTAGGCGATATGACCTCGTAGTTGAAGCCCGAGCATGAGCCTCAATAATTAACTAACTATTATATGTACATTTGTTTATTTTCACACACATCCTACTGCAGGCTGTTTTGTGTTTAAAAGTAGTTTTCTTGATGTTTTTTTTAAAATATTGGTTTAGATGTAGTTATCACTTGTAAATCTCCCAAACAGTTCCAGTTCTGTAAAAATTCGACAAATGAGAATCCATAGAATTTAGAATGAGCCTTTTAGAAATTCTATATATGTATATCGAATTAGAGAGAGTGAACATTCTGTCAGCTCTTTTATGAATTGTGTCAGTGGACCATAAGTTAAGAACAGTAAATAGTTGTAAATAATTGCTTTGAATGTTTATTTGATCTAGTTTTCTAGTATTTAGTTGTTAATTAACTTCTTTTAATGTAAGTAACATTGTTTCTTTTGGACTAGAGTAATTTTTATTAGTTTGGATAGTTGTGTGCTTTATCTTTACATTTTGAGTTTGTCGATTCATCTTAAGCCTTGTCGGATGATTAAGCCTATACTATTTGTATATAGTAAACTGTTACTCACAGTAGTTTGGATTATTTATTGTCATAAATCTGTAGTCACAGGGAATAAATTGGTAAGTATTAATCGTGTAAATCCAGTTTTTGGAATAAATAAATTATGTTTGCACCATTATTAATCATATACCTTCTAAATCTATAGGAGTGAATGAAAATAAATATTGTTAATCCTTTCTTGGATTTTCCCTTAGTTACCTGATCATTCCCCATCACTTACCTAATTGTTGACCACACTTGCTTAATTTGAATACACACTTACCTAATTATTAACCATACTTTTTGAAATACTCGTGAATGATACCTCTCTAAGGTTGAGCAAGTTGATTTAACCGAAACCCTCTTCACTTTGAATAGTCTGCCGTAGTGAATAAATGGTTAAATTCAGTTATCTCATGAATGATTCCTCAAAGAAGTAGATTAAGTTGATTTAACCGAGAACATACACAATTTTACAAGACACCAAGAAACCCACATCTTTATAATTACGAAAGTATTAGAGTCCTGAGCTCCCAACTTCTTCACAGTGCGCAGATGGCTTTGGAGATGACCACAGTACACTTAACTCATTTTGGCCATTTTAAGACTTAACAACTCATTCCCTGTGACCATAGAAATAAACTCGAATTAGGAAATCTGTGTCGATATAAATAAAAATATGTTTTTACATTCCCTTAGGGAAAGCTATACAATCAAGACAAAATTCTAAGTTAGATTTTTGCTATATTTTTTTATGTTTTAGAACCTAATGTACCAAAACAGACTATTAAATGCTCATTTTCCATCAAATCTAAATCTTCTTATCACTGAAACTAATGGATCTATTTTGAACAAATTTGATATATGAGTATGGCCAGGAATTCTCAAGCAAACAGGAGCAAGCCGCTCAAGTTGTTTGGGTCTGACTGAGGTTTGACCGGACTTGACAGGGGTTTGAAGACAGTCAGGGCTCAGGAAGGTATCTCAGGAGACTCCAATCGAATTCAGCAGAGCTTTAGCGCTCTGACTGAGGTCTGACCGGACTTGACAGGGGTGTGAAGACAGACATGACTTAGGAAGGGATCTCAGGAGACTCCAATAGAATTCTGTCAGGAACTAAGGGTTTCGGGCATATAGAATACCTCTCAAGTGTATCTCACTCCTGACTGGGCAAGACCGCGAGGTTTCCAAAGATATGGCTGAGGACAAAGAAGTCCTGTTCCCGGCGAGGATCTTGGAGTTCATCTCCGCAACTAGCTTACCTGCAGACGCTGCGATGGGAACTAGCTCAGCATGGTTACCATGACCTATTCTCCAAAATGATGTGCTATTCCTCCAAGTCCGATTGGTGAGAGTGGAGATGTGTACGTTTCTTAGAATATTTTTTGACAATTTCATTCCTAAAACATTTCTATATTTGGTTGGAATTTAGAAGGTCAGCCTATTGACAAACTATTGGAAACGGGACTGGTGGCGTAGGCAGAGTTGGTCTAACAAATGACCATGGTTACACAACCGACGGAACACTCCTTGGTCCGCCCCCAACAAGTGAAAATATAACATGGAGAACCGGTCCTAGGGCGGCCTTGGCTCCACTCTCTCAGCGGACCTGGTCAGGGCAGCTAGCGGTCAGAGGGCCTTCTGCCAGTGATTCAGTGGTTAGCGTTGCTGGCTGGCCAGCTCCTACAGTGCAGAGGATAGTGCCGCTGGCTAGATCACCGGAAGTATAGTCAGTAGGATCCCTGGCTTGATAACTGAAGGGTAATACAGAAGTTAGTACCGCTGGCTGGAACACGGAAGGCGACAAAAAATAGTAAGACTTAAATTGTCAAAACTTCAAATTGCCTATCAAATCCTGTATTTCCTAACCTATTTGTTCGAATTTCTGTGAGCCAGTTGAGTATTATTTAGAAGAATTTCAAAATGTGTCCATGACTGGTCGGCCCACTCGGCTATGTCTGAAATCGTACACCCACATCCTCAATCACCATAATTGACATGAGCCAAACTTAGTGAAAGTAGGAACCGAATATCAATTATTAATCCTTCTTAAAAATATAAATAATAAAAATGGATAGGACTGAGGTCGTAGGTTTGAGTCCCCACATCGATTCTATTTATATCTAAGTAACATGTATAATTATATAGTTCACAGCGTGAAACTAAAAGGTTGTCCGGAAACTGGCGACAGCGCCTGTCCCAGTTGGAAACTCGTATAACCGCACGTCTCAGTAACCTTCGTCCTTCCCTTCAACAGTAGATAAGTTATTCCACACTACAGATTGTTTTACTTTAAATATTTCGTTTTACGGGAAAGGAACTTCGAAAGGACGATCTGGCAACACTGGTATTGCTACCGCTTCACTAAGTTTCTAGGCTCATCTTGGCCGTGCGGGCTAGAGCGTAGGGCTTTGGTCGCATGGTCTCACCATGGTTTGCGGGTTCGAATCCCGTCCGGGAGTGAGTTTTATTTTGTAGATATAACTCCCTCCCGGGGCCATGGATGTCGTAAATAACTAGTAAATTACCTACACAGTGACATGGCTAATATGCATCGTACATAAGGCCAAAAAAAAAAAAAAAAAAAACTTTTGTTCTTACTTTTTAGTTTTTATTTGTTTACAAAAATAACTAATTACTCTTACAAAAATAAATAGTACCTATTAAATAAATGAGTATTTAAAAAAAGAAGTGATGTCGCCATAACAGGACTTTTTTTTATACCAACCACTTTTTTACAGATCTGAAATTCATTTGATACTGGTATTACTGAGTATATGAAAGTAATGTTGGCGTCAGTGGCTTTCTTTGTTACATCGGCATAGTTGTGAGTGACTTTCTTATACTGAGTTACAGCAGTAAGAAATGAATTTTAGAGTTTTAGAGAGGGGGGGGGGGAGTAGGGTGGGGGGAGGAGGCAGAGTAGTATATAAAAACACACGATTGATATAAGAAAGTCCTACAGCCATATTACATAAATATATATTTTTTTATTTAAATAATTCTTCAAGTTGGGCGATATTAATTTTCCAAAAATCTTAGAGCTATAGTTTGAAAGATCTTCTCAGTCCCGTTTTTTATTGAGGATAGAATGTAGGAAGACCTCTCTGGGTCGGAAGAATAAAATATATGACATTGCGGAAGTTTGACAGGAAAAACTGCAGAACCTTCGAAAGTTCAAATCTCAAAGTTGACCTAGAAGAGCCAAGCATTCGAAGGAACTCTCATACTACAGAACAAAAAATTTGCTGACAACTCCTAACAAAAAAAATGTATTTCCCAAAATGAATTAATCAATTAAATTTTCGCTCCCCCTCCACAAACAGTCAACGTTTGCGGTAAAATTCAACAGTTGACCTACATGGGGGCTCCTAAATTCTCATATTAAATATTGTGTAGATAAATTCATTACATCGGCAGTTATTTAAGTTTTTGAGTTAAGTCCCCCCTAACCCCCCCCCCCTCCTCTTTGTCCGATTTGGATGAATATCAATAGAGGGTTCTGGTTTCACATATAAAATTTCATATCGATTCATTCTATCGGGAGGATTCGTGCTCACAGACATATTTTTTTTTTTCATAATTGGAATCTAGTGGTCGGAAAACATGAAATCCGTTGAATAATCCGCATGGAATTGTTGACCGATTACATAACTTCCCGTATACTTCGTATAGAAATGTATCAATGAAAGTGAACATCGTCAGTATTAAAAGTATGTACAACTGTTCCAATCAGTTCAGAAAACTTTATGACCAACCACTCAAGATTTTTTTGTTTCCTGACATTTGACAATTTTTCTTTAAATTTAATTGCTGTGAAAAATTTCACACTACAATTACATGAAAAAATAAAAATGAAATTGAAGAAGATTCCATTCTAAAAATAACCAAGGCTTTCGAAAAAAAAAAAAAAAAAAAATCAGGAGATAATAAAAGGAAAAATTCTAAAAGCCAATTAAAGTTTTTTATTTTTATATATATTGCTTTTTTATTTTTTCAAATTTTTCTAAAGGTCAACAACGAACCAGTCTTCTTTCAGAGTGATCTCCAAGAAACGTCCACTGCCGTGCCTTATTGTCTAGTCAATATTTTTGAAGAGTATGTTATTTCTTCGAGATGATAACATAATAATAATAATACAGGTTGTCAGATAAGATGTAGTCTGACCGTTCACAGATTTTTTATTTGTATTAGCTAGCCGGCTTTCGAGGTTGCCCTCATCATCAGGCAGTCGGAGAAATACAAATTTTTTACCTAATTATAATATTTTGGTTAATAAAATTTAAAATTTTTATAATAAAATTAAACCATAAATAAATAAAACCATCTAAAAACATTAACAATATAAAATTTCATGAGTGGGGACAGATAAGTTCTGTACCATTTGGGAAAAACTAGGCAAGTCCAAAATCACAGGTTTTCAGGGCAGCGCTTTGAAGTTTTCTGTTTTCAGTGTAAATCGAATTTTTTTGATAAATTATTTTTCCAACCGCCATTATTCAAAAATTTCTCCATATTATATTATGGAATGCATATATATTTTATTTTATCATACATTTTTAGGACTTATCTAAAATTGCACCCCCACTTATCTAGTTAATCACCCGAAATCTAAAGAATTGTCTCTGCAAACTAACTTAGTTCATAACTAGACCTGACGATGATGTAAGGCCGAAACCGGTATATATATATATTTATATCTTTAGTGGAATAGACAATATTTCAAAAATAAGTTTGTTTTATTTTTTTATTACAAGATTCCACAATATGTCCGCGTTCCTCAACTTAAACTTATTTTACACCATCACTTACCTAGTTATTCACGTACTTATCTAGTTTTTGCCAATGAAAGAAGCGTTTCAGAACTGCATAACGGTAATTATCTCTTCACCGCATCTGGGCAAATGTTTTTATAAGCAAAATAAATACGTTTAACCAATTTTAGGGCACGAACGCGGTTTTGATAAAAATAGATAAATGCAATTGTATAAATCCATAAGTAAATTTCCGAGTTGTCTAAAAATGCCCAATGCGTTTTATAAAGAGGGCGCCGGTAGCTCAGTTGTATGCGTGCTTGCTTACTAAGCTCAAGACCGCCGGTTTAGAACCGGGCCGAGGCCCGTCAGTTTTTTTTTTTCTGGGAGGTAAAATAAATCTTGAGCACGGCTGGTAGGTAAAAAAACTGGAGCCGTGCTTCAGATGGGACGTTAAGCGATGGTCCCGAGCCTATGCGATATCAGGTACTCGATAAAGACCCTTAGCCTATGTGAATAAAAACTTAGGGTAGGCAACATTTAAGACTCACACAGTAGAGTCAGGCTCATGTCTACCTGAGTGACAAAAGAACACTCTGGTAGTAGGCGATATGAGCTTGTAGTTAAAGCCCGGGCATGAGTCATAATAACTAACTACCAATAAAACGAATGTATCACAGAATTTAGTATGAAGATTCAGAAGCCAAAATGTGAGTCAAATTGAGTTTTAGCCCAAACGGTCGATTGGCTTTGGAGGGAGAGCGACAACTAATTGATTAATTCGTGCTGGGGAAGTACATAGCCGGTGGTTCACCGAAAATCAGTAGGTGTCGTCGTTAGAGGGTTTCGGATTCACAAACAATATTTCATGTTGATAATACATACATCGTGTCACAGACACACATTTTTGGAATCAGGAGGTCGGAAAACATGAAATTCTGTTGGAAACTCAGCATCTAATTTCTGACCGATTACATAACTTACCCTATGCTTCGTTTAGCAGGGGAAGAAAAAACAAATGTCAATATGACAACACTGATTGAGAGTAGAAATGTCAATATGACAACACTGATTGAGTGTAGAAATGTCAATATGACAACACTGATTGAGAGTAGAAATGACAATATGACAAGCTGTTTGATTTTATTATTTTATTTTTTGAAGTGATATTAACCTAAAACATTAGGTTTCTGTTCTGGTGAAATAATTAAAATTTATGTCAAATTTTACACAAACAAACACAAACACCTTGCTTCGCTTGATCAATTATTCAAATTAATGAAATACTAATATATAAATTTATATATAGATACTAATTTGAATATAACTATACAAAGAATGTGTGTATGGTTGGGTTCCAGGGGCAACACTGCATTAGCAGTCCGCGGACGGCATCTCCCATGATTCACCACTTAGCTGTGTAACAAAGATGGCGGAGGGCAACATGACAAAACCTTCTCTATATAATTAAGTACATTTTATACAATCGAAAAAAAATGGAAGATTGCATTGAAAAACACAAATTGCAAAAAATTGTTAGTTACTTTCGTAAAATAACAGGTTTTACATATTGAGATGCGAACTAGGGGACCAATTGGGGATGAACTATCTCGTGCTCTCAACAGGAAAGGATCTAAACGTCTTTGTACGTTATTTACTTCACTAGGGGAAGTTACGAAATCGGTAAGAAAATCTTGTTATATTTCCTAATTATGGTGAAAATACAACATTAACGGTTTCCAATCTCTCAATGCAAAAATGAAAAAAAAAAATCGTCAGTGAATCACCGGCAATGTACTTCCCCAGCAGGGATTAATCAATTAATTTTCCGTAACCAATCGACCGTTTGGACTAAAAATCAAATAGTTTAACGTAGGGTCTTCTGAATCCTCAAACCGGTTTTTGAATCTACCCCCTCCTCTGAGCCCCTGCTTCTCCTAAGCCGATTTCGCAAAATTAATAGGTGTCATCTCATTATGGGGTTTTGAATATAAATATAAAATTTCAAGTGAGGGCTCCGGTAGCTCAGTGGTATGCGTGCTTTCCTTCTGAGCTCAAGATCGTGGGTTCAAAACCCGACCGAGGCTCTTAGTTCATTTTATCTGGGAGGTAAAATAAACTTAAGCACGCCGTCCTTCGGATGGGACGTTAAGCGATGGTCCCGAGCCTGAACTGATGTCAGGTACTCTCTACAGACCCCTCCCCTACCCTAGGTGAATAAAAATTTATGGTAGGCAAAATTTAGGACTCCCACAGTAGAGTCGGGCTCATGTCCACCATAGTGACGAAAGAGCGCACTGGTAGTAGGTGATATGACCTCGTAGTTAAAGCCCAGGCATGAGTCATAATAACTAACTAAAATTTCAAATCGATACATCGGCAATTATCGAGGTTTTTGTATTAAGACCTCCTAATCCCTCTCTCCTCTCTTCCCTTTTGCTGAATTCGCTGGATACGCGTTGCATTTATAGTTAGTACTCTTTATTGATCGTTTGACCTTGTGGCAATAACTCATGTTGCACTATGCCGTTAAAATCGAGAAACACAGTGAGCATGATCTTCACATTCGACTGCACTTGTCGAGCTTTTATTCCACTCGTAAACCCTAGTTTTACTCTTAGCAGTCTCACCAAAAGCAATATTTAACACTTCTAAAACTTTGCTGCACTTTATTCTATTCTTATAGCCAAATTTAATGCAAATTCTCTGATCCATTTTGTAAACAAATAAATAATCTCCGATCGTACCAAAACACATGTAACCTCTTTGACAGATGACAGCAGACTAAACATCCGGTTTGGCTAACAATGTACAGATACTTTTCCAGATATGTTTACCAACACAACAACGAAAAAGTCGCGCGAATCGGACCAATACAAGCCGCGAAATTACAAAATTTCCGTTACTTTTTGAGCACACCTCGTATATTTATTATAAGGGGCAAAAAAGGGTAAATTCGAGCTGAGGATGTACACTAACGATTGAATGACCTTATTAGTATTATGATATCAAAACAATAAATTATGGAGCTGTTAGAGTACGGGATATAATGGGATGTGTTGGGACACAGCCTTGAGGCGGGTTTAACAAAGAGTGCTACTGTAGTAGTGAGTGACTACTGAGAACTGAGACTGACTCATATCACTCATCACTCATGTGTCATACCTCATCTTACACAGATATCACTACTTCAGCCATCTTTCATCCGGCTCCGCCCGATATTTTGTGGTGTGGCCTCGAGACTTCCTCAGCGACCCCTGGAGTTGTGGGCTTTTGCAGGGACCGGCCCTTCCTCGTGCCCCAGACCCTGTCCTTCATCTGGTATGCAACCATGTACTGACAGCATGAACAAATGATTAAAAAATTAAAAAATAAATTATACGATTAGATCATTCAACTCTTTCATAATTTGAATATAAGAACTCTGCAACTGTGGATGTAGTCAAGTGTAGACGCCGGCAATGCGAGTGGTGCCTCGAAATAAGAAGGGTTCCGAACCTTCACAATTTCTTCCGTCCTATGTATTTTCGAAATTCGAAAAATTTAATTACCTTTGTCTGTAGGCACTCAACTTCCAATGGAATGAACAATATCAACAAGAAATCTGTGTGTATCCAGAATCACATAAGGAGTTAGGAGTGGGGGGGGGGGGGGGGGGGGGGGGCTCAATTCAATAGACCTAATATCTGGCCTTGTAATGAATATATTGTGATGTATAAATTACAAACATTAAAATTATTAATATATTAAAAAATCAATTATTATTATTTGTATAAAAACAGCTGTTAGGAGTTGAGAAGTAAATTAAATAGTGAATAAATATACAAAGATGGACTAGTCACATTTTGTTTTAAAACAAAATATGAACAACCAATGAATGGAGAACAAAAGACGATGATCAGCTGTTTTAAATAGTGTGAAACAGTCTAAGTTGTGTTGCGGAAGTGGACAGTTTAGAGAGAGAAGTGTTTTTAGGGTTAACGTGTAATGAACCAGTCTGAGTGAGAGAAGATGTAGAGGAGATGTAGTAGTGAAAATTATATCATTGGAAGTACGTAGAAGAGAAAAGGTACTTTTTATTTATATATATATACCATACATTATACATTTTATTTATATATTGGTCGTACATATATATGACCAAAATATAAAAGAATTATAAATAGTGGCCACTATAAAACAAACAAAAAAAGAGATTTAAGTAATTAGTTCGTAAGATTTCTTTTTGTAAATAATTTCATTTTTTATTTTCATCTGAGTTTTTAATTTTATAATATAGGTAAATTAAGAAAAAAATAAACTTATTATTTGTTCTCTTATTCTATGCTATTCATTTTTCCTGTGTACCTAGTAAGATAATTCATACCTTTGGATTGGATTGAACATTTTTGCAAATTTAGGAAAACGAGATGGCATCTCTTTAGTATCTTTAGAAGAAATCCAAATGAAAAATAAATTTGTTAATTCAATTTTTTTTTTAATGCGTGCACTTTCTTAAAAATTGCACGTCATGAACGATATTTCTTTTAAGGCCCTTTTCGGAAATTACAGTAGAAATCAAAATTTAGTAGAAGACCATCTACAATTTCTACAGTAAATGTAATTTTATTTTATTATTTATTTGTTTATTTTATTATTACTATAATTTTCTTTTTATTTAATTTAACATTATATTTTTATAATTATCACAATATGGACATGAAATTTTATATGAGTTAATTAAAAATATTTCGAGTTGGGAGAAGTAGAGTTGCGGTGATTCACCGATTATGCAGTTTGTGGCGGAATGGCAGTTTAGTGTGTTACTGAGATAACAGATGGTACCATTTTGCCCCATTTTTTGCCTGTGGCAGTGGGAACGATGGGTCAATGGGACCCAGCGACATCTATGGAGATCTCTACTAAAAAAACAAACAAATTAGCTGCCTACTTATCGCGAGCAGACAGGCAGACTGCCTTCAAACTGAATCATGTTGAACAGCTGACATTCATTAGTTTGAGTTTATCACAGAAAAATGGTGTTTTACTCCTTCCCAAAGTTGTTGATGGGTATCAATCTGACCCAACATTCCCATTAACGTGACTTTTTTTTACAACATGGCTCATCTAAAAATTATTTTAATTTATCAGATCCGATAGATATGGAATTAATACACGAGCTTTTAGACACTAGAGATTGTTTGTCAAGTGATGATGAAGTTGGAGATCCATCACTTGAAGTTTATACAGTTCAGATTGATATTAACAAAATGACTAACACATATGAAGCTCAAGCTGGCGTGCATTTATCCTCTCCAATGATTAGCTAAGCCCCATCTGTATGGATAATCTAAGTTTTACTTCCCCAGCAACACGAAGTATATTAAAATTTCATGTGTTCCGACCTCCAGATTCCAAATATGAAAAACAAATGTCTGTCTGTCCGTGTGTGGGGGGGGGGGGGGGGGGGGGGTCAACATGAAAACTCTAATAACTGCCGATGTAATGAATTAATCGACATAAAATTTAGTATGAAAATTTAGATGCTCCTATGTAAGGGTACCTGTACACTGTAGACTTTTTACCTAGAGTTAGTCTGGCTAGAGCTCTCTATCATGGGTCTCAAGGTGTACTCAGCAACTAGAGCTCTCTATCATGAGTCTCAAGGTGAACACAACAACTAGAGCTCTCTATCATGAGTCTCAAGGTGTACACAGCAACTAGAGCTCTCTATCATGAGTCTCAAGGTGTACACAGCAACTAGAGCTCTCTATCATGAGTCTCAAGGTGTACATAGCAACTAGAGCTCTCTATCATGAGTCTCAAGGTGTACTCAGCAACTAGAGCTCTCTAGCTAGAGCTCTCTAACATGAGTCTCAAGGTGAACACAGCAACTAGAGCTCTCTAGCGAGAGCTACTCTAGGCACTAGCTAGACCAATCATGTTCAGGTTAGGTTAGGTTTTATGACTCATGCCCGGGCTTTAACTACGAGGTCATATCGCCTACTACCAGAGAGCTCTTTCGTCACTCTGGTGGACATGAGCCCGACTCTACTGTGGGAGTCCTAAATTTTGCCTACCCTAAATTTTTATTCACGTAGGGCAGGAGTCTTTAACGAGTACCTGATATCGTACAGGCTCGGGACCATCGCTTAACGTCCCATCCGAAGAACGGCGTGCTTAAGTTTATTTTACCTCCCAAATAAAATAAACTAAGGGCCTCGGTCGGGCTACGAACCCACGACCTTGAGCTCAGAAGTCAAGCACGCATACCACTGAGCTACCGGCGCCCTCTCAATCATGTTCAGTATACAAGCAGTGTACACAGTAACTCTAGCAATCTATAAGATCACTCTAGAACTATTCAACCTGCAAATAGATTTCTTCTCTAGCTACTTTATTTGTTTTGTTTATGTTGTCAACTAATTTTATTATTCTATTTTATTTATTATATAATACTTTATAATATATTTCTACATATTTAAACTTAAAAAGTATTATATAAAAATGAGTGAAGTTCCTGATGATAAAAAAAAGTGTTGGTATGGGAAAAAGAAAAAAAATTACCAATTAATTGAATTAGTAGAGGCCCGGCCAGAATTGTGGAATTCAGCTATTGAATATTAGCGCAATAGGTCGAATTGTTTTGGAGAGGGGAGAAAAGTTAATTGATTAATTCTTTCTGAGGAAGTACATAGCTGGCGATTCACCGACGACTTTTTTTCTGTTTCTTTAAGACAGAATTGACTGATCTGACTGAAAATCAATATATGTATGTCGTTCTTATATGGTTCCGAATAGACAGAATAATTAGTGTCGATGTATTCATAGTGGGAGTAATTCATACACCAAAGAATCAAAATTGAAAATTCAACATCAAATTTCATATATTACATAACATCGCCTAAACCCAATATAGATGGGGATAAGGGTTGTTTTATTTTAACATTAACATTGAGATTTGTCTCTGGCCGGGCGAGGTTTGCAGACAATGTGAGGAACTATATGGCGGCCCTTGTGGGAGACACAAACAAAAGAGAAGCTCATAGACCTACTCTCTTTCTTGGAAAGTAAACTAAAAAAATAATGTTGCTTCTAGATAGAAATGATGTTGTTTTGACTTATGTGCTATCTATAAGAAATGTTGAAGGTGGCCCCTGCGACAAAGGTCGCCATGGGATGACAAACGAACCCCACCCCAGACCTACCGTTATTAATGTTGTCCTATCTCTCGTTTCTTCTGTTTCCCAGAAGGACTGGGGGTGGGGGGTGATTGATCACGTGCTGCCCCCCACCCCATATATCCGCCACCTAGGTTATCCCTGACAGCGCCACTCCACTAACGATGAGATTGTTTTTTTGGCACCGACATCAGACAGGGCTACTGACCTCTATTATAACAAAACACTGTCTTTATTGCCTCTATCTACATGTCTAGGTATGCCAAAAAATAATTTACATAAAAGTATGATTAGGTCACACATTGAAGAGTTCCGTACGCGAATTGTACATTGATTGTACTATAAATTTTCCCTACGCCATTTTCATGAAATACGATGATTCTATGGTTTAAAAATGTTTTCCATAATATTAATATTGCCAGGACTCGAATCATTCCGAATTAAAAAAAAAAATTCGCCGGTGAATCACCATCAATCTAATTCCCCAGCACGAATTAATCAATAAAGTTTTCGCTCTCCCTCTGAAGCCAATCGACCTTTTTGGCTAAAAATCAATAGTTGGCTTAGAAATTGACTTATGAATCCTCGTACTAAATTTCGAGTCGATACATTCATTACATCGGCACTTAGGGTTTTTGAATCGAGCCCACCTCCTCACATGCCCAATTCCCTTCAGCCAATTTCGAGAAAAATTGATACGATGCCATCCGTATGGGGTTTTGAATTTAAATAGATACACAATATGTTATCGTGTTTACAGATAGACAGGAAACTATTTTTTTTATTACATTTCTGATTACCTAGCTCCCTCTTATTGGGTTCCTCTTCATAAAATGTAAAAAAAAACTATCAAAATACATTTTAGTGCTGTCACTGAATCCTGAAAAAATATTGTAAATACATTTATATATTTCATATAATTCTACAAAAAAAACAACAAATATTATCATTGAAAGGAATGTAACAGCGGATTTCTTTGTTTTATTGCATAGCGTAGTTCTAAGAGAGACTTTCTTATACCCAGTAATGCCAATATGAGAGAGGGGAGGGGGGCAACTATTAAAAAAGGAGATGACGTACATTTTATTTTTTACATGCTAGATGTTACAATTTAAACAGAAATATCTCCAATGGAGATTTATTGTACAACATTTACGACGCTATAATTTTGTTACTATTGGAACTAACTTATATCTCAGGACATATTGAAAGGCTAGGAAATTTAATAAGGAACTTTTTTGGTAAGAAGCAATTTTTCGATAGGTCAAAATGTTTTCGCTTAAATTGAATAAACGTTTAAAAAAATAGCTTTTAAGCCGTTAAATTTAGGACGATTTCCAGCTCGTAAACCTGGCGGCCTACGAAAAATAGTATTTGACATTAAATGTACTTTCCAGTTTTATCTATAACTTTTATTGGAAGAGATTTTATATTGAAACAATAATAAAAGTAATAAAGAACAACATGTTTTTTAAAAATATTGTCTATTTCACAAAATATGGATTCACAGAATATGGAAGTACTCTTCAGCCACGACTCAACAAACTGACAGTGTCGTAGCAATACCGAAAGTACTCCCATATATTTTATATTTTTTGTGAAATATAAATATTTTTTAAAAACATACGTTTTTTCTTTATGTTTTTTTAGTGTGTAATTCATTGTATAAAAGTCCTTCGGTTGTCAACTCGTGACGTGGGAGATAGATCAATTGGTTATTCTGTGAATATACCAAGACCATTTAGATTGGTTTCAAAACGGTCCATACACACTCCAGTCGCACTCCGGTACCAGTCCAGTCCCAGTCCGGTCTATCATACTTTAACGACCTGTAGGATGATCAAGTGGTAGCAATACTGACAGTACTCCTATATATTTTGTGAAATAGACAATATTTTTAGAAACATATGTTTTTCTTTAGTTTTTATTAAGTGTTTCACAATATCAATAATGTAAGTGGTATCGTATAACATGAACTTAGGCCTCGAAGTAAAGTGGACTTAATTGTCGTCTGATTTCGGCTAAAACCTAATGAGAACTACGTAAGCACCTGTGATATCTCTTAATTCGTAATTTCAGGTTCAATATTACAATAGTTTCTAAGACTTCGCAAAGTTCTAATTGCATTACACACGGGCAGACATCATTTCGAAAATGGTCAGAATGTGTTCTGGTTCCTTAAAATGTAAAGTCACATTGAAAACTCGATCTCAGATTTTTTCACAATTACAATACTTAAGGTGTCCAGAAATGCGGCAGTACACACGCCTCTCTATAAGGTTCCATTTTTCGGTTTTCAATCTGCGGAACTCGAAAAATAACCGGGAATCGATATATGACGGTTATCTAGGTCATGAGGAGCGGGCAGGTCTCGGCTTCCGATGGCTCTGGAACTCCAGTCTTGGGTATCAGGCCGGTTCTACTATAGCGAACATCTCCAACACAGACTGTTTACAGTATAGAGCAGCCTCAAATAGCCTCCGCCTCATTTAGACTTTTTGTTTAGTGTATCAGTTCGTCTAAACGATCTGCTAAATTCGGATCAACTTTCACAGAGCATGTCCAGGGGCCATCTTTCAACTTTTTGAAAATGACTTCAACACTTGTTCGGATAGTTGAGGCTTTCCCTCTTTCATTCATTCCTAAAAAAACACACACCGGTTTCGTGTTGGGAAGGCAACAGTTTTCTCCGCCCCTTATCTAAATAACAAAATTCGGTGAGTCACTGGCAATGTTCTTCCTCAGCGCGAATTAATTAAATAAGTTTTCGCTCTCCCTCTGAAACCAACCGGTTCAGTTCAAATTAATGGTGTTTTACTAAAATGCTTTTGAATCCTCACCAAATTTCGTGTTGATACATTCTGATCCCCTGATGGACACACATACAGGATTTTTTTTTCATTTTTGGAATCAGGGGGTCGGAAAATAAGTCATTTCGGTGAAAACTAAACATGGAATTTCTGACCGATTACATAACTTACCCTATATTTTGTATAATTGGAGAAGTAAGAAGACGTCAACAATTTTGTAGAGGTCGGGGGGAGGGCAGAGATAGAGTGATGTCAACCATACGTCATTGGTGACGTCAACGGTCCAAGGGTGCATGGAGGCTGTGGCCACGGGACCACTACAAAAAAAACTATGGAACTCCCCAACCGTCCCTTCCAAGAAGAAGAAAAAAAAAAAAAAACAGCAGGTTGTTCTTTTTTTTAGAGACTATTCCCAACAGCCTTTTTTATTATTTTTTTTTTTTAAGCATTCTTACGAACTACAGATATATCTTGTAGAACAACCTGTACAAAGCTGATGGTACCCGAGGGATTAAAAGCCGAAGCATCAGTTGATCCAAAATCGTGTAGTCTCGAAAAACATTAAGAAATAACCCATTGTTTATTATAAT
Source organism: Aradus depressus (assembly GCA_963662175.1). NCBI lineage: Eukaryota > Metazoa > Arthropoda > Insecta > Hemiptera > Aradidae > Aradus > Aradus depressus. The sequence continues at coordinate 49,734,062 of OY759214.1, read as the reverse complement.
AATTTGCAGTAATACAACCTTCTATATCTATGGTCACAGGGAATGAGTTGTTAAGTCGTAAAATGGCCAAAATGAGTTGTGTACTGTGGATCATCTCCCAAGCCATCTGCGCACTGTGAAGAAGTTGGGAGCTCAGGACTCTAATACTTTCGGAATTATAAAGATGTAGGTTTCTTGATATCTCGAAAAATTGGGTATATTCTCGGTTAAATCAACTTAATTTACTTCTTTGAGGAATCATAGAGATAACTGCATTTAATCAATTATTCACTACGGCAGACTTTTCAAAGTGAAGAGGGTGTTTTCGGTTAAATCAACTTCCTCAACTTTAGAGAGGCTTCATTCACGAGTGTTTTAAGTACAAAAAGTATGGTTAATAATTAGGTAACTAAGGGAAAATCCAAGAAAGGATTAACAATATTCATTTTCATTCACTCCTACAGATTTAGAAGGTATATGATTAATAATGATGCAAACTTTTTTATTCATTCCAAAAACTGGATTTACACGATTAATGCAAAAGTAAAAAAGTGCTGCCTTGAAAAGTTATGAATTTAGGTTAGGTTAGGTTTTATGACTCATGCCCGGGCTTTAACAACGAGGTCATATCGCCTACTACCAAAGCACTCTTTCGTCACTCTGGTGGACATGAGCCCGACTCTACTGTGGGAATCCTAAATTTTGCCTGCCCTAAATTTTTATTCATCTAGGGTAGGGATCTTTAACGAGTACCTGACATCGTACAGGCTCGGGACCATCGCTTAACGTCCCATCCGAAGGACGGCGTGCTTAAGTTTATTTTACCTCCCAGATAAAATAAACTAAGGGCCTCGGTCGGGTTACGAACCCACAACCTTGAGCTCAGAAGACAAGCACGCATACCACTGAGCTACCGGCGTGTTCCGGTTAGTGCCACTGGATGAATGGGCGCTTATGTCTGACTGGGTACAATTATTACAAATTAAAACTATTGATCTCACAGATTTAGTTGATTTCTCCTTATCAGAGATTATTTATTGAATTTTGTCTCATCTACTTACTATCTTTCGTCGCTCTGATGGACATGAGCCCGACTCTACAATGGTAGTCCTAAATTTTACCTACCATAAAGTTTTATTCATCTAGGGTAGAGTAAGGAGTACCTAACATGGTACAGGCTCCCATCCGAAGGATGGCGTGCTCGAGATTTTTTCACCTCCCAGATAAAAAAAAAAAACTTGGAGCTCCAGAAAGGTTTGAACCCGCGATCTTGAGCACAGTGCTCAAAATGATTTTATTTACTTTTGTAAATAGATGGCCGAAGTGTACATAGATAGGCGAACTGATGGCCTCTCCGGTACAACATTATGTACTGTTCAAACATAGCCAATAAACAATTACACGCCAATATTGTTATTTATTTAGACACAAGTAGAACTATCTACCCAGTAAATCTGTGATAATATGAAATTTAGGACTCCCACAGTATAGTCGGGCTCATGTTCTCTCAGAGAAACGAGAGAGCGCTCTGTAGTAGATGGTAAGATCTCATAGTTAAAGACCGGGCTAACAAAATTCAATAAATAACTTCTGATAAGGACAAATCTACTAAATCTATGAGATTATTAGTTTTAATTTGTGATAGTTGTACCCAGTCTGACATAGTGGCACTAACCGGAACACGCCTACTCTACTCTTGCGCCAAAAAAATTCAGCAACTACAGAAGATACATTTCACTTTGACCAATTACATCACTTCCTCTATACCACGTAAGTCTATTTTCAATTTTCATGTTTTTAATCAATTTTTTTTTTTTTTAATCCAGAGAGCGGATTCTCCCCAAACCATGTATGATGCAAATATGGTGGTAGTGTTCGACGTTGAAAAGAAATAAGCTGAGGTGAATCAAATGATCAAGATGAAAATCAAATGAAAAGTGGAGTTGACTGAGCTGTGTGTTGAGTGTGGTGTAGTGGAGTGGACAGGAGGACACGACGGTAAGACAATGGCACGGAAATAGACCTACGTCTGTGTCGGCCAGAACCGGGCCACCAGACAGTCCCCTTCAGTCCAATCCTCTCCTACAGATTACTAAGAGATTTTCGATAATACGAATTTGGCAAAACAAGTTATTTGGAGAAGGGTCAGGTCAGTAGAATATACGATGTGGAATGTGTCATGTAGAATCTCAGGTAATATGGCGCCAGGCGAGAGGCTAAATAAGATGTAGGGACTTGTGTCTGAGGGATGACCGATAATCGATACTTAGCAATTGTCGATAGTCCGATACTATCGGTGGAAAACTATCGATAGTATCGATAATTCAGTAAGTTGACGTTTTTCATGCAAAATACTTCCCAATTCCAATAGTTTCTTATAATATGATTATTTTATTTTTATTTTTTCATGTACATCTACCTAATTTAAAAATTTAAATTAAAGAATAATTATTATTCTATGTTATGGAGGATGAAAGGGGAATAAAAATATCAATCGAATAAGTAATTGTTCTTTCAAATCAGAACTTTTATTTTATGGAAATAACATTTTCTGTCGAAAATAATCACATCAAGTATAACACTTGGCAAGAATATTAACACATTAATTAGAGTTCAAAAACACTTATTGTAGATAATCAAAAAACAATGAAGTAAGTACAATGGCATTAGATTCAGATATTTTTATTTCAATCAACAACTTTTATAAAACAATATCAAAAAATTGATTACTAATTGACGAAAAATACTTTTGTAAATCTTTATGGAACAGTAGGCAGCGATCCAGCTTCTGCAGTGGGTTGTTTGGTCTTGGGTGCCGGTTTATAAGTTTCTTGGTGGCGTCTCAAGAGGTGATCCCTTCAATTGGATTTGTTTAGCTCTCTATACTAGGAATTGGATTGGTTTTGTGTTCACAAGTGACAAGCGTTCATTCAAAATATTCAAATATTTCTAGGAAAACAATCTGTTTTCGATCAAAGTTGATTAACATGGGTTGAAAAGTTACCCAACTTTTTTAAGAATATTTATGAACATTTCGATAAACTTCTTCTTTTATTTGTAGTTTTTTATTATATTTTTTTATTTTTATTTATTTTTTATTCAAAACCTATCTCCTGTAATAAAGGAAAATTAATATCGATAGTCACTTAGACGCCCATCCCTAGGTCTGAGTTACAAAGTGGCGGGGGAGTATCATTAGACTTGGACTCTCCCATTATGTCACATATTCGAATTTCAAGTTTTGCAATTTAAATATGCAGAAAATATTTTATAATTTGTTGCTGAGCGGTACAATTTAAACATTATTTTGAAATATTTCATGAGGGCGCCGGTAGCTCAGTGGTATGCGTGCTTGCCTTCTGAGCACAAGGTCGTGGGTTCGAAACCCGACTGAGGCCTTTAGTTTATTTTATCTGGGAGGTAAAATAAACTTAAGCACGCCGTCCTTCGGATGGGACGTTAAGCGATGGTCCCGAGCATGTAGGTACGAGGTCAGGTACTCGTTAAAGACCCCTTACCCTAGTTGAATAGAAATTTAGGGTAAGCAAAATTTAGGACTCCCACAGTAGAGTCGGGCTCATGTCCACCAGAGTGACGAAAGAGCGCTCTGGTAGTAGGTTCTCGTAGCGCTCTCGTAGTTAAAGCCCGGGCATGAGTCATAAAACCTAAGCTAACCTTTGAAATATTTCATATGGAGATTTATTTTTCATGCTTTGAGGCGCTATAACTTTAGTCAGATTGATCCTATCTCAAAACTAATGACTTATTGGCGATTGGAAATCTTATAAGGAACATTTTTGGTATGAACCAGTTTTTGATAGGACTAACAGTTTTCGGGTGAATCAAGGAAATGTCTAAAAATATGTTATACTAGCAGTAATACCCGGCGTTGCCCGGGGAACTTTGACTTTTCTCCCAATATCTCCTATAAGGCTATAAGGCTATTCAGTTCCTCGACAGTACATTCATGATGTTATAATTTTCATTTATTCATACGGAATAAGGCTTATAGTCCTTCAACTGTACTAACGCTAACTTTGGAGCTAAAACTAATTTATTCGAAAAGATTTCTCATTAATCGTTGCAATGGTTTTCGAGTTACAAAGATTGCGTGAGTGGATGCTGGGATGGACCAGGGGTTGATTAAAAAATAGACCTTAACCTTCCGGTAGATAAAACTTATCTATTCAAAAAGATTCCTCATTAATCATTGCAGTGGTTTTACAAAGATTGCGTGGGTGGATGCTGGGATGGACCAGATATTGAGGTACTAATACGCCTATAACCTTCCACAGACGATGACGAACAAATTAAAAAAAAAAATTAATCAAATCCATCAAGCCGTTCGTGAGTTATAGCGGTACAACGCACAGACATTTTCAGCATTATATATATGATATAACTACATTTCGGCATGAATCTCAAAAAGCGAACGACCTGCGAACAGTTGTATTTCATATATGTATTTTATTTGTATTTGTATTTTTATCGAAATACAATTTTTTGTAAGTGGTCCGCTTATTGAGATATATGTCGAAAACACTCTCCCACCCCTCCTCAAACTGACATTACTAACATTAGTTATTGTATAAAATGGCCGGCTATAACTACCAGGTGATATCACCTGCTACCAGAGCGCTCTTTCCATCTATCTTTATCATTTTCTCCGGTAATTTAATGAGATAATCCAAATAAATGTTTCCAATCTGCGCCAGGGAAGCATATCTCGAGGTTGATAGGGCAGCAACACAACCAGATTAAGGAAAGATATCTGTATCTCAGCTTGGTCCGAAAATTTCTCTTTAAATAATTCCATTTTTTCTCCCATGCTATTTGTAGTAAAGATATTTCATCGAGTAAAAATTCGAAGTTGAGTTTTTATCGGAATTAAATGTTTTCAAACTACCTGAACCAATAAAAAAAAAATATGCTTGCCTTGTTCTGTTATTTGATGTGTAAATTCGCCTTAAATCGGCTTCTTCATTCGTAGCTCTTACTGGCTGGGCATCTTAGTGACTTGAATCCTCATACTAAATTTCATGTCAATAAATTCATCACAATGACAGTTATTCAAGTTTTTGAGTTGAACGTCCCATTCCCTGTGGTCGATTTGGTTGAAAATCAATAGATGTCGACCCTATGGAGTTCTGGATAAACTTTCGGGTCCATACATTCTTTCTGCCTGTAGTTCTCGTATCCACATACACGCACATTTGTTTTTCATTTTTGAATTCAGAATGATATTCCGGTGAAATCTCTATACAGAAGTTCTGACCCATTAAATAACTTCGCCTGTACTTCGTTTATTATTTGTTTTTGTGACTCATGCCCGGGCTTCAACTACGAGGTCATATCGCCTACTACCAGAGCGCTTTTTCATCACTAGGGTGGACAGGAGTCTGACTCTACAGTGGAAGTCCTAAATTTTACTTACCCAGGTTTATTTACCTAGTGCAGGGGTTTTTAACGAGTACCTGACATAGGTACCTCACTTAACGTCCCGTCCGAAGGACGACGTGCTCAAGGTACCAATACTGGTTTGCTCAAAGAGAAGAACGGTTAAATGAAGCTTATGAAAATTTCATTTTGTTGAAGAAGGCTTCAAAACCAAAGTTGAAGTCCTGGTGACCTTCACCATTGAATCATTCAATAAATCAGTTGTGTAACACATCAATGGGAGGAAAGGTCACCTCATTCGGTCAGGATATCTACCACTGGGGATTCTGCACAACCTCACTTATCCGGACAAAAAATAAATGTACAGCTCCAGCTTTATATGTAATCAACTAATTACCCTTTACCTCCTTCGGCCAAATTGGCTGAAAATCAATGGGTGTCTTATGCAGAGACTTATCAATTCCTCGTATAAAGTTAAGGTACGGAACCTTCATTAAGAGTTTTTGAGTTAAGCCCCACCCCTAATCCCCCTTTCCAATTATCCGATTTAGCTGAAAATCAACAGGGGTAGTGGCATACTCATATAAAATTTTGTGTCAATATTTCATTCTTCATTTTTGGACTAAAAAATATGGGATTTTCGGGGAAAAACTTAATATTTTGACTGATTACATAACTTCCCCTATACTTCATATAGCTGAGAAAGTAAAACAAAACGTTAGGTCTCTGTGGACACAGTAACTCCCGACATGAAAGACAGAAGTAGCTAAAACTTTTCAGCCAAATCGGCCAAAGCGAAGGGAGGTCCTGGGGCTTAACTCCAAACCCCTATTAACGGTATATCTATACAAAATTTTACTAGAAATAACACAATATGGAGACTTGAGAGTTACAACGTTAATAAGAAAATAACATGAAGACGAGATGGGTGCAGAAGACCTTGAAGATCCCTGTAAGTTCAATCACACCCCTCAGTCACATAAACAAGTTATTTCTCTTTTATTACCACAATTTATTACATGTTATGGAAATTTTCACTTCTACCTGTTAAACTGTTAAAATGTTCCTTAAAATAATATTAAACGCTTTATCAATGTTTGATCATCCTACAGGTCGTTAAAAGGCCAATCAACACATGATAGACCAGACTGGGACTGGACTGGTACAGGAGTGCCACTGGAGTGTGTCACGAGTTGACAACCGAAATACTTTTATACAATGAATGATATACTAAAAAAACATAAAGAAATACGAATGTTTTTTTAAAATATTGTATATTTTACAAAATATATGGGAATACTTTCGGTATTACTACCATTTGATCATCCTAACAGGTCGTTAAAGGTCAATCCACACACGATAGACCAGACTGGGACTGCAAAGTACATTTAATATGAAATACGATTTTTCGTAGGCCGCCAGGTTTACGAGCTGGAAATCGTCCTAAATTTGACGGCTTAAAAGCTACTTTTTAAAACGTTTATTAAATTTATGCGAAAACGTTTCGCCCTATCAAAAATTGCTCCTTACCAAAAATGTTCCTTAATAAATTTCCAAAATTGTCAATATGTCCTCAGATATAAGTTAGGACCAATAGTAACAAAATTATGGCGCCCTAAATGTCTCCATGAAAGATATTTCTGTTTAAATTGTAACATCTAGCAGGCAAAAAAAAAATGTATGTCATCCCCTTTTTTTATAGATGCCCCCTCCCCTCTCTCATACTGGCATTACCGCGTATAAGAAAGTCTCTCTCAGAACTACGCTATGCAATAAAACAAAGAAATCCGCTGTTACATTCCTTTCAATGATAACATTTTTTTTTTGTAGAATTATATGAAATATATAAATGTATTTACAATATTTTTTCAGGATTCAGTGACAGCACTAAAATGTATATTGATTGTTTTTTATTACATTTTATGAATAGGAACCCAATAAGAGGGAGCTAGGTAATCGGTCAGTAATGTAATAAAAAAAAAAAAAGTGATACATGACATACTAATCCGGGGTACTGGATGATCCAGTCGCTGTCCGGTCCCAGTCCAGTTTTGTTCCGGTCTACTACGTGTGAATCGGTATTAAATCGGCTCTTCCAGCCGTAGTTTTTCCCGTAATTCTGTGCAATTTATTATTGACGTAAGAAAAAAAAATAAATTAAAAAAAAAGTCAATGGATCACCCCCCAGTGCAAATTGATCAAATACGTTTTTGCTCTTCCTTCAGAATCAAATGACCGATTTGGCTGTACAAAGAAGCACCTTCTCTTCATATCGATACATTCTTTACATTGGCAGTTATACGAGGTTTATAGTTTAACCTCCTCACCTGTTATCCCCATCCACTTTCCTTTAACCGATTAGACTGAAAATTATAATTATATCGATATATCCATTCTATCGACAAACACACAAACATAAAATAAATTTTATTTTTAATTTTTAGATTCAGGGGGTCGAAAAACATGAAATTAGAGTGAAAACTCAATATAAAACGTAGCGATTACATAACTTTCCGTATATATATATATTTTTTGACCCCCTGAGGGGGGGGGGGGGGTCGGTCACATGACTACGTACAGCTGTGGATGTAAAAGGTAAAAGAGCAATCTGCTGGAATGGACCAGAGTCCAGACTAAGGGGGGGTGTCCTATGAACCATATATCATTAATAAACGTCAAATAATTTGGTTATAATTAATTGATTATATAATCATAAAACTCAATTGTCCATAAATATGAAGGATGCATTTAGATAATTTTAAAATACGATAAAGAAGCCTATCTATGTTCCTTTAAATAACACAATAGTATCTCTCATTTCATCAATTGTGTAAACTATAGCGCCACAAGCAAATATTAACAGATGTACGCAACTTTCCCATAGGGATTGTATGTGGGCTTTGAAAAATTGGAGAAATTATCTTAAATCGATTAAATGAATGGGAGCAATATTAACTAAGGTAATTTACGTTCAAATTTTTTTTTTTTTGCCTTTTGGAGTGATAGGCATGTGTGAGGACCCAGTGGTAGGTCCTCAGGACGAACATTTACTTTAATTATTGGGACAAGAACAGGAAAAAAAAAAAAAATAAAATAAATAAAAAGGAATTGAAAAACAATTTTGATGGATGGGTGGGTAAGAGAGATGATAAAAATAAAGGACAATAATGTAAAAAATAAATAAAAAATATTAAGAACGAATAGGATTTAAGGTGGATTAAAAATTAAAGTCAAAAATAAAATTATGAACATTTTTTTTTTTAAGTTTGGAGATAAATTTGTGCAAAATGACATCCCTTTTATATTAAAAACTGAAATTCGAACACCATAAAAAGTTGCGTAATGTACAAATCGTCCCCGGAGAAGTCGTCCGGCGATGTACTTCCCCAGAACGAATTAATCAATTAACTTTTCGCTCCCCTCCAAAACCAGTCGACCGTTTGCACTAATGTTCTTCAATATTTACTTACATAGGGGCTTCTATATCCTCATACTATATTTTGTTTCGATACATTCATTACATGGGCAGTTATTAGGGTTTTTGAATTGAGCTCCCTCTGATCCCCCCTTCCATCTGCGGATTCCACGTAAAATTAATAAGTATCGTCTTCATGGAGTTTTGAATTCACATATGAAAATCGATAGATTCATTTTATTGGAAATTGGAGTTTTAATGTGAAGCCCCCCCCCCCCCCCCCCCCTTCCCTTTGGTCGATTTGTCTGAAAAACAATAGGTGTTATCCTTATGGGGTTGTGCAGATTGACTTTTTTTTATATTTGGAATTTAGAGGACGGAAGACATGAGATTCTGTTGAAAACTCTGCTTCGAATTTTGGACCGCTTGCATAGCTTTCCCTATACTTCGTATTGTTGGGAAAGTAATAATAAATAAAATAATAACATAGATGAAATATTGTTAATTGAATAAATATTTAATATATAATGAATATATTTTGTTGAGAGTGTCCGGCAGAGTGGATATCGTGAGTTCATTAACACGGGCTGGCAGTGATCAACAAATATTTACTCTTTTCACGGCTCAACACAAAGGAAGTCGCGAGCCAATCACGGGACAATCAACCCTGGTATCTTCAATCACTGGTAGTCACACAATAGCGGGGTTACTAGCATGATCGCTGGAAGCTCTACAATCCTTAGTAGCGACACCGTCACTAGTATTTACAGCCACACGTATGATAGTAGACATGTCACTAGTAGCTAGTCACTGACAGGCACAGACTAGGGGGAGTCGGAAGACAATCACAGGACTGTTAGTACTGTTATCTTCAATGGTATGTAGTCACACTATAGCTGGCAGTTACAGTCACTAGCACTCATACAGTCACTAGTAGCCATACAGTCACTAGCAGCTAGTCACTGACAAGCACAGACTAGGGGGAGTCGGAAGACAATCACAGGACTGTTAGTACTCTTATCTTCAATGGTATGTAGTCACACTATAGCTGGCAGTTACAGTCACTAGCACTCATACAGTCACTAGTAGCCATACAGTCACTAGCAGCTAGTCACTGACAGCCACAGACTAGGGGGAGTCGGAAGACAATCACAGGACTGTTAGTACTGTTATCTTCAATGGTATGTAGTCACACTATAGCTGGCAGTTACAGTCACTAGTAGCCATACAGTCACTAGCAGCTAGTCACTGACAGGCACAGACTAGGGGGAGTCGGAAGACAATCACAGGACTGTTAGCACTGTTATCTTCAATGGTATGTAGTCACACTATAGCTGGCAGTTACAGTCACTAGCACTCATACAGTCACTAGTAGCCATACAGTCACTAGCAGCTAGTCACTGACAGCCACAAACTAGGGGGAGTCGGAAGACAATCACAGGACTGTTAGTACTGTTATCTTCAATGGTATGTAGTCACACTGTAGCTGGCAGTTACAGTCACTATTAGCCATACAGTCACTATCAGCTAGTCACTGACAGCCACAGACTAGGAGGAGTCGGAAGACAATCACAGGACTGTTAGTATTGTTATCTTCAATGGTATGTAGTCACACTATAGCTGGCAGTTACAGTCACTAGTAGCCATACAGTCACTAGCAGCTAGTCACTGACAGCCACAGACTAGGAGGAGTCGGAAGACAATCACAGGACTGTTAGTACTGTTATCTTCCATGGTATGTAGTCACACTATAGCTGTAGTCACTAGTAGCCATATAGTCACGAGCAGCTGGTTACTGGTACTCCCAGGCTAGGGGGGTTGGTGCTTCCAATCTCAGGATAACCAACTCTGGTATCTTCAATGACAGGTGTCATATAATAGCTGGTAGTTTCAGCCACAAGTAGCCGCACAGTCACTGGTACAGTCGGGAGGGGAGCCAATCACAGGACAATCAACTCAAGTATACTGAGTCGCAGGTAGATGGTACTACCACGAGTACTGACATACAAGAGTCGAGGACTAATAACAGGGCAATCCTCCTGGTATCTTCAATCGGTAAATGCTACTAGCACGAATACTGACATACTAGAGGGAGTCGGGAGCCAATCACAGGACAATCAACTCTGGTATAGTCTCAACTAGTAGCCATTTGTTAGCACTTACAGCCTCGCTGAAAACTACTATCCCAAGTAGCGACACCGACACTAGTAGCCCAAGCTGCCTCACTGGAAGCAAGTAGCGACACCGAGACTAGTAGCCCAAGCTGCCTCACTGGAAGCAAGTAGCGATACCGACACTAGTAGCCCAAGCTGTCTCACTGGAAGCTACTATCCCAAGTAGCGACACCGACACTAGTAGCCCAAGCTGCCTCACTGGAAGCAAGTAGCGACACCGACACTAGTAGCCCAAGCTGCCTCACTGGAAGCTACTATCCCAAGTAGCGACACCGAGACTAGTATTTACAGACACTAGCTAATCCACTCAGTCCTAGTAACGGCCAATTAATTCCCCTCCGCCCTCTACAAATTTTCAAACTTATTTACATTTGGGAAACATATTCATACTTACAACAAAAAATTGTTTTATTATTTTTTTTCTACAAAAAATTTAAATTAATTATAATAACAAAAATAAAATAAAAACTCACATTCTAGCGTTGTTGGAAATATCCGATAGTGTTTGTGTTGATAGGGGAGCTGACAACAAACAAACACAAAGAAGTAAGAAGACGGACTGAGCTTGACGTAGTAATAGTAAGAACAGGTGGGGGAGCTCGTGGGGGGGAGGGGGCTTCGGGGATGTTCGGTAATGCTCGGTCAACCTCCCTCATACCGCGCGGCTCCTAGCAGGATAAAACAAGTGGTTCGAGAGTCGCCCACTTCCAATGTTCGGTTGTTTTTACCGAGAAGTGCCTCTTGGAGCCTCCAAACTGCCAATGTTTAGTGTGGAATGATAAAGATAGGTCAATTTGCCAGATGGCACTGGGTGCCACAGCTAGTATCCTAAATATAAAGATAGGTCCTTCCTAAGATATCCTGTTATCCCTCTGACGACCAGGCCAAGAAACTTGTTTCATGCTGTCCTCCAAATGTTCCTTCTTCTTCGGAGGGAGTTAGGAAAGGGGAAGACATTTTTTTTTTTTTTTAAGAATTATTGAAATATTTTATTGTGCATATTTACTATCGGTACAGTCCATAAGTAAATTTGTTGACAATAGTTAATGGGACAATTTATGTACAATGATAACTAAATACAAGAGAAAAAAAAATAAAATAAAATAAATAATAATTTGAAAAAAAAAAAATAATAATAAAATAATAGGTTAGGTTAGGTTAGGTTTTATGACTCATGCCCGGGCTTTAACTACGAGGTCATATCGCCCACTACCAGAGTGCTCTTTCGTCACTCTGGTGGACATGAGCCCGACTCTACTGTGGGAGTCCTAAATTTTGCCTACCCTAAATTTTTATTCATCTAGGGTAGGGGTCTTTAACGAGTACCTGACATCGTACAGGCTCGGGACCATCGCTTAACGTCCCATCCGAAGGACGGCGTGCTTAAGTTTATTTTACCTCCCAGATAAAATAAACTAAGGGCCTCGGTCGGGCTACGAACCCACAACCTTGAGCTCAGAAGTCAAGCACGCATACCACTGAGCTACCGGCGCCCTCTAATAAAATAATATATATATATATATACAAGAGAGAAAAAAATAAATAAAATAAAATAATATATATATATATATTTAATTTTGTATTTACAACTATATATAATAAGCAAATGTGATACATAATAAATAAATGTCTTGGATGTTGAAAAATAAATCATTCAATAATGACACTCCATTGTCATCTTGTTATTACAGATGAGAAAGAGAAATTAAAATATATATATAAAAAAAAAAAATTGATGAAAAAGAAACGTAAAATGTTTGTAGATGATTAGTCTTCAATCCACTAGTAGGTCTCGAGGCCATTGCCGCCTCAGTCCCCGAACATGAACATTAGGAAGGGTTCTTGTGGCAAGTCTGCGGACTGAAGGATTAGGGTGATAGGAAAGGGTAGAATGGAATTTTCTGTAGCGGGATTTAATTACATCCCTTACAAAGGAAATCTGCAGGTCATTGTGAAGGGTAGCATTAGAAACGTAGAATGGAGCAACATTTATCTAACTATAAAATTTCGTATAGAAAATAAGGTTTAGAGGAGGGAGTTCTATAGTGAAGTGTCTTTAATTAGTTACTTAACTAATTAGTCATATGTAATTAAGCACAATAAATATATATAATTATATTATATTTATATAATTGAATTACTTAAAATTACTTTGCAATCTAAAACATTTGTCGCCCCCAATTACGATCTGCACCTGTGGTGCAGGTAGCTCAGTGGTGTGCAAGCTTGCTTACTGATATCAAGATCGCGGGTTCGAAACCGATTTTTATCTGGGAGGTGAAAAAACGACGACTACCATAGGTGAATAAACCTAGGTAGGCAAAATCTAAGACTCCCATAGTAGAGTGGAGCTCATGTCCACCAGAGTGACGATAGAGTGCACTATGGTATCTACTACCAAAAATACCTAATATACTGGCACAAATAAAAATATTTTTCTTTTTTCTTTATTATGCTTATTTTTGTTATTATTTAAACTGCATCGGCCATATGACTGATAATTGACCAATATTTGCATATTGCTTAATTGCACTTTCTTTTGAATTGTCTTTTATATAATTCATTTATTGATATCCCACTGATAACGATGATATCACTGAAATAGGAGCGATGTCATATGTAGTCTCTTATCACATTTTTTTTTCATATCAGTCCAAGGTATTGCCACTCAATAATAAAAAAAAATTAAAAAAAAAAGAATGATGGAATATAAAAATATTTTTGATGACTATTAAAATTACCTGATATAATAAAATGATTAGGACAAATATAGCTGAGCCGAGACATTTTTACTTACACAAGTATAGTTGTTTAGTAGATAAAGAACCAATGTCTGTGTCGCCCAACATTCCCTGTTGAATACATCGACCAGTGGCAGATCTATCTCAGAGATTTGAGCCTCAGGCCCCCAAATCCAGTGGGGCCCTGCTATTTACACAAATGCCCCTTCGTTTACTGTATTCTGTTCTTATTTCACTGTATAAATATTTTTATGTTTATTTTTAAAGATATTTTCAATATAAAAAGATATAGGGATAACCAGCTTTTTTTTTTTTTTAATAAGGATCCCTTCTTGTCGACCTTCAAGCAGGCGCCGGTAGAGGCGCTTAGATCGATTAACTGATAATGCCTCTACTAAGGGCATGGTCGTGTCCCGAATTATCGTCAAACCAAGTTGAAGGCCCCTCTGAAAAATCGTCCCAGGGAAACCTAAAAAAATACATATATATTTTTTATTTATTTTTGTTTGTGTTTTCAATCATTTAATATTTGATTTTTTGTAAATATTTTTAAATATGTTATCTTCTATCGTGTTCTTCCTTATGGTGTTTTACTTCTCCATCTATACGAAGCATATCAGGGATCATGTAGTCTATCAGAAATGAAATGTTGAGTTTTCCCTGGAATTTGATGATTTCCGAATTCCTGATTCCAAAAAATGGAAAACTGTCCTGTCTGCGGGTGTTTGTGTCTGTGAACAGATAACTTCCGATAGAATGAATGTGTCGAGACAAAATTTTATACGTGTATCCAGAACCCTACAAGAACGATACCTATTAATTTTTAGGGGGGAGAGCGAAAACTTAGTCGATTAATTCTCGCTGGGGCAGTACATTGAAGGTGATTCACCGAAGACATTTATTTGTTTAGTCTTTACTGTGGGTTAGGATTCTCTCAGTAATGATATTCAGGGAGGGGGGGGGGGGGGGGGGGGGATAATGAAAGAAGGGGACTCTAAGTCCTGTACCTATATCACAAAGGTATTTCCCTATTTGCGTATACCCAGAATGCGTACACTTAAGAAATATACCCACTAGGCGTACACTCTTTTTATCACTTGAGGGGTAGGGAAGATTTTTTTCAGAGGCGATATTGCAGCCGGTTCGAAGTCAATATTCACTTTTTCAGGGCTCCAATCAGACACCTGAGCTATAATGAGGCGGAACATTCTCTCGTAAGTAGCAATTTGTTTGGCGAAATTGTAAATACTACTGGAACAATGTTGGTCTCCTGATGTGTACTAACCAAATCTGCATAAATGATGTATATCTGCATGATAAGTTTTTTTTTTTTTCCGTACGCAAGATGGAATCGGAGTTAGGTGCATTCAGGTAACAAAAGTTGTCGAACCCTTTTAGTTCAGGTAATTTCCTACCCCCAAAAAAACTATACGCATAGTGGGTATACGCAAATAGGGTGGTACCTATCATAAAGGCTTCGGACAGACAGACAGGAAGGATTGTAGGATGAATGGAGAGAGGATTTGAGTGAATGGAGGTGGTAGGGTTGGTGGTTGTCATGGCGACCTGCTATCTATCGACCAACTCCCGCCCCCGCCGATATTCATTCATCAATTGAACCACCCCCCCCCGCTCTGTACTACACTCCACCCCCACACACAACCACAACTCTGTTGGTTATTCATCCAGGAAGAGGCCCCATTCATCTTCCCTCTTACAGAACGAACGGAAATATGGCTGTTAATTTCACAATCTTAATTCAAGATATATTCGTAAGTCTACAGGAAAGAACATCGTCATGGGTAATATATCTCCCAAAGCTCGACTTAATGGTAGTAAATTAAGTCTTCTCTGCCCCCCTGAGCACACCCCTGTAGTAGGTTAGCCATTTAAATCAGCAATTGTCTTCCTCAGCCCGTCAAAAATTCAACGGAATGTCATGCTTTCAACCTCCAGAAATGCCAAATATGAAAAAAAAAATTATTCAAAACCTTATAAAGACTTTTTTATTTTCAACGATATCGGCCGAAGGGAAGGGAGGGGGGGGGGTTCAGGGGGAGGCTCAATTCAAAAACCCTGATATCCCCATATAATGACACAACATTTAGTATGGGGATTTATGAGCCCCTATGTAAATCAACTATTGAATATTAGCGCAAACGGTCGACTAAAGTCAAAACCCAATGAGGACATAACTTGTCAAATTTCACAAATATCGGGTGAAGGGAAGGGTGGGGTTCAGGGGAGGGGGCTAAATTCAAAAACCCTAATAACTGCCGATGTAATAAACATATCGACACAACATTTAGTATGAAGATTCAGAAGTCCCTATGTAAGTCAAGTGTTGAATTAATTAATTCGTTGTGGGGAAGTTGCCGATGATTCACCTACTACTTTTGAATAAGAACATTAAACAGATCTCAAATTAAGGATATTAGTCCTCAACCTCAAATATCTGTTCCGAAAAATACGTAATAATTTCAAGAACAAGGAATATGTTGTTCATTTTACAGACATACGAGTATAACTGTTACAAAATACCGGTTCCTCAAATAACAATATATAATAATATTTGTTTCCGTTAAACAATAACATGGTAGGTAGAATACGTCATAAGAATGTATACACTAAGATTCGAGTTTTTATGTTGAGCCTCTCCTTTGGTCGATTTGGCTGGAAGTCGATATGTGTTGTCCTTATAGGGATTTGGTTACAGATATAAAATTTCGTGTCGATATACTCGTCTTATCGGCGGGAGTTATCGCGTTCTAAGACAGACAGACATTAATTTTTCCCCCTATTTGGAATCTAGAGGTTGGAAAACATGAAATTCCGTTGAAAAGTCTGCATCAAAATTTTGACCGGTTACATAACTTCCCCTATACTTCGTACAGCTGGGGAATTAAAATAATATGAAATGAATAAATAAATACTTGGAAATATGATTACAAACATAATAATATTAATAAATACAGTAGATAATTTTTTCTTAATTTAATAAAAATTAAGATAATAATTTGTTATAACTATTCCGGAGGTGTCTTTTTCACGACGTTCTTAAATAACTCCCATGTTGTCCCTCGTTGCGAAGAAGATCGCACTTTGTCCCATCTTCAATCATTCATTCAAAAGTTGTGGAAAATGTGATCACTTTATTCTGATACACACTGAATATGCGCAAAATATTTTGCTCATAGATTCGACCTTTTTTGAGGATTGTTTTAAATGTGATTAGTAAATTATCGGTGATGTAATAAATACTAGAATGCAGCAATGAACTGAACTATGTTGTCTGTTTGAAGAAGTGGTAGCATGGACGCCAACAAGATGGAGATGACGAGGCAGGTTGGCCATGTTTGGACATCTTGGGCTTTGTGCTGACTGACCACAAGTCAACCCTCCTGAAGGGGCATTGTACAGTCAGGCTTCCCAACTATTTTATAATTATTATACTTAGAAGGTAAATAACCATATTTGAGGCAACCTCTCCTTTAAAACAAGAAAATTATAATTACTTCTAATTTATAAGAATATTGTATAATAATAAGCAGGGGAGCTGGTAGCTCAGTGGTATGCGTGCTTGCCTTCTGAGCTCAAGAACGTGGGTTCGAAACCCGACCGAAGCCCTTAGTTTATTTTATCTGGGAGGTAAAATAAACTTAAGTAGGCTGTCCTTCAGATGGGACGTTAAGCGATGGTCCCGAGCCTGTACGATGTCAGATACTCGTTAAAGACGCCTGCCATAGGTGAATAAAAATTTAGGGTAGGCAAAATTTAGGACTCCCATAGTAGAGTCGGGCTCATGTCCACCAGAGTGACGAAAGAGAGCTCTGGTAGTAGGCGATATGACCTCCTAGTTAAAGCCCGGACATGAGTAATAATAACTAGCTATCCTAAATTTTTCGAGCGAACCATTTGACGCTTGGAAATTTAAAATCCCCAAAATTTCTTGTATCCAACAGCCAGAAAACGGGGAGATTTTCGACTCTAACTCGGCAAAACCATTCGAAACAATGGCGATCTATTTCAATACCCTTACCGTGTTTTTTTGTGAAAGCCGTCCGTGAAAGTTCATTTCTTTCTTTTAAAATGGTCGCCATCTGCGTCTTTCCCACCTTAAACTTTGCCGCTAAGTCCCTGACGCTGGGCTTTTCTCGATTATAAACTTTAATTACTTCTATTTTATTTTTAAGCGTTAGCCGAGTTCTGTTTTGAGACATGGTCGGAACCAAACCGAATAAAATCTTTAGAAATGCAAATGAAAACGAAACAAGAAATTTCCATAATTATTGGGAAGTTTAGAAAACGTATTTGTTATTTTTTAATCATTTCCCTGAACTCCTCCCCAGCCGTTAAAGCCCGGGCATGTCAATAATAACTAACTAATAATAAGCAAAAAGGTAATTGAAAATATCGGAAATTATAAGAGAGAAAAATCGATATAGAACGTCGAAAAGCGGAATTAACGAAAGTAGAGTGGAGAGAAACAGCAACGGATGAGGAAGTTATGGACCCGACCCCTCAATAAACATAGTTTTATTTCCGTTAAACCAATACATAGTAACAGGATACGTCAAAAAAATGTATACACTATAAATGTTTAGCTTATAAATTAGATTTATAACTATTTGAGTCTGACACACATATGATTAGTAATAACAATACTATTAACAAAAATAAATTTCAATGCCCAATTTCAATTAGCCCTTTTGACAAAAAAAATTACGCAACTTAATGTTTACTACCTAAGCCTTCGAGCTTATAATCTAATACCTCTTGCCATCAAAAATTGTAGTATTCAAAATTTTAAACTTAACTTAAAATTCTGGATGAATAAAATCAATGATGAAGAATTTTTAAAACTAATGTAATTTTAATATACTTTACATAAGTATTGTCTAACTCCATTAGTGATCATTTCGTGTCAAAACTTTAGTTAGCCATCTTTTCATCTTTTATATATATCTTTTAAATTGTTTTCCCGGACTCATGCCTAGGCCTTATGGGATTTTTCCTGAAATTTTACTTTGTTATTTTGTTTGTAAACTTTATATAGTATATTATATCAATAATTTTAATAACTTCACTGTCTATTTAATGTTGTCTCACTGTACATATAATACGGTATAATTTGGAATAATAAAAAATTTATAACAAAAAAAAAATTAATAAATAAATATTTGAATATATACGAGTGTAAAAATAATAATACTAATACATAGATAGGTACATTTTTTTAATTTGATATATATTAAGAACTGTTTTTTTATAACTTCCGGAAGTGTCTTTATCACAACGATATTTCGGGACGTTGTTACGTCACAACAAACACACAAATACAGGATACTTTTTTGGAATCAGGGGATCGGAAAACATGAAATAGCGATGAAAACAACATGGAATATCTGCCGATTACATAACTTCCCCCATACTTCTTATAGACTGGATTGTAACTTACGGCGCACAGTGGGCTGTTGAGGACCTAACTAAATCAGGGGGAAAAAAATTGAACCATATACCTTGTGAGACGCAATGAGAAGTACTATTCAAAAATTGAAAAAAATGATCTTATTAAATAAACCCATTTAAAGTACATTTGAAAAATAAACAATCTTTGGAGTTGTCGTACTTTTTTTGGCCGCCAGATGCCAACAAAAGGATTCGTGGGCTTGAAAGTGTACCTCTCAAAGTAAATTTTGAGATATATTTGAGCTGCTACAAGCTGCTACTAAGAGAGATATGATAATTTTAAACCGATAATTTTTTTTCTGTTTATAGCCCTCATTTTTTAATTGAGATCACATAACTTCTAAAAAATTCGATAACAATTCTGCAATTTATTGATTGTTGGGGTGGGAAGGGAGTAGAGATGCCGGGACCTTGAGATGGGGGATGAGAGGAGACTCCATCCTCGGGGGGCGGCTCTGCCAACATTCAGTTTGTTTGCATCACATGTCTTCAGATTTCGCAATTTGATACTTCCCCAGCTAGACCAAGTATAGGGGAAGTTATGTAATCGGTCGAAAATTTGATGTCTCTCTGTGTATGTGGGTCTGTGAACACGATAACTCCCGATAGGATAAATGTATCGACACGAAATTTTATATGTGAATCCAGACCCCTCTAACTACGACACCTATTGTTTTTTAACCAGATCTACCAAAAGGAAGGTGGAGATTGGGGGGGAACAACTATCGATTTTCAGGAAAGTCTGTAGAAGGGAAGGAGGAGAGCTCAACTCATAAACCTCAATAACTGCCGATGTAATCAATGTATCGAGATGAAATTTTATATTTGAAGTCAAAAATCAATGAGAACATAACCTGTCAAATTTCAGCGATATCGGCCGTAGGGAAGGGGGGGTTCGGAGGAGAAGGCTAAAATAAACCCTAATAATGTGGTGAATTTATCTACACAAAATTTAGTCTGATTTAGGAGCCGCTATGTAAGTCAACTGTTGAATATTAGCGAAAACGATTGACTGGTTTTGGAGGAGCAGCGAAAAGTTAATTGATTAATTCGTTCTGGGGAAGTAGATTACCAGTGACAAATTTAACAAACATTCAGAGTTATATGAAATTTTTACAAGTAAGAATGCGAAAATAAATTGAGGAATATTAGCTCTCTAATTGCAGTTTTTAAAAAATTCTAAAAAATATAAAGAATATGTATCCCGTTTTATTTAACTGGGAAGGTCATATTTGTCTCTTTTGAATGTAATTAAATTGGTCTTATTGTTAAAAAGTAAATTCAGAAATAAAGGAAATTACGTAAATTGACAGTGAGTAAACAGTTATATTTCTTAGGATTCGTCGTCAATTGACAGATGTTCCCATCTCTATCTACATAACAAACATTCAGAGTTTTAGGAAGCGCTGCGAAAATAAATTGAGAAATATGTGTGCTTGCTTACTGTGCTCAAGATCGCGGTTTTAAAACCCGGTTGAGGCCATTAGATTCTTATTTGTGAGGTGAAAAACCCTTGAGCACGCCGTCCTTCGGATGAGACGTTAACCGATGGTCCGGAGCCTGTAAGATGTCAGATACCTACATAGGTGAATAAATCTAGATAGGCAAACATTAGAGTCGGACTCATGTCCACCATAGTGACAAAAGGACGCTCTCGTAGTAGGCGATATGACCTTGTAGCTTAAGCCCGGGCATGAGTCATAATAACTAACCACATTGAAATGGGAATATCAACTAAATTAAGAATTGGTTATTATTAATGTGGAAGTATATGCATGGCTGAACTAGTAGGCGATATGATCTTGTAGCTTAAGCCCGGGCATGAGTCATAATAACTAACCACATTGGAATGAGACTATTAACTAAATTAATAATTGGTTATTATTAATGTTGAAGTATATGCATGGCTGAACTAGTAGGCGATATGATCTTGTAGCTTAAGCCCGGGCATGAGTCATAATAACTAACCACATTGAAATGGGAATATCAACTAAATTAAGAATTGGTTATTATTAATGTTGAAGTATATGCATGGCTGAACTAATAGGCGATATGACCTTGTAGCTTAAGCCCGGGCATGAGTCATAATAACTAACCACATTAAAATGGGAATATTAAGTATATGTAAAAAGAATTGGTTATTATTAATGTTGAAGTATATGCATGGCTGAACTAATAGGCGATATGACCTTGTAGCTTAAGCCCGGGCATGAGTCATAATAACTAACCACATTGAAATGGGAATATCAACTAAATTAAGAATTGGTTATTATTAATGTTGAAGTATATGCATGGCTGAACTAGTAGGCGATATGATCTTGTAGCTTAAGCCCGGGCATGAGTCATAATAACTAACCACATTGGAATGAGACTATTAACTAAATTAATAATTGGTTATTATTAATGTTGAAGTATATGCATGGCTGAACTAGTAGGCGATATGATCTTGTAGCTTAAGCCCGGGCATGAGTCATAATAACTAACCACATTGAAATGGGAATATCAACTAAATTAAGAATTGGTTATTATTAATGTTGAAGTATATGCATGGCTGAACTAATAGGCGATATGACCTTGTAGCTTAAGCCCGGGCATGAGTCATAATAACTAACCACATTGAAATGGGAATATCAACTAAATTAAGAATTGGTTATTATTAATGTTGAAGTATATGCATGGCTGAACTAGTAGGCGATATGATCTTGTAGCTTAAGCCCGGGCATGAGTCATAATAACTAACCACATTGGAATGAGACTATTAACTAAATTAATAATTGGTTATTATTAATGTTGAAGTATATGCATGGCTGAACTAGTAGGCGATATG
Source organism: Aradus depressus (assembly GCA_963662175.1). Lineage (NCBI taxonomy): Eukaryota > Metazoa > Arthropoda > Insecta > Hemiptera > Aradidae > Aradus > Aradus depressus. Next base: position 49,712,060 of record OY759214.1, on the reverse strand, counting down.
ATCTTGTAGCTTAAGCCCGGGCATGAGTCATAATAACTAACCACATTGAAATGGGAATATCAACTAAATTAAGAATTGGTTATTATTAATGTTGAAGTATATGCATGGCTGAACTAATAGGCGATATGACCTTGTAGCTTAAGCCCGGGCATGAGTCATAATAACTAACCACATTAAAATGGGAATATTAAGTATATGTAAAAAGAATTGGTTATTATTAATGTTGAAGTATATGCATGGCTGAACTAATAGGCGATATGACCTTGTAGCTTAAGCCCGGGCATGAGTCATAATAACTAACCACATTGAAATGGGAATATCAACTAAATTAAGAATTGGTTATTATTAATGTTGAAGTATATGCATGGCTGAACTAGTAGGCGATATGACCTTGTAGCTTAAGCCCGGGCATGAGTCATAATAACTAATCACATTAAAATGGGAATATTAAGTATATGTAAAAAGAATAGGTTATTATTAGTGTTGAAATATATGCATGGCTGAACTAATAGGCGATATGACCTTTTAGCTTAAGCCCGGGCATGAGTCATAGTAACTAACCACATTGAAATGGGAATATTAACTAAATTAAGAATTGGTTATTATTAATGTTGAAGTAAATGCATGGCTGAACTAGTAGGCGATATGACCTTGTAGCTTAAGCCCGGGCATGAGTCATAATAACTAACCACATTAAAATGGGAATATTAAGTAGGTATATGTAAAAAGAATTGGTTATTATTAGTGTTGAAGTATATGCAAGGCTGAACTAGTAGGCGATATGATCTTGTAGCTTAAGCCCGGGCATGAGTCATAATAACTAACCACATTAAAATGGGAATATTAAGTAGGTATATGTAAAAAGAATTGGTTATTATTAATGTTGAAGTAAATGCATGGCTGAACTAGTAGGCGATATGACCTTGTAGCTTAAGCCCGGGCATGAGTCATAATAACTAACCACATTAAAATGGAAATATTAAGTAGGTATATGTAAAAAGAATTGGTTATTATTAGTGTTGAAGTATATGCAAGGCTGAACTAGTAGGCGATATGATCTTGTAGCTTAAGCCCGGGCATGAGTCATAATAACTAACCACATTAAAATGGGAATATTAAGTAGGTATATGTAAAAAGAATTTGTTATTATTAGTGTTGAAGTATATGCAAGGCTGAACTAGTAGGCGATATGATCTTGTAGCTTAAGCCCGGGCATGAGTCATAATAACTAACCACATTAAAATGGGAATATTAAGTAGGTATATGTAAAAAGAATTTGTTATTATTAGTGTAGAAATATATGCAAGGCTGAACTAGTAGGCGATATGATCTTGTAGTTTAAGCCCGGGCATGAGTCATAATAACTAACCACATTAAAATGGGAATATTAAGTAGGTATATGTAAAAAGAATTGGTTATTATTAGTGTTGAAATATATGCAAGGCTGAACTTATCCTTCTCTAGAGGCTTAACTCAAAAACTGTAATAACTGTCGTTCTAATAAATGTATCGACACAAAATTTCATACGTGAATTCAAAACCCCATAAGGATGACGCTTATAAATTTTCAGCGGAAGGGGGGGATCAGAGTGGGGTTTCAACTCAAAAACCTCAATAACTGCCGATATAACGCATTTATCGACATGAAATTTCATATTTAAAGTCAAAACCCAATGAGGATAGATTCTGTCAAATTTCAGCAATATCGGTCGAAGGGAAGGTTCAGGGGAGAGGACTCAATCCAAGTGTGAAGATTCAGTAGCCACTGTGCAAGTCAAATATTGAGTTTTAGCCCTAACGGTCGATTGGCTTTGGAGGGAGAGCGAAAAAGTAATAGATTAATTATTGCTGGGGAAGTTCATAGCCGGTGATTCACCGACGAGTTTTTCATTAAGGTATAGTAAAACTATTTTATTTTTTCTCTTGTATTTAATGGAATTACATTTTATTATTCGTACAAAAGTTCCCAGCATCTGTACGTTCAATTTATCATCCATCTTCGAGTTATTGAAATTCGTGGAGCGAAGGGGGGGGGGGGGGTGGAGAACTATGCCACAGGGGGCATGGTTGGTTGATATTGCAGATAGCCGAGGATAGAGCACCCTCCTCTACATTCCTCACTATTTTTTGTGCTCCCCCCTCGAGATTCTACCTGTGAGAGGACCTGCTCTATACCCACTTGACCCAGCCCCTATGGACCTGTGTCACACACTCTGGGAGTCTGTCTGTCTGTCCTACAATGGCCCTATCATAGACCCTCTCCATAACTGATGTATGTATGAGGGAGGGTGTGTGACACACATTATTTATTTATTTTATTTTATTAATGTTTTCTCTCTCTCTCAGTGACCCTTCCTGTCATCTATATTTATTTTTGCTATTATTTTTTACTTTATTATTTTAACTTTGTTCCTCATTTATTTTAATATGATTTGTTTATCCTTATTTCCAACTGTTTTTGTTTCTTTAGTCCCTTATTATAGTCCCTTATTTGTTATCTTTTATTCAACTTGTTTGATACTTGTATCTCTTTTGTTTATTTCTCATGCTGTTATTCTTAGGGGACGTATGTCCCAGAATAAAAATTGTTTTTTCATTTCATTTTTCATTTTCATTTCATTTCATAACTAACTATAAACAGATAAACTATAGTTAAGTGTTTAAAGCACTTATCTCCTCAATTTTTGGTGAGTTTTGAGCTGAATGCGTGTACAATTTGGACCGATAAACTTACAAGTCAGCGAGCGAAATGCGCACACTGCATAGATCAAAACGCACGTATTTCAAAATTGGGAAGATGATCTATAGAACTGGCTGGAAATCTCAAGAACATTTCAAAAAGTGCAGTTGAGACGAGACTATGGACAACCCATCCCGAACTGCCAGAATGTCAACTAGGTGTGAGGACTGCTAGTGCCGAAGGGAGTACTTGGGGTGGTTCCCTGAAGATGGCCCATTGTGCGGCTGACGAAGGGACAGCCCCAAAGGGCAGGCTACGGCCCTCCTGGCGCCACTCCCTAAGTGGCCCCCTCTTTCACACTGCCCTGCCCTGTCCCGGTCCTGTCTACCTGGGCCCCATTGTCCTCTGGCCCCTTACAAAAGGCACAGCCCCGGCTCCCTTAACGCCTCCTTTCTTAAATAATATCAAAAGACACCATCCCCCCCCTCACACAATGTGTCATCAATAAGCACTCTCAACTTTTTTTTTTTTTAAATCTGCGGTGCCCCCTCCAACTTTTCTTGGAACCAACTTAAAACAAGTTAGCATATGAGCCATTGAAACCACAAAAGAAATAGGTTTCCGTCAAGAAATAGGTTTCCGAGCTCCACCTTTCATAGGCAGTATCTGAATGAGACAAGGCAGATCTCTTTACTTTCCCATAAGAGAATCTATGTAATCATGACACAATTCAAGCTAGATTTTGCGCTTTGATCTCATGTTTTGGACCTGAAGAACAAAATGAAACCACTTCTAGATCATTACTGCATGTAAGTAAGTGTGTATGTCCATTCTTCCTCTTATCTCTACCGGGCCAGCAAAAAGCAAGGTTTGAAAAATAAGCTATGCGGTGATAATTTCAAAAGAAGAAGGAAAAAATCAATACTGAATCCTCATTTAAATTTTTATAGAACACCTCAACAAGCTCCCTGAGGACGCTAGCTTACTGAGCTCAAGACTCCAAGTACCGAATTTTACCGGTGTTGAAAAAACCATGAGTACGCCAATCTTCGGATGGGACGGGATAAGGTAAGGTCACAAGCCTGTACAATGGCACCCCTAAATTTGGATAGGCTAAATTTTGCACTCCCACAGTAGAGTCAGGCTTATGTCTACCAGAGCGACTAAACAGCGTTCTGAAAGTAGGCGATATGACCTCATAGTTGAAGCCCGAGTTTGAGTCACAAAAAATAATTAAAGTTATTATAAATAGAAAGTTATAAAATAAAAAAAAACAATGAAAGGGGCCGTTATCATGGCAACATGACTTCTGCATGAGTCATAATAACTAACTAGACGGCGCCGGTAGCTCACAGGTCGCGTGCTAGCCTGCTGAACTTAAGATCGCGGGTTCGAAACACATTTTTTATCTGGGAGGTGAAAAAACCTTAAGTACGCCGTCCTTCGGATGGGACGTTAAGCGTTGGTTTCGAGCCTGTACGATGTCAGGTTAAAGACCTCTACCCTGGGCAACTAAACCAGAAAAGGCAACATTTAGGTCTCCTACTCGGGCTCATGGCCTGTGCGGGGGACCACGCTAATGAATATAGGCCATTTGACGCCCCCTTGGCTCGGTGGCCAGTGCGGGGGACCACGCTAATGAATATAGGCCATTTGGCGCCCCCTTGGCTCGGTGGCCTGTGCGGGGGACCACGCTAATGAATATAGGCCATTTGGCGCCCCCTTGGCTCGGTGGCCTGTGCGGGGGACCACGCTAATGAATATAGGCCATTTGGCGCCCCCTTGGCTCGGTGGCCTGTGCGGGGGACCACGCTAATGAATATAGGCCATTTGACGCCCCCTTGGCTCCGTACAATATCTCCCTAAAAGCATCCATTTGCTCCAAATTAAATCCCAAATCCAGCAAAGTCACCAGATCCTGTTCCTCTGATCTTTACCTTCCTTCCCACAGGCCAACAACCTACCACAACTCCTTCCTTATCCAGGCTAACTCCCTCTAGAACTCTCTCCCTCTCCAGATTCGCCACGCTCCAGCCCTTTATTCATTTAAGTCCCTACTTTTCCTGTAGGTACCTCCTAACAGCAAACCTCTGCTTCCTAAGGCTAGCCAAGTCCTATGAGATAGTTCTCATCTTCCTATAAGTTTCCTAGCGCCGGACAGATTGTTGTTATTGTCTTAATATATATATATTTTTTTTCTCTTTGACCTTTGCTTAAACAAATATATATAATTACTCATTATTATTATTGTTTTTTTTAAAACAATATTATTCTTCAATTTCATTGTTTTAATTTAATTATTACTCGACTTTAACAATTTTGTTTCTTTAGTTAATTCCTAGAGACCTCTTTTCTTTTTTCTTTATTCTCTCTCAATTGGTTGATGCTTGTATTCTTTTTGTTTATTTCTTATGTTATTATACTTGAAAAACGTGTGTCACAGAATAAAGATTACTTTTCATACATTCATTTCATATTCGTAGATGCAGGCTGGACAGAGGTCTGATCTGGTTTTGTCATGAGATGATCTAGACAGGAAGTCAGCTAGAGGTGATATTTTGTTCTATATGTGGTCCGTCTGCTGGAGCCAACTGGGGGCGGCAGGGATGACGCTAGCCTCGTCTCCTTCCTGAAATATCCCGCCCCCGGAGCTACCTCCTGCCAACATCGCCAACAATCAACACACAACCCTACATCACCCACAATGTACTTCCCCAGCGCGAATTAATAAAATTAACTAAATATAGTTGTATTACTCTGGCACTTCTGAAACATACTACTAAATTTCGTATTGATACCAATTTCCCTTTCGTCGATTTGCATGAAAATCAATAAGTGTTGTCATTGTGAGGTTATCAATACATATATAAAATTTCGTGTTGATATAATTCATTCTATCGGAAGTTATCGTGTACACAAATATAAAAAGAAAAATTGTTCTTCATTTTTGGCATGAGTGGTTCGGTAAACATGAAATTCCGGTGAAAACTCAACGTCGAATTTCTGATCGATTACATTACATGATCGTATGTAAGTTAAACTCTGTGCAATATTACATGATCGTATATAAGTTGAACTTTGTGCAATATCTGCATTAAGTTAGCTTATTTCCATGAAGTATTCACTACTTATTCCCATTCTGTGCTGTTCTTTTAGAGATAAGGCGCTATTCTGAACGACATATCTTCATATACATAATCAAGCGGTTAGCGCCTCCATTTCCTCTCTTCCCATCCTCGATCCATTGGTCTGATTTTTTTTACAAGAATGATTTTTATGTCAATTTGTCAACGAACACAAATATTCTGAAAGCCTTGGCTTCAAATAAACGTAAACTAACATTTAATTGTTTAAATTAAAGAACCCTTTATATTATCTATTGCTGGCAGTAAGTTATGAATTGATGAGCGGAGCTCATAGTTACAATTTTTTTTAGAGATTCCTTACTTCAACTTATCCGGTCGAATATCCGGTCCGATATTTCTAATTATTATTATTATTATTATTATTATATACTAATTAACAAACTTGATTTTCCTTTATTACAAGAATGACTTTTGTATAAAGTTTGAAACATTTTTTTAAAATTATTTTCTTTTATTGTTTTTATTTATTTACATCCGTTAATGAGTTAGAACTATTTAAATTCATAGCCCCCCATAGCCCACCCCCCGTTAAGATTTTGGAGAAGCACACAGTGTATTTTTCAATTTGGCTTTTAAGAATACTACATGTAAAATTTCATGACAATCTGACCATTAGTTAATGAGCTAGCACTATCTTTATACTTAGGCCACCCCACAACCCCCCTAGTTTGGGACGCCACTTAGCCTATTTTTCAATCTGGCTTAGAAGGATGCTACATCTGAAGTTTCATGGAAATCCGTCCAGTGCTTTGAGCGTGATGTTGGAACAAACCCATAAACAAACAAACCCCTTTTCAGGTTTATTAATATAGATGCCAACCATAAGCGGATTAAAAAAAAACATACTGTCTTCCTGTCAGGAAAACCTGCACCAGACAGGTATTACCAGAAAAAAAAAAAAAAAAAAAAATTAACATTTTAACATTGATGAATTCAAAAACATGGTAAAATTTGAAAGATATGTTTTTATAAATGATGAAGTACGTAAAATGTTAAGACATGTCTGTGTAAATAATGTATATAATAAAAACAGTAATATATAGGTACCTATATATTTAATTAATAAAAAAAAATTAAGCTTCTTATACCAGAAATTCTTAATTATTTAATAAACTCGTTACTATTAATATTTATTCTTCTTAATTATTTAATAACATTTTCAAAAATTATAGTTTTATAACATTTTTTATTAATTTTCTTTTTAAATATGTTTCAAACATATTTGAATATATTATAATGTTCACATAATACGCTAATATATAATAACAGACACATCCTTGTATCTAAGATAATATTTCTATGTAAGTAAGAGGGGACGTGAGGGGGGGGGTAGGGAGGGGGGGGGGGGGGCTTGTTACGCCTTTGAGGATCACCTTCCTGTATCTTTTCTTACTTCTAGTGTCAAAAAATTTTCCAGTTAAAAATGTGCTTAATTTGGTTCTTCTTCACTTCTTTCGGGCGAAGTAATTGAAACAGGTGCAGAGAACATGACCCCCCCCCCAGGGATTTGTAACACTGTATCTAAAAAACAATTGATGTTGTTATGACTAATTATAGTAGAATTAGGCTAGTTGTATGTAGACTATTGTGTTGGCACACCTGCTTCCTGTAAATCCCCACACTGACTCAACTCTCTGATAACACACTTCCTGTCGTCTCAGTTCTGCCAACCTTACATACCACTTGCTCTAAATAGCAACTGCTACAATTTATCTCTCAACTAGCTGTGTCACCCGGCGATGCCCTGGGAATTTGTTGTCTCTCATGCCATTTTTATGTTTAAGGTCATTCGTGTAATAAAGAAATTCGTGAAATAAAGAAAAACATTTTTAAAGGTCACTATAATTTTATTATCACAGTAATTATAAGTATCAAAGACAAATATATAATTTAAAAAATTAACGTATAGATGAAATAAAAATTAATATTAAATTAAAGGTATGTGAGTGACTAGTGCCAATATATCGTAATGTTCTATCTGGAAGTATTGGTTCAGACAACAATTTTTTTTTTTCAAATTTGGAATCTGGAAGTTGGAAAACAAGAAATTCCGTTAAAAACTCCGCATCGGATTTTTGACCTAGTACTCCAACTGTCAACGATGTCGGTCCTCTGTGGGCAAGTCTTCACTAAGGGAGGTCCCACCCCCTCGACACCTATTGTTTTATAAAATTATACACAAAAAATTAAAGTGGAGTATATTTCTCGCACTCCTTAATAATATAATATCCTTATTTTCCTTTCAAGTTCGGCTGTAAAACATCAATCTTAGTCTAGATGGCATTACACATTATATTTTTAAAGCTTTATATATTGAAATATAAAGAAATATTATTGTTTTTTTTGTTCTTTATTCGTTACTATAATTGTAAACTTCTACGCTCTTCTGAGGCCGAAGAAGCGTCTGAAAGTCTTCTTTTTCCAAGTTACTGTGTCTGAAACGTTTAAAAATTAAATAATATTTAAATAACCAGAGTGGCGCCAGTAGCTTAGTTGTATACATAGGGTTCAATCGATACCACAAATATCGATAACTTTACTCACGAGTAGAATCGAATAAAAAGTATCGTCACCTACTCATATCGATTGAATCAAGTAGTTTGGTATAATTAACTTTAAACAATGTATACTATATATATACCTATAGGTATATATATAGGTATATATATACTATATATATACCTATAGGTATATATATAATATAGATATAATAATAAGAAAAAACAATACAATTTGAAATAAATAAATGAGATATTGTAGTGGGCATAAGAGATCCCTAGGTATGCATGCTTGCTTACTGAGCTCGGGTAGGCAAAATTTAGGACTCCCATAATAGAGTCGGGCTCATGTCCACCAGAGTGACGAAAGAGCGCTATGGTAGTAGGCGATATGACTTTGTAGTTAAAACATCGGGCATGAGTCTATATATAGGTATATATATAAATATTTTGAACCATCGGCAATGTACTCCCCCAGCGCGAAATTACGCTTTTGCTCTTCCTTTAAAACCAATCGAGCGATTTGGCTGAAAATCATTAGGTTTCCTACCCCTGGGAATCACATCGGGTGATTTCAAGTGCCATCTCCTGGACGCACATAAAAATTTCGTTACATTCATTACATTGACATTTTTTTAGGATTTTTAAATTGACCCCGAAAAACAGTGCTGGAGGAATGGGCATTGCGTAAAGGAGACTCAACTTGGTGCGAAGAACCAGGTTATCCACAGTCGAAAGGGTTGATTAGAGGATGGGATGGCAAAAGAAGAACTCTTCTTGACCAAAGATAGGTTGAGATAAGTGAAAGGGCATGGCAACACATGCTGGGCGGATATGAAGGTTATTCACACATTCCATGAAGCTTTTGTTCTTCATTAAAGAGATAGTTAAATACCAGCGAGTGGCTGTTATATGGGCCTTCGGGATTTGGTTAACGTAGGTAAAACCCTTTGACTGATTCGGCTGAAAATCAGTATGTCTACGACGTTCGAAATACTCCATACGATCGGGAGTCAGAAGAGACAATTCCGGTAAAACTCATCATCTCTGAAAAATGACATAACTTCCCCCATGCCTATATGCAACTGAGGAAATAATATGAAAACAAAAAAGTGTAAAACACAATGTATTGTCTTCAATATTTTTTGGCTTAAAGGAATATTTTTGGCATGAAATCAAATGTTTAAAAGACAGGAATTGCCATAATTGGTTTGGTCATCTGGTCGAATGGTGGCAGCCAAACCATTTTCACTTTATTTATAACATTTGCTTTATTTGTCTCATTTAGTAAAATGTTTCCAATTTGGAAAATCTCAACCCATGTCAATTTGTGTTATAAAAAAAAGTGTACGTTGGACCATTTAAAAATAGTCTTCCTTCCATTATATAGTTCAAGAAAATAAAAATCCTCCCATTGCATTTCTTGTTTGTCCCAAAAATGTTCACCAGGACTTGGAAACAAATAATTTGTTTTCTTTATTAATGTGTGACACATATTTCCTGTCTGTTTTAAATAAAATTAAAACAATAATTTTCAGGTTTCCGACGACTTGCTGCTCTTCAGAATATGACGGAATCTTCCCACAGATATGAAACGAGTTGCAGATTTGCCAACCCATGGATTATCTGGAATGAAGAGACACCTACATTGCCGCTTCTGACATAAGAATTGCGCTAAGGCGCAATGCTATATAGAACTTCATGTTGCTTTTTATTTGCATCTTACCATATACCACTTTTTTTTTTTCTAAATGTGTTCTACATGTAGTATTTATAGAAAAATATTTTGAAAAAATCAGCCTTATCTGTATTAATAAAGTTAAAATCAGAGGATTGTCCAACTTTAAAATAATTAAATAAATAAAATGATCAAATATTGATAATATATAAGATTCATGGAATAAAAGTCAAAAAGAGTAATTAAAACAAAATTAGCCCTTTCATACAAATGTTATTTTTACTAGTTTTTTTTAGTTACAGTTTCAAACTATTAGTAACCAGATTTTTGAGCTAAAGTGACTTCGAAATAGTCTAGCAGGTGGCTATTGTCGATAATGTGAGTTGCGAAAATGGACCGCTTGCCTCGGTTTCTTATTTCAGTTTTTAAAACGTCGGCCAGTCTGTCCAATATACAATTGGTTGCATGTGGTATATAATCCACATATGTTCACAATTTCAGTTTGGTCCCTACCTCATCTAAGCATTGATAGTTTTAAATCCGATATTATATTCTTCTTTCTTAAAAAAATACATAGTTTTTCCAATCTTTTATTTTTTTTTTAATTCAGTAATTGTATTTCAATAATTGTATTAACCTCCCTTTCAATTTTTTCTATGATTTTTAACAGATAATTATTGTTTTTGGCGACATCAAGTATTTTTTCGATTGGTTTCTGGCTCATTGAAGTTGAGTACCTAATGTGCTCAGCTAAATGAGTTTATTACTAAAACTGATGATGATGATGATGCCGAAACCGGTAGTTTATGTATACAATTTTTGTAGAATATACAATATTTCAAAATAAAGTTGGTTTTATTTATTTATTACAATATTTATCTTTTAATATACGATACCAGATCCCAAAAGGACAGCTCAGTTAAGAACCTATAATATTAGTGAAAGGTTCATGTAATTTTAAAGAAACAGAAGATTTGTATATTTTCAAAAAAATTCCTATTTATTTTCCCTTGACAAATGAACTGTGCAGTGTTCCTTTCCTTAGTTTGTGCTCGCCGATTGTACAGTTTTATACAATACTGGAACTGACCTGTACCAAAGAAGCTAATTGTATATATAAAATATAGCAGGTCTCATTGTTATGTTCATTTTACAACGAAGAGTAATTTTTAATTTGATCTTTAACATACTATTATTTTATTTCAATTTGTCTTTGTTCTTAAATTCTCATGTCAGGACTAATTGTGATAGTTTTCAATACTGTTATCTATTTTTGTTGTTTTAAGAGGAAGCAATTTATTTATTTATTTCTTATTTCTATATCAATTCATTTATTTTTATTAATATAATTATTTCTTCTCAATTTTACTGTCTTCATTTATAAAGGGACCAATCTATTTCATTTAAGAAAGTTAAAGCTATCTAGTTTTATTTAATTATCACAAGTTTCTACGGTTCTCAACTAGGAAATTTAGTTAGTTATTAAGATCCTCATGCCTGAGCTTAGACTACAAGGTCATATCGCCTACAACGAAAACACTCTTTCGTTGCTCTGGGCCAGTTGTCTACTGTGGGAGTCCTAATATTTGCCTATCCAGTTTTATTCACATAGGGTAGGGGTCTTTAAAGAGTACCAGACATCGTAATGTCTCGGGACCATCGCATAACGTCCCATCCGAAGGACGGCGTGTTCAATGTTTTTTCACCTTCAAGTTTTGAACCTGCGATCTTAAGCTAAGTAGGCCTCTGAACTATGGACGCCCTCTTAAGTTCGTTTACACTTCTTAGCTACTCAACTCTGGTTCTCATTACTGTCCAGGTGTCTACAGAAATGTCAAATACTCTTATATAAAACTGGGTTCATAAATATTATTATTAAATTCTCATTCAGTGACTGTACTGCTGTTTTGAAGACCAAACATACATTTTATGTTTTATGTATCTCGGGTGTTAGGGCAAAAGGGCTTAAGTCAGCTTTCTCAAGGTTTGAAAAATTCCTGCAGACAAAACACAGTTACATTACTTGGAATATTATTTCAATAAAAGTATTAAATTTAAACAAAGTAAAATATTCCAACATTCAGTTACATATGGTAAAAATATTTAAATGCACTTGTATTTTGGATCACAAGACTTATTCTGACTTAAGCCCTTTTTGTTGATTTTTCCGGCATTTCTTCCAGAGGGGTCTTTTTTTTCTTTTTGACAATATTTCGGGACACTTACACATCCCTTCTTTTGGTCATTATAGTTCAAATCAATTATACATACTATCCACAGTGACCAGAAGGGACGTGTAAGTGTCCCGAAATATTGTCAAAAAGAAAAAAGAAGACACCTCTGGAAGAAATGCCGGAAAAAATGAACATTTCAACATGCCAGATAAGTTTAAGAAACACATTAAGCCCTTTTGTACAAACACCAGAGATATATAATAGTGTCTGTACAATTCTGTATTTAAATAGTTTAATAAATAGATACATAAAATATATCCTATAACCACTTCTGGAGAATCTAATACCACGTCCTTCCGTTTGGTCATAGGTTAATTAATAATAATAATTGTTATTACTCTATATACATGGCATCTTTTAACATTTATGAAGAAAATGCGGCTAGGTCGTAAATAACGCGAATAAAGTTGCATATAACGCTCTATTGTTACTTTGTCTCTAGTTCACTAGTTTCGATTATTATACAGAACATGACTAAAACTAAGATCATCGTTAAATATGTCGGAAGGCGAAAGATCAGTGTATAAATTATATACAAAGAGTACCTTCAATTATTTATTTTTATTTAACCAAAAAAAAAAAAAAAAAAGGATTTTGTAAAGAAAGGAGGGTAAAGTTTATATTGTAAAGAGTTAAATACATTTTTATGAAACATGTATACATATTATTAAATTTCTTTGATATTTTTAACATGTTTCGCATGTAACATACAGTTGTTCTAGTGAAGAGAGATGAACATAAATTTGAAAAATTTAAACACAAAGTAAAAAATTAAAATGAGTAATTAGCAATTAAAATTAGAGTTATTGAAATAAATAATGGCGATTAAAGCAGGAGCACATTATTATCAAGAGTGAACACAAGAAAAGGAACCTAAAGCTGATTATTATTTGTTTTTTCAAAGATGAGGTGTCTAAGACAGAAACTTAAACGTTGCTTTTGAAATTTTTCTCTTACATATTTTTTCGGAACTAGAGCATTTTTGCCGACGATAGAGAACTAGTTCCTCCTTCAGTTCATTGAAAAGGCCTGTAGAAAGCGCCACATGCTACAATCTAGAATAGGTATTAAATAAAATAAAATCCTCTATCTTAGATCACTTTTCCTGCGGATTAAAAATACTGAATTGAAAAAGCAGAAAATTCTGAATATACATACGAAATTTTGAGTCGATATAATCGTTCTAACAGGAGATATCGTGTCCACGGACGTACACAGTGACAGGCATGACTTTTTTTCATTCACGGGGTCGGTAAACACGAAATTTCAGTGAAAACTCAACACTGAACTTGTGACCGATCACATAACTTCCCCTATACTAAATGTTGCCAGAGAAGTAATAGTCTGAGGGCTTGTGCCAGTAGGACTCTGTCTCCAGATTGGCGGGAGCCAGCTACCTGAGCCCACCTAAGGAGGTGTTAAGGTAGTGGACAAATAGGCGGGCCATGTCTGCAGAGGACTGGGCTCCATTGGGAGGATGCAGCTTCGTGAAGGTGACGAACTGCCTCCGGAGACGAGCCAACCCTCCAGGAGTCGCAGACCCATACTCCACCCACAGTTCTTCTCCGTCCCCAGGTCTCACCCGGACCTTCCCTCCTCCACCTCCACCTCGCAAAGCGGGCAGCACCTCCTGGAAAAACAAAATTTATCATTTACAGTAAGACAATTTCATTTTTAGACAAACATGCACGGAGTAAACAGAATAACTTCCTCGCACACTCCAAGGATAGAGAAGCTTTGCATTCGTTTTTGAGTGCCCATACTTTTTTGGACTTGAATCTCAAAATAGTGTTTACAATTTTTCATTTTAGGTAAAAACAACACTGTTCCATGTCTGTATATCCGCCTGTACTCTAAATCCTTGTCACAGGTCGCAGTCAAGATGCACAGATTTTAATGAAACTTGGTATATAAGTTCGGTTTGACATGTAAGTGATCCCATTAAAAGTGTGCAAAATCCGGTAACAATTAAGAAATAAAAATAAATTTTATTATTCTGGGACCGAGTTCCCCTAAGAATAAATACATAAGTCAAAAAGAAAAGGAAAAAAGTATCAGTACGACGTACAAAGAATAAATATAAAAGTAAATAAATTAGTGTTATAGAGGAGAAAAACTAGTCAATTGTGAGTACTTTTTGATAAATAAATAATTAACATGAAAAAACATAAAACTAACAGCTTAGTTATGAAGAAAAATAAAAAACAAGTATTTATACAAATAGAAGAAAGAATGTTAAGAAGAATCTGTATAAATGTGAATACAATAAAATAAATTAATAAATATAGAAACGAGCATAATACAATGATGGTTAGTTAACGGTGTTAATGGTTAGTTTTATAGTTATAAAAGAGAAGGAAGGATGCTCAGACAAGGTTTGAAATAAAATTAATTTTAGACAGTAGGGGCTAAATAGGAAAGTGTGAAGAGAATGAAGAAAAATAAAAAAATAAATGAATGATTGATAAAAATATATAAATATGTAAAATGAACAAACAGGAATAATATTTATTATGATAGAATAATTGAATAAATATGGAAAAATAAAATATAATAAAAATAAAGAATAAAAAAAAATGCGATAAGTAAATAACTTGATCATTTATGTTGATGAATAGGAAAATACGGAGGAAAAAGATGAAGAACTAATGAAAGGGGAGTCGATTGTTTAGCGAAGAGGAAATGGAATAATGAGGATTTGAAGGAAGCCACGGAAGGAGAGTGACGGATAGGGGGAGGCAGGGAGTTGTAGAGAGAGGAGGCCTGGGCAAGGAACGAGTTGTGGAAGGCAGAGGAGGGATGGGAGGTCTGAAGGACGGGATCGGGTGTGGATAGTGACCAGGCACCCGTAGTCGAAGGAGGATACGAGGATTTGCGTGACGGGAACATACTTCGTATATCTGGAGAAGTAACAAATTCCGAAATCTGAAGATGTGATGTAAACAAACTCAAAGTCTGTTAATGTAGTTAGAGTTGGAGTCGGTTAGCAACGCACACACAGAAAGACAGCAAATGTTTTTTCTTTTCATTTTTGAAATCAGAGATGGAGACAACATTGAAATTTCAATGAAAATTCAACATTGAATTTCTGACCGATTACATAATTTCCCCCAATCTTCTAGTTGGGCAAGAACAAAAAAATGATATTGTAATAATGCTACTGACTGACCTGGACGATGGCTTGAGTTATCTGGTCCAACTCATAGAGAACATCCGCCGAGCTTAACGGGGTCTGGAAAACAGTGGGACACGAACTATCTTAGTTACTGAGTGCGACACTGAAACTTCACAAAAAGGGAAATTTATTTCTTAAAATTGTTTGATGGCTTTTGGAGTAGGTACAAAAACATCCCAGATATTATATTTCATTGGAATCTGACAACACTGTCTACAATAAAAGTAAACGTGTATGCAGGCCTTGAGAAGGGCAAAGCTTCTGTAGTTTCAATGCCAATGTAACTCCGTCAACAGACGACACGGGCCTAGTATAAAGTACACTCAATTTGTTTTTTCAAGAACCTTTATGGGGAATTGGTCTAACTTAAAATAATAATATCTAAATAAAAACAAAGAACTTGTTTAATTTTCTTAATTGTCTAATTCCACAATAATATATCTCGGGTGTTTGGGCAAAAGAGCTTAAGTCAGGAAATCTGAATATTAGGAGGAGAATTTCTGAAAGTTTGAAACATTCCTGCAAATCAGGTAAGACACATTTATGTTACTTACTTGAAATATTATTTCTATAAAGTATTAAATATAAACAAAATAAAATATTCCAACAATCTGTTACATTTGGTAAAAATATTTAAAGTCCTTTGGATCACAAGACTTATTCTGACTTAAGCCCTTTTGCCCATACAAATATGCCGTCGCCAACACAAAGTTCAAAAGTAAACTTTGTGCTGACGATGGCCTAAGTCGAAACCGGTACACTTTATGTATTTATTTTCCTGGAAAAGTTAAACAAGTTGTTAGTTTTTATTTACTTTTTTAGCTTTCCACTATCGCACAAAAGTATTCGGAGATTGAATAAATAACACAAACTTATTTTTGAAATATTGTCTATTCCACTAAAGATATAAATATATATATAACTACCGGTTTCGGCCTTACACCATCGTCAGGTCTAGTTATGAACTAGTTCATATCCGGTAGTTATATATATTATATATCTTTAGTGGAATAGACAATATTTCAAAAATAAGTTTGTTTTATTTATTTATTACAAGTTTCCACAATATGTCCGCGTTCCTCAACTTAAAAGTTATTCGGAGATTAATAATATCTCAGCAGATTCGATGCGAAAACTGGAAGGCCATCTTTAGATGACATTCCTCCTTTAGATATGGAACTCAGAATATAAGGTTTGGACACCGAATGTAATGGGAGACAATACATTTTAAAATCCTTTCGTGACCCATAGGTTCATTCGTCTCAAATTTAGGTGTTCTAAACAGGGGCATTACAATCCAAATATGAATTTTTTTTGTCAATAATTTATTCCTATAGGCAGTTGTTAGGATTTTGGAGTTAAGCGTCTCCTCTAATAACCCATCGGTCAATTCCCTTATGGGCATATACAATTTGATGTCAATATAATTCATTCTATCGGGAGTTATCCTGTTTTCAATTACATATGTTTTTTTTTCTTTTTTCATTTCCCTCAGGAAGTCGGAGAACATTTTTTATTTAATGCCTTTAGATAATTACAAAATAAAAGATAAACATTACAAGATAAATAGGCTACCTCCTCCCAGAAGACGGAGTCTGAGAGATAAGAAGTCTTATTTCTTATGCTTTTGACTGAGGATAGTAGAAATACCGAAAGTACTCCCAAGTAAATATAGTTGGCATGGAATCCCGATGAAATTTTTCAACATTTTTTCACAAATTATAAAACTGCCCCCTCAACTTACGTATGTGAAGTGGGAAGTAAAAATATTGAGGGGCTACCAGTCTGTCGACCTGTTGATATGGCAGGTAGTTATGGTCTCGGTAAACGTCACATTTATACATTTTTTGTTTGTTTCGGGAACCCTATTAATGCCCGGAAGGACTAGTTTAGTGACATATCATTTCATTTATTATATATATCATTGGAGATCTTACAGCCTGGGTTGACTGGTTTGGAGGGGGTGGTTTCCTCAGGAAGAGAGCCTCGAACAGGGGCTGTCCAGGAGTCTCCTGATGATCCTCCAGGCAGAACAAGGGGCTGTCCCATCTAAAAACAAATATATTTCTCATTTATCTATATGAAAACTGACATTATTGCAGAGATATTGTGAAATAATTCAAATGAACTTGAAAGAAATAAAACTTGTTTATTTATGGTATTGTCTAATTTCACCAACTATATTTACATGGGAGTAAAAAGCATGAGATAAGAAGTCTTATCTCTTATGCTTTTGGCTGAGGATGGTAGAAATACCGAAAGTACTCCCAAGTAAATATAGTTGGTGAAATTAGACAATACCATAAATAAACAAGTTTTATTTCTTTCAAGTTCATTTATCTATATACATACATAGAAATGTGGAGTATTTGTATTCATGATATAATTATGAAATTATCATATAATTTGTATTCATGAAAACATTTTTTTTTTTTTAAGTGTACAGTAATTTCGCACATATCTTTTTATCAAAAACAGTTATATTTATGAACTATACAAATACTGAAACATTATGTTGAGTTTCAACAAAATCTGAAGATGGATGAAATTCAGACTTCATGTAAAGTTCGGCCTGTGTACATGTATCTGACTATTATAGATGGATCAATAAAAAACTCAGTGCATACATATGATCAAAAAGTTCCAGGACTGATTTTTTTAAAAATATGTACAAGTTATTGGACAATGTCCTTTTCAAAATACTCCCCTTGGGAAGCTATACATTTTCCCCACCGCCGTTTCCACTGCTGGAAGGACCCAGAGAAATGGAATGCTGTTCAGCTCCTCAAGAGCTTCAAACTTCTTGGGAATGTATTTCCTGGCTCAAGCTGCCTTGAGGTCCTAACACTTCCAACTTCTCTTCCCGGTACAATATTTTAGTCAGTGAGCGAGTAAAGGTTATGTTTACTAAGCCTTATCATACATGAAAGCAACATAAATAAACCAACCTCTTGGTATTGCATCTAACGAACAAATTTTATGTGAAAGGTGAATAAAGTGATTGTCTTCCGGTTCAAAATTGTATTTTTTTTTTACAACCGGTTAGCATATTCTGCATCATCAGGTTGAAGAAAAAGACTGGTGTGAAGAGTTACCACGCAATCCAATTCCCCTTATTTTCTTCAACCTGATGTTGCAGAATATGTAAAACCCGTTGTAAAATCAAACAAACTTTGCTACTGTTCGACAATTTCAAGTTTTACGTTAACATTTCTCCCTCAGTATAGATCCATTCTCACATCGACTCACCCTCTTATTATTGTTAATACTTCCCCAGCTATACGAACTATAGGAGAAGTATTGAGTATCAGAATTTAGGAGCCCCAATGTGTTCAACTATTGAATATTAGCGTAAGCGTTTTGGAGGGGGAGCGAAAAGTTAATTAATTAATTCATTCTGCCGATGATTCACCAACGACTTTTTTTTTCACCCCCTCCACTTCGATATTGTTTGAATTGATGAAGCTCACCTGTTCCTGGAATCTGGAGTCTCGTACCTCTGGTGGAGTGCAAGGAAGGCAGGTTCTGTGTACCGCTCCTCCTCAGTTCTGTCCTGGTTCCAGGCCCAGCACACCTCTCGAGGGGCTATAGTCTCCACCAGAGCTTGCGTAGAACCACCATTCTTAGCAGCGCAGTACAGCTCGTAGCGATAACCTGCAACATAGACGCCATGACACATTGACTAACATAGTTTCACACGTTAACACATAAGACAATTCATTGGAACTTCAACGCATACAAAATGAATGTATTGAAGTATTTTTAGTGTTTAAAAACTATATTTCTGTCATTACCAATGACTATATAGATTGGTCATTCGTATAAAATATTTTTTTTCAGAATGGGTCAGCATTGAATTTTATTTAAAATGGATGAAATCTACTGAAATGATCCATCTTAATGACTAAACACTTTGGTTATGGCATACATTTCCTTTATAAACCTGGGATTTCGGGGACTTTATAACATATTTATGTCAAGTATCTTTTTATTACTTGTTTCTTTTCTCCGCTGAAAATATTTTCAAAAGAAAACTCGTGTCTACAATTGTACCGAAAGAACTTGTGAACAAAATACCTTTAATGTAGTTACAGGCGTCCAATATAACCACGTTGTCTTCATTGAGGACTCGGATCGTTTCAGATTTCAGAATGTCACGTATCTCTTTCTCTTTTTTGGAATCTAAAACAGGATAAACGCATTCTAGATACTGAAGGAATACATAATATATACATTAAGAAAATGTATAGTTTAAATAAGCATCGAACAATGAATATCCATAACAAAAATGAAATACTCATGAAACAGAGAAAAATAATGAAAGTAATCTACATACAATTTTTTGGTTGCAGGTAAAATTAATGAATGATGAACATAACAAAGTTAGCCTGTTGGTATTTTGTCAACAAATTACTTACCAAAATAAAGGCTGTTTTTATCAACTTCCTTACTCCTAAGTATGTCATTTTCTGATATTAAATGTACCTTTTTCTTTTGCTCATGAAAAAAATATTCTTCAATACTTTTTGCTCTTCTAGTTTTACCTGAAGAAGGAAGACCAACCATTAAAATTAAAGGCATAACGTTAAAAGTAAATAGTAAATTTAAAACTATCTATAGCCTACAGATGTGGATAACCTTCCGTACGAGAGGTCATGTGACGACGCACACTACAATCTAGTGGTCATTTCTTAAACTAGTAATAAAACACCTCTGCAACAGCAGTCACGGGACCAAGAAAATTGTTCGTTGCAGAAGGGTGTCCAAGGAGATTTGAAAAAAAAAAAATTTTTCATTATGTGTATGTAGGATATACAAAACGTTTAATTTGCTTTTATGTTTAATACTACATATATAGGTAACGAACAATAGATAAAACACACATAATAATAGTTATTATGGATTTTAAGTTAATAAACAAATCAGTAGGTAGCATACGCCTGTTTCACAAACACCGAATTTTACGAATAATAATAATCATTCAAAATTACATTTTGCAAATGAATTGTTTTGTAAGTGTCCGCTTAGGAGAGGTAAATTTATCTCTTGATGACGAAAAATTGGTTGTTCGCGTCCGATAGACGGGTGTCCGTTGCGAGGGGGGTAAAAGTAGATTGTTTTCCTATACTTCCGTCCGGGATATCGCAAAATTGTCCTTAAGAAGAGGTCCGTCGGAGAGGGGGAGCCATAAAGGGGGTTTTACTGTATTATGAATTATTATTATGCAAACTATGTGTAACTTTTTGTAAGTTGACTTAGAAAAGTATATGGATTTCAAGTATGAATTAGATATTTATTCAGTCTATACTGAAGAGACTCTTCGTACATCACTCGATTATTTTTGCCTCATTAATTTATGGCTGGGTCTACTTGTCACCCTTACACAGTTTCAGTTATATAGCAAATAGATTCTAAGATATCAGGGGGGGGGGGGGGGGGGGGGGTCCAATGAAAAAGTAATTTTTAATTAATTTCAGTATATGTCGGCTTTACATGAAATGATTAGGGTACTTTTAAGTAATAAACAACAACATTGGATCCAATGTGGCGCCAGTAGCTCAGTGGTATGCGTGCTTGCTAACTAAGCTCAAGATCACGGGTTCAAAACCCGGCCGAGGCCCTTAGTTCATTTTATCTGAGAAATAAAAAAAAAACTTAAGCACACCGTCCTTCGGATGGGACGTTAAGCGATGGTCCCGAGTCTGTACTATGTCAGGTACTCGCTATAAAGAACCCCCTCCTAGGTAAATAAAAATTTAGAACTCCCATAGTAGAGTCGGGTTCATGTCCACCAGAGTGACGAAAGAGTGCTCTGGTAGTAGGCGATATGATGTCATAGTTAATGCCCGGGCGTGAGTCATAATAAATAAAATAATAGATGCAAAGTTAGTGCTAGGCAGGTTAGCCATGGTCCCGAGCCTATGTGATGACTGCTGGGTAGGCAACTCTAGGAGTAGTGAGCACAACTTGAGGAGCATCCGGTCCTCACTCGTCCCTTCTGCTTATTACCTGTTTCAAGTTCCTGTTAACCCATTTAGCGGGTGAGCAAATATTGGAACTTACCCAATTTGATAAGTATGTTTAATTTATTAGATGATTGTTTAACACTTTCATCGTTAGTAAAAAATATTAGCGCGCCCCACCCTACTGATTTTTTAAAAATTTTACTCGATATAATCAAGAATATATAAAAAAAATATATATAAAGTAAAATATAAAATATAATTTTTAATTTGACAACTATGATGGCAGTAATCATCTGTTCATGTGTAGTGATAGTTGTACAAATCCAAAATTAAAACGAAAAATGTTGAATCTTGTGTAGCAAGGATAGTCTAACTGACTCAATATGAGTCAAACAGATAGTACTGAACATGACTACCAAGGTAAAGTTATTTTACACTTCCTCAGCCATTGTTATGTAATGAGTCAAAAACTCACAAGCCCACTCTTCTAGGGAACTTGGTTTTTTCCTACCCCTAGAGTCCAAAAACTAAAGAAAAAAGTCTGAAAATTAATATATCGACACGAAATTTTATATGTGAATTGAATTCTCACAGAGTGAGAAACCTATAGACTTAAGAGATAAGGGGGGGGGGGGGGGGGTAGAGGAAACCAAATTTCTAAAAACGTAACTCCCAATAAAATGAATTTTTTCATATATGAGACACTTATTGATTTACAGCTAAATCGCCCAAAAAAAGGAAGGTTTTACCCGTGATTCATGGACGACTTTTTGAAAATTAGTGTTAATGTCTGGGTATAAAACGGTGTGTCGCATCTGGTCTCAGATAATCAGAAACCTTTTCAAACATATATATTGGACTAAGGCAGTGGTCGGCAAACTCATTAGTCAACAGAGCCAAATATCAACAGTACGATTGAAATTTCTTTTGAGAGCCAAATTTTTTAAACTTAAACTATATAGGTACATTGTTATTATCTTAATTAGGGTACTCCTAAGCTGGCCTTTGCTAAATAATCTGATTGATGTACGTTCGCTGAGGTTGAACCCTTCCAACTCTGCCATCCACACTCGTCTTGTATACTTATCTCGTTCATTCTCTCTATACGTCCAAACCATCTCAACATACCTTTTTCACTCCTCGACACTACATCTTCTTTCACTCCACAACGCTCCCTAAAATTAACTTAATAAACTTTACTTAAAGTTTATTTAAACTATAGCTGCTTTGAACAAAACTTGATATCATACTTAATAACGATATTATTTATTGACTAAATTAAATTGTAAGGTATCCATAAAATTAAATCATGACAATGACTGACAAACACTAATGTGAACAATGGTATGTAAACTAAGTATGTAAAAATAGAAATAAGAAAACCAGTCATCACGAAGTTTCAATCGCACTGTACGTGCCCGCCCCCGTACGTGGTATTTTGTGGAAGAGCCATACTCAAGGGGCCAAAGAGCCGCATGTGGCTCGCGAGCCGCGGTTTGCCGACCACTGGGCTAAGGTAAATGATAATTGATACACGTAATTTACAAATCTTAATTTTCAAAGAACTGAAAATAAATTTCTTGACCGGGTAGGTAACTAACATTCCCCATTTAAAAAAAATAAAGTTCATCTGTTAGTCCCATGCCTTTCCCCATTTTTCTAGTTGGCAGCAGTGATTTGTCCAGTTCACTGTTAATTTATTTGTAGTTCTTAAGTAAAATTATAAATTATGGTAGCTGAGTGGTATGCGTACTTGGGTATTGAGCTCAAGTTTGCGGGTTCGAAACCCAGCCGAGGCAGTTAGTTTGTTTTATCTGGGAGGTAAAATAAACTTAAGCACGCCGTCCTTCGAATGAGACGTTAAGCGATGGTCCTGAGCCTGTACGATGTCAGGTAGTCGTTGAATACCCCCTAGCCTAGGTGAATAAAAATTTAGGGTAGGCAAAATTTAGAAATACCATAGTAGAAACTGGCTCATGTCCACCAGAGTGACGAAAGAGCGCTCTGGTAGTAGGCGATATGACCTTATAGTTAAAGCCCGGACAACCTAGCAAATATAGACATTTCGGGAAGTACTTTCATCATCAGTATCTATTATTTATTTGCTCATTTTTATTGTGAACAATTATTTTTCTCTCATATTAATCATAACGTTTTGCAGAACATGTCTGAGTTGACCTCTGTTAGGTTAGGTTTTATAACTCATGCCCGGGCTTTAACTACAAGGTCATATCGCCTACTACCAGAGCGCTCTTTCGTCACTCTGGTGGACATGAGCCCGACTCTACTGTGGGAGTCCTAAATTTTGCCTACCCTAAATTTTTATTCACCTAGGATAGGGGTCTTTAACGAGTACCTGACATCGTACAGGCTCAGGGCCATCGCTTAACGTCCCATCCGAAGGACGCCGTGCTTAAGTGTATTTTACCTCCCAGATAAAATAAACTAAGGGCCTCTGTCGGGTTTGGAACCCACGATCTTGAGCTCGGAAGACAAGCACGCATACCACTGAGCTACCGGCGCCCTCACCTCTGTGCTGTAACGTTTAGTCAGACATCAGTCTTGAGTAAAAGTCACAAAACACAAAACTGATATAAATATGCTTAATTTGTTTAAATAAGGCAATAAATAAATATTAAATATATATATGTGATGTGGCTATTACATGACTTTCTTATATCAATCTCTTACCCACCCCCTTCTCAAATTCATTTCATACTGCCGTTACGCGGTATAAGTACGTTACTCTCAGAATTACGCTCTACAATGAAACAAAAAAATACAACTGACGCCAACTCATTATTTTCATATACACAGAAATACCACTACAAAATGATTTTGAGAAGAAGTAGGGGGAGAGTGATCTGTTAGCGTGGTTGGTATAAGAAAGCCTGTAATGTTTACACATTTTTAACAGGCATATTCTCCAAATAAATGTTTAAACATATTTATCTTTTAATTTATTTGTAAATCTTATTATAAATATATTTTTTTTCTTGTTGTGAATGGTCTGAACCAAATGATGGAAAAGGAAACCCTTATATAAGTATTGTTTGTTTGACAGGAAGTGAAGCTGCGTAGAAGACTGAATGACCTAGAAAATGACCTGAAGGAGCTACACGCCAAAGTGTTAAGCAAGAGAATTTCATATTCTTTAAACGATGCTTCCAAATATTTGGTTAAGTCAAACGCCATCAAAGAAAAAGTAAGCTCTGGGTACCCGTTTTCTTAAGCCTGTTTCATGGCGCCTGAGGACTATCACAATTGATGATAGCAACAAATATATATAGATGGGTAATATGACGAATATAAGGATGTTTAGTGTCTTAATTCGATACGCCCCGATCATATATTAGTTGCCGCTCTCCCTCTCGGGTCCCCCCGGATTCAGATTTTCAGTAGCCTTCCGATAAGATGAAACCGTGCAAATGTTTTAGCGCTCACACATAAGTGGACCCTTATCTCCTGTTATTGCTTTTTGGGGTCCTTCGCTCTCTAAATTTGAGGCTACATATCGATTCACATGTAAATTTTATGCGCCACCTGTAATCCTGGTCCTAGACCCGGGCTCGGGTCCACGATTGCCGATCTGGACAGGGGTCTTAGCATGGTTCAAGACCTGGTTCTGGGTCTGTAACCCTCAAATGAGGAACGAGTCAACCAACATAGAGATTGATGGTTTAGAGGGAGAGCGGAAACATACGCATGAGGCGGGATGTAGCCACAATTTCAGAGATTGTAGGAACCTCAAAAAAGCAAAAACAGAAGTTAAGGGCCAACCAAATGAAGAGACTAAATGGTGAGGGACAGCGGAAACTAACGTGTGACTCGAGGTGTACCTTTAAATTCAGATATCGAAAGACCTACAAAAAAGTATAAACTGAAGGTAAGTTTCAGCAAATAAGGATTTCGAAGGTCTAGAAGAGGGAGCCATGGTGGCCGTGCGGGCTAGAGCGTAGTGCTCTGGTCGCATGGTCTCACCATGGTTTGCGGGTTCGAATCCCGTCCGGGAGCGAGTTTTATTTAGTAGATAGAACTCCCTTCCGGGGCCATGGATGTTGTAAATAACTAGTTATACAGTGACATGGCTCTAATATGCATCGTACATAAGGCCAAAAAAAAAAAAAAGGTCTAGAAGGAGAGCAGAATCTTACTATTAAGTTTGGGTGTAGCCTTTTTAACCTATGTACACAGTAATACAGGATTGTCAGTAGAGAGTCTTCAACCAGATGATAATGACCTAAGTAAAGAGATAAACATTTGTTCTGTTGGGTTTTAACCAAAATTGCCGAAGAAGAAATGTAGAATATAAACCAATCGACCGTTAGGTTTAAAAATCAATAGTAGACTTACGTAGAGACTTGTAAATCCTCATAGTAAATGTTGTGTCGATATATTCATAACATCGGCGCTGTAATCAGCGTTTTTATGTCCCCCCCCCCCCCCCCCCCCCCCCTTCTCTCTGGCCGAGTTGAAGTTAAAATATTGAGAAAACTTAACATGTGATTACATAACTTCCAGTATACAAAGTTTAGTTGGTGAAATAAAATGTAGCTATTCTAAGATATAGGGGGGGGGGGGGGGGGGGGGGGGCATCCTATGTACGTATGAATTTTTTTTGTACATATTCATGTGGCTACAATATTTTCTCATATTCCAAAGCTGTACCTACTCAACCACTAATATTGAGTCAAGTTGTGGTATTCGGACATTTTGTAAAAAAAAAAAAATTAATGAATATAAATATGTATCATAAAACAAAAAACAAAAAAAATGTTCTATTTTTTGGATTAGCTGAAAAAGAAGAAAGGTCATAATGAGAAAAAAAACGCAGTCCAGCTGGGCGAAAACTGTTGGAACTGTGTTGAGAACATGAGGCAGAATATAGTGAGAGGTATGTATAGCCCCCGTAGAGAATAGTAAAGGTTCACCTTGCATTCCCCTCATATAACAATGTGAGGTTCATCTCAAAATGTAAGATACTATCATGTTTATATCATCCAACTGAACGTAATGACTCCATTTTGTTGATTTTGCACTGAACCTCTTCATTTACTTCTTTAAATAATATAATTACACATTTCCAATTCCTCTTCACTGGACAATCCTCTCCCCTTTGTTTAGGTCTTCATCTCAAAATGTAAGATACTATCATGTTTATATCATCCAACTGAACGTAATGACTCCATTTTGTTGATTTTGCACTGAACCTCTTCATTTACTTCTTTAAATAATATAATTACACATTTCCAATTCCTCTTCACTGGACAATCCTCTCCCCTTTGTTTAGGTCTTCATCTCAAAATGTAAGATACTATCATGTTTATATCATCCAACTGAACGTAATGACTCCATTTTGTTGATTTTGCACTGAACCTCTTCATTTACTTCTTTAAATAATATAATTACACATTTCCAATTCCTCTTCACTGGACAATCCTCTCCCCTTTGTTTAGGTCTTCATCTCAAAATGTAAGATACTATCATGTTTATATCATCCAACTGAACGTAATGACTCCATTTTGTTGATTTTGCACTGAACCTCTTCATTTACTTCTTTAAATAATATAATTACACATTTCCAATTCCTCTTCACTGGACAATCCTCTCCCCTTTGTTTAGGTCTTCATCTCAAAATGTAAGATACTATCATGTTTATATCATCCAACTGAACGTAATGACTCCATTTTGTTGATTTTGCACTGAACCTCTTCATTTACTTCTTTAAATAATATAATTACACATTTCCAATTCCTCTTCACTGGACAATCCTCTCCCCTTTGTTTAGGTCTTCACCTCTCCTCCGTATTCTCTAATTCGTCAACCTCAATTATCTAATCATTTCATTATTTACTTATCCCATTTTTTGTTCTCTATTTTTATTATATTTTATTTTATCATATTTCCTAAATTATTCTACCATAATCAATATTATTCCTTTTTTGTTAATTTTACATATTTTTATCATGCATTTATTTATTTTTTATTTTACCTTATTTTACTTTGACTATTTTTATTTTTCTTCTCTCTCCTCACACTGTTCTATCTAGCCCCAACTGTCTATAATTTATTTTATTTCAAACTTTGTCTGGGCATCCTTCCTTCTCTTTTATAATCGACCATCATGATATTATGCTCCTTGATTTTTATTAATCTATTTTATTTTATTCATATTTATATAGATTTTTTTCTCTCTCTCTTTTCTTTTTATAATTAAGCTGTTATTTTTATGTTTTTTCATGTTAATCTTCTGTTTATCTCCAATTTAGCACTAATGTATATATTGATACTATATTTCATTGTTACCTGTTCTTTACTCTATATGTATTTATTCTTAGGGGACCTCGGTCCCAGAATAATAAAATTTCTTTTCATTTCTTTTCTCATTTATTACTGTTTGTAATAAATATAAAAACCCGTTAATATTTACATAATTAATTATAATAATTATTATATTAATATAATTAATAATAACTGCTTTTTTATAAGATTTTAATCTTAAAACTAATAACTACGAATAATTTAACTTCAACAAACTCATGAACAGTGGTGCGTTGGAATCTTAATAATCCGAGCATGTCAAATCAACGTTTTGTTTAGACAAAAATCTGTCAAGATTTTTTTTTGCGATTTTTCTCTGTTTAATATTGCCCGTGATTTGAGAATCAAATCAAGTCAAATCACATACAAATTGATTAGAAATAAAAGTTTCAGCAATGTGTTCCTTAGCTCGATATCCAACTAAGTTATTAGGGATCTTCAATTGAATTCAGACAAAGTTCCCCCCACTCCTCTCATTCCTCCCCTTCCTTATGCCGATTTGGCGGGAAAACGGTTGGTGACGTTCTTGTAGATTTTTAGTTAGTTAGTTATTATGACTTATGCCTGAGCTTTAACTACGAGGTCATATCGCCTACTACCAGAGTGCTCTTTCTACGCTCTGGTGGACATGATCCCGACTCTACAATGGGAGCAGAGAAATCAAAATTTTTTATTTACCTAAGGTAGGGTTCACCTGACATCGTACAGGTTCGGGACCATCGCTTAACATCCCATACGAAGGATGGCGTGCTCAAGTTTATTTTATCTCCCAGATAAACTTGAGCTCAGTAAGCAAGCACGCATACCACTGAGCTCCTTGTAGGTTTGAGTTGACTCCTTCCCTTCCCTTTGGTTGATTCTGGTGTATCTTCTTGGGGTTCTGGTTACACATATAAAATTTCTTGTTGATATGTTCATTATTCCGAGAGATATGACTTTTTTTTTTCATTTTCGGATTCCGGAGAAAACTTGAGGTCAAATTTGTGACAGATTACATAACTTACCGAATACTTCTTACAGAAAAGTATAATATCGATTTGACACAAGGGGAGGATGCCGAGTCGAAACACTCCAAATGACGTTCCACTTTTTCAGCCGATTGTAATTTTTTTCTCCATAATAAGGTGAACAAAACTACAGTATACCAGCTTTGGTTGAGGCTATTTAACGTATTTAGGGTGTGGATGTACAGGTAGATGTAAGAAGGAGCCGGACAGGAAGCTGGCCAGTCTCACCGAAGTGACCAGTATCTCCACCAAACTGACACCTCTCTACTATACCGTAAGTCACATTATATCTTTCCAACTGGTACCATTGCAACTCCAATACAGTAGGACTTCGCTTAATTAGTACCTCTCATAACGAGTAATTCGCATAACGAGCAAAACAATTTGTAAAAAAATGACTCGCTTAACAAGCAACGAATGACGAGGAGAAGGTAAGTACCGGATTGTGCGCATGCTACATCAGTCTTTGTTTAGCATTTGTTTCGCTAGCATCGTAGTGTCGCTTGCGATCACACATTTTTTTTCGGCATGGAACGCATTTTAAATTATAGGTAATTTATGTATATGGGAAAAATTGTTTCGCTTAACGAATGTTTCGCGTTATGAGTAAGATTCTGGAACGAATTATGCTCTTTAAGCGAGATTCCACTGTAATTTAATTGTTTAATTTATCTTCTGGGCCATTCCATGATAAATCAATCAATGTCTGAACTTCGACTGTGTTCTATGATTTTTTGATGATATATTGTAACTGGTGAAAATTAAAACATTGAACGTTTAAAAAAAAAAAAAAAAAAAAAAAATTACCGGGAATGTAGTTCCCTAGAACGAACTAATTAATTAAGCCATTGCACTTGCTCTGAAACCAATGGACGGTTTGGGCTGAAAATGAAAAGTTGACTTATTCAAATGGAATAATGTATTATCGTTTTACAGGATGAAACTATGTCAATGTGCGGGGTCAATGCAGAGTACAGAGGATGCCGTGGAGCGAAAACAATAGTAAGACTATTTGTTAGTTAGTTGAGATAACAATTACTAGGAGCGCTACAGGCCTAAACAATGGAACATGGACCACTCAACCTACAATTTTTTTTAATTAGAAAAAAAAATTAGTATTTGAATCAAGGGCTATGTACTTTCCCAGAACGAATTAATCAATTAACTTTCCCTCCCCCTCCAAAACCAGTCAACCGTTTGCGCTAATATTCAACAGTTGACTTACATAGGGGCTCCTAAGTCCTCAAACTAAATTTTATGTCGATAAATTTATTAGATCGGTAGTTATCAGGGTTTTTGAATTGAGCCCCCTCTCCTGAAACCCGTCTACCCTCCTGCCGATATCGCTGAAAGTTGACAGGTTATGTCCTCATTGGGTTTTGACTTTAAATATGTAGGTAATTTTTTGTCGATATATTCATTAGGTACATCGGCAGTTATTGATGTTTTTGAGTTGAGCCCTCCCTGATTCCCTCCTTCCATTCTGCCGATAGGGACTGAAAATTAATAAATGTCGTTCTTATGGGGTTTAGAATTCACAACAAAAATTTTATGTCGATACATTCATTACAACACAGTTATTTGAGTTTTTAAGTTAAGCCCCCCCCCCCCCCCCCCCCCCTCTCCCCCCCCTAAAATATATAAGAGTCATCATTAGCTGGTTGGATTCTCATATAAAATTTTGTGTCGATACTTTCATTCTATCGAGAGTTATCGTGTTCAGACACAAAAACTTTTTTTTCAATATTTGGAATCTAGTGGTCAGAAAACATGAAATTCCGTTGAAAACTCCGCATCGATTTTTTGATCGATTACCTAACTTGCCCTATACTTTGTAAAGCTGGGGAAGTGAAAATGTGGCGATGAGTAAAACGGGGGAAGTGGTAGCCAGGAGACGTAATGAATAGTTGTTGGTTCTGGAACCGTAGTGGGGACGTAGTAAGGCTGGAACCGGCTCGAACGTTGGAATAGTTGCTGGTGGAATCATTAAAGCGAGCAGTTCCGAACCCCAATAAACCTTATTAGAACACTATTTACACGTTACACTTTAAAGTGCAAAGTTCATGAACTTCGTACAATACAAACCTGGGGTCCCAATCAGTCAAATTTTGCTAACTTTCTGGGGGGCTTATTTACCAAATTTTTAATGTTTTTTATTTGCTATTTGTCTATTAAGACCATAATCAGTTTCTTCGAAACATTTGTTTGTCCCTAAACCGTTGTCATGTAACGTGATTTTTTTTTTTT
This sequence comes from Aradus depressus, assembly GCA_963662175.1. Classification (NCBI taxonomy): domain Eukaryota; kingdom Metazoa; phylum Arthropoda; class Insecta; order Hemiptera; family Aradidae; genus Aradus; species Aradus depressus. The sequence continues at coordinate 49,681,108 of OY759214.1, read as the reverse complement.
TTTTTCAGAAATTCAGTCACTGCAGTAAGAAAGAAAAACCCGTTGTAAAGAATATAATCAGCGATATGACCATTGTATGTATCAAAATACAAAAGCTATATTTGATTCATTGAGAGGTTGTCTAAATGAGGTGCAGGAGTTAAGTGTTGGTTAGCAAAAAAAAAGGTTTTTTGAAAAGCACAGTTTTATTTAACCATATTCTAATACGTGAACACTAGTCTAGCATGTTAACACTCTCCGCAAGTTTCGAGTGTCCTCACAAGAGATTTTATTTGAGGCGCTGAAGTATTGGTGGTTCTGGAAGATGACATCTCTTCAGGGTAGTCATTTTCCGGATTGGTTTCGTCTTCTTCTGGTGCATTAACTCGTGGCCATCTGTTTTGGATATTTTGGTCTCTGAAAGTGTTACTGTTTTTAAGTTCCTGAATTTCTAGTGTCAATAAAATAGTCTGAGTTTTGAAGGTATTCCGACGGGGAGATTCCTAGGGAGGGAGCATTGGATGGTTGTGGAAGGACAATGTCAATTTTTCTTACCGCCGATTTTAAAGGATTTGTCGCTTGTATTCTTATCGTCAATAGCCATTCAGCTGACGTGACTCCATTTTTCCTGTTTTTTATTTTGCCTCCGGTTGCCTGGAAACAGAAAAGTTTCCAACTCGGATTCCTCGAAACTAAAGTTAAACTCACCGTAAATAAACTGTGTCCTCCCTAATAGTATGTCAATATTGTGCGTAACTCAACGGCTTTTTGACTGAGTTTGAAGGCGTTAAATGGATGTTTTAGGCGTAGCACCATACGATAATCTTTGGTAGGAGGCAATAACAGTACAAGTCAAAAAAGTCAATGTTTCAGGAGAACAAGATACGAGGATCCGAGTCACCCAAATTAATAACAAAAAGTCAGCAACGCTAACCACGGAAACTGGGGGCTGTGCCCCCCGGGAGCCTATCCCCCCCCCCCCCTCCCCTCCACCACACCCCTGTAATCTAACTTTGCCCTCCCCGGCTCAAAATCCTGGCTACGCCCCTGCCTGTATATATATACATAATACGTAAAGGTATATGTATTACATATACCTTTACAACCTAGCAAATTGACCTTTCAGGACAAACTTCTACATCAGTATCTTTTATTTTTTTATTGTATTGTAATACTTTTTTTTTTCTTTATATTGATCATATTCTTTATCCAGAATATATTTTACGAATTGATCTCTGTGTTAAAACCATTGAGGGACGACAGCCCCAGACGTCGACTCGTAAATTATGTTCTGCATAAATAGTTTGATCAATATATAGAAAAAATAGTGAGGGGGCCGGTAGCTCAGAGTTAGCGTGCTAGCCTACTGTGCTCATCTTTAGGGTTTTATGTGGGAGGTGGAACTTTTCGGATGAGACGTTAAGCGATAGTGCCGAGACTGTGCGATATCTGGTACCTACTCGTTAAAGTCCCTTACCCTAGATGAATAAACTTGGGTAGCCAACATTTAGACCTCCTACAGTAGGGTCCACCAGAGAGACAAAAGAGAGTTCTAGTAGTAGACTTATGACCATCTAGTTAAAGACTGGGCATGAGTCATAATAAACTAACTAATTAGAAAAATTGATTACAATAAAGAGTATGAAATAAAATATATTGATGATGGGAGCTTTTTTTCCCGAAACGTATATTAGCAATGTTGGGCATTATTAAATTAATTTTTATTCAATAAAGTTATTCAATAACTTTTTAGTGATTAGTGTTTTATTCATGAAGCAAGTTACGGTTTTATTCTATGAATTATTGGTTATTCTTTAACCGTTATCATTATTTTTGGTAATTTATAAATGATAATTATTTTTTAATGTGTTGTATTTTTTAAGGCCGAAATAACTAATAGCTTCATTGAATTAGAATTTAAGAATTCCTGCCCCCCCTCCCCCTCCCCTTGTTCGCAGGTTTGTTGACAACTGTTTGTTTATAATGAGAAATACGTTATGTTTACAAAATTAAATGGATAAAGTAAAGTGTAAACAATGGATTAGCTCGATAAACATGGTATATCAGTGTTGAGTGTTAATTCCTGCCGTTACAACTAAAGTAAAGTTACTTTTTTCTGGTGTTCAATTTTGCCGTGACAACGTCTTATAATTTGGTAGGCCGGCACCCCATGTTCGAAAACTGCGTTATGTTACTTTCCGTAACACGTAACACACTTATCGCGCCTGCGCCGAGAGAGAGAGCGCGCTTCACACTGTCTTCGTTCCGCTATTTGCTCTCCTGTCTCGATTCAAGTGGTACCGCTTATAAACGTATCGCTGCTGACCGATTTGATGTTTACTTTTTGAAATATAAAATATTTTTTATTATGAAATATTTCAAAACAAAACGAAATGAGTAGGCACGTATTTAGAAAATCCAATTGAATATTTTTCAAAACCTAAATATGGTATAATGGAATGACTACTAAGTAAAAATAGAATAAAATGAATTATTAAATACATTTATTTATTTTTTATTCAAATAATGAATAAAACAAAATTAATTCTTTTATCCAGAGCAAACACGTAATACTAGACGAACAATTTGGGTTTCGAAAGAGCTTATCCGCATCCCATCAGCTAGCTAGGTTAATTGACAACATCACTGTAAATTTTAACATGAAAAAACACACAGGTATGTTACTACTAGACATAAATAAAGCTTTTGATACAGTCTGGCATGCCGGTCTTTTGTATAAACTAATATCCTTGAACTTTCCTGATTACTTAGTTACCCTCATCCGTTCGTATCTACTCAACAGATATTTAGCAGTTCACATAGCATAGACAAACTCCCTTAATTTTAAAGTAGTAGCCGGTGTCCCTCAAGGCTCTGTGTTAGGCCCAACATTATTTAATTTATACATAAACGACATCCCACGGACAACAAACACGGACATATACCTTTACGCGGACGACACAGCTATTGTTTCACACTCCTGGAGGACAGAAACCATAACTCATAGACTAACGGACGCCTTTAGACGGGTCACACGGGTTTTCCATAAATGGAAACTAAAAATTAATGAAGGAAAATCTGAAGCGATTCTGTTTACCTAAAAGACGCCCCGCATTATCCCAAAAAATTGAAAATTTGGACTGGACTGATACAGTAACATACCTTGGAGTTCTTCTGGACAGATGACTAACCTTCAGACAACACATCAAACAGAAATCAAATACTGTGAGCGGACTTGTGTTCTCCTTATTCCCGTTACTCCACAGAAAGGCAGCCCTTAATCTAACCAATAGACTCCTCATATACAAGCTTCTGTTGAGGCCAGTCATTACATACGCATGCCTAGTGTGGGCCGGTCTTGCCAGCAACACCAACATACAAACTCTTCAAGTATCCCAAAACAAATGCCTTAGGTTGGTTGGAAGCTACTCGAGGGACACCTCCATCCTACAAATCCACGAAGACCTAAATATCGAGCTCCTACTCGACTATATAATAAATCTTGGTAAAAACTTTTTACTTAAGTGTGACGCACGTCAAAACGCTTTGGTTAAAAAAATAGGGACAACTCAGGGAGGGAAGCATAAAAATATCCGATCGCGATTTTAAAATTATAATCTCTGTTTTTAGACTGTTCATAAACTTACTTTCAATTCAGTTATTTTATATTTGTTTTTTTTTTCTCCTTTTTCATTAAGAGTTTTTTAAATTTTCTCTTAGAAAGTAGCATTGTTTTTTTAATTTACTGATTTTTTTTGACTGTATTTGTATAAGGGTAATGGTGAAGGAACCTTTCTGTAAAATTGTATTTTCTACAAAAAATAAAATAAAATATTAAAAAAAAAAAATTCATTATTCAAAAGCTTTGAATGAAAATAAATTTTTATTCATTATTAATTATTCATTATTTTAAATTAATTTTGCCCAACGTTGTATATTAGCTAGATTGTAGATACCAACTGGGAGAAAAATAAATCTTTGAAAAAATATATATTATAATAAATATTCTGATTCGTTACAATGGTGTTACAGGGACTCAAAGAGAAGACGCAATGCAAGAAGAAATCAACCATGTCAGAGACGACAGTGGTGGAACCCAGCAGGTCTGAGTCTCCGGCCGTCCTCCAGGTACCTTCAACTTGAAGATAGGGTCTGTCTGTTCACAGATCTTACTGACAAACATGTTATCTTGTCACTTCAAATTTGGGGCCTCCGTGGTCGAATGGTTAGTGTGGTTGGGTGGTTAGAATGTCGGTTTTTGAAGCTGCGGGTCTGATAGCTTCTGGTGTTCTGATTTAATGTGAAAACGAACGCAATTATTACATCCAAATTTTCTCTCGGGAACGCCGGGTAAACTTGCTATTTCACAATAACATTTCATCCTCATTTTTTTTTGGTATAACGTCTATACACCCATCTCAGAAAGGATGAGCATTCTACACTTGGATGCCTTCTCATGGGACTAAAATTAACATTCCATTTTATACAGATTATTTGTTATTGTGTCAATCTAAAGGAAAATAATCGGTATTTGCGCCAATGCCATGAGGAGGCTCGAAATATATTAGTACATTTTGATGGTCGTCAGAAATGATCACTGTTATCCTTGATTAAGTTTTACACAGAAAATAATATTGATATTTTTTTTCAGGTAAAGGAAGATTCATTTACTAGTATTGATTTCAAGTGTATAAAGGGCGAAATGGAGGCAAAGTTGAAAGAATTTAAGTTCTTCGAAGAGAAAATTGAAGTTTTTAAAAAAGTAAGAAAAGTTCATTCTGCTAGAAAATATTCCATGCAGTAGAAAGAGAATATCTGCTATCAGCCACCTTTTGAATACAGGAAATCCACTGAATAGAAACGGAAAAATCCCGACGTTTCATAATTTTCTTTTTATTATTTATCTTTGCTCTCTTCAAAAATCAATAGTTGACTTACATAGGGGCTTCTGAATCTTCATACTAAATTTTGTGTCGATTCATTTATTACATTGGCAGTTGTTAAGGATTTTGAGTTGAGTCCCCGTCAGTTCTGCCCCTCCACTTCGGCTGATTCTCCTGAAAATTAATGGTGTCGTCCTTATGGGACTTTGAATTTATATATGATATTTTGTGTCAATCTATTGGTTTTTTTTTTCTTGATTATTCGGTATGTATACAATCAGTTAAAATAGAACTATAAGTAAATTTGATGACAGTGAGTATAAAAAATAATAAATGGCAATATACACAGAATAAGATAAAATAAAATAATAATAAAGCAAACTAGAATAATAATATATAGTTTATACAAATTAATACATATAAACAAAATAATAATTACAAAATAACTAAATTAAATAAATGTGAAAAAAGTAAAATACATAAAGAAATCATAAAACAAAAGTATGTAAAAAATAATATGATAAATCATTAGAAAAACAGCTCTTCAGCTCAGAGACCCCCGGAACAACACATTGTTTATAACAGCAGTTATTAGAGTTTTTGTGTTACGCCTTCCCCCCTGGCGATTTGGGTGAATTTCTGAGCGATTACATAACTTCCCCTATACTTCGTATGGTTGGGGAAGTGATAAAACAGAAAGAAATGGTCCCACAAATATCAATAAACTGAAAATCAAACGAGAGAGAGGTAATCTATTTGAACATAATCCACCCAAGATGTGTGACGTGGTACATTGACGCGGTGGGGATAGGCCAGACCTAGTTATCAGAATGGCCTCGCTCAACCATTAGTTCCAATATTGTATTTTTTTTCTCTTTTCCCTCCGAGGGCTGAAAATGACACCGCGGCCAGAGTAGGCCTATTGTGTGCCCTGTGTGTGTTGGTCCCTACAGCAGTCCTGTATCTTTAATAAAGTCCAGGATTCTTCTGCAGGTTCCTTCCATTACCTGCTTCACTTCCGTTATGGCAGACCTGAAGCATTAAAATCTTCTGCTTTCTAGTGCCCCGCACCGGTTTAGAATATGAACCGGAGTCTCTTTTTCCTCGCCACATTTCCTGCACAGAGGGCTTTTATTGATGCCCATATTGTGTAGGTGTTTGTTCATATGACAGTGTCCTGTAATCAGCCCTGTCATAGCTCTTAGATCCATTCTGCTCATATTCAGGAGTTCTCGGCTCCTTTTCTCTGAGGGTTCCGCAAAAAGAGTTTTGTAGGTCTTTGCTTTTAGGACCCCTCTCCAGAACTGGATGTGTTTCCTGGTCAGCCAACCTTTTATTGACGCCCTTGCGGTGCTCTTAGAGATCCCTCAGAAGGGTTCCGGTCCTATAGGTTCTCTGTCAGCTCCTGACCGGGCCAGTTGATCAGCCCTTTCATTGCCCTCAAACCCCTGATGCCCTGGCACCCTGGAACATTGGTTACTAATCTGTGTATGATTGTGTTTGGTAGAAGCTGCACGAGGAGCGACACAAGCGGACCCAGGCTGAGACAGCTATGCATGGATACAGACGCAGGCTAGCAGCCGCCGAGGGTGTGCCACCCGCCATGAAGGTAGTATTAATTGGTCTTTATTTTCCGTTATTGTCTACCCTCACTTGGGGGAGATGGGGACAAATCAACCAATCAGAATGGTTCTTCCTCTCCTTCTTCTAGAGGTGAGGACTGGAGAGAGGAGATTCGGGGAAAAAGCGATTGTCATCAATTATAATAAGTGGCTATTGTACGAAAGATTTGAATACTGCGTTGTATATAATTTACCTCTTTTGCTAGTAGTTTTAGTAACAGTCTGTAGTGTTGGTTCATTTCTTGTCTTTTCAGCCTCGTGTGAGGATTCAAAGTTAGTCGTTTGTCGAGTATGAGACCTAGATAGCTGACTTGGTTTTTTTCAAAGAGATGGGATTATTGTTAAGGTACACTGGAGAGTGAAGACAATGTGAACTGACCTTCACTCTCCAGTTTTCGTGCCAGGACTGAAGGGATATCAGATATTCTTGCAAGTCTCTGGATGTTAGGACTGGGTCGGGATGAGAAGTATCATCTGGAAATGTGTGTAGTTGTATTGATGGAGATATGAGTTGTGTGGTATTATAAAGATAACATTTGCAGAAAGTTGGTCGGAGTACGACGAAGACGAAGAAGGAGGTTGGGCCTCTCGAGATGACAGTTAATCTACAGGAGAGCACGCCCTCCGTAGCTCATCTGGTCCGTCAGCTCAGACAGGTTGCCACTATTAGATACAATATATTCTAGAGAAGTCTGATCAGGTCACACATTGAAGGGGTCCGTAGGCGAATATGGCCTTTATGTTTTATAACTAAAATGTTCTGAAATATATACTATACACTATTCAAAAAATGTAATTAGTAATTACTTTATGTATGACTAATTTAACAGAAAAAAAATTGAATGAAAATGTTTTTAAAAAAGTCTTGGGTGAATCACCGGCAATATACTTCCCCATAACAAATGAGTCAATTAAGTTTTTGCTCTCCCTCCAACACCAGTTGCCCCTTTGCTCCTAAATTATACTAAATGTTGTGTCGATAAGTTCATTACATCGGCAGTTATTAGGGCATTTGAATTGAACTCAGTTCCCTGAACCCCCCTCCCCTTTGACCGATATTGCTGAAACTTGATTGGTTATGTCCTCATTGAGTTTTGAATTCAAATATGAAATTTCATATCGATATATTCATTACATCGGCAGCCATTACAACAGTTTCTGAGTTAAGCCTCCCTCCTGTCTGTGAACTCCAGATAGAAAAATGTATCGACACGAAATTTATATGTGAATCCAGATCCCTCTGGTTATTTAGTTTGAGGATTTAGGAGCCCATATGTAAGTCAACTGTTGAATATTAGAGCAAACGGTCGCCTGGATTTGGAGGGGGAGCGAAAAGTTAATTGATTAATTTTTTTCTGGAGAAGTACATTGCCGAAAATGTTTTTTTGGATATGGGAACCCATTTTTCCATTATTAACATAAATGCAATTGAAAATGGTTACCATAGTGTAGAAGAGTTAGGGATGATTACCCTTTTTATGTTCTGGGAGAAGATTCTCTATATTTCCTATCATTCATTGTCAATATTTTTTTGTTTCATTTTTAACCCTGAAGAAGCTCATCGAAGATACTATGTTGGATGATAAAAGTATCTCTGAGATACTGAAGGAGGCGCCGTACCAGCCCACTACCACACACTCACTAGTCGCCCTGGAACAGGTACTTCATGTTCATTTCAATAATATTCGCATTTTCAAAGTGTAACTTTATTACTTAGTTATAGCAGAAAGTTATGAGATAGATGCAGCGTTTTCCACCCTCCAAAACGCAAACGAAAACATTCGTAACATTCTTGACTATTCACTCTTAATGCTTTTTAGTATATTTCTATATATCTTATCAATTGTTAGTGATAAAAAATAAATAATATGATAAAATGTTTTTAAAAAAAATCTAATTCAGCGTTGAAAATTAATAACATATGAAAAACGGTGAGGGGTTAGAGACTAAGTTATCTGAGTACGTTAGATTCTAGACTTGTAGTGCATGAGGTGCCTGAGAAACTCCAGCGGCCAAATTCTGAACTACTCAGTCTATTTCATCTTCAGCTCTTCTTTATGATAAAAACTTAAAACTTTTTATCTTTTATCTGATTTTTTTTTGAGTGTGTGTGCAACGCTTTAATGTTACTTATTGTGCATTGTATAACTGCACTTATTGTGTTCAAATTTATTATGTATCGCACAATACCATTTAAAAAAAACAAAAAAAAAACTGAAAATTGAGATAAAATGGTGAGTAAGTAGTTGATTTTTGTTTTATACCCGTAAAATGAATTTAACCAGAGTCAAATGTACAACATACTTAATTTATTAATTTTTCAATAAGTTAATCTATATCATATTTATAATAATATCTTTAAGGCAATATCTAAAAGTTAATAAATTAATGTAACCCTAACTGTAAATAGAAATTGTTACCAACATATTATTTTTTTTATTTTTATTTTATTTTTTTTAAGTTGGTACACACCTTTTTTAATTTTTTTAAGACATTTTAATTTTTTTGTAAACTGACTGACAATTAATAAAAATTATTTAATTTATTTATTTACATATTCACAACGACAACATTTGTCACTAGTGATTGTGATGATGTGCTGTGGCAAGTGTGTCGCTGTACTGCTGAGGTACATGACCGAAGAGGAGTCCAGGCTAGTCCTGGAGCAGGTCCCTCTGCCATGCCCGCTTTAGACGTCTTGGCGGAAACATATTATATGATTAAAACTATTTTCTGAATTAAATTATTTCCTACTCTGTACCTACCAATGTTAATAAAGTAGTTAAAATAAAAATATAGTCTACTACAAAGAGAAACTGAAACTAGAAGAGTTAAGTACAGAAGTTTAGGTATGATTACTATACTTGTGTGTGCACTAATTGCACACACACACTGTTTTGTTTTGGTATTTTTCTCTCTATAAATAATTGTTTGTCTCTAGTCTATTCAGATATTCAGAGAGTATCCATCTCAAAATTTAATTCAAAAATGATTCTATTCAATTTCGTTTCTAAAACATTCTACTAGAATAATCCCAGAGGTGCCCATGTGTTGGATGATAATAAGTTCCTGCAATAAATGTTTGGTTTGGATTAACTAAAGTTATTGTAGCTTTTCGCCGTAACTTCTCTCCCATCTTCGTGCTATTTCTTATAAACATATTTTGTGTACTTTCATCATGTAGTAGCCAACATACTTAATAAAAAATCTCAGCCAGATCGGCCTCTAGGCCAGATGGACCATGCTTACCAGCCAGACTTCGGCCTTTGGTTTAAATGGGTTCTGTTCTTGATGTTGCAACTATCCAGGGCTCTGTTGAGCTCCTTGCCCACGGAGACACTAATTATTATCTAATTCTGCGATTGTTCAAAAATCTCGGTCCAGTCTCTCTTTGTGGCTGTCGCTGTAATAATTATCGCTTATGTCATAATTTTACACTTCCAATATGCGTCACTCTTTGGAAGACATATTGATAATTTGACACTTATACAATACAATAGTCTACTAAATTGAGGAGGTGTTGTGGGGGGAGTAAGGAGTGGCGGCCATGACAGTTCTGTTGTGTACCTTTATTGACCAACCGAGGCGCTACTATACTATAGTATACTGACAGGACACTTCCTAGTGGGCACATATTGTTGACCAACCGAGGCGCTACTCCACTATGGTATACTGACAGGACACTGTCTTAGTAGGCGCATCTCTATTGAGATACACAGAGAGCATTATCTCTGAGAGACCGACCGGGGCCACACATTTACGGTCCTGTCCTAGCGGACGAGGAGCCTCACTTGATAACATTCATTTAATTGAGAAGCATTGGCAGTCCCATGTGCTGTTTGCACTCCTTAATTGTTTTCATTCATTATTATTATTATTATTATTTTTTTTGCTCACTCTTTCAGCAGCTGAAGGAAGAGAAAGAAAAACGTACGGAAGCGGAAAAAGTGCTTGAAGGTCTGAAGAAGGAGGTTGAGGAAAGCAAACGGGAGGTGGAGCGGCTGGAAGAAGGAAGGAAGCTGGCTGTGGCGATGGCAGACAAGTTCAGGGACCGGTCAGGAGGGGACTCGAAGGAGGCCACTAAGGCGGTCTGTATTCTTATTTTTTACAATATTTTTATTTTCAACATTAGGGTATTTTTTATTATTATATATAATTAATTAGTGTAGGACCACTTGATACTTGAAAAAAAATTATATATAAATGGTAATGAATATACACATGTAATAAATACACTCAAAGAATGACAATGTATCATAAATATATTTCTGGTAGTTGGGGAGAAAATAGACATTTTGGTGAAAAGTTTAGAAATCTGCTTCCAAAAATATAAGCCCACTAATGTGTTTTTTTGGCTCTGCTTAGTTATGAATTGCTCATTGATAGTTTTCTTCCCTTACCCACCTGTTTTTCCCTCTAATTGTGGGGAAGTTTCGATATAAGATTATGTAAAAGGGTGTAGCGTGTCCTAAATACCGAGCCACTAATTTCAGAATGTTTCTCTACCGTTATATGTGGACTTCTACCTTTTTTTTTTTTTGTTTTTTTTAGGTATACATGTTTTTATTAGATTTTTTACACTCTTTCGTTTTAATTTTATTTTCTTAATTATTAATTTCTTTTCATTATTAATCTATGTTTCATTCTAAGGAACTATTATCTATTCATTCTTTTAATTTATCTGTATACCTATATACTTATTGTATTTTTTATTTCCCCTTTTCTTTTTCTCTTTCAATTTATTCTTTAATTTCAACTAGTACTTAACTTTATGGATTTATTTATTTTTTTCACATTTATTTTGTTGATTTTTCTGTAATTACTCTCAGGGGACCTTGGTCCCAGAATACTTTTTTTTTTTCGTTTAATTTCTGGGCATTCAAAAGCACTGAAACTTGATTTTATGATGAAAATATGTAAGATTTGGATGAAATTTTGTAACAATGAGTACCTGGGCTTCAGCTAAAAAACTACCAAGAAATTGATTATCTTTTAAATATATTGATATGCTACTTATAATTCATAATGGACAAACTTTTTTAGCCCTGGATAGTGTGGGACTCGAGCCGTGCCCATACCCACTAAAACCCCCTCCTTCGACGATCCTGATTCCCTTCCGCGGAACAGACGCCCTGTCATTACTTCGCAGAAGGGAGGATGGTCGGCTGGTAACGCCCCTTCTTCTGTTCTTATGGTCGCTACTGTTCCTTGTCCGCCCTCTCTTGGAGGGCCAACCCATCCATGATGGGTGCTGCAAAATCGCAGCCTGCATCCCACGACTCCTGGGAGCGCTGCATAGCGTCCACGTAACTGGTATCAGTCAGTGGGGCGCCCATGCTGCACTCCAGATTTTCCCTCCCCTCCTCAAATCTGGGACATTTGAGGACATGCTCCGCCGTCTCAGTCTCACCAAGGCACGAATGGACAAACTTATACACAACGATTGATGTAATTTATAGAGAGGGGATGAATTATAACGCGGATCCCACTTACCCTCTAGTTCAACAATCTATACTCATCCTGTTTAATAGTTGAATAGCGGTTGATAAATAATACGGGGTAACACAAAGATTTTAGAGAGGAGCTATTGAATGAAACAGTTTTGTTTTTAGGAGATGGAGAAACTGCGCCAGGAGAAGACGAGACTGGAAGAAGAACTGGAACGAGTGCAGGAGGGGACTGGTGTGGGAGCGGGGACAGCGCTGGTAGACCGGCTAGTGGAGCGAGCGGAGAAGGCAGAGAGGGAGCTGCTGGACAAGATGAAGCAGTGCAATGCCTTCATGGCCAGGTAAAATTAATATTGAGCGCCGGTAGCTCAGTGGTATGCGTGCTTGCTTACTGAGCTCAAGATCGTGCGGGTTCGAAACGCGACCCAGGCCTTAAGGTTTTTTTCTCTGGGAGGTGAAAAAAAACCTTGAACATGTAGTCTTTCGAATGGGACGTTAAACGATGGTCTCGACGCTGTACGATAGGTACACATTAAAGACCCCTACCCTAAGTAAATAACAAGTTAGGATAGTCAAAATTTTTTTTTTTTTATTACTAAGATTTCAATTTGGTATGAAATTTTATTTTTAATGTTTTCCATATTTTCAAGACATCACTGTACAGGAGGGACAAAGAAAAACCCCGTGGTGGTTGGAAAAGGAACAGATCGGATTGTAAACTAGTCGAACTTCCATTTAGTATTTGCTAAGGCTGAAGATGGTAGAAATACCGAAAGTACTGTCATATATTTTATATATTTTGTGAAATTGACAATATTCTTAAAGCAGATACGTTTTGTTTATATATTTTTTTGATCATATGTGCGGATACGACATGGGGTTGCGATATGTCTAGACTTACCTTAATATTAGTTGAGGAGACATGGTGCCCCCCCTCCCCCCTTCCCGACTACCCCTGGAAAGGTGGCCACTATTGTTAGTTTGAAAAAAATGTTGATAAGTATTCATTATTACTGCTATTCCATCAAATATCAAGCAGATTCAATCATTCACACCCAAAGCCCTTACAACAATTGTAGATGCTCCCTTTTTTGTTTACAACCTCACATTCCATGACGACCTCAAAATTCTTTTTGTTCAAGACCTTATAAAATCCCGTTTTTCCAAGTTCCACACGAACCTCTCCTTCCACAATAATCCTCTTGCCAAATCCTTATAATCAGCATCCCATCCGCACAATCCTCCATAAAAGGCTGAGGCGGCGTTGGCCTCGGGATCTACTTTAATTTGTATTATTTCAATTTTTTTTTAAATTTATTTTTTTTATTTTTTTTTCACGCCATTTTTAAGGGAATGCTGGTGATGACCGGATTCTCACCTGATGCCTCTCAGTCCTTTCGACGGTCTTCCACCACTGTTGGACAGTGGATGGCTGGGCAGAGTGGTGGGAGGGACAGCGGTGGTCTCCCGCGGCCTCCCCTCCTCACCACTAGTTGGAGATTGGTGGATGGTAGTGTGCAGGAGTCCTACTGGTGCTGTCCTCATCCAGTTTCTTATATATTTTTATTTATTTTATCTCTCTATTTTGTGGTTTCTTTTTATTCATTTACCACCATTTATTTTGTTTATTAATTTATTTTTGTGTGTGTTTGCTATTGTTTTGTACATTTCTTCTTTGCTTCTTATTTTGTTTTAAATATTTTGTATTACTTATTATTTTATCATGTCTTCTTATGGTCAACACTTCTTATTTATTGTTTTTGTACAGATTCTAGAATATAAAAAAAATTACTGCTATAACTGAGTTGTTGTTTTTGTTAGGAGTTCAGTGAACGACCCGGATGTGGTGCAGGTGATCGAGAAGCATAAGAGGGCCTACAATGAGTTGCAGCTGGAAAAGAAGTGTATGGAGGCGGAACTGCGGGCCAAGTGTTCAGGGCTGGAGCGAGAGTTGGAGGAGTCCGTTGAGGCTGCAGACCACAGGTAGGCCAAGTCACCGCAATATAAACATGATGAGAGGTGGGGGAAAACTATTGGATACTCTACACAATCTTGCATAGTTGGGGAGAATGTCATTTTTAAGTATTTGACGGATTCCGGATCAACAAAATTCATATCATCCTATACACAAGAGATTTCATTCGCAAAAAAAGAACACACTACTTGTCAATATTTCCACTTTGTTGGTCAAACGTTACACTAGTGTTAGTTTCACTTCTAACAGCATCATGTAGTGTACTCACCTAGTGCAATGAGTATACTAGGTAATGATGTAAGAGATGAAACTAATTATGTAGTGTACTCACCTAGTGCAATGAGTAAACTAGATAATGCTGTAAGAGATGAAACTAATCATGTAGTGTACTGCCATTGTAATGAATATATCGACACTAAATTTCATATGTGAATTAAGAACCCCATAAGAACGACACTTATTAATTTTGAGCGGAATTGGCTGATGGTAAGGGGAAATCAGAGGGGGTCTCAACTCGAATAACCCCAATTTTCTGCCGTTATAATGAATGTATCGACATGCAATTTCATATTTCAAGTCAGAACCCAATGAGGACATAATCTGTCATATTTCAGCTATATTGGCCGAAGAGAAGAGGGAATTCAGGGAATGGGGCTCAATTCAAAAACCCTAATAACTGTCTATATAATGAATTTATCGACACAAAATTTAGTTTGAGAATCTAGGAGCATCTATGTAAGTCAACTATTAAATATTAGCGCTAACGGTCGACTGGTTTTGGAGAGGGAGCAAAAAGTTAATTGATTATTTCGTTCTGGGGAAGTATATTGTCGGTGATTCAGCAACGATTTTTTTAATGTATAATAGAGCTTTTTTTTCAGGATTCTCGAAGCTAATGAACGGTACAACGAAGCTCTGCTAAGTCTGCGAAAACAAGAGTCAGCTCTGGACAAATTGTCCATTGAAAAAAATCAAATAAGCGATGAGTTGGCCAACCTGAAACTCAAGTAACTTATAATAACATTTATTATTCTATAGGAAAAATTAGATTAAAAAAAAAAAAACATAGATCTTGTAACTAATATTTTGCTACTTCTAAGTTGAGGAAAGCGGACATATCATGGAACTTGTAATAAATAAATAATACAAAGTTATTTTTGGAATATTGTCTATTCCACTAAGGATATTTACAAAACTAAATTCTAGTTCATAACTAGACCTGACGATTGTGTAAGGCCGAAACCGGTAGTTGTGTAAATATAGGCAACTTTTGGTGGCGCAATCGTTTTGTCTCTGAGACTGAGAGCAAAGCAACTGTTAGGAGACAAGGCATTTTTATCTTCGATCTCCGAACACGAAGTTGTGTGGAAGTGTATACACTCACCTCTATTGGCTACAGATCCCACAAGGGTAGTGTTGCGTTTTTAACACACAGAATTTAGGAAAACTTTTAAAATAAAATAACTCAGTTATACCACACTGTAATCTTTATTAATGGCTGTTATAACCTAACCTAACTACTGAAACCTACAGCCTACAGGTTTTACAAAAGAAAACTCCAATCCAAAGAGAAAACATTCTGCCAACTCAAAAAAGAAGTTTTAAGCCTTAAATAATAAAACCCTAGAACAATCTTATAATCTATAAAATAATCTTAACCATAAAATGCAAAAATTAAACATTAATAAACTAGAGAAAAGTTTCTAAATAGGTACATTTTGAATAATATATAAGAAATTTTAAGCCTTAAATAATCATAAAATAATCTTAAAACCCTAGAACAATCTTATAATCTATAAAATAATCTTAACCATAAAATGCAAAAATTAAACATTAATAAACAAGAGAAAAGTTTCTAAATAGGTTCATTTTGAATAATATATCTTAAACAAGTATTGGTACATAAATCAAAATTCAAGTTAAAATTATAAATTTAGTTTATGTGGTGGGCGTACCACTCTGCCTCTTTTGGTCATCAAAATATTTTTGATCTCTTCATCTGAACCATCATGTTTCTTGTCATGAGTCAACTCTAGTGGGTATAATTTTTGTACAGGTCTCACTAATTCACCTTTCGATGTTTGTACAAAAGCAACCCTTTCAACTCCATCCTTTCCCTTAACTAATCTCGTGATTTTACCCAAGGGCCAATTAATTCTCTTGGAGTTTTCGTTTTCGACGAGTATGACGTCTCCAACCTTTAACTTTAGAGAGTTAGACTTGTTTTCTCGTTTATGTTGTATCAAATTACTAATATATTCTGTTTGAAAACGTGATCTAAATTCGTCCCTTAGTTTTTGCAAATATCTAATTCGCCTTTTAAAGTGTCTTGAATCTACATTATCGAGTTCACTAGTTTGGGTCTCAGTAATGTCTTGCAAAAAATGTATAGGGCTTAAGGGTAGAAAGTCTTCAGATGAGTCCGAAACGTAAGTAAGAGGTCTTGTGTTCACTACCACTTCTACATCACACAATACAGTTTGTAGTTCCTCAAATGTGACGCAAGATCTACCTAGCACCCTTCTCATCAACTCTTTCACCATCCTGACTAAACGTTCCCACCAACCACCCCACCACGGAGCAGCCGGAGGATTGAATACCCAACTAATGCGACTGACAGTTGAAAACTTGAGAACTTCATCCCAATCGATTGATCTAAGTAAATTTGCACATCCTACGAAATTGGTACCATTGTCACTATAAATCGTTGAAATCCTACCACGCCTAGCTATAAAACGTCTCAAGGCGAGTAAAAAACCCTCTGTAGACAAACTTGTGACTAGTTCCAAATGGACGGCCCTATATACAGCACAAGTGTACAAAACAACCCACACTTTTTCACCACCTTTTAAGTACAATGGGCCAAGAAGATCAACTCCCGTGACCTCAAATGCCCTACCAATATCCACCCTCTTAGCTGGCAATGGTGCAGGAGGAGTTGACTGCGCCTTACTCTTCTGTTTCTTACAAACTGTACAGCTCCCAATGACCGACTTTACAAGTTTTCTTGCACCCATGATCCAGAATCTGTTCCTAAGCAATGACATAGTTGTTTGTACACCGGCATGACAGTTGTTGATATGTACTTCCCTGACTAATGAAACGATAAGCTTGTGATCGCTGGGTAGAACAACCGGGAACTTGAAATTGTCACTATAGTTGCCTAGACCAAGCCGCGTTTTTACTCTCAACAACTCCTCGTCTCCGACAAATGTTTCTATATTTTTTATTTTCCCTAAACTGACACTAGTTTGTTGTACTAGACGCAATACCCTAATTTCAGCAAGTGTGACCTCATGACAGTGTAGCTCTTTATCTGTCAAAATAGTTTTTCTCGAAGCGTTATTGCAGAACCTTAGCATCCATGCTACCATCCTAATTGTTTTAATATAAGAAGAGAAGTATTGGAACAAAGAATCAATGTGAACCAAATTTAAATTAACTACATCAGTTGTTGCCCCACCGTAAAGCTCCTCCTCCACTAACTCATCAAAAGAACCCATGTCCGAAGTAGGCCAAGTATCTCCACTACCTTTCAACCATAACGGGCCATCAAACCAACCACTATTCACTAAATGACTAACTGTACAACCTCTAGATAAAATATCAGCTGGGTTTGACTTCCCCTCAACATGAAACCATTCCTCCCTGTTAGACATTGGTAAGATTTCCGTAACACGATTTCGAACAAACATCTGCCAATACCTATTAATTTTGATCCAAGAAAGTGTTACCATAGAATCAGTCCAAAAATACCTTTTCAAGCCATTAAAGTTCAAGGAATCAGCTACAGTTTTAGATAACCTTACTCCTATTGTTGCAGCGATAAGTTCCAACAGAGGAATAGTAACCCTTTTTGTTGGGCACACCCTAGACTTAGCCAACACTAACTTAACACTGACTACTTCCCCAACCTGACATCTCAGGAAGATTACTGCCCCATAGGCTACCTTGCTGGCATCCGCAAAGGTATGTAACGAGATATCAACGATTGGTGACTCTAGTAAAATACACCTGGGAACTTCTAAACCTTTACTAACATTAAATTGTTCCAGCCATGATACAAACTCGGATGCCAAATGGTCAGGTACCCGCTCGTCCCAATTTAAATTTAGCTTCCAACATTCCTGTAAAATTAGTTTCGGGGTTAATAAAACAGCGCTTAGTATGCCCAAAGGGTCATAAAATTTCTGATACAAAGATAGTATTGTCCTTTTGCTAACTGATCCTTGGTATTTTAATTTAATATTATTCAGCTGGCAACTCAGACTATCCTTGACGCAGTCCCACTGGACACCCAACAATGAGACACGTGATACACCTGATGAGTTAACACATTGTTTTGATTGACAACATTGGAACCTAACATTGGGCAATTCAGTATGTGACCATTCCCTCAACTGAAATTTTCCTTTATTCATGATATCAACAGAATCTGACATGAACTTGTTGGATTCATCTGGTTTGTTGACACTTGATATACAATTATCGACATAAAATGACTTACTTAATTTTTCAGCTGTCTCTTTAAGACTAGGATTGGTCATGACTGTATTTAAATGATAATTGATCGTTGCATTTAAAAGGAAAGGGCTAGAACTGACTCCGAAAACAACCCTGGAGTGGCGGTATGCCTGTATCTCAGATCTCGTATCATCAGACCACCACAAAAATTTAAGAAAATTTCTATCTGGTTCATTTAAATTTATCATCAAGAAAGCTTTCCTTATATCTGCTGAGAGACCTATCTGGCCTAACCTAAACTTAATCAATAGACTTGGAACCAATTCTAGTAAATTTGGACCTATTTCTAAACATTTATTCAAACAATTACCATTAATATCCTTTGCACTAGCATCAAACACAGGTCTAATTTTTGTTGTGCGACTAACATTTTTGAACACAGATCGATGTGGTAAAAAATGCCCCTCATTAATATCTGTACGCTCAACTTTTTCTATGATACCCTGAGCCCACCAACTAATTAACTCTTTGTGATAATCTATAAATCTATTACTATGTAACAACCGTTTTGTAGCACTGTCTAGTCTGGCTTTAGCTACATTATAGTTACTTGTAGGTTTGTCAAATTGAGTGGACCAAGGCAAGGACACGCTATATCTACCCTCATTATTAATTTTCACCGTTTCCAAAAAATTGTTCATGACCGACTCATGGTGTTGTTTAGTATCTAACTCTTGACTAGGATCTTTAATGCCTATTGATTCTAAATCCCAAAATGTACATTCGACTGTAGAATTTTTTAAACATACATTACTTATTGTGGTGTTTAACATCGAGTTGACTACATGATTTCCCATGATCGTCCAGCCCAAGATCGTTTCCATGCAACATAACTCTTTCCTGATATTACATGTTCTCCCAGTTAATATCATTGGAATGAAATCAGTACCTAAAAGTATATCAATAGACATATTATAATTAAAATCTGACAAAATAATGTTTCTTTGTTTTAGTTCATTAAAAATTGTTTCATCATTAAAAGTGGGTACAAAATTACAAATTGTAGGTTGTCCCAAGACATTGATCTTGACTTCATTATTATTTTTACTATTATGCAAAGTTAGTTTAAATTGATTATGAGTCTCTTTTGACTCTACTCCCCCAAAAAGACTGTGTTTCAGAGTAGAGTGTCCATATGAAACAAGTTTTAAATCACTAGCTAGCTTATTAGTGATGTATGATCTCATAGAACCAGTGTCTATTAAAACTCTAACCTTCTTTACCTTATTGCCTATTTTTACATCTACCACTAGGGTCTGTAAATATATCAAAACTTGATCATTATTGCAAGTTAGCGTTTCTGTAGACCTAGTTTCCATTTCACCAGACTTGTGAGCTGGCAAATCTGGACACATTAAGGTGTAATGCTTTCTACAGCACAGTAAACATTGGACAAAAGTTCTACATAACTTGGCCTGGTGTTTGCCCTTTAAGCAAACAAAGCAAAAACCTGACTTCTTAATCATTTCTTTCTTATCAGATAAAGACATTTTCAAGGTTTTAAAACAATCATTACTATTATGGTTCTTACTACAAAAAATACAAACTAGTTTCTTATCAGATACAATTAGTGAAGAGGCAGTAGGTATTTCATTAGTTATTTCTTTTTTAATTTTAAGCTTTGAGTTTTCGTCAGCTTTATTAATATGAAAAGAAGACTGAGCTAACCCTATTCTCTCTTCACCCTCCACCTCACCCTTTAAAAATAATAATAAAGCCTTTAAACGACTTTGATTATCTGGAGCTGAGGTGACTAGATTAATTTTTTGTCTTTCCCAAGCCTTCAAAATGTCTGTGGGTATGGCCGATTCTACCAGGGGATATAATATATAAGAATACTTATCATCAGTAACGCCAAGCACCTGAAGAGCTCTTAATTGTGTTTCTAGTTTGTTGTAGAGATCTGCTAAGGGTACTTTTTTAGTTGAATTTACTTGTTTCAAAACCAATGACAGCAACTCCCGGACGTAAACTTCTATCAAGCATGAATCTTCAGCAAACCTTGACTTGAGTTCTTGCACTGCGATCTGATAATTTTCCTTAGTAGTTGGGAAACTGTCCACTAAGTCTTTAGCTTTTGAACCTGTGACCATACACTGTCGTAAATATTGAAATTTGTCTTCTTCACTTAGGCTCTCATCTTCATGTATTTGTTTAAACATCGACCAAAACGTTAACCATTGTTTAATGTCTCCATCAAATTTTTCTAACTGTATTTTCGGTAATTTCATCCTGCGTTTATATTGATTACTTTCAGCAATACTTCCGACTTCAGTTTGTGAATCTGACTTTCGATACCCAGAGATTGCTTTAAAGTACTGTTCCCTGTATTCTTCGACGCCATTAGAGTCTGCTATAAATTGTTCTTCTGTAATGTCACTATCCTGTAGTAAAGAGTCTGCGATAGTTTGATCTAAATCGAACAATCTTGTAGCTTTATCTTCCAAAATACTGTAAAATGCATCTACCTCATCTGATTTTGCATCCAAAGCACCTTTGAAGTCTGTTATGCTTTTGGTTAAGGCTTTTCGTAACTGAGTTCTTTTTTTCTTATATTTCTCTATCACGGTCGCCATTATGTTGCGTTTTTAACACACAGAATTTAGGAAAACTTTTAAAATAAAATAACTCAGTTATACCACACTGTAATCTTTATTAATGGCTGTTATAACCTAACCTAACTACTGAAACCTACAGCCTACAGGTTTTACAAAAGAAAACTCCAATCCAAAGAGAAAATATTGCAACAGGTAGAGAGTTGAGGGCGCCAGTAGCTTTGAGGTAGCGTGCTAGCCTACTAAGCTCAAGATCGCGGGTTCGAAACCCGGCCGAGATCCTTAGTTTATTTTATCTGGGAGGTAAGACAAACTTTAGCAGGCCGTCCTTTGAAAGGGACATTAAGTGATGGTCCATATGCGCCTTGCCTAAAAAAAAAAATACGTTATTTTAGAATATGTCACTTAAAAAATTCATTTTCAAACTCAACGCATATACAATGATTGTTTCTAGGTTTATATTGTTTGCAAACACTACATAACTACAGTTAGTTATTGTAACTCATGCCTAGGCTTTAACTGCGAGGTTATATCGCCTACTACCAGAGCAACGAAAGAGCACTCTCCTGTGGTTTTGCTAAACCAGGTTTATCCACCTTTGACGAATATTAGACGTACCGACTCGGGACCACATTGCTTATCGTCGTATCCGAAGGATGGCGTTTTCGAGGTTTTTCCACTTCTTAGATAAAAACCTAAGGATCTATGGCCGGGTTTCGAACCCGTGATCTTGAGTTCAGTAGACAAGCACACTACCTCTGACCTACCGTTGCCCTCAACATACCTACATATGTAATCAGAGAAATATAGATTGGTCGTTATTGTAAAATTTAAAAATCCTGTTTACAAGGTCCTGTATTTTGGGTCTCGATATACAAAACAAACTTTTTTTTTTTAATTTGAAAACTTAATAAATAATATAATTTTTTTGTTGCTCCTTTTAGAGTCAATGAATTGATGAAACAGAAACAACATCATGAAAGTTGTATCCGTTCTCTGAACGCAACAATTGACTCAAATGTAAGTATACCAATCACCTTATTACAACTTTTGAAACCTTACTGATAAAGTATTGTAGAACCCTGAGGTTGTGTCAGTTGCTTACGTACAAAATGTCATGTGGAATATTCGGTTTTATTGAATAATCCACATCAACACTATATTTCTATTTCAATCCAACCCTTAAATCCTACATTTTTAAAGTCAAATAGGTAAGTGAGTTAAGGTTATGTTTACTGAGCTCTTATCGTTCCAAAAATCATTACAATATAATATTCTAAGCGTAATTAATTCTGAATCTAATTGAAAATATACTAATAAAGATATTTTGTTAAAGCTTGTATGTTTCCATGGGGTAGTTTTTCCCCTCTGATGAACTGATAAGACATTTTTCCTAAAGCTCATTCGTTGTTGTGTACTTTTCACAGTTGTAAATGTTTTATTGTAAATATTTTTAAAATATATATATTTTTTCCGAGGTTTGAAATAAATATATAGTTTGTTATTTAGTTATTATGCCTCATGGGCTTTAACTACGAGGTCATATCGCCTACTACCAGAGCGCTCTTTCCTCACTCTGGTGGACATGAGCCTGACTCTACTGTGGGAGTCCATAATTTTGCGTACCCTAAATTTTTATTCACCTAGGGCAGGGGTCTTTAACGAGTACCTGACATCGTACAGGCTCGGGACCATCGCTTAACGTCCCATCCGAAGCACGATCTTAAGCTCAGAAGGCAAGCACGCATACCACTGAGCTACCGGCTCTCTCTGAAAATATATATATTTTTTCTTCAAATTTAAAAGTAAGTCTTATGGCATAGAAACGTTAAAATGGAAATTTTTATGAGAATAAAACTATAGGAAAATGTAAGCACATGTTGATTACGCATTTCTTTATATTCAGTAAAAATGTGTACTTTTCGTATTTTTAGATAGGGTAATGAGATGCCCCTCCACCCGGGGCACCTCAATTGACATAGTTAATATTAGTTGTCAAATGTATTTATTTTTCTAAATACCAAACGAAAAATAAAATGAAAACCGTTGTCCTTTGTCTAACCCAAATTTGACATTAGCAAAAGTTTTAGAAATTGAAAAGTAACGACGCGCTTTATTTTTGATATAGACTGGGTATAGTAGGAAGAATAAGCGAAACGTGAGGTAGAGGAAGAAAGTTCACGCCCAGTAACAGTTAAACCTAATTGATTACTTGTTATTTTATTCTCTTATTGGTGTATATTTTCTGGGAATGTTTCCTAAAGCTCGGGAAGAACAAAAAAAAAGCATCCTGGAAAACCACGAAAAAAAAAATGGTATTTTCAACAATTTCAGGATTTCCAGATGTTAGATTAGTTAGTTACTGTGACTCATGCTCAGGCTTTAACTACGAGGTTATATCGCCTACTACCAGAGCACTCTTCTGTCTCTCTAGTCGACATGAGCCCGACTCTACTTTGGAAGTCCTAAATTTTGTCTATCCGTGTTTAGTTACCCTGGGTAGTAGTCTTCAACGAATACCTGACATCGAACAGGCTCATGACCATCGCAAAGGTTTTTCAGTAAGATATTTATTGGATACATTTCATTTGAGCCTTATATTATTTTATTAATTTCAATTTTCATGTTTTTTTTCCCCCCATATCTTCAGAGGAAAGTAGTAGAAGAAATGAAAAAAACAGAAGACTTGAACAGAGTTGATTACACTTCTCTGGAGCAGAAGTTGATCAAAATGAAAGAAGTGATGAGCAATGAAGAAAGTGTCATCGTGAAACTGAGGTGAGTCAAATGAACCAAATAGGAGGGGGCCGGCAGGTCGGTAAATCACCGGCAATGTACTTCCCCACAACGAATCAACAATTAACTTTTTGCTCCCCCTCCAAAACCAGACAATTTTGTGCTAATATTCAATAGTTGACTTACATAGGGGCTCCTAAATCATCATACTAAACTTTCTGTCGATAAATACATCAAATCGGCAGTTATTAGGGGTTTTGAATTGAGGCCTTCCTGAACACCCCTTACCTTCGGCTGATATCGCTGAAATTTGACAGATTATGTCCTCATTGGGTTCTGACTTGAAATATGAAATTGCCTGTCGATACATTCATTATAACGGCAGCTATTTGGGTTATCCGAGTTGAGACCCCCTCTGATTCCCCCCTTCCCTTCAGCTGAAATTTGACAGATTAAGTCCTCATTGGGTTTTGACTTGAAATATGAAATTGCATGTCGATACATTCATTATAACGGCAGTAATTGGGGTTATCCGAGTTGAGACCCCCTCTGATTCCCCCCTTCCCTTCAGCTGAAATTTGACAGATTATGTCCTCATTGGGTTCTGACTTGAAATATGAAATTTCGTGTCGATACATTCATTATAACGGCAGCTATTTGGGTTATCTGAGTTGAGACCTTCTCTGATTCCCCCCTTCCCTTCAGCTGAAATTTGACAGATTAAGTCCTCATTGGGTTCTGACTTGAAATATGAAATTGCCTGTCGATACATTCATTATAACGGCAGCTATTTAGGTTATCCGAGTTGAGACCCCCTCTGATTCCCCCCTTCCCTTCAGCTGAAATTTGACAGATTAAGTCCTCATTGGGTTCTGACTTGAAATATGAAATTGCCTGTCGATACATTCATTATAACGGCAGCTATTTGGGTTATCCGAGTTGAGACCCCCTCTGATTCCCCCCTTCCCTTCAGCTGAAATTTGACAGATTAAGTCCTCATTGGGTTGTGACTTGAAATATGAAATTGCATGTCGATACATTTATTATAACGGCAGTGAATGGGGTTATCCGAGTTGAGACCCCTCTGATTCCCCCCTTCCCTTCAGCTGAAATTTGACAGATTATGTCCTCATTGGGTTCTGACTTGAAATATGAAATTGCGTGTCGATACATTCATTATAACGGCAGTAATTGGGGTTATCCGAGTTGAGACCCCCTCTGATTCCCCCCTTCCCTTCAGCTGAAATTTGACAGATTATGTCCTCTGTGATAATAAACTTGTTTGCTACCACATTTCCTGTAGAAATTTGATCTCTTTTGTTTATTTAAATTTTGATTTCTACAGTAGTTTGCCGAAAATTGCCCTAAAAAAATATAATCAATAATTTAAGACGTGCAATTTTTAAGAAAGTACACGTATACAACGAAAAAAATTCAATTAAACAAACTTTACACTTGGATTCACAAAGAGATACCAATTTTTAAATAATTTTAAATAATATTAATTTCTAATCCAAAGGTTTTTTAAATGATACTACTGGGACAACAGGGAAGATGAATAGGATAGAATTTGAAGAGGACAAATATTTGGGTTATTATCTATATTTACATATTTAAATTTTAAAAAAACTTAACATTTGAACAAACAAACAAAAATTTACAATGGCACAAAAACATTAAATTAATACTTAAAAAACTATTTCTTTTTTTATTTGGGCATATTGAAAAATATATATTATTAATTGTACCTTCTCGACGCCTCTACCACAAAAACCAGACCCCGTCAACTCTTCACTTTAATTCCACCCCAGTCAACTTTCATCTAATTGTTCAACTTCATTTTTATTTAAAAAAACATATCAAAACACATGCACCGTTTAAGAGCTAGCTCACGACTCCATTACATTTAACACTATTTCACAGCTGTTTTTTATATGTTTTCTTGTTTTGTTTCTCAAACACCTTGATATATATATAATATATATATGATATTAGATTATAATAAAAAAATTTACTTTTTATTCATAAAATATTCATTAAAAAAATGTTCCGTAGTGTACATCACATTTGCCTTTTCCTTCTTTTTAAAAAAAAATGTTTGTTCACAAAATTTTTTTTTTTTTTTTTTTTTTTTTATAAGTTCTTTCAGATTTAATGTCTTCCTATACACAGGTTGATTAGCTTCTTCCTCGAATCCACATAGGCTTCCTCCTTCAATACACAGATGGATTAACGTCTTCCTCCAATACACAGGTAGATTCCTCCTCAAACGCACATGTTGGCTGGCTCCTTGGTGTCTTCAACTCATTGCTCAACGATGTATCGAAGTCTCTCCCTCACTTACACTCACTGATTTATTTTTATTTTTTATATGCCCAATTCGACGCTCTTTTTATACATATATGCCCATTTTTTATATTTTTATAACTATTTACAATTATTAAACTTATATATATACGTACCTAATTTCTAATAAACAAAAACAAATATTAATCTAAAAATTTACAATTAATCCTTAACCTAAAGAAAATGTTAACTTAAATTTATAAAAATTGGAACTAATTGAACATCAAAAAAAATAACATACTAAATTTTTACATATTTACAGGATCAGTCATAGTCATTAAATCAAGTTTGGAAATAATCAAGTTGCATATAGATTTAAGAAATTGCCAATTATTTTACTTTCCGCCTTTACCATCAATATACAATTGTATGTATTCAAAATAATTATATAAAAAGATTTTATATAAAAAAAATTTACTTGAAATAAAAATTAAATAAATCTTTCGGTTTTACTTCATCACACTTCCAAAATATATCATAGCAATGAAAATTAGGCCTCACGCCGGGTAATAAGGAATACAAATTTAATTTATTTAATATATATATAGTACTTGTCTTTTGAGGTATTAAATTCTTTGAGACGTCCTTCATACTTCCTAACTAAAAAAAAATGTATCTCACATATATTTCAATTCAATTTACTTCCCTAACTAATTACACCCTAAGAATACTTTCGTCGATGTAGCAAAATTACGATTCCTCCTATCTCAGGTAGGCAACCAACACTACAATATAAATCTCCATTATATCGCTAGTTCTTTCTAGTCGACATACAAAAATCCTCTTCCACGCAGAAAAAAAATATATATCTCCAATATATCGCTAGTTCTTTCTAGTCGACACACAAAAAAATCATCTCCCACAGATCAAAAAAATATATATCTCTAATTAATCACTAGCTCTTACTAGAATTAAAAATAATATCTCCCAAAACAAATCTATATAATCCCGACGTCTAAAAGAATGTCATCAGCAATTTAATTCAAAACTTCTCTAATTAATATTACCCTTCGTTTGTTCCTATTCCTAAAGTTATATAATTTGCTCCTACAACTCTTCCCATTCTCATCTACTCTCTCTATTAAACGAATTTACGTAGAAAAAACATGTTACTCAAATAATAAATGAACTTGCCTAAATAATAGAATTTATAATAACAAAAATTTACTAACCTATGCATACATACAATTTATATAATATATTATCCTTTCAAGGCTTCTATACATTTTCGTTCGTCTTTCTAATTTATAATATTATTATGATTTAGTCACGTCCGGTATCCTAGCTGAACAGTTCCGAAACAGAAAATCTCACCCCTTGACTCGGCCTCAGGAAGTTCGTCATGTCTCCAAAGAGATCTAGGCATCTCTCAGCCTGCTGATTTTATCTTTCTAACATTTGTAATAAAAAATATAATAAAAAAAAATCTATCTTCTTCCATATTATGTTCGTTCAAAATCAATCAGTTGTATATATATATATGTTTTAATTTTCAATAAAATCGTTATTAACAAGTAAGTCTCAAATAAATAATTTGTATATATTAAATTTGGATGACTAATCCTTAAATATAATTCTCAGATAATTTTATACTGATCCTAACATATAATCTAATCCTAAAAAAAATATAAATCCTAATTAATTTAAATGCAGAACTATACCAAAATTCATCCATACTCTTCATACACCAAAATTCTCTCATCCAAAAAATAAATTTATCATCCATACTATTATATTAGTCCAATGTCACTTCGTCATATTTTAAATTGATCCTAATTCTGTCATGTTAGTCTGTCAGTCACTTCCTCAAACTCATCCGAGTTGCAAAAAAAAATAGGTTCACTATAAAAAGTGGCTAATGCAATTATATTGCAAAGCCCAAATTTAATTTTATCTTTTTCCGGATGCCCCGGCGAATTATGTCTTTAAAGATCCCCTCCCCCTTTTCTAAATATTCATTCAGTGTTAATTTTCTCCTTAATACCTGTTTAAATTCTCTTACTCCTTTTTTAAAATTGTTCTTATGTATTTTATTAACCTCCTTTCTATTTCCAGTTTGTCTGTAAGTTTTAACTATATTTTCTTTAAAATTAAAATTTGTCTTTTGTTTGTTGTCCTCAGTCTGTTCGTTTGTTTTGTCTAATAACATCCAAATGTTCCTTTCACTCTGTCCATCCACATCAACATTCATCCTATTTTCTTGAATTTCACTTAATACTAATTTTTCTACATTTTGACTCTCTTCCTCCACCTCTTTCTCTAAAATTTGGGTCTGTTCCTCCCCACTGTTATTCTCTGTTCCTTCTACCTCATCAACTTGTGACTGACTGTCAATAATAAGAACCTCTTTTTCTACTTCAGAATTCCCTTCATCCAACTTGTTAATTTTTTGAATAAAGTGCTTTTCTAAGTTTTCTCCTGCTTTATTTATCCTACTTTCAACTCTTTCATTTTCTATTTGAATTTTCTCTAATTGGTCCTTCAAATTGTCCACCTTTTCATTTAATTTAACTTCTAAATTTTTAATGTCGCCTCTTAAATTTCCCATTTCTCCCTTTAATTCTTTTCCCTGTTCTTCTATTTTTTGATTGATATTTCCAATATCCCCCCTTAAATTTCCCATTTCCCCAGTTAACTTTGTTACAAAATTTCCTAATTTATTACTTTGCTCTTCCATTTTTTGATTCATATCCCCTCTTAAATTTTTCTCTAGATTTACTAATTTATTACTTTGCTCTTCCATTTTTTGATTCATATCCCCTCTTAAATTTCTACCCTGTTCTTCTATTTTTTTATTGATATTTCCAATATCCCCCCTTAATTCTATTCCTTGCTCTTTCATTTTTTGATTCATATCCCCCCTTAAATTTCTACCCTGTTCTTCTATTTTTTTATTGATATTTCCAATATCCCCCCTTAATTCTATTCCTTGCTCTTTCATTTTTTGATTCATATCCCCCCTTAAATCTCTACCCTGTTCTTCTATTTTTTGATTGATATTTCCAATATCCCCAGATAACTTTGTCAACACAACACGGAGCCATTCCATATCAGGAGGAGCAGCAATGCCCTCTTTTTCTTTATCTTTATTTACCCCCTCCCCTTGCGACTCCTCACCTGTACCCTGCATGGACTCCATTGCGGCTGGAGTCTCCCTTTCTCTATCTTCCGATAACTCCATATCGGATCTTTCCTCCGAACTTGACCCTTCCTCTCTACTTTCCTCCTCTAATCTCGCTTGTCCTCTGGTAATTGGCATTTTCTTACTTTACTAAATATATAATTACTAAACAAAAACAATGTTATATAAAATAGTAACCTTCTTTTGAAGTTGGCAAAAAAAATATTATTTCTCAAAATTAAATGTAACCCTTATTTGTCTCTATTCTATCCTTTTCATCTTTTTCAACCTATTTCCCTACTTTAATTAATATAAAAAAATTCTCCCATCAAGGTTTTGCCAAAATATGATGGGGCTTTGTGGCGAAAATCGTCCACACAAGGGATATGCCAAAAATGTGATAATAAACTTGTTTGCTACCACATTTCCTGTAGAAATTTGATCTCTTTTGTTTATTTAAATTTTGATTTCTACAGTAGTTTGCCGAAAATTGCCCTAAAAAAATATAATCAATAATTTAAGACGTGCAATTTTTAAGAAAGTACACGTATACAACGAAAAAAATTCAATTAAACAAACTTTACACTTGGATTCACAAAGAGATACCAATTTTTAAATAATTTTAAATAATATTAATTTCTAATCCAAAGGTTTTTTAAATGATACTACTGGGACAACAGGGAAGATGAATAGGATAGAATTTGAAGAGGACAAATATTTGGGTTATTATCTATATTTACATATTTAAATTTTAAAAAAACTTAACATTTGAACAAACAAACAAAAATTTACAATGGCACAAAAACATTAAATTAATACTTAAAAAACTATTTCTTTTTTTATTTGGGCATATTGAAAAATATATATTATTAATTGTACCTTCTCGACGCCTCTACCACAAAAACCAGACCCCGTCAACTCTTCACTTTAATTCCACCCCAGTCAACTTTCATCTAATTGTTCAACTTCATTTTTATTTAAAAAAACATATCAAAACACATGCACCGTTTAAGAGCTAGCTCACGACTCCATTACATTTAACACTATTTCACAGCTGTTTTTTATATGTTTTCTTGTTTTGTTTCTCAAACACCTTGATATATATATAATATATATATGATATTAGATTATAATAAAAAAATTTACTTTTTATTCATAAAATATTCATTAAAAAAATGTTCCGTAGTGTACATCACACCTCATTGGCTTTTAACTTCAAATATGAAATTTTCATGTCGGCAGTTATTAGGGTTTTTGAGTTGAGCTCCCCTCGGATTATGATATAAAATTTCGTGTCGGTGCATTTATTCAATCGGGAGTTATCAAGTTCATAGACACAGAGACAGAGAGCATTTTTTTTTTTTTTAATATTTGGAATTTAGAGGTTGGAAAACATGAATTTCCATTGAAAATTCTATTTCGAGTTGTATAACTTCCCCTGTATATAGTTCGGGAAGTAGAAACAATAAAGCATATAAAGACCGCAACCAGTCACAAAAAGTAACGGAGCAGTAACAGTTAAATGTCCGGTTGTAACTTCTCCTCAGTAATTGCTTTCTAGTTTGTTTATAGAGGCTCTACTAGAAATATCTTGTCTTCTAGTATCAGCGCAAGTAAAGAAAACATTTTTTTCCGGGGGAGTGGAAATAGAGAAATTTGAATTTATCTAATATCCTAAAACTATTTGGCTGGAGATTCAGCCTCGGATATGATTGGGTCTTACCCGAACTCTACCCACCACCGACTAGTTTCTGAAAAACTAAATTATAAAAAATAATTAAAAAAAAAGGTGTTTAAAGGGATCCCCCCTTTAGAATTGAGTCAGTGACCATTACATTTACAATATTATCATTAACGTTTTCAAAATTATAGATTGATCAGCTGAACAATAATGACATATATGAAGGAACCTTTGCAACAGACTATCATAGTAACTAAATAAAATGAACAATACATTAATTTTGCTAAATCGGTACAAAGCTATAAGTGATAATAAGGTCTAAAATATATAAATCGAATTAATATGTTTTTATAAAGGGATATACATTAAAGTAAATATTAAGACAAAAAAAATTAAGGGTACTATTACCGAGAAAAAACAACAACAATGAATGGTCTGAGTTTCAATGCACTGAACAGAAAATATTGGAGACCTCATTCTTATTATGAGCCAGAAATGGAAGTTGGATCTGTGTATGTTGACACAGGAGGAAGAGGCCGGAAGTGGCTTCGGGGGGATGAAAGTAGAGAAATTTGCAACTTTCTGACATAATAAAAATATTTGGAGTTTCAGCTTCTGGTATGGTCGGGTCTTACCCCCTAACGACATTGTTTCTGAAAACTAATATTTTTTTTTAGGATAAAACAAACCCAGATTACTCCGGATAATGGAGGATTCACTGTAGATTTGTAATTGTATATGTGTACCGAGAAGGCCATAACTAAGATACCTGTTGGCCTTCAGCCAAATCGGCCACATAGGAGAAGTAGTTTGGAGCTGTAGATTGTCCATTTGTCCATGATTTACAATTTTTTTTTTTGTTTAACCTTGTTTGTTTTTGTTGTTTAGGGCAGAGGTTCAAGAAGAGCGAGACAAACTGAAGGTGAAGGAGAAGATGCTGCAGGACCAGATAGACACCATCAAATGTCTAAAGACGGTGTCGGAAAAGAACAGGAAGTCGTTGGAGGAGGAACGGGCCATCAGAGAGAAGATAAGACAGGATTCATCGGTACTGTTGACAAATTTGTACATTTTTAGACCATAAGCTAATTGACCTGCTTTGGAAGTTAGAACATCCTAGGGTGAACATCCACACCCATACAACTTGATCTTGAGGCCCCATCTTGGAAAAACTATGTCGATAACTCATCGGATGATTTGTCATAATTTTTTCGAAAACCTTGCGTCGGACGTATGTAATGTACTGGACTCAAACGAAAGTCCATAGAATTCTAAACAAATGGTTTCTTTTTCCCATTTTTCGTGCGATCAAAGGTTCAGTAGAGTTTTGACAACTTGGGGACCTAGAGATGTAGATCCTTTTCTTCTTCCACTAGTTACAGGACTGAAATGCAAACGTTATTTGAGTTTTTCGGGAGTTATTCTTCCCGAAATGGGCTGGAGCGTCCAGCAGCAAAATTTTGAAGAGATTTCTTCATGGATTTCTTCAATTTTTGCAGAGAAGTATTTTTCAAGTATCAAGTATTCTTCAGATAATAATATATTTGGCATCTATATTATTCTCCCATTTATTTTTTGAGTTCATAACATACTCAAACCACAGACGTTTTGAGAAGTACTCTCATCATCAGTATCACATTATTTTGTAGTTTCTGTATTTATTTATATATTTTCTTTTTATATGTTGGTCCTTTTTATTATTGACGGTGACTTGTTTGATGAGTCTAGACATCATTGTTGATAATGATGGTTGGAGTACTTCCCGAAAAGTTTGTGACTTAAGTAAGTTTTGAACTGAAATAATAAATTGGATAATAATATAGCTGCCAAATATATTTATATACACATTCCATATCTTCTAACATGGCACAATAATTGCGTTCCTTTAGTAAAAAGGCGGATTTGCATGGTAATATTGAGATAAAATTGTTTCTGATGAGATGATTCCGAGTAAACCGCAATACTATCATAAATTGGGAAGAATGATCAGGCTTGTGGTGGATAAAAAATAACTTGTAGAATTTCTGCCAACCTTTCAGCACTGAGTGTGCCTTCTTCAGGGCCTGTATTGACATATATACATTATAAGTGAGTTTACTATACACTAGATTTGAGTAAATATATGACAATAAAACTAAATGTGACTAAACAATCAAAATAACTATGTAATTATTTACAAAATCATCAACGAATACAATTTTAACACTATTGAAAAAAAAAAAAAGTCTATTCTAAACAAGCCTACATCATCAATGAATAGATTTTTTTTATTAGTGTGAAAATTGGATTTGTTGATGATGTAGAAAAAAAAATTGGGATCTTTTCGGTTATGTGTCAGGGATTCTGAAAATTTTTCCATGTATTAACTATATGTTTCTCTTATATCAGGAGAATCTGGACTGTTTCAGTAAAAGGACCGACGGGAAGGTCAAAATTTTATTTCTTCGGATACATCAAGTGGATTTACAAAGAAAGAAATAAAACTTGTTTATTTATGATATTGTCTAATTTCACCAACTATATTTACATGGGAGTACTTTCGGTATTTCTACCATCCTCAGCCAAAAGCATAAGAGATAAGATCCTCCTGCTTTTGGCTAAGGATGGTAAATTACCGAAAGTACTCCCATGTAAATATAGTTGGTGAAATTAGACAATATCATAAATAAACAAGTTTTATTTCTTTCAAGTTCATTTGAATTATTTCACAATAATTCTGCAATAATGTCAGTTTTCATTGATTTACAAAGAGTAAGTGGTTTCGGTAGAAAATTTTTCAGAATCCCTGACACATAACCGGAAATATCCAAAAGTTGTTTAGGAAATTTACTTTATGTGTGACATATTTTGTTTTGTTTAAAGGTTATTAGATTTGTAATAATACACATTGGTTACATTGCCATTATCTCTCTCTTATCACATTTGCTTGTTGTATTTATTTTTTATACAGTTATATATATCTGTTTGTAAAATAAAAAAAATATATTTTATTTTAAAACTTCTGTTCGCTCAAGATGTTCCTTTTGTTTAGATATTATATTATTTGTTTTAGTTTAATTATTTTTAAATTTTCACTCATGATATACCTACCTTTTTATTTAGTTATAATTGTTTATTTTCTTGTTTGGTCACATTTAGTTTTAGTGTCATATCTTTATTACTTATAAACAACTCACTAATATTGTATCTATGTCAATACAGGCCCTGAAGAAGGCACACTCATGTACATAGTTCGTTAGTTATGAGCTAAGGGCCTCGGCCAGGTTTCGAACCCACGATATTGAGTTCAGTAGTGCTCTGAGACCTGAAGATAAAGTTAGAAGATATTTAAATAATAATTAGAAGAAAATAGAGAAAAATGTTCGTGAGATTAATGTGTCCATCAATAATAATAATATTTATATGAAATGGCAAAGAATATGGCGCTATATGAGATTTTTCTTCATAAACGAAAAAAAAAATCAATTTAAAAATAATGCAGTTTATTTTTTACTTTTAGTAATCAACTGGCGATTTGTTTAATTTATTTTCATTTTTAGCAATTGAAGTACTTAAATGAAACTTTAAAAGAGAAACTAGCCAAACTTGAAATCCGACTGAGGGAAGAAGAGGAGTACAGAGTGAGTCAGAAGAAGAACTCGACTGTCCTGGATCAGTTGGAGCAGCAGGCAAGTGAAACAGGGGTTTTACTATCTCTTTGGTGGTCCGCCCACGTTTATCGTCTTTGTTGGAACAGTTAGGAAGGGGGAAATAAGTTTAAATTTCCAAAAAGTGTAGGCCCCCTCCGTCTCCTTTTTCTTTCAGTACTGATGATATTGCCATGTGATGTTCTGGACGATTGGAAGTTACAATCCTGGCTGTAAAATTAAACATATATTTGAATATTTTATGTTTTTGAATATGAAACTTTATTTTTTTTTTATTATGGTTATTTTAATATTTTTGAACAACGGGGAAAAAAAACCGTTCTCGAATAATCGGGGAATATTTGTCATTTTTAATTTTAGGGGCTCCTTTGAGCTTTTAAAATTTAATCACCTGTTTTTAAAGTGTTTTACAACTCACGCAATATTTTAGATTGCAGACATTTTTCGAACCTATATTGAGACCTAATTGCTATGGGTGTATTTATTTTGGGTTTCGTCCCTCTGCCCTTTCTTGGGCTTCGGTGTTGTGGTTAGGATGCCCTGGACTGACAGTTCCGTGACCTGATGTCTTCTGTCCCCAGGTCTACCTGAGGAAGCAGGAATGGGATCGACAGCTCTCCCTCATGTGTCACGAAAAGGACCAAGCCATACAGACCGCCAGGTGAGCTTCTACATTGAATCCCACAGGCTGTTCAACGTACAAGATCAGAAAAAATGACCACTTTTCCATAACTTTTGAACGAGGAGTTGTATCCAGAGGGACAACGTGTGAGCTTCATCAAACCAAGGGGCAATATGGGAAGTGGCATGTTCACTCACTCTCCGCCAGGGGCAATATGGGAAGTGGCATGTTCACTCCACTCACCGCCAGGGGCGCTCCACTCTCACTAACTTCCAATTATTTCTGACCACTCAAGTAGGGGGAGTACACTCAGAGCAGGAAATATTATTATATTTATCATTTCAAAAATCTTCCAACATGATCGGTTTTTTTCAAATTTAGTCATTATTTTATTTTTTTAAATTAGCTCAGCTTCAGCCGAATCGCCACACAGTCTAAATGCGACTCGAACAGGTTATAGTAAGTAAACGTTCAGTAGGTCAGAGATGCTCAAAACATGTACTAAATTCTTTAACACTTGTTTTATTCAATTTAGCTTTAACTATTGTTATCTAATCTTCCAAGTTTAAATTTTCATTTTTATATACACTTATAAATTTGGTACTTCTTGATTTAACATTAATTACGCTTACCTTAATTTTTCTGATTTATTTTTACCAAAAAAATGATGTAGTTCGTTTTATTTAGAATGATTTGTTAATTTATTTTCTATCATCTTGTTCCGTTTTAAAAATGTATTATTCACAATAGATAATTATTTTGTTAATAACTTTATTTGAGAAAAATTGTGTCAGTTCGGCGGCATACTGAATTGTTTCAGTGGCTACAGTGCATCTGGTAAATCATATGTACATATTTATAATAATCTTATGAATATATAAAAATAATAAATTCCCAAGGATGATGTCTGAGTTTAAAACATGTCTAATAGACTTATTAAATTCGGGCATGTACTTTTATCGTCTGTATACATACTTTTATATTATATAACATTAGATTAGTAACAATAATTTTTCATATTTGTAAATATGGACCTCATTAATTTGTTGTTTTTTGTATTTACTGTACATATATATTTTTTTCAACTTAAAAAATTATCCCAGTAATTTTTTTCTCGGATGATTCGCTCCCGGATAATTTGTTGTATCATGTTTATTTATTACTCAACTGACCTGTACTTAGCTAAGGGCAAAGGGTGTAAGGCATGTATTGATAACGATTGTATTAGATTTGCCACAGAGAAGCTGGTCCAGGCGGTGCATGACTATGAAGAAAAACTGACGGGCCAGAAAAAACTGCAGCGACTTCTAAATGCAGCGCTGAAGGACAAGGAATACCAACTGGAGGTGGCCAACCGGCAGGTACTGCAGACTGGTCTAGGTGAAGTACTATAGAGAGCAGCGCAGGCTCTGTTATAGGCGTACAACTAGAACATGGTAAAGGGAAGTAGGCGGGGCCACGAAAGGATTTCTTATTAAACAAAACAATCATTCTGACAGTAATAAGACAAACCATTAATCTTATATACATAGATGTATATAAGAAACATACATACAATATTCTGTACCTCACGATCAATTAATTAAGTGTTCGTGATTTGTGAACATTTCACCAGATCCACGAGCCATCATTTTATTTTTTAATTTGATTCCACTCTAAGTAAGACTGAGGATACACTTATATGGAAACCACAAAATGGTTTTCCAAAAAACGAATTAATAACATAAATTACACCATACAAACAAATTTGTGAGTTGAAGAAAAAAAAGTAATTTCCAGTTGCTAATATTTTGTTTATCCCACCTAAGAATCAACGATGACCTGGATTAGTGACACACTACGATATATATATAATTTATATTATTACATTTTTTTTGTCTAATATATTTTTTTAAAGGAAATAATAGTCTTATTTTGAGTGGAATCTGAAATTTAAAAAATAAAACTGGTGGCTTGTGTCCTGCTAAAATGTACTGATAACAAACATTTGGTCGATCTTGTGTAGTATATAAGATCGCGGGTTCGCAACCCGACCGAGGCTCTTATTTTATTTTATCTGGGAGGTAAAAAAACACTGAAGCACACCGTCCTTCGGATGGGACTTTAAGCGATGGTCCCGAGCCTGTACGATGTCAGGTACTCGTTGAAAACCCCTGCCCTAGGTGAATAAAAATTTAGGACTCCCAAAATAGAGTCGGGCTCATGTCCACCAGAGTGACGAAAGAGCGCTCTGGTAGTAGGCATTATGACCTTGTATTTAAACTAACTAGCAATGCTCCAAGGAGGAATAACTACGATATGGGTCAACAACAGCGCTGCATGATTGCCATATTCTAGTTGTAGATCTATATTCGGGCCAAAGTATCTTCTGTTGCACCCACCTCTCTAGTAGGCATGTTGGTCCTCCCTGGTAAACAGGATAAGAAAACTACTAGAAGTTAGTAAACCAACACCATATAAAGTCCAACAAGGATTGTTGACTCTGCTCGAGTCGATTTGCGTTTCTCTCTTTAAAGTAACTTGCCATTCTGTTTGTTCTTTATTCATTAGGTCTTGGCTTATGGCACCAGCGGGCCGCAGAGTATCCTACTTTTTTAGGTTCGTGTCGCATGTAACTTAAATCTTGTATCCACTAAATATATGAAATATGTCCGTCAAAATAGTTAGGAATTCGGTGAGCGAAGTTGGCTCTCATGAGTTTTAACTAATTTTTCTTGTGTTTGTGCATTGTAAGGTGTCACAGTTGAATGAAGAAGTGTGGAAATCCGCTCGAACTTCGGAGCAAGTTCGTAACGAATTACAAGCCAAACTGCGACGAGCCTGTGAAGTTTGCACTGACGTTCTCGATAATCAAGTTGCCCAAGCAGTCTAACTGTCACTCGTAACGAATTGCAGGCCAGCATCCGAAGTTTGCATGAGACGTTCTCAATAGCCAAGAAGTCTAACCACCACTTCTAATGACTCGCAGGTCGAACTGCATAGAGCCTTCGACGTATGCACAGATGTTCTCGATAATCAAGTCGCCAAGAAGTCTGTCACTCGTAACGAATTGCAGGCCAAATTGCAACGAGCCTGTGAAGTTTAGACTGAAATTCTCGATAGTCAAATCGCCCAGGAAGTTCTGCTGCCATTCGGAACGAATTGCACTCGCAACTGCTACGAGCCTACGAAGTTTGCACTGACGTAATCGATAATCAAGTCCTCCAGGAAGTCTACCTGCCACTCGTTACAAATTGTAGACCAGCCTGCGAACTTTGCATGAGACGTTCTTGATATTAAAATTGCCCAATAAGTCTTGCTGCCACATCTGACGACCTGCAGGTCAAACTGTGTCGAGCATGTGAAGTTTGTACTGGACTTTCTCGATAGTCAAGTCGTCCAAAAAGTATAACTGCCACTCGGAACGAACTCCATGCCAGCCTGCTACGACCCCTCGATGTTTCGGGTGCCAGCCTGCTACGACCCCTCGATGTTTCGGGTGCCAGCCTGCTACGACCCCTCGATGTTTCGGGTGCCAGCCTGCTACGACCCCTCGATGTTTCGGGTGCCAGCCTGCTACGACCCCTCGATGTTTCGGGTGCCAGCCTGCTACGACCCCTCGATGTTTCGGGTGCCAGCCTGCTACGACCCCTCGATGTTTCGGGTGCCAGCCTGCTACGACCCCTCGATGTTTCGGGTGCCAGCCTGCTACGACCCCTCGATGTTTCGGGTGCCAGCCTGCTACGACCCCTCGATGTTTCGGGTGCCAGCCTGCTACGACCCCTCGATGTTTCGGGTGCCAGCCTGCTACGACCCCTCGATGTTTCGGTAGCCTGCCTGCCTAATGACGCTACTAATTACATTATTTATGTTATTTTACTTTTTCATTTTATCTGATTGTTTTATTCCAGAATGTCGGCTTTACATTTCTCAGTATTTTGTGACATTTTAATATATGCATTTGATGAGACTTTGAATTGTGATAAAACTATAAGATTGTTTATGTTTAATACATTTGAAAAGGTTATAATTTATTTATTTTTCCAATTATAGTTTTTTGTTATTTTTGAGCAGTAATGAGTGAGGCGAGAGGTGCCTAGAAATGAGACGTTCACAGGGCCTCTAGTAAATTACCTTGCATAAACTAATTTATTTTGTTATATAATTCTACAACAATATCGAAAAAATATCTCAAACTGACCAAAATAAAAAATAATACATTGAAGTATACGGTCAATCATGGAAGAATTTCATAGTTGAAGAATGCACTAATAAATGTCTCATAATAAATGACAATAATGATTTGATGTCACTATGTTTATTAATTTCTAAATTTTACGACATCTGAATAATAAATTAAATACCCCCCCCCCCCCCCCCCTGTTTTTCTGACACCTAGTTAATTTTTTCTAATTTAACTCTCAGATAACAGAAATAGGACAATAAGAAGAAAAAGAAGACAATAAAAATTTTAAACGCCCTTCTGACCCGGCGCCGGGGGCGACAGAGTTCTGCCCGAGTTCTATCCCCGGCGACCGCGATGTAGAAGCAGCCCCACTCTACCAATCTCGAGCTCTCTCGTCGCCACCAGGCAGCCGCAACCCAAGGAGGACTGGGAGCGCCAGTCTGTCCAGTAAGGGACCAGAGGCTGTCGTCCCCAGACACCCATAGCAACCTGTAAATACTATTTGTATATTGTAAATAAGTAAAACCAATTTATTATGTCTACCTCTACCCGACGAAGTTGCGGCCCGGGTGATTTCTCGGAGCACCCGTTAAAAAAAAAAAAATATATATATATAGTTACAAATAAGAGCTATTTTATATTATATATAAAATATGTATAAATATTATTATTATTATTTTTTTTTTTTTTTCACCTTTATTACTTAATTTCCAACTATGAATTACTTCACAACTAGGAAATATGAACACAACAAAGAAAAACAGTAACACCACTTGAGTCTCTTGATGAGACGGCTGGTCAACACCACCGCCTCCTCAGGGGTCCTCCTCAGGCAGGAGGTCACGCGGTCAACGACGATTCAGTCGCCGAGGAGGTCTGCCCGGCAAGGACCGGACCGACATTGCTTCCACCAGTGTGTTTGGATGTGACGTGAATTTGTTGTGCAAATTTGTGTATAATTGTTGTCTAACTTCGTGTAAGAATGGTATGTTCAGGTCATGATGTAATGTTATGTTTGATACGTAGTAAGGGCATTGTGTGATTGTTCGGAGGATTTTATTTTGGATGGCTTGAATTCTTTTGGTGTGTGAGGGCTTAGCTGAACCCCAGAGCTGAACGCCATACGTCCAGATGGGTCTGATAACGGTCTTGTAAACACCCAGTTTGTGGTTGAGGCGAAGTTGAGATCGCTTGTCTAGTAGTCTTTTGAGTAGTCCAAATCGCCGTTTCATTTTCTGTCGAGTCTGTGAAACATGTTTATTCCATGTCAGTCGTCTGTCAAGATAGAGTCCTAAGTATCGTACGTCTTTGTCATGTTTCAGAGGGACATTATTCAGCCATACAGTTGGGCAGTCACCGCGCCTCAAGGCGAATGTAACATGAAGGGATTTGATCTCATTTATTTTTACCTTCCACAGATGCAACCAACCCTCTAGAAGGTGTAAGTGCTCCTGCAGAGATTTGGATGCGTCCCCAGCCGATTTATTAGTAGCTAAAATTGCTATGTCATCGGCATAGGTGGCTAACACCGTCTCAGGCGATGTTGGGATGCTGGATGTGCTTGCAACATAGAGAAGTGGACCCAGAATGCTCCCCTGTGGGACACCAGCTCTTATGGGTTGAACGTCAGAGTGGACACTGCCCTGTCTGACCTGGAAAAAACGATCATCCAGGTAGGAGCGGAGGAGACGATAATATCCGTCAGGGATCACATGTTTCAGCTTATACAGAAGCCCAACATGCCAGACACGGTCGAAAGCTTGACTCACATCCAAAAATGCTGCAGAGCAATAACACTTCCTTTCCAAAGCAGAGGAAATCTCATCAACTATTCTGTGACATTGTTGAAGTGTTGAGTGTTTCTGTCGGAATCCAAACTGATGATTTGGAATAAGGTCGTGTTCTTCGAAGAGAGGTAATAGGCGGCTAAGAAGAATTTTTTCAAAGAGTTTAGAAGGAGTGGGAAGAAGACTTATGGGGCGGTATGAAGAGAGCAAGTGTTTAGGTTTATCTGGTTTCGGGACTAAAGTAATGATAGAAAATTTCCAAAGAACTGGGAAGTAGGAAAGGCGAAGGATGCAATTGTAAATGTAAGTAAGAAAGATGACAGCTTTGCGCGGAAGATTTTTCAACACTCTGGCAGTAATGAGATCATAGCCAGGGCTCTTCTTGTTGGGAAGCAGAAGGATAGCCTGTTGCACCTCAGACGGAGTGATGGGTTTCGGGGGTAAACTCAGTTGTAGAGGTATATTGAGGAAGTCGTGTATGTGTTTATGAAGTGGATGATGAATGTCATGAGGTGTAAAAGTGTGTATGTGGACAGGCTGGGCGGAGGTGCTACTGCTCCATGCCGCCTCCTGAAGTGTTGTTGTGAAAGCGTTCACTGCATCATCCAGGTCAGGAGGTGCTTTCAGGGTGACTGACAGATTAAGTCTGTCTGTCACAATATCTCTGAATCTGTCCCAATCAATGAGCCCTGAAGTGAGGGAGGGTCGGGGTGTCTTCTGAATAGGTTGGGAGTCTAGGGTAAAAATTACTGGAGAATGGTCTGATGTCAAGTCGGGAATTATTTCTATTGATGTATAGGGAAAGAATTTCGAAGCTACAAAAAAGTCTAGGATATCGGGAAGTTTTCTTCTGTTAGTTGGCCAATATGTGGGTTCTCGGGGGGAATAGACTCTGTATCGTCTGTCCGTCAAAACGTAGTTAAGTGTCTGTCCGCGCGGGTTGTTGACCCTACATCCCCACTCCAGGTGCTTAGCATTGTAGTCTCCACCGGCTATGAAGTCATCACCCAGAGTGTCGAAGTAGTTGTTGAAGTGTTGCGGGGTAATGTTGTGGCGTGGAGGACAGTAAACTGAAGCAAGTGTGAAATTGTGAGAAGCTGATGAGATTTCGACCGCTGTCGATTGAAGGTGAGGCTCGCAGAAGGAAGGCAGAAAGTGATGCACCAAACCTCTCCTGACAAGCACCGCCGTTCCTGCATGGCCTGTCCCGTCTGGATGGTCCGTCCGGTAAGTCGTGTATCCGTCTATGTGAAATCGGGTCAAATCTGTGAAGTGAGTTTCAGTTATTAAAGCGACGTCAATTCGCCTCTCCCGAAGTACGTAAGTCAGTTCACCTGAATGTCTAACAAGACCATTAGCATTCCATAGGAGCACTATCAGGGACCTGCCTGTGAAAGGATTAGACATGTGTAAGGGTTAACTTTTGGATAAGCGTAGTGAGCAAGGAAAATAGAGGGGTGACCAAGTTTTGAATTTGAGAAATGAAGGATGAAAGAAGATCGTTGATACCTTGGAATGAGTTTGGCTCGGTCCCTGACTGTACTGGGTCAGCCCGGGGTTGCTGCATTCGCACCCTCTTGAGGGGAGGCGGGGGTGGGGAGGTGACGTGTGCATAGGACAAAATATTATTTAAAAAAAATTTTTTTGTACATGAAAAATATTGCTGAAAAAAATAAAATTCCTGGAGGAGCAGGTCTAGCAAATACTCTCTGTAAAATCTTATGTTTTAGGGTGGCACTTCTTATACGAAACGCTATCATTTTTTCTCTGTCAGAAACTTTTTCTTATTAAGTTCTTTCTTATTGTATTAAATTTATAAATGTGAGTTGTTTAGAATTAAAGGTTTTATTTTCTGTTTTATGTTATTGTATTAGTATTATTTCTTATTCTATATTCAAGCTTCATTATTATCATTGTTTCACAGAGATAATGTGAATATATCTGTATATATTTATCTTTTTCGTTTGTAAACTTATTTAAATAAGTGCAGTTATGAAATTGTAAATTATATATTGGGCTCAGTCTCATCAATAAAGATTATTATTATTAACAAATGTTTGACGTTCGTTTATCGGTTGTCCGTCCCTTCCTATCTATTATTGAAGCTACATATAACTGAAACGTTGTGCGAAGCAAAAGAAGGTATGCAGATCTAGCCATAAATCGATGGGCTAAAAATAATAAGAAGAACAAGGAATATTAAGGAAAATGCATAAAATAGTTTGAGATTAAGTTGGAGAGAATAAACTTCTTTGAAAATTCTGTATGGAGGGCGCCGGTAGCTCAGTGGTTTCAGTTCTTGCTTAATGAGCTCAAGATCGCGGTTTCAAAACCCGGCTGAGGCCCTTAGTTTATTTTATCTGGGAGGTAACAAAACTTAAGAAGGCCGTCCTTTGGCTGAGACGTTAAGCGATGGTCCCGAGCCTATGAATTCAAATTTAGGGTAGAAAAAATTTAAGACTCCCGTAGTAGAGTCGGGCTCATGTCCACTAGTGACGAAAGAGCGCTCTGTTAGTAGGCGATATGACCTTGTAATAAAAGCCCGGTCATGAGCCATAATAACTAACTTGTGTCAAGATCAAGTGGGCCACCCGAAAAAATATATTTTCTGATTTGGCTGAAACTTGGTTAGCAACTAGCTATAGTCGGTCTGACAACCTACCTGAAATATTTATTTTTCTACTCCTACATTTGGGGATGATTGTTTTAACAATAGCAACAAGTGACACAATTCTTTCCAATATTCTCCATGTAATGAATCATTTTTGAAATTTAGGCAGTGCTTCGAAAAGTGAATTCTATGCTTTTTCAGGTAAGTGCAATCATTATTATTCATAAAATTAAAGCATACATTCTCGAGTCAATCCTTAAAAAGGAGAAGCCTCAGCGGTTTTAGTGCAAAAATACATGAAATTTGTGTTCGCCAAACTGGAAAATTAGAAGTTTTAAAGTAGTTTAATGCAGTTTGAATGATTAATATTAAAGTGAATAATTTTTTAAGTCTTCCAAGAAATAAAAT
The DNA here is from genome assembly GCA_963662175.1 of Aradus depressus. Lineage (NCBI taxonomy): Eukaryota > Metazoa > Arthropoda > Insecta > Hemiptera > Aradidae > Aradus > Aradus depressus. Next base: position 49,636,999 of record OY759214.1, on the reverse strand, counting down.
TTCCTGAATAACATTGAAAATGAATTCATTCCTTTTGCTGTCGAAAACTGGAGGACACTTTCTTCTCGGTACGGTTCGCTCGCCGTAGTTCTGTAGGCAGTTGCCCAAGGCGGACGGCTTTGATTACACTTCATTTACAGACCCAAAGACCCTTCATCCAGAACTCAGTTCATCTCAAAAATATTTATCTATTCAAATAATAAAAATGAAGAAGCTAATCTTTTTTTTTTTTTTTAGAGTTTTGAATGAGCCTAACCTATAAGGCCAACCTCACATTAGGCAATTCCGAAGAGACGCGACTGATACTCAAGTATCTTGAGGGTATCTTAGAAGTCACTTCCTATGTTGAGTGGTGGGGAGACACAAACGACGCCACTCCCAGGAGACGTATATCCTACCAGACTCAGGCAATTGCCATGAAGGTAGCCAGTCCCTTCAGTTTCTTCCTGCGTCGCGTCCTTGGAATCCGACTTTTCCAGCTCTTTAGCACCAACAAATAATCTGCAGTTAACATTCCTTTCGATGTAAGGATGGCGCCATAATCTTCGGATTTTCCTTTTTCTATAATAATAAGCAACAGCGACATCTTCATCACTTGAAGAATCTTCACTTGACATGGTGAACAATTCAGCTTCTCGCCACGGCTAGATGCAGATTGAAGAGATCCTTAGTCGCTGCACAGTTTCTTCAGTGTGAGGAAAAAAGTTTCCTACAGATATCATACCCATAGGCAACTCAAATTGATGATACTTGAGTCTCTTCGGAATTGCCTAGTGTAAGGTTGGCCTAACAGAAACGCGAAAAATCCACACTCATTCCAATTTCAGAGAGAAGAGAGTCCTCCAATTTCGATTAGTAAAAAAAAAAAGCAATTATTTCTTTAAAAAGTTTAAAAATTACTAATATTACTGTTATTTATTATATACAAATTGTAATATGTTTGAAATGAGTCCTCAACGAAGGGTTTTTGGTATTGCATTCAAAAAAATAAATAATGAGATAGGTCTACAATTTTCCGGCTATATTCTATCACCTTTTTTGAATCGTGATTTTAAGTTAGTTATTGTGACAAATGGGCTGCCTTTTAACTACGAAATCTTATCGCCTACTACCAGAGCGCTCTGATGGACCCGACTCCAAAATGAGTTCTACACTTTGCCTGTCCAGGTTTAGTTAGCTAGGATAGGCATATTTAACGAGTTTATGGCATCGTACATGCTCGGGACCATCGCTTAACGTCCCATGCGAAGGGCGGCATGACAACTCTCAGATAAAAAAAAAACCTATGGGCCTCGGAGCTCTCAATACTGGCATCATTCTCGCTAATTTCAATTAATTAGGTAAACAACCTGATTCAAAACACCGATCAACTAGGTTAGTTAGAAGCTCTGCAATATTTTCGGAAAGAATTTTTAGTTTGATTATTGCAATGATTGATAGAAGCGACAGTGTGTTGAGGAAAGTCAAGAAGAAAGAAAACTCAGAATTTGGCCAGTTGTTCATAAACTTCCTTCCACAGGCTAATAGAATAAAATAAACAATTTAGGTAATTACTCGTTATGTACAATACAATAATAACAACAAAAATGCAAATAGAAAATACAAGTTAAAAAAAATAAATAAAATAAATTATTATAGAATCTTTAACTATTTGTCTAAAAACAATGTCTCTAAAGTGAGAAACATGTTGGATCTGTTGTGTGCTAAGTTGCGGAGGAGTCAACTTCTGTTTTTGTTGATTATGTTAGATTAACTGCCGTTTAGGGGCTGTGTTTCTCTTTTCTAGTTTACTCTGGTGTCGCCGTGTACTGTTAATAGTTCAACTAGTTAGGAAAATTCATCTAACTTGTAGCTCGCAGTTTTACAAAAAGTAAGAGGAAATGAAAAAAAAGTTCATCTGGAAGTTCCCAACAAACCAAAGTTTTTTTATGAAATTCAAAAAACCAATCCTACGTTTGTAAGGATGTTATAATTCTAACTATGGAAATACAAATATTTTCGATTTTGGATATATCCGATAAGAGTGGTATGTGTGCTTGCATAGCTCAAGATCGTGGGTTCCCCCCCCCCCCCCCCCCCTCCCCCCGAGGCCCTTAGAATTTTATTCTGGAATGGAAAACCCTAGAGCACGCCGTCCTTCGAATGGGACGCTAAGCGATGATCCCAAATCAGTGTAATGTCACGTACTCGTTAAAGACCCTGACCCAAGTTAACTAAACCTGGGAAGATAAAATTTAGGTCTCCCGTAGTAGAGTCGGGCTAATGTCCTACCAGAGCAACAAAAGAAGTCACTGGTATTAAGCGATATGACCTCGAAGTTGAAAGCCCGGGCATGAGTCACAATAACTAACTATCCTTACTTACTTACTTACTTACTTAATGCAGCTCTACAACCCGCTAACGAGTCTTGGCTTCCTCGAGCAGCAATCGCCAGGAGTCTCTGTTTTGTGCGGCTCCCATCCAGTTCTGTATCCCGATGTTCCTGGCGTCGTTGGTCACACAGTCCGACCACCGCAGTCTCGGTCTCCCTACTCTCCGCCTTCCGTGCAGGACTTCCGTCAGTAGCTTTCTTGGGATCATGTCTTCGCTCATCCTGATAATATGTCCGGCCCACCTTAACCTGCCCAGTTTTATCACTTTAGCCACATCTGGTTCTTTGTACAGGTCGTACACCTCCTGGTTGCTCCTACGCCTCCATTCTCCTCCAACATACACCGGACCGTAAATCTTCCTGAGCACCTTCCTTTCAAATATTTGGAGGTCTCGATCTTCTGCTTTAGTAGTTGTCCAGGTTTCTGAGCCGTATGTGAGAACTGGGCGGATAAGAGTTTTGTACAGGACGACCTTCGTACGCCGGGCTACCAGGTTACTAGATAGATGCTTTTGAAGCCCATAATAACATCTGTTAGCGCACATGATCCTCCTACTGGTTTCTGCTGATATTTGGTTGTCACTTACAACCTGTGAGCCGAGATAAATGAACCCTGACACCTGCTCAAAGAAGTAGGGTCCAAACGCCACCTTCTCTCCCTCCTGCCTAATTACTTGCTGAGACACCATATACTTGGTTTTACTCTGGTTAATCACTAGTCCCAGTCTTCTAGCAGCGGCTTCAAGGGCTAAAAAGGCTTCAGTAACTGCTTGGCGGAACCGACCGATTATGTCTATGTCATCAGCATAGGCGAGAAGCTGGACCATCCTATTAAATATCGTGCCCGTCGTCTGTATTCCCGAGTCTCTTATGGCTTTCTCAAGGGCCAGGTTAAACAGGAGGCATGCCAGGGCATCACCTTGCCTCAGAGACAAGAACTCTTCGGATGTATTGCCCTTGACTTTCACCACACACTGTACTCCTGACATTGTCAACCTGATCAGCCGCATGAGCTTACCTGGGATGTTAAGCTCCACTAGTGCTTTGTACAGTTGCTCTCGGCCTATACTATCGTATGCTGATTTAAAGTCTATGAAGAGGTGGTGAGTAGTAATCCTGTATTCTCTTCCTCTTTCTAGAATGGTCCTGAGGCTAAAGATCTGATCAGTGGTGGATCTTCCACGCCTGAACCCACACTGATAGTGGCCTATTTCCCGCTCAGAAAATGGTAGGAGCCTATGGAACAAAACATTTGAAAGGATTTTATAGGCACATGGAAGGAGAGATATACCAAGGTAGTTCGAGCCTATTAACAGATCACCTTTCTTATGAATAGGGCATATAACAGTTTTTCTCCAGGCCGCTGGCATGGTTTCCTCCGTCCATATCGTGATTATTAGATTATGGAGGAGTTTCCTAAGTTCGCCACCACCATGCTTAAACAGCTCCCCCGGTAGCCCGTCAATCCCTGCTGCTTTATGATTCTTTAATCTGTTAATTGCATCGATGACCTCATCCTCATCCGGTGGTTCTATTTCATCATCAGTTGCCATGTGCTGCACTATTTGCTCCTGCAAATAGTTCTCCTGTCCATTGAGGAGATTCTCAAAATATCTTCTCCATTCTGCTGTGCAGGCCTGTGTATCAGTGAGGAGAGCTCCCTGCTCATCCATGCACATGGAGGGGATTTGCTTGAAGGGCTTCCTGCTCTTATTTGCCGATTGGAAGAATTTCCTTGCGTTGTTGTCCAACCTGAACTTCTCCAATTCTATCAGCTCCTCATTTTTTGACGCCCTCTTCTTCTGACGGTGTAAGCGTTTCTCATCTCTCCTTTTTCTTCTATACTCCTCCACAGTCCTGCGTGTGCGTCTATTCAGCATGACCCGATATGCCACATTTTTAGCGTCGGTAGCGGCCTGACACTCCTCATTGAACCATGGAGATCTGACATCTTTCTCAGCTGGTCCAAGAGTCTCTTTAGCCGCTTCTTCGATAGTTGTACAGCAGTCGGCCCATTCTCCATCAATACCCGCCACTGGGGGTTCCCGAGATCGCAACCGTAGGTCCAGAGCTTCTGCATATTGCTCCTTAACTTGAGGGTCATTAAATTTCTTTAAGTTAAACTTCTTGCTCGCGGGTTCCCGTCGAACTGTGGAACACGATATTCTTGCTTGAATGTGAGCGATACTGAGGAAGTGGTCTGAGTCTACATTAGCCCCTCTGAATGTCCGGACATCGGTTATGCTGCTAATATGCCTGCTACTCGCGAGAATATGGTCAATCTGATTGACTGAACGACCATCAGGTGAGGTCCAGGTGCCCTTATGTATACGCTTGGGAGGGAATAGAGTGCTGGCAATGATGAGATTTCTGGATGCTGCAAAATTAATGAGCCGCTGTCCATTTCTGTTGCTGGTTTCATGCAGGCTATGTTTGCCGATGGTAGGAGTGTATATCTCCTCCCTTCCCACCTTGGCATTCATGTCCCCTACAATGATTTTCATGTCATACCTTGGGCACGAGTCAATTGTTGTTTCCAGCATCTCATAAAACTCATCTTTCTCGTCGTCTTCAGCATCTTCTGTTGGAGCATATGTACTAACTACGCTATAATTATAAAATTTTCCCCGAATTCGGATTAGGCAAATTCTCGGGCTAACTGCCTTGTAGCCAATGACCAAGTGACGGAAAGCTTTCCGGACAATGAATCCGGTACCATAGGAATGTAACCGTTCGCTGCAACTGTAGTAAACTGTGTGATGCTTCTTCTCTAGTATACCTTGACCAGTCCATCGGATCTCCTGGATGGCAGTTATGTCCAACTTATATTTTTCAATCTGATTCAAGAGCAAATTCAGTGCTCCGGGTCTATATAATGTTAGAATATTCCAGTATCCAAGATTAAACCTAAGACGTTTGCCGGGTTGTTTCCTGTGAAATCTATCAATATCCGAGGCTCTTGTGTGAGGTTTCGTGATAGTTTGCGTTCGGGCAGTGGGGCTATCAACCCTCTCTACGTACCCTAGTCCTGCGGTGGGGCTGCCACCTTGGAGTCTTCGGACTTGCTCCCCCGTTCGGGGCGACTACCTAGGGGCGGTGGCCCTAGGGTGTGTACTGTATATGCCTTGGTGGTTTGTGTGGGGGTGCATGTCATGTGTGCTGCGATGTGTTAGTGTGCTCGTGTTCCCCCAACCTGGAGGGCCAGTGGCTGATTGCGGTCCAAAGGGCCGGGCGATGGGGTCGCTACTTCCCTACGCCAATAACTAACTATCCAGTAACATATTATTTTACATTAAAAATATTCTTTGAATTTACTTTGAAAGATCTCAAAAAGCCTTGAAATTGTTTTTGTTTGACAAGTAATTTTTGTAAATAGGAAAAAGAATAGGAAATAATAAAATTTGTTCTATTTGTTTGTACAACTGTTTAAATAAAATATATATATACATTGATTGTGGGCATCCATAATAACTGTTAGCAGTGGATGATAGAATAGAGACACAAACCATGCATGTATCTTTGGTACTTCTGGTGACTTTATGTGCTGTGAATGCCGACCCGAGGTTCAGAAAGCGGACGAAGGAAGAGTTTGGGAAAGATGGGGCGGGTAAGTACTTCTATTATTCCTCCTATTCAGGTCTAGCACGATATAAATAAATAAAACAAACTTATTTTTTAAATATTGTCTATTCCACTAAAGATATAAATATATATAACTACCGGTTTCGGCCTTACATCATCAGGTCTAGTTGTGAACATAACTAGACCTGATGATGGTGTAAGACCGAAACCGGTAGTTATATATATTTATATCTTTAGTGGAATAGACAATATTTAAAAAATAAGTTTGTTTTATTTATTTATTACAAGTTTCCACAATATGTCCGCGTTCCACAACTTAGAAGTTGTTAATAGCACGATATCTTTTGACCAGGCCAGCCAATCTTTATTACGAAGTATAGAGCAAGTTATGTCATCGGTTAAAAAATCAATGCGGAGTTTTCAAAGAAATTTCCTGTTTTTCAAACTCTAGATTCCAGATATGAAAGAAAAAATCTTCGGCGAATCACAGGCAATGTACTTCCCCAGAACAAATTAATCAATTAACTTTTCGCTCCCCCTCCAAAACCATTCGACCGTTTGTGCTAATATTCAACAGATGACTTACTTAAGGGTTCCTATGACATGAAATTTTGTATTTAAGTTCAAAACACCCACTGGCATCGATTAATGGGAATTTGGGACTAAAGGAGAGGTGCTAGACTCAAAAACCCTAATAACTGCCGTTGTTATGAATTTATCTTAAAATGTAGTATGCGGATTCAGAAGTCAACTATTGATTTTTAGCATAATCGGTAGATTGGTTTAGGGGGGAGAGCAAAACTGAATTGATTATAATTTCGTGCTGGGGAAGTCCATTGCCATTGATTAACCTAATTTTTTTATTGTCTGTTGTAGCATTTGAGGAAGCCAGCGAAGTGACGGAGGAAGAAGAGGACGACGGAAGCACATGTAAGTAAAAGAGAAGCTGACGTACCAACCTTAACACATCCAGGGTTCCAATGCCAACATTGGCACTACTGTCAACTTATCATATATTCCTGCTGACTTCCCATATCTTGTTGGCCTACCTGGAAATAGCCATAGTATAAGCCAAAATAAGAAAACATATATAAATAGATGAGAGAGAATCTGTGGAGTTGGCATCAAGAAGACTGACTATGTGTGTAGTCTTCTTGATAACTTGACAATGGTTGCGTCGCAATTAGCCGGTCTAAGATACATTTATAAACAATAATTTCCACAAGCATAAGCACCCCAAGAAACACTTCGTTTCTGACCAATAGGCCCTTGAGCTTACTAACAATATTAAGACGTTTTTCTTTTATTTTATTTATACAGATAAACCGTCATCTGAAGAAGATACAGGTAAGCTCCATCAGATAAATTTAAACCATTATATTTAACATTAAGTTAGTGAGGAAAATAGTGTTTTATAAAAATAAATTTATTTCCGTTAAACTAATAGATGATAATAGGATACGTTATAATAATTAAAATATTTTATAAATTAGATTTTGTAACTACTTGAGTCTAACACACCTATGACTAGTACTAATAACAAAACTATTAAAAAATGTAAAATGAAATTAATAAAAACTGAACAAATAAATATTTAAAAATATATGTGTATATAAAAAACTGAATACATAAATACATTTATAATAGACACATTTTTAAATTTAATAAAAATTAATATAATTATTTTTTAAAAAAACTTTTCGGAAGTGTCTTTATCACAACGATGTTTCGGGAATTTCTTACGTCCCATCATCAGGTCCCAATGTGCGAGATATACAATGTAACTATAACAATATATAAATAATTAATACAGCTAATTGGCCACAAATTCCAAGTTGTTTCCCTCTCAATTTTATGTTTTCCGAATCCCTGTACTCAAATATGAAAGAAAAATGTCATCGGTGAATAATCGGTAATGTACTTCCCCAGCTCAAATTGACCAACTAAGTTTTCTCTCTCCTTCTCAAACCAAGCAAGCGATTGGAAAGAAAATCACTAGTTCTTTCTCATATATCTTCAGTCTTTTTATAAAATCTGCTGTCGATAGATTCTTTCCAGAGGCAATTATTGTGGAGTTGAATCCCCATCTCTAATCTGCTGTGCTGCTGGGGGGGGGGGGGGGGGGGGGGGGTCATGTCCACAGACACATACATAAACTGACAAGCATTTTTTTGTTTTCATATCTGTATTAAGGGGGTAGGAATTTGAAATTTCGGTGAACACTCAACAGAATTTAGGGTACCGTAGGAGGAACCGCAAACCCCGCTTTTCTCCTAGTCCTCAACGCTGTCCTCAGGCGTGGAAGTAGATGAACTCAGGGAAGAGTGACTTCTGAAGCTAGTGCATTTCACGGTACAGCCAGAAATAGGGTGCCAGTGAGTGTTGTTCTAACTCATCGACAGATCCTTCTTCTTAGATGCATCTCCATTAAATGTTGTAGAGAAGGCATCTCTAACGAGTACCAAACATTGCACAGGCTCTGCAATGCAGCATCACTTAACGTCCCATTCGACGGGGTTTGGGACCCGCGATCTTGAGCAAGTAGACAAGCTATCACTAAGATACCGGCACCTTCCCTGGTGGCATTGTATTGAACTAATCGAATCTTTAAGAAGTTCGCATTGTTTTTCTATTTTCTTGGGTGGAGGGGTTGAGTGCCAAGCTTTAAAGGCCACCAAATTATTCAAATTTTCTGCACAATACTTGTGCAAAGACATGCTTGTAATTTTTTTACTCCCCCACCTAAAAGAAATATAGAGGAAGTTATGTAATCGGTCAAAAATTCGATTCGGAGTTTTCAATGAACTTTCATGTTTTCCGAGTTCTAGATTCCAAATATTAAAAAAAAAAAGTCTCTCGGTGTGTCTGTGAACACGATAACTTCTAATAAAATGATGTATTGACACAATTTTATATGTGAATCCAGAAATCCAGAACCTTCTAACAGCGACCTATTGTTTGTCAGCCAAATCGACCGAAGGAGAAGGTGGATCCCACTCAAAAACCCCAATAACTGCCGATGTGAGAAACGTATCGACATGAAGTTTCAAATTTAGGGTCAAAATCAAATGAGGTCATAACCTGTCGAACTTCAGGAACATCGGCTGAAGGCAAGGGGGATTCAGGGCTGGGGGCTCAATTCAAAAATCCTAATAATAATAATTTTATTTCCGTTAAACCAATACAAGGGAATAGGATACGTCTTAAATAATAATGTAATGAATTTATCGACTTAAAACTTAGTATGAAAATTAGGAGCCCTATGTAAGTCAACTGTTGAATATTAACGCAAAAGATTGACTGATTTTGGGTGGGAGGGGAAGCAAACAATTAAATAATTAACTCGTTCTGAGAAAATACATGGCCCGTGATTAACTGCCGACTTTTTTTGTGTGTTTCAGATGATGTGACAGTACGTGCAGGGAAAGGTAAATTTACGAAATATTACTCTGATAATAATATAATAATACCCTGATAATAATATAATTTTACCATGATAATAATATAATATCTAGGAAAGGGCATCGTAGCTAAGGCGATTTACATTAGACTAGCAGTTTTAAAGTTCTAAGCTCGAATCCAGGGGCAGCCTGTTCAGTTAATTATTTAAATAATGTATAATATATATTTTTGTTTTGTTCTATGGCTTCAATTTAGTAACGTCTTTCTTTGAGATTTACATTAGACCGGTTGGGAGGATGCATAACATTAAAAAATAAACATAAAATATATTTTTTTGAACTTTGTACAGGGGGTCGGAGATCTGCGGCCAAGGGCCAACCTGCGGCCAAGAGACAACCTGCGGACAAGAGACAACCTGCGGCCAAGAGACAACCTGGGGACAAGAGACAACCTGCGGACAAGAGACAACCTGCGGCCAAGAGCCAACCTGCGGCCAAGAGACAACCTGCGGCCAAGAGCCAACCTGCGGCCAAGGGCCAACTTGCAAAAAAAAGAAAACAACGCGATCGAAAGTCTTCAGGTAAGTAGATACAGTCAAAAAGATGATATTAAAGGAGATAAAACGAATAGTAAAATCGGAGTAGGGGAAGTACATTAACAATGATTTACCTCCGTCATTTCTTTCTTTTTTTTAGAAGCAGTTGGGGAGGCGAGCAGAGTAGCGGTGGAAGAAGAGGACATCGCAAGTACATGTAAGTTAGAGGCAAGCAGACGTACCAGCCTAAACAACATTATAGCAAATAGCAAATACCAACATTGGCACAACTGTCCACTTATCATTTATATTTGGCTTGTCACCATAGCAGTGCGACGTTATAAACCAGAAGACAAAATCAACATAAATCTCTGAAACTGCGGACTTGGACGAGGGGTAGCACGACGAAAGTCGGAATTAAAGGTCTAAGAAAGACTTGATAAAACAGGAGCCGCTAAACACCTCATTTCTGGTCAATATTCACCTGAACTTCTCAAAGAAATTAATGTTTTTGTCTTTTGTTTTCTAATATATATTACTTTTGTGCAGATCAAGAGTCTTCTGCAGTAACTGGAAGTAAGTTTTATCAAATAAAACTAAATCTTTAAACTTAACATTAAGTCATAGGCACAGATGTCGATACATAATGGTTATAATCTTTATTGAGCCGAATATACAATTTACAATTTGTTAAGTATATCTACTTAAAGAAATTTACAAAAAATAATGATAACAAATGCATACACTTATATTTGGAATATCTCAAAAAATAAAATATATAACTAATTTAAATTATAACAGAAATCTAGAAAATAACAAATGAAGAGAAACTAAAATGTTACTATCATAAATTGTTGCCAACAAAAAAAAAACAAAGCATAGAATTATATAAAAGGATATAGGATAGAAGAAATAATAACAACAATACTTTCAGAAAATAAATTGTAAAATTGTGGTAATACAATTAACTATTGGAAAATGAATATTGTAAATAGTAAAAGCAAACATAAGTTAATTTGGAATAAGAGGGGGGAAAAAAAATGATTTGTATAGAGAACTATATGATGACTATGGTAATTTTTTATTTTGAGATTTACATTAACCCTGATTGGGAAAGATGCATATCATCATAAAATAAACATAATGCATATGTTTGAGAGCCAACCTGCAAAAAAAGGGAAACAACCCGTTCGAAAGTCTCCAGGTAAGTAGATACAGGGTTCCAATCCCAACACTGTCACTACTGTCCAACACTGTCACTACTGTCAACTTATCATTTATATTTGGCTTATCGCCACAGCAGTATGACGTTATAAAGCAGAAGTAAAAAACAACAATAATCTCTGGAAATGTACACCCATTAGACTACGTATGTATATCTGCCATCTTTCTGCGAACAGGAGGGACTCGATGGAATGTGAATTACAGAGTCTAAGAAATCAATATATAAGCAGTAATTTCTTATAAACAGGACCCCAAGAAACACTTCGTTTCTGACCAATAGGCCTGTTGCTATGGCTGGAAATTAAGAGTATATATCCACCCATAGCTAACTAAGAAGCTCTAGGTTTAAGTCATAATAAAATTTTATAGAAAGAACACTATATATTTTTACAAAACTCACAAGGTCAAACATTACAAGCCGAGCACAACACAAACATGGGAGTGACGAGTAAACAAATGATCGATATGTACATAAGAGATTTATAAACTAAGTTGAATAAATGAAAAAATAAAATACAAAATAATATAAGTATGCAAATAAAAATACAAATAAGAAAATTAAATAAGAAATATATGTTGAACCACAAAGAGATTATAAAACAAATTATAGTATGACGTCACAGCCACATACTCCCTCCCCAGTGAGAACGGTAAGGAAACGCTTAGGAAAGTGGACGGTACGACCAGAGCGAGTATGATGTGGTTGCGTCATGGTGTCTTCCCATATCTTGTTGGCCTACCTGGAAATAGCCGTAGTATTAGCCAAAAGAAGAAAACATGTATAAATAGATAAGAGAGAATCTCTGGAGTTGGCATCAAGAAGACTGACTATGTGTGTAGTCTTCTTGATAACTTGACAATGGTTGCCTCGCAATTAACCGGTCTAAGAAATTCATTTATAAACAATAATTTCCTATAAAAGGACCCCAAGAAACACTTCGTTTCTGACCAATAGGCCCTTGAGCTTACTAACAATATTAAGACTTTTTTCTTTTATTTTATTTATACAGATAAACCGTCATCTGAAGAAGATAAACGTAAGCTACATCAGATAAAACTGAACTTTTATATTTAACATTAAGTTAGTGAGGAAAATAGTGTTTTATAGAAGATGGTCATACGTTGATATGCCTAGTACATCGATATATGTACTTCATTTACAATATCGCTATAGCAAATCGCTAGTCACAGAGGAAGAAGCGAATAGCGAAAGTTTATAAATTATAGCTTGGCCTAGTTCACTTTCAACAAGTATTTTCCTTGGGTTAGATAACGAATAGCAACCTACTATACTAACAAGGTGCAACGATAGCTCTGAACTTATTTTACGCAAAATTAAGAGGACAATGCGAAGAACGTACACGATTTAATTCCCTTCAAGTCTGTAACTAATTCCTACAACATTAAATTTAATCTATTTCAATTTATAACAGAAAAAATGCAGGAAAGTGGGGGTTCTTAGTGGGAGGGGGGGGGGGATGGGGGATTCTTTAATTTTCTATTTTATCTTCTGTCGTCTCTTGTGCTTTTATTTTATTAATTTACTATGGTGCCAGATGTTGCCTGGGAAATTCATTTTTGGGTGTTTCCTAGATATCATTGAAAAATGTAATACTTGTAAGCTTTATCATTGTCGCGCCATGAATATTTTATTATGGCGTGAGTTGATCAGCTGGTTTTGAAGAAAAGTTGTTTATTGATTTATCCATTTTTTGTAATTTGAATTTAATATATTGTAAACCTTTCTCCTTTCTTATACGTGAGAGAGTGTGAGTGAATTTAATTAGTAAATAAAAATTAAAATCGAAAACTTATTAAAATCTAGAATTCTTAAAATCGCGACTTTAAATGAAAAATGCCTTGGATAGCTTGAGTACACTCCTCACGGGAAAAACGGTTACAAATTCCTAATGTGTAGTTGTCATTAATAATAATTAATTACTGTTGCCAACTAGAAGAAGCATGAGTGGGGGGGAATGGAATGAATTAAACTTAGAACTATAACATATTTATTTTAATAAGAACAAAATTTACAAAACAATTTACAAAATATAATTTACAAATAAAATGGGCCTATGTCGGAAAGACTGAATCGTTTCTAAAAACATCTATCCTAGAATCGGAGAATCAGCTGTTCACGTTAAACAAAAATAGTGTTATAAAATTGCTCTTCAAAAAAATAATTAATAGTGCGGTTTTTACTGTGTTTGTAAAAACGTGAAACAGTGAAAAGTATCAGGGAGAGGACCTTTTCACCAAACGGAATGAGTTGCAGCGGGGCGCGCTCTTCCTGGGCTGAAGAGAGTGCACCAGTGCCCACGGCCAGCCACAGCCAGCCAAGTAACTTCAAACAGGTACCACACCAGCCCCTGGCTACAGCATCGATGGCCGTTGACCCTCCAGGCCTCAGTGGCAAGAAGAGGACCCTAGACCAGCCTGACCAGGAGACACCCGCCTCACACCTCGCCGTCACCAAGAGGTATAAATCTTACAACTCACCAGTCATAGTTTCTAACAGGTATTCCGCTCTAACCAATTTAGACACTTCCAAGCCCCAACCGGCCGATTCAAATTCCGAAAATAGTAAAAAAATTAAAATACCTCCAATTTTTATTGTAGGTTACAATAACCTAAAAGAAATAACAGCTGACATATTAAAGGTGGCTACATCACCGTTTGAAACCAAACAATGCCTAAAAGAAAAAATTAAAATTCAAGCGACCTCGTCAGACGATTTTAGGGCCCTGACAAAATTCTACGATACGCATAAAATTAACTATTATACTTATGTTAATCCAGAAACTAAAAATGTATCGGTGATTCTCCGAGGTGTGCCATACGCGTTCAGTGAAGAAGACGTCAAAAATGAATTGCTCCCTCACTACCCAGTTATTTCGGTCACCAGGTTGCACAATAGAGACAAAATGCCCACGCCATTGTGCGCAGTCGAACTGACTAATAACGACCAGGGAAAAGCCATATTTTCACTTACGAAACTATATTACAGTCGTATCCACGTGGAGGAAAGACGCCGGTCCCTGCACGTTCCTCAATGCATGAACTGCCAAAAATTCGGGCACACCAAGAACTACTGCCGCCTTGAGTCGACCTGCGTTAAGTGTGCAGGGAATCACCATTATAAAGTTTGTCCTTTCCAAAAAACTGACAAACCGAAGTGCGCCAACTGTGGGGGCGACCATACCGCCAACTTTGGAGGCTGTCTGAAACGACCACCGAAACGGCAACTACAGTCAATTTCCGCAGGCACCACCGCAAGCCAAACATTTCACACTAATACAAATCAACCTCCGCAACACACACACGCACATTCAGCCAACACACCCAATACACCACCATACGCACCTACCTCCCCGGAGCCCAAACCACCTACGAACTTTTGGTTTGACAAAAATCGAAGTAGGCCAACACCACCGCAACCTAATACTGCAAACAATGGAATTAGCTCTGAGGCAACGACTGACCTGACTGGACTCATCATGAACCTCATCAAACCATTCATCCCCCACATCCAAGCTTTCTTATCCAATTTATTCACTAACCTTTTTTCGATGAATCATGGCAAACCCTAATCTGGGAACTTTTCAAAATTTAACTATATTAAACTGGAATGCGGACGGCTTAAAGATAAGGCAACCGTCATTAACCAACTTTTTATCACGATATAATGTCGACATTTCATGCATAACTGAGACCCACCTCAAACCGACAGACAAACTCAAACTCTCTGGCTACTGTTCATATAGACTGGACCGACCGACACGTTTCGGTGGTGTTGGCATTTTCATCAAACGACACCTGAAACATTCACAGATTAACATTCCCCCTCTCCAGAACTTGGAGGCAGTTGGAGTCACCCTCACCACACTCTCCGGCACACTCAACATCATATCAGCATACCATCGACCGAACACAAGACTGGTACAGACTGACTTCGAACATATTTTCACAGGACTACCGACTATAATGATCGGGGACCTCAACAGCAAACACACTCTATGGGGATGCAGAAGACAGAATAACAACGGGACTAGACTACAATCCATCTCAGAAAACCTGGGGATACAAATATCGACACCTGAAGAACCGACATTCTACCCAACTCAACGAACATACCAACCCGACATACTGGACATAGGACTGATACACAACTTTAACTTGCCCCTGTTTCACGAGACACTGACCGACTTAGACTCAGACCATCTCCCAGTTATCTGCACCTTCCTAGCACGGCCACAGAAGGAGGAATATCTTCCAAGGTTGATCACGGGGAAGATCGACTGGGCCACGTTTGAAGACGGAATGAACTGTCTCGGGGTCCCCCATCATTATAGCACGACGGACGACATTGACAATGCAGTTAGGACGTTCACACAAACCATACACACCTCAGTACATGAAGCAACACTACCGAAATTTCACTGACAAACGACACCTATTCCACAACAAGACACCAACACATATAATGGATATGATCCGTACAAAGAACACACTACGACAACACTGGCAAAGAACAAGAGATCCCCTTGAGAAAAGAGAACTGAATCGCCTGACCCGACGCATAAGATGGGAACTTGACAACGACAGAATCACGAACTATCGGAAATACTTGACTGACATGACTCCGGGCGACAACAACTTATGGAAAGAGACACGACGACTTCTAGACCAAAGGACACCCCTACCCATCTTAACTGACGGACAAATGACTGCCACAACTGACAAAGAGAAAACCGAATTACTGGCGACCCATTTGGAAAATAAATTCACAACGACAAACGCTGACGATCATGAAACACTCATCACAGTTCAATCATACCTCTCCAACACACTTCACACAGTCGAAGCATCCATACAGCATACCACACCATCAGAAATACACGCCCACATTACACGACTACACACCAAGAAGGCCCCCGGTGAAGACATCATCCCCAACCTGGTGCTGAAGAAGCTTCCTCCGAAGAGCATAGCCTACCTGGCAAGTGTGTTCAACGCCTGTCTTCGCCACGGCTACTTTCCTGCAGACTGGAAAAACGCCGTTGTTTTAACATTTCACAAGCCAGGAAAGGCAAAAAACGACCCAAGCAGCTATAGACCAATAAGCCTTTTAAATAGCCTCTCAAAGCTTCTTGAGAAAATAATTCACAAGAGGCTCCTCCGTCATCTGGGGACTGCAGGGACCATCCCTGCCCATCAGTTTGGGTTTAAATCAAACCACTCAGCAGTCCATCAGCTACAGAGAGTTGCTGAGACCATTGTGGGGGGCTTTGAGCGGAAGCAGTACACAGTAGCAGCCTTCTTGGACGTCGCAGCTGCCTTCGACACCGTCTGGCACGAGGGCTTGCTCTTCAAATTAAAACAGACCTGGCCTCCGCAATACATCCAGAACATCATTAGCTCTTTTCTTCGTGACAGAACATTCCAAATAAGGGTGAACAACACACTGAGCTCCAGAAAGAAGATATCAGCGGGAGTCCCACAAGGTGCGATCCTCAGTCCACTCTTGTTTGATCTGTTCTGTCACGACATGCCAGAACCAGTCTTTGCAACCCTGGCGACTTACGCTGACGACACGTTGATCCTCAGCCAAAACATAGCTCTGGAAGCGGCCATCGACTCCCTACAAATCCAGGTGGATGAGATCGGCCAGTGGTTTGGAAAATGGAAGCTTAAGTTAAACGGTGGGAAGACGGAGGCGAAGGTGTTCGCTTTACGCCGCTTCTCGATAGAACACCTCAGAAGGCTGCAAATCGACCAACTCCCAATTCCATGGAATCCTAAAGACCAGGGTGTGCGCTATCTTGGAGTGCATCTTGACACAAGACTAACATGGCGCCTACATATCAACATAAAACTCCAACAAGCACACACACGACTCAGGCTCATCTACCCACTCATAAACAGGAATACACCACTCAGACACACATGCACATCCTTACTTTACAAAACACTAATACTTCCACTCTTAACCTACGCTTGCCCCGTATGGTTCTGCACTAGCCACACTAACATAACACGATTACAAACATTCCAAAACAAAGTCCTCCGGATAGCGGTGAACGCACCCTGGTTTATCAGGAACACCCAAATCCATCGGGAACTGGGAGTTGCTCCTTTTGCAGCCCACATTGAGAAACTCACCCGAAGCTTCCATCAAGGTCTGCCAGCCTGCTCTGGTGCGGTTCACTACAGTCTCGGCCAGCCTGTAGCTCGCAGGCTGCAACCAAGACTGTACCAAGACTTTTTGTTTTAATTATAATTTTCATGTTTTGTTGTTCATGTTCATTTTGTGTAAAGTACATATTTAGTACTGGTCCAAATAAAATGTTTTTCTTCTTCTTCTCTATCCTAGAATCGATATTACAGGTATCTTAATTATGATATCACTGGCGATGACGGTGGGATCAGCTTTATCTGGACATCCCGCAGAAATCATCCAATTACATAGTCCTTGAAGATCTACATTTTTCACTGGCTTTACACCGTCCGCAATACACTATATCTCACTGACTAGTTCGATGTGGCCTGAACGGCCCAAGCATGAAGAAGGAGTTGATTTACTCACATATTTAAAACTCAACTGTAAAATCTAAAAGAAAAATATAACTGACGTGGTCTTTCTGGCCCCAACTCTGAAGGAGAAGTGAGCTCCCAGCAGGGTGGCTTCTTTAGTTTCATCGTGGTGGGGGACGGATCCCGACATCTCATTGGCTGTTTGTTCCCGCCAAATTTACTTCCAGCCAATCACCGATCACCGGTTGCGTAAGGCTCTTCTGAGAACAGCAGGTGTACTAGCCCGCCATGCTGTTCATGCAACACCGGATGTAAACAATTATCTTGCTTCCTTCCTTTTCTCTATATCCTTTGTTCCTTGTTTTCGCTCCTAGCGATCGCGATTCTCTCGCAGGCATCGCTAGTTCCGAGCATGTTCTTCCAAATGAAATTACAGTGGAATCTCGATAATTCGTATCCCAAGGGACCAAGTGAAAAATACGAATTATCGAGATTTACGAATTGTCGAGAGTACGAATTATGAAGGGTCGAATAGAAAAAAAACGAATTATCGAGGGTCTCTTTATTAAGTACTGCATACATATGTACATACATTCATAATTCAGTGAAAAAAATCAGTTATTTTTTTTTTGAACGAGGCTGTCATCTCTTGCCTTGTCGACGGCCATTTCCAACGTGTATAAAGCGCCGAAAACCTCGTCACCAACTTCGGTAGATGCCACAAAATTTCGCAAGCGTTCTAGGCTTGGTTTTGCCTCCTTGAAACTGATCACCTGAATGGTTTCTTCGGGTTCGTCTTCCTCGTCATTTTCGTGATCACTGCTCTCTGTGGATGCCACAATGTCATCGGATGAGAAAGTTGGAGCAGTAGCAACATCGTCGTCAACATGAACAAAATCAAGGAATGTGACATCGTTTTCGGAGCTGACTAGACGTTCCCATTCTTCAGTATGAATAGGTTGTGGTTCGTCAACTGGCGAGTTAACATTTTCTTCATGGAATCCACAGGTTTTGAAGCAGTTACGTATTGTTGATTGGGAAACCTTTTTCCAAGCTTTATCGGCTAAGTTGACTACTGGCTCGACGAGAAAAAATCTACGAATTATCAAGGGGACCGAAATGCATGGGTTTTATACGAATTATCGCGATTTTTTCAACGGACCGGGCATTTCATACGAATTATCGCGAGATACGAATTATCAAGATTCCACTGTATCTTCAATTCAAAACCAAAAAACCCATAATTCGCTCTTGTTTCGCTCCTAGCGATCGCGATTCACTCGCAGGCATCGCTAGTTCCGAGCATATTTTTCTAAATGAAATCCTCTTCTAATCAGCTCCAAGTGGCCTCGATTCGCTCGTAGTGTCACTGGTCCTTGCTGTATAATAATGACAATAATTGTCCATGGGGTAGACATGCTACAATATTTTGTTCGAGTACTTTTATTTTATACTAGCAGTAATACCCGGCGTTGCCCGGGGAACTTTGACTTTTCTCCCAATATCTCCTATAAGGCTATTCAGTTCCTCGACAGTACATTCATGATGTTATAATTTTCAATTATTCATACGGAATAAGGCTATAGTCCTGCAACTGTAGTAACGCTAGTAAGTTTTTACGACCACAGCTAGTATGCGCTTTTCAACGGTGGAAACCACAGCTAGTGAATACTTAGCATCGCTGGACGTCCTAGCCAATGCGTGCTTAAGAACGTTTGTGACCACAGCTAGTATGTGCCTTGCAACGCTGGGCACCACAGCTAGTACGTAGTTAGGAACGCTGGGCATCACAGCTAGTATGTGCCTTGCGACGGCGGAAACCACAGCTAGTATGTAGTTAGGAACGCTGGTCACCACAGCTAGTATGTGCCTCGCAACAGCGGACCCCACTGCTAGTTCGAAGTTAGGAACGCTGGGCCCTACAGCTATTAAGTGCCTTGCAACAGCGGACCCAACAGATAGTACGTTTTTAGGAACGCTGGGCCCTACAGCTATTAAGTGCCTTGCAACAGCGGACCCCACAGCTAGTACGATATTAGGAACCCTGGGCATCACAGCTAGTAAGTGCCTTGCAACAGCGGACCCCACAGATAGTACGTTTTTAGGAACGCTGGGCCCTACAGCTATTAAGTGCCTTGCAACAGCGGACCCCACAGCTAGTACGATATTAGGAACCCTGGGCATCACAGCTAGTAAATGCCTTGCAACAGCGGACCCCACAGCTAGTACGTTTTTAGGAACTCTGGGCCTTACAGCTAGTAGGTGCCTCGCAACTGCGGACCCCACAGATAGTATGTAGTTAGAACCACAGGGCATCATAGCTAGTATGAGTTTTGCAACGGCGGACCCCACAGCTAGTACGTAGTTAAATACGCTGGGCCACACTGCTAGCGCCTTGCAACAGCGGACCCCACACCTAGTACGTAATTAGGAACGCTGGGCATCTCAGCTAGTAAATGTCTTGTAGGTGCCTTGCAACAGCGAACCCCACAGCTAGTACATAGTTAGGAACGCTGGGGCTGAGCACTACAGCTAGTAAGTGCCTTGCAACAGCGGACCCCACAGCTAGTACGATATTAGGAACGCTGGACATCACAGCTAGTCTTGCAACAGTGAACCCCACAGCGAATACATAGTTACTACTACTACATGTGAAATTCATGACAATCCGATTACCCTTTAATCATTCAGAATTATTTTTATGCTTAGCCCCCCCCCCCCCCCCCCCCCCCCCCAATTTTTAAGATGTCACATAGTGTATTTCTCTATTTGGCCATCAAGAATACCACATGTGAAATTCCATGACAATCCGATCATCCGTTAATGACCTATCACTATCTTCTTTGGGCCTACCCCCCCCCCCCCCCCCCCCCGTTCAAATTTTTAAGATGTCACATAGTGTATTTTTCTATTTGCCCATCAAGAATGCTACATGAGAAATTCCCTGACAATCCGATCATCCGTTAATGATCTATCACTATCTTCATATTTAGGCCTACCCCATAACCCCCCTCCCGTTCACATACCCTATTTTCTATTTGGCCTTTATGAATACTACATGTGAAATGTCGTTACAATCTGATCCATCCGTTATTGACTTATCACTATACTTATACTTAGGCCCCGATCAACCCACCCTCCCGTTCAAAATTTTGTGACATATACACCCCATTTTTCTATTTGGCTTTTAAGAATACTACATGTGATATTCCATGACAATACGACCAATCGTTAATGATCTAGCACTATATTTATACTTAGACCCCCCCACAACCCCCCCTCCCGTACAACATTTTGAGCCGTCACACACCCTATTTTTCTATTTGGCCTTCAGGAATACTACATACGAAATGTCGTGACAATACGTCCAACCGTTAAAGAGCTAGCTCTATATTTATACTTAGGCCCCCCCCCCCCCCACAACCCCCCCTCCCATACAACATTTAGAGCCGTCACACACCTTATTTTTCTATTTGGCCTTCAGGAATACTACATGTGGAGTTTCGAGACAATCCGACCAGCCGTAATTGAGCTAGCACTATATTTATACTTAGGCCCCCCCACAACCCCCCCTTCCGTACGAAATGTTGGGACGCCACACGCCTTATTCTTTAACTTGGCCTTTAAGAATACTACATGTGAAATTTCGTGACAATCCGACCAACCGTTAATGAGGCAGGACTATTTATATACTTTGGCCCCCCTTACAACCCCCCCTACCGTTCAAAATTTTGGGACGCCACATAGCCTATTATTCAATCGGGCTCAAAAGAATGCTACATGTGAAGTTTCATGAAGATCCGTCCAGCCGTTTGGGCGTGATGCTGGAACAAACATACAAACAAACACACACACAAACCCCGTTTCAGCTTTATTTATATAGATTCGACACGATTTTAGATATTTACCACCATAATAATGCCTACTCCATAATGAAAGATAAATATTTTAGACTTAATTTTTATTCATCTAGCAATAATTCTATACTAGCCGCTATAGAGGGCGCTGGTAGCTCAGAGGAGCGTGCTAGCTTACTGAGCTCAAGATCGCGGGTTCGAAACCCGGCCGAGGCCTCTTAGGTTTTTTATGTGGGAGATGAAAAAACCTTGAGCACGCCGTCCTTCCAATGGGACGTTAAGCGATGGTTCCGAGCCTGTTTGCATAATTTATGACTACGATAGTATAGGGCTCATGTTCACCAGAGCGACAAAAAAGAGCTCTGGTAGTAGGCAATATGACCTCGTAGTAAAAAGCCCGTGCATGAGTCACAATAGCTATACCTGTCTTAACTTGGTGTCTTTAAAATTTTTCTATTTGTTTCACATCCCAAAACATTGAATAAATAACACCGCTCTGGTATTTTAAATTATTTTGAACAGAATATAATGAAAAATGTACAATCTAAGCTAAGTGATAGTTTTCACTGGACGACCTTCCTATATATTGTGAGCAAACAAAATACACAAATATATTCGGATGACATTAATCTTGAAGAAAACTTGTTATTTAATATTCCACAGGAAATCAATATTCAACTCAGCTCAAACTGGATTTTTTTTCTCTTCAATATAATATAGTAGTAATAAACCTGGGGAGGTAACATTTATTACTCCGATAGTAGTCGGGCTCATGTCCACCAGAGGGATGAAGGAGCGCTCTGGTAGTAGGCGATATGACCTTATAAATAAGCCCGGCCATGAGTCATAATAACTTACTAATCAAAGAGACTTAATTTGATTTTAATTATAATTATAATTATTTTATCGGTGGGAAACTTATATCTTTAAATAGGCTTTATTCTTCACGCTTTATCAAAAGGAAGCAGTGATGGTAACAGTGATGGGAACTGTGATGGTAACAGTGATAATAACAGTGATGGGAACTGTGATGGTAACTTACTTACTTACTTAGCGCAGCTCTACAACCCGCTAACGAGTCTTGGCTTCCTCGAGCAGCTATCGTCAGGAGTCTCTGTTTTGTGCGGCTCCCATCCAGTTCTGGATCCCGATGTTCCTGGCGTCGTTGGTCACACAGTCCGACCACCGCAGTCTCGGTCTTCCTACTCTCCACCTTCCGTGCAGGACTTCCGTCAGTAGCTTTCTTGGGATCATGTCTTCGCTCATCCTGATAATATGTCCGGCCCACCTTAGCCTGTCCAGTTTTATCACTTTAACCACGTCTGGCTCTTTGTACAGGTCGTACGCCTCCATTCTCCTCCAACGTACACCGGACCGTAAATCTTCCGGAGCACCTTCCTTTCAAATATTTGGAGGTCTCGATCTTCTGCTCTAGTAGTTGTCCAGGTTTCTGAGCCGTATGTGAGAACTGGGCGGATAAGAGTTTTGTACAGGACGACCTTCGTACGCCGGGCTACCAGGTTACTAGATAGATGCTTTTGAAGCCCATAATAACATCTGTTAGCGCACATGATCCTCCTACTGGTTTCTGCTGATATTTGGTTGTCACTTACAACCTGTGAGCCGAGATAAATGATCCCTGACACCTGCTCAAAGAAGTAGGGTCCAAACACCACCTACTCTTCCTCCTGCCTAATTTCTTGCTGAGACACCATATACTTGGTTTTGCTCTCGTTAATCACTAGTCCAAGTCTTCTAGCAGCGGCTTCAAGGTCTAAAAAGGCTTCAGTAACTGCTTGGCGGGACCGACCAATTATGTCTATGTCATCAGCATAGGCGAGGAGCTGGACCATCCTATTAAATATCGTGCCCGTCGTCTGTATTCCCGAGTCTCTTATGGCTTTCTCAAGGGCCAGGTTAAACAGGAGGCATGCCAGGGCATCACCTTGCCTCAGAGACAAGAACTCTTCGGATGTATTGCCCTTGACTTTCACCACACACTGTACTCCTGACATTGTCAACCTGATCAGCCGCATGAGCTTACCTGGGATGTTAAGCTCCACTAGTGCTTTGTACAGTTGCTCTCGGCCTATACTATCGTATGCTGATTTAAAGTCTATGAAGAGGTGGTGAGTAGTAATCCTGTATTCTCTTCCTCTTTCTAGAATGGTCCTGAGGCTAAAGATCTGATCAGTGGTGGATCTTCCACGCCTGAACCCACACTGATAGTGGCCTATTTCCCGCTCAGAAAATGGTAGGAGCCTATGGAACAAAACATTTGAAAGGATTTTATAGGCACATGGAAGGAGAGATATACCAAGGTAGTTCGAGCCTATTAACAGATCACCTTTCTTATGAATAGGGCATATAACTGTTTTTCTCCAGGCCGCTGGCATGGTTTCCTCCGTCCATATCGTGATTATTAGATTATGGAGGAGTTTCCTAAGTTCGCCACCAACATGCTTAAACAGCTCCCCCGGTAGCCCGTCGATCCCTGCTCCTTTATGATTCTTTAATCTGTTAATTGCTTCGATGACCTCATCCTCATCCGGTGGTTCTATATCATCTTCAGGTTCCATGTGCTTCACTATTTGCTCCTGCAAATAGTCCTCCTGTCCATTGAGGAGATTCTCAAAATATCTTCTCCATTCTGCTGTGCAGGCCTGTGTATCAGTGAGGAGAGCTCCCTGCTCATCCATGCACATGGAGGGGATTTGCTTGAAGGGCTTTCTGCTCTTATTTGCCGATTGGAAGAACTTCCTTGCGTCGTTGTCTAGCCTGAACTTCTCCAATTCTATCAGCTCCTCATTTTTTGACGCCCTCTTCTTCTGACGGTGTAAGCGTTTCTCATCTCTCCTTTTTCTTCTATACTCCTCCACAGTCCTGCGTGTGCGTCTATCCAGCATGACCCGATATGCCACATTTTTAGCGTCGGTAGCGGCCTGACACTCCTCATTGAACCATGGAGATCTGACCTCTTTTTCAGCTAGCCCAAGAGTCTCTTTAGCCGTTTCTTCGATAGCTGTACAGCAGTCGGCCCATTCTCCATCAATACCCGCCACTGGGGGTTCCCGAGATTGCAACCGTAGGCCCAGAGCTTCTGCATATTGCTCCTTAACTTGAGGGTCATTAAATTTCTTTAAGTTAAACTTCTTGCTCGCGAGTTCCCGTCGAACTGTGGAACACGATATTCTTGCTTGAATGTGAGCGATACTGAGGAAGTGGTCTGAGTCTACATTAGCCCCTCTGAATGTCCGGACATCGGTTATGCTGCTAATATGCCTGCTACTCGCGAGAATATGGTCAATATGAGTGACTGAACGAACATCAGGTGAGGTCCAGGTGCCCTTATGTATACGCTTGTGAGGGAATAGAGTGCTGGCAATGACGAGATTTCTGGATGCTGCAAAATTAATGAGCCGCTGTCCATTTCCGTTGCTGGTTTCATGCAGGCTATGTTTGCCGATGATAGGAGTGTATATCTCCTCCCTTCCCACCTTGGCATTCATGTCCCCTGCAATGATTTTCATGTCATACCTTGGGCATGAGTCAATTGTTGTTTCCAGCATCTCATAAAACTCATCTTTCTCGTCGTCTTCAGCATCTTCTGTTGGAGCATATATACTAACTACGCTATAATTATAAGATTTTCCCCGAATTCGGATAAGGCAAATTCTCGGGCTAACTGCCTTGTAGCCAATGACCAAGTAACGGAAAGCTTTCCGGACAATGAATCCGGTACCATAGGAGTGCAACCGTTCGCTGTAACTATAGTAAAGTGTGTGATGCTTCTTCTCTAGTATACCTTGACCAGTCCATCGGATCTCCTGGATGGCAGTTATGTCCAGCTTATATTGTTCAATTTGATTCAAGAGCAAATTCAGTGCTCCGGGTCTATATAATGTTAGAATATTCCAGTATCCAAGATTAAACCTAAGACGTTTGCCGGGTTGTTTCCTGTGAAATCTATCAATATCCGAGGCTCTTGTGTGAGGTTTCGTGATAGTTTGCGTTCGGGCAGTGGGGCTATCAACCCTCTCTACGTACCCTAGTCCTGTGGTGGGGCTGCCACCTTAGAGCCTTCGGACTTGCTCCCCCGTTCGGGGCGACTACCTAGGGGCGGTATATGCCTTACTGTATGTGCGGTACTAGGGGCGGTACTGTATATGCCTTGGTGGTTTGTGTGGGGGTGCATGTCATGTGTGCTGCGATGTGTCAGTGTGCTCGTGTTCGTGTTTCCCCAACCTGGAGGGCCAGTGGCTGATTGCGGTCCAAAGGGCCGGGCGATGGGGTCGCTACTTCCCTACGCCAGGTGATGGTAACAGTGATGGGAAGTGTGATGGTAACAGTGATGGTAACTGTGATAGGAACAGTGATAATAACAATGATGGTATAAGTTATGGTAATAGTGAAGCAAGTCGGAGGAGAGACGGATTTATTGTATACTCTGTCTAAACCATTGAAGATACATCAACATGATATATGGACGAATTGTTGACAATAAATAGTCTATAATCATTCAACATACAGTTAACAACCGGACAGTTAACGTTAACCTGCTTAGTTATTAACCTGTTTAAAGTTACTAACCTGTACAAAGTGACTAATCTGTTTGAAGTTACTCCATACGGAGCCGGGTAACCTGCTAGTGATTAAACATACGCTTACTTTATATATAAAAAAGTATTTAATTATTTAGAAAAATATTCGGATACTTAAGAACAAACGCTAACATGGCAACTGGTGTCAGCTGATTGATTTGATAGGTTATTCTGAGGTTCGTAGGTATAATTGAGTATAATTCAAAACCATATAACCATAAATTTCCTATCGGGAGTTACCTAAGCCTATACACTTTTCTCACTCCTAGCCTGTCCACCTTCACATCTCATCTCACCTCCACACTAATTAGAACAGCTGATTCCCCTGAAAATCCCCCCCGCACTTTGTTGTATTATAGCAAAGAAATGAACTAATAAGTGGGACTTCGTTTGCTGATCTCATTCTCATTTGCCATTAGCCAAAAGTTCGAAATCTGAAGCCAACAAGAAGGATGATGCAGAAACAGGAAGTGCTGCGGAAGGAGCAGTCTCTCCTGTGGCTGGAGGTAAGTGCGCCCTCTCTACAAAGAACTGAACTAATAAATAGGACTCTGTTTGCTGATCTCATTCTCATTTGCCATTAGCCAAAAGTTCGAAATCTAAAGCAAAGAAGAAGAATGATGCAGAAACAGGAAGTGCTGCGGAAGGAGCAGTCTCTCCTGTGGCTGGAGGTAAGTGCGCCCTCTCTACAAAGAACTGAACTAATAAATAGGACTTTGTTTGCTGATCTCATTCTTATTTGCCATTAGCCAAAAGTTCGAAATCTGAAGCCAACAAGAAGGATGATGCAGAAACAGGAAGTGCTGCGGAAGGAGCAGTCTCTCCCGTGGCTGGAGGTAAGTGCGCCCTCTCTACAAAGAACTGAACTAATAAATAGGACTTTGTTTGCTGATCTCATTCTCATTTGCCATTAGCCAAAAGTTCGAAATCTGAAGCCAACAAGAAGGATGATGCAGAAACAGGAAGTGCTGCGGAAGGAGCAGTCTCTCCTGTGGCTGGAGGTAAGTGCGCCCTCTCTACAAAGAACTGAACTAATAAATAGGACTTTGTTTGCTGATCTCATTCTCATTTGCCATTAGCCAAAAGTTCGAAATCTGAAGCCAACAAGAAGGATGATGCAGAAACAGGAAGTGCTGCGGAAGGAGCAGTCTCTCCTGTGGCTGGAAGTAAGTGCGCCCTCTCTACAAAGAACTGAACTAATAAATAGGACTTTGTTTGCTGATCTCATTCTCATTTGCCATTAGCCAAAAGTTCGAAATCTGAAGCCAACAAGAAGGATGATGCAGAAACAGGAAGTGCTGCGGAAGGAGCAGTCTCTCCTGTGGCTGGAGGTAAGTGCGCCCTCTCTACAAAGAACTGAACTAATAAATAGGACTTTGTTTGCTGATCTCATACTTATTTGCCATTAGCCAAAAGTTCGAAATCTGAAGCCAACAAGAAGGATGATGCAGAAACAGGAAGTGCTGCGGAAGGAGCAGTCTCTCCTGTGGCTGGAGGTAAGTGCGCCCTCTCTACAAAGAACTGAACTAATAAATAGGACTTTGTTTGCTGATCTCATTCTCATTTGCCATTAGCCAAAAGTTCGAAATCTGAAGCCAACAAGAAGGATGATGCAGAAACAGGAAGTGCTGCGGAAGGAGCAGTCTCTCCTGTGGCTGGAGGTAAGTGCGCCCTCTCTACAAAGAACTGAACTAATAAATAGGACTTTGTTTGCTGATCTCATTCTCATTTGCCATTAGCCAAAAGTTCGAAATCTGAAGCCAACAAGAAGGATGATGCAGAAACAGGAAGTGCTGCGGAAGGAGCAGTCTCTCCTGTGGCTGGAGGTAAGTGCGCCCTCTCTACAAAGAACTGAACTAATAAATAGGACTTTGTTTGCTGATCTCATTCTCATTTGCCATTAGCCAAAAGTTCGAAATCTAAAGCAAAGAAGAAGAATGATGCAGAAACAGGAAGTGCTGCAGAAGGAGCAGTCTCTCCTGTGGCTGGAGGTAAGTGCGCCCTCCCTCTCTACATATTGTTATAAGGTCCTATAAAAGAATTTGGTCTCTGTAAACTGAAGAAATTGAGTACGATTTCCACAAATGATCTGGATAGAAACATGAATTTTTAATGGGATACCCGAGAAGGAATCTCCCTTTTGTAAATAGCATTTTTGAATAACTGCCATACTGATTTTTCCTCTAACTTACGACCTTATTGACCAACTATTCGAATAAAGTATGTTATTGGCGCGGTTTGCGAATAACGACCTTACTGACCAACTATTCGAATTAAGTATGTTATTGGCACGGTTTGCGAATAACGACTTTCTTCTTAGGGGCCATCGAAATGAGAAGTCACGAATGTACCACTTTACTATAGTATGAGACACGCATAGTAGTTTACGAAATGAGGGGTCGCATGTCTTCCTATTTACTAAAAGATTTAGTAAGTTGTAGAAAAGCCTACATTTATTTG
The DNA here is from genome assembly GCA_963662175.1 of Aradus depressus. Lineage (NCBI taxonomy): Eukaryota > Metazoa > Arthropoda > Insecta > Hemiptera > Aradidae > Aradus > Aradus depressus. The sequence goes on along the minus strand of OY759214.1, from coordinate 49,608,433 downwards.
AGTCGACAGATAGAGTCGACAAATTGAGACGACTGATTCAGACAAGACATTGAGATTGAGACTTCATTTTTATATTTCTTCAGTGGGTCTTAAGCCATTATATTCTCTTTTTAATGTTCGACAATTACTGTAGTAAGATATTTCATTCAAAAATCAGCATCTCTTTCAGAGATGTGGAGAGTATGACGTTTTTGATTTTATTTGTCGAATTCTACCCACTGTCGGAATTCGGATAAAGCCACTTCATGCCGCACTTTGTTTCATGAGGAATCACTAATATTCCTCTTTTCTAGAGGAAACACTATTGACATACGATTTTAATAAATGAGGAAGTAGTCACATTCTTGTTCAGGTTGGATATGTAGTGTGACTTTATTTGTTCGCAAGATGTCTGATCGTTTTTTGTTTGCACTATGCTGTTCCTCAGGAAGACCAACAATTCGGAGACGCCCTACTGCTGGTAAGTCAAATAATTGAAGTCCTCTGGTCTCAAACTCAGTTGGCGGTGTCTTAGTTCTGATGAGAGATATGTAAGGATCCTTGGTGGATTATGAATACTTTTTTGTCTTTTAGGATTTTGAAAGAATGCATTAATATTTGCTGATCTCATTCTTGTTTCTCATTAGGAAAAAGTTCTAAAGCCAAGAAGAAGGAAAATGAAGTAACAGGAAATGCTGCTGAAGGAGCACTCCCTCCTGTGGATGGAGGTAAGTGCGCCCTCCCTCTCTGCAAACTGCTTATTATCGCTGACTTTATTGAAGGCAATTCAGCAGATCCTAAAAAAGAATTTGGTCTCTGTAAACTGAAAAAATTTAGTACGATTTTTACAGATGAACTGGAAAGAAACGTGAATTTTTAATGTGATTTCTGATAACTGTTCGAGCTTGAGACGATAGTTAGAGTCGTCAAGTTGAGACGATTGATTCAGACAATACATTAAGATTGAAGGATCATTTAAGTTAATTTTGTAAATTACTGCATTTGTATTTGAATTTTTTTATTTTGTCACTTTTATATATGTGTATTATCGAGTAGAAATAGAAGAGATAACCCTCAGGCGTTCAATTTGACCATGAGTATTGTCGGTCAATATTATTATTATTATTATTATTAGTGTACATCTGTAAAAATAAAAATAAATAAAGACGTTTATCATTATTATTATTACATTAGTATTGAAACGACATTTTTATGTTTTTTTAATGGGTTTGAGTAATGTTCGACAATAATTGTAGTAATCGTAACATCTTAAAAAACCACTATCCCTTCCAGAGATGTGGAGAATATGACGTTTTTTCATTTTATTTTTCGAATATTACCCATTAACAAAATTCAGAAAAAGCCATGATAATGCCTACCACAGGAGAAGCTACTAATGAATAGCTATTACGTACTTGTGAAGGGTTGAACATCCTTTGCTCTCTTTTTTTCCCCCTTTTTGCATTTATTCTGAAGGTTTCTTGTTTGCTCTTTGTACAGATGCTGTTGCTGAGGGAGGCAAACGAAGAACTGGGCAAGCCGCTAAGAAACGCGTACTAAGAAATATACATAATTTGATCTCCTATATAAATCAGCACTTATTCTCTAGCGGTAGGTAAGACCTATGGGTACCATCCACTTCTTTTCATAAATCATGCACTGTGTTGGACTGCTTTTTAAAGAGCTCTGAACTAATAAGTAGGATTTTGAAAGAGGACGGTGATGTTTGCTGATCATATTCTCGTTTGCCATTAGAAGATAGTTCGAAATCTAACGACAAGAAAAAGAAAAATAAAGGAAAGGAAAATGCTGGCGAAGATGCAACCCTTCCTAAATCTGCAGGTAAGTGCTCCCTCTTGATCTATTGTTTATTATCGCTGCCTTTTTCGAAGGTAGTTCCGCTGGTCCTATACACCAATGCTCATGAGAACTTGACTTTAAGTCAAAACTGGAATCATCATGCGCTTTTTATTTAATATTATAAAATCATATATGACATCTGCTACGACGTTTTTTTCTTCAGACTGCGCCATAATGGTTCTGACTACCTGGGGTGCATAACATTGTCCGGCACATTCTTGTCGGTTCAATTGTCGTTTTTTTTACATTAAACTGTTAGCTATTCATGACTGAAAAATGTTTGCGTCCGCATGGAGTGGCGTGAAAACGGCCTTCTACTTCCCCAGCTGTGCGAAGTATAGGAGAAGTTACGTAATTGGTCAAATCAGCTAAATCCATCAAAGGGGGGAGGCTCAACACAAACACTCTAATTACTGCCGATTGAATGAATTTATCGACAAGAAATTTTATATGCGTAACCAGAACCCCGTAAGAACAACACATATCGATACTTTTCAGCCAAATCGATCAAAGGGAAGAGAGGGATTAGGGGAGAGGCTGTTCAATGACTCGTAATAACTGCCGTTGTAAAAAATGTATCGACATACAATTTCATATGTTAATTCAATAATCCATAGGGACGACAGTTACTCCTCTTGTCTCAAAGTTAGTATGGCGGTGTCTTAGTTCTGATCCTTGGTGGATTATGTATACTTTCCTTTGCCAATTCTGCGCAGTCAAGTCACTAATGTACCATTTTACTAAAGTATGAGACACATATATACAAAATGAGGGGTCGCACATAGGGGACAAGTAAATCTACCTGTGTATTGGAAGGATTCGAAGCTCACTGAAAAAAACACAAACTTTTTGTGTCGATACATTCATTCTATCTGCAGTTATTATAGCTTTTATGTTAAACCTCCCCCTCCCTTTGGCTCGATTTGGCTGAAAAACTATAGGTGTCGTCGTTGGAGTGTGTATTCACATATAAAATGTAATGTTGATACATTCATTCTATCGGGAGTTATCGTGTTCACAGACACACAGTAAGCAATTTTTTTTTTCATATTTGTAATCTAGAGTCGGGAAATATGTAATTCCGTAAAAAAAAAAATAATAAATTAAATTTCTAATGAAGGTGTTTATTTTGCAGAAAAGCCGAGGGAGAGCCCTTACACTACACCTAATGTAGACATTTGTGTTATTATTATTATTTTGTGAGTGTTTTTAGGGTTCAATTGATTGAAATCTAGGAAACTCCATTGTCGAGTGTTGGACGCCTGCATCTCTGCTCTCCCCAATATTTGGGAAAAAAAGGGGAAGTAAATATTTCAGTACAAAGAAATTGTTAACTGTAAAGCGACGAGGGGTTACTAGTTGATATTCAAACCACTTCGTTACGTACCTGTTTTACACATATGAATGTTTTATATTAACTTCTAAAAAAAAATGTGTCTGTATATCTTGACTTAATTCGTTATATATAGAGAACAATTCCCGTGACAGAATTTCTTAAGCAAAAAGCTCAAGCGATTTGGGAATGATTTATTCTATATTATTTTTATATTAGCCATAAGAGGGCGCTGGTAGCTCAGTGGTATGCGTGCTTGCCTTCCGAGCTCAAGGTCGTAAGTTCGAAACCCGGCCGAGGCCCTCAGTTTATTTTATTTGGGAGGTAAAATAAACTTAAGCACGCCGTCCATCGGAATGGACGTTACGATAGTCCCGAGCCTGTACGATTTCAGGTATTAGTTAAAAGACCCCTGGCCTAGGTGAGGTGGACTGGACCCCTGGCCTAGGTGACCCGGTGGAGGATTCCCCCGCCCAGGTAATAAGAGAGACTGCCCGTGCCCGGCCGGATACGGAGGACGCCGACAGCCGACAGGCGCTGCGGCGGCAACGCCAGGCTTAGGGAAGCAGGCAGAAAAGAAACCCCGACAAGATCCCGAGTTCACTTGGTATAAAACGCCGAAAACCAAGGACGACCATGGACCGTAGCCATCGAGCCGGTCCACGGCCGTCCATAGCATCAAGTAAATATTGTATATTGTAAATAAACTGGAGAAGCTATTGTAAATAAACTGGAGAAAGTATTGTAAATAAACTGGAGAAGGTTACCCATTCACCAACGAAGATAGGGTGATGTGACCGACCCCCCCTCGGGGGGTCAGGGGCACCCAATAAAGAAAGAGGAACAAAAAAAAAAAATTACGGATGACGCTCCGGACTGGGATCAATTAGATCTAAGTCTGGCGGTTGGGAAGCAGAGGAATGGCGGCGCCCCTGGGATGGATCTCATAGACGCCGCCATGATCAAGAAAGCATTCCCGGCCATAAAGGCGGATCTTCTTCATCTGGTAAACTCCTGCCTAAGGACCGGCCACTTCCCGAGTGCTTGGAAACAGGCACTTGTGTGCACGTTTGTGAAGCCTGGGGACAGGGACCTTTCCTTGGTGGGTAACTATAGACCAATCAGCCTACTCCCAGTCTCTGGCAAGGTGCTGGAGACTCTGATCTCCTCCAGACACAGTACAGGCCTTCGTGTCGCACAGACAATTCGGATGCATGAGAGGCAGATCCACTGAGGATGCTGAGGGCGGATGTCGGAGAGGGCAGAGGGAAATACTCTCTCTGCATCTTCTTCGACATAGCAGCGGCCTTCGACTGCGCCTGGTGGCCTGCCGTCCTCTTGCGACTACGGTCTGTGGGAATACCTAGGAACCTATTCGGGCTCATCTCCAGCTTCCTCAGCGAGCGCTCTGCGACGGTGAGGCATCAATTCACCAGCACTACAGTGAACGTCACCAGAGGATGTCCCCAGGGCTCGGTCCTCGGACCAACATTCTATAACATACTCTTTGACGGACTGCTTCGTGACCTCGAGACTCGTGGACATAGGGCAATAGCCTATGTTGACGACCTAGTGGTCACGGTGCACGCTGACAGTCGCGCCACTTTAACCGCCCGAGCCCAAGCCGCGATCGACTTTACGGATACTTGGTGTCGACTGAACAAGTTAACCCTCTCTCCTAGCAAGACTACGGCCATGCTGATGAGAGGAAAAACTGACGCCCGCCACCCCCTGGTTCTTTCAGTACACGGCCGACGCGTTGAATTTCCGGCCGTGATCACGTACCTAGGTGTGGGGATCGGGCCGGGTTTCAACATCACGCCCCACACTGTTGCCATCAAGGTTAGGACAACAGCCACCTTTAGCGCTCTGAGCTCCCTAGCACGAGCGACGTGGGGCCTCGGCTACTCTGCGTGTAAAACTTTGATCTAAGAGTGAGGCGGCACACATCAGAGGCTTTGATGTTTGCCGCCTCACTCTTTGATGATCGCCGCCTCACTCTTTGATGATCGCCGCCACGAGGAGCCTATTCTCGGGAAGGGGTTCCTTTTGCATGTATTTTGTTCGGTCGTAACACTATCAATCAATCACATGAATACGATCGCATCCGCAAACACGCACATTAAAAACACAAAAAAAGTACGCAAATTTATTGACCATAAACAAACACGAGATGACATGAATTATTCCTCACTCGCCTTGCTCGATCACTTGATTCCGCAGGAGCAAGCGACAAACCCCATCCTACTCGATCTTCCTAATTTGGAGTGAGTGTGAGTAAGTAGTGTAATATTATTTTTTTTTTAAATGGGGTTTTTCAAAATGTCTCGCGGGCCGGACCAAATCTTACAGCGGGCCGGTTGTTGCCCACATATGGTTAAGAGGGAAAGTGACCCATAGTTAAATAGAGGTGGGGAAATGAATTATTTACTTTACTAGCAGTAATACCCGGCGTTGCCCGGGGAACTTTGATTTTTGTCCCAATATCTTCTATAACGCTATTCAGTTCCTCGACAGTACATTCATGATGTTATAATTTTCAATTATTCATACGGAATATGGCTTATAGTCCTTCAGCTGTTGTAACGCTAGTAAGTTTTTAGGACTCCTGGGCACCACAGCTAGTATGCGCCTTTCAACGGCGGAAGCCACACCTAGTAAATACTTAGCATCGCTGGACGTCATAGTCAGTGCGTACTTAAGAACGTTTGTGACCACAGCTAGTATGTGGCTTGCAACGCTGAGCACCACAGCTAATACGTAGTTGGGAATGCTGGGCATCATAGCTAGTATGTGCCTTGCGACGGCGGACCCAACAGCTAGTACGTAGTTAGGAACGCTGGTCACCACAGCTAGTATGTGCCTCGCAACAGCGGACCCCACAGCTAGTACGAAGTTAGGAACGCTGGGCATCACAGCTATTAAGTGCCTTGCAACAGCGGACCCCACAGCTAGTATGTAGTTAAATACGCTGGGCATTACAGTTAGTAAGTGCTTTGCAACAGCGAACTTAACAGCTAGTACATAGTTAGGAACGCTGGGCACTACAGCTAGTAAATGCCTTGCAACAACGGACCCCACAGCTAGTACGTAGTTAGGAACGCTGGTCACCACAGCTAGTATGTGCCTCGCAACAGCGGACCCCACAGCTAGTACGAAGTTAGGAACGCTGGGCATCACAGCTATTAAGTGCCTTGCAACAGCCGACCCCACAGCTAGTACGTAGTTAAATACGCTGGGCATTACAGTTAGTAAGTGCATTGCAACAGCGAACTTCACAGCTAGTACATAGTTAGGAACGCTGGGCACTACAGCTAGTAAATGCCTTGCAACAACGGACCCCACAGCTAGTACGAAGTTAGGAACGCTGGTCACCACAGCTAGTATGTGCCTCGCAACAGCAGACCCCACAGCTAGTACGAAGTTAGGAACGCTGGGCATCACAGCTAGTAAGTGCCTTGCAACAGCGGACCCCACAGCTAGTACGTAGTTAGAACCACTGGGCATCACAGCTAGTATGTGTTTTGCAACGGCGGACCCCACAGCTAGTACGTAGTTAGAAACGCTGAGCATCACAGCTAGTATGCTTTTGCAACGACGGACCCCACAGCTAGTACGTTTTTAGGAACGCTGGGCCCTACAGGTAGTAGGTGCCTTGCAACTGCGGACCCCACAGATAGTATGTAGTTAGAACCACAGGGCATCATAGCTAGTATGAGTTTTGCAACGGCGGACCCCACAGCTAGTACCTACGTAGTTAAATACGCTGGGCCACACTGCTAGGGCCTTGCAACAGCAGACCCCACAGCTAGTACGTAATTAGGAACGCTGGGCATCACAGCTAGTAAATGTCTTGTAGGTGCCTTGCAACAGCGAACCCCACAGCCAGTACATAGTTAGGAACGCTGGGGCTGAGCACTACAGCTAGTAAGTGCCTTGCAACAGCGGACCCCACAGCTAGTACGATATTAGGAACGCTGGGCATCACAGCTAGTAAATGTCTTGCAACAGTGAACCCCACAGCGAATACATAGTTACTACTACTACATGCGAAATTCATGACAATCCGATTACCCTTCAATGATTCAGCATTATTTTTATGCTTAGCCCCCCTTCCCAAATTTTTAAAATGTCACATAGTGTATTTTTTTATTTGACCATCAAGAATACTACATGTGAAATTTCGTGACAATCCAATCATCCGTTAATGACCTATCACTATCTTCAAATTTAGGCCTACCCCCATAACCCCCCTCCCGTTCACAATTTTTTGACGTCACACACCCTATTTTTCTATTTGGCCTTTATGAATACTTCATGTGAAATTTCGTGACAATCCGATCATCCGTTAATGACTTATCACTATACTTATACTTAGGCCCCCATCAACCCACCCTCCCGTTCAAAATTTTGTGACATATACACCCTATATTTCTATTTGGCTTTTAAAAATACTACATGTGAAATTCCATGACAATACGACCAACCGTTATTGAGCTAGCACCATATTTATACTTAGGCCCCACCGCCACTACCCCCCCTCCCGTACAAAATTTTGAGCCGTTACACCGCCTATTTTTTTATTTGGTCTTCAGGAATACTACATGTGAAATTTCATGACGATTCGCCCATTAGTTAATGAGTTAGCTCTATATTTATACTTAGGCCCCCCCACATCCCCCCCTCCCGTTCAAAACTTTGGGACGCCACACACCTTATTTTTCTATTTGGCCTTCAGGAATACTCCATGTGAAATTTCGTGACACTCCGACCAACCGTTAAAGAATTAGCTCTATATTTATACTTAGGCCCCCCCACAACCCCCCCTCCCGGTCAAAACTTTGGGACGCCACACACCTTTTTTTCCTATTTGGCTTTTAAAAATACTACATGTGAAATTTCATGACGATTCGCCCATTAGTTAATGAGTAAGCTCTATATTTATACTTAGGCCCCCCTTACAAACCCCATTCCCGATCAAATCTTTGGGACGCCACACACCTTATTTTCCTATTTGGCTTTTAAAAATACTACATGTGAAATTTCATGACGATTCGCCCATTAGTTAATGTGTTAGCACTATTTATATACTTAGGCCCCCCCACATCCCCCCCTCCCGTTCAAAACTTTGGGACGCCACACACCTTATTTTTCTATTTGGCCTTCAGGAATACTCCATGTGAAATTTCGTGACACTCCGACCAACCGTTAAAGAATTAGCTCTATATTTATACTTAGGCCCCCCCACAACCCCCCCTCCCGGTCAAAACTTTGGGACGCCACACACCTTTTTTTCCTATTTGGCTTTTAAAAATACTACATGTGAAATTTCATGACGATTCGCCCATTAGTTCATGAGTTAGCTCTATATTTATACTTAGGCCCCCCCACATCCCCCCCTCCCGTTCAAAACTTTGGGACGCCACACACCTTATTTTTCTATTTGGCCTTCAGGAATACTCCATGTGAAATTTCGTGACACTCCGACCAACCGTTAAAGAATTAGCTCTATATTTATACTTAGGCCCCCCCACAACCCCCCCTCCCGGTCAAAACTTTGGGACGCCACACACCTTTTTTTCCTATTTGGCTTTTAAAAATACTACATGTGAAATTTCATGACGATTCGCCCATTAGTTAATGAGTAAGCTCTATATTTATACTTAGGCCCCCCTTACAACCCCCATTCCCGATCAAATCTTTGGGACGCCACACACCTTATTTTCCTATTTGGCTTTTAAAAATACTACATGTGAAATTTCATGACGATTCGCCCATTAGTTAATGAGTTAGCTCTATATTTATACTTAGGCCCCCCCACAACCCCCCCTCGCGTAAAAAAGTTTGAGCCGTCACACCGCCTATTTTTTTATTTGGTCTTCAGGAATACTACATGTGAAACTTCGTGACAATCCGACCAACTGTTAAAGAGTTAGCTCTATATTTATACTTAGGCCCCCCCACAACCCCCCCTCCCGTTCAAAACTTTGGGACGCCACACACCTTTTTTTCCTATTTGGCTTTTAAAAATACTACATGTGAAATTTCATGACGATTCACCCATTAGTTAATGAGTTAGCTCTTTATTTATACTTAGGCCCCCCACACCCCCCCTCCCGTTCAAAACTTTAGGACGCCACACACCTTTTTTTCCTATTTGGCTTTTAAAAATTCTACATGTGAAATTTCATGACGATTCGCCCATTAGTTAATGAGTTAGCTCTATATTTATACTTAAGTCCCCCCACAACCCCCCCTCCCGTTCAAAACTTTGGGACGCCACACACCTTTTTTTCCTGTTTGGCTTTTAAAAAGAGTACGTGTGAAATTTCATGACAATTCGACCATTAGTTAATGTGTTAGCACTATTTATATACTTAGGCCCCCCTTACAACCCCCCCTCCCGATCAAAACTTTGGGACGCCACACACCTTTTTTTCTTATTTGGCTTTTAAAAATACTACATGTGAAACTTCGTGACAATCCGACCATTAGTTAATGAGTTAGCACTATTTATATACTTAGGCCCCCCTTACAACCCCCCCTCCCGATCAAAATTTTGGGACGCCACATAGCCTATTATTCAATCGGGCTCAAAAGAATGCTACATGGGCAGTTTCATAAAAATCCGTCCAGCGGTTTGGGCGTGATGCTGGAACAAATATACAAACAAACAAACCCCGTTTCAGCTTTATTAATATAGATTAGTTAATGTGTTAGCACTATTTATATACTTAGGCCCCCCTTACAACCCCCCCTCCCGATCAAAACTTTGGGACGCCATACACCTTTTTTTCCTATTTGGCTTTTAAAAATACTACATGTGAAATTTCATGATGATTCGCCCATTAGTTAATGAGTTAGCTCTATATTTATACTTAGGCCCCCCCACAACCCCCCCTCCCGTTCAAAACTTTGGGACGCCACACACCTTTTTTTCTTGTTTGGCTTTTAAAAAGACTACCTGTAAAATTTCATGACAATTCGCCCATTAGTTAATGAGTTAGCACTATTTTTATACTTAGGCCCCCCCACAACCCCCCCTCCCGATCAAAACTTTGGGACGCCACACACCTTTTTTTCTTGTTTGGCTTTTAAAAAGACTACCTGTAATATTTCATGACAATTCGCCCATTAGTTAATGAGTTAGCACTATTTTTATACTTAGGCCCCCCTTACTACCCCCCCTCCCGATAAAATTTTGGGACGCCACATAGCCTATTATTCAATCGGGCTCATAGGGATGCTACAGGGGAAGTTTCATAAAAATCTGTCCAGCCGTTTGGGCGTTATGCTGGAACAAACATACAAACAAACAAACCCCGTTTCAGCTTTATTAATATAGATTAGCACTATTTTTATACTTAGGCCCCCCCACAACCCCCCCTCCCGATCAAAACTTTGGGACGCCACACACCTTTTTTTCTTGTTTGGCTTTTAAAAAGACTACCTGTAAAATTTCATGACAATTCGCCCATTAGTTAATGAGTTAGCACTATATTTATACTTAGGCCCCCCTTACAACCCCCCCTCCCGATCAAAATTTTGGGACGCCACATAGCCTATTATTCAATCGGGCTCATAGGGATGCTACAGGGGAAGTTTAATAAATATCTGTCCAGCCGTTTGGGCGTGATGCTGGAACAAACATACAAACAAACAAACCCCGTTTCAGCTTTATTAATATAGACTAGCAGTAATACCCGGCGTTGCCCGGGGAACTTTGACTTTTCTACTATTATCTCCTATAAGTCTTTTAAATTCTTCAACAGTACATTCATGATGTTATAATTTTTAATTATTCATACGGAATAAGGCTTATAGTCCTTCAACGTCAAACACCCCAGCTAGTAAGTTTTTAGGACCTCTGGGCATCACAGCTAGTATGCGTCTTTCAACGGCGGAAACCACAGATAGTGAATACTTAGCATCGCTGGACATCCTAGCCAGTGCGTACTTAAGAACGCTATTGACCGCAGCTAGTAAATGCCTTGCAACAGCGGACCCCACAGCGAATACATAGTTACTACTACTACATGTGCAATTCATGCCAATCCGCTTACCCTTTAACAGTACATTCATGATGTTATAATTTTCAATTTTTCATACGGAATAAGGCTTATAGTCCTTCAACGTCAAACATCCCAGCTAGTAAGTTTTTAGGACCCCTGGGCATCACAGCTAGTATGCGTCTTTCAACGGCGGAAACCACAGATAGTGAATACTTAGCATCGCTGGACATCCTAGCCAGTGCGTACTTAAGAACGCTATTGACCGCAGCTAGTATGTGCCTCGCAAGAGCGGACCCCACAGCTAGTACGAAGTTAGGAACGCTGGGCATCACAGCTAGTAAGTGTCTTGCAACGGCGGACCCCACAGCTAGTACGTAGTTAGACCCACTGGGCATCACAGCTAGTATGTGTTTTGCAACGGCGGACCCCACAGCTAGTACGTAGTTAGAAACGCTGAGCATCACAGCTAGTATGCTTTTGCAACGACGGACCCCACAGCTAGTACGTTTTTAGGAACGCTGGGCCCTACAGGTAGTAGGTGCCTTGCAACTGCTAGTACCTACGTAGTTAAATACGCTGGGCCACACTGCTAGCGCCTTGCAACAGCAGACCCCACAGCTAGTACGTAATTAGGAACGCTGGGCATCACAGCTAGTCAATGTCTTGTAGGTGCCTTGCAACAGCGAACCCCACAGCCAGTACATAGTTAGGAACGCTGGGGCTGAGCACTACAGTTATTAAGTGCCTTGCAACAGCGGACCGCACAGCTAGTACGATATTAGGAACGCTGGGCATCACAGCTAGTAAATGTCTTGCAACAGTGAACCCCACAGCGAATACATAGTTACTACTACTACATGTGAAATTCATGACAATCCGATTACCCTTCAATGATTCAGCATTATTTTTATGCTTAGCCCCCCCTCCCAAATTTTTAAAATGTCACATAGTGTATTTTTTTATTTGACCATCAAGAATACTACATGTGAAATTTCGTGACAATCCGATCATCCGTTAGCGACCTATCACTATCTTCAAATTTAGGCCTACCCCCATAACCCCCCTCCCGTTCACAATTTTTTGACGTCACACACCCTATTTTTCTATTTGGCCTTTATGAATACTTCATGTGAAATTTCGTGACAATCCGATCATCCGTTAGCGACCTATCACTATCTTCAAATTTAGGCCTACCCCCATAACCCCCCTCCCGTTCACAATTTTTTGACGTCACACACCCTATTTTTCTATTTGGCCTTTATGAATACTTCATGTGAAATTTCGTGACAATCCGATCATCAGTTAATGACTTATCACAATACTTATACTTAGGCCCCCATCAACCCACCCTCCCGTTCAAAATTTTGTGACATATACACCCTATATTTCTATTTGGCTTTTAATAATACTACATGTGAAATTCCATGACAATACGACCAACCGTTATTGAGCTACCGCCATATTTATACTTAGGTCCCCCCGCCACTACCCCCCCTCCCGTACAAAATTTTGAGCCGTTACACCGCCTATTTTTTTATTTGGTCTTCAGGAATACTACATGTGAAACTTTGTGACAATTCGATCAACCGTTAATGAGTTAGCTCTATATTTATATTTAGGCCCCCCCACAACCCCCCCTCCCGTTCAAAACTTTGGGACGCCACACACCTTTTTTTCCTGTTTGGCTTCTAAAAATACTACATGTGAAATTTCATGACGATTCGCCCATTAGTTAATGAGTTAGCTCTATATTTATACTTAGGCCCCCCCACAACCCCCCCTCCCGTTCAAAACTTTGGGACGCCACACACCTTTTTTTCCTGTTTGGCTTTTAAAAAGACTACGTGTGAAATTTCATGACAATTCGACCTTTAGTTAATGTGTTAGCACTATTTATATACTTAGGCCCCCCTTACAACCCCCCCTCCCGATCAAAACTTTGGGACGCCACACACCTTATTTTTCTATTTGGCCTTCAGGAATACTCCATGCGAAATTTCGTGACAATCCGACCAACCGTTAAAGAATTAGCTCTATATTTATACTTAGGCCCCCCCACAACCCCCCCTCCCGTTCAAAACTTTGGGACGCCACACACCTTTTTTTCCTATTTGGCTTTTAAAAATACTACATGTGAAATTTCATGACGATTCGCCCATTAGTTAATGAGTTAGCTCTATATTTATACTTAGGCCCCCCCACAACCCCCCCTCCCGTTCAAAACTTTGGGACGCCACACACCTTTTTTTCTTGTTTGGCTTTTAAAAAGACTACCTGTAAAATTTCATGACAATTCGCCCATTAGTTAATGAGTTAGCACTATTTTTATACTTAGGCCTCCCCACAACCCAACCTCCCGTTCAAAACTTTGCGACGCCACACACCTTTTTTTCCTGTTTGGCTTATAAAAAGACTACGTGTGAAATTTCATGAAGATTCGACCTTTAGTTAATGTGTTAGCACTATTTATATACTTAGGCCCCCCTTACAACCCCCCCTCCCGATCAAAACTTTGGGACGCCACACACCTTATTTTTCTATTTGGCCTTCAGGAATACTCCATGCGAAATTTCGTGACAATCCGACCAACCGTTAAAGAATTAGCTCTATATTTATACTTAGGCCCCCCCACAACCCCCCCTCCCGTTCAAAACTTTGGGACGCCACACACCTTTTTTTCCTATTTGGCTTTTAAAAATACTACATGTGAAATTTCATGACGATTCGCCCATTAGTTAATGAGTTAGCTCTATATTTATACTTAGGCCCCCCCACAACCCCCCCTCCCGTTCAAAACTTTGGGACGCCACACACCTTTTTTTCTTGTTTGGCTTTTAAAAAGACTACCTGTAAAATTTCATGACAATTCGCCCATTAGTTAATGAGTTAGCACTATTTTTATACTTAGGCCTCCCCACAACCCAACCTCCCGTTCAAAACTTTGCGACGCCACACACCTTTTTTTCCTGTTTGGCTTATAAAAAGACTACGTGTGAAATTTCATGAAGATTCGCCCATTAGTTAATGAGTTAGCACTATTTATATACTTAGGCCCCCCTTACAACCCCCCCTCCCGATCAAAACTTTGGGACGCCACACACCTTTTTTTCTATTTGGCCTTCAGGAATACTCCATGCGAAATTTCGTGACAATCCGACCAACCGTTAAAGAATTAGCTCTATATTTATACTTAGGCCCCCCCACAACCCCCCCTCCCGTTCAAAACTTTGGGACGCCACACACCTTTTTTTCCTGTTTGGCTTTTAAAAAGACTACGTGTGAAATTTCATGACAATTCGACCATTAGTTAATGTGTTAGCACTATTTATATACTTAGGCCCCCCTTACAACCCCCCCTCCCGTTCAAAATTTTGAGACGCCACATAGCCTATTATTCAATCGGGCTCAAAAGAATGCTACATGTGAAGTTTCAAGAAGATCCGTCCAGCGGTTTGGGCGTGATGCTGGAACAAACATACAAACAAACCCCGTTTCAGCTTTATTTATATAGACTAGCAGTAATACACCGCGTTGCCCGGGGAACTTTGATTTTTGTCCCAATATCTTCTATAACGCTATTCAGTTCCTCGACAGTACATTCATGATGTTATAATTTTCAATTATTCATACGGAATAAGGCTTATAGTCCTTCAGCTGTTGTAACGCCAGTAAGTTTTTAGGACTCCTGGGCACCACAGCTAGTATGCGCCTTTCAACGGCGGAAGCCACACCTAGTAAATACTTAGCATCGCTGGACGTCATAGTCAGTGCGTACTTAAGAACGTTTGTGACCACAGCTAGTACGTAGTTGGGAATGCTGGGCATCATAGCTAGTATGTGCCTTGCGACGGCGGACCCAACAGCTAGTATGTAGTTAGGAACGCTGGGCATCACAGCTATTAAGTGCCTTGCAACAGCGGACCCCACAGCTAGTATGTAGTTAAATACGCTCGGCATTACAGTTAGTAAGTGCTTTGCAACAGCGAACTTCACAGCTAGTACATAGTTAGGAACGCTGGGCACTACAGATAGTAAATGCCTTGCAACAACGGACCCCACAGCTAGTACGTAGTTAGGAACGCTGGTCACCACAGCTAGTATGTGCCTCGCAACAGCGGACCCCACAGCTAGTACGAAGTTTGGAACGCTGTGCATCACAGCTATTAAGTGCCTTGCTACAGCGGACCCCACAGCTAGTACGTAGTTAAATACGCTGGGCATTACAGTTAGTAAGTGCTTTGCAACCGCGAACTTCACAGCTAGTACATAGTTAGGAACGCTGGGCACTACAGCTAGTAAATGCCTTGCAACAACGGACCCCACAGCTAGTACGATATTAGGAACCCTGGGCCCTACAGGTAGTAGGTGCCTTGCAACTGCGGACCCCACAGATAGTATGTAGTTAGAACCACAGGGCATCACAGCTAGTATGAGTTTTGCAACGGTGGACCCCACAGCTAGTACCTACGTAGTTAAATACGCTGGGCCACACTGCTAGCGCCTTGCAACAGCGGACCCCACAGCTAGTATGTCGTTAAATACGCTGGGCATTACAGTTAGTAAGTGCTTTGCAACAGCGAACTTCACAGCTAGTACATAGTTAGGAACGCTGGGCACTACAGCTAGTAAATGCCTTGCAACATCGGACCCCACAGCTAGTACGTAGTTAGGAACGCTGGTCACCACAGCTAGTATGTGCCTCGCAACAGCGGACCCCACAGCTAGTACGAAGTTAGGAACGCTGGGCATCACAGCTATTGCCTTGCAACAGCGGACCCCACAGCTAGTACGTAGTTAAATACGCTGGGCATTACAGTTAGTAAGTGCTTTGCAACAGCGAACTTCACAGCTAGTACATAGTTAGGAACGCTGGGGCTGAGCACTACAGCTAGTAAGTGCCTTGCAACAGCGGACCCCACAGCTAGTATGATATTAGGAACGCTGGACATCACAGCTAGTAAATGTCTTGCAACAGTGAACCCCACAGCGAATATATAGTTACTACTACTACTACATGTGAAATTCATGACAATCCGATTCATGACAATACGATCAACCGTTAATGAGCTAGCTCTATATTTATACCCCCCCCCCCTCAACCCCGCCACCCGTTCAAAACTTCGGGACGCCACACACCTTATTTTTCTATATGGCCTTCAGGAATAATATATGCGAAATTTCGTGACAATACGACCAACCGTTAATGAGCTAACTCTATATGTATATTTAGCCCCCCCCACAACCCTCCTTCCTGTTTAAAATTTTGGGCCGTCACACACCTAATATTTCTATTTGACCTTTAGGAATATTACATGTGAAATTTCATGACGATTCGCCCATTAGTTAATGAGTTAGCTCTATATTTATACTTAGGCCCCCCCACTACCCCCCCTCCCGTAAAAACTTTTGAGCCGTCACACCGCCTATTTTTTTATTTGGTCTTCAGGAATACTACATGTGAAACTTCGTGACAATCCGACAACCGTTAAAGAATTAGCTCTATATTTATACTTAGGCCCCCCTTACAACCCCCCCTCCCGTTCAAAACTTTGGGACGCCACACACCTTTTTTTGCTATTTGGCTTTTAAAAATACTACATGTGAAATTTCATGACGATTCGCTCATTAGTTAATGAGTTAGCTCTATATTTATACTTAGGCCCCCCCACAACCCCCCCTCCCGTTCAAAACTTTGGGACGCCACACACCTTATTTTTCTATTTGGCCTTCAGGAATACTCCATGTGAAATTTCGTGACAATCCGACCAACCATTAAAGAATTAGCTCTATATTTATACTTAGGCCCCCCTTACAACCCCCCCTCCCGTAAACAATTTTGAGCCGTCACACCGCCTATTTTTCTATTTGGCCTCCAGGAATACTACATGTGAAATTTCGTGACAATCCGATCATCCGTTAATGACTTATCACTATACTTATACTTAGGCACCCATCAACCCACCCTCCCCTTCAAAATTTTGTGACATATACACCCTATATTTCTATTTGGCTTTTAAGAATACTACATGTGAAATTCCATGACAATACGACCAACCGTTATTGAGCTACCGCCATATTTATACTTAGGTCCCCCCGCCACTACCCCCCCTCCCGTACAAAATTTTGAGCCGTTACACCGCCTATTTTTTTATTTGGTCTTCAGGAATACTACATGTGAAACTTTGTGACAATTCGATCAACCGTTAATGAGTTAGCTCTATATTTATATTTAGGCCCCCCCACAACCCCCCCTCCCGTTCAAAACTTTGGGACGCCACACACCTTTTTTTCCTGTTTGGCTTCTAAAAATACTACATGTGAAATTTCATGACGATTCGCCCATTAGTTAATGAGTTAGCTCTATATTTATACTTAGGCCCCCCCACAACCCCCCCTCCCGTTCAAAACTTTGGGACGCCACACACCTTTTTTTCCTGTTTGGCTTTTAAAAAGACTACGTGTGAAATTTCATGACAATTCGACCTTTAGTTAATGTGTTAGCACTATTTATATACTTAGGCCCCCCTTACAACCCCCCCTCCCGATCAAAACTTTGGGACGCCACACACCTTATTTTTTTATTTGGCCTTCAGGAATACTCCATGCGAAATTTCGTGACAATCCGACCAACCGTTAAAGAATTAGCTCTATATTTATACTTAGGCCCCCCCACAACCCCCCCTCCCGTTCAAAACTTTGGGACGCCACACACCTTTTTTTCCTATTTGGCTTTTAAAAATACTACATGTGAAATTTCATGACGATTCGCCCATTAGTTAATGAGTTAGCTCTATATTTATACTTAGGCCCCCCCACAACCCCCCCTCCCGTTCAAAACTTTGGGACGCCACACACCTTTTTTTCTTGTTTGGCTTTTAAAAAGACTACCTGTAAAATTTCATGACAATTCGCCCATTAGTTAATGAGTTAGCACTATTTTTATACTTAGGCCTCCCCACAACCCAACCTCCCGTTCAAAACTTTGCGACGCCACACACCTTTTTTTCCTGTTTGGCTTATAAAAAGACTACGTGTGAAATTTCATGAAGATTCGACCTTTAGTTAATGTGTTAGCACTATTTATATACTTAGGCCCCCCTTACAACCCCCCCTCCCGATCAAAACTTTGGGACGCCACACACCTTATTTTTCTATTTGGCCTTCAGGAATACTCCATGCGAAATTTCGTGACAATCCGACCAACCGTTAAAGAATTAGCTCTATATTTATACTTAGGCCCCCCCACAACCCCCCCTCCCGTTCAAAACTTTGGGACGCCACACACCTTTTTTTCCTATTTGGCTTTTAAAAATACTACATGTGAAATTTCATGACGATTCGCCCATTAGTTAATGAGTTAGCTCTATATTTATACTTAGGCCCCCCCACAACCCCCCCTCCCGTTCAAAACTTTGGGACGCCACACACCTTTTTTTCTTGTTTGGCTTTTAAAAAGACTACCTGTAAAATTTCATGACAATTCGCCCATTAGTTAATGAGTTAGCACTATTTTTATACTTAGGCCTCCCCACAACCCAACCTCCCGTTCAAAACTTTGCGACGCCACACACCTTTTTTTCCTGTTTGGCTTATAAAAAGACTACGTGTGAAATTTCATGAAGATTCGCCCATTAGTTAATGAGTTAGCACTATTTATATACTTAGGCCCCCCTTACAACCCCCCCTCCCGATCAAAACTTTGGGACGCCACACACCTTTTTTTCTATTTGGCCTTCAGGAATACTCCATGCGAAATTTCGTGACAATCCGACCAACCGTTAAAGAATTAGCTCTATATTTATACTTAGGCCGCCCCACAACCCCCCCTCCCGTTCAAAACTTTGGGACGCCACACACCTTTTTTTCCTGTTTGGCTTTTAAAAAGACTACGTGTGAAATTTCATGACAATTCGACCATTAGTTAATGTGTTAGCACTATTTATATACTTAGGCCCCCCTTACAACCCCCCCTCCCGTTCAAAATTTTGAGACGCCACATAGCCTATTATTCAATCGGGCTCAAAAGAATGCTACATGTGAAGTTTCAAGAAGATCCGTCCAGCGGTTTGGGCGTGATGCTGGAACAAACATACAAACAAACCCCGTTTCAGCTTTATTTATATAGACTAGCAGTAATACACCGCGTTGCCCGGGGAACTTTGATTTTTGTCCCAATATCTTCTATAACGCTATTCAGTTCCTCGACAGTACATTCATGATGTTATAATTTTCAATTATTCATACGGAATAAGGCTTATAGTCCTTCAGCTGTTGTAACGCCAGTAAGTTTTTAGGACTCCTGGGCACCACAGCTAGTATGCGCCTTTCAACGGCGGAAGCCACACCTAGTAAATACTTAGCATCGCTGGACGTCATAGTCAGTGCGTACTTAAGAACGTTTGTGACCACAGCTAGTACGTAGTTGGGAATGCTGGGCATCATAGCTAGTATGTGCCTTGCGACGGCGGACCCAACAGCTAGTATGTAGTTAGGAACGCTGGGCATCACAGCTATTAAGTGCCTTGCAACAGCGGACCCCACAGCTAGTATGTAGTTAAATACGCTCGGCATTACAGTTAGTAAGTGCTTTGCAACAGCGAACTTCACAGCTAGTACATAGTTAGGAACGCTGGGCACTACAGCTAGTAAATGCCTTGCAACAACGGACCCCACAGCTAGTACGTAGTTAGGAACGCTGGTCACCACAGCTAGTATGTGCCTCGCAACAGCGGACCCCACAGCTAGTACGAAGTTTGGAACGCTGTGCATCACAGCTATTAAGTGCCTTGCTACAGCGGACCCCACAGCTAGTACGTAGTTAAATACGCTGGGCATTACAGTTAGTAAGTGCTTTGCAACCGCGAACTTCACAGCTAGTACATAGTTAGGAACGCTGGGCACTACAGCTAGTAAATGCCTTGCAACAACGGACCCCACAGCTAGTACGATATTAGGAACCCTGGGCCCTACAGGTAGTAGGTGCCTTGCAACTGCGGACCCCACAGATAGTATGTAGTTAGAACCACAGGGCATCACAGCTAGTATGAGTTTTGCAACGGTGGACCCCACAGCTAGTACCTACGTAGTTAAATACGCTGGGCCACACTGCTAGCGCCTTGCAACAGCGGACCCCACAGCTAGTATGTCGTTAAATACGCTGGGCATTACAGTTAGTAAGTGCTTTGCAACAGCGAACTTCACAGCTAGTACATAGTTAGGAACGCTGGGCACTACAGCTAGTAAATGCCTTGCAACATCGGACCCCACAGCTAGTACGTAGTTAGGAACGCTGGTCACCACAGCTAGTATGTGCCTCGCAACAGCGGACCCCACAGCTAGTACGAAGTTAGGAACGCTGGGCATCACAGCTATTGCCTTGCAACAGCGGACCCCACAGCTAGTACGTAGTTAAATACGCTGGGCATTACAGTTAGTAAGTGCTTTGCAACAGCGAACTTCACAGCTAGTACATAGTTAGGAACGCTGGGGCTGAGCACTACAGCTAGTAAGTGCCTTGCAACAGCGGACCCCACAGCTAGTATGATATTAGGAACGCTGGACATCACAGCTAGTAAATGTCTTGCAACAGTGAACCCCACAGCGAATATATAGTTACTACTACTACTACATGTGAAATTCATGACAATCCGATTCATGACAATACGATCAACCGTTAATGAGCTAGCTCTATATTTATACCCCCCCCCCCCCCCCCCCTCAACCCCGCCACCCGTTCAAAACTTCGGGACGCCACACACCTTATTTTTCTATATGGCCTTCAGGAATAATATATGCGAAATTTCGTGACAATACGACCAACCGTTAATGAGCTAACTCTATATGTATATTTAGCCCCCCCCACAACCCTCCTTCCTGTTTAAAATTTTGGGCCGTCACACACCTAATATTTCTATTTGACCTTTAGGAATATTACATGTGAAATTTCATGACGATTCGCCCATTAGTTAATGAGTTAGCTCTATATTTATACTTAGGCCCCCCCACTACCCCCCCTCCCGTAAAAACTTTTGAGCCGTCACACCGCCTATTTTTTTATTTGGTCTTCAGGAATACTACATGTGAAACTTCGTGACAATCCGACAACCGTTAAAGAATTAGCTCTATATTTATACTTAGGCCCCCCTTACAACCCCCCCTCCCGTTCAAAACTTTGGGACGCCACACACCTTTTTTTGCTATTTGGCTTTTAAAAATACTACATGTGAAATTTCATGACGATTCGCTCATTAGTTAATGAGTTAGCTCTATATTTATACTTAGGCCCCCCCACAACCCCCCCTCCCGTTCAAAACTTTGGGACGCCACACACCTTATTTTTCTATTTGGCCTTCAGGAATACTCCATGTGAAATTTCGTGACAATCCGACCAACCATTAAAGAATTAGCTCTATATTTATACTTAGGCCCCCCTTACAACCCCCCCTCCCGTTCAAAACTTTGGGACGCCACACACCTTTTTTTCCTATTTGGCTTTTAAAAATACTACGTGAAATTTCATGACGATTCGCCCATTAGTTAATGTGTTAGCACTATTTATATACTTAGGCCCCCCTTACAACCCCCCCTCCCGATCAAAACTTTGGGACGCTACACACCTTTTTTTCCTATTTGGCTTTTAAAAAAACTACATGTGAAATTTCATGACAATTCGACCATTTGTTAATGTGTTAGCACTATTTATATACACAGCTAGTATGCGCCTTTCAACGGCGGAAGCCACACCTAGTCAATACTTAACATCGCTGGACGTCCTAGTCAGTGCGTACTTAAGAACGTTTGTGACCTCAGCTAGTATGTGGCTTGCAACGCTGAGCACCACAGCTAGTACGTAGTTGGGAATGCTGGGCATCATAGCTAGTATGTACCTTGCGACGGCGGACCCAACAGCTAGTACGTAGTTAGGAACGCTGGTCACCACAGCTAGTATGTGCCTCGCAACAGCGGACCCCACAGCTAGTACGAAGTTAGGAACGCTGGGCATCACAGCTATTAAGTGCCTTGCAACAGCGGACCCCACAGCTAGTATGTAGTTAAATACGCTGGGCATTACAGTTAGTAAGTGCTTTGCAACAGCGAACTTCACAGCTAGTACATAGTTAGGAACGCTGGGCACTACAGCTAGTAAATGCCTTGCAACAACGGACCCCACAGCTAGTACGAAGTTAGGAACGCTGGGCACTACAGCTAGTAAATGCCTTGCAACAACGGACCCCACAGCTACTACGTTTTTAGGAACGCTGGGCCCTACAGGTAGTAGGTGCCTTGCAACTGCGAACCCCACAGATAGTATGTAGTTAGAACCACAGGGCATCACAGCTAATATGAGTTTTGCAACGGCGGACCCCACAGCTAGTACCTACGAGTGAAATACGCTGGGCCACACTGCTAGCGCCTTGCAACAGCAGACCCCACAGCTAGTACGTAATTAGAAACGCTGGGCATTACAGCTAGTAAATGTCTTATAGGTGCCTTGCAACAGCGAACCCCACATCCAGTACATAGTTAGGAACGCTGGGGCTGAGCACTACAGCTAGTAAGTACCTTGCAACAGCGGACCCCACAGCTAGTACGATTTTAGGAACGCTGGACATCACAGCTAGTAAATGTCTTGCAACAGTGAACCCCACAGCGGATACATAGTTACTACTACTACATGTGAAATTCATGACAATCCGATTCATGACAATACGATCAACCGTTAATGAGCTAGCTCTATATTTATACTTAGTCCCCCCCCCCCCCTCAACCCCGCCACCCGTTCAAAACTTCGGGACGACACACTCCTTATTTTTCTATTTGGCCTTCAGGAATAATATATGGGAAATTTCGTGACAATACGACCAACCGTTAATGAGCTAACTCTATATGTATATTTAGCCCCCCCCACAACCCTCCTTCCTGTTCAAAATTTTGGGCCGTCACACACCTAATATTTCTATTTGACCTTTAGGAATACTACATGTGAAATTTCATGACAATCCGACCAACCGTTAAAGAGTTAGCTCTATATTTATACTTAGGCCCCCCCACAACCCCCCCTCCCGTTCAAAACTTTGGGACGCCACACACCTTTTTTTCCTATTTGGCTTTTAAAAATACTACATGTGAAATTTCATGACGATTCCCCATGAGTTAATGAGTTAGCTCTATATTTATACTTAGGCCCCCCCACTACCCCCCCTCCCGTAAAAAATTTTGAGCCGTCACACCGCCTATTTTTTTATTTGGTCTTCAGGAATACTACATGTGAAACTTCGTGACAATGCGACCAACTGTTAAAGAGTTAGCTCTATATTTATACTTAGGCCCCCCGACAACCTCCCCTCCCGTTCAAAACTTTGGGACGCCACACACCTTTTTTTCCTATTTGGCTTTTAAAAATACTACATGTGAAATTTCATGACGATTCGCCCATTAGTTAATGAGTTAGCTCTATATTTATACTTAGGCCCCCCCACAACCCCCCCTCCCGTTCAAAACTTTGGGACGCCACACACCTTTTTTTCCTATTTGGCTTTTAAAAATACTACATGTGAAATTTCATGACGATTCGCCCATTAGTTAATGAGTTAGCTCTATATTTATACTTAGGCCCCCCAGCTACCCCCCCCTCCCGTTCAAAATTTTGAGCCGTCACACCGCCTATTTTTCTATTTGGTCTTCAGGAATACTCCATGTGAAATTTCGTGACAATCCGACCAACCGTTAAAGAGTTAGCTCTATATTTATACTTAGGCCCCCCCACAACCCCCCCTCCCGTTCAAAACTTTGGGACGCCACACACCTTTTTTTCCTATTTGGCTTTTAAAAATACTACGTGAAATTTCATGACGATTCGCCTATTAGTTAATGAGTTAGCTCTATATTTATACTTAGGCCCCCCTTACAACCCCCCCTCCCGATCAAAACTTTGGGACGCCACACACCTTTTTTTCCTATTTGGCTTTTAAAAATACTACATGTGAAATTTCATGACGATTCGCCCATTAGTTAATGAGTTAGCTCTATATTTATACTTAGGCCCCCCAGCTACCTCCCCCCCCTCCCGTAAAAAATTTTGAGCCGTCACACCGCCTATTTTTCTATTTGGTCTTCAGGAATACTCCATGTGAAATTTCGTGACAATCCGACCAACCGTTAAAGAGTTAGGTATATATTTATACTTAGGCCCCCCCACAACCCCCCCTCCCGTTCAAAACTTTGGGACGCCACACACCTTTTTTTCCTATTTGGCTTTTAAAAACACTACGTGAAATTTCATGACGATTCGCCCATTAGTTAATGAGTTAGCTCTATATTTATACTTAGGCCCCCCCACAACCCCCCCTCCCGTTCAAAACTTTGGGATGCCACACACCTTATTTTTCTATTTGGCCTTCAGGAATACTCCATCTGAAATTTCGTGACAATCCGACCAACCGTTAAAGAATTAGCTCTATATTTATACTTAGGCCCCCCTTACAACCCCCCCTCCCGTTCAAAACTTTGGGACGCCACACACCTTTTTTACCTATTTGGCTTTCAAAAATACTACGTGAAATTTCATGACGATTCGCCCATTTGTTAATGAGTTAGCTCTATATTTATACTTAGGCCCCCCTTACAACCCCCCCTCCCGATCAAAACTTTGGGACGCCACACACCTTTTTTTCCTATTTGGCTTTTAAAAATACTACATGTGAAATTTCATGACGATTCGCCCATTAGTTAATGAGTTAGCACTATTTATATACTTAGGCCCCCCTTACAACCCCCCCTCCCGATCAAAATTTTGGGACGCCACATAGCCTATTATTCAATCGGGCTCAAAAGAATGCTACATGGGAAGTTTCATAAAAATCCGTCCAGCGGTTTGGGCGTGATGCTGGAACAAACATACAAACAAACCCCGTTTCAGCTTTATTAATATAGATTAGTTAATGTGTTAGCACTATTTATATACTTAGGCCCCCCTTACAACCCCCCCTCCCGATCAAAACTTTGGGACGCCACACACCTTTTTTTCCTATTTGGCTTTTAAAAATACTACATGTGAAATTTCATGATGATTCGCCCATTAGTTAATGAGTTAGCTCTATATTTTTACTTAGGCCCCCCCACAACCCCCCCTCCCGTTCAAAACTTTGGGACGCCACACACCTTTTTTTCCTATTTGGCTTTTAAAAATACTACATGTGAAATTTCATGACGATTCGCCCATTAGTTCATGAGTTAGCTCTATATTTATACTTAGGCCCCCCACAACCCCCCCTCCCGTTCAAAACTTTGGGACGCCACACACCTTTTTTTCCTGTTTGGCTTTTAAAAAGACTACGTGTGAAATTTCATGACAATTTGACCATTAGTTAATGAGTTAGCACTATTTATATACTTAGGCCCCCCTTACAACCCCCCCTCCCGATCAAAATTTTTGGACGCCACATAGCCTATTATTCAATCGGGCTCAAAAGAATGCTTCATGGGAAGTTTCATAAAAATCCGTCCAGCGGTTTGGGCGTGATGCTGGAACAAACATACAAACAAACAAACCCCGTTTCAGCTTTATTAATATAGATTATTTTTTTCTATTCGCCGAAACTTGATTTATTGTTGCTTTAGATTCTTTATTTATTGCATTTTGTCATTTTGGTTTTATTTACAGTTCTTCACCTTAATGTTACTCTTTTCTTTCTAGAGGGAACTTGTTTTTTGAATCTTCAGCGAGACATTGGAAACTGGAAGGAACCGCTCATAGTAAACATTACAACTGATGGCATTTTTGAATATGTTTATCCAAAGAGTGATGATAATGATCCTGTGATTGCTTTACAGAAAGATGAGGTAACAGACTGTTCTAAGGATCACCAGTTTAAATAGTCGTCGGTCAATCACAGCCACTCTACTTGCCCAGCTTTCCCAATCATCTGCGTTTTTGCAGTATCGAAATTAAAAAAGTCGGCACCATCTCTTGAAATTTCCAAACCTATACAGTCCACTTGTTCAAACACACATTATTACGCTCCTCCTGATTTGATTAATATCAGCCGTGGTGTGTACATTTATATATATAATATATATATATATATATATATATATATATATATATATATATATATATATATATATATATATATATTATATATACAGGGTGTTCATTTTATCTTGACCCAGGTAAAGAACTCGAAAAATAATGATTTTCTCAAAAAAAGCTAGAGACAAAAAATGTACAGTAGAATTGACCACATTATTTGCTCTAATCTAATCTTTAAACAAATGACAATTTTTAACTTTTTTTATGAATTAAAAAAAACAAGCATTTTTTTGATTGTCAACACATTTTTTTTTTGCATATTTAGATTCCTGGGGAAAAATTAAGGGGAGGTTAAATGAGACTTTTTTTTGTTAGACCAATATTAATGAATTTTATTTTAGTAAATGTTCGAACTGATATATATATATATATATATATATATATATTGTAATAAAATTGCTTTGTCGTCGCGTTTTTAATAATAAATGATATATAAAAATTTATCTCTACTCTACTTTAAATTTAAGATGCGGAGATTTTCTTAAAATTGTATATCTGATTTTATTAAATTAAAATATTTGTGGGATGCCAGACCGCCTATTTAATAGAACGATACTTAAATTTACTGATTTGAATACTGAATTGGATTTCTATAAACCAAAGGTGCAAGTACGTTCAGCGAAGAAAGTTTTGAAATACTAAGTTGTCAAACCATTACTGACTAGGATAAGCATAGGAAGCAAACTACAAAGATCTAGCAAGTCATATTTAAAAAGAATATATTTACAACGAATAAATAACTTAAAATTAAAATTAAATATAATATAAAATTAAACCTTACGAATAATGCTGTATGGAGCTGGGGGCTGACTAGATAATGCTGTATGGAGTGGGGATTCTCTGAAGGCTGGCTGAAGCTGAATCGGGGACTGACATGGACTCCACTGAACTGCCCCGGGAGGACTCTTGAAGACTCACTTCCTTCCACCTCTTCTCCGGGACCGTCTCCAAAATCTTCTGTACCTTCTGAACTTGAACTCTAGACCTGAACTCTGATGACTTGAACTGATCACTTCAACTGTCGACCTCCTGAATGGAACTCTCGACTTGAACTCCAGACTTGAACACTACTCTGGACTGGAGACTCCTCCGAGCCCCTCTCAACCCGAACTCTGAACTTGAACTGCCCCTTGAGTTACCTACTCTATTCTATATATATTAATAACCATTTCCCTCCCTGTGTGAGTGCAAATCACGTAATTAATAAAATAAATAAAATTGAGATCGAAAAATTATTAAATTTGAAAATTATTTAAATCGCGACTTTAATTAAACAATGCCTGAATAGCTGAAAGCACTCCCACGGGAAGAACGGTTACAAGATCCTAACGGTTAGTCGACATCAGTAATTAACAATAATTAATTACTGTTGTCAACCAGAAGAAGCATGAGTGGGGGGGGAATGAAATGAATCAAACCTATAACTTTAACATATTTATTTTATGAGAACATATTTACAAAACAACAATTGAATATATATATAATTTGGCCGTGTGTCTGAAGGACTGAATTATAACTTAATTACGAGGTACCTCGATACGATATCCATGGCGAATGACGGCGTGATCACCCTTTCTGGACTTCCCGTAGAAATCGTCTATTCACATAGTCCCTGAAGATCTGCGTAGTTTCGAGGGCACACCAGAAGTTACACCCCCACTGACTTTGCACCGTCCAAAATCAAAGTGTGTCTCTACGACTAATTCACATATTCAAACTGATATTACTTATAGAAAAGATACGTGGTGATCACCCAAGACATGAACGAAGAAAACTCAATTGACATATTTAAACTCAACTGTACAATATAAAAAGAACGTGGTGACCAGCCAAGACATGAACGAAGAAAGTTAATTCACATATTTAAACTCAACTGTACAATATAAAAAGAACGTGGTGACCAGCCAAGACATGAGCGAAGAAAGTACTTTCACATACTGAAACTAGGCTTTACAAAGAGAGGAACGTGGTGATCCACCAAGATATGAACGAAGAATGAGGAAAACGGGGAGTGGCTTCCGATATCCGACCGTGGTAGGGGACAGTTCTCCAGGCTTGATTGGTCGTCGGACTCCGCCCATTTTATTTCCAGCCAATCGCATATTACCAATTAACATCTGCCTCTAGTTGTGTGAAAACCTGGAGTAAGAAAAAAAACCTTTACTGCTTATTCCTTATACACCGGATGTAGACAATTATCTTGGCTTCCTTTCCATTGTGTCTCTATTATTCTTTATTTTCGCTCCCAGCGATCGCGATTCTCTCGCAGGCATCATTGGTTCCGAGCATTCTCTTCCAAATGCAATTCTCGTTTATTCAACACCACACAACCCATACTTTGCTCCTAGCGATCGCGATCCTCTCGTAGACATCGCCAGTTCTGAGCATTATCTATAGGGTAGACATGCTACAATATATATATATATATATATATATATATATATATATATATATATATATATATATATATATATATATTGTAGCATGTCTACCCTATAGATAATGCTCAGAACTGGCGATGTCTACGAGAGGATCGCGATCGCTAGGAGCAAAGTATGGGTTGTGTGGTGTTGAATAAACGAGAATTGCATTTGGAAGAGAATGCTCGGAACCAATGATGCCTGCGAGAGAATCGCGATCGCTGGGAGCGAAAATAAAGAATAATAGAGACACAATGGAAAGGAAGCCAAGATAATTGTCTACATCCGGTGTATAATGAATAAGCAGTAAAGGTTTTTTTTCTTACTCCAGGTTTTCACACAACTAGAGGCAGATGTTAATTGGTAATATGCGATTGGCTGGAAATAAAATGGGCGGAGTCCGACGACCAATCAAGCCTAGAGAACCGTCCCCTACCACGGTCAGATATCGGAAGCCACTCCCCGTTTTACTTATTCTTCACTCAGGTCTTGGTGGATCACCACGTTCCTTTCTTTTGTAAAGCCTAGTTTCAGTATGTGAAAGTACTTTCTTCACTCAGGTCTTGGTGGATCACCACGTTCCTTTCTTTTGTAAAGCCTAGTTTCAGTATGTGAAAGTACTTTCTTTGCTCATGTCTTGGTGGATCACCACGTTTCTTTCTTTTGTAAAGTTTAGTTTGAATATGTGAATGAGTCGTAGAGACACACTTTGATTTTGGACGGTGCAAAATCAGTGGGGGTGTAACTTCTGGTGTGCCCTCGAAACTACGCAGATCTTCAGGGACTATGTGAATAGACGATTTCTACGGGAAGTCCAGAAAGGGTGATCACGCCGTCATTCGCCATGGATATCGTATCGAGGTACCTCGTAATTAAGTTATAATTCAGTCCTTCAGACACACGGCCAAATTATATATATTCAATTGTTGTTTTGTAAATATGTTCTCATTAAAATAAATATGTTAAAGTTATAGGTTTGATTCATTTCATTCCCCCCCACTCATGCTTCTTCTGGTTGACAACAGTAATTAATTATTGTTAATTACTGATGTCAACTAACCGTTAGGAACTTGTAACCGTTCTTCCCGTGGGAGTGCTTTCAGCTATTCAGGCATTGTTTAATTAAAGTCGCGATTTAAATAATTTTCAATTTTAATAATTTTTCGATCTCAATTTTATTTATTTTATTAATTACGTGATTTGCACTCACACAGGGAGGAATAATGGTTATTAATTGGCGCCCGAACAGGGACTTGATTTGTTTATTAATTATGCCAATTAGTATAATTAATGAACCCCACTAATCGGTCCCTTATTAATTAATTAATTTTTTTTAAAAAAAAAAAATTTTTTTTTTTTTTTTTTGCTTTTTAACGTAGATTCCAGCCTATTAGGCCACAATGTTATATTTTCACTTAAAGTCGGTATTTAGAATCAAAACTGAAGAAGGATGGGTGAGGGTAGGGACAATGAATGACATCATTTATTGAAATAATTTTATTTTTTTTTGTTTTTGATTTTTTTTTTTTCTTATGTAGATTTAGTAGGCATTTATTTTACATATTATAACTATTGTTGTATTGTGATGCCATCTGACAGGTCACCATAGAAATTAGGTTAGCACCAGACCTCCCGTATAATTCATTTAATTGTTTTGATATATATTTCTTATCAGAATGGAAGGGAAAGGGAAGTCGGACTTAGAGCCGATACAGACACGGTCTAGGAAAACCATTCGCACTCCCCCGGAGTCCCCGGTAGAAAATCCTAAATTTGACCTAGAGGCGATGTTTAAGGCCATGCAGAAACAGATGGGAAACTTGGGAAAGGATTTAAAAGCGGACATGCAGGAACAGATTGGACAGCAGGGAAAGGC
Organism: Aradus depressus; assembly: GCA_963662175.1. Lineage (NCBI taxonomy): Eukaryota > Metazoa > Arthropoda > Insecta > Hemiptera > Aradidae > Aradus > Aradus depressus. The sequence goes on along the minus strand of OY759214.1, from coordinate 49,577,862 downwards.
CATGCAGGAACAGATTTCGGGACTAGGACAACAGGGAAAGGCCATGCAGGAACAGATAGGACAGCAGACTTCGGAGATAAAGGAACAAATTTCGGCAATGGCAAATAATATCGAATCCATTAATCGCGATATGGGCACTCTACGATCTGAGTCCGGAGAATTGAGTACTAGACAGGATAATTTAGAAGGGAAATATGACAAACATGTTTCTGAAGTTAGGGACATGGTAGATGTCTGTCATCATGAAATGACAGGTAGGATCATGTCAGAAACACAACGTTTAGATAAGGAGGTCGAGGAAATAAATTCGAACCAAAATCTTTTTCGTACCGATTGTGAGAAGAGATTCGCCAATATCTCGAAGAGAATAGATACTGTTTCGGGTCAAAATCAGGTCTCAACCCCAAAACATAATGACCAAGTGACGTTCCCCATCCCTGAAGAACATAAGGATTGGTATACAGGTCAGACCTTTGCTCGCGAACAACCTAGTAACGTCACTTTCCAAAATACGTATATAAAAAATTACGAACGTAACAAGGTAACGTTCCGTAACAATGTGTTGGATTTACCCAACCATTTCATATCAAATTTAGAAATTGCATATAGTCACATTGGAGAATTTTATAATCTGAACGAATTTATAAAGTCACATTTAAAGGGCGAGGGTCTGGATTGGTTCCTTGTAAAGTCAGGAAGTATCCGCTCTTTTGATGAATTCGTCAATGCGTTCAAAGATAGGTTCTGCGGGGAGAAATATGACGTTATAGTCCGTAGGGAACTTGATACCCAAGGCTATGCCGATCATATGGATAAAACACCCAGCGAACATTTTTCAAAATTAGTGTCACGACTCCAGGATAGTACATATAAAATTCCGGAAGGCTACGTATGTGAACTATTAAGCAAACATTATGGAGAGACGGTCGAAAATTCAGTTAGGATCCAGGGAATAATCTCTATTGAGAGACTACATGAGCAAATAATTAGGATAGGTACTAACATAATTAGACGTGATTGTAAATTAAAGGATAGTTCTTGGAAAGGCGGGGAAAGACAGTACCGACCAGATAGTCTTCCGAAAAACAATAACTTTCCCAAACAAGACCTACCTCGTTACAATTCTGGGAATGCACGGGGAACCTCTCACTACAATCAAGAGAGAGGGAATCAATTTAGCCGAGGCCCTTCCCGCGAGTCAAATCCAAATTACGATCGGCCACGTAATTACTATGACTCAAATCAGAATTATAATCGACCACCTAATTATAGGGATAACCAGTCGAAACCTAACGTAAGAAACATGGAGGTAGTGACCGACAACAATGTCAATACAGACATGAAAGAAATAAAGCAATCCCTTGGAGAGTTGGCTAACAACCTGAAACCAATTGTTGACCACTTGATAAAAAACTAAGTAGCAGGAGTGGGATGAACAAACTTAAAACTATGGGGGGAGGTAAATTTAAATTCAAGGGGGACGTACGCAGTTTGCTTGGTACAGAAATGATGACGAGATTGACAGGGGACATTGACCTACATACTAACGTTGACAATAGATGTCCCACTCCTGTAAAGTTAAAGACAGACAGTAACAACGGACTGACATTGATGAAGCTACAGGGGTACCAAGAAGGTAGCGGTTTAGGAAGACACGGTAATGGACGTTTGGAACCAGTTTTTATCAGCACGAGAAGACCACTTCAAGGATTAGGTTACGAGTACAAATTTTTTGATATCAGATCACCAGTTAACGTAGAATCAATAGCAAAGACATCCTTACCAATCACTGCTAAGCAGGAAGAGCCCATCGACAAACAAACATACCCCGACAATATTATGACTGCCCCAGATCACGTAAATTCATCAAGTATAAAAGAGGACGAAATCACAGACAGACCGACAGGCAATGACGAAAACATCACTTCCCTAGACGACGTCAGAATATCATCTCTGATGCAGGAGTTTTCTGACCTACTTAGAAACGAGGACGAAATAACAGACATATCGACAGACAATGACCACATAATCCGCTACCCGACTAATGACAACCCCACTTGTGAAGAACATCCGCAGGTGAACTTCATCAAAGACAATAGGATAACTGACATTTCGGGACTACAACAACAGACTTACAAATTTACAGAAAAACAGGCCGAAAGACAGAAACAAAACTTTGAGGTACGACAGGTGTTAGTACAATCTCTGCGGATATCCACCGGTAAGAGGGAAATATTACTATTACTATTCTGGGAAGGACCTTACCAGATTTTAGACAAGGAAAGTCCTCAAATTTTTATTTTAGGACATCTCGGCAGCGACGTAGCGGAAGGAGGAATCTTTTATACGATCTTACAGAAGCCGTGTATTAGCGGATAAATTTACAAGCAGGCTAGAGAAGCGCTAGGGCTCTCTTTGAGATTAACGATCTTACTTCAGCCGAGTTAGGGGGGCGATTATTGCAGACGAGATCGCGGCCCTAGAGTCAGGGAAGAGATTTGTGACGTCTCTATGGGTGTCCATCCCCAACTATCCCAGGAACAGTTAGACAAAGTCACACACACATAAAACAGAGACTATTTTTATTATTTGGGAATTATTTATTATTTTACACTAACGGCCAACACCTCATTATACAACAACACACAAAGAATCACACATACACATTTATTGGGGACACGGGATTTATTATTTAGTTATTTTTTTTTGTAAATAGGATAAGGCAGACGGGGACTTTCTGGCACTCCCCTGGGGCTTAACATCGAGCATACCCCCCTTAGTCGAGCTCAAGATTCCAAAGTGAATCGCCAGGTTGTAGATATAATTTTAGATAATAAGTTAGTTTTAGTTGTTTTATATAAATTTAGTAATAGGGCATTTTTTTTTTATAATAGTAGGTAGGTAATTTAGATAATAAGTTAGGAAAGTTTATTTTTGTTCATATATTTAGTAAGAGTATTTTTTTTTAATAGTATTAGCAATTTTTTTTATATATGATGGGATAATTTAATTTAGGTTAATTGCCTCTTTTAATTTAATATAATTGTAGGAGGGGCAGAAGAGGTATGGATTGGCCATCCATGGGAATATACCTACGTAATTAAATTTGATTAGGAGACGCGGATCTGAGTAGGATGACAGCGAGGCGATGGCACACACATTTGTAGGTAGTCAGGTATGGTAAATGTACTTCCAATTGTATTTGTCTGTTTTGTTTTGTATTTTAAAATAATATTTGTATTAGTATCCGACCGTGTGTATCTATTGAAAATGTCACATTGACCCATATTTTATCTAGTGACCAAGATGGGCTATGTTAACCCAATGAAAGCCTTGTAAATATATTTGCAACATATATCCAGGTATGGACCTTACTTATTATGATAGAGTGTCGACCACGGTAGGTCAAATGTCAATTTTGTTATTTTATTTAAGAAATCCTAGGGCAAGGTGCCGAAACATACATGACTGGAGGGGGAGATATATTATAAACTGGAGGGGATTCCCAGAATTGAAATTGAATTATCGTACACACGGAGCAGGGGCCACTCCATTGATGCTTGTAGAATCCATTTAAAGGGGCGGGAGTTGTTTAATTATTTTTTTATGCCATGAACTGACCGTTTGAACTGAAGAAGGGGTTTCGCTACTTGATTAATGCGGATGCCGGAATTTACATATGTTTATGAAACTGAGATGGGATTTGAGTGGGCTTATTTTTCTATTTTATATTTCGTCGTCGTTCCGGCAGAAGGTAAATACCTGTCGAAGGCCTAAGGAGGCATATGGTTAGGGTTTGGTCAACCCAAATTTTTATTGAAGCGGATTGAGTATATGGGAATTCAGTTGAAACATTGTCGAGGCGTGGGGCCTTTTTGGATGTTTTAACTAGTCAGTGAATGTATGCTAGGAATAGAATCGTCGTTATTTGCCAATGGAGAGGGTCAACTCCAAGAAGTACAGCGTAAAGTAGACTCATGCTTTGGTCACGCATGCATAGGCAAGCCATGCCGAATAGAAAGGAAATTTAAAATCATGTTTTGGTCACGCATGATAATGAGGTCGATACCTGAGTATTATTTTATTATGACTTTGGGCAAGTCTTCTTTTAATGAATATTGGTTAAGTGTATATGCTCAGTGAATGAGCAAGTGTTAAGTGAAACTAATAAAATATGTGACTTCCAATGGTCATTTAGCCGACATATTTTATTTTAACGGGAACGGGGGATATTGTAGCATGTCTACCCTATAGATAATGCTCAGAACTGGCGATGTCTACGAGAGGATCGCGATCGCTAGGAGCAAAGTATGGGTTGTGTGGTGTTGAATAAACGAGAATTGCATTTGGAAGAGAATGCTCGGAACCAATGATGCCTGCGAGAGAATCGCGATCGCTGGGAGCGAAAATAAAGAATAATAGAGACACAATGGAAAGGAAGCCAAGATAATTGTCTACATCCGGTGTATAATGAATAAGCAGTAAAGGTTTTTTTTCTTACTCCAGGTTTTCACACAACTAGAGGCAGATGTTAATTGGTAATATGCGATTGGCTGGAAATAAAATGGGCGGAGTCCGACGACCAATCAAGCCTAGAGAACCGTCCCCTACCACGGTCAGATATCGGAAGCCACTCCCCGTTTTACTTATTCTTCACTCAGGTCTTGGTGGATCACCACGTTCCTTTCTTTTGTAAAGCCTAGTTTCAGTATGTGAAAGTACTTTCTTCACTCAGGTCTTGGTGGATCACCACGTTCCTTTCTTTTGTAAAGCCTAGTTTCAGTATGTGAAAGTACTTTCTTTGCTCATGTCTTGGTGGATCACCACGTTTCTTTCTTTTGTAAAGTTTAGTTTGAATATGTGAATGAGTCGTAGAGACACACTTTGATTTTGGACGGTGCAAAATCAGTGGGGGTGTAACTTCTGGTGTGCCCTCGAAACTACGCAGATCTTCAGGGACTATGTGAATAGACGATTTCTACGGGAAGTCCAGAAAGGGTGATCACGCCGTCATTCGCCATGGATATCGTATCGAGGTACCTCGTAATTAAGTTATAATTCAGTCCTTCAGACACACGGCCAAATTATATATATTCAATTGTTGTTTTGTAAATATGTTCTCATTAAAATAAATATGTTAAAGTTATAGGTTTGATTCATTTCATTCCCCCCCCACTCATGCTTCTTCTGGTTGACAACAGTAATTAATTATTGTTAATTACTGATGTCAACTAACCGTTAGGAACTTGTAACCGTTCTTCCCGTGGGAGTGCTTTCAGCTATTCAGGCATTGTTTAATTAAAGTCGCGATTTAAATAATTTTCAATTTTAATAATTTTTCGATCTCAATTTTATTTATTTTATTAATTACGTGATTTGCACTCACACAGGGAGGAATAATGGTTATTAATATATATATATATCCTATATATTATTATTAATTTTAAAGAATATATTCAGATCGCGCAAATCCATTACACTACATTACCCTCTTCTTGTTTTACTAAAATTGTTCGAAGGACAATTTTATTATTATTATTTACAACAATTTCAATATAAATTATTTACATAAAAAAAACTAAACTAGTAGGTATTTGAACACTTATATTTACACTAAATCTATAATTAACCTAAAAAATCAAATTATTATTTTAAAACTATAATACAACCATTAATTTCAACACAAAATCATCTCAAAATTAAAAAAAAACTAGAACTAGTATTTGAATAACAGGGGATATCTATATACAATATCAAAATCAAATTGTTATTTTTTTAAAAATATAATACATGTCTACACCAATTCTAATACAAAATCTTCATTAAAAAAAAAAACTACAAACTAATATTTTAACATATATTTACATGAAATCTATATTTAATATCTTTTTGATATTCCCTTAAACCCAATTTTCAACCCTTCTCCTCATTTTACATCAATACATTTCTCTTATACTAAAAACTATAAACAAAAACATAATATACACTACTTTTCTTTAAAATATGAATAACCAATTCAAACAATTTCCCTTTACTTTTTAAATTTCTCAAAAAAAAGTAGGTCGACGTTTAATTTTGTATCTTTTACAATTACTTCTATCCTTTGTCTGCTTATAATCACAAAAAAAACACGGGGTGCCTTCTAAATTCAAAACTTTCATTCTGTGGTTCCATTTTATAAACATTTCACCCTATCATCTACATTCGAGCAATCACAAAAAAAACTATTTTACTTATTTCCTCATTAATTAATTCACTATATCCTCTCTTATAAGTATCTATTTCTTATTATTTATGGGACGTTAATCAGGGGTTCACCTATTCCCTAACTATTCTTTATTTCTCCTAAACTTCAAAAAAAATATCTCATATACTTCTAACACATATTATCACTTCTTATATCGTCGTAGTATTGATGGATTCCTCCTTTCTCTGGGTAGGCAATCTCATAATTAATAAAATATCTTCACCTATCTACTCTTGGATAGCTCACTTCTCATAAATAACTATACTCCTTCTTAATTCTCCACTAAGTTTCACTAACGTCCTACAATTATAAAAAAAAAAATCCCGATATATTTTCTAATTATAATTTATTATTATTTGCTCTTTTATGAACCAATATTAGATGAAATTATTTAAAAAAAAGCTTTTATACTGCGCATTTTACTCTTTCCATTCATTCCTTACCCTATTTAAAAAATGTCATATTCCTATTTTAAAATGACTATGCAAAAAAAAAAAGACCACAAACATCTTCCTATCAATTCAAAAAAATATAGTTATCAAAAAAAATTTCAAATATAGCTTTCTATCGTAAACATTTTTTAAATACCTTTCTTCCATGCAATTTTTTTTTTTTTTTAAACAATATCGTGTATCGACCAATAACACTCCTCAATTATTTTCTCCTCCTTATCAATTCTAAAAGAATATATTCTAATTTCAACCACTAACTTTTCACAATGACTTCTTATCAATTCAAAAAAAACAATATAATATATTCAGATCGCGCAAATCCATTACACTACAATATATATAAATTGTCAGTTCATTAAAGCCGTATATTACTCTATTATATAAGAAATAATGTAGCTACACACCCTAAAAAGAGAACATGTGGCGTTCTTGTGTCTAGTCAGTGTAACTTTCCAAAAGAGGGAAGAAAAATAAATAGAAAAAGTTGTCGGTGAATCAACGTCAATGTACTTCCCCAGATCGAATTAACAATTATTTTTTTGATCTCCCTTCAAAACCAACCGACCGTTTAGAATAAAAATCTGTTGTTGACGTAAGCACTTCTCAATCTACCTACTAAATTTTTTGCCGATACATTAATTACATCGGCACCTACAAGTTCTTTGTGTCGAACCTACCTTCTCTGGTTCTCCCCCATCTCCCTGTGCCTGATTTCGCTGAAAATTAATACCTGTCCTTTTTGGGGATACGAATTCAAATATAAAATTGTGTTAAGCCCCTCTCCTCTTATCCTCCTCTTCACTTTAAACGATTTGACTGAAATTAATAGGTGTCGACGTTATGGGGCTCTACATACACTTATAAAATTTCATGTCGGTAAATTAATTCTATCGGGAGTTATCGTGTTAACAGACAGACACATACAGAACTTTTTTTTCTAATTTTTGTTCAGATGGTTGGGAAACGTGAAATTTTGTTGAAAACTCAGCATCGAATTTCTGGCCGATTAAATAAGTTTGCATAGCTGGGGAAGTAAAATAAAAATTGAGCTGTGTGCTTACTTACTTCTGCATGCTTGGAACTTATCATTAATTTTATAATATTTTTGTATGTTGCACAGAATGTTCATTTCATCTGTACGAAGAAGAATATCCGAACTAATGTTTTCAAATCCAAAGAGACGAATGAAAAACCGGAAATGCAAGATTCGATGGGAGTTTGTGGAGAAAGAGGATCATTGAAGGTGAATGAGGCGCCGAAGAAATTGAAGGACATGGGATGCGCCGAGAGACAATCACCAGAGGTCTGGCTCACAGATACTCCATGCATGAATAATGAAGCACAAATCGTCAAAATCGGATACAAAGTACGTATAGAGCTTGTGTACTTTATTTCACCACATCAAGTAACGAAATTGATTTAATTTAATAATAAACACGAAAGAGCTGTTTCATGAAATAAAAAAAATGTAAATTCATTTTCTATGTGATATATTTTTTACATCACTTTAAACATTTTTTTTGACAGAGAGAAAAAAAAGTAGCAGAAATTAATCAATTACATTTGGCTCTCCCTTGCTACATTTATTATTGATTGAAGTTATTTATATAAATTAAAATATCCGAATTGTTAATAATAAACAATAAAATGTTGAAATAAAAAAATATGGATTTGAGTTAATTCGACAATTTCAAAAAAAAAAAATAGTTGATTGATTGAAGCTCTAAAAAAAACATATGTTATAAATAACCCTGTAAAATTTTCAAACTACGTTACTAGCACCAATCCAAAAAAATCAAAATGTCTCCCGATGTGATTCTGAAATTTAAGATTATTAAATATTATGTCCCGATAACGATTGGTACTTACCTCAAAGGTGTAAATTCGTAGGGCCTATGGGTTTTGAAACTTGAAATTCATTGAGAGAGATTGGGGAAATAAAAGAAATTTTAAGACATGGTTATGAAATTACAATGATGAAAAAATTTATTTTGAATTTTCTGATCAGCCATTTTGAAATAAAAAAAATTATAATGGTTACTCACATGACGCCATGAAACTAAATTAAAAATTAACACTATTTACAAAAGAAACATTGAACAAAAGTTAACATCTTTCATTAGTTTACACCTTTTCACGATCACCCTTCACTCATAATTCATTTTCACACATTTTCAATACATATACTTTAAAAGAAAAGAACAATTCTGAACACAGGTTTGGCCTTCTCGAGGCCTGGAGACTGCTTTTTACTTCCAAATGGTGGCTTCAGACCTTCTTTTCGTCTGTCTTTTGTCCTTCAGAACTTGATATTTCTTTAACTTTAAACATTTTTCGACGTATTCTTCCTTCTCTTCCTTTTCTTCTGTCTTCTTAATTATTATTTTAATTTTCTGTAGCTTTGTTTTTTAATTTTGACTCCTACATTTCTTAAAAATAGCATTCAAACTTGGTGATATACACTTTCGGATCAATATACGGCCTTGGATTGGATACGGGCTCCGACGCTTTCTGGAACAGGCTTAATTTGTTCATTTTGTGGAAACTGAACACACCAAGCGGCAAGAATCCAAACTAACTCTTGGTTAAGACTTTATTTTATAAATTTTCCTTAAACGGCTCTTTTCTTCGTGTTTTCCTTTACCAATCTTCTTTAATTAAATGTTGGATCTTTTATACAAAATTTCAAAAGATTCCTGCTTATAATTCTTCTGCTTTTGATTTCTATAAAATTTTTCTTGTCTCATTAAATTTTTCGTTTCTCCTTCATTTCATCCTCTTTTTAGAGTCTCCTTTTCCTCTTGAACGTGTTTTTTAACTTCTCTTAAATTTTGGTTTTTCATTATTCAGTTTTTTGAGTTTAATTTGAGTTTGAAAAATCATTTTTAACCACGCCATTTTAGGTTATGGCCCTGTTTGCTTATTTCCCTTTACTGAATTTTGTTCCTTTCTGCCTTTCACTCCTTGTTTACGTCTTTATTTTCTTTTCTGGGTTCCAATTTCGATTTCTTCTTTAAATTAGGGTCATTAAAAAGAATAAGACGTTGCTTAGACGTTAGTTGTCATGGCAACGGTTTGTTTATGTTACACCCTCCAAAGCGAATTGACCGTTTGCGCTAAAACTCAATATTTGACCTACATTACATATTTGCTTCCGAAGCTTCATACTATAGTTTGTGTCGATAAATTCATTACAGCTGCAGATATTAGGTTATTCAGGGTGGTCGAGCCCCCCTTCTATTCGACCGATTTCGCGGAATTACTTCGGCAGCTATTGGGATTTTTGAGTTAAACACCCCTCTGATCTTCCCTTCCCCTTCGGATAATTCCGCTGAAAATTAATATGTGTCGTCCTTATATGGATTTGAATTTACATATGGAATTCAGTACATTTATTACGACAGTTATTAGAGTTTTTGTGTTAAGCCTCCCGCCAAATCACACCCTTCTCTTTGGCAGATTTGGCTTTTGATGAAGATGGTTTAAAACAAACAGCGAATTGGCCTTCGGTCTCACCAAAATATATTTATAATATCTCCTATGTAACGTCTCCCCATTGTGTATTTCATATGGGTTAGTTATTGTGACACATGCCCGGGCTTTAACTACAAGGTCATATCGCGTACTCTGTTGAACATGAGCCCGACTCTACTATGAGGGTTCTAAATTTTGCCTACCTTAAATTTTTATTCACCTAGGGTGGGGTTCTTTAACGAGTACCTGACATCGTGCAGGCTGGGAACCATCGTAGCAGAAAAAAGTCAGCAAATGAAACAATTGTTAATAGCATAATAAAATGCTAATCAATGTACATAACATTCAATGTTTTAAATTAAATTCAAGCATTTTATATATTGTTTGCAACAATTTTCAAGTTTGCATCATTAGTAATTATAATTTAAGTTAATAATTAAATTTTTAATAAAACTCTATTATATTGCATTTATTTACTTTCCCATTTATATATATATGTATATATATATTTTTTTTTTTTTAATTAAAAGAAGGCCGATATGAATAAAATTTTGGTGCTGGTTTCCATTAAATTCCAGGGCTGAATTTTACCCCCAGTCCAGCCCTGCTCGACCGGGTTTCGAACCCGCGATCTTGAGCTCAGTGGGCTAGCACTGCCTATACCTGAGTCCCTGTCAATATTAAATGTAATGTTTATAAATGACTTATTTTGTCACAAAAGTTTTGAAATTAGCTGAATGATGCTGAAACGTCAATAAGAAGTAAAAAAATATTATAAACATACGAAAAGCCAATTTGTTGCTTGTTTCAAACCATCTTTATCAAACCATCTTCATCAAACCATCTTCATCAAACCATCTTCATCAAAACAAAATATAATTTTTTTTATATTGTAAAGGTATTTGAACAATTGATGCCGTTGATCGATTGCTGTTTCGGCCAAAAGTCGAGCAGGACCTACTGGTGCAAGCATAAGATCAACTCAAACTTGGTCGGTGGTAAAGTGAGGCGGCCGGGCGGGAACCGTCCTGCCTTCAGTACCGGCAAGGGCTTATACGATCAAATCAGACCTCAGAAGCTCTACAAACAGGTACCTATAGCTCATTGTGTCGTTTGAACTGTGGTAACCACTCGGCCAGGCAGGTCACCAATGTACTCTCCCTTTCCAAAACATTAGTTTTTTACGTCTCTCAACAGTAAAGATGTTGTCATTTCATTCTATCGGTGGTTCCCAAAATTAATAATTAATGGAGAATTATATTAGCTTTTTTTTTTTGTCTTCTTCACTTTTTGAGTAAACAACTTTACAAATCAATGATATTTGACCAAAAATGCATTTTATTGCATATTTAGTTGTTTTTTTTTCAATCATTTATTTAAAAAAGTAAAATCACATATAAAAAATAAAAATCAATGTATGCACTTTTACTAATTTGGTTTTTATTTTCTTCAAACATGATTCCAATAACCATATGTTTTCGAAAAACATCAATCAGCATGTACACATGAAAACAGTGAAAAAAAAATACAATTAAAATAAGATAAACCAGAAAATTGACCTACAAAACCCATTACCCCTTCAGATGTGACGTTAAGAGATGATCCCGAGTCTGTGCGATGTTGAGCATCCTTACTCTAGGTATCTAAACCTAAGTAGGTAAAATTTAGGACTTCCACTGCAGAGTCGGCCTCGTGTCCACCAGATTGACCAAGGACCACAACCTGTTATTAAAGGAATCCTAAATGTTATGATTAAAACATTTTACAAGCAATCTTAATAGTAAACATTATTTGTCTTTTTAAAGTATTACCATATATATAGTAGAACCCTTCCTAACCGGCCTATCCCATGGAACAGAATTTTTTTTTCTCTCTCTTTCAGCGTATAATAGCTGGCAAGTGTACTCAAACATTGATTGTTTGACGGGCCTTTCCTGGAAATGGAAAATAAAACGGGGGGACGCCATGTTTAGATGTGCAATGTGTTTGTGTTGTGGCGGGCAGAATCAGGAGTGGAGTGCAAGTGAGTTCCTGTGTTTCTGTTGCTTTTTTGGAGCCTTTCTCCGAATTTCGTGGGAGGAAATTTCTTGAAAATTAGGGAAGAGAGAGGAGGAAGTAACCCTTCTATTTCAGTTTTGTTCTTGCCTTTGCCCGGTTATGATCTGTTAAATAAAAATGAGTGAGTACGACATTGGACGTGATGAACGTACGAAAATGGAGAGACTTGGCTTTCAAAAAAACTTTGAAAGGTAAAAAAAAAAGGACAAAATTAACTGATTTTGTACGTATGTACGTAAGTACAATGTACATTAAGTTTTCAAAGTTTATGTAAGTTCGTGATGTTTAATCTTTTCATGTTCGTTTATATCTATATGTACATAATGTACAATAAAGTGAGTTGCAATAACGTCTTATTTGCTTGTTTATTCATGATACCTGATGAAATATGTATAGGTTCTTTTTGAACGAAAATCGACTTTTCATGGGAACCTCGGATTAACCGGCCATGGTCTCGATCCTGACCAGACCGGTTAAGAGGGGTTCTACTGTAGCTAATTTTTTTTATCATACACAATTTCTAAGTCACCCTTTATAACTTTTATATTTTATTTTCTGGAGTGGAACCAGTTATCCGATTTATTTTGTCTGCTATTTGTGGATTCGCTCCTGTTAATATTGACAATTATTTGTTTAAAGGGCAGTCAGAGAACGTTGTTTAACTCGATCAAAAATGGACTTGCTGAGGAGCTACTGACTTGGGGACATAAGTACTTGGCTCGGTCCCACCTGACGCCGGACAGTGACTTCCAAATGGCTCTCCATCAGAAGGCCACATACTATTATGTAAACGTTGTGCCCCAGTGGCAGCAGATCAACAATGGAAACTGGGGCCTTCTGGAGGACAAAGTGAAGCTCCTCACAAAAAAGGTCAGTAGAAACATCTCCACTGGTTAGTCTCCCCTCAGTGGCGTCAGATCAACAATGGAAACTGGGGCCTTCTGGAGGACAAAGTGAAGCTCCTCACAAAAAAGGTCAGTAGAAACATCTCCACTGGTTATTCTCCCCTCAGTGGCGTCAGATCAACAATGGAAACTGGGGCCTTCTGGAGGACAAAGTGAAGCTCCTCACAAAAAAGGTCAGTAGAAACATCTCCACTGGTTAGTCTCCCCTCAGTGGCGTCAGGTCAACAATGGAAACTGGGGCCTTTTGGATGACAAAGTGAAGCTCCTCACAAAAAAGGTCAGTAGAAACATCTCCACTGGTTATTCTCCCCTCAGTGGCGTCAGATCAACAATGGAAACTGGGGCCTTCTGAAGGACAAAGTGAAGCTCCTCACAAAAAAGGTCAGTAGAAACATCTCCACTGGTTAGTCTCCCCTCAGTGGCGTCAGGTCAACAATGGAAACTGGGGCCTTTTGGATGACAAAGTGAAGCTCCTCACAAAAAAGGTCAGTAGAAACATCTCCACTGGTTAGTCTCCCCTCAGTGGCGTCAGGTCAACAATGGAAACTGGGGCCTTTTGGATGACAAAGTGAAGCTCCTCACAAAAAAGGTCAGTAGAAACATCTCCACTGGTTATTCTCCCCTCAGTGGCGTCAGATCAACAATGGAAACTGGGGCCTTCTGAAGGACAAAGTGAAGCTCCTCACAAAAAAGGTCAGTAGAAACATCTCCACTGGTTATTCTCCCCTCAGTGGCTTCAGATCAACAATGGAAACTGGGGCCTTCTGAAGGACAAAGTGAAGCTCCTCACAAAAAAGATCAGTAGAAACATCTCCACTGGTTATTCTCCCCTCAGTGGCATCAGATCAACAATGGAAACTGGGGCCTTTTGGAGCCGTCGCTGTCCGATTTTGGCCAAAATCTAATCTGACCTAAGTTAGCACATTTAACCTCTTCATTCCAAATTTCAAGTTTTTAACGTTAACAAGTCAAAATTATATTACAAGGGACCTTGAAACGTAAAAATTCGTTGAAACCTCGGTTTCGAATTTCGGCACGATTACAATACTTCCTTATATTATAGGTATAGGAAAGTAAAAAAAAAATAACATATGTATATACATTAGTTGAACATTGAAGAAGGTTAGTTAGGGCTACTTTGAAGAAGGTTAGTTAGGGCTACTTTGAAGAAGGTTAGTTAGGGCTACTTTGAAGAAGGTTAGTTAGGGCTACTTTGAAGAAGGTTAGTTAGGGCTACTTTGAAGAAGGTTAGTTAGGGCTACTTTGAAGAAGGTTAGTTAGGGCTACTTTGAAGAAGGTTAGTTAGGGCTACTTTGAAGAAGGTTAGTTAGGGCTACTTTGAAGAAGGTTAGTTAGGGCTACTTTGAAGAAGGTTAGTTAGGGCTACTTTGAATAAATAATATATTAAATGTTTTTATTTTAGTATGGAGATCTTAACGTGGTTACGGGCACCAATGGACAGCTATCATACAATAGTATACCTCTGTTCTTGGACATGGCAAACGGGCGGATCCCCGTACCGCTATATATGTGGAAAGTCGTGTGGACAGCTACTGAGCAGAAGAAAGAGAAAGAAGAGTTACCGAAGTGCACGTTGTTCGCAGTGACCTGTGACCTCAACGTGAAGAGAACACCCACTGATATATGTACCAACATCTGTGCTCACATTAACCTGAAGGTACATCTATACAAGCAATCTTATTACCTGTACCACATAGCCCAATAAAATCAATTTGACTAAACACCTCACCTTCGGATGGGACGTTAAGCGATGGTTCCGTGCCTGTACGATGTCAGGTACTCGTTAAAGACCTCTACCCTAAGTGAATAAACCTGGGTAGGCAAAATTTCGGCCTCTTAGAGTAGAGTCGGGCTCATGTCCACCAGAGCGACGAAAGAGCGCTCTGGTAGTAGGCGATATGACTTCGTAGTTAAAGCCCGGGCATGAGTCACAATAACTAACATCAGACATTTCGACAGTCTTCCAGCCTTATCGGGATGTCCTGTAATTGTGAAATTTCATATAATAGATCAAAATTTGATCTATGAGTGTACTCGTATGCGAAGAAAAATATGCTGCATATCATTAACATACTTAGCTTTTCATTCGTACGTTTGTCACACTTTTACATCCCAGGTTGTACGAGGAACAGGGGTAGTTATAATCCATAAAGCACAATAACTGCCGATGTAGTGAAAGTATCGACACAAAATTTAGTTTGAGGATTCAGAAGTCCCTAAGTAAGTTAACTATAAATGTTTATCCCAAACAAATGTTTATCCATTGGCTTCGGAAGGAGATCAAAAGAAGAACTTGATTGTGTAATTCCCGTTGGGGAAGTACATGGCCGGTTACTGACCGACAATTTTTTAATTCGCCTCTACTGTACAGTTAGTATATATGTAGTGAACAAAATTCGTAGTTATGAAAACGTCGAATTTTCATAACTCAGTGGCTTAAGCAGGAACTATATTTCAGAATATTATAAATAATAACTAATAGATTAATACATTTATACGCCTACGGAACCCTTCAGTGTGTGACCTTTGAACATTGTATTATTTATTATGTCTTACATTTATCTCTGTTTCAGAATAGATTTATTTTTCAATTTAATTTTAAGGTGATCAATTCGGGAGAGAAAGGACACGTGATCTGTTGTGAGTTGAATGAAGAGTTGAGGAACCACTTCCCAGAGATGCCTCAGGAACTGGAATGTTCGGGCCGCCTAGAGTGGGACTAAATGCCGCAAGAAGCCCGAGAAGCTAGGACCTCCTTCTTGACATTCAACATCTTGTGGCTGCCTTACCCGTCATCTTCCGTTAGACTAACCCTGTCAATTCAGTCTCAGAGCAATGATGTATTAAAGTTTCAACATTTTTATAAGGGAGGTTCACATTTTAAATATGTAGACGATCTTTGACCTCCAAAACCCTAAATATGTAGACGATCTTTGACCTCCAGAACCCTAAATATGTAGACGATCTTTGACCTCCAGAACCCTAAATATGTAGACGATCTTTGACCTCCAGAACCCTAAATATGTAGACGACTGACCTGCTGAACCTTAAACATGAATATATATTATATTTTAAGAGGTGTATAAAACGTAGACAGATGAACAGAGAGTACAAACAAAGACATTATATACCTATACATATCTAGGTGCACCGCAATTTCCCGGAGTAAAACTATCCTGCAAATTGTTGATTTTTTTTTTTTTTTTCCTCCTGATTGCAAGAAGACATAAACTAGATTTTCATACAAAAGTGACTGACTTGTGTATATAAAAATAAAAACAAGAAAATAAATATTTTTTTTTGAAAGTATATAAATCATTTGTAGCAACATAGTAAATATCTAAACATATATGCATTTAATTTTTTTAAAGAGGGTTGATATTTCATTTATTAAGAATTATATATATATATATATATATTTATATAAATAATGAATAAATAAAGTCAAGCTTAATTATTAATAATCAGGTTCGGCCTAAGTTTTTTTTTTTGTCGTCCTAGACAAACCCCGAAAATATTTTGCCATAACAATGGCGTAAAATTTCCATTAATATTTTTCTTTCTTATTTCTAGTCTTCTTAAATATTTAAAAATTCTTTTTCCTAATAGTTCTTGTTGTGTTTGGCCACAAACATTTTGATAATCACAATGAACATAAACTTTCCTTCATTTCTTGTGAATTGTCTCAGAGATCCTTACATTTGTTGTACTTTCTTTACTTTCGGATGTTTTCTTCTCCCATTCTGTTTTCCCTTCATTATCTTCCTTGATTAAGTTAATGAGGTGACAGTGTTGCCATTCGTCTCAATTAATTTTATTCTTAAAATAAATGAAATATCAACCCCCTTTTAAAAAAGTTTAGATATTTACTATGTTGCTACAAATGATTTATATACTTTCATAAAAAAAAATATTTATTTTGTTGTTTTTATTTATTATATACACAAGTCTGTCACTTTTGTATGAAAATCTAGTTTATGTCTTCTTGCAATCAGGACAAAAAAAAAAAAAATCAACAATTTGCAGGATAGTTTTATTCCGGGAAATTGCGGTGCACTGGAATTTTTTTTTTTTTTTTGGAAAGCTATATATAGTTTTAATATAATGTCTCTGTTTGTACTCTCTGTTCATCTGTCTACGTTTTATACACCTCTTAAAATCCAAACTGGGGAAGCACCGAGGGGTCCAAAGCTGATTCCAGTAAGAAAATAACTCGACTATTACGCGACTTTTAATAATTATTACATATTCGTTATTTTGATATTCGAAATATATTGTCACATTTATTGATCATAAATGAAATAATTTTAAGACCCTTTTATTATTTACATAAAATTATTGCTGTCATATCTAGAAAACAGTGAAACGCGCCCTCTTACAATTTACCGCCGACTCTAAACATACAACAATTGTTTTTTATATATGTATTATTATCAGTAAATAACGATAACCTGTCTTATCATATTTGATTATCATCATATAATCTTATTTTCAGAGACTATCAAACAAAATGTTAAAAACTTCACTTCTTACTCCTCGAAAGTCACATCAGTTCTTTAAAAAATAAGTCATAAAAAGATTTAATGACGTTATACAATTTTTATTGCCTCTTGTAAAAATGAAGTTTTATTACATCACTGACAATATTCCCATTAATCTAAAGCATCAAAAATAAACTATTTAGTTTTATAGATCATCTTAGTGAGGCCCAGGGATTTGAGTGACGGCAGTCAACCTGGTTAAATTACATATTTCAAGTGTTTTGTCTCTGCATTGAGAGACCAAGAATTATATATTAACAAAAACATAAAAAGTATTGACCAAAATGTGTTTTATTTATTCCCACATAACAATTATCAACGTTATTCACTGCATGTACAATCACATTTTCAATTATGCTGCATTATGCTTCAATTATAAGTGCATTTATGCTGCAATTTATTCTACACTTCGTTTATTGTAACATTAAATGAGTTACTAACGTTTAAGAATGGAAAATAAAAATAACCCTAACATATACAGAGTTAACTTTTGTACCAGTTGAAAAAATATCATAAGAATTGTTTTATAATTAGGTCAAACGATGTTCATCTAAAGCAGTGGTTCCCAACCTGGGGGCGACCGCCCCCAAGTGGGCGATTTGGGTTATCGGGGAGGGGGGGGGGGGGGGCAATAAATAATTGGGGGGCGATGAGTATTCAAAGGGGGAAAAATTAAAATAGTTACGAGTTAGCCTGGGTGAAGCTTATGGACACTTATCCACAACTGTGGGGAAAAACTGAACCACTTCTCATCTTGTTCCCGTCAACATATTTAGTTGAAAAAGAATTTACTTCTGTTGTCCAACTCCTCACAAAACAAAGAAATAAGTTGGACATTTTCTTCAAAGGAGACTTGCGCCTGAACTTGACGAACATAAAGCCGGATATTCAAGCTTTAACTGAAGTCCACCAAGCACAAGGCAGCCATTGAAAAGGTAAAATAAAACAATAACAAAGTTTTCTAACTTTCATTTATTTTTTCAAACTTTAACTGTCAACTTTCTTAATTTTTCCAGATTCCAATTAAAAAATGAAAACATGTACTCCTGTTTTTTGAATGAATGTCAATGATCTTAGTTAATTATTTCACTACTTCGTTCTTAAAACAAATCTGTAAAAAATGTACATTTTAATTTTTTTTCTATTTTATTTAAGAGTGACCGGATAAAACTGCTTTGGTTGTTTTTATATACGGTAATAAAATTGTTTAAAATAATAAAACTGCTTTATTATTTACACTTTACTTCAAATAGGCATGCAATGAAAATGAAAAGGGGGCGATAGGTGTTAGTGAACCTCCAGAAAGGGGAGATGGGCCACAATAGGTTGGGAACCACTGATCTAAAGTAACACGGGTTTGGACAAATTACGACCATCCATTAGAAATTCTAATAACTTGCAATAGAATAAATGTATCGACACAAAATTCCAAATGTGAATTCAAATCCCACCTGTCAAATGTCAGCGATAACCCTAATAACTGCCAATTTATCGACCCAAAATCTAGTATGAGAATTTAAGAGTCTCTATGTAAGTCAAATTTGAATATTAGCGCAAATAATCGACTCGGGGGATTGAAAAGTTAATTGATTAATTCCTTCTTCCATCTTGGATTGAGAGATCCATAGAAAATCCTGGAATCATTCCGAAATTTAATCATTCGCTGAGTTGGACGTCCGGATGTCAATGGGATGTTTGAGTTCAACCCCTTCAGTTCCACTCTTCCCTCCGGGCGATTCCGCTAAAAATTAAAAAATGTCCACGTAGGTTTTTTTTTTTTTTTTTTTATTTTATTTTATTTATTTATTTTTTTTTTTTTATTTTATATACGACTGTTATTTTAGCTGCTGCTGAATCTTCCATACATACCTCTTTCACATTACAACACCATGCTACTCAAATTGAGAACTGGTGCAACATTTGGAAAATTAAACTCAACACGAACAAATCAGAACATATAACATTCACACTAAGATTAGATACATGTTCCACCGTTTTTATCTACAACAAGCCCCTTCCTCAGACTAACATCGTGAGATATTTAGGAGTTGCACTGGACAGAAGATTTACATGGAACCCTCATACACGCCTCACACGTTGATGATTTAGTCCTTTTTTTATGCTTAACCCCCCTCCCCCTTGAGAATTTCATGACGCCAGATAGTCTATATCTCAATTGGCTCTTAAGAATACTACATGTGAAATTTCATCACGATCCAACCATCAGTTCAAGAGCTAGCACTATATTTATGCATAGGGTCCCCACAACCCCCCTCCCCATAAGAATTCTGAGACGTTACACACCCTATTTTCAATTGGCTATTATGAATAATACTTGTGAAATTTCATGACAATCCGAGTGTTCGTTAAAGGGCTTGAACACTTTTTATGCTTAGCCCCTCTCATAACCCCCTCCCTTTAAAAAATATCAGACGCCATATAGCCTATTTTTTAACCTGGCCCTAAAGGATACTATACACACACACTTCTTTCCAAAAATAGTGTAAAAATACTGTAATGACCTTGAAACAATTAGGGAGTGGCAGGAAGAATGGGACAAGTCCACAAAGGGACGGTGGACCCATCGGCTCATCCCTCGAGTCGAGCCTTGGCTCACCAGGAAGCATGGGGAGGTGAATTACCACCTCACCCAGGTACTCACGGGACACGGTGGGTTCCGGGGGTACCTCCACAAAATCGGGGCAGCAACAACACCAGACTGCCCCGCGTGCCTTGGTGAGACGGAGTCGGCGGAGCATGTCCTCCTCAAATGCCCCAGATTTGAGGAGGGAAGGAAAAATCTGTAGTGCAGCATGGGCGCCCCACTGACTGCTACCAGTTACGTGGACGCTATGCTGCGCTCCCAGGAGTCGTGGGATGAAGACTGCGATTTTGCAGCGCTCATCATGGGCGGGTTGGCCCTTCAGGAGAGGGCTGACAAGGAACAGTAGCGGTAATAAAACAGAAGAAGGGGCGTTACCAGCCACCCTTCCTCCCTTCCGCGAAGTAATGACAGACCGTCAGTTCCGCGGAAGGGAATCAGGATCGGCAAGGAGGGGGTTTTAGTGGGTATGGTGAATCGGCTCGAGTCCCACACTATCCAGGGCTACCTTCCCTGGATGTGCGTCACAGCATTTCCCCCTCCAATGCAAAAAAAAAAAAAAGATATATATATATATATATAGATATATATTAGGGTGCTCCTTAAATATGCCATTTCGCGATTTTGAAACGTGCGCACCCTAGAAAATTTCTTCAACCCGAAACAAAATTTTTGGTTCTGAAAAAATTAAAAATACCATTAAAAAACCCGTGCCCCACAAGGGTTGAAATTTTAATGGAATTTAACATAGGATTCAACGACTATTGCTTTCAACGACTATAGCTAAGCAATGCTTAGCTCCATAGGTTTTCATTGATATTCTTAAAACTTATGGTATTTAGAGGTTTTCGAGGTCGCAGAATAAGATGCCGTTGTCAAAAAGTCGATTTTGACAGTTGACAGCTGTCAAAACGCTGTCAACAAGGCTCCAATTTTCAAAAGAGCCGTATAAGAGCGTTTTATATGTTTTCGCGGTCACTGAGCTCAAATTTCGGGTCGAAATTCAATTTCAACACAACACAGCTGTCAACGTTGATGTCAACAAAAATTTATTTAGCAAATTATGATAAACTTTTTTAATCAATAACTAATTATATACTTAAAATTTATAATATTAATACCTATACTTTAACAACAAATTAATTTAAATATGTAAACTCAAAAAAAACATTCTTAATTTAAATTCCGATCAAAAAAAAAGTAAACTAAGATCTATTCTGATTCTAGAATTTTATGGTTGTTTATGTGAAAAATAAAGTTTTAAATTTAGCGCCTTCATTAGTTGAACTTAGTTGCGTTAATCGCTACTTGGCGCTAGTGTCGATCAAGTACTTGCACTAAGTTTACACTATGCGATCAGTTAACCTCCAAGTCATAAGCGTGTATCATACTGGTCGAGCATGGAGCTCCCAACTTTGCGACAAAATATTCATCTGATCGATGATGTTGACGTCCAAATTAGAGGCAATAAACTACCAAGCAAACTACAAGTGTTGAAAGTTCTTTTTTTTCACACGCGGATTCTGAAAGTTCCTTTAGAATCAAGTATTCATGCAGTCATGAAAGAAGTTTTGGTATTTTGGAGAAAGGCGCAAATGCCAACGAACGATGATAAGTCTTAATTAATATGAACTCTTTTTTTTGTTCGATCGTTGTTATTCGAACAAAGGGATAATGTTTCAACATGATTTGTTGTAATAAATATTATTTCTTTAAATTAAATTACTATGTGATATTTGCATTATGTGCCTTTAAAAACTACCCGTTACAACTCTATTTAAAACTGGGATGTGTTGAAATTGAATTTCGACCCGAAATTTGGGCTCAGTGACCGCGAAAACATATAAAAGCGTTCTTATACGGCTCTTTTGAAAATTGGAGCCTTGTTGACAGCATTTTGACAGCTGTCAACTGTCAAAATCGACTTTTTGACAACGGCATCTTATTCAGCGACCTCGAAAACCTCTAAATACCATAAGTTTTAAGAATACCAATGAAAACCTATGGAGCTAAGCATGCGCGAAAGCAATAGTCGTTGAATCCTATGTTAAATTCCATTAAAATTTCAACTCTTGTGGGGCACGAGTTTTTTAATGGTATTTTTAATTTTTTTAGAGCCAAAAATTTTGTTTCGGGTTGAAGAAAATTTCTAGGGTGCGCACGTTTCAAAATCGCGAAATGGCATATTTAAGTACCATAAATATACTCACTGATACTAAAAAATTTAGCTGAGCACATCGACGCACACTTCCAAAATTTCTCTGCAGGTTTAATGTTATTATTATTATTTTTTTTTAACGCCTCGACTACTTTGACCGTTAGCGTTTTTTAATGTTAATAAAAATGACATTTATTTTTCTCGTTCAATAGTTTAAAATAGGTTTAACATTCATATTGATTCAAGTGTTTGAGCATACTAGTTTTTAATTTGTACAAATAGTCTGGAACATGGCAGTTCTTACATACAATAAAGTAAAAACACAAGTCTCGGTCTCCAATTCATATGCACCCAGGATGAACATAAAGCAACTTCGAAATCTCTCCAATATCATCATGGTCTTCCCATACATGACTTTAATTGTGAATTCCATTCTGAAAACAGTGATGACTTTTTTTTTTTAAACTATTTTTCATCAATAAAAAATTATTAACAAAAATAGGAAAAAATGTAAAATTTTTTACTTTTAGTTAACAACTTATACATTAATATATATATATTTTTTTTATTAAAACTTTCCAAAATAATATTTCATGAGACACGGAGTGATCCTCTATGCTCTGTAGTGGGCAACTCGTCATGTCAAGCCTTCACACACCAGAACAATTCAAGCTATCCAAAATAAAACTTCCGTACTATTACACAATGCCCATTCTATGCTTTAAACTTGACATTACATCACGACCTAAACACATCATTCTTACACGAAGGAACACAACAGCTATATACAAATCTGAACAAGAAGTTAATGCTACATCCGAACACACTGTTGGAAGCAATGTCGACCCGATCCTTGCCGGGCAACCTACCTCGTGACCACTAGCCGCTTCATTAAGAGATTCAACTGATGTTTGTTTTTAATCTGTTCATATTTCTTCGTTGTGATGTATGTTCATAGTTGGAAATTTCAAAATAAATGTGGAAAAAAAATAAAACTATATGAACATTTGAAGTATGAGCATCATACAAAGGTGTGGAAAACACAAATCATACCATCACAGTGGAAAACACACGTCATTCCATCACAGTGGATCCTCCTGTGAATTCATTGTTCAATATACTCATAGAAACAATATTTCGTTCCCAAAAGTTAAGATGATGACAATAATTATTAAATAAATAAAACAAACTTATTTTTGAAATATTGTCTATTCCACTAAAGATATATATACATATGTAACTACCGGTTTCGGCTTTATACCATCGTCAGGTCTAGTTATGAACTAAGTCAGTTTGCAGAGAGCGACCCTTCAAATACATCTCAGGTCAAAGGGTGCTATTAAAACTTGGGAGTCCCCCGGCTGTACCGTTAGCTAACTCATGAAATATTTCTTAACAAAACCTAGTTCTAAATTTACATAAAACAATGTCACTAGACTAATACGTGGAAAAATAACAAATAAATAAGTACAAATACAAGTAAATAATAAAAATAGAAATAAAATTAATAATAATAAGATTTAGATAACTTGAAACATGTGTAACCAAATATTAATATATATATGTGTATATATAATATGTGTAACCAAATATTAATAACAGATAATACAAACATATATGTGGAAACAGAACTGGTTTAGGGAGTTAACAAAGGGGAATAGTTGAAATAAATTTGGTCATTCATACAAATGTTCCTTTTGTTAGCTTTATTTATTTCTAATTGCTCTAAGCTATTAAGTAGCCTGCTTTTTGGGCAATAATGGAGATATTTGATGCCTGTAGATGGGTCGAAAGTGTGGCTATTGTCAATTATATGGGTCGCGAATGTAGAACGGTTTCCTCGGTTCTTTATTTCGGCCGTGTGTTCTTTAATTCTTTCCCTAAAACGACGTCCTGTCTGTCCAATGTATAATTGACTGCACGTCGCACACTCTAGACTATAAACACCGCTTTTATTTTCAATATCTGTTTTGTCCCTACCTCTCTCTAGGCACTGGCTTATGGGATTGATAGTTTTAAACCCGATATTGAAACCTTCTTTTTTCAACTCTTTACCTATTTTTTCTGAAATTTTTTTCGTGGTAAGTTAAGCTGACCCATTTATTATAAACTTTATTTTGTTTTTCTAATTTGGTCAGTTTGTTCCTAAAATTATGATTTTTGACCTTCTTTTCAATTTTATTTATTGTTTTTTGTGGGTAGCTATTGTTTTTGGCTATTTCCTTAATCGCTCTCTGCAAACTGACTTAGTTCATAACTAGACCTGACGATGGTATAAAGCCGAAACCGGTAGTTATATATGTATATATATCTTTAGTGGAATAGACAATATTTCAAAAATAAGTTTGTTTTATTTATTTATTACAAGTTTCCACAATATGTCCGCGTTTCTCAACTTAGAAGTTGTTAATAATTATTATAAATATGTCACTTCAATTTTCATTAGAAACTATTTCACATGTTCGCAATTACCTGTTAAAGGGTTTTTGGAAAAGATATCTCAAAAGGGAAACATTTACGTACAAATATGACAACAGTAATATATTAAAAAGTGATTAGTATCCTCATTTTATGTCTTACGCGCGCTCATCGAGTAATATTTGAATTATCAAGATTATATTCTATTATTTTATATAATAATTCATATATAATGAAATAATTTAATCAAATATTTCTTTGAAAACATAATTTTTAACTTTGTTGTTATTTAAATTATGCCGATCAATGAAAATTTTCAATCATTTTTGTGATCGCACTCTGGATATTGCAACATATAGTTGTCCATGAGTAAAAACATCTTTTCTCAAATCAATGTTGACATATCTAAGAGTCTGTCCTTGTGCTTTATTTATTGACATAGCAAGTGCTAGTCTTACTGGAAATTGACGACGTTTAAAAGTGAATGGATATTCATTTTCACAATATAGTGTTATACGACTGATAAAAACAATTTCCTTTGATTTATCCCCAGTAAGAATTTCGCATTTTAAAATGTGATTTGAAAAGTCCAAAACTCTCAGACGTGTACCATTACAAAGGCCTTTATTACAATTTATATTTCGTATCAGCATTGACACAATTTTTTCTCAATCTCAATTCATAAGGAGGTAAGCTTGTTGGGGACAATGAGTTTAAGAATTCTGGAGTGATTGATTCGGTTAAATTACCATCATTTTCATCGTCTATACTATCGATGCTAGTGAATATTTTTTCCGATGACTCTTCTAATAATTCAGGTGCTTTGACATTAATGTAATCAACATCTACATTTCTCGCTGATAAAATTGCACAATCAGATAATTCGTGAAATTGACTTTCTCTTATTATAGTGCCATAAATTTCCTCAACTATCTCAGTGGTATTTGGAGCAATACATTCTAAAGGTATTTCCACGTTATCATCTAGATCATTTAAAACACCATCGCCAATGTTTTTGACAAATTCACAAAATTCTTTTTCATCTGGAGAAACTCGCATATTTTCTGTCAATGTCAGTTTACTGAAATATTTCCAAAGTCGACTCGATTTGATTGATAAATCAATAATTTCATTTCTAGTAGCAGATGGCTTAACAGGAAGTAATTGTCGATCATCACCACCAAGAATCATTATCTTGCCACCAAAACGTAAATTGTTATTCATAATATCACGTAGGGTTTGATCCATTATCTCTAAAGCATATCTTGGAGCCATGAGAGCTTCATCCAAAACCAAAACTTTATCTTTTTTCAATTTTTGGGCCTCTTTCGACTGTAGCTTATGTTTGAGGATGACTCTGGATGTAAAGGTACTGGTAAATGAAAAGTTTTGTGAACAGTTTTACCTTCCGGTAGAAAAATTGCTGCTATACCTGTAAAAGCCATTGAACTCATAGTAATATTTTTTGACCTCAATATATAATACAATGTAGAATAAATGAATGTCTTACCAGATCCTCCAATACCATTGATAAATATACAGTTATCATAAGTATTATCTCTGTTTTTAGTTGGTAAGATTTCATTTGAAGCTTTCATAACCTTATCAACAATTTCTTTTCGTTTTTCATTGAGTAATTGATATTGTCTTCCACCAATTGCTGCACATTCTTCAGTAGGAATATTGTTAATATCAAAATCGTTGAACTGTTCTACGTTTTAATCCATTTGAGGAAAGTCTGATAATGATCTGCCTTCTGCTGTCAAAATTGAATTAATTTCAGCATAAGCTTTATTTTCTGCGATTCGTTTTGGGTACTGTCTTGCTAGATCTTCTGACATCGCAATTTTAAATTCCCCCCATAAGTTCTGAGGATCAATAGGATGACAATGTATTAAAATACGTACAAATTCATATTTTTCTATATATATAATAATAATAATATATAATATAACACTACACCAATATATATTGGTATAATATGAAATATACATACGTAAAGCGATTACGGATACTACGGATTGGTCAGAATTTATCGCATGACTTTTTGAAATATAGAAAATCATCACGTGACGTATATATTATATACATATTGCAAATCAAAAAGTCACGTGATGATTTTCTATATTTCAAAAAGTCATGTGATAAATTCTGACCAATCCGTAGTATCCGTAATAGCTTTACGTCATTTTAATCATCTTGCCATTTTCCCGTATATAATTGAATTGAAAAGGAAACATATTATGTATGTTCATCAAACATACGAAATCTATGTGCCTACAAAACAAAGTCTTTGCCAATTCAGATATATTTTTTTTTCTTAGATGGCCTTATTGTTGTATTAACTTTAGTCCTCAAATTTTGACTACTGCGTGAAATTCATTTTTAATAGTAACACTCCAGAAAGAAAAAAAGGGTACATGAGAACAACATGGCGGCAATGGATGTATTTAAATGGTACATTTCGTATTTCCTTATGCTTCTGTAGCTACGACTGCCATTTATAAAATTAGTAATTAAGACTTGGAAAATCTATGACATACGACAGTAAGCAATTGAATTCCAGAAGAATTCCCAAAATTGAACATGAAGTTGCGTACTGGTGTATGTCACAGATGATTCAAATGTCAGTGCAGGTAACTAGACTTTCCGTCCCCGAATATCAATTTATACACTTAGTAGCTCGATAATTCAACTTACTTCGACAAATATTTGGAAAGTTCACACTGACATGAATTCATTATTTGATATAGGTACTCATAGAAATAATATTTCGTTCTGAAAAGTTAAGATGATTGCAATTATAAATATGTCACTTCAATTTGCATTGAGAATTAGATTCTTTCTAACGGAACCTCTATAGTTCTGAACAAGCACATTAATGCATTAATATTTTATCATTGTATTCAAGCAACTTCTATGAAAGGCTAAAAGGAAAATGTTTTCTCTGTCTAGGCAATGTACTTACGTAGTTGAAGAGCATAACTATTCCATGTGAATAACTATGAAAAATATTTCGTGTTTTGTTTGACATACTAGATATGCGTGCACCATGTTTTAGCGGTCTGTGGTAGTAAATTTACATAGGTATTTAGTAATCTTATAACTCCAGGTGCTACTCATCCTAACTAAATGAGAAAAAAACACTTTTTAGTTGGACGTTTTAACTATTGTCAGGAGCTCAGACATGGCAACAGAGGCTCGAAAAAAGTTTGTACAACAACTAAATTAGCAGATCGAAAATATTGTGAAGACATTAAATGAATTATCTAATTGAGGTAAGCTCAGTTGAATTAGACCTATTGAGAATATGTGGCCCTTGTCGCACGGAACCCCAATAGTTGTGAACAAACACTTTAATACAGTAATGTTTTATCATTGTATTCAACCTCGATCTCACATTTTCGCATTACAATACTTTCTTATACTATAGGTATAAGGAAGTAAAAAGTTTTTAGGTGATATCGGTAGGCTGGATTAATGGAAGAGTATGAGAGCGATCTCCCCCCTCCAAAATGAAAAACGATAAATACAAAAATTACCTAAGATGGACAATCGACTATTTAAATCATAAGAATAACAATATATTATCCTATTATAAAGTTTAATACACTGTAATGAACAAACTGAAATGTAAAATTATAAATCAGAATGGCGGATGGATCTATCTAGAGTTTATACCAATCTGTAAAGTCCAGAGTAAGGTTTTCGAACGTGCCAGGAAGGTTATATACAATAAAATGTCATAAATATTTTTCAGAATGGAACATTAATTTTAATAGTTAATAAGAAGTGTTGTTTCAGAGAAAAGTTAGGTAGGAATCACTTTTGTTTTTATTTCAGTGTACAAACCCCTATCATTTCAATCAGTGGTATTATGGTATTCTGATTGCGACTGACTTGCAAATCGCCTGATCTTTATTCGTTATTAAATTATAGTGAGAACATGTGATTTAGTTTCTTCAGTTATCAAAGAGTTAATATATATATTTGTTTTTTGTTTTGAGATGGACCAACATCTGTATAAAATGGATTTACCGGAAAAACCTTATAAAATACAGAAAGAAAAACATTTACCTCTATACAGGTTCGATAATATTGCTAACAATTTGACCAGTCTTGAAGATGTTAAATGTTTACCTGCATTTATTGACAGACAATTGATTCGACCATACAATGCTTATTGTATGATGTGTAAGAAGTCTTGTTCTAATTATGCAAACATGTTAAATCATACGCAAAGTGAGAAACATGAAGGTAATTTACAGAAGAAAACTGCAATTGGTGTTATTTCACAAGAATATAATGTATTCTTTTTTTGTCATTTAGAAAGTGTTTTCCTTTTAGTTCAAGTTTACTTTCCATTACAGAAGCATACTGAGTTAGTTGTAGCAACTGATGATTACATATTTAGTGAAGTTTGTGACTATTATTGTGACGAAATGAGTCAAAAAGCTTGTGTAGTCCCTGTAAATTGTGACTCATGTTTTTATTTTAATAATTTTGTTATGATACTTGATAGAAGTTGTGAATCTGAAGAATCCAATAGTAAGTTGGTGTGTATATATGATTTTTCAGTGGGATCTGTTGGCTCACTTGAGCCTGTCTATGCAGATCTGTACGAATGGTGTTCCAGAAATTTGTCTTACAGTTGTCAAGTGTGGTGTTCCATTTGTTCATTGAAAATGAGATTTGACCAGATACAGGAGCATGTAGTCTCCGTGACTCACCCCGGCAGGGACTACCCCTATCTGGCAGGCTTATATTGTCGACCCTGTGATGCTTTTTTTATTTGTCTATTCTTTGAACGTATGGTACATGTTCATTCCAATGAACTCTGCAAACAACCAATTAAGGATGGTAAATTATCACAGTTGAGGTTCACGAAAGACTTAAACGACATTTACACTATGCCTCAAGTTACACTGCAAAGTATTCAATCGTCTATCAATAAGGTACAATATCGTCTACCTTTTAAAAAATCTGAGTTAACATTTTTATGTTTAATGTGTTCAGTACAAATTTTAAATTGGAGCACCCTAGAGGAACATTTATACAATGATATTCATCTTGAAAAAGTTACAAAAAACAGAAACAAATTTACATGTATTTGTACAGGCTGTAAAATGTTTTTAATGAGTGATAAAAAGCGAACTCTTTTAGATCACATCCATCTTCATAAATTTGGGGAAAAAATAGACATAGAAGACATGGTTGTGCGGAGAGACATTGCGGAGGGACAAGAGGATTTGCGATATTTGCACCCGAAACTTGTCAAATTTAGTAGGTCCGCTTTTCAATTAACCCATCCTGGAATTAGTGAAGATGATTTTAACACAGTCAAAGAATTTACTATTGAAAGTTTAGACAATTATATTCAAGATAGTTTCTATTCGTTGTACTCCCCTTTGAAGAAACTATATTTTATCTGTTTGGAGTGTTCGGGTTGCAAGATGGACAAACAGGCCTTCATAGGGCATGTAAGACATAAGAAGCATTGTTTGAGGCTGCGGACTTCGGATAGTCAAATATTTTATGTGAAGATCTGTGATCTGTGTCAAGTCCTCTTTATCGGGTCAAATTTTGATTTGTTTCAAAGACATTTTACTTCTGTCGAACACAATGGTGGTCTCAAACATCGTCTGGAATTTTTGAAGGAACAGATAGAATCAAATGGATCTGGTATGCTTTTATTTGTTATATTATTTTAATTGTTACTTAACACTATGTTTGAATGTACAACTTAGTTTGTGAGATCCTGTATGGTTTCGGGGGTTTTGAGATCCCACCTATGTGACTGTTGTCTTTTGCAGGTTCCATGAAGTACGGGTGGTCGGGTGATCTGAGTCCCTCTTGCTGCTCCGTCTTCTCTTCTATTCTCACTCTCTGCTCCACCGTCGAGGCGTATATCAAAGACGTGGAGAACGCTCTTCAGTCCTCTAGCCTCCTACTCGGCATGGTCGAGCATGACATCCTCAACATTGTCCGTAGCAGATACCCCAATGTTCAGATTCATTTTTTTGGTTCCAGGGTTTCTGGACTTGCTAAAACTGACAGTGATGTTGACATATTTCTCGACTTGGGTATTGCATTTTATTTTATTTTTTTTATTTCAGATATTGTTATTATTAAAAGAAATAGGAAATTAAGTGTTATCCGGAATAGTTATTTGGATTTTCGGATTGAATGCAATCATATTGGCTATATCTTATTGAAGTCGAATAATAAAGACGAAAAGACCCTTGGTACCTAATTGGATGGCGTACCAATTACAATAGCAATAATAAGTGTCGTAAAATTAATTTATCATTAGTTATTATGACTCATGCCCGGGCTTTAACTAAGAGGACATATCGCCTACTACCAGCGCGATCTTTCGTCACTGTGGTGGACATGAGCCCGACTCTACTGTGGGTATCCTAAATTTTGCCTACCCTAAATTTTTATTCACTTAAGCCAGGGGTCTTTAACTAGTACCTGACATCGTACAGGCTCGGGACTATCGCTTAGCGTCCCATCCGAAGGACGACATGCTTAAGTTTATTTTACCTCCCAGATAAACTAAACTAAGGGCCTCGGCCGAGTTTCGTACCCACGACCTTGAGCTCAGAAGGCAAGCACGCATACCACTGAGCTACCGGCGCCCTCGAAGTTTGTAGTTACAGGTTACACGTTTACATATTGTTGACTTACATAAGTTGTGTTATAGAACCGTTGTGTCATCAATGCAAATATGCATGTGCATTTTTATCAACTCCTTAATTTGTTGAGCGTGAAATTCTAGTAAGATGGAGTCTAGTTATTTTTTGAGTAAAATGAGAAAGTTGTGAAGTTTTTGAAGTTATATAATATTTATGTTTTGCAGCTCTACAAGTCTCCTATTATTTTTCAGGGGTTTTACGATCTAGCAATTATTTAGGTTTCGGGAAGAACTTCCACTAATTACTTCCAACATGATGAAATAGTGTCATTTTTGCAGGGTGCGGAGGAGGTGCGGTAGTGGAGGTAGCCACCCTTTTCAATGACCCTTCCAGCCTCTTCTCCGTCAAGAGAGTCGTGGACACAGCCAAAGTTCCAGTCATCATTCTGGAACATGTCTACACCTCCCTTCGATGTGATATCAACATACAGGACTGTTCGGGGGTATATAACACACTCCTGGTCAGGTGAGAGGGTTCATTTCTTGTTGACACCCCCCCATCTATGGTCTCTCCCATCCATCCCGCATTCTCTTTTCAATGTTGCCCATAAGAAGGTACAGATCAGTCAGTCCCATCTCTTACAGACTTCTCCGTCTACTTAACGTTTTATGACTATCGTTATTCAAGGGACCGTTTGGGCTAGAGCGTAGGGATTTGGTTGGTTGCATGGTTTCACAATGGTTGCGGGTTCGTATCCTGTCCGGGAGAGTTCATAGATAGATCTCCCTTGCGGGGCCATGGGATTGTTGTGTACATAACAAAATAACACCGCTATAGAGGCTAATATGCATCGTACCTAAAGACAAATAAAAAACAAGCAAAAAAAAACCTCGGCATTCAGTCTTTTATTATTATTTTACATATTTATTTTCACATCTCAAAATGTAAACTTTGAATTTTTATTGGCCGAATATTGTTAAAAACTATAATTGTTTGCAATTCCTTTTTTTTTTTTTTTTCTAATTTTTTTTTTTTTTATTGCACCAGAAAGCATTCTTTCTTATGTAGTTTTTGTTTTTAATATTGTATTTTCTGAGCTCATTATATTTTGAATACTTAGCGGAAAAGTCTGGGTCTATAAATATTTATATTTTGTTTAACTTTGGAAAGGCTTTGGAGGCTTCGGAGTTCCCAGGTTTGGGGTTGCTGGCCCGGCTGGGAGTATGCGGGTGACACCGTCGTGGCACTGGTCAGCAGACTCCAGGAGCTCCGAGGTTCTGGATGGATACCTTCACATGCCGGCCTTCTTGCAGAAGTCTCCCATATGCCCTATCAACCTAGAAGTGGGTCCATGGTGACTCCGGTGGCCTGGCATCGTACTCCTCCTCTCTCGGCTCCCTTCCCATTTATCTTTCTTTTAGTCGGAATTGTCAATTTGCTGGTGTATAGAGCTCATTGAGGTTTGACAAGGGTCCCAATGGCCATGCTATCGACGTGCCCAAAAAATAAATTATTTCGGTGTCCATAATATGTATACGTTACTGCTAATGTCGACGAGGTGGTTGTTCTCAATATTAGCGGAGTGGACTTGTTAATGTCGGAAATGTGATGACTTCAACCTTCATATTCATCTTTATTTAGCATTCTGTTACCTATTGTCGAAATAGAATTACGAATCTTCACATATACTAATTATATCATTCTATCAGAAAAAATATAAAATATTGACCCTCCTGTCCTTCCTTTTAGTGAAGCAGTGCTTGTTCTGTCGAATGTATATATGTAATAAGTATATATTGTATATATAAGTAGGTATACTTTTCGGAAAATATTTTTTTTAAAAATTTGAATCAGTTGAATACTTTGGACATAGTGATTTAATATTCTGGTGTCGAAATGCGGTATTTACCAAATTTTATGTTTCTAACTATTTTTTAAGAGAAACAGTGAAAATAGGAACTGATGAATACCGAATGACGGGAGAGGGCTATCGGCTCGTCCTTTTTTTTTAAAAAATATATCAAGCTAAATGCTATACAATTGTTTATTAGTAACGCTGAAATTTGCGATAAGTTTCTTATTTCAATATAACTAGCCACCGTGTGCAGCTGCATCTGCTTAAATATGATCCTGGATACAATGCACATCTCTGTCTATAGAACCACTGGCCTAGACCAAATTAAAATGTATTCAAAAAAACAAATCTGTTTGGTGTTATTAATGGTGATCTGCCATGTGCAGGACCTACGTGAGGATGGACCCCCGTGTCCTGTGGCTCCTGACCGCCGTCAGAGAATGGGCCACTCTCAACGGGATCTGCGGCTGTAAGAAGTTCACCAGTTATGCCCTCACCTGGCTGGTCCTCTTCTTCCTCATGCAGCCCGATGTCTCCCTCATACCTCCTGTCACACTCCTCAGATCCCTCTACATGGGAAAGAGTGTTTTCTGTAGTGGTAATGTATTATATCGACAATTATTTTAGTTTTAATATTAATTTTTAATCCCTGAACTAATATGTAGTATGATACATTTTTGCAGAGATATTGTGAAACATTTAATAAAAAGTAAAGAAAAAGTATGTGTTTTAAAAATATTGTCTATTTCTCAAATATATATAATATGGGAGTATACTTTCTGTATTGCTACCATCTTCAGCCACGACTTAACCTTAACCAATACTGACTCTTAATTTGTGGCTGAAGATGGTAGCAATACCGAAAGTACTCCCATATTATATATATTTGAGAAATAGATAATATTTTTAAAAAACGTACGTTTTTTCTTTACTTTTCAATATGTAGTAGTTAGTTACCGGGACTCATGCCCGGGCTTTAACTATGAGGTTATATCCTCTACTAATAGAGCTCTCTTGCGTCGCTCTGGCGGCCATGAGCCGGCCCTACTGTGGAAGTCCTAAATATTGCCTACCCAAGTAACTGACGTCGCACATTTGCTTAACATCCCATCCGAAGGACATAAAAAACCTAAGGCCCTCGGTCAGGTTTCGAATGCGTGATCTTGAGCTCAGTAGACTAGCGCGCTACTTCTGAGCTACCGGCGCGCCGTCTAAATATGTAGTATAGAGACATTAATTTAATCGGTCATAAATTCGAATTTGAGTTTTTATCAAACGATAAGTGTGTCAATAGACTCGATATATTTCTGATGAATGTATTGTTACGAACATTTTACCTGGACACAGAATTCTAGTTAAGGGCAATTCCTATTATGAGAGGAGAGAGTGATTGTTTGGATCCTGTTCCATGGACATATAACCTGAACTGCATGTAATTTATAAGGGATCATTAAAACTTTGAAAAGTGTGAATTCGCAAGTGCTCTCTCATCTGTACTTGACGAAAAAAAAAAAAAGAGTAATAATTGTTGGTGATTTTGTGCTGTTCTTGAATTACGTAACGCCTAGTACCATAGTGCACTAATCGCTCGGGTGGACATGAGTCCAACTCTACTGTTGGGAGTCCTTAATGGAACCGAGGTAAGGAGAATAAATACATGCGGAGTCAAAAATAAAAGGAAACAATGAAATCAAGTATCAGTTTGTGGTACAAAGCAGTAAATACAAAAATAAATAAATGTGTGCTTCAGTGGAGAAAAACTAGACAATATAGATAGATATATGATTAAAAAGTTAACATGAACCGCTTAAATGTTGATTGATGATGTATTAAATGCTATTTGAATTCTTGGTTTCTATAAAGATGCAAGAAAATGAACAATAAACATCTATACTGTACTAAATCACATTTTATAATGAATACACAAATATAAATCATATGAGTTTTTAACTAATTCCTGGTGGCAGGTTTTCTAATTATTTTCATAACAAATGTGAAGAAATAAAAGTATCTATATAAATAGAAGAATGTATGTAATAATAAAGCTATAAAAAATTAAGAACATAAAATAAATTAATGAAAATCGAAGGAGCATAGTACAATGATACAGTTAGGGTCATCTGCGGATATAATTTTTGAAGGATTCAAGCCAAGCCTCAAGAGGGTATAAGTGTTCCTGCAGAGATTCGTGTGCGTTCTCAGCCGATTCATTAGTAGCTAAGATTGCTGTCAACGGCCGCACCCTGTCAGGTGATGTTGATGTGCTGGCTGGATGTTTTGCATCTGATGCAAATTTATATATGAAATATCGTGTGAATATATTTATTACAACGGCAGTTATTAGAGTTGTGTTAAGAATTATTCTAAGCCTGTTCAGTTTCAGCTAACTTGATTGATGAGAAGAAGGGTTTAAGAGGCAGAACAACAAGTTAATTTATTACAAATTATTCGAGCTGGCGAAGTAAATTGCCGGTGATTTATCGACGACTTTTTTCATTATTGCTAATGATTTTATTTTTGTTTTTGACTTGCAGGTTGGGATTTTTCGTTTGAATCGGATGTAGAAGCTGTGAAAACAGTGCACAACCCTCGTCGATGTACCAAAACACCTCTGGAACTTCTGGAGCTCTTCTTCCACTTCTACTCCATACTGAAGACAAAAAAGATCATTCTATTCCCTAATACTGGGGAAATTTTATCAAGATCATATTTCGTTCGACAAGATGTTGGTCGTGGTGTTTTTGACAATCCATACGATACGCAAAATGTTAAAATCGGCGGGTCTTTTATACTTATTGATCCCTTCAAATTGAAAGACAATATTTTACGTTCCGTTGATGAAAATCTCTCGGATCATTTTCGACTCACCTGTCAACAAACTTTGAATTGTGGTTGGAGACAGGAAGAAGACCAAACGTAAAATCAAAACATCATGTCTATCTCGTCTTACAGTTTTATTGTCAGACGTGTGTAGTCTTATTCTATTGACGGATGATCTTGTAGATGATCCAATGATGTTGATTAGCATAATAAACACAATTATATGAGTATATTAATTTTTTTTTTTATTTATATTTTTGTAACAACAAAATATTTTTGTAACAACGAAATATTTTTGTAACAACAATGGCAGGTGAGACGTTGTGAATAAAAAAAAAAAGAAAAAATTGTAATATAAATATATTAATTCCCCTTGTTCCCACAAAACTAAAATTTGGAAAAGTTACACCCACAATATGTTGGGTTCTGATATTAAAATTCTTGTAATGAACCTAAACCAAAAAAATAAATAAAAAAACTTACTTAACCCACCCGTAGCTAGGTTCACTCACTCTCTCTACATAATTTGAAACAATTTAGTAATTTTTAAAAGTTAAAAGGCCTCAAGACTTGGGAGATGCACAAAAGTTGCATTTATTTATTTGTATTTCTCACATTCCCCGCATTTGACCCTACATTAACTTATACCCGATTGGAGTCCTTAGTTTTTTTTTTATTATTGAAGTCTGCGCGATGTCAGATGGTTAAGACTACCGTAGAGAGCCACCAGGCTGATGAACATGATGCTCCTCAGATAATCATGTTTATTTTATATGTCATAGTAAGATGTTGTGAGACGAGATTTTTCATAGAAATAAAAGACGCTGTCTTCCCAATGTTTTTTTTAGACCAACAGCGTCATCATCAGTGGTACTCTGATGATAGAACAAACATAAAACACAAATAAAGAAAAGCACAAATCTTAATGCATCAGGGTAACAAAAAAATAAATAAATAAACACTTCCTTACCCCACCCATACAGCACAGGGGTTGAAAGACAACTGGCATAGCTAGATTCACTCACTCTCTCTACATACAAAAACATTCATTCTAATATACACAATAACCAAAACAAATCTCTACATAATAGTGAAATAGTGTAAAATTCACCATACACCCAAAGGAATTTTTGCCATAAAATAAGTAAATAACATTTAAAAAAATATTATCACATACTGGTTTGTACATAGATATTCATTATGTGTATTTTATTTTATTTATATTTTTTAAGTATGTTTTTGTATGTAGAGAGAGTGAGTGAACCTAGCTATGCCAGTTGTCCTTAACCCCTGTGCTGTATGAGTGGGGTAAGGAAGTGTTTATTTATTTATTTTTTT
This sequence comes from Aradus depressus, assembly GCA_963662175.1. NCBI lineage: Eukaryota > Metazoa > Arthropoda > Insecta > Hemiptera > Aradidae > Aradus > Aradus depressus. The sequence continues at coordinate 49,540,332 of OY759214.1, read as the reverse complement.
GCTACCCTGATGCATTAAGATTTGTGCTTTTCCTTATTTGTGTTTTATGTTTGTTCTATCATAGAGTACCACTGATGATGACGCTGTTGGTCTAAAATAAAACATTGGGAAGACAGCGTCTTTTATTTCTATGAAAAATCTCATCCCACAACATCTTACTATGACATATGAAATAAATATTATTATGTGAGGAGCATCATCATGTTCATCAGCCTGGTGGCTCTCTACGGTAGTCCTAACCATCTGACATCGCGCAGACTTCTCGCAACGCTTAACCTTCCATCCAAAGGGCGGTGTGCTCAATAATAAAAAAAAAAACTAAGGACTCCAATCGGGTATAAGTAAATGTAGGGTCAAATGCGGGGAATATGAGAAATACAAATAAATAAATGCAACTTTTGTGTATCTCCCAAGCCTTGAGGCCTTTTAACTTTTAAAAATTACTAAATTGTTTCAAATTCAATGTGCTGTGGTATTACGTAACAAATATGTATAAAATTGAATCTGTGTCCTTACATTGTCGGAAGAATTTTTTTTTTTTTTATCAGAAATCCGTTTTATATTATTAGTCCAGTCCACTTACAAAAGGTCCGGTACAAGATTTTTTTTTTTTATTTTTGTATGTTGGTACCAAGATGTAAAAAACCGAATTTGCTAAGAAAACCGACCTCGCGACAACTTTTGGCAGCCGAAAAACCACAAAATTTTACGACTTTTTCAGTTTTTTTCGAAATATCTGAGAAACGGTCGACTTTATCGACTCTTTTATCATTTAATATTTTAAAGAAGAATAAATTCTCTACAATTTGCATTCCCACAACTTATTTGTAGAATGAATATTGAGCGCGCTATACCTTCCCAAACATTGACAATTTCAATCTTTTCAAGTTCCCCCAACCCCCTCGGGATGGATCCCGACATCTTATTGGCTGTTTGTTCCCGCCTAATTTACATCCAGCCAATCACCGATCACTGGTTGCATCAGTCAATTCTGAGAACGGGGGATTGCTAGCCCGGCTTGGCCGTTCAGGCAACACCGGATGTAAACAATTATCTGTTTCCTTCCTTTCCTCTAGATGCTTTGTTCCTTGTTTTCGCTCCTAGCGATCGCGATTCTCTCGCAGGCATCGCTAGTTCCGAGCATGTTCTTCTAAATGAAATTATCTTCAATTCAAATCCAAACAATCCACAATTCGCTCTTGTTTCGCTCCTAGCGATCGCGATTCACTCGCAGGCATCGCTAGTTCCGAGCATGTTCTTCTAAATGAAATCCTTTTTCAAATCAGCTCCAAGTGGCCTCGATTCGCTCGTAGTGTCACTGGTCCTTCCTGTATAATAATGGCAATAATTGTCCATAGGGTGGACATGCTACAATATATATATATATATATATATATATATATATATATATTGTATATATTGCAGTACATAAGTATGTTATGTGATCGGTCAAAAATTTGATGTTGAATTTTCCACAATATTTTATGTTTTCCAACCCCCTGATGTCAAAAATGCAAGAAAAAAAAAACAAATTCCCATATATATATATATATATATATATATATATGTGGGAATTTGTTTATATATATATATATATATATATATATATATATATATATATATATATATATATATATATATATATATATATATATATATATAAGAAAATATATATATATATATATTATAACCATCTCTCCCTCTCGTGTGAGTGCAAATCACGTAATTAATAAAATAAATAAAATTGAGATCGAAAAATTATTAAATTTGAAAATTATTTAAATCGCGACTTTAATTAAACAATGCCTGAATAGCTGAAAGCACTCCCACGGGAAGAACGGTTACAAGATCCTAACGGTTAGTTGACATCAGTAATTAACAATAATTAATTACTGTTGTCAACCAGAAGAAGCATGAGTGGGGGGGGAAATGAAATGAATCAAACCTATAACTTTAACATATTTATTTTAATAAGAACATATTTACAAAACAACAATTGAATATATATATAATTTGGCCGTGTGTCTGAAGGACTGAATTATAACTTAATTACGAGGTACCTCGATACGATATCCATGGCGAATGACGGCGTGATCACCCTTTCTGGACTTCCCGTAGAAATCGTCTATTCACATAGTCCCTGAAGATCTGCGTAGTTTCGAGGGCACACCAGAAGTTACACCCCCACTGACTTTGCACCGTCCAAAATCAAAGTGTGTCTCTACGACTAATTCACATATTCAAACTAAACTTTACTTATAGAAAAGATACGTGGTGATCCACCAAGACATGAACGAAGAATGTTAATTTCACATATTCTAACTGATATTACTTATAGAAAAGATACGTGGTGATCACCCAAGACATGAACGAAGAAAACTCAATTCACATATTTAAACTCAACTGTACAATATAAAAAGAACGTGGTGACCAGCCAAGACATGAGCGAAGAAAGTACTTTCACATACTGAAACTAGGCTTTACAAAGAGAGGAACGTGGTGATCCACCAAGATATGAACGAAGAAGAATGAGTAAAACGGGGAGTGGCTTCCGATATCCGACCGTGGTAGGGGACAGTTCTCCAGGCTTGATTGGTCGTCGGACTCCGCCCATTTTATTTCCAGCCAATCGCATATTACCAATTAACATCTGCCTCTAGTTGTGTGAAAACCTGGAGTAAGAAAAAAAACCTTTACTGCTTATTCCTTATACACCGGATGTAGACAATTATCTTGGCTTCCTTTCCATTGTGTCTCTATTATTCTTTATTTTCCGCTCCCAGCGATCGCGATTCTCTCGCAGGCATCATTGGTTCCGAGCATGCTCTTCCAAATGCAATCCTCTTTAATTTGATACCCCACAACCCATACTTTGCTCCTAGCGATCGCGATCCTCTCATAGACATCGCCAGTTCTGAGCATTATCTATAGGGTAGACATGCTACAATATCCCCCGTTCCCGTTAAAATAAAATATGTCGGCTAAATGACCATTGGAAGTCACATATTTTATTAGTTTCACTTAACACTTGCTCGTTCACTGAGCATATACACTTAACCAAATACTCAGGTATCGACCTCATTATCATGCGTGACCAAAACATGATTTTAAATTTCCTTTCGAATCGGCATGGCTTGCCTATGCATGCGTGACCAAAGCATGATTTTACTTTACGCTGTACTTCTTGGAGTTAACCCTCTCCATTGGCAAATAACGATGATTCTATTTCTAGCATACATTCACTGACTAGTTAAAACATCCAAAAAGGCCCCACGCCTCGACAATGCTTCAACTGAATTCCCATATCCTTAATCCGCTTCAACAAAAATTTGGGTTGACCAGACCCTAACCATATGCCTCCTTAGGCCTTCGACAGGTATTTACCTTCTGCCGGAACGACGACGAAATATAAAATAGAAAAATAAGCCCACTCAAATCCCATCTCAGTTTCATAAACATATGTAAATTCCGGCATCCGCATTAATCAAGTAGCGAAACCCTTTCTTCAGTTCAAACAGTCAGTTCATGGCATAAAAAATAATTAAACAACTCCCGCCCCTTTAAATGGATTCTACAAGCATCAATGGAGTGGCCCCTTCTCCGTGTGTACGATAATTAAATATTCAATTCTGGGTATCCCCTCCAGTTTATAATATATCTCCCCCTTTAGTCATGTATGCTTCGGCACCTTGCCCTAGGATTTCTTAAATAAAATAACAAAATTGACATTTGACCTACCGTGGTCGACACTGCATCATAATAAGTAAGGTCCATACCTGAATATATGTTACAAATATATTTATAAGGCTCTCATTGGGTTAACATAGCCCATCATGGTCACTAGATAAAATATGGGTCAATGTGACATTTTCAATAGATACACACGGTCGGATACTAATACAAATATTATTTAAAAATACAAAACAAAACAGACAAATACAATTGGAAGTACATTTACCATACCTGACTACCTACAAATGTGTGTGCCATCGCCTCGCTGTCATCCTACTCAGATCCGCGTCTCCTAATCAAATTTAAATACGTAGGTAAATTCCCATGGATGGCCAGTCCATATGCCGTCTGCCCCGTCCTACAATTACGTTAAATTAAAAATGACACCATTACCTAAATTAAATTATCCCATCTATCAATATAAAAAAAAAAAACTTACTAATACTATTAAAAAAAAATATCCTATTACTAAATATAAACAAAAAAATTATCCTAACTTAATATCTAGACTTTAAAAAAAAAAAAAAAAAAACTAACCCTAACTTATTATCTAAAATTACTATTTACAACCTGGCGATTCACTTTGGAATCTTTGAGCTCGACTAAGGGGGGTATGCTCGATGTTAAGCCCCAGGGGAGTGCCAGAATGTCCCCGTCTGCCTTATCCTATTTACAAAAAAAAAATAACTAAATAATAAATCCCGTGTCCCCAATAAATGTGTATGTGTGATTCTTTGTGTGTTGTTGTATAATGAGGTGTTGGCCGTTAGTGTAAAATAATAAATAATTCCCAAATAATAAAAAATAGTGTCTGTTTTATGTGTGTGTGACTTTGTCTAACTGTTCCTGGGATAGCTGGGGATGGACACCCATAGAGACGTCACAAATCTCTTCCCTGACTCTAGGGCCGCGATCTCGTCTGCAATAATCGCCCCCCTAACTCGGCTGAAGTAAGATCGTTAATCTCAAAGAGAGCCCTAGCGCTTCTCTAGCCTGCTTGTAAATTTATCCGCTAATATACGGCTTCTGTAAGATCGTATAAAAGATTCCTCCTTCCGCTACGTCGCTGCCGAGATGTCCTAAAATAAAAATTTGAGGACTTTCCTTGTCTAAAATCTGGTAAGGTCCTTCCCAGAATAGTAATAGTAATATTTCCCTCTTACCGGTGGATATCCGCAGAGATTGTACTAACACCTGATCGCCAATTTCTAACGTAGTCTGTTGGTGTCGTACCTCAAAGTTTTGTTTCTGTCTTTCGGCCTGTTTTTCTGTAAATTTGTAAGTTTGTTGATGTAGTCCCGAAATGTCAGTTATCCTATTGTCTTTGATGAAGTTCACCTGCGGATGTTCTTCACAAGTGGGGTTGTCATTAGTCGGGTAGCGGATTATGTGGTCATTGTCTGTCGATATGTCTGTTACTTCGTCCTCGTTTCTAAGTAGGTCAGAAAACTCCTGCATCAGAGATGATATTCTGACGTCGTCTAGGGAAGTTATGTTTTCGTCATTGCCTGTCGGTCTGTCTGTGATTTCGTCCTCTTTTATACTTGATGAATTTACGTGATCTGGGGCAGTCATAGTATTGTCGGGGTATGTTTGTTTGTCGATGGTCTCTTCCTCCTTAGCAGTGATTGGTAAGGATGTCTTTGCTATTGATTCTACGTTAACTGGTGATCTGATATCAAAAAATTTGTACTCGTAACCTAGTCCCTGAAGTGGTCTTCTCGAGCTAATAAAAACTGGTTCTAAGCGTCCATTGCCGTATTTTCCTAAACCGCTACCTTCTTGGTACCCTTGAAGCTTCATCAATGTCAGTCCGTTGTTACTGTCTGTCTTTACCTTTACAGGAGTGGGACATCTATTGTCAACGTTAGTATGTAGGTCAATGTCCCCTGTCAATCTCGTCATCATCTCTGTACCAAGCAAACTGCGTATGTCCCCCTTGAATTTAAATTTACCTCCCCCCTTGTCTTTAAGTTTGTTCATCCCACTCCTGCTACTTAGTTTTTTATCAAGCGGTCAACAATTGGTTTCAGGTTGTTAGCCAACTCTCCAAGGGATTGCTTTATTTCTTTCATGTCTGTATTGACATTGTTGTCGGTCACTACCTCCATGTTTCTTACGTTAGGTTTCGACTGGTTATCCCTATAATTAGGTGGTCGATTATAATTCTGATTTGAGTCATAGTAATTACGTGGCCGATCGTAATTTGGATTTGACTCGCGGGAAGGGCCTCGGCTAAATTGATTCCCTCTCTCTTGATTGTAGTGAGAGGTTCCCCGTGCATTCCCAGAATTGTAACGAGGTAGGTCTTGTTTGGGAAAGTTATTGTTTTTCGGAAGACTATCTGGTCGGTACTGTCTTTCCCCGCCTTTCCAAGAACTATCCTTTAATTTACAATCACGTCTAATTATGTTAGTACCTATCCTAATTATTTGCTCATGTAGTCTCTCAATAGAGATTATTCCCTGGATCCTAACTGAATTTTCGACCGTCTCTCCGTAATGTTTGCTCAATAGTTCACATACGTAGCCTTCCGGAATTTTATATGTACTATCCTGGAGTCGTGACACTAATTTTGAAAAATGTTCGCTGGGTGTTTTATCCATATGATCGGCATAGCCTTGGGTATCAAGTTCCCTACGGACTATAACGTCATATTTCTCCCCGCAGAACCTATCTTTGAACGCATTGACGAATTCATCAAAAGAGCGGATACTTCCTGACTTTACAAGGAACCAATCCAGACCCTCGCCCTTTAAATGTGACTTTATAAATTCGTTCAGATTATAAAATTCTCCAATGTGACTATATGCAATTTCTAAATTTGATATGAAATGATTGGGTAAATCCAACACATTGTTACGGAACGTTACCTTGTTACGTTCGTAATTTTTTATATACGTATTTTGGAAAGTGACGTTACTAGGCTGTTCGCGAGCAAAGGTCTGACCTGTATACCAATCTTTATGTTCTTCAGGGATGGTGAACGTCACTTGGTCATTATGTTTTGGGGTTGAGACCTGATTTTGACCCGAAACAGTATCTATTCTCTTCGAGATATTGGCGAATCTCTTCTCACAATCGGTACGAAAAAGATTTTGGTTCGAATTTATTTCCTCGACCTCCTTATCTAAACGTTGTGTTTCTGACATGATCCTACCTGTCATTTCATGATCTAAACGTTGTGTTTCTGACATGATCCTACCTGTCATTTCATGATAACAGACATCTACCATGTCCCTAACTTCAGAAACATGTTTGTCATATTTCCCTTCTAAATTATCCTGTCTAGTTCTCAATTCTCCGGACTCAGATCGTAGAGTGCCCATATCGCGATTAATGGATTCGATATTATTTGCCATTGCCGAAATTTGTTCCTTTATCTCCGAAGTCTGCTGTCCTATCTGTTCCTGCATGGCCTTTCCCTGTTGTCCTAGTCCCGAAATCTGTTCCTGCATGGCCTTTCCCTGTTGTCCTAGTCCCGAAATCTGTTCCTGCATGGCCTTTCCCTGCTGTCCTATCTGTTCCTGCATGGCCTTAAACATCGCCTCTAGGTCAAATTTAGGATTTTCTACCGGGGACTCCGGGGGCGTACGGATAGTTTTCCTAGACCGTGTCTGTATCGGCTCTAAGTCCGACTTCTCTTTCCCTTCCATTCTGATAAGAAATATATATCAAAACAATTAAATGAATTATACGGGAGGTCTGGTGCTAACCTAATTTCTATGGTGACCTGTCAGATGGCATCACAATACCACAATAGTTATAATATGTAAAATAAATGCCTACTAAATCTACATAAGAAAAAAAAAAAAATCAAAAACAAAAAAAAATAAAATTATTTCAATAAATGATGTCATTCATTGTCCCTACCCTCACCCATCCTTCTTCAGTTTTGATTATAAATACCGACTTTAAGTGAAAATATAACATTGTGGCCTAATAGGCTGGAATCTACGTTAAAAAGCAAAAAAAAAAAATTTTTTAATTAAAAAAATTAATTAATTAATAAGGGACCGATTAGTGGGGTTCATTAATTATACTAATTGGCATAATTAATAAACAAATCAAGTCACTGTTCGGGCGCCAATTAATAACCAATCTCCCTCCCTGTGTGAGTGCAAATCACGTAATTAATAAAATAAATAAAATTGAGATCGAAAAATTATTAAATTTGAAAATTATTTAAATCGCGACTTTAATTAAACAATGCCTGAATAGCTGAAAGCACTCCCACGGGAAGAACGGTTACAAGATCCTAACGGTTAGTTGACATCAGTAATTAACAATATTAATTACTGTTGTCAACCAGAAGAAGCATGAGTGGGGGGGAATGAAATGAATCAAACCTATAACTTTAACATATTTATTTTAATGAGAACATATTTACAAAACAACAATTGAATATATATATAATTTGGCCGTGTGTCTGAAGGACTGAATTATAACTTAATTACGAGGTACCTCGATACGATATCCATGGCGAATGACGGCGTGATCACCCTTTCTGGACTTCCCGTAGAAATCGTCTATTCACATAGTCCCTGAAGATCTGCGTAGTTTCGAGGGCACACCAGAAGTTACACCCCCACTGACCCGGCGCGTCCGAATTCAAAATGTGTATCTCACTGACTATTTCACATATTCAAACTGATATTAAAACAATATACGTGGTGGTCACCCGAGACATGGACGCAGAGTGACTCAATTCACATATTTAAACTCAACTGTACAATATAAAAAGAACGTGGTGACCAGCCAAGACATGAGCAAAGAAAGTACTTTCACATACTGAAACTAGGCTTTACAAAGAGAGGAACGTGGTGATCCACCAAGATATGAGCGAAGAATGAGTAAAACGGGGAGTGGCTTCCGATATCCGACCGTGGTAGGGGACAGTTCTCCAGGCTTGATTGGTCGTCGGACTCCGCCCATTTTATTTCCAGCCAATCGCATATTACCAATTAACATCTGCCTCTAGTTGTGTGAAAACCTGGAGTAAGAAAAAAAACCTTTACTGCTTATTCCTTATACACCGGATGTAGACAATTATCTTGGCTTCCTTTCCATTGTGTCTCTATTATTCTTTATTTTCCGCTCCCAGCGATCGCGATTCTCTCGCAGGCATCATTGGTTCCGAGCATTCTCTTCCAAATGCAATTCTCGTTTATTCAACACCACACAACCCATACCTTGCTCCTAGCGATCGCGATCCTCTCATAGACATCGCCAGTTCTGAGCATTATCTATAGGGTAGACATGCTACAATATATATATATATATATATATATAGGTCATTATACGGCCTAGGTAAGACCTTAAAAACGATGTTGTACTCAATGTTCGTTTCAAAAGTCGAAACCCAGATTAGCAGTGCTCTCCTCCCAATATATAAATACAGTGTAAACTCTATATAACGACACTTAAGGGACTGCACATTTTATGGCGTTATTGAGAGTTGTCGTTAAATGAATAGAAGAAATATCAATACATATTACATTACATTTAATAGTATTTTACTATTATAATATGTATTTACTAATAAAGTATAAAATTTACAAACAACAAACATTAATATTGATACAAGTAACAACGCTTATTGCGTATATTCTGTTATCTTTGTCTGACGTTTTTTGCTGCTCCAGTATTTTAATTGTATTTTCTTATGTATTTTATTCATATCTTGGGATACTGTGGGATCAACTTGGTTATACAAAAAGTCTAGCAGCCGATGTAAACACGTGCAAGGTAATCACAACAAACAAAAATACGAATATCTCAGTATAGTATCTTTAGTATGAAAACTCTTTTTTTTTTTTTTTTTTCAGACATATTTACAACTGTATAAAATATCTATCTACCGTGCAAATATATATCTATCGATAATTTTTGTCACATATCAATGGGGCTCACTTCCGAAATGCCGATAACTGTCAATGTCAAGAATGTATCGCCAAAAAATGAAGTATGAGTATTGAGAAGCCATTATGTAAGTCGAATATTGAGTTTTGCCCCAAACGGTCCATTGGTTTTGGAGGGAGAGCGAAAATAGATTAATTCGTTTTGGGGTAGTACATAGCCGGTGATTCAGCGACGACTTTTTTTGTTTCGTAGTTGAATGAATATTTTGTTGATATATATTGTATTATATGCAATGTAATTTTAAGTACAAATATATTTTTCTTTTTTTTTTTCTTTCATTGGATTGGAAAACATAAATTTTGTTGAAAACTCAACATCCAATTTTTGACCGATCATATAACATCCAGTATACTTTCGTATAGCTGCGGAAAATACTGAAAAAACGAAGGTAGGTTTTACTCCAAACAGTCCAATATAACCCAAATTTCAAAGTGAGGATCATAGTTTCATGCCATCTAGAATACCTAATGTGCAACAAATCCCTGATTTTGTTTGGACAATATGGGATAGGGACTTCATAAGATTTATTAGGAGGTCCCGGGGGGTGAGGGGGGGAGGAGGGGGCTGGAGTTGCCACTTGTTGGCTCTGTGTGGTGGGGGGCCGGTGCACCTCAGTCCGACTCGGTCCTCAGACCTGCAGTCATGTGTCCCTCCATCTACCTCCAAACATAGCTAACCCCCCCTCCAACACAATTCACCCGTGAGTTATTATATAATACATAATATATCTATATTATACTAAAATTGAAAATCTATGGATCTAATTGTCCGTGAATTATGGCGGAACGTATACTCATGAAACTTGCAGAGTATTTCAACAGTAATAATTGTGGCAGATAATTTCGAAGTGTTCACCGACCGGGGGAGACAGTTAGCGATTAGCGTCTCAGACATTAGAATCTCCATCAATCAACGTTTCTGATCGGGAAATGTGTCTGCAACCCATACTAGCTATATGTAACTCATCTACAAGAGTTAGTTATTGTGACCCCCGGGCTTTAACTACGAGGTCATATCGCCTACTACCAGAGGACCTCTTTCGTCACTCTGATGGGCATGAGCCCGACTCTATTGTGGGAGTCCTACATTTTGCCTACCTAGGGTTATTCACCTAGGGTAGGGGTCATTAACGAGTATCTGACATCGCACAGGCTCGGGACCATCGCTAAACGTCCCATCTAAAGGACGACGTGCTCAACGTGTTTCGAACCCGCGATCTCTTTCTCTACAAGATATACTTGTATAATACATATTTCTGATAGAACCAACGAATTCATAACACGCAAAGTTAGTCTCCTGCTACCAACCTGAAAGTTTGTCAGTTTGTCCACGCATAATGTGAGAACAGGCTGAATGTATATTCACGAAACTCGTTAAATGGGTGGAGAGGGATCATTATTTTTACAACAATAATGTGAAGCATATCTTTTTAAAAGGTTCGAAGATATGAGTCCCCTACCTGGATTACCCGTTATATACTGCGCTCATTCCGATTTTTTTTGTTTTCAAACTATGCTCAAAATTCGTTTTTGTAAAAAAGTATTCAACAGCAATGTGGAAGGGCATTTCGAGGAATTTTATTTCTGTAGTCGATTTGAAAATCACTTTATCGTAAATCGTTATACATTGCGCAAAACTTGAAATACAACATGATTTCGTCTAAATGATGAACTGAACAGTCTCCCCCTCTCATTCTAAAGACACGCAACAGAATTAAAGAAGAATGAAGTAGAAAAAATGGAAAAAGTAAACACATGATAAAAGTTTAAAATGTTTATTTTCGTGGTTACATCAATTTTAATAATACGTCCATTTTTTTATATTTTTTGCAATTTTTAGTTAGTGAGATGTTGTGCTGCTGACAGCTGAGCTTATCAAAAAATAGAAACGTCTTTACGGTTGAGAAAATAACAGAAAAACAAGTTGTCGGTGATTCACCGGCGATGTACTTCCCCAGAACGAATTAATCATTTAACTTTTCGCTCCCCCTCGACCGTTTGCTCTAATATTCAGTAGTTGACTTACCACCTAGAGGCTCCTAAATCCTTAAACTAAATTTTGCGTCGATAAATGCATTACATCGGCAGTTATTAAAGTTTTTGAGTTGAGCTTCTCGCCCCTTCCCTTTGGGTGGATTTGACTGAAAATCAATTGGTGTCGTCGATAGTTGGTTTTGGATTCACATATAAAATTTTGTTTCGATACATGCATTCTATCGGGAGTTATCACACACACAGAAGACATACTTTTTTTTTTTCATATTTGAAATCTAGAGGTTAGGAAACATGAAATTCCGTTGAAAACTCAGCATCGAATTTTCGATCGATTAACTAACTTATCCTATACAGAAGTAAGAATGGATAATGTGGGGGATAGTACATTTTATTTTAAAACGTGGTTATTTTATATCACGTATACCAACAGTTCTGCAGTAAAATTCATTTAGACTCCAATTCTCAAGCCCGAAATGTATATCATCTCTAAATATGGCTCCCAATTCCTGTAAGAAGATTAAAAAGGGATTGTCTTGGAGATCTTCTCTTATTAAGTAATTTCCATTAGCGTTCAAAACTGGGTGTTTTTCTCTGGCAAGCCTCTCATGTGACTTTGTACACTAATTTCAGTACAGCTGCTGGTTCTTATTTCAACACCCCCCCTTCCCTTCTCCCCACAGACTTATCCAATTTGATCGATCGAAATTTCGGACATAAAAGTACAAATTAAAAGACTCTAACCTACAAGTTATCGAAATAAGTTAAGACTTAACAGGCACTCGTTAACGTTGGTTAGTTAGTTATTGTGACTCATGCTCGGACTTTTAACTTCGAGCTCATATCGCCTACTACCAGAGCGCTCTTTTGTCGCCCGACTCTACTATGAGAATCCTAAATTCTGCCTACCAATATTTATTCACCTAGGGGTCTGGGGTCTTTAACAAATACCTGACATCGTACAGGGTCGAAGCCATCGTTTAACGTCCCGTCCGAAGGACGATGTGCTCAATTTTTTTCTTCAGATAGAAACCCTCGGCCGGGTTGTGATCTTGAGTTTAGTAAGCAAGCACGCATAGCACAGAGTACCGGCGCCCTCTCTTCAACGTAATTGCTTAACCTAAAAAGTGGGTGACGTAACTTAACCATAATTTTCAAGCGAGTACAACTTAAACAACTTTTTTTTTTTTTTTTTTTTTTTTTTTTTTTTTTTTTTTTTTTTTTTTTGGTGGCCGACCTCCAGTGGAGGCCACGACACCATCGCCGAATCGTCGGGGAAAAATAGAGGCCTAAAGATTTTATTTACAAATTAAAAATATATAATTTAAAAAAAAAATTTAAAATATGATGCTATGGAAGATTAGGAGCGACCGCTGCCGACCATCTGCGACGATCAGCGGTCACTCCCAGCATGACATAATATGACGTTTTGACGATGATTGACTGTTTTTTGTATATGAGATTTTTTTAAATTATTTTTCGTTTCAACAGTTTTTTTTTTTTTTGCTTATGTACGGTGTATATTAGCCATGTCATTGTGTTATTTACGACATCCATGTCCGCGGGAGGGAGTTCTATCTACGAAATAAAACTCACTCCCGGACGGGGTTCGAACCCGCAAACCATGGTTTCAATAGTTTTTTATCTATAATATATGCCACTATCAAAAATTGTACTTATAGAAAATTGTTAACATTGATCTGTTCACCTCTTGCTTTTTATGATAGACAAAGTCGTGTTGAATAAATCGTCATTAATAACATCCTGGACTAATATTTATATTTATGAAGGCACAGAGTTCCTCAGAAATATAAATGTTACATTTGTAAGGTTCAATTTTAAAAATACAGAAATATTTGTGGATACTCATAATAAATAAATAAAAGAAACTTATTTTTTTTAAATATTGTCTATTTCATAAAAAAAATTATACTTCAACTACCGTTTCGGCATTGCACCATGCTCATGTTTAGTTATAAACCAAACTGTGTGAACCTGAGTTTTTGTTTATATATAATTTTTGGCGAAACCGGTAGTTCATGAATAATTTTTGTTTTGTGGAATACCTATAGAATGTGGAACTCACACATATACATATATTATATATTATAATATAGGTATATATGTTACGGGTAAAGTTAGATTAACGGTTAAACCTAGGATTACCCGGGTAAACTGCGTAGTACCCGCTGCCGCTTGGTTAAAGTTGGGTATACTAATAATGACAAGGCCATTAGTGGACGTATGTTCCACTATAAAGATTAGGTACTTAATTAGCTCGACCACACCTCAATTTCCATTGTTGTAAGCTGTCTAACAGCGATAATCATTCATCTGGGTACATAAATTCCTAGAACAAACATAAATCGAAATATTACAAAATTTGGGGACTTTAACCAAGCGGCAGCGGGTACTACTAGGTTTACCCGGGTAATATATATATATTGAGTATATTTAGAGTACCTACCTATATATTATATATTGAGTATATTAATCCATATTTCCCCTTCAATGTGTACATATGCAGTAGAGCGTCGATTATCCGTACTAATGTTGTGTGGGGTGGTTCGGATAATCGACATTTTTCAGCCACCCAGAACATGTGATGAATGAAAAATCACCTCCAAGCTTCATGTTTAATTCCACTGCTTTTTCACACAAAATGGGCTGCCCAGAAGCCCGTTTTTGCAAAAACAAAGTGAATGTAGCATCTTCCAACAATTCGGATTTCGGTTTTTTCATTGTTTTACGATATGAACTCCTCTCCTCATTGTCAAGATTAAGTGTATACCTAGTGATTGAATCAGAATGATTTTTTATTCCCGTTATCGTTGATTTACCAACACCGAACTTGATAGCTAATGTCTGACCCGTTTCACCTTTCTTCAGCCGCGTAATAATTTCCATTTTATCTTTTAATGAAAGCACTACTCGTATCCTTTTTGTCGACATGTTGTAAGTTTTACTTAAAATATGTGACCACTAACTAATTCAATGTACACCTCACAATGAATGATTTGAAACTGAGAGCATTGACTGGTACCCGATCATACGAATGGAAAGGGATTCAGTGGAAAAATCCAATGAACAAATTACATACATAGACATACACGTTAGTTGTCAGTAAACAAATATTGTCTGCCCCGTCAAACTGAATTCATCAAAAAACTTAAGCAGCTAACAATGCTCTTTTTAAGAATTAATTAGGCTTCCCTCATGGAAGTTCATGGAAAAACGAAACGGATAATCGACGCTCTACTGTATATGTTTATATGTATATAAATGTATATGTATATATACATACACATTAGGGTGGAACGAAAATGGCCTTTTAAAATTTTTTTTTAGTTATTAGTTTGGTAATAGTGGAGAAAAGTTGCCTTTTAACTTCAAAAAGAATAAAAAAAAATTTGGTTGCAATACTACATCTTGAGGTGCCGCAAAGAGCTTAAAGTTTGTAAAAAAATTGAAAAATTTTAAACTTTGATAAATTATTTTTTATGAATTTCTCGTACATATAATGTTACAAAAGATGGTTTTAAATACATAGTAATAGAATAAGCATTAGAATTGGAAAAAATTATTAATTATAAAATATAATAAAAAAAAAAAATATATTTTGTAATGTCAAACTTTGTATTTCTTACTTCTGTATCCTTAATGATTACAAATGTTACAGCTGCAACATGTTTGTTTCTACTTCATTGCCACATTAAACTGGTCCTTGCGGCACCTCAAGATGTACTCCAATATTTTTCATATTTTTAATTTATCTTATCTACACTAAAAGGCAACTTTTCTGCGCTATTCCAAATTAAAAATCACATAGTCGAGACACGCAAAAATCTTTGAAAAAGTTCCAAAAAAGTGGGTTTTTATGAAACTTTAAGGTCCTTGCGGCACCTCAAGACGTACTCCAATATTTTTCATATTTTTAATTTATCTTATCTACACTAAAAGGCAACTTTTCTGCGCTATTCCAAATTAAAAATCACATAGTCGAGACACGCAAAAATCTTTGAAAAAGTTCCAAAAAAGTGTGTTTTTATGAAACTTTAAGGTCCTTGCGGCACCTCAAGACGTACTCCAATATTTTTCATATTTTTAATTTATCTTATCTACACTAAAAGGCAACTTTTCTGCGCTATTCCAAATTAAAAATCACATAGTCGAGACACGCAAAAATCTTTGAAAAAGTTCCAAAAAAGTGTGTTTTTATGAAACTTTAAGGTCCTTGCGGCACCTCAAGACGTACTCCAATATTTTTCATATTTTTAATTTATCTTATCTACACTAAAAGGCAACTTTTCTGCGCTATTCCAAATTAAAAATCACATAGTCGAGACACGCAAAAACCTTTGAAAAAGTTCCAAAAAAGTGTGTTTTTATGAAACTTTAAGGTCCTTGCGGCACCTCAAGACGTACTCCAATATTTTTCATATTTTTAATTTATCTTATCTACACTAAAAGGCAACTTTTCTGCGCTATTCCAAATTAAAAATCACATAGTCGAGACACGCAAAAATCTTTGAAAAAGTTCCAAAAAAGTGTGTTTTTATGAAACTTTAAGGTCCTTGCGGCACCTCAAGACGTACTCCAATATTTTTCATATTTTTAATTTATCTTATCTACACTAAAAGGCAACTTTTCCGCGCTATTGCAAATTAAAAATCACATAGTCGAGACACGCAAAAATCTTTGAAAAAGTTCCAAAAAAGTGTGTTTTTATGAAACTTTAAGGTCCTTGCGGCACCTCAAGACGTACTCCAATATTTTTCATATTTTTAATTTATCTTATCTACACTAAAAGGCAACTTTTCCGCGCTATTGCAAATTAAAAATCACATAGTCGAGACACGCAAAAATCTTTGAAAAAGTTCCAAAAAAGTGTGTTTTTATGAAACTTTAAGGTCCTTGCGGCACCTCAAGACGTACTCCAATATTTTTCATATTTTTAATTTATCTTATCTACACTAAAAGGTAACTTTTCCGCGCTATTGCAAATTAAAAATCAAAAGGTGATTTTTTCGTTCCACCCTAATACACATACTGTATATGTGTGTATATATATATCATATATATGTGCATACTGAAGTCTTCCACGTCCATTTAGTTGTAGGAATGAGGACGGTATCATCCGGGGGGGGCCTCGGAGCAGAACAGTTCTTTCTATTATGATTCAACATTATTTTATTTTGGTCTAGTGTATGTTTTCTTTATGTACTTTACTTTGTCATTTATTTTACTTTATATAGTTTTATCCTAATTTTGTACATACTTAATTTATATTATTATTGTTCTTTTTTCTCCTTCTTATTATTTTGTATATATAGATTAAATTGTAGTCAAACAGTCATAAAAATTACCTATCGTTATTTGTAGCCGATGGTAATTATGCAAATAAAATATTATTTAAAAAAGAAATCTATGTATATCTTTATTATTACCAGTTTTTTAACATTATGAGGTAGTTTCTTAACATTATCAGGCAGTTTGTAGATATTATCGGGCAGATGAGGTCAAAAGATTTAGTTCTTAGTTTATCACTACATTTTAAATAAAGGGATGATATTTGGTTAGTTGTGGGAGTTGAACAACTTGATAGGGAGGGCGCCAGTATCTCAAAGGTAGTGTGCTTACCTTCTAAGCTCAAGATTGCAAGTTCCAAACCCGGCCGAGCCTCAGATTTGTTTTCTAGGAGTTGAAAAAACCTTAAGCACACCGTCCTTCGGATGGACGTTCAGCGGTGATCCCGAGCCTGTACGATGTCAGGTACTCGATTAAGACCCCTAGCCTAAATGAATGAAAATTTAGGGCTGGCAAGATTTAGGACTCCCACAGTAGAGTCGGGCAGTACCACCTTATTTGCCTATATCCACTATGCGTACACCCACTATGCGTATACTTTTTTTTTTTTTTTTGGGGGGGGGGGTAATTACCTGAACTAAAAGGGTTCGACAACTTTTGTTACCTGACTGCACCTATATATATATGTGGTGGGCTGGTGTTTTACATCTAGGGACCTAAGCATCCAGTGCTCTTATCCCTTCCCTGGAAGCGCTGGGCTTCCCCCTTATTATATTAACTGTATGTTTATACTACCTGAACCAAACCCTTCATGAAGTGCTCAATCTCCCAGTTTCCTGAGAATGCTCTCTTAGTCCAATCTTCTAAAGTCCTCCCCTCCGATTACATCTCCACCAAAGATGCGGAATCTCGTTCGCGCATATCCCATGCAGATGCCCAGGAAGTGTGCCGCCGTTTCGTCTTCTTCCCCACATCTATCGAAGGTAGGACTGTCCTTGACTCCCACAGTGTGTAGGTGTCTATTAAACGAACCATGTCCTGTGAGAACTCCAGTCAGTTGTCTAAGCTCGTTCCTTTTGAGGTTCAGGATCCCGTCTTTCAGACTGACTGCACCTAACTCCGATTCCATCTTGCGTTCGGGAAAAAAAAACTTGCCATCATGCAGATATACATAATTTATGCAGATTTGGGTAGCACACATCAGGAGACCAACATTGCACACAAACAAGTTGCTAGTAACTTGCCTCATTAAAGCTCAGGTGTCTGATTGGAGCCCTGAAAAAGTGAATATTGACTTCGAACCGGCTGCAATATCGACTCTGAAAAAAATCTTCCCTACCCCTCAAGTGATAAAAAGAGTGTACGCCTAGTGGGTAGGTATATTTCGTAGGTGTACGCATTCTGGGTATACGCAAATATGGAGACACCGAGTCGGGCTCATGTCCACCTTAGTGACGAAAGAGCCTTCTGAAAGAGACCTCATAGTAAGATCATTGTGATTACATCTAATTATAAATGCTCTACTTTAAAAAATGAAGTATATTCCGTTTTACATTCCCAGCTATGCGAAGTAAGGGGGACTTTATATAATCAGAAGAGAATTTCCTGTTTTTCGACACTGCTTGATGAATTGTACACGATATTGTATGTGGTTATCCAGAACGACACCTATTGATTTTCAGCCAAATCTGCCTATGTAATGAATGTATCGGCAAGAAATTTTATATTTAAATTCAAAACCCCATATGGACGACACCTATAACTAATTCACGAAATCGGCAGAAGGAAATCGACACACAATTTAGTATGAGGATTTTTTTTTTTTTTTTAGGACAATCGGTCGATTGATTATTTGAAATGAGACCGAAAAGTTAATTGAGTAATTCATGGTGAGGAAGTACATTGTCGGTGATTCAATGACATTCTGTTCGAGAGGTCAAATAAGTTCGTTTTTATTTATTTATTGAAGTGAGATAGAGGAAGACAGTGGCTAACAGAGGAAGAACATTTTTCCAATAAAATAATAAAAACACTTTGCGGTTATTTTTATTTTTGTCTTCCCTCTCAAAGTAAAAGTTCAATATGTCACAATAATTGGTTTCGTCTTGAAACATGGACAAAGTTTCCACAACTTGGAAAGAGAAGAGAAGAAAAGGAAGAAAACCCCAGAAACTGGATGGCTAGGTAGGCACAGGCCCAGACTCCCTTCCCACACAAATATTACACTTTTTTTCAGTTTTCTTGCTTCATCTGTACCTACTTGAAATTCATTTGTTTAAAAAATATTTAAATAATAAGAAATTACTGATATAATTTTGGTTAGTTACTTATTACGACTCATGCCCGGGCTTTAACTACGAGGTCATATCGCCTGCTACCAGAGCACTCTTTTGTCGCTCTGATGGACTCGAGCCCGAATCTACTGTGGGAGTACTAAATGTTGCTTACCTAGGTTTATTCACCTAGGGTAGGGGTCTTTAACGAGTATCTGACATCGTACAGGCTCGGGACCATCGCTTAACGTCCCATCCAAAGGACGGCATGCTTAAGTTTATTTTACCTCCCAGATGAAATAAACTAAGGGCCTCGGCCGAGTTTCGTATCCACAACCTTGAGCTCAGAAGGCAAGCACGCATACCACTGAGCTACCGGCGCCCTCTAAAGAATTAATTTATATTTATAGAATTAACATAGTTTTTTACAAGTCTGGTTCTTCTGTTTGTTAGTTATTATGACGCATGCCCGGAATTTTACTAAGAGGTCATATCGCCTACTACCAGTTCTAAATTTTGCTTACCTAGGTTTATTCACCTAGTCTAGGGGTCTTTAACGAGTAGTTAACATTGCACAGGCCCCTAAGTAAAGTGATCTTAATTTACGTCTGATTTCGGCCCAGATCTACGGCAGCACGTAAGAAACTTACATATCGTACACACAAGACACATGCACAGCGAAAATCGTCGAAACGTGTTCAGTGGACCTTGAAACGTGAAACTCGTGTTCGGATTTTCGCACTATTATAATAAAGATATGTGCAAGTTCAAAAAAACTCGTTGGTGAATCACCGTCTTTGTACTTCCCCAGCAATAATTAATCAATTATGTTTTCGCTCTCCCTCCAAAGCCAATCGACGTTTGGGCTAAAACTCAATACAATTGGTGGCTTCTGAATCCTCATACTAAATTTTGTGTCGATATATTCATTACATCGGCAGTTATTAAGGTATTTAAGTCAATCCTGACTTTTCTGGTGCCCCTTCTCTTCGACCGATTTTGCGGAAAATTAATATGTACTATACTTTTGGGGTTTTAAATTTAAATATAAAATTTCATGTCGATTCATTAATTACAACAGCAGTTATTGGCAGTTTTGAATTGAGCTCACTCTGATCCCTTCTCTCCTTCGGCTGATTTTTGTTTTTTCATTTTTGGAATCAGAATATTGGGAAACGTGATATTCCGTTGAAAAATGAGGATCGAATTTTTGACCGATTGCCTAACTTACCCTGTACCCTGTCTCTGTAGCTAGGGAAGTAATATTGTATAATAGAGTACTTGTCAATTTTTTGGTACAGTTTGACCTCAAACCGATGTTTTCTTCTTGTGGTATTTTCAATTTCCGGCTGTTTGAATGATATAGTGGGTAGAGATGGCTTGATGGAGGTAAGCAAGTGTCGTCAAGTGGGACTGGAGCCTGGGGCTAGTCGAGTCATTTGTCTAATTGGGAATCACACAGTGAAAGGTAACATAGGCAGCTAGTGTCCTCTCTTCTCACTGTAAAACTACAGCCCCACTACTCCCTCAATATTTCAACTCATAGATATTAAAATTTTCCTGGAGTCTGTAAGAAAAGTGGGTCATGAGTGTGAAGCTAACTTCCCTCCTGATAAGGATGTCATCAGGGGGTTTTCGTTTATCGCAGATTGCCACATTTCCTTCCACCCAATATGATATAGACTTACATCAAAATTTAATTTAGGAGCCAGCAAGATTTTGTCGTAGCGTTATGTGTTGGAAAAATATTTAAATAGAAATATAGTCAATACATCATATAAATGTGTTAAAGAGGGGAAGTGGGGGCCGAACTGGTGAGGTATGTGGTCAACTTTGAGATGTAAAGGGGGTAAGTGGGGGCCGAACTGTTGAGGTATGTGGTCAACTTTGAGATGTAAAGGGGGTAAGTGGGGGCCGAACTGTTGAGATATGTGGTCAACTTTGAGATGTAAAGGGGGTAAGTGGGGGCCAAACTGATGAGATATGTGGTAAACTTTGACCTGCCAGGTTTAAAGGGAGAGTAAACATTTATTGTTACTAAATAATTCCAGCTGGGGAAGTACATACCTTGTGATTCACCGGTTGTTTTACGACAGATGTCCTTTTTTTTTTTTTTTTTTTTTTTTCCTCCCCTTTTCTGGCCTTATGATCAGCGCACATCAGCCATCACTACACTGTCATTATGTATGAATGGGCTTCAGTATTTGGAATTATATAACTTTATGACCAAGCAGAGGGCCCCCAGGCCCCCAGCATGCGGCCCCGCCAAACCAGGTGACAGAGGACCGCTCATCCGGGCTACTCCCTGAGTACTGGGCACACTGGTGCTGCTTTTTATTAACTTTATATAACTTCAGCGAGGGTTGTCGCTGAGGGTGTGCATGTGTGTAAGGCCTTCTACTGTTAAATCCCACCAGTTGAAGGTTCCGTCCGGCGGTTTGTCGGCCCAATTCGCCAGGGACAAATATTGCCCTCTCCCCCTCCACATCCAATACCAGAAGACACATGTTGTCTGTAAATGACTAAAAAATCAATACACGGTTTGTAAATCTGGTTCCTGAACTCTCTTGGGACATATGGCCTGATAGGTAGATATACCGGATGACATGGTACACCTAGGGACCTAAGTCTTCATCCCTCCTCTTATCCCATCCTTGTTGGTCCAATGCATTTCCTAAATGTTGCCTTTCACAGTTTAATTAGGGTAGGGTGTCTTTAACGAGCACCTGACGCCTTTTAACATCCCCTCCGAAGGACGGCGTGCTGCTTTGTTACCTTAGAGATCCAAAGGCATCAGCTGGGTTTGAACTGTCTTGAGGCAAGCATGGGCCCGCTGACGGTTGACACTTTGCAGAGTTCTCTTCTCTGCACAGTAGTGGAATCGCATACGGCCAGACCCGTGGCGAGAAAGCGAAGGTGTCAACAAGAGTTGCTTAGTACCTCCTAGTGGTGCGGGTGGGAAACGCCTTTTCGGTTGTCTCGGAACTGATAAGGTAGGCTAAAACTAAGTAACTCGGGAGCCGGTCAGGAGGCTCTAAGGAGGCAGCCCCTCCACCTGACTCGGAGGCAATGGGCTAATAACCTGCTCCTCTTAAACACAAATTATTACGAGACCTCATAGAGAAAACGCCGGATTGATAAATGGTAACCGACCTGGAAAACGCCAAATGGACTTCAAATTAGGATATTGGAATATTTTATCTCTATACAGACCGGGAGGGCTTCAAATCCTCCTCACTGAATTGGACAAGTATAAAGTTGACATAGCTGCTATTCAAGAGATTCGTTGGACAGGTAGTGGACTGATTGAAAAGAAATTCCATACAATTTATTACAGCTGCCACCAAAAAAACCACATGTTTGGAACTGGCTTCATAGTAAGAGGAAGAATGAGACAGCAATTTCTTGGATTTTCCCCCATCAACGAACGACTATGTACCCTCCGTATTAAGGGAGTATTTTACAATTATAGCCTAATTAGTTGCCATGCACCTACCGAAACGTCAAGTGAGGAAAAGGAGAATTTCTATGAAGAGCTGGAAAGAGCTCATGATGGTTGCCCTAGAAGCGATATAAAGATACTCTTAGGGGATTTTAATGCCAAGATTGGGAAAGAAGAAGTGTACAGGCCGACCATTGGCCTTCACAGCCTCCATGATGAAAGCAATGACAACGGGAAAAGGATTGTCCATTTTGCTGCGTCACGAAACATGGTCATAGGGAGTACACTATTCCCAGGACGACGAATTCATAAGGCTACATGGAGATCACCAGATGGAGCTACCTTTAACCAGATAGACCACTTGTTGATTAGCGCGCGGCACAAAGCCAACTTGTTGAGCAATAGAACATACAGAGGCGCAAATGTAGACTCTGATCATCACTTGATCATTGCTCGAATTAGGGCAAGGATCTCCTCTACAAGAGCTAACAGGTTGACTAGACAAAAGAAGTGGAATACGACCAAACTGAAAGACCCGGATATATGCGCTACTTTTCAAAATCAACTAGAGGTACGTCTGAATGAGACATTCCGTGTAGCAAGAATGGAGAACATCCAAGATACATGGAATGGTCTGGAAACAGTCATAAATAAGGCGGCTGAAATCACTCTGGGAACTAATGAGCCAGAAAGAAAGTCCCCGTGGTTTGATGAAGAATGTAAAAGAGTAACAGAAGATAAAAATGGGGCATATAGAACTATGGTTCAGAGACGGTACACAAGGCAGGCAACCGAAAATTATAGAATGAAAAGACGCATTGAGAAGAGACTCCATAGAAAGAAGAAACGAGAATGGGAGAACAAGCAGCTCGAAGAAGTAGAGATTATGAGGGATACAAATAAGAATAGAATGTTCTTCCAGAAAGTTAACAAAGGAAGAGCCCCCTTTAAACCCAGGCTCCTGGCCTGTAGAAAAGAAGACGGTTAGCTTCTTACTAATAAGGAGGATGTACTTCATAGGTGGACTAGACACTTCAATGAATTACTCAATGAAGGAGCAATTGACTCGGAAGAGAATTATGAGATCCCCGACATCAACCAGGATGATAGAGAAATAGTGCCACCTGAGCTGGAAGAAATTCAGAACGCGATTGCTCAAATGAAAAATCATAAGGCACCTGGAGATGATGGACTACCACCTGAGCTTTTTAAGTATGGTGGCGAAGCACTGTACAAAGCCATGTACGATCTAGTATTCATGATCTGGATGCAAGAAGATATTCCTATTCAGTGGAAAAAGGCGGTTGTGTGCCCAGTGCATAAGAAAGGGGAGCAACTAGAATGTGCCAACTACCGCGGAATTTCGCTGCTCCAGTGCGCATATAAGATTCTCTCTAATGTCCTCTATAACAGGCTTGTCCCTTTTGCCGAACGGGAAACTGGTAAGTACCAAAGTGGTTTTAGGAAGGGGAGATCAACTATTGATCAAATCTTCACTCTTCGTATGATCCTGGAAAGAAGCCATGAATTTAAAATGACCACTCATCATCTCTTCATCGATTTCAAAAGCGCATATGACACCGTAAGAAGGCCCAAACTTTATAAAGCTATGGAGGAAATGAATATCCCCTCGAAGCTGATTCGCTTGGTCAGAATGACGATGCAAGACGTGCAGTGTAAAGTACGCATTCAGTCGGACTACTCTTCAGAGTTTCCCTCTAGCAAGGGATTGAGGCAAGGTGATGCCCTAGCTTGCTTACTGTTTAACTTAGCCCTAGAGAAAGTAGTGAGGGATTCCGGTATTCGAATAAGGGGCACAATATTTTCAAAATCAGTCCAACTGCTCGGCTACGCCGATGATTTGGATATTGTTGCACGGTCTTTCCCAGCTCTTGAGAGTGCCTTTCTGGGATTGCAAGAAGCGGCAGCCGCAATGGGCCTACGAATAAATGAGTCCAAGACTAAATATATGTACACAGGTGTAGACGCGAACCCCCATAACCGAAGCATATCGATTGGCCCATATTCCTTCGAAAGGGTCAAAGAATTTACGTACTTGGGCTCTCAAATCACCACCAGGAACGAGACATCAGCCGAAATTAAGAAAAGACTTACGGCAGCGAATCGATGCTATTTTGGATTGCTGAGGCATATGCGAAGCTCTCTACTGAGCAGGCATACCAAACTCCGACTCTATAAGACCCTGATCCGTCCAGTCCTTATCTACGCCAGTCAAACATGGACCCTATCCAAGTCTGACGAGAAGGACCTGTTGATATTTGAAAGGAAAATTCTTCGAAGGGTTTTCGGCCCTGTGAAGGACGGACTGGTTTGGAGAATTCGCAAGAATAGGGAAATCTACGAGCTGTTTGGTGAGGCTGATGTAGTGAGGGTGGTGAAGTTGGGAAGGTTGAGTTGGGCAGGCCATGTAGCCCGAACGGAAGAGGGCGAAGTGCCAAGAACAGTCCTTGAGGAGCCTTTGTACCGATCAAGAAGAGCAGGCAGACCGAGGCTAAGATGGGTGGATGGTGTGGCAGCTGACGCGAGAGAGCTTCTTGGACAGCGAAATTGGAAAGCAGCTGCACAGGACAGAGCCGAATGGCGGAGGCTCATTGAGGAGGCCAGGACCCACTAGGGTTGTAGCGCCAGAGAGATAGATAGATGAGGCAAGCATGGTACTCAAGCATGGTCAGAGTTACTTTCCCAATTATGTCTACTATGGGGGAAGTTAAATTAAATAATCGGTAGGTATTTTGTTTTCGCTGGAATTTCATGAGTCGTTTCAGAACAAATTCCAAAAAATTCCACAATAAAGCCAATTCACAATATAGGCTCGGAATATCATTTTCGTGCTGCATTTGTGCCAAAACGGTTGCTTTCACCAAACAGTGAACATATTCTTTTTTCTAACTCCTAAGTTGAGGAACGCGGACATATTGTGGAAACTTGTAATAAATGAATAAAGACAATATTTCAAAAATAAGTTTGTTTTATTCATATATTCTTTTTTGTAGAGAAATTCATATACTTTAATTTTGGAAAGAATTTTTTTTTTTTCATATGAGCAACACATATTACATATTAGAAGACTGAAAAAATATTTAATTTTTTTATTTTTGCTTATTATGTGAACATACATTACAAGGAAATAGGAATACAATTTGAGTCTCTTGATGAAACGGCTGGGCAGCACCTTTTGAATTGAACCGCCTCCCCTGAACCCCCTCCTTCTCATCGTCCGATATTTTTAAAATTTGACATGTCCTCATTGGGTTTTGACTTCAAATATGAAATTTCATGTCGATACATTCGTTACATCAGCAGTTATTAGAGTTTTTGAGTTATGTCTCTCCCCTAATCTCCCCCTTCCCTTTGGCCTATTTGTTTGAAAATTAATAGGTGTTGTCCTTATGAGGTTCAGGTCTCAAATTTAAATTTAGTGTGGATATATTCAATCTATCGGGAATTATCCTGTTTACAGACACATACACACATTTTTTTTTTCTAATTGGAATATGGAGATCGGAAAACATGAAATTCCGTAGAAAATTCCGCATCGAATTTTTGATTGATTACATACCTTCTCCTATACTTTGTATACCTGGGGAAGTAAAAAGCGAGTAGCACCATGTTCAAGGATTGTGTAGCCCCCCAGGGGTCTGCATCACCATTATAGAGTCAGACTCATGTTCACCCGAGAGCGTCCATGAGCCCTCTGGTAATAGACGATATGACCTCGAAGTTAAAAGCCCGGGCATGAGTCACAAAAACTAACTATAAAATTTCATGACGATGAATTTATTACTTCGATAGTTATTGGGGTATTTGGCTGAAAATCAATAGATGTCGTCCTTATGGGGTTTTAAATACTTATATAAAATTTTGTGTTGATATATATTCATTCTATCGGGTGTTAAGGGGCTCACAGACAGGGTCTGCTACTATCGATTTTCTGACAAATCGGTCGAAGGGAAGGGGGGGGGGATTAGGGGGAGGCTGAACTCTGAAACTTCGATGTAATAAATAAATCCACACCAAATTTTATATTACCCAACAGAGGAGGGATAACCAGAAAAAAAGGTTAAAAGTGGCAACACTTGGTTGATCAATTGGCCATGGGGAAGTACATTGCCGCTGATCCACCGACAATTTTCTTCATTTTGATTTTTTTTGACTGACATCAGCATTGTTTTGTTTATTCAGATTTATACAGTTTTTTACTTCGCCAGCTTTGCGAAGGACAGAGTTATTTGGTCAAAAATTCGATGCTGTTTTTCATTCGTGTTTCCCACCCTCTTGATTCCAAAATTGAAAAAAAAAATCCTGTCTGTCTTTGTGTGTGTGTCTGTGAGATTAAAAGAGGGAGGGTGGCTTAACCCAAATACCCAATTACTGCCTTTTTTTCAGTCTATTTTCAGCCGAATCGCCTTAAGGGAAGGATGAGACCAGAGGAAGAGCGTTCGTACTCAAAAACCCTAATAAATATATTGGGTGAGATAGTGTGTACACCTAGGGATCTAAGCATCCAATGCTTTTATCCCGTGAGCTCTATTGTGTTAGACCTAACATTTTTTTATTATTATTATTTGGAGTCTTTAACAAGTACCTGACATTGCACAGTTTTAGAATTGCCATTTAACATTCCATCCGAAGGACGGCTTACTCAAGGTATTGTCTCAGCCGGGTTTGAACCACGCAATCTTAACCGTCTATGAATGTTTCAATACGTAGTTTAGTGTGAGGATTTGTTAAGAAGTGAATTTGTAGATTACTGGGTCTCACTCGTTTCTTGTGAAGAAATAAAATTAGTAAATTACTTACGGTAGCTTACTTGTAAATAAGTGATTTAAAGCTAGGTACTACTCTTACTTGAGTTCTTCTTCGGTGCTTCACTCACCAACCGGGATCTTTATCTTTAAATGCTACTTATTTTGCTTGACTAATTGCGAGAGTTATTATAATTTTATATTAATGATTGGGGCAAGAGAACATACAATTACATATAGCCAATCATTGTTCTTTAATCTTTCCAGTTACATTCTAAACTACTTTGGCATTACATATAATATAATATAGATATTTACATAGTTATGAGAAGGCCGGCAAACAGATACAACTAGGGTGTTACTTGTCGAGACAGAGGAGCAGCATGGAGGCATCTTGAGGTCCAGGACTGAGCATGGTGCCAATGTTACCAGATCTTTTAAAAGCCTTCAATTCCTCTCCCCTTCTCCAAAATCTGCTCTGCTGTCTTGGGTCAGCGTTCTTCTTGTTTTGGTTCCAAAGTCAACATTCCTATTGTCTCTGAGTTGTGACCTACTCCTCTTTGCTGACCCAAAAAATCCTCTCCTAATTTCAGAGTATCACAGAATCCTGAGTAACACACCTATGGATTTTAGGAGAGAACATTCAATAAAACGGTACGAAAATAGGTGTTCTATCTTGAAGTCTACAATGACTAACTATGGAAACATATAGTGCATCAGCACGAAACAATTTTCTTTGTCTCTAGAGACACTTGACACATTTTCTGCAGAGATATTATGAAACACTTACTAAAAAATGAAGAAAAACTTATGTTTTTTAAAATATTGTCTATTTCACAAAATATATATATACTACCAGTCAAAAGTATTTTCTTAAAAAATACATATTTTAAGAGTTAGAACAATATTTTTTGAACCAAAAAATAAATATTTATAGTAATCAGATGTTGATATAATATAATTTAAACATAAATAAAAATAAAAAACAATTTAAAAGTTAAACAGCTGATTGTTTGATACGGCAGCCTTTGGCAGCTATTATAGCTCTACATATTCTAGGCATTCTTTTAATAAGTTTCTCCAATTTTTTTGCGGAAATTTTCTTCCATTCATTCTGTAGAATTCTCTAGGAATCATGAAAAAAGATCAATATATAAAAATCCTGGAGGAAAATGCAATTTCTTCTGGTGAAAGAATAATTGGAGAAATGTACATGTTTATTTATTTTTCCAACATCTTATTATTATAAATATTTATTTTTTGGTTCAAAAAATGTTGTTCTAACTCTTAAAATATGTATTTTGTAAGAAAATAAAGGTGGGCAAATACTTTTGACTGGTAGTGTATAGGAGTATTTTCTGTATTGCGACCATTTTCAGCCACAACTTAACAAATACTAAATGGAAGTTCTATAGTTGAGTTATGGGTATTTTA
The DNA here is from genome assembly GCA_963662175.1 of Aradus depressus. Taxonomy (NCBI): domain Eukaryota; kingdom Metazoa; phylum Arthropoda; class Insecta; order Hemiptera; family Aradidae; genus Aradus; species Aradus depressus. The sequence continues at coordinate 49,511,465 of OY759214.1, read as the reverse complement.
TAAAGAAAAAAAGAACTTTATACATCATTAGAATATATTAAATATATAAATTATAATAGACATATGGCTAATACTTCAAGGCTCATCATGAGAGTAACGTCAGATATTTCAATTTATTGCAACAAGTGTCAACAAGTTTACATTCCCAACTGTCCCTTCTCCAGACCTCACAGGGTTTCCCCTGTCCCTTTCTCCTGTGCAGTGAAGTCTTAACATTAAAAATAAAATTTCGTCTCAAATTGAAATCTAAAAAATAAAAGAAAAAATTGAAATTTATTATTAACTTTTTAATTTGAGACTACATTTTATTTTTAATGTTTGCCATGTTTTCAAGACATTACTGAAAGGGAGAAAGGGACAGGGAAAAACCCCGTAAGGGCTGGAGTAATTTAAAAACCTTAATAACTGTCGAAGTAAGTATTGAATGTATCAAAAGCACAATAAATGTGCAAAATTACAAACTCCTCCGTATAGTAAAGCGTGATGATATGTAGCCTAAAGCCTTCCTTGAAAAATATTCTAAATGTAGGTGACAACCGCATCGAAATCTGTTGACGGGTTCCGAAGTTTATTGCAATTACACAAAGATACGTCAGTTGGCTACACACAGAAAACGTATTTTATAGAAGTGGAGATATATTTTGTGAAATAGACAATATTTTTAAAAAACATACGTTTTTCTTTATTTTTTTCTCCAGTGTTTGTTTAGAGCTCTCTAATAAATGACACCTAGGGGGGAATACAATTGAAGAGTTTTTCCAAATAAAGAAATTAAATCAGTTGAAGGCCAAGAAAAGTAATTTTAATAAAAGTTCAAAATGGCGGACACAATTTCGAATAAATTGTAAATAAATTCGATTGGGTCGGGAGATGAACTGATTGGTTCATTGTCCCTCGGTTCGTTTCAGAAGGAATTTTCATTTTATTGCTACTCGGAGCCCCGACAAAATCTTTTGTGGAACTTCACAAAAAGTATTCACCTCCGTTCGGCGCTTTCACCTGTACAGTTCAACATACAATACTTCGTGAAAGAGAAGTTCATTCCAATTAAAAAAAAAAGGTGATTCATCGGCAATGTACTTCCCTGAGTTAATTAATCAACTAAGTTTTCGCTCTCGTGCAGGCAGCGAAGTATTAAGTAAATAAATAATTATAAAAAAAAGTGCACATACCTTATAGATATAAAAGGCGTTGTCTTCTGTTTTATTCCCAACCAGAACAGGTTTTCAGTACCTTGATGATGTACCACTGATGATGACGCAGTTTGCGGTCGGAAATAAAAGAGTGGGCAAACAACGACTTTTTTTATTCTTATTCCCCCGTACGACTTCCTATTTTTTTAAATCTCAACCCACAACCCATTACTGTCATATATGAAACATTTTTCAATTTTCTGTAATAATATACGAGAAGTGCGGTGTTTAAAGAAATACTGGGATTAGACACCACACTATACGGTTGGGATGTACCCACTGATGATGACGCAGTTTGTGGTCGGAAAAAATAACAATGGGAAGTCTTTTTTATTTCTATTATTATTCTCAACCCACAACCTATGTATTACTGACATACATATATGAAACATTTTTCAATTTTCCATCTGTAATAATATACGAAAAGTGCGGTACGATAATTTTATATAACATTTCAGTTTCGGGGGCCATGGTGGGCTAGAGCGTAGGGCTTTGGTCGCATGGTCTCACCATGGTTTGCGGGTTCGAATCCCGTCAGGGAGTGAGTTTTATTTCGTAGATAGAACTCCCTCCCGAGGCTATGGATGTCGTAAATAATTAGATAACACAGTGACATGGCTAATATGCATCGAAGTAGAAGGGAAATGGGGATTCTGGACCAGTTGCTCCTCATGACCTTTGACCCCACGGGGTCACGTGACCCATCACCCCCCCCCCCCCCCCCCCGCCACCGCCACTCCCCCCACCCTTCCCAGCTCCGAATCACCCTCCATCGTACATCCCCAGCTGAATGTTTCCGCTCTCCCTCTAAACTCGATAAGTTTCCGCTCTCCCTCTAAACCTCAATAAGTTTCCACTCTCCCTCTAAACTTCAATAAGTTTCCCCTCTCCATCTAAACCTCATTAAGTTTCCGCTCTCCCTCTAAACCTAGATAAGTTTCTACTCTCCCTCTAAACCTCAATATGTTTCCGCTCTCCCTCTAAACCCTATTTTAAATTTTTAACCCACCCCTCGCCTGTGCCCCTAAATTTTTTTTTAATTAGCCCACTAGCGCTCCCAAGCCTCTAGAAATCAAATTATTATTGATATTAAATCAATTAGGGTGACTTCTGAAGAAAACAAAAAAAAAAAATATTCCTAACGGGATTCGAACTCACCACCTTCCGTATATGAGTCTGGCTTGCTAGCCCCTCGGCTATCGTGACATGATTGTATAAAGAACCTAAAATTTAGGTATATAACGTTCAAGTCATACATTTTCAGATATCAAGTAACAATTTTTATATTTTTTAAGACTGATTTCGTGACCTTGAACAGGCACTTGCGTGATCTAGCGTGTCGAACCCTGCACTCGTCATATTGAGTATGTTGTCCGATTGGAGTAATATATGCGAAAAAATATTTATCTCCAATTCCGAGCACGCTGTCCTTTGGTGTTATTTGTGAATTCTTGTTTTTTATTATTGTATTTTTTTTATATCCACTATGGTTTGGAAATGAACTTCGTATCTATAGGAATTAAGTCGTTGTTTACATGTTCAAACATGTCGAGACCTGTTGTTGCAGGCATACTTCACCAATTTTTATTTCATGATTTAATCTTACATCCCCACGTTAATTAACACATCCAATGTGCTTCCCCATCTCAATACCCCCACTCTCCCTCCGAATCACTACTCTCTATCTTCAGTATAGCGGCGTAGCCAATCCATCTCAATTTTCTCACTTATACTTCCCAATTATCCCACCTCATTCTCCCTCATAACCTTTTACTCAGACACACATCCAAGCAATTTTCATTAAATTTCATCATAGTCCACTTCTTTTAGCCATCATGCTTCACCCCTGTTCAACACCTACAACCTCTCTAGATCGTCTGACCTTTCATCGTAACCCGGTCTACTCATACATAAACCTACATTCTACGTCCATTAGCCTCTCCCTCTGAACAGTCATACTTACCCACCTCAAATCACCTTCAATGCACATACCCACATCAATTATTCTAAAACATAATCTTTAATTATAGTTCTACTTCCTCAGACCAATTGTACTTCTTCCAATCCGGCAGAGACTTTGCAACCCACACCTAATCCTCAGGTCTTTCTCCTAATTTTTATGACTCACTTCTACTTCCCCACATCAATTGTCTAATTTTTTTCTCAACTTGTCCCAACCAATTTTCTGCTCTCTACTTCTAAAACCTTTACTCATACATACCCGCCCATACACGCGGAGTAATCTTTAGATCTAGATGTATCTTTCCAGGGGTCTCATGGATACATTCTTAGGCTAACATGCAGTATATTTAACTTACGTTATGTTACATACTGCTTTTTGTGTACCTAGCGGCCAAAACAATTTCTTTCTCCTTCCACCAACCATCCTCTACTGTAATTGCTCTCCTAACCTTCTGAAATCCCCGCACAATTCTGACAACGACCAATCCATCCCAATATTCTACTCTCCACTTCTACTTCCCCAGCATCATATCAAGTCAGAACTGACGAAACAGGTCTCGACATGTTTGAACATGTAAACAACGACTTAATTCCTATAGATACGAAGTTCATTTCCAAACCATAGTGGATATAAAAAAAATACAATAATAAAAAACAAGAATTCACAAATAACACCAAAGGACAGCGTGCTCGGAATTGGAGATAAATATTTTTTCGCATATATTACTCCAATCGGACAACATACTCAATATGACGAGTGCAGGGTTCGACACGCTAGATCACGCAAGTGCCTGTTCAAGGTCACGAAATCAGTCTTAAAAAATATAAAAATTGTTACTTGATATCTGAAAATGTATGACTTGAACGTTATATACCTAAATTTTAGGTTCTTTATACAATCATGTCACGATAGCCGAGGGGCTAGCAAGCCAGACTCATATACGGAAGGTGGTGAGTTCGAATCCCGTTAGGAATATTTTTTTTTTTTGTTTTCTTCAGAAGTCACCCTAATTGATTTAATATCAATAATAATTTGATTTCTAGAGGCTTGGGAGCGCTAGTGGGCTAATTAAAAAAAATTTTAGGGGCACAGGCGAGGGGTGGGTTAAAAATTTAAAATAGGGTTTAGAGGGAGAGCGGAAACATATTGAGGTTTAGAGGGAGAGTAGAAACTTATCTAGGTTTAGAGGGAGAGCGGAAACTTAATGAGGTTTAGATGGAGAGGGGAAACTTATTGAAGTTTAGAGGGAGAGTGGAAACTTATTGAGGTTTAGAGGGAGAGCGGAAACTTATCGAGTTTAGAGGGAGAGCGGAAACATTCAGCTGGGGATGTACGATGGAGGGTGATTCGGAGCTGGGAAGGGTGGGGGGAGTGGCGGTGGCGGGGGGGGGGGGTGATGGGTCACGTGACCCCGTGGGGTCAAAGGTCATGAGGAGCAACTGGTCCAGAATCCCCATTTCCCTTCTACTCATCGAACATAAGGCATCCCATATTTATAATCACGATACTATTTGATGCTTATTTGCTTGTGATAAATGTACGTAAATAAATCTGTTATAACCTGAATTTACACCGTACTTCTTTTATTAATGTATCGTGCGTTATCTAAAAATAATTGAAATACCTAAAATTTCATTTATCACTTATATATCCGAACCTTGCCTAGAGATTTCTTCGCAACGACAAATGAAAATTGAATCTTTGCGATCGTCACATGACTTCAGGGGTCACTCATTGGTTAACTATCATTGGTTAACCGGCAATTTAGACTTTTTTTTAACTCAAATAACAAAAATACAGAATATAATTAGTTATTGTGACTCATGCCCTGGCTTTAACTACGAGGTCATATCGCCTACTACCAGAGCACTCTTTCGTCGCTCTGGTGGACATGAGCCCGACTCTACTGTGGAAATTTTGTCTCACCTAGGTTTATTCACGTAGGGTAGGGGGGTCATTAACGAATACCTGACATCGCATAGGCTCGGGACCATCCCTTAACGTTACATTCGAAAGACGACGTGCTCAGGCCTCGGTCGGGTTTCGAACCCACTATCTTAAGCTTAGTAGACGAGCATGCTACCTCTGAGCTACGGGCGCCCTTTCCAAGGACAAGTGTACTCAAGCTTAATTAATATTTATGATTATTATAAAATAATTATTAGAAGGTAATTTTAAAATATGCAAATTAACAAAGATACATTTTTTCATCAAAGTAATCCTTCCTTAAAAAATCAGAGGTAGAAATATTGTAGCTTATGAAAACGCGATATGACTCAATGATTCGTTCTTTAGTTTTTAAGGGCGAAATTTAAATTTATACATTTAAAAACATTAAATAATTTGATTATTAAATTAAAAATCATAAAAACTTAATTATAATTAACTTTAGAACAAAATCCCGAAAATAATCCCTAGTTATATAAATTGTTGGTTAAAAAAGTATATAAGTAAAATTATAAAGTGAAGATTATTTTAAATTAAATTTCATATATTTTCTTTTCTTATTATGTACTTTAAATTTAATTTAAATAAAAAAATTTAATGTCGATAGATTCATTACATCGGCAGCTATTGGGATTTTTGAGTTGAGCCTCCTTCTGATACCGCCCCCCCCCCCCTTCTGCTGATTCCGCTGAAAATAATTAAATGTCGACCTTATGGGGTTTTGAGTTTACATATGAAATTTTGTGTGTATACATTCATTACAACGACAGTTATTAGAGTTTTTGAGTTAAGCCTCTCACCTAATACCCCCTTCGCTTTAGCCGATACAGCTAAAATTCGATAGGTATCGTCGTTATAGGTTTCTGGATTCACAAATAAAATTTTGTGTCGATACATTCATTCTAGCGGGAGTTATCGTGTCCACTGACACATAGACATACATTTATTTTTCATATTTGGCATCTAGAAGTCGAAAAACATGAAATTTGGTTTAAAAATGCGCTTCGAATTTTTGACCAAATATGTTGTCTTTTCACTGTTCCATTTTTAACCGCAACTGCAACATCGTCAATGGTACCTACATCACCAGTTTAGTGCGGTACTGGAATTAACGAAATTATGTTGAAATCGTGATCTGGTTGATAGTAAAACAGTATGAAGACAACGTCTTTTTATGTTTTTAATAAATAATCAATTTCTGTGTGTGGGGGGCTCAAAAATCTCAATAACTGTCGATGTTTCGACACTATGGATGTATCAACACGAAACTTAGTACCATTCACACTGGTCAAGTATATTGCCAGTGATTGACCGACGGCTTTTTTTTCTCCCCCCCCCCCCCCCCTCTGGACTTAGATAAAAAAAATGATGATAAGGGATATGAACTGTGTTTAACCTTGTAATTGAATGGATGGTAGCCGGGGGGGGGGGGGGGGGGGGGGGGGGGGGTCTGGTGAAATTCCGCCACTCAATCAACGTCAGTAGAGAACTCCAGGAGCAGGGAATAGGAGGTGTCTTTTTTCGGGATAGAGGGGGACCACTGACAGGGATGAATGTGGCCGGTATATGGGCAGTTGGGAGTCTGTTTAAAGGAGGGGGAGCTCCCACAATCAGATCTAGAGAGAGGAAACAGGAGGTAGGGCTAAACTGGACATCGAATTTTTGAACGATTACATAACTGGGGAAATAAAACCTAAAGACCTGAGCAGGATTCGAACCCGGGCTCTTGAGTTCATTAGTCAAGGACGCTACACCTGAAATTGAAACTGTGGCTCTTTGAGTTGGTAGACTGGCAGCCACTCGATGTTTGCTGTCGTCAGTCAAAGTAGAAGAGAGGTTATATCGATTCTGTCTATACCTTCTCTAATCGTCCAACTAATATTTCATAAGAATCGATTACATATCTTAGCTGACCGAACCATACCCTATTCATTACTCCAAACTTTCCACTTTTCCCACACTTTCGATCAACTAAGGATCAAGTCAATAGCAACAAATTGTGTCTTCTTAATGAGTTCATTTATTAGTAATTTTTATAAGTGGCACTAACTGTCGTTTTGATGTTACATGTAACATTTATAAATAAATTATATGAGGAAACATTTTCTGAACGTTGAGTCCTGTTAGATGCTAATATCGTGAAATGGGCTCACATAAATAAAAACAATGAAATAGTTTAACTTTTATATTGTCTAATTCCACAATAATATTTTTGTGGAATATAAATCTCAGTTTTTATTTATTTTATTAGCTTTCCAGTATATCGACACAGATCCCAGAAATGTTATAAATATTAATGTAATAAAATTGATATAAATATTTAACATTTATTCGATAAGTATAAAAGCGTGTTCAAAAAAAACATATTTTATTCACAGAATGAAATTATGTTGACTTTATTTACAACACTATCTTCACAAACTTACCACATAACCCTCCACGAAGGTTGAAGAGGAGATAGAACTGCCACTTATTGTCATCTTCAATAATCTTCGTTATTAATACTTTTGAACACTAATTTCCTATACTTTTATTACCCGCGCATCAAAATTGTCTTTGAAAACCTTTTTATTTATTTTATTATTATATATTTTTGTTTATTTTTTTTTTCTTATTGTGACACGCTCACACTTCAAATATCCTAATAATTGAGATACATTTCTACCACTGGGTGACCTTCCTCTCACACGCCACCATATCTAGTCTAACAGCGGTTAGCTTTATAAATAAAAGAAAAAAAAAAAAAGACAACAAATATATAGAAATTATGATTTGTGTCGAGCTCTTTGCAGTAAGATAATTCTTTTCGACCAATAAAGTTATTCATTCATATTGTATAATTGTAATAACAAACCCAGAGTTTGTATAATGCATTACCTGATAGTCTGTTTTCCCAAACGAACATTTCCCGGCTTTCCCTGACTGTGGTCACTAGGGTGGTCCTTAAATATGCCATTTCGCGATTTTGAAACGTGCGCACCCTAGAAAATTTCTTCAACCCAAAACAAAATTTTTGGCGCCAAAATTTAAAAAAAAAAAACATTAAAAAAACCCGTGCCCCACAAGGGTTGAAATTTTAATGGAATTTAACATAGGATTCAACGACTATTGCTTTCGCGCATGCTTAGCTCCATAGGTTTTCATTGGTATTCTTAAAACGTATGGTATTTAGAGGTTTTCAAGGTCGCTGAATAAGATGCCGTTGTCAAAAAGTCGATTTTGACAGTTGACAGCTGTCAACAAGGCTCCAATTTTCAAAAAAGCCGTATAACTACGCTTTTTATATGTTTTCGCGGTCACTGAGCTCAAATTTCGGGTCAAAATTCAATTTCAACACATCCCAGTTTTAAATAGAGTTGTAAGGGGTAGTTTTTAAAGGCACATAATGCAAATATCACATAGTAATTTAATTTAAAGAAATAATATTTATTACAACAAATCATGTTGAAACATTATCCCTTTGTTCGAATAACAACGATCGAACAAAAAAAAGTTAATATTAATGAAGACTTATTACAAGAGATAAAAAAAATACTTTGATTAATTGGACCATTTATTGGTCTTACTTCATATTTTCCGCGTGACAATGATCGGAAACTTTTTTCGGTGATCATTCCCGATTCGCAAAATAAACTGAAGCTGCAAATCATCTTTTGAGAATTTCCCATTGTAATCAACCATTCGTTCGGCGCAATCATTTACAACTTTCAGTTTTTGCAGGACCGAGCAGCTACATAACTTTCGTTCGTTGCCCATTGATTTGGATGGATCTGAAAGAATTCCGTCATCAATTCGAACCGTTTGAAGAAATTCAATGATTCAGCACTGACAAAAAAATAGATTTCTTTGTCTAAAATGTCTGAAACATTGTTGACCTTGTATCGCTTTTTTGAACGAGATTCTTCGACGTGATCGCAAACGCTATCATCCGTTGTGGATGAGATCGCTTCGCTAGGTTTTTCTTGTTCTGCAGTTTTCAACTTGTCCACGATTCGTAATTTTACAGTTGTTGATACATCGTTGTCAAATAGAGCCAACACAACCAGTTCAGGGCTCAGATACCAGAGATGGATTTTTTTGTCAGTGCTGAATCATTGAATTTCTTCAAACGGTTCGAATTGATGATGGAATTCTTTCAGATCCATCCAAATCAATGGGCAACGAACGAAAGTTATGTAGCTGCTCGGTCCTGCAAAAACTGAAAGTTGTAAATGATTGCGCCGAACGAATGGTAAAATTAATGGTTGATTACACTGGGAAATTCTCAAAAGATGATCTGCAGCTTCAGTTTATTTTGCGAATCGGGAATGATCACCGAAAAAAGTTTCCGATCATTGTCACGCGGAAAATATGAAGTAAGACCAATAATTGGTCCAATTAATCAAAGTATTACTTTTAATCAAAGTATTTTTTTTATCACTTGTAATAAGTCTTTATTAATATTAACTTTTTTTTTGTTCGATCGTCTTATTCGAACAAAGGGATAATGTTTCAACATGATTTGTTGTAATAAATATTATTTCTTTAAATTAAATTACTATGTGATATTTGCATTATGTGCCTTTAAAAACTACCCCAAGGCATGATTTAAATGAAATTATTTCAAAATTTCTCTTACAACTCTATTTAAAACTGGGATGTGTTGAAATTGAATTTTGACCCGAAATTTGAGCTCAGTGACCGCGAAAACATATAAAAAGCGTTGTTATACGGTTTTTTTGAAAATTGGAGCCTTGTTGACAGCGTTTTGACAGCTGTCAACTGTCAAAATCGACTTTTTGACAACGGCATCTTATTCAGCGACCTTGAAAACCTCTAAATACCATACGTTTTAAGAATACCAATGAAAACCTATGGAGCTAAGCATGCGCGAAAGCAATAGTCGTTGAATCCTATGTTAAATTCCATTAAAATTTCAACCCTTGTGGGGCACGGGTTTTTTAATGTTTTTTTAAAAAAATTTTGGCGCCAAAAATTTTGTTTTGGGTTGAAGAAATTTTCTAGGGTGCGCACGTTTCAAAATCGCGAAATGGCATATTTAAGGACCACCCTAGTGTCCACAGTCAGGGAAAGCCGGGAAATTTTTGTCTGGGAAAACAGACTATCAGGTAATGCATTATACAAACTCTGGGTTTGTTATTACAATTTACAATATGAATGAATAACTTTATTGGTCGAAAAGAATTATCTTTCAGCAAAGAGCTCGACACAAATCATAAATACAATTTCTATATATTGAAGAAATTTTCTAGGGTGCGCACGTTTCAAAATTGCGAAATGGCATATTTAAGGACCACCCTAGTGGACACCCTGCCGGCTACTGTCAACACCTCGGTAAATATGGTGCTGGTCAAGCCACTAATAAATATGAATTGCCCGGGCAATGTCAAGACCATTGTGGGGCGCTTTGAGAAGAAGCAGTATACAGTAGCAGCCTTCTTGGACGTCGCAGCTGCCTTCGACACCGTCTGGCACGAGGGCTTGCTCTTCAAACTAAAACAAATCTGGCCTCCGCGGTACATTCAGAACATCATTAGCTCTTTTCTTCGTGACAGAACATTTCAAATAAGGGTGAACAACACACTGAGCTCCAGAAAGAAGATATCAGCGGGAGTCCCACAAGGTGCGATTCTCAGTCCACTCTTATTTGATTTGTTCTGTCACGATATGCCAGAACCAGCCTCTGCAACCCTGGCGGTCTTCACTGACGACACTCATCCTCAGCCAAGACGTAGTTTTAGAAGCGGCCATCGACTCCCTACAAATCCAGGTGGATGAAATCGGCCAGTGGTTTCGAAAGTGGAAGCTTAACTTGAACGGTAGGGATACGGAGGCGAAGGTGTTCGCTTTACTCCGCTTCTCGATAGAACACCTCAGAAGGCTGCAAATCGATCAACTCCCAATTCCATGGAATCCTAAAGACCAGGGTGTGCGCTATCTTGGAGTGCACCTTGACACAAGACTAACATGGCGCCTACATATCAACATAAAACTCCAACAAGCATACACACGACTCAGGCTCATCTACCCAAACTATCTAAACAGGAATACACCTCTCAGACACACATGCACATCCTTACTTTACAAAACACTATTGCTTTCACTCTTAACCTACGCTTGCCCCGTATGGTTCTGCACTAGCCACACCAACATAACAAGATTACTAACATTCCAAAACAAAGTCCTCCGGATAGCGGTGAAAGCATCCTGGTTTATCAGGAACACCCAAATCCATCGGGAACTGGGAGTTGCTCCTTTTGCAGCCCACATCGAAAAACTCACCAGAAACTTCCATGACGGTCTGCCAGCCTGCTCTGGTGCAGTCCACCTGTAGCTCTCAGACTGCAGCCGAGACTGTACCAAGTCTTTTTCTTTTTATTGTTCATTCATTTGTCATTTTGAGTGAAGTACATGTTTAGTACTGGTCCAAATAAAAATGTTTTTCTTTTTTTTTTTACAATATTTTACAAATATTTATTTTTGTTGAAAATGTTCGTCATTACACATCGACATTTGGACTTTTTTCTGTTTTTTTACAGTATTAATAATTTTATATAAATTGCAGTATATTATAAAGATACGATTTATAATATACAAATAATCTACATATTATGTTACTCGTTACAAATATATAGACAGTATAACAAAACATAGAGACCGTCAATCGTAGTAGTATAAAAGGAAAAATGTCTAAGAGAGAAAAATTATTGTAAATATACAATAAAGGTATATCATATTATATTTATAAAATTTTACACATGTTTTACCAACCTGCATTTATTTATTATTTGACTATAAAACCATGTCATAAATAGCAAATGTAACAACAAACTGTACCTGCCAACAGCAAGAAGAAGCGGATGCGAACCATCTCTTGGCTTGTCCACTTATCAACTAAGAACGTGAAAATATGTACAGTGGCCTCATTCAAAACAAGATGGTGCTCCCCACTACAGTCCAGTTAATAGTGTCGCGAACCAAAAACCGAGAAATTCTTGATACATTGTTCAGATACATTTTTGTCAACCATATTGTTGTTTAACTGTACATTGTAAATAAATGGCTAATATTTAGACCATAAGGCCACAAACCAAAAAAAAAAACATTTTTGTCTTATTTATAATAATTATAAATTATTAATACCGTGGTATATGGTCAGATAAAGCACATACACATTGGTGTCTATCAGCAAACAGTGATTATAAGAGTAAGCAAGTGGGTAATGTTTTGCGAAACTTAAAAATGTAATATTAATTTAAAAATTGGATAAACAGCAATGAAATGAACCACGGAAAGTGAAAAACATAACCAAATAATTTTAAGGAACACCGCAAAGAGAAAATTATTAGGTAACCTCTCTGAAGGTTATATGTACTCAGGTAAGAACAAAGTTTTCCAAAGTTACTTACTATAAAAAGTTAATTTATGTACAATTATTTACAATATAAAATATAGAACTTAAATTAATAACAGAACTTGAAAAAACACTTTTTGAGCTGCTTATTTCAGTAAAAAACATTTTATTCTCCGTCTTTTCCATTCTTCCTTTTTTAATTCAACATTAGAACCCCCCCTTTTTTTAAGAAAAATAATACAGGTTAGGTTAGGTTTTATGACTCATGCCCGGGCTTTAACTACGAGGTCATATCGCCTACTACCAGAGCGCTCTATCGTCACTTTGGTGGACATGAGCCCGACTCTACTGTGGGAGTCCTAAATTTTGCCTACCCTAAATTTTTATTCACCTAGGGCAGGGGTCTTTAACGAGTACCTGACATCGTACAGGCTCGGGACCATCGCTTAACGTCCCATCCGAAGGACGGCGTGCTTAAATTAATACAGTATTGCCTATTTCGCATTTATACTATAGGTATAAAAAGCGTGTTAAAAAAAAAATCGTATTTTATTTACAGAATGATATTATATCGAAAACAACTTAAATATTTTACTAACTTTTACAAAGAAAAATGTTCGCCATTCTCACTTCGTGCCCCCCCTGGCCAGAGCAAAAAACCAAGATAAAAATTAAATAAACTAAAAAAATAGTTTTTATTAAAAATGGATTGCTTGCAAGTTACCAATAGGATCTTCAAATTTCCCGTGCGTCTGATTCCTAAATCAGCAATCAGCTGTTACATAAATGTACATGTACAAAACAAGTCATATTACATTTATTTAAATATATATGAATTCCATCATTTCATTTCCTCTCTCAAAATCATAATTGATGTTATACTTTATACTCTTAAAGCTGATTTTACATGCGCAGTAAAAATGCAAAACGCAGCAGCAGCAAATGCACGCTATTGAATGTGAGTAATTTAATTATAAAAGCACAGAAACCACAGCTGCTGCTGCGTTTTGCATTTTTGCTGCTCATGTAAAGTCAACAGTCAGTGGTTACCTCAGGGGGAGCTTCTAGAGGTCCGAGTCTCCCAAATTAATAACAAAAAGTCGGCAACGCTAACTACGCAATTTGCGGGCTGTGCCCCCGGGAGTCTATACCCCCCACCCTCGTAGCCTAAGTTTGCCCCTCCCCCCTGGCCAAAATCCTGGCTACGCCCCTGGGGAGAGCGGAAACATATATGTGAGTCGGTGTGAAACTTAAAGGTAACGAGTCAAAGGACCCTATAAAGAGCCAACACTGAAGGTAAGTTTCAGCAAGTAAAGATTTGGAAGGTTTAGAAGGAGAGCAGAAACTTAGGTTCAAGTTTGGGTGTAATCTCTTTTGCTTATAAAAACACATTAATGGCAGCAATGTCAGTAGAGAGTTTTCAACCAGATACGATGGTAGTCAACCATAAGTAAAGATGAAAATTTGATCTGTTTTAACCATAATGCAGCAGTAGATAAGTAGAAATCAGGTGGATCTTGTGGCACCGTTTCTTCATATTTTCTGAAAAAAACATTTGTACAGCAATTTCGGTAAATAGGCTTCAACTAGGTACGATGATAGTCTGTTAGTAGAGCAGATAGACGGATCCGGGTGAATCGAGTCGGTTCCTGGCGACTGCCTAACTGGGTATTTGAATTTTCGGGTTCCGGGTTTACAGCTCCAAACCCGGACCATGCTCCAGTTTCGGTCGACGGTTCCAGGCAGCTGATAGTGGTTAACTTTCACATTGATTTTCAGCATGAGGCCCCCCCCCTCCTCCCCCCGCCTCTGTTTCCCTTTCATCCCTATTGCTATGCAACCCCTCCTCCTCCTCCCCCCCCCCCCCCCCCCCAACCCCCTCCCCATGCATTATTCATTCCAGGTACTGATTGATGAGTACAGCAACAGTTGCATCTTTACCATACTTCAACAAATAAACCTGAAAATCCTTGAGTCTGATTCAATTTAGAGGATATCTCAAGATTGACCCAACTTACTAATATACGAGTACTTGTATTTTAAAAATATATTATGAATATAAAAATAAACCTTTTGTAAAAAAGTAAGATGTTCTTCTTATTGACCTGATAATCAATCTTCAAGCAGACTCCAATAGAGGCGCTCCAATCGATGCAGAGATCACATCTTCAAGTTGTATATAATGTGACCCGAAGAAGTTACGTGGTATGCATATGAATTTCTATGCATATGTGTATCCAGAACCCTATAAGTGCGACACCTTTTGATTTTATGTCAAAAGGGCCAAAGGAAAGGAGGGGAGGGCTTAACTCAAAAAATCTAATAACAGCCTGTGTAATGAATTTAACTGTGAAGTTTATATTCAGAAATGCCTACGTAAGTCAACTATTGATTTTTAGCCCGGTTGGTTGATTTTTGGAGGGAGAGGGAAAACTTAATTGATTAATCCGTACTGGGGAAGTACATTGCCGCTGATCCAACAACGGCTTTTTTATTTACTTGTTTTTCTTCCAACAAAATTTGAGGTGTAATTACAAGTTTCTCTGTGTCAGCAAACATTCAAGCGTCCTCTGGACACACATTTTATTGGTACTTTGGCTCTTGAAATTTTTGATTTTTTTTTTTTGTCAGTCAACTTTATGTAATTTTTTACACAGTTTTCCAAAACTGTGGGGAAAATTTATGAGTATGGCGCCGGTTGCTCCAAGGTAGCGTGCTTGATTGGTTCGCAACCCAGCCGCAGCAATTAGGTTTTCATCTAGGAGGTAAAAGAACGTTGAGCACGCCGTCCTTCGGATGGGACGTTAAGCGATGATCCCGAACTTGTACGATGTCAGGTACTCGTTAAAGACCCCTCCTACCCTAGAGTAAAAATTAAGGGTTGGCAAAATTTAGGACTCCCACAGTAGAGTCGGTCTATGTCCACCAGAGCGACGAAAGAGCGCTCTGCTAGGACCTCGTGTTATACAGTAGATAATTTTTTTAATTAAATTAAAATTAATAAGTTTTGGTAACATTTTGGTGTCTTTTTCACGACGACATTTCGGGATGGTTTTACGCCTTTTCCTTAGGTCACAACGTGCGAAATACAGACAAGAGAAAGAAAACAAAATAACATTAACAATTCTAATATATATATAAATGAAAAAATAAATAAAATGATGGTAAAAATACATGAAAGTGAAAAATAACAGAAATAAATTAGTATAAGTATAAATAATAAAATATATGTGGATTCAAAAGTCCATAAGTACTGATTTTTAGCCACACCAGGGAACGGAGAAAGAGTAGAGAGAGAGCGGAAACTTATTTTTTTAGGAATTGAGCTGGGGAAGTTGATTGCTTCACGAGCGATGTGACCACATAAAGTTTACTATCGTTTTGAGGTGAGGAGGAATGTTTGGGAGTGACTTTGTTCTCTGCTGGTCTACCGGATTGAGCTAATGTGGAAGGTACGAGGTTTACGAAGGGTCGAGGAAGTTGTGAATAGTTAAAGCAATGGGGAGTGGCCCAGCCAGATGACGGACTGTGTTTGTGGAGGGGGGGCTCCCTGAAATATTCAGTCTGGGGAGGTAGCATTGCGTAGGGAAGACAGTCTTGCGTAGGGAACACAGCTAACAAAACACAATAGCTTTGTTGTTTGACTTAGGCACAGGTTTTTGCGTACGTTTTGAACATTTTTTTAGAGTTTACCTGTTACGGTGGTCAGGTGCGAATCCCAAAGAGGATTTTTTTACAGTTTACCATTTTTTGTCCTTTCCACAACGTGCTTTGCAGCTGGTTGTTGCGTGAAAGCAACACTTGTGACAAAATGTTATAGATTATTATAATGTAATTTTAAATTAATTTATCACAATTTCTATACTCCACAACCTGTATCGGTAATATATATATATATATATATATATATATATATATATATATATATATATGTACAATATTGTTTCTCTCGTCATGATATCCACAAGGATAACGACAGGTGGTTTTACAAAGAACCTGTTACAGATATCTGTGATTCTGTTCGATATTCCCCACTTTCCATACTCTGCAGAAGGACCCGACTGGTAGATGAGCCCTTTCTGTATACCAATATATAACCCTTTGTGGTTCTCCTTTGTAATCCCTGAATTTCGTTTATTCCTGATCAAAGGGTCAAAGTAAGGCCAATCTTTAACGCCTTTTTTTTTCTCTCTCTTTTATGAAGCTTCTCTCAAGTTGCCAATTATGTCCTTTTTTCATGATTTCCTTCATCAACATTCCAGAAACATCATCTTTATTTGATTCTAAACTCAAGGTTCTTTTCACAAAGTGGAAATGCAGTAGTAGGTAGAGAGTGGCATGTCGTCTGACCGTAGAGCTCAGTGGCGCTCTCTAAGGTCCTTCACAACTTGTGTACAATGGGGTGGAACGAAAAAATCACCTTTTGATTTTTAATTTGCAATAGCGCGGAAAAGTTGCCTTTTAGTGTAGATAAGATAAATAAAAAATATGAAAAATATTGGAGTACGTCTTGAGGTGCCGAAAGGACCTTAAAGTTTCATAAAAACACACTTTTTTGGAACTTTTTCAAAGATTTTTGCGTGTCTCGATTATGTGATTTTTAATTTGGAATAGCGCAGAAAAGTTGCCTTTTAGTGTAGATAAGATAAATTAAAAATATGAAAAATATTGGAGTACATCTTGAGGTGCCGCAAGGACCAGTTTAATGTGGCAATGAAGTAGAAACAAACATGTTGCAGCTGTAACATTTGTAATCATTAAGGATACAGAAGTAAGAAATACAAAGTTTGACATTACAAAATATTTTTTATTTTTGTTATATTTTATAATTAATACTTTTTTCCAATTCTAATACTTATATATGTATTTAAAACCATCTTTTGTAACATTATATGTACGAGAAATTCATAAAAAATAATTTATCAAAGTTTAAAATTTTTCAATTTTTTTACAAACTTTAAGCTCTTTGCGGCACCTCAAGATTTGTATTGCAACCAATTTTTTTTTTATTATTTTTGAACTTAAAAGGCAACTTTTCTCCACTATTACCAAACTAATAACTAAAAAAAATTTTAAAAGGCCATTTTCGTTCCACCCTAGTGTACAACTCTTAGAGCAGCAAAGAGCGCTCAGGTAGTAGGTGATATTACCTTGTAGTTAAAGCCCGGGCATGAATCACAATAAGCTGCTCTAAGAGCTGTACACAAGTTGTGAGGGGCCTTAGAGAGCGCCACTGAGCTCTACGGTCAGACGGCATGCCACTCTCTACCTAAAATCTTTTTCTCTACACCAGAGCGCTCTTTTGTCGCTCTGGTGGTCGTAAGCCCGACTCTACTGTGGGAGTTCTAAATGTTGCCTACTCTGGTTTATTCACTTAGGATAGGGGTCTTTAACGAGTATCTGACATCGCACAGACTCGGAACCATAGCCTAACGTTCCTTCCGAAGGACGTCGTTTAGAACCCGGGATCTTGAGATCACTAGGCTAGCATGCTATCTCTGGGCTACCGGCGCCCTCTAGTACTTAGTTATGTTCAAGGTTGAGAAACACGAAAATATTGTGAAAATTTATAATAAATTATTAAAACAAACTTCATTTTTTGAAATATTATCTATTGCACAAACATTTATACATAAAATACCGGTTTTAGCATTAACCATCGTCAGGTTAAGATACAAACTAAGTAAATTTCTTGTGGTTGGTTGGTTGGTTTATTTGGGGCGAACAACTGCTTTGGTTATTATCGCCCTACCTTGTTACATTCCTTGCCCTAACTAAGCCAGCGAACTCTTTATGCAAATGACGAGAACAGCCATGATGGGATCCCACAGGGGACCAGGGGGACCGGGGAAGGCCAAGCACAGGACCCAGGGCACCCAACTAACAGGCAGACCAGGGCAGGGGGCCAACAGCAACGCCGGACCACTCTCTCAAGTATATGTAAGCACTTCTTAATCGTGAAGATTGCGGAGCTTGAGGACGAGGGTGTGCATGTGAGAAAAGCGGTCCAGACCCTCCAAGTCCGGGACTGTTCCAGTCCAGAGGCCCCGGCGGAGCTGTCCTCAATTTCCTGTGGAATAGACAATAGTTCATAAGTCACGTTAACCAGGTCCTCAGTTAGGGGCCCTGCAAGGTTAATTTCATTCCAGACTTAGTATCTTAATAAACAACTTAAGTCAAACTTGATTGAAATTAACAAAATAAACATCCCAAACCATTATGTTTAACCGGGATGGGATTAAGAGGGGTTTTGTTCCCGATCACCGATCCCACGAGAACCCCCCCCTCCCCCCCCCCCACCACTAGGTATGATATCCCAATTTTTTTTCCCGGTCTACTCAATTTATCATTACACGACTGACGTTTATTGGCTCACTGCATCTGAAGAGAGATGTATTTGGTTAGTTCACAATTTGACACAAATTTTCTATGGGAAGCCCATAATCACAGCTAGAGAAGGGGGGGGGGAGTTCTCTAGGATGCCAAAAATGGCAGATTATTTTCACACACAAAAAAAAAAATTATTTAATTTAAAAAAAGGTAAAATTAAAAAAAAAACCGACACAATAATAAAAAAAATGTTTCATTCTTTTTTTTACTGAAACCTTGGCGGAGAGAACGGGGCTTGAAGGGTTAGGGGTAAGGATTGAGGCTTGGCCTTATAAACTTTTGAGCACAAACTGCAAGGCCGAGATCCCTACACAGGCTCTGATGAAACATGAATATCTTGGAGACGGCCTACGCGATAGTTACTCTGAAACTTTAACAAATGAACTTTAATAACTTTTATTACTGCTCTTTATTGTTTCAGGTCACCTTGCGTTTGGACAACATCTCTCGTCGTGTTTGTAGAGGGAGCTCGGGATCTGGTTAGTGGTGGGCCGTGGCGACCAATGTGTGGCTTTTTTGCGCTCCCGCCATGAGTCGACAAACTGGCTGAACCTTGGGTAGCGGGTATCCAAACTTAATAACTGTCGATGTTAGAACTAAATCGAGACCTATTTGACTTCCACCCAAATTTGGCAATGAGGAAGTAGGGTTTAGAGAGAGAGCATGCACTTAATAGATTGGGGAAGTACATTGATGGAGATTCATTGACAATTGTTTTCACCGTGTAAGTGGTTCACACTCCAGGTTCCATGTTATCCTGTCTGGATGGTTCTGTTACAAGTTTCATTAGCTAGGTCCCCGGCCTCCATAACACGTTCTACCGGCTCACCTACCTTTAAATGAGTCCTATAAAACCATCAAAGAAACACGGGGGTATAGGGAAGGTTATGTAATCGGTCAACAATTCATTGTTAAATAAATACCATAATTAAAAGTCCTTGAGTTTTTGACGTGTTACCAATTTTTCGGGCAAATCGTCCAAAAAGGAGAAATGTTCGGAAGGAGAGGGAAAACTTAGTTTATTACAAATTATTCGAGCTGGGGAGGTAAATTAGCAGAGATTCGCCAACGATCCTGTTATAAAGAGATTCTGCAAAGGAACTCTGCTTCAGTTCACAAGAGAGAAAAAATGGTAGGAATTTATTGTTTAATGGACCAATTCAGTTGTTTTTTCCAACTATACGTGGTATCGGTGAGGGGAGGGGGGAATTTATGCAATCTGTCAAAAATTCCATGTTGAGATTTCACCGGAATTTCATGTGTTCCCATCCTCTGAATCTAAAGTTAAAACAAAAATGGTTTGTGCGGGTATGGACAACATAACTCTCGATACAGGGGATAAATCAAGTGGAGATTTTATTAATAAAATCCCCTGTCTATTTTCTACAAAATCGGTCAAATAGGAGGGGGCGGGCTTAACTGTATAGCACTTGTACCTGGACAACGACATAAAGAAGAAAAACACGTGACTCGAAACAAATTGGAGGGGCCGAAAGCTTAGGCACATCATACATATTTGCTTAGAGGTAGCGTTCTTGCCTTCTGAGCTCAAGAACTCAGGTTCGAAACCTAGGTTCTTTTATCTTGACGGTAAAAAAACCTTGAGCACTCCATCCTTCGAATGTGACGTTAAGCGATGGTCCCGAGCCTGTACGATGTCAGGTACTCGTTATAGACCCTAGGTGAATAAATCTGTGTAGGTAAAATTTAGGTCTCCACTTTGGAATCTGGCTTCTCTGGGATAAGGCGATAAAAGCTCCTAGTTAAAGCCCGGGCATGAGTCACAATTACTAATTAATCACAGAAATTTGGATATAAGCTAACTGCACCTTAACCGATTTATTGCCACTCTGTTAACTGACTATTACAAAGCATTTAAATTTTTTTATATAAAATCGAAAATAATTAATATTAATATTGAAGCCATTATGTGTTTTTATATGGGCAGGGAAAATAATGGAAAAAAAAACAATGTGTAGGAGGACTTTAGTTGCGAGTGAAGGGAAGCACGGGGTTGCATTCAGTTGGAATGAAAGTAAAATGGAATAAATTAATAATACATTGTTTTCGAATTGTGTTTTTGTTACTTTAGTAAATTATTGGAACTGGGAGCATGCGCACAACATTTGGTGTCAGAAGTGGGATCAGGGAATTTTTATTTTTTATTTGTGAATGATTTCAGTTTGTGGAAGCATTGTGTTAAGGAATAGCCATAGATAGTGAAGTCTTCATCATAAAAGTTACATGAGTATTATGATTTTGTTATTTTTTAAATTTGGGATATTTTCATCAACAATTTATTATTATTTTTTTTCATTTTAAATCTATATTGATTGTTAACACTAAAATAAAAACTTGAAGGTAGTCGACAGATCGGAGATAGACAAAATAAAGATTTTCTTTAAATGGGATGAAGACAACCCTTATTTAAATAGAAGAGAGGGTGAAGTGTAGATGAAATAAAGATTTACTTTAAATGGGGTGAAGACAAACCTTATTTAAATAGAAGAGAGGGTGAAGTGTAGACGAAATAAAGATTTTCTTTAAATGGGATGAAGACAAACCTTATTTAAATAGAAGAGAGGGTGAAATGTAGACAAAATAAAGATTTTCTTTAAATGGGATGAAGACAACCCTTATTTAAATAGAAGAGAGGGTGAAGTGTAGACGAAATACAGATTTTCTTTAAATGGGATGAAGACAACCCTTATTTAAATAGAAGAGAGGGTGAAGTGTAGACGAAATACAGATTTTCTTTAAATGGCATCAAGACAACCCTTATTTAAATAGAAGAGAGGGTGAAGTGTAGGCGAAATAAAGGTTTTTTTTTAATGGCATGAAGACAACCCTTATTTAAATAGAAGAGAGGGTGAAGTGTTGGACACGCTCCGTTGTTGTTATCCAATGAACGAAGCCAATTACTGGCCCCAGGATGCAGGCACTCGGCCACTCTGGCTGCTGTCGGGACGAACAGCCTTGAGGAGGGGACAGTGAAACAAACACCTGTTTGTATAAATCAAATGACAGAAAGAATTATGGACAAAAAAGTCGTCGGTGAATCATTGGCAATGTATTTCTCCAGCTTGTTAATTACTTTCGTGTCTCCTGACTACATTTATATTGATGGGTACATTAATGTACTACTGATATCGAATGGTACCTCAGAGATGGGTCGGTTACAGTTGGACTCTTCAGTCCAAGTCTTGACCTCTTCAGCTTAATGTATTCAATTTTGTAGCACCGCCTTACATACAACTGTTCTCTGTAGCCCTCAGTAGTTTTGTAAGTGTACACATACTGAGATTCTGTCGCCTTTTTTTTTTCTTATGACTTTATAATGTCCATCCTTTTGGAAATTCCTTTCTTTGGGCTGTTGGAGGTCGGTGGAGGGAGTGTAGACCATTTTTATTTTGGCACCACAGGGGCGGGCTACATTATCGTGGTTCGACGGGTTTCGAACCCGCATCCGTGGTTGCAACTGAAGCCTTTGCTCTATCCCACCCGGCCCCGTCTCTTCTACAGAATGTATTTACCGTCCTAAATGACACTATATAAATCCGACATGTTTAAACGAGGCTTTGAAATATTAATATTTTAATCTCCTGTGATAATAAAAAAAAAAAATTAATTGAGTAAAATAATAATTAAAATAAAAATAATAAATAATTTAATGATGACATTTCCTGTATAAATTGCTGCTGGTCTTGTACTAAATTTGGCTTTCTACAGTAGTTTCCGAAAAGGGCCCTAATGAAATAGCGAAAGTTCAAGGCGTGCAATTTTGAAGAAAAAATATTTCAATTAATAATTATTTCATTTGAATTTCTTCTAAAGATAATAACGAGATGCCATCAAATTTTTTTAAATTTGCAATAATTGTTCAATCTATTCCAAAGGTATTAATTATCTTTCTTGGTTCACAGGGAAAATGAATAGCATAGAATAGAGAACAAATATTGGGTTTACTTAATCTTAACCTATATTATAAATTTAAAAACTAAGTTTGGAAAATAAAAATAGAAATTATTTACAAAAATTATACTACTAACTAATTACTAAAACTACATCAGTCTTTTTTCTGTGCGGTCATCAAAAATGGGCTTATTTATAATTTAATTTTTAAAAAACTTTTCTTTCCGTCCACTTCCAATTGTCCTTAAATTTTCTTTATTTCGCCCTTACTTCTAATATATATATATATATATATATGTTCACTATACTTATGAATCACTCTGTAACTCGACTGTTAACATTAGTGGACTGTCTTGGTTCACCTCTCTCACTAGACGCCTTAGCCCTAACACAACTCTCCTTAAACCTTAAAACAGCTGATCTTTGGCATTTGTTTTTGACTGTTCATTGTTCTCCTTTCATTTGTAATAAAAGCGATTATATGATTCCCTTCACATTTATAACTTCTCAATCCATTAATATCTCAACAGCTGTTTTTTATTAAAAAAATAAATATTTAAGCCGTTACCTATCAAAATAAATTCTAAACTTCGGCGATTCTCTACCTTAAAAAATAATAATTAATTTCAGAGTGTTTTAATGTGTGTATTGTTCACGTCACACTACCTACTATTTAATCTACCTACTCGTTATTTAATCGTATTTACTTAAATGTTATTAAATCTTGTTACTTTAATTGGAATAAATACTGGTAATGGCCTTCTGATCTCCAAAGAAAGATTTAAATTAAATTTAAAAAAAAATTATTCAATAATTGAATTGTCAATTATTGACAAGTAAAAAAAAATATTACAGTCAAATATGCTCAAGGGTTTTGTAGATCATTTTGGGGTTCATTTTATTTAATTTAAATATTTTGTGGCATTTACTGTAATGGTTATTAGCGGCGGACTATCTACAGTTTGCCATCCTATTCCAAAGAAGCACCGATAGTCGGAAGATACGAGTGGATAACATTTTAAGGTATATTAGTGCCGGGGGGTCTCGGACCTACGAACTCATAGTTGGGAGGCAGGTGCTACCCACCCCAGCACTGAGATTCTTTGTTCCTCCTTACCTTCTTGAGAGAATACAAAAAAAAAAGGGATTTTCATCATGAAGTTGATAAGAGCCAATTTTTTTCGAAAATTCTCAAAAGGAATTTCGTATCTTACTTTCATAACGTGAGATGAGGCACCTTGATTATTTTTTTTACTACACAACCTCTCCTATACCACATATAGTTGGGTGCGCAGATCAGTTAAACAACTTAGGAAATTACAAGAAAATATGACTTGGTCACAGGGGATTCAGGGAAACGATTGGAGGAAGATTCAAGTACGCCCTTTATGGGGCCACAGCAGTGCTAGGAGAGTGTCCAGGAAGGCATACCGATCTCGGATTAAGAAATGGATTAGTGGGGTTTTGGAGAAGTCATGTAGAGAAATAACCACCTGCAGACAGTCGAAGATGTTCCTGGGCGAGGATGCCAAAGTGTTGAAGGATGGGATCCTGAACCTCGATAGGAGCGAGCTTCGGCAACTAACATGAGTCCTCACAAGTCACGGAACCTTCTCTTCAATAAACAACTACACACTGTAGGAGTCAAGGACAGTCCCACCTGTGATAGACCTTCCCATCACCTACGCCGCTACTCTAAATCCGCTTTTTTTGCATTGGAAATATCCAAGACGAAAAGATTTTTTTTATTATTATTTTTTTTTTACAGCTACAAAATTTAATATTACCTCATAAGATATTAGAGAAAAGAGAGCTGGTGGGGTTATTGTCAGCCATTACCCGTGGGGTCGGGGTCATATGGCAGTTTAGCAGTTAAGCTAGGGGAGGAAGCTCAGGTGGGTCCCAGGTTCTAGCTCTAGTCTAGCATAGAAATCAGGGCCATTAGCCCTCCGGAAAATTGCTCCACCCCCGCTCTTCTCTCAGATAGAAATAATGGGAGCAGACTGTTCAGGTGATTGGCTCTTTCCTAGAAGATTGATAAAATCCTATAATAAATTGGCCGATGATATCGGAAACACCTTAAAATTACGGATTTCGGAGGGGAGGAGGGCTCATGGAAGTAAAAAAACCGTGAGTATTCCGTCCTTTGGATGGGACGTTAAGCGATGATCCCGAGCCTGTACGATGTCAGGTACTCGTTAAAGATCTCTTACCATTGGTGAAAAAAACTAGGTAGGCAAAATTTAGGACTCCCACAGTAGTGTCGGGCTCATGTCCACCAGAGCGACGAAAGAGCGCTCTGGTAGTAACCGTCATGACGTAGTTAACGCAGGGTCAATAGTAATCATCTAGCAAGCATAAATGTTATTAAAAATATATTATATTATATATTATATATTATTATTATTATTATTATTTTTATTTATTTATTTATTTTACTTATTTTATTGTTATTATTATTTTTTTTTTCTGTAATTTTTTGTTTATTTATTATTATTATTATTTTTTTTTACACTCACTGTTATCAAATTTACTAATAGTTATATTATAACTGATTGTAGATGTACAAAAAAAAAAAAAAAAAAAAAGAATACTACGAAAAAATATATTTAAAAAAAAAAAACTTAGTTTTTCTTTATTTTCACAAAGTCTATTTCACAAAATATATTTTTAATACGTGGGAGTACTTTCAGTATTGGTACCATCTTCATTCATGACTTAACAAATACACTATATTGAAAGTACTCCCATATAACAAATACACTATATTGAAAGTACTCCCATATATTTTATATATTCAGTGAAATAGACAATATTAAAAAAAAAAACATACTTCTTTCTTTATTTTTTAATAACATCTAGGTTTGCATATTTATAGAATGAATTCACATAAGACTCTCCATCCCAACGGAAACCTTAACGGAAAAATGTAACTGAATAAATATGGGTTTAAACATGAAGTTCAAAAAATGATAATAGTGTGAAACAAAATCTTAATAATACGATGTAAAATGAAGAAATTGAAATAAACTAAAGAAAGGTATTCATAATATACATATGGTATGTATAATAAATAGATAAATAAAATAATAGCTCTTTGAAATAATAATATCAAATCAAATAATTGAATGTTTATATAAAAAAAATTACAAAATATTATATTGAAAAAAAAATGATGTATCAAATGAAAAATGTATAAAATTAATGTAAATATAAGGAGAGGTGAAAATTTGAAATGAGTTTGGTCGTTTTAAGCATCTTTCCAGAATTAGGCAATATAAAGGTTAAACAAAGCTCATAGTCTTCAATTCAATGGGACGAGGTCAAATTGTGACTAATTTTAAAGACCTTTCAAATAGATTATTGTCCAAAACGTTTTTCAATATCTCTTATTG
This sequence comes from Aradus depressus, assembly GCA_963662175.1. Taxonomy (NCBI): domain Eukaryota; kingdom Metazoa; phylum Arthropoda; class Insecta; order Hemiptera; family Aradidae; genus Aradus; species Aradus depressus. The sequence goes on along the minus strand of OY759214.1, from coordinate 49,485,311 downwards.
TTTCGAAATGGCGGCCCATTGAAATGGAATATTACTCTTCTAAAAATCATTATTTATTTTCACATCATTAATTGAGAAAAATGAAGTGAATTTCCTGTTTCTAAAAGTAAAAAGCAATGTGCCTGTTAGAAGGAATCATTAAGAGCGCAGTAATTTTTGCGATTGTTTATAGAATTTCTGAAAAAAAAAAAAAGTTGGAGTATGACATTCGACAGCATTCTTTACATCTTTTAGAAAATGGAATAGTTTATATTGCTTATCAAATTTGGTGTGTAATACTTCTATTTTTCTCGTTTTTATTAAAAATAATTACTTTTCTCTTACTTTAAACACGCGGGAATTTTCTCTAACTGTATAACTGATTGTTACTAAAATAAAATATTGATGGGATGCCAGATCGCCTATCTAATAGAACGATACTTAAATTACTGATTTTAATATATATATGTATATAATTGGATTTCTATAAACCAAAGGCGAAAGTTCGATCAGCTAAGAAAGTTTTGAAAAACTAAATTGTTAAATCACTATTGACTAGGTTTGAGCATGGGAAACAAACTACTAAATCTAGAAACTCATAATAAAAAGAATATATTTACATAAAATAAACTAAAAATAAAATACATAAAATATATATTTTATTTCCATTCTATTTATTATTTATTATAAAGAACATAAATGAAACGGGTCGCACTTTTATTACATTACAGGTGAGAGAAAGAGGGAGATTTTTGAATGATTTTACATTATTCCATTTCAATGAACCGCCTTTTCAAAACAACAATGTCAAAAAAAAAAAATATCGGTCAAAAATAGGTTCTTTTTCATAGAAGTTACAAGCTGACCTGCTTTTCTAAGAGGATATTTCTAAGCTAGTGAGTGATCTTGTAGAGCCCCTGGTGGAAGGTAGAGTTACCATTATGATGTCGTTAGAATGGCAAGGTGACCAGACTTCCAAAGAGCTCTCTCAGGCCAGGGGAGAGCTGTTTCTCAACACCTTCTACAAGCCTCTTCTCCTAAAATATCAGCAACTCTAGTTAAATGTTTTTTTTAGTTATTTTTAAAATTTTTTATTTTTACGTCACTAAATTTATAGTAGTGCTTCATAAAAGCTTTCAGTGTTGTTTGAACTTAACCGGAAGTGGTCATGCGACAAATTAATTGAAAGCTTCTCTCTGGACTTTTTAGAAAGAGAATATTTTATTCATTTCCCCCCCAATTGAGATGTGAGTGTAACAAGTTCTTTTGACTACCATTTTGAAAACTCCGAAAGATTTTTTTTTTTTTTTTGCTTTCGTATCCAAATCGTCCAACGAAACTCTCCTGTTCTCACCAAATCTACCTCTTTGTCCCATCTCAACAGCAAAACATTTCCTAAACTTAAACACTCAGCCGAGGCCCTCAGGTTTTTTTTTATCTGGGAAGTGAAAAAACTTTGAGCATGCCATCCTTCAGATGAGACGTTAAGCGATGGTCCCGAGTCTATACTGTCAGGTACTTGTCAAAGGTGAATACAAATTTGGGATAAGCAAAATTTAGGACACCCTTAGTAGAGTCAGGCTCATGTCCCTCAGAGGGACGAAAGTGCGCGTAGTTAAAGTCCGGGCATGAGTCACAATAACTAACTAGTTGTAGCAATTGAAATGTTGGCTAAATTCGTACAGTTATGACGCCAAACATTTAAATAGCAATATTTTGTAAAAACATTTAGTAATGTGAAAATAGTCATTTGATCTAGTTATGCCAGTTGGGCACCAAAAATATTTCAATGAGTAGAAAATCGGGGTCGGAAAAGCAATTTCAAATTTCCCTCTATCTCGGAATTTATTCCTGAAAATATGTAAAAAAAAAAAAAAAACATGATGGAAGTCCTTTACGAGCTGGGAAATGGGATCTGAAGAAGCAAAGAATGCGTTGTACAGTTTGGAAAGTATAATAACCTTCTCGGATCTAACAGAAATAAGTAAGGTTACAAGAATTTACTCCTTCCAACTATTGTTCCGATTTTATTTAACATCATTGGTTGCGTTGAAGGGACAGTCAAACCTTTGCCCGTACAATTTCTTCTTTTTTACCGCTTTTCGAAAAATGGAAATGAAGAAAATTGTAATATACATATATGTATATTGTGATAATTAAGAAAATTAAAATAATAATAACATTAAAAATAAATAAATAATAAAAATTGAGCAAATAAACAATGATGTCCCAACAGCTGTTTTATGTGAAATGCAACAATTTAAAAATTTTCTTTATTAAAATAATAATTGATTTTGTAATATTTTAATAATTATAATGTGTGTAGTTGTTTATATTATCTTTAATTACCTTTAACATTCAACCTTATTCACCTGAAAAGGCAACTTTCTAGGCCCAATAATTAAGTCTATAGAGACAGACAGACAAACCATTATCCAATAAGAGTTGCGGTTATTTATTTATTTATTTTTTCGACTTCTTGAATTCGAATTCTTAAAATCAATATTCACAATGCAAAATTATTTTAGTATAATTATTTGTTTAAAAAAAGAAGTTATTTAAAGATTAGAGCCATTAGAGCCATTAGAGCAGTTAGAGCAGTTAGAGCCATTATATAATATAAAATTAAAAAAAGCTGCTATTAATAAAATGGGTGGCTAATAATCTCATTACTAAGGTCAACTTTCACACGCGTTTGATTTATTTAATCGATCCTTCATGTCATTACATTAAATTGTTTTTTTTTGTTTGTTTCAGGAGGACTGTCGTAAAAGGTAAATATAATTGTAAAAAAAAATATTTTTGCATGACATGGTTTTTATTCTAAAGTAGAAATGTACGGAATGCACGCTACACAAGAAACGGAACTGAGCCCAGAATGCAACCTTAACATGGGGAGTTAATTACTTGAGTGAAGGTGCCACGGAAAAATATAGGTACTTATTTAAAATTATGTATGTGGACTAAGAGTTAATTTATAATATATATAAAGACTGAACGTACATTCACGAAATTTACAGGGTATTTCAAGGATGGCATATATATATATAAGAAGTAGTAAGTAGTAGTAAGAATATAGTATCCTTGAAATAAGTATATATATGCATATAAGTACGTTCAGTCTTTTTCACCTATAGCCGTTAGTGAGGGCTCAACTTGGATATGGCAAAAATGGTAATGAAATTTCTGGGCAACGCCAGGTAAAAAATATTAGTAAAGTATATGCATTCGAATATCTTAAAAACTGATAGAAAAAATATATGTATTTCTTTCGACAATTTTGATGCTATTTGTTTGATTAAGGATTGCATAATAGGAATGAATTCTGCCTTTTTGTTTTAATCTCTCGACTTTCTCAAAATGATTATTGCACTCACATCTTGGGATATTTCTTTCATATTTATATTCCTGAGATTGACAAATAGACAACACAAGCTATGTTATACATAACAATTCCTTCAAAGACACGGGTAGGCATGAATATTAAGTCCTTGTATTACTTGCACAGCACCAACATGTCTGTTCCATATTGTCCTGAAATGAAGAGATACTCCCTGGAACATAATAACTTAGCAATCTTTTATTTTTACTTCCCCAGATATAATAAGTATAGGATAAGTTATGTAATTGGTCAGAAACTCGATGTTGAGTTTTCACCGGAATTTCATGTTTTCTAACCTTCTGATTCCAAAAATGAAAAAAAAAACTATATTCTGTCTCTGTGTGTGTCTATGAAACACGATAAGTCCCGATAGAATGTAATTTATAATTTATATGTGTGTCCTTAAAACCATAAAAACGACATATATACATTTAGCCATATTGGCAAGAGGAAGAAAGGATTACGAAGGGGGCTTAACATAAATCCTCTAATAAATGAAATGAACGTTGTAATGAAAATATCGACACCAAATTCTAGTGTAAATTCAAACCCCAATGTGGGGGCCATGGTGGCCGTGCGGGCTAGAGCGTAGGGCTCTGGTCGAATGGTCTCACCATGGTTTGCGGGTTCGAATCCCGTCCGGGAGCGAGTTTTATATTTCGTAGATAGAACTCCCTACATAACACAGTTACATGGCTAATATGCATCGTACATAGGTCAAAAAAAAAAAAAAAACTACGTGGACATCTATTAATTTTCAATGGAATCGCCTGGAGGGAAGAGTGGAACTGAAGGGGTTGAACTCTAACATCCCATTGACATCCGGACGTCCAACTCAGTGAATGTTTAAATTTCGGAATGATTCTAGGATTTTCTCCAACTCTCAATAATTTTTTCGGGTGTACAATTTCACTTCTTTTTGCGATGTGATTCACAGCTCACCGTCACCTTGTGAGGCAGATATCTGAAAAAAAGTGAATCCTCGGCAATGTACTTCTCCAGAAGGAATTAATAAATTAACTTTTCAATCCCCCGAGTCGATTATTTGCGCTAATATTCAAATTTGACTTACATAGAGACTTTAATTCTCATACTAGATTTTGGGTCGTTAAATTGGCAGTTATTAGGGTTATCGCTGATATTTGACAGGTTATGTACTCATTCGATATTGACTTTAAATTTGTAATTTCATGTGGATAATTTCATTACATCGGCAGTTATTGAGAATTTGATTTGAGCCCCCCTCTGATCTGCCGACTTCCTTATCTGCCGATTCTGCTGAAAATTGATGTGTCGTCCTTATGGGATTTGAATTCACATTTGGAATTTTGTGTCGATACATTTATTCTATTGCAAGTTATTAGAATTTCTAAGCCTCCTCCCTATTCCCCCCTTTCCTTTGGTCTCGATTTGGCTGAAAAAGTATAGGTGTCATCGTTAGAGGGTTCTCGATTCACATATAAAATTTCATATTGATTCATGTATTATAACGGCAGTTATCGTGTTCACAGACATAGAGGCAGACAAACAAAAAAAAAAACTGTCGGAAAATATGAAATTTTGTAGAAAACTCAGCATCGAATTTTTGACAGATTACGTAACTTCCCTTATACTTCGTATAGCTTGGGAAGTACGCATTTTTCATTCAATTTAGTTTAGTGAGTATTAATTAGAGATGGAGGGTGGGTTTTAAGAGTGGCTACGATCGGATTTCAACTAAGTTGAGTTGGGGTTCTGAGAGGGGGGGGGTTCTATCCTTTTGAGACAGTTGGAAAACTTTCCCACCCCCCCACCCCCTTCAACAAACTAAAAACTTTTCCAGACCTTTTTTCCACCTTTCCAAACAAACCTAATTTGTCTGTTTTGTGAACACACCAACAATAGTCCAAGACACAGAACATTTCCTTTATCAGCTGTCCAATGGGAGGAAATAAACTATTATGGCGGTTACTTTTTGAGGTTTTATTTATAACAAAATAAAATGTTCACCCCATTCTTTATTATTTTACTAGTAAAATGGCTATCATTCATTCCCTATAAAAAAATTAAAAATAAATAAAACAATTGTTGTTAATTATTAACAAAAATAAACAAATTGGCAGAAAAATAAAGCTATGAAAAAATATATTATTAATAATTTCAGAACCTCTTTTTTTTTTTTTTTTTTAAGGCATTTTGGTTACGAGGGTCATGGATGCCTGATGGATGCAAGTCTCTGGGATCCTAGCGGGCTAATTTGGATAGGCGCAGATAAATAATAATAAAGGAGATTTCAGAAAGGCTACCTGATGAACACAATTTTGTTTCATAATTTAAATAAGAGGTTTGTCAAGTGCAAGAAATGAAAATGAATAAACCTCTTTAAACAACCCATAAATGATTCTACTGTTAAACAATTTTTTTTTCTCGTTTATTTGGTATATTTACAATCAGTTAAAATAGAACTATAAGTAACTTTGATGACAGTGAGTATAAAAAAAAAATAAATAATAAAAAAAATATATACCTATATATATATATATATAATATATTAGGGTGTATCGAATTTTTTTTAATTTGATGGCCCTACGAAAAATTTAAAGTATTTGACATGTAAACAATAACAGAATATCAAACAAACTATTGTCAATGCTTTAGGGGGTCCCACATTCGTCTCAAAAACACGATTTTCACGCTTTTTCGAGTAGTATATTAAGAACTGAAATTTTTTTCGATTGTATTGTTATTTTTCTGTCAAATTCCAATTCCAAGTCGTGCCCCACTTAATTACAAGTAATATCATCATAAAAAAACGTTATTTCAAGTATTTAGAAGTTAACCAAGGAATATTAATTATAGACAAAATGACATACGAGAAATAAAAATTATTCAAAATGCTACCATTGTGTCAGATTTTATTGCGGATTGATGCGTTGGAAATAATCTTGATATGCAGAAAATCACCGGACTCTGACAATCGAGTTTTTCGAGTACCCAAACTAAATTTTGAAGCTACTAATTATACAGAGTTATTAGGAGTTATTACTCCTTTTTCAATTTTGTCCTATATTCATTAAAATTGCACACTTTTTTAAATTTCAATTTCACTTATATAAAGAATTTACACTAAATTTCATCAAATTTTAAAATACTAAAGTTATCCGCATTAAAATCTGACACAATGGTAGCATTTTGAATAATTTTTATTTCTCGTATGTCATTTTGTCTATAATTAATATAATATCATTAATAACTTCTAAGTACTTGAAATAACGTTTTTTTATGATGATATTACTTGTAACTAAGTGGGGCACGACTTGGAATTGGAATTTGACTGAAAAATAACAATACAATCGAAAAAAATTTCAGTTCTTAATATACTACTCGAAAAAGCGTGAAAATCGTGTTTTTAAGACGAATGTGGGACCCCATAAAGCATCGACAATAGTTTGTTTGATATTCTGTTATTGTTTACATGTCAAATACTTTCAATTTTTCGTAGGGCCATCAAATTTAAAAAATTTCGATACACCCTAATATATTGATTTATATATATATATTTATATATATATATATATATATATATATATATATATATATATATATATATATATATATATATATAAATGGCAATAATAAATGGCACTGTTTAAAATGAGCTCACACTCAGAACATTTCTAAAACATTGTAGAATAAAGGTGATGTGGTCATTACAGGACTTTCTTATACCAACCACGCTTACAGATCACTCTCTTTCCTCCTCCCCCTTTTCTCAAGATCATTTCACACTGGCATTACTGGTTATATGAAAGTAATGAGTTGGCGTTAGAGAGTGATTTTCTTATATTATTATAGTAATGCAGTATGAAATGATTTTTAGAAGGGGAAAGGGGAGAGAGAAAGTGATCTGTAAGCGTGATTGGTATAAGGAAGTCTTGTAATAACCATACCACATATAGTATATTATTTTTTCCTTCATTTTTATGATTTTTTCATAAAAACTAACAAAAATCATAAAATATTTTATAATTCGTTGCCATGCGATACAATTTAAACATTATTTTGAAATATTTCCTATAAGAAATATATTTTTTATTGTTTGAGACGCAATAAGTTTAGTCCTGTTGATACCATATCAAATCTGAGGACATTTTACAAGGAGCATTTTTGGTAAGAACCAATTTTTCGAGAGGACTAATCATTTTCGGGTAAATAAAGGAAACTTCTAAAAATATGTGTTTCAAAACTACAGTTCAAGGTTTTCTCGAAAACTGGACCGCCTGCGAAAAATAGTATTGCATATACAATATGTATTTTAGTTTCTCCTTTTATTATAGAAAGTATTGATTAGGTCAATGTACTTAGGCCCCGGAGTAAAGTGGTCTCAATTTTCTTTTGATTTCGGCCAAAATCTAATCAAATCTAAGTTAGCATGTGACTTCTACATTCCGAATTTCAAGTTCATAGCTACATCATTTTTGCGGTAGATCGATCTCAACTTTCCGATGACGTACACACACGCACAAAAAGACATCATTGCGAAAATGTTCAAAACGTATTCAGGGGACCTTGAAATGTGAAAATATCGGATTTTCGCAAGATTGCAATACTTCCTTACACTATAGGTATATCGAAATAATAATTAAACCTTCAATTATTAGCCCAAGAAGATTAGCCGGCGTGGCCTGGTTAGTAACGCTAAGCAAGTTTGCAACATCATCTGCCTGCTTAGTTGCATAATTTTAGATATGGTTAAAAATTATTTATTGACTCATAAGTTTATATGAGGAGTTTGGAGCCAGAGCGGACCAACTGGTTGAAACTGAACAGGAAGAAAATGGCAATTGAAAATTGAGTACATTTTGTTTATCTCCATAAATGGGCCCCAAATATTTATTTATATTTGAAATTTTAGAACAGTATTGGATGAGTGATCCCTTTTTGTGTTCTATAAAGTGTTTGAAGGACGTATGATCCATTGTGACTTTGAAAATATATGCACAAAATATTTGTGGACTAAACTTAAAGTGCTGCTATCTATCACTGAAGTGAAGAAACTAAGTGATCCACACTGGTTTTGAAAAAAGGGAACCTATGCCTACATCAGGATGGTAATAACTCATTTTCCGAAAAATTGTGGGTTGGTCCGCTCTGGCTCCAAACTCCTCATATAGAAATTGTTTTCAACCAAATTATAGAGGAGAAAGAGAGGGGAGTTACTCATTAGAAATCATTCGAGATGGGGAAGTATACGACAATTGTGTCTGACTACACATTAGTGGGGGAGCCATGCCATGCCAGGTATCGCACATTGCCACAACACCTGACTAGATAGCTTTGTTCTCATGTCTCCGTCACAGTGAGCAAGTAACCAACACAGACAATGCTCCATCTCAGTTAGACTCCGGCTCATGTCAATAATGGTCTACCACTTTCTTATACCAACCACCTTTGTACACATCACGCTCTCCCCTCATTTCATACTAACTGCTTTTGTTTAGGGAGTTAACGTCTGAAAATATTAGTTTCAAAACAACATTTCAGGACGGTTTTCGGAAATAAAGATAGCACTTGATATTTTTATTTCAAATTTGAAGTTCATAGCTAGATCTTTTATATATATTTTATGCGTTAGTACGCTCAAAATCACATATAAAGCCCTGCGCTCTAGCCCGCCACCATTGCCTTACCTATTAGTTACTATGACTCATGCCCGGGCTTTTACCTACTACCAAAGCGCTCTTTCGTCACTCTGGTGTAAATGAGCTCGACTAAACTGTGGGATTTAGCAGCATTTGAGCATATAAAAGGTTTGCCTACTTTACGATTTGAAGGCTAATTATAAATGAGAGATATAATCCGATATTGCCACCGTCTTATACAACTGAAATTCGGCATTAGTTAAAATATAATGACTGCCGAGACCCTTAGATTTGTGAAAGTCCTAAATTTTCATTCACCTAGGCTAGGGATCTTTAAATAGTACCTGACATCGTATAGACTCGGGACCATCGCTTAACGTCCCATCCGAAGGACGGCATGCTTAACTTTTTCTTTACCTTTCAGATAAAATAAACTAAACACCTCAGCCTGGTTTTTAACCCGTGTTCTTGAGGTAAGTAAGCAAGCATGCTTGGGCTACCGGCGCCCTCTTTTCCCCCAACTGATGGCTTTGGTGCTTGGCAGGATGTTCACGCGGCGCACTGAAGGTTCGGACACTTGATTACACACACACGGTTCTCGCGGCGTACCGCAGATTCGGATACTTGGGTACACACACTCGGTTCACGCGGCATATCACAGGTACGAACAGAGTTGGGTTCACACTCTCGGTTCATGCGGCATTCCGTAGGTACGGACAGTTGGGTACACACTCTCGGTTCAGGCGGCGTACCGAAGGTACGGACACTTGGGTACACCCTCTCGGTTCACGCGGCATACCGAAGGTACGGACACTTGGGTACACCCTCTCGGTTCACGCGGCATACCGAACATTGAACTTCGACCATGAGCTATATATAAGCAATGAGTATAATTTCCCCCTTCTCTCTTGTATTTAACTCAGAAAAATCGCTACCTATACGTGCTCTTTCAAAATTATCCACATACCCATAATTGAGACTACTATTCTAACTTCACTTGGGATGACAGATGTTCCATAAACAACAATTAATTTGCTAATTAGCTAACTAATTACCTGTTCATTTTCAAAGGCGTGACTCCATGGAGTGCGAGTTTTGAAACATTGACATGGGATAGCAACAATAAAGATAATTGTTAAAATTAGCACACATAATTAATACATTTTATTGTGTTTTATTTTCAAACAAACAAATAAAATAGGTCCGTGAATCAGATTCAATGTACTTCCTCAGCATAAATTAATCGATTTGACTGAAAACCAATAAAGCATTATCAGGGACTTCTGAATTCTCATTTAGAATTTCGTGTCGATACCATCTTCAGCCCCAACTTAACAAATACTGATTGTTTACATATGTATTCGTTTTTCGTTATTTTTTATTGAGTGTTTCACAATATCTCTGCAGAAAATGTTACGTACGTTACTACATGGTGCTTGATAAGAGCTCAGGCAGTGCGATGTTTGATGATACGAGTGCATAAAAGTTCTGAGAGTGGTAACAAGGCCAATATGGCGGTAAACTAGGATGCGACTATTGTTTCATAACTTACTACTTTCCCACCAAACTATCCACCTTTACCTCGTGTGTGCTGTTACCCCAACATAATAGTTAGTTATTGTGACTCATGGTCGGGCTTTAACTACGAAGTCATATCCCTTACCGGCTCTGGTGAACATGAGCCTGACTTCTGTGGGAGTCCTAAGCGATGCCTACCCTAAAATTGTATTCACCTAGGGCAGGAGGGGACTTTAACGAGTACCTGACGTCGTGCTGTACCATCCGAAGTACGGTTTTTTCACCTCCCAGAGGGAAAGTAAAAAAAGTCTATTGAGGAATCTGTCGTTCGCTGATTGGCTGGCGGTGATATTGCTAGCTGCCCCCCTCGATTCCTGGATCTCTTCTAGCTGTTCTTTTATCCATCCTGATGCTTCCCTCATCTCGTGCAAAAATTCACTCACCCACTTTCAAGAACTTTACAAATAAGCACTAAATGTTTCGATATTACACATATAAAAATAATTGTTTGGTTTGTCTCTGTCAAGAGTATTGGGTGGATGGGAGCACTCGATTTAATCCAATTGTTGAGATCGAGTTAGTGAATCATTTGACCACAGAGAAACAGAGATAAAGAGAGAGTGAGAGAGATAAAACAGAGCCATATTTCCGAACGGTTGGTTCAATCAAGAGACTCGCCTCCGCAACATAACCATATCAGTAATGTTTATGTTCCATGCCGTTGGTCACTGTTCTGACCGTCCAACCGGAACATTTCTTCCAGTTTGCTTTGATCTCTCTATCCTAACACCTCACTTACTCCATGACATAGCCAGTCAAATCAATAGGTAACTACCGAAAAAAAAAAAAATAAAACATCATGGATCAATAACTCTGTCAATTCTCAGAACTAGTTCAAACTTTGGGATCTGATAGAAACTGAAAAAAAAACTGAAACCCATGAATTATATGTTTCTGAGGGCATCTTGGCGTAGAATTAAGTCATTCATGCTCTGTTTCAGAGGTAACATCGGTCGTACGGATGCAACGAAAACATGTCACATTTCGAACGTTTATATCTTCCAAACTAATAATTATAAACAATATATTATTAGAGTCCCATTTATAAAAAATCAAGTTTCAACCCTATAATACAGTAACATTAGAAAGGTAAGCCAAATTTTGCGCAATTTTTGTTTCGCAGCATGCTGTTTCAAGATTGATAACTAGTGAATAAGTAATAAAAGCGATGATCTCAACGGAGAATCACCGGCAATGTACGTCCTAAGCACGAACCGACGACCGTTTTTGGCAATTAATCAATAGTTGCTGGATTCACATATAAAATTTTATGTCGATATATTCATTTTATCTGGAGTTATCGTGTCGTAAAAAAAATAAGTAAAACATAAAAAAAATATTTTTTAGTTTTAGATTCCTGTCACATTTCAAGATTGAAGTTAAAAGGAGAAACATTGTGTAACTTCCAAAACGAGTGTTTGGCTTGAGAGTTGGAGCAGTATACAAAATTTGGTTGAAATCGATCCTTTTTTTCGAAGATTTGAGTACAGACGGACATACACAGATACTTTCCAAAGAAGATCCTATATTGATCATGAAGTTTCTAAAACATTAGAAACAAAAGCAAATATAAGAAAATAAAAATATATCCTAAAACTTATATTTTGTTGGTGAGATGAAACTCCGTCAAAATGGTGTTTGTTAAGGAGCTCAGTACACATGACCTACTTACTACAATAAATCCATTTCTAACTTAAATAGTTGTCCGCTCTTACCCGGATCTTAGCTTCTCCCGGAGAGTGTCCACTCTCACATCCATCCCATAAGAGCTGGTGTCCCACAGGAGAACATTCTAGCTTCACTTCTGCTATTTTAACTACTAATAAATCGGCTGGAGACGCAAATAAATCCAAGCAGGAGCACTATCTTCTAGATGGTTGGTTGCGTCTGTGGAAGGTAAAAATAAATTGGAGAGGAATGTAATGAATAAAATGAAAATGGCTCATGTATTGAGAAGTGATTATTTCACAGGTTGTAAAATGAAATATAGTCAGATAAATCTGTGAGAGGTCAGGTTATATTTTATTTTACAACCTGTGAGATACTTAGGAATAATATGAAGATGGCTCATGTATTGAGAAGTGATGATTTCACAGGTTGTAAAATGAAATTTAGTCAGATAAATCTGTGAGAGGTCAGGTTATATTTTATTTTACAACCTGTGAGAGATACTTAGGACTCTACCTTGACAGACGACTGACTTGGAAAAAACACGTTAAACAGAACCGAAAAACGACACAGAAAATGAAACGACGATTTGGACTGCTCAAAAGACTACTAGACAAGCGATCTTTAGCTAAATTAAGGTACAAAAAAATATATTCCTCCTTTAGTACCCGCATTAATCCTCTAGCCCCTTCCGGAAAGACGCCTTACCCTACGGTTACTATGGATACGAGTTCTGACGAAAATGTGTTCTGACGAATTCGTTCGAACAAACAAACGCCTGTTTCCCAATGAGAGTGTTTACACTGACAGCGACGAACACGTCAGAACATGCACGACGTCGTCAGAACCAGTTGAGCGTTCAAACAAGTTTGATTTTTTCGTGCGACCTGCGTCTGTTTTGGGTGTTTTTATGCGTTGAATTTTGAGTGATTTGGTTATTTCACCATGGATAATGATAAATTGATAGGTCTTGTGTACGGGAACAGGTGTTTGTGGGATATGAGGGACAAAAATGATCATAACAGAGATATTTCTCGGCAAAAGACATTTTAAACTCTCCTTTGTCGTCTCTACTAAAAAATAACTGGTTGACATGCTCTGTTTTTCCAACAATTAACAACAATAACTTCATTATTTCAAGAAAATAAAATTCATCAAGTTCGTTAATTTTTGCTGGGCGGCAGAAACGTACTGACTATCAGAATATCAGAAAACGCGCACAGTGTAACCGCCTTGTTCTGACGAGGATTTCGGACGTACTCGTGCGAACACATTTTCGTCCGAATTCGCATGCACAGTAACCGTAGCCTTTAGCGCCAATGGCCTGGAGACCTTCTCAGATCAGGCTGTGACTGTCATTAGCCTTAAAGAGTACGACTCAGTGCCTTGGGAGTGTCACCACTGGGTGATTTCTCCCCTCTTAATATTTTGACATTACCATTTTTTCTCCCTCAGCACATTTCCTTGTTTACTCTTATATTCTTTAAACAGTTGTAAAATTAAAAAAAAAGAGTTATAATAAAATATTAAACAAAATGTAATTACCATAAATATATGTGTTAAAACCTTTATATATGGAAAACGACTTTTGTGTAATGGTTTATATTTTTCTTTCTTATGGAACAATAAAGGAAGAAAAAAATTCTATTTCTAATTTCCTGGGAGAGGATTTCCTTTAACATGAACATTTTTCTATTATTCCTATTGTTTGCAAGAAGCCAGGAAGGGCATTGATGAAGTTCATTCCTTTATGTGTTTTTTCAAAAAGAGAGGAACAGGAACAATGTGTAGTTATTCGAACATCTTCTTTCCTCCTGTTGTCTTAATCATCTCTGGTATAGTTGGTAGTAAAATATTTCTGTATTTTTCTAATGACTATTAATGATTCAAATATAAAGAGGTCAGGTAAAATGGAAAGGTTTAGATGAATGACTAGAGTTGAGTCTGGCTGTTGGCTTGAGCTGCATCGTTAAGTGTGAATCAACGTTAATACCTTAATGTTCTGCTGAATAGTAATGATCCCATTTAGCAAGTTAGTTACCTTCATCAGTGGCACACTCTGTCATGGAACAGTACCCACAAGTTTAGGGAGTCCTGTTGTGGGGTGGGGGGTGGGGGGGGGGGGGAGATAGTGATAGTGAAATTTTTATTATTCTGGGACATTGTCCCTTAAGAAGTAATGTACTATCGATCAAAAAGGAAATAATAACAGACAGCAGCCCAAGTCCTCCACAAAAGGAAGAAAAAAAAGAATAAAAAAATAAATCGGTTTCTGGAAATAGCTGAAATGAGAGGGCGCCGGTAGCTCGGAAGTAGCGTGCCAGCCTACTGACGTAAAGATCGCGGGTTCGAAACGAGGCCCATAGGTTTTTTTTTTATCTGAGATGTGAAATTCCTTCAGATGGGACGTTAAGCGATGGAACCGAGTCTATGCGATGTCAGATATTCGTTAAAGACGACTACCCTAGAAGAATAAACCTAGTTAGGCAAAATTTAGGACTCCGATAGTAGAGTTGGGCTCATGTCCACCACAGCGACGAAATACCATCACGCTCTGGTAGTAGGCGATATGACCTTGTAGTTAGAGCCCAGGTATGATTCGCAATAACTAACATATAACACGAAATAAAATAGATGAAGACACAAATAGAATAAGGAGCAACTAAAAATACATTACAATTGTTAACTACAAACTATAAATAGTTAATATATAATAAATAATGAAAGTATATAAAAAAAACTCTTAGAATAACAAAAAATAAACCTTTTTTCAAAAAACAAAATAATAATTATAAAAAATTAAAGAAATACATTTTTTTTTAAAAATTATAATTTAAATCCAAGAAAAAATAAATTAGTATATATCAGATTTGGGCAAAAGTGAAATAAATAAAGCAGACTTATTTTTTTGAAATATCGTCTATTCCACAAGAAATTAATACAAAAACCATCAGTTGCTGTATCACTGTCGACAAGTGGTGGACACTGATAGCTTATAAATACATTTTTTGTGTAATATTTCAAAACAATATTTAAAATATATATATTTTATTTCTTTATGTTTCCAACATGTGTCCTCGTTTTTCAACTTTGGAAGTTGCAATAGTAAAATGGGAGAGTCAGGATCTTGCGGGAGCGAATGGATACAGAGGTCGGAGGTAATAGTGAGCTGGGAGGAGATGAGGTGAGGCGTATGGAAGGAGTACTAGAAGGAAATCATAGAGTCTGTAGAGGAAGGAGAGGAATACGGAGTTCTGTAGGATGAAGGAATAATGGAGTGTTGGAACGTACAAGAGTGGACGGATGGGGGCGGGAGAATCCCGGATTAACTTGAGACAGAGGAAATCTGAAGAGTAAGCTGCTGTAGCAGAAGTAAAGGCGGACTTTAGCCATTTGAGGAGGTATAGAGGCATCTCTGGGCTTCTCTGACATAGTTATTATGACTCATGCCCGGGCTTTAACTTTGAGGTCATACCTCCTACAAGGTAGACATGAGCCCGACTCTACTATGGGAGTCTTAGTTGCCTACCCTAAATTTTTATTCACCTAGAATAGAGGGTTTTTTAACGAGTACCTGACATCCCGCAGGCTCGGGATCATCGCTGAAAGTCCCATCCGAAGGACGGGGTACTCAAGGTTTTTTCAGCTCCCAGATAAAAAAACTTAAGGGCCTCGGTCGGGTTCCGAACCCACGATCTTGAGCTCAGTAGGCTAGCACGCTCCTTCTTAGATACTGGCGCCCTCTGTTCTGCCATGATATCTCTATCGTATTCCATACAGCCATGTTCTAAGAATGAGGCTGGAGACCTGGAGACCAGCTTTGGTCCAATAGTCGAAGTTAGTAAGATATGAATTAGTTTCAGCTGAGCTGGCTTTCTGTGTTTGGAGTTGTCGGTAATCTATTTGCTTCAAGATAATGTTTCATTCATTATCTTACCCAAGTTCCCTTCGTCAGGTGTCTATTCTAGTTCTGTATTGTCAACCATGATTTTGGAGACGTCACTCAATTTGTTCATGAATTTACCGCTACCTATAATGGATTTATAATGGATTTAGGATAATATAGTGATTTTTGGCTAATATATAGATCTGATATCTTGAATGATGTGAACAGTGATGAATGGGGGAACAAAAAATTCAGCTTTGGATTGTCTAATAAATTACTAAAAACATTTATATATATTGAGAAGAGAAACGGAGACAAGGCGGACCCTTGAGGTACTCCGGAGGTTAGCGAGGGAGTTGGGGAGGTTTTATTGTTTGACTGAGAACGATGTGAAAGTTAACTTCTGGAAACAGTTTAATACGCTTTGTGGAATTTGTAGAGAATAATTTGGAAGATATCGACGAGGACTGGTATCGTTACTTGTCTGTAGCGGATAGCTTTCATGTGTTCCGTTATCTAAAGAAAAGCTCATTGTTTGCTGTGTTTAGGAACTGTAGACGTAACTAGATCATATTGGAGGTGGTACTTAGAGCGTTGGGGAATGAACAACAGGTTCCAGCCGAAGTAACCAATTTCTGGGAAAAGTCCGAATCGATGTTTTAACGATAGAAACAGGGTTCTGCGAATTTTTGAACAATTATTGTCACTTGTCGACATGGAAGATGTACCATACCAGGTGCCTGGGAAGTCTAGAAGCATGGCCTAACCCGTTATCAAAATGAACACATCTTTAAAGTTAAGTAGGCTCAAGAGCTCCGATCGTTAATTTTAAAGAGTATCATTAATAACAATTTATAAATTAATTTAAATTCTTAAGATAAACGTTCACTATAGAAGGAGAGACAACTAAAAGACAAAAATGTATACAATTACGCAGATTTATAGAAGCTAGGATTTGTCCTGATGTCACAATTTATTCCTGTTTATTTAAAATGTATTACTTTGCCAACTATACGAAGTAGACGGGAAGTTACGTAATGCGTCGAAAATTTTTCAACAGAATTTTATATATTCTGACCTGATTCCGAGATGAAAAAAAAAATCCTATGTGCCTATGTGTTTGTGTGTCTCAGAACACGATAACTGCCGATATAATGAATGTACCAACACGAAATGTTGTATGTGAATCCAGATCCTTCTAACGACGACATCTTCCTTTTGTCAGCCAAATCAGCTAAAGAGAAGAGAGGCTTAATTTAAAAACTCAGATAAATGCCGTTGTAATGAATGTATTGACACACAATTTCATATGTGAATTCGGAACCCCATCCTTATGGACACTTACTAATTTTCAGCGGGATCGCCATAAGGGAAAGGTGGATAAAAGATGGGCTCAACTCAATAACTGCCAAGACCCCATAATAAATGTATCGACATGAGGGGAGGGGGGTCAATTCAAAAACTCTAATATATGTCAATGTAATGAATTTATCGACACAAAATTTAGCTTGTGGATTAAGGAGCCGCTATGTAAGTCAACTATTGAATATTAGCGCAAACAGTCGACTGGTTTTGAAGGGTAAGCGAAAAGTTAATTGGTTAATTCGTTGTGGGGAAGTACATACCCGATGATTCAAGAACGACTTTTTTTTCTAATTAAAAAAATGGTAGGTTGAGTGGTCCATGTTCTGTTTACACCACTTTTCACCCTTTTTCACTGCCCCCCTAGACTTGTCGCCTTGTTGGTGCATACATCCACCATGAGACCTATCTAAGGGCTGTGTCAGCGGCCGTTACCCCCCTAAATAAATCCTCTATTCATTAACCTAGCATCAGCCAAGTCCGCCTTCTCTATGAAAAGTCACTTCCATTAATGTACTTTTCATCTGGCTGATTGCTCCTTTTCACTTCAAACCCAAAATAACTTTCAGATTGATTCCTTGCGCTATGTGTAAGTCCGTCTTCGGCTGAGTAGCAGTTTAATGTTTTCATAATATTTATTATTCATATTCCTGCAGAAAAAAAGTGTACTATAATTGATATATATGATATAATATTGAATAACATGTTATATATACATATATATTGTTTTTTTTCTTTAATCTAGAAGTTGTGTATTGATTAAAACAGCGCTTAAAATTTTAATGGATGCGCACCGCGTTTGAAATCCCGATCATAATAATACTCCCAAGTGCAAACAAGATGGCGATCCCTGCTCTACTCATTAGTAAATACATTTCATGGAGCGGTAAGAAGACTGGATGCTTAGGTCCCCTGGTGCAAACCATCCCTAACTTTTACATATTGACTAGTCCTGGTGCCCTAATGACCTTTCTTGACCCACAATGGCTGCCAGTTTAACGTCGACACTCCCCCTACCTTGGGATCATTAACGGAAAAAGAAATGCCATGGTTGCAAGATTAAAATACATACTCTACAGTTTAGATATGTACGTTCATAATGAACAGGATAAAGGAATATACACACACTAAGGAATATAAACTCCACACACTACTTGTCAATATTTTCACTATATTGGTCAAAATTACACGACTATAGTTTCGCCTGTTACGACATCATCAAGTGAACTAAACAGAGATTACTACTGAACTAAAACAAGGCAAAACAAACAATGTCATAAATTAGACATGTGACAAGAAAGTAGCTGTAAACAATAATGTACAAAATGGAGACATTACAACATTCAAGTCTAACAGAAATATGAAACAAAACATAATTGAATAGTTAACAATATAATCTTAATCTATTGATGTATGTATAAAACATTCTTATATGTAGAAATCTCTCTTTAAATAAAGTTTGACTACATGTACTAAAGGTTTAAATGTATTAATATTCAAAATTGTCTTAAATATTTAGGTTTAACAACGGCGACGGATTAAGTTCTATTTGTTCATTGAGCATAATAAAGTTTTTGTTTTTGTTGAGTTTATTAATTTCTAGTGTTTCTAATAGGTTAAGGGACTGGCCTTTATGGCATATGTGTAGAATTTTCATATTGTCCTCTGAGAAAGGTAGGTGACTGGATTCAATCCTATGCCTAAATATAGCAGATTTCAGAGTGGAGTGTTCCTTCAACCTAACAACCAAACTTAATCCGTCGCCGTTGTTAAACCTAAATATTTAAGACAATTTTGAATATTAATACATTTAAACCTTTAGTACCTGTAGCCAAACTTTATTTAAAGAGAGATTTTTACGTATAAGAATGTTTTATACATACATCAATAGATTAAAATTATATTGTTCACTATTCAATTATGTTTTGTTTCATATTTCTGTTAGACTTGAATGTTGTAATGTCTCCATTTTGTACATTATTGTTTACAGCTACTTTCTTGTCACATGTCTAATTTATGACATTGTTTGTTTTGCCTTGTTTTAGTTCAGTAGTAATCTCTGTTTAGTTTACTTGATGATTGCCGTAACAGGCGAAACTATAGTCGTGTAATTTTGACCAATATAGTGAAAATATTGACAAGTAGTGTGTGGAGTTTATATTCCTTAGTGTGTGTATATTCCTTTATCCTGTTCATTATGAATTTTCACAAAGTAGACCTGGAATCAGTTCAATACTTACGTTCATAAATTTTGTATACCCAGGTTTAGGACCAAAACGTCCTATCGCAGGACGGCGTGCTTAAGGATGGTTTACCTCTCAGATTAAAAACATAAGGAGAATGGTTTGAATATTTATAGATCTTCCTTGAAGATACTGGCTAAAAAAAAAAATTCCATAAAAATACATAAACCAATCCTACAAATTTTCAGCGGAATGAGCCGAAGGGGAGAGGGGGATCAGAGGGGGCTCAATCAAAAATCTCAATAACTGCCGATGTAATGGATGTATCGACACAAAATTTATTGGGAAGATTCAGAAGACACTATGTAAGTCAAATATTGAGTTTTAGCCCTACGGTCTAATGCGTTGAGAGCGAAAATGTAATTGATTAATTCTTGCTGGGGAAGTACATAGCTAGTGATTCACAGACGAAATTTTTTCATGATTTCGGAAAATATGTGTGTTGTAACTACGGAGAGGAATGTTAATTGTGAATGTTTCTTTTGAAATGAGAGCTGCCTGAAGAGAGAAACATTTCTGTGTATCTCTCCCCCGTGGCTTTGTTTAATGTTACTTCTCTTCCAAGGGAGGCCTTTCAAGAAGACGGCAGTCCTCCCATTGTTCTCTGATGATCCGGTGACATTAGTTGGGAACAATCCCCGCCAGGGAGCAACTCTTAGGGGGGGGGGGGGGCGTCAGGGCGGAAAAAAGGGATGGGACAGGGTTTTTAATGAAAGGGAAGTGTCTTAATCGACCCAGTGGAGGTCCCTAATACAGAAAGGTTAGCAACTGAATCGATACCTCCAGTCTTCAGCCTTCAGCCTGGTTCCGCCTCTCTCAACCCTCCGTGCTTGGCAAACAGAAAAAAAAAAAAGGAAGAACAATACTTAATTATTAGTTTAAGATCCATCTGCTAATTGCTAATTTCTTGTTTCCTATAACTTAAGTGAACGAGACCGAACTAGTTCAGTAGGTGAACTGTTCCCACAGCCCTGAGGGGGAGTGCCACAGCTAATTCCCCTCTTTCCTTTATCCGATTTGGCTGTAAATCAACTATTGTGGTGTCGTCCTTCTGGGCTTCTGGATACATAAACTGAATGACGTGTCGATTTAATAATTTTATTAGATGTTACCGTGTTGACACATACACAGTCAAAGGGTCGGAAAACATGAAATTCCGTTGATAACTCAACACCGTTTTCCAGACATAAAAATATATGTGATTGGCCATTACAGGACATTCTTATACCAACCACGCTTACAGATCACAATCTCTCCCCCTCCCCCTTCTCAAAATCATTACTGGGCATGAGAAAGTCATTTTCAGAATTACGCTGAACAATTAAACAAAAAAATACCTGTAATGACACTATGAAATGATTTTTAGAAGGGAGAGAGAGAGTGATCTGTAAGCGTAGTTGGTAGAAGAAACTATTGTAATGACCACATCATATATATTTTATTTTTTTCTTAATTTTTATAATTTTTCATAAAAATTATCTATAATTAAGAGGCTGATCCTGACATAAAGATCGCTGTACCTGGCACTCATGACCCTTCGCGGTTAAAATGGCCTCCAAAAAAAAAAAAAAAAAAAAAAATTTAATTCGTTGCTACGCAATACAATTTAAACATTATTTATAAATATTTAGTTAGCACATATTAGTTATTGTGACTCATGCCCAAAGCGCACTTTCGTCACAATTTTGTCGCTCTGGTGGACATGAGCCATCCTAAATTTTGCCTACTCATATTTTGTTACCTAGGGTAGGGCTATTTAATGAGTATCTGACATTGCACCCTCATATTCAGCTCAGTAGGCTAGCCGCTACCTAGAGCCACCAGCGCCTTCAGTGACCACTTCATTTCAAATTTCAAATTCATAGCTACAATCTTTTTTGCGGTAGAGACAACTCTCCAATCACATACAGGCAGATATCATCGTGAAAATGGTCAAAATGTATTCAGAGGACCTTGAAACGTGATAATCCATTGAAACCTCGATCTCGCATTTTCGCACGATTAGAATACTTCCTTATACTATAGGTACAAAAATTCTTAAAGCAGGGGCCCACTCTGGCAACCTCCAGTACTGGTTATCTTATATTTCTATCTTCTCTTCATGACAACAACGTGCCTTACACTCTGGGTCATGTTGAAACTGGACTAACTGAAATCACGGATTGCAATGGCCGTACATAGGACAGGTATTGGAAAAGTCCAGGAGAGATTGTGTAAGGAATGATACAATCCGAGATAACCTGGAAGTGAAGCAACATTTAAGATGTGACACAAGATGATCATTGCAATTTTCTCCCTCATACTTTTCAGAGAGGCAGCAACTACTCTGGAATGGGCAGGATAGCAGGTCTGGGGGTGACAGGAAGATAAGAAGACTGGGAGGCAGAGCCCGAAGGAAGAAGCCAGGAGCAGACCCGGCTTTTTGTAGGAACGGAGTATGGAGAGGCTGAATCCTGGCTGGCCATTAGTCCTAGCGCAACATCTGTAGTCTCGTTTACATTGAAATGTCTCTCGATACATCGAACACAACCAATTAACCCGATTCTTCGAAATTCGTATGTTTCAAAATTTCAAAGCGGAGGTGGAGGTTAGTTAAATTTTTTATTTGTCAATAAACATCGTTTTATCTACGTACATTCTTGTATAAAACATTGTCCGATTTGGATGAAATAGTTTTCCGTCCACCCACTTCTTTTATATATATTTTTTTTCAAAATCCTGTTTTCAGGAATTTACTCCACCAATGTTTTTGAAAAATGGGATTTAATTGATATATTGGTTTGGAAGTTATGCTCTTCCGGAGGTCCCACATGAAGGATTTAAGTGAAATTTATTATCTATTCCACCCCCCCCCCCCCCCCTCCCCCACAGACACACACAGGAAGTTTAATTTCTTAATTTCCCCAGCTAGACTAAATATTGTTTTGAAATATTGCACAAAAAATGTAATTATAAGCTATCAGTGTCCACTACTTGTCGATGGTGATACAGCAACTGATGGTTTTCATATTAATTTCTTGTGGAATAGACGATATTTCAAAAAAATAAGTCTGCTTTATTAATTTCACTTTTGCTCAAATCTGATGTATAATAATTTATTTTTTCTTTGCTTTAAATTATAATTTTGAAAAAAAATTGTATTTCTTTAATTTTATAATTATATTTTAAATTTTTATATTCTTCTGGAGGTCCTACATGAAGAATTTAAATGAAATTTATTATCTATTTCACCCCCCCTCCCCCACAGACACACACAGGAAGTTTAACTTCTCAGCTACACGAAGTATAGGGGAAGTTTTCAACCTAATTCCAAATAGGAAACAAACAAATTTCTGATTGTCTGTGTGTATGTAAACACAATAACTCCCGATAGAATGATTGTATCGACACAAAATGTTGTATGAGTATCCAGAACCCCGTAAGGACGACAACTAATAATTTGCAGCCAAATCGGCCGAAGGGAAGAGACAATTAGGGGGGAAGCTTAATATAAAAACTCTAATAACTGCAGTTGTGATGAATATATTGACACACAATTTTAAATATAAATTCAGAGCTCTATAAGGACGACACGCATCAATTTTCAGCGGAATCAGCCAAAGCGGATGGGAGGGGGCTTAATTCAAACCTCTCAATAACGACGTATTGACACAAAATTTAGGATTCCAGAGTATTATATGTAAGTCAAATATTGAGTTTTAGCCCAAGCGGTTGATTGGGTTTGGAGGGAGAGCGAAAACGTAATTGATTATTTCGTGCTGGGGATGTACATAGCCGGTGAGTCATCGACGACAATATATATATATATATATATTTATTTATTTATTTGTTGTTTTGTATTTTCATTCTAGTACAGAACTAAACTTAGTTTAAAATTATATTATCTTAGTTGAAGTCGGCATTTTATGGCACTAAAAACATCAATAAAAAGCCAATAAAACCTGAAGAATAGCCACGATAATAGAAATGAAAAAAGTACCTAGTTTAGAGGAAGTAATGATGATAAAACTGATAAATAAATTTATATAGAGTTGTAAAATGTTCATATTTCAGCTTTGTTTATTGGTTAAGGACTTAAAATAATTACATGATGAGGAAATTAATCATTGTTTGGTTTTAAATGAGCTTAATGACCTTGGGATCTTTAAGCACACGGGGTCTGTCTGTTACATTCTTGCCGTTGCAGCCACAGTAGACTTCAAAGGAGCATTAGAATGCATTAGGTTTGCAAGCGAGGCTCTCATGTCAAAACAAAATAAGTGAAATTATAATAATACATATATATATATATATATATATAATAATAATAATAATAAAAGACAATAAATAAATGAATAAGACATTTCTAATTTGATAATTGTAATTCATTTTCAAATAAAAAAAATTTCATTATATTTACTTTTTTATACCTATGGTATAAGAAGTATTGTAATCGTGCGAAAATCCGAGATCGAGGTTTCGACGGGTTTTCAAGTTTCAAGGGCCACTGAATACATTTTAACCATTATTGCGATGAAGTCAGTTATTTCACATGATGGACTTGAAAAAATAAAATAAAACTTGTTTATTTAAGATATTGTCTAATTTCACTAACTATATATACATGGGAGTACTTTCGGTATTTTACCATCCTCAGCCAAAAGCATAAGCATAAGAGATAAGTCTTATCTCTTATGCTTTTGGCTGAGGATGGTAGAAATACCGAAAGTACTCCCATGTATATATAGTTAGTGAAATTAGACAATATCTTAAATAAACAAGTTTTATTTTATTTTTTCAAGTCCATTTGAATTATTTCACAATATCTCTGCAATAATGTCAGTTTTCATTTCACATGATGTTCGGTTTTCGAGAAACGTGCTGAAAACCATCTTGAAATTATAGTTTTTAAACTCATATTTTTAGACATTTCCTTGATTTACCAGAAAACGGTTAGTCCTATCGAAAAATTAACTCTTACCAAAATTGTTTCTTATAAAATTTCCAATCGCTAATATGTCCTCAGATTTGAGATAGGACCACGATAGCTGAACAGAATGATCGTATCGAAACGAAATTTTGTGTGTATCCAGAACCCTCTCAGGACGACACCTATTGATTTTCAGCCAGATCTACCAAAGAGAAGGTAGGGATTAGGGGGGAGGCTTAACACGAAACTCGTTTTAAACTGCCGTTATAATGATGGAATTGACACGAAATTTCATATGTTATTTCAAAGCTATATAAGGTCGTCACTTATCCATTTTCAGGGTAATCAGGCAATGGGGAAAAGGGATGAGATGGTAATCCCAATAACTGCCTATATAATGAATGTGTATGAAACGTCTAAAAATATTTGTTTCAAAACTAGATTTCAGGACTGTTTTCGGCATATATTTCAAAAACCGGGCGACCTACAAAAAACTTCACATAAAATGTACTTACTTTTCTCTACAAATATTACTTCAACATATTTTTGATTAGGTCATAAACATAAGTGATAACTTTTAAAATGTACTTAGGCCACGGAGTGAAGTGATCTTAATTTCCCTCCAATCTCTAACTAGATCTAAGTTAGCGCATGAGACTCCTTCATTCCAAATTTCATGTTCGTAGTTACAATCGTTTTTGCGGTAGAAAGCTCAGAACACCAATCACATTTATACAGACATACGAACACACACGCACAGACAGAAAATGGTCAAAACGTACTCAGGGGACCTTGAAACGTGAAAATCCGTTGAAACGTCGATCTCGGATTCTCACACGATTACAATACTTCTTTACACAACAAGTTGTCATACTTTTATATTCCTCCCCTTCTTTTTTATTATTTTTTTTTTATTATTTTTTTATTATTTATTCTACAATCTGTACAAACAATAACAATAAGCAGAAGTGATGACTAAGATGACATGATAAAATAATAAATAATACAATAAGCAAACATATACAAAAATAATAAACAGAATACATAATAAAATGAAAGATAAAATAAAGAAAATAAAAATAAAATAAAGTAAAAATAACTAAATAAAATAACTAAAAATATAAGAAAATCGACGAGGACAGCACCAGTAGGACCCCCGCACACTGCCATATACCACTCTGCAACTAGTGGAGAGGGGAGGAGGCGGCGGGAGACCAGCGCTGACCCTCCCACCACACTGGCCAACCATCCACTGTCCAGCAGTGGAGGAAGACCAGGAGGTGGGGCGTCGAAAGGACAGAGAGGCGTGAGGGGAGAATCCGGTCATCACCAGCACTCCCTTAAAAATGGCGTGTGAAGAAGAAAAAAGAAAAAATAATAATAAGAATAAATATCAAAAATTAAAAGAATAAATTAATAAACACAAAAAAAAAAATAAATAAATAAAAAAAAAATAATAATAATAATAATAATAAATAAAAAATAGATAAAAAAAATATTAAAATAAAAAAATATATATATATAATACAAATTAAAGAAGATCGCGAGGCCAACGCCGCCTCAGCCTTCTTGGAGGATTATGCGGATGAGATTGTGATGATAAGGATTTGGCAAGAGGATTATGGTGGAAGGAGAGGTTGGTGTGGAACTTGGAAAAACGGGATTTGATGAGGTCTTGGACAAAAGGAACTTTGAGGTCGTTATGGAGTGTAAGGTTGGAAACAAAAAAGGGAGCATCTACAATGATTCTAAGGACTTTGGATTGAAAGGATTGGATCCGCTTGATGTTTGATGACTTGGCTGAGCCCCATAGCTCAAGTCCATACGTCCATATCGGTCGTATAATTGTCTTGTATATAGTAAGTTTGTTCTCTGTAGACAGTTTGGATTTTCTGTTAAGAAGTCTGTAAAGTTGTCCAAATCGTCTGTTCAGTTCTTGGCGTTTCAGTCGAGTATGGGGGTTCCAAGTTAGTCGGCTGTCCAGGTAGAACCCAAGATAGCGTACTTGGTTCGAAATGGGAATTGGTACATTGTTGAACAGGACTGGAGGACATAATTGCCGTCTGAGGGTGAAGGTGATGTGGACACATTTCTCCTCATTGACTTTTATTCTCCACAACCTACACCAGCTTTCCATATCGTGGAGATGCTTTTGCAGATTTTGGGAGGCAATGATAGGATCAGGATTGGTGGAGAGGATAGCGGTATCATCCGCGAAGGTAGCTAGAAGAGTATTAGGGTTGGTGGGAATATCAGCAGTGTACACAGTGTAAAGGACTGGTCCCAGGACACTTCCTTGAGGAACACCAGCCTCTACAGGTTTATAGTCAGAATGTTCGCCACCCTGACGCACCCTGAAGAAGCGGTCAGAGAGGTAGGATCTGAGGACAAGGTAATATGTGTGGGGAAGCAGGTGCTTCAGCTTGAAGAGTAGGCCAGGGTGCCAAACCCGGTCGAAGGCTTGCGCCACGTCCAGAAAAGCACCTGTACAATAACTTTTGTTTTCCAAAGCTGAAGAAATGCGATCCACAAGGCGAAGACCCTGCTGGACAGTAGAGTGACCAGATCTGAAGCCGAACTGGTGGTTTGGGATTATGTTTTGCGATTCTAGGATGGGGTATATCCTTTTGAGGATTATTCTCTCCAGGATTTTGGACAGGATGGGAAGGAGGCTGATTGGTCGATAGGATGCTGGGGAATTGGGTGGTTTGCCGGGTTTCAGGATTAGGATAATGTCAGAGAACTTCCAGACAGTAGGGAAATAGGTGATTCTAAAGACGCTATTGTAAATATATGTTAGGAAAAGGATGGCTTTTTTAGGAAGGTGGTTGAGGATGTTTCCTGTAATGAGGTCATAACCGGGGGACTTTTTGGAGGAAAGTGACTTTATGAAATGGATGACTTCTGAAGGATGGACTGGTTTCGGAGGTAGCGAAAGTTGTAGGGGAGAGTCTAGGAACTCTTGAACTTCTGAAGAAAGGGACAGAGGATCAGGATGTGGGGTGAATGTTTTTTGGAGATGGGATGCAAAAATATCGGATTTGTCCCTATCCGATGCAGCCCAAGAGCCATCATCTCGGCGTATTGGAGGGGAAGGGGTGTGATACTTCAGGATTTTTTTTGTAGTGGACCAGAGAGATTTATCATGAGTTGACAAGGAAGCTAGGTAGGAGTTGTAATTTTCGGAACGGTAGGATGACAACTTTTCTTTGAGGAGTCGAGTGAGGCGGGTATAGTTTGAGCGGTCAGAAGGATAACGCGTCCTTTGCCAGGTGGCTCGGGCACGGCGTTTGGAGGAGATAAGGTCGAGGATGTCGGTGGGGAGGGGGTGATTTCTGGGAGGAGCTCTGCGAGGTAACTGAATGGAAGCTTTCCATACGCTTTCCTGGATAGAAGTGATGAGGTGTTGGACTGCATCATCTAGGTCTTCCGGGATTTTTAGAGAGATTTTTAGGTCTATGGAATTTTCTAAGGTTGTTCGAAAAAGGTGCCAGTCAATTGGGCCTTGGATTAGGGAGGGGTAAAGAGGTTTTGGGATGGGTTGCAGACTGAGAGTAAGAAGAACAGGACTGTGGTCGGATGAAAGGTCGTCGAGACGGGAGATGGAAGAGTATAGGGCTCCCAGATTCTGAGAAACGAAAAAGTCCAGCAGATCTGGGAGTCTATTGGGATCGGTCGGCCAGTAGGTGGGGGAATCTGGGGATAGGAAGCCATAGTTGTTTGTGGAAAGGAAGCGGTTAAGGACTCGGCCTCTCTGATTAGCAACTCTACTGCCCCACTGAGGGTGCTTCGCGTTGTAGTCACCACCGGAAAGGAATCTGGGACCAAGGGTGTGGAAAAAGGATGAGAACTGTTGGGTGGAGGTAGGTTGGTTTGGTGGACAATACACTGCTGACACTGTTAGAGGAAAAGGAAAGAGGGCAATGGAAATGGACGTAGCCTGGATGTGATCTTCAGAGTAAGGTGGGAGGCTATTGTAGGAGAGGGAGTGACGGACAAGGACTGCAGTGCCATCATGGGCTCTACCGTCGGGGTGGTCCGTCCTGTATGTGGCATAGTCAGGAACAGCAAACTGCTTCCTGGAGGTTAGTCTTGTCTCTGTTATAAGTGCAATGTCTACTTGTCTGTCGTGTAATAGTATGTCAAGTTCATTTCTATGGTTATGGAGGCCATTAGCGTTCCAGAGAAGGATGGTTAAAGAGCGGTGAGAAGGAGACGTCATTGGGGTCTATTGGGAAGTGAGGTCATGGATGCTGTCAGGAGAGTGAACATTTGCGTGAACATCTCCTGAATTTTGGCCATAAAGGAAGTAAGGATGGAAGTCAGGTCTGAAGCGGAGGGAGGTGCTGGGATGAATGAAGACTGAGGTGGCGCGGCCCTACCACGCATCATCTGGGAGTAGGACGCTGAAGATGGTTGTTGGTGAGATCCTGGTGAGGCTTGAGGAGCTGAGGGTGTGGGTTTAGACATTATTATACCCAGTAATGCCAGTATGAAATAATTTTGAGAAGGTTAGTTATTATGACTCATGCCCGGGCTTTAACTATAAGGTCATATCGCCTACTACCAGAGCGCTCTTTCGTCACTCTGGTGGTCATGAGTGTGACTCCACTGTGGGAGTCCCAAAATTTGTCTATCCTAAATTTTGGAGCCCTCCAGGGGTCTTTAACGAGTACCTGACATCGTACAGGCTTGGGACCATCGCTTAACGTTCCATCCGAAGGACGGCGTGCTTAAGTTTATTTGACCTCCCAGATGAAATAAACTAAAGGCCTCGGCCGGGTTTCGAACCCACGATCTTGAGCTTTGAAGGCAAGCACGCATACCACTGAGCTACCGGTGCCTTCTAATTTTGAGACGGGAAAGCGGGAGAGAGACTGATCTGTAAGTGTGCTTGGTATAAGTATGTCCGTTAATGGCCACATCACTTATATTTTATTTTTTTCTTCATTTTCATAATTTTTCCCAACTACCAATTATAAAACCATATTTTAAAGTTAGTTGCTATGAATGACGATTTAAACGGTACTTAGATATATTCCTTACAGACATTTACTTTAAACTTGAAACGTGAAAATTCGTTGAAAACTCAAGAAGTACTATCTTAAAATAAGTTACAAAAGTAATGCATACACCCTTAATCCCTAGGAACTTTGTAGAGTCTGCAACGTATACCACCTGTTAATATTCTGTCCCCATTAGAAGCCACTTCCTGCCTCAGAGTATCAGTGTAGACCGATCCAACTTTCATACATTACTCCTGGCCCATAATAACAATGATATCTCAAACATTTTCTATTATTTAATAAGCGCTCTGAAACTTAGATCATTCTTTGTTAATGAATAATGTATTCAACTTCCATATTATATTGATATTCAACACCTACACCCCCACTCCATATTTATTGTATTTGTTACATTATTATTATTATTTTGTAATTACTTATTTTATTTATACTTTTTTTATTTATTTATGTTATTTATTTAGTTTTTTAAAGGTGCCTTTATATATGTCATTATTGTTCAGCTGATCAATCTATAATTTTGGAAATGTTAATGTTAATATTCTAAAAATAATGGTCTCTGGCTCAATTGTATAGGGGTTGAACCTTTTAGTGTTAAGCCTAAAACAATAAAAATTATTATTATTATATTACACTGTAGGTATTAGAAAGTAAAAATTGATTATCATTACAGACGGCCCAGACCAATTCAAAATATTATATTCTTGTTGGTTTGGATAATTTGGATTTAATGAGATTCCTGAGCTTTTCCGGCGTTTCATAAGTTCGTATCTCTGGGATAACAACTCAACAAAAATTTAGAAACTTTTTAAAAAATATAAAAAAATAAATAGAAATGAAGATTCAGACATTAGTTGATTTGACATGGAGTAACAAGCGTCTTTAAGAATTAGGGAAAGGATAAAAGAAGTTCTCATGAATGTTTAATTTTTCTTTCACTCTTATTGACCAAAATGAAGAAGTCGCCTCCTTAGTGGAATATCGGGAGAGCCGACAGTATCTCTGACAGATCTCCGATAACGACTATGGACAACCTCAAATCCATTGCTAAATACCATCCCTGCCCTAGCCAACAGCCCTTGTAGTATCGTTGATAAATACATCGGAGCTCCGATAATCGGATCTAATGATTGTAAAAGATCCTTCAGATTATGGAAAATTAGATTGGGTTGTTGCATCAAATATAATTTATTAATATAAACGGGCATTAATGACTCTTTCATTGTTCGATTTCCAATTAAAATTGGATGGCTTTTCCACGTATAACTTATTCTGTTAGTGACACAACTACTAAAACCTCCTCCCAGAATGGTAACACTATACATCCAACCACCAAAGTCTCCTCTTAGGATAGCACACTACCCATTTAACCACCACAATCTCCTCTCAGGATAGCACACTACCCATTTAACCACCACAATCTCCTCTCAAGATTCTCAATCTCACTATCCATTCAACCACCAAAGCGTCCTCTCAGGATAGCAACACTAGCCATTCAACCACCACAGTCTCCTCTCAGGATAGCAACACTACCCATTCAACCACCACATTCTGATAGCAACACTACCCATTCAACGACCACAGTCTCCTCTCAGGATAGCAACACTACCCATTCAACCACCACAGTCTCCTCTCAGGATAGCAACACTACCCATTCAACCATCACAGTCTCCTCTCAGGATAGCAACACTACCCATTCAACCACCAAAGCGTCCTCTCAGGATAGTAATACTAGTCACTTAACCGAAGGACGGCGTGTTTAATTTTTTACCTCTCAAATAAAAAACCTAAGTATACCTCGTTCCCCTAACGATTACATTTCTCTTAATATTTTCATTTAAATCATAAAGAGATGCGTTTAATTATAACATCGTTAAAGTTGATAATTATGCCAGTGTCAGAGACACAATTTTTGATTACAGACAACTCAAATGAATGAAACATATGGTGAAAATCTTCCGTTAAATTTGGAGGAGCCTCATCAATCACAAACTAATTTTCCAACTGTCATTCACAAAGGTAGAACAAAAGCATTTGGGATCCTCTGACTAATGTTCTTTTTCAGGTTCTTTTGGCGGAAACCTGCCAAATGGATTCCAATCAAATGAGTGGAAGTTATGAAATCGGCCAAATATTTGATGCGAAGTTTTCTGATCTCCTGATTCCAAAAATCAAATAAAAAAGATCGTCGGTAAAGAATTAATCAAATAACTTTTCGCCCCCCCCTTCAAAACCGTTGTGTCCATGAATTTATTACAACGGCAGTTATTAGGGTTTTTGAATTGAGCCCCCTCCCCTGAACCCCCACTTCCCTCCAGCCAATATCGCTCCATATGAGGTTTTAAATTCACGTATGAAATTTTGTGTGGATACCTTCATTACGACGGCAGTTATTAGAGTTTTTAAGTTAACCCTCCACCCTAATCCCCCCTCCTCTTTGGAGGCGATTTGGCTCAAAATCGATAGACTGTCATAAATTTTGTGTCGATACATTCATTCTAACGGGAGCTATCGTGTTCACAGACACATACACAGACAGACATATTTTTTTTTTCATTTTTTGGAATCAAGAAGTCGGAAAAACTGAAATATCGTTGAAAACTCCGTATCAATTTTTTGACCGATTACATAACTTCCCCTATACTAGGGAAAGTAATATGTTTGTAGACGCGATTGTCTTTGGAGGGAGAGCGAAAACTTGATTAATTCTTGCTGGGGAAGTACATTGCCAGTAATTCACCGACGACTTTTTTAGACCCAAAAGATTGTGAAACTCTGATTGGAATAATAAAAATAATTTTTAGGAAATAAAACTTTTCTTTTGAATATCTTTCCATTTATACAGAAACAGTTATAATGAAGTTATATATTTTTTTTAGATGAAGTTGAAGTTTTCGTTGACAATTAATCTGAGTGAGTTGTCAGCTGAGATGATTGTTGATGTTGTCCGTTTTCTTTGTTCTAAGTCGAACGAGAAGAAGAAACAGGAGACACACAGACGGTATTTGTAAAGAAGCCAACCAGAGACTAAGAAACCAATATCTAGGAGAGTGCACACAAAAAGACAGACATCAAGTCGACCAAACTCCATCTTCTGTTGTATTTCCTAGACTCAGCTCCTTATTGTAACCACTTTGTTAAGTCAATGATTCAACTTTCTTTCTCTCCATTTCAGAGCTTTCAATTATTTAATGTGAGATAATTAAAATTTCAATATAATTGAGCTCTGTCTGATGCTGTATAAGTTCGTTCAAATACACAAGTCTTCGGTAAATCACCGGCAATGTACTTCCCCAGAACGAATTAATCAATTAACTTTTCGCTCTCTCTAAAACCAGTCGACCGTCTGCGCTAATATTCAACAGTTGCCTTACATATAGGCTCCTAAATCCTCATACTAAATCTCGTGTCGATAAATTCATTACATCGGCAGTTATTAGGGTATTTGAATTGAGCCCCCTCCCCTGAACCCACCTTGAATTCAGCCGATATAGCTGAAATTTGAGATATTATGTCCTCATTGGGTTTTGACTTTAAATATGAAATTTCATGTCGATACATTCAGTACAATGGCAGTTATTACAGTCTTTAAGTTAAGCTTCCTCCCAGATCCCCCTTTCCTTTGGTCGATTTGGCTGAAAAACATTTGGTGTTGTCGTTAGAGAGTTCTGGATTCACATATAAAGTTTCGTGCAGATACATTCATACGATAGAAATCGAAAGTTATCGTGTTCACAGACATTTTTTTTTCACATATTTGGATTCCTAGAGCTCGGAAAATAATGAAATTTCATTGAAAACTCCGCATCGAATTTTTGACCGAATGTATAACTTCCCCTATACCTATACTTCATGTAGCTAGGGAAGTAATTAGTCGCAGATACTGCTAACCTTGCTGTTGACCATCATAAGAAATAAATAATAAATAAATAAATGAATTAGTTCATAATAACAGTAGAGGCAGGGTTTAGGAAAAGAAAAAGAGGAAAGGGATAAATCTGCTTTTGTGTTCAAGTATTAGTAAGATCTACAGATACCGTATGTGCTGTCGTATATAGAAGTACTGGGTGGGCTGGTATATACACCTAGGGATCTAAGCATTCAATGCTCTCATCCTTTCCCTGGAAGCTCTACTGTGGGAGTCTTAAATTTTGCCTACCCTGATTTGATTAGAGTATGGATTATTAGCGAGTATTAACATCGCGCAGACTTGGGACAGTCATTTAATGTTTTCTCCAAAGGACTATATGGTCAAGGTTTTATTGTGTTTGCGATCTTGAGCTTAGTAGGTAAGCAAGCTTAACCAAAGTGCGTTTAAGAGACCAACAAGAAATTCAGACAAATTGGGTTTAGAGGGAGAGTGGAGACTTAGTTTGGCTCAAGGGCTCCCACAATTTGTGTGGAATCAGCTCTATTAAAATCCATTCTTTTGAAGAAACGGTGTAGGTAAACTGAAATAATGATTTCATCAAGGTCCGTGATTCATGAAGAGCGGGACCCAAACACGGACGTCCGGTCGCCCAACGCAGCGGCTCTTTAGTGTTGAAAAGCTTCACGAAAATTAATAAAAAAACATTTTTGGGTATTTCAACTCTTTTTACGATGTAATCCAGCATTTCGCCAAATGTCTCTGGTTATTAGACCACTTGCTTTACCAGTTAGAGATTTGTATACGTTGCTTCAGGCATAATCTCAGAT
Organism: Aradus depressus; assembly: GCA_963662175.1. Lineage (NCBI taxonomy): Eukaryota > Metazoa > Arthropoda > Insecta > Hemiptera > Aradidae > Aradus > Aradus depressus. Next base: position 49,450,961 of record OY759214.1, on the reverse strand, counting down.
CAGAGAAGGAGAGAAAAAAGGCTGCACTTGAGGTTGGTAAGTAGAAAATTTAAAGGTTTGAACCTGGAGGATAAATTTAGAAAACTTCAAAGAAGGGCAGAAAACTAAAATAAAACAAGAGGTTGAGAATTCTTTTAGTAAATATTCCCAGTCCACCCCCACCCCTACCCCTTCCCCTCTTACCTTCCTCATTTATTTTTTTTTCTTCTTTGTCTTCTTGTTTTTTGCCACCTCCCGTAAATCGCGTTAGTCTCAGACACCTTCCTTCGTCTCTTTACCTTTCTCTGTAATCTCATTGGCACATATTCGTTTTATCTGTCCCGAACGGAGGATTTGTTAAAAAAACAAAACAAGATATATCACACTTGTGCTATCCTAGATATATTGTGATGAAGAATTGTGGCCTTTTGCTAAATCAATTTGATTAGTTACTTCTAGTTTCTTTTTTTTTTCCTTTTTTTCTCATTTTATTGTTATTCTTTTTCTTTATTTTGCTTATATACTATAATTATTGAAATAATTTCATTTGTAGTTAGTTATTTTAACTCATGCCCGGTCCTTTAGCTATTTCATTTGTAGTTAGTTATTTTAACTCATGCCCGGTCCTTTAGCTATTTCATTTGTAGTTAGTTATTTTAACTCATGCCCGGTCCTTTAGCTATTTCATTTTTTAATAGTTAAAAATATATATGATCTAAAAAATCAGTTTATCGACTCTATTGTGGGTGTCCTAAATTTTGACAACCCAGATTTATTCACTCAGGATAGGGTCTTTAACGAGTACCTGGCATCGAGGCTCGAGACAATCGCCTAACGTCCCATCCGAAGGACGGCATGCTCAAGGTTTTTCACCTCCTAGATAAAAAAAAAACCTAAGTGCCTCGACAGACATTATATTCTAACTAATGCAGAATTTCAGTTGTGTAAGAGGGTGGCAATATCGGATTATATTTCTCATTTATAATTAGACTTCAAATGGTAAAGTAGGCAAACAGTTTTTAGGACTAAATGTTGCTTAATCCCACAGTAGAGTCGGGCTCATGACCACCAGAGCGACGAAAGAGAGCTCTGGTAGTAGGCAATATGACCCTGTAGTTGAAGCCCGGGCATGAGTCACAACAACTAACTATATTATAGTTTCTTTGTAGTTGGCTTGATGATAGGGGAAACCTCGAAAGCTGGCCAGCCACCACAAGAGTTTGAACTATATAATTTATATGACACCTAGTTCATAGAGTTTCGTACACTGTCTTGGTCCTATGAAACCCTAAAATACAGTAGAAGTTCATAGTTTACCATTTGAATGGGGAAGTACTTGCAGTACTGATTGAGGATGATGGTGTAGTGAGTGGAGTGGGAGTGGGGGGTGTGTCTGCAGTTTACAGCCACTTTGCATGTTGAACAGGTCCCTCTGTAATATCACCGAGCACGTCATAACACTGTTTATACACAATCCAATCACATCACAACGTCATTTTCCCTGTTTATTTTTGATACATCGTTGGAGAAGAGGGAGGTATTAGATTAATTAAATGGACATACTAAAATTTATTTTTTGGAAGAAAAGTAGTTTTTTTGTGGACATCTTGAACCCTTACCAACCCTCCTCGCACCCCAATTGCGAATGAGGTGTCACATTGTGGTTATCCCTTTCGAGGTTATAAATATACTGCACTGTTCTCTAACCTTTCCCCTACTCTCTGCTTAGATGCAGAATTACGGTAACCTCCATTAGTAGTCAGTTTTAAAAAAAACTTAAGAGCATGGATTTGGTCGAAAGTTTTCAAAAAAGTTTACCATATATAATTGTCTTCATTTTTTGTTCTTAGCATTTTTTTTTTTTTATAAAATTTGTCATTTGATTTTTTACCATCCAAAAATAAACACAATGCCCTCCCCTTTATATCTACCTAAATATCATAAATTAAAACAATAAAACATATACCTAAGTACTAAACTTAAAAAAAAAATGTTTAAAATTAAAGAAAATCAGAGAGAAAAATTTATAAATTAAATAACCTTGTCCGGATCATGCTAAAAATATGGTAACAAGTGATAACCAAGTTATGTTCCAACTGGGCTGATGGGCCAGTAGAAGGGCCGTTAGCAGGGTTCTTTTGCGCCCTTCAATCCTAAGAAGAACACAAATTAGCAGTTATTTTACAAGGTTAACAGCCATTTGCAATATTGTGAATTACCTCCCATTACGGTTACATTTTACTTATCCAGATGTACGAAGTATAGGGGAAGTTATGAAATCGTTCAGGAATTCGATGATAATAACCCCCAATAGAATGAATATATCGAAATATTATATGTATATCCCATAACGACAACACCTATTACTTTTCCTTTTACAGCCTTCGGGTTAAAAACATTGCCGATGCAATGAAGTGTTGACACGAAATTTCACATATGAAATCAAAACTCCATAAAGGACGACATCTTTTAATTTTCAGCTGTATCGGCCGAAGGAAACAGAAGGATCAGAGTGGGCACTCAACGCCAAAACCCTAATAACTATTGATGTAATGATTGTATTGACATATAATTTTATGTTTGAATTCAAAACCCCACAAGGACACCACTTACTAATTTTCCGCAAAATCGGCCAAAGAGAGGACGAATGAAAGGAGGAACTCGACACAAAAACCCTAGTATCTGCCGATTCAGAAGTCCTTAAATACGTCATCCATAGATTTGTATCCCAAACGGTCAATTGGTTTTGGAGAGGAGAGGAAAGAGATTTGTTTTTAAATTTCCTTTCCAATTTGTGATTTTGTGTGATCTGACAGTTGGACTCCATAGGTCCAAGTTCTCCATCTCTACCTTGTCATCTGCATAGGACTTGATGAACATTGTTGTATTGGTAGGAATATATCTGTAAAGTTGTGGAGGATGGGTTCTAGTATAATTACTTGTGGAACTCCTGCTTGGACAGTTCCGAATATTGAGAATCTTGTTGGGCTGTGAGGTATCGATCAGTGAGCCTGGATTCAATTATAAAGTAACTGGTGTTGGGAATATTTCAGAGCTCTTGGGCCAGACCCTAACACAAAATCATTATGTTTATATTTGTATTTTGAACTGTTTGACCTGTATACAGATATACATGTATTATATCCCAAAGTATACTATCAGAGCGCTCTTTCGTTACTCTGGTGAACATGAGCCCGTCTCTACTATGGGAGTCCTAAATTTTAGGTAGAGGTCTTTAAAGAGTAGGTATCTGACATCATACAGGCTCAGGATCATCGCTTAACATCCCCGGCGTTCTCAATGTTTTTTTCACCTTCCAAATAAAAAAATCTAGAGGCCTCAGCCGGGTTTCGAACTCGCGATCTTGAACTCAATATTTGTTTCGTAATATAGTTAGTTATTGCGAGTCATGCCCTGGCCTTAGCTACGATTATTAATGTATTAAAAATAATGAGCTGGGGAAGTCGATTGTTGATGATAAATCGACTTGTTTGCGTCTATTAATAGATACTTATCGTAAATATATATGTAGTGATGATGTAAATAGTGGTTATAAGGTACAGACAGGTAGTGACAAAACTTGTCTACAGAGAAGTATTAAAGAGTCGTCGGTAAACCACTGACTTTGTACTTCCCCAGAACGAATTTATTGTATATCTGGGGAAGTTAAATAATCTTTCATCATTGAGAAATATGAAAAATAGCATTTGAATGGCACCTGTTGATCTTACTTTAAGCAGAATTGAGGCAGGAAGTTGCCCTGCTTTTTTTTTTTCTACCTTTCAGAATCTTTGTTTTTTTAAAAGGTTTATAAAAAACCTCAAATGAATAACCTCTTGAAGGGGGGAGGATTTAAAATGGGCTTTACTTGGATGGAGAGCCACTGAGAGGAAAGTGGGATGTGTTCATTATAGGAAGGTGAAGTTGACACCTACTAAGTGAGCTGGTCTGTACACCAGGGGACCTAAGCCTCCAATACTCTTATCTCTTCCCTGGTAGTTCTACTACTAAATGTAGCGTACCCAGGTTTAGTTAGGTGTTATACAAAAAAAAACCTATTTTATAATAATATTTTATTTACATATTGCCATAACATATGCCTTCAGTAAGTAAGCGATAAGTTGAGCAGTGGCAAGTGCGTGGCTGTACTGCTGAGGTACGTGACCGAAGAGGAGTCCAGGCTAGTCCTGGAGCAGGTCCCTTTGCCATGCCCGCTTGTCGGGGTGAATTTGTGGATAATTGTGAAATAAGTGGGTTGGAATGATGATGGAGTTTGTCCTGAAAATGTTGATAGCGTGTCCTGATAACAGAGGGTACAATTGGGATGTTAAGTCATTGTTTAATGTAAAATTCGAAACGTAAAATGGTGCATTGGCAATTCGGCTTAGTATCACTTTAGTGACTAAAGACATTGTATGTTTGATTTTTTGGCTATATATATATATTTTTTCTAGCTATGTTTGTAGGTAGCGATTCCAGTGCACTGCAACCGATTTACTGTCAAAATGGAGGAACTCAGGGGAGATAAAATTTCTCTTATTACTTCCCAGCCATACGATGTATAGGGGAAGTTACGTAATCGGTCAGAAAATCAATGTTGAGTTTTCATCGGAGGAGGAGGTGGACAATACAAAAACTCAAATAATTGCCGAAATAATGAATAAATCGACACAAAATTAAATATAAAGATTCAGAAGTCTCTACGTAAATCAAGCCGTGATTCACCGACACCTTTTTTATTTCCTCAGCTAAACGAAGTACAGTTATTGCAAGTTTTCCGACCTTCAAATAGGAAAAAGAAAAAAAAACTGATGGAACGAATGTATCGATACGAAATTTTATATGTGAATCCACAACCCTTTAATAAAAGACCTATTGTTTTTCAGCCAAATCGACCAAAGTGGAAGGGAGGATTAAGGACAGTCTTAATATAAAAATTATAATAACTGCCGTTAGAATGAACATATCGACACAACATTGTATATGTGGGACCAAAACCCCATACGGACAACACCTATCGATTTTCAGCTAAATCGGTTACAGAGAAGGGAGGGATTAGTGGGGAGGCTCAACTCAAAATGTCTGATAACTTCCGTTCTATAACAAAATTTCATATGTGAATTCAAAACCCTATAAAAACGAAATTGGTCAATTTTCAGCGGAATCCGCAGAAAGGAAGGGGGGGTCAGAGGGGGCTCAACTCACAACCCCAATAACTGCCGAGGACATAACCTGTCAAATTTCAGTGATATCTGCCGAAAGGAAGGGGGGAATTTAGAGAAGGGATTCAATTAAAAAAAACCTTAATAACTGCCGAGGACATAACCTGTCAAATTTCAGTGATATCTGCCGAAAGGAAGGGGGGCATTTAGAGAAGGGATTCAATTAAAAAAAACCTTAATAACTGCCGAGGACATAACCTGTCAAATTTCAGTGATATCTGCCGAAAGGAAGGGGGGAATTTAGAGAAGGGATTCAATTAAAAAAAACCTTAATAACTGCCGATGCAAAAAATTTATCGACACAAAATTCAGTGTAAGGATTTAGCGGCTATTTGCCTATGCATCGCAGCTGATGAATATAAGAGCAAACGGTCGACTGATTTTGGAAGGGGAGTGAAAATTCATTTGGATAATTCGTTCTGGAGAAATGTATTCTGCCAGTGATTCACCGAGAAGTTATTTGTTACTGTGACTGTACACTTACGAAACCCTTTAATGTGTGTTCTGACGTATAATAATCAACATTAATTGATAAAATTAATTAAATATATTTTACTATTTCCCATCATGACCAAACTGCAATTAGGTGGCCTCTTCATCAACACAGACGCTATTTAATTGTTAATTAATAAAGGTTAGATAATTAAATTTCACATGTGGTGAATAATGTATTAATTCAAAGTTGAATACAAGCGCCTCTGGAAAATAAATTGTTAAAAAAAACATAATTAGTTCATGGAATTAATCACTTTACTTTGTATTCTTTGTTGTGTTGTTTAAAAAATAAATAAAAACATTGTAAAAATAAAGGTAAAAATGTATACAATCTGGTACACATCTCCCCTCAAAAGAGATTGTTTACGTGAAATAACTCTGTCAGTATTAATTCAAAAACAAAATAAATTTAACAAAAGGGGGATAAATAAATATAATATAAATAAAGGTAGGTCGATTATGTCAGGATATATTTAGATAATGCAGAAATGTTTTATACAGCTAATGTATTAATTATACTTCATAAATAAATAAATAAAACAAACTTAGCTCCTTATATATACATTTATATACAAATATTATATATAAACTATCGGTTATCGCATTGCATCATCGCGAGGTTTTATATAAGCTAAAACAAGATTGTTGAGTGCGAATTATTTATATACATAGGTACAACCCGACCGAGGCCCTTAGTTTATTTTATCTGGGAGGTAAAATAAAATTAAGCACACCGTCCTTTGGATGGGACGTTAAGCGATGGTCCCGAGTACGATGTCAGGTACTCGTTAAAGACCCCTGCCCTAGGTGAATAAAAATTTAGGGAGGCAAAATTTAGGACACCCACAGTAGAGTCGGGCTCATGTCCACCAGAGTGACGAAAGAGCGCTCTGGTAGTAGATGATATGACCTCGTAGTTAAAGCCCGGGCATGCTACGCATGAAATGATGTTTGTGCATTTAACAAAATGATTACTGATAGCATAAGAAAATTTATAATTAACATTAAGAGCATCATTTTATTGGCTACATGAAGTATAGGGGATGTTATGTAATTGGTCAGAAATTCAATGTTGAGTTTTCACCAACATTTTATGTTCTCCATGATGACCAAGAAATGGGGGGGGGGGGGGGGGGGGGGGGGGGGGTTATAATTTACCTATATGTTTGACCAATAACCTCATAGGGACCATACCTATCAATTTTCAGTCAAATTGGCCAATGGGAAGTGGGAGATGAAAGGAAAGGAGCCCAACTCAAAAGCCCCTATATTGTCAATGTAAGGAGCGCCTAAACACGGAATTTAGAGTTTAGTTGATGATTCAGAAGAGTATGAGACCTAGTGATTCAAATTACTGAAGGTTGTTTTAAGAGGGAGAGCGGAAACACAGTTGATTGAATTCTAGTTGAATGAATGAATATATTATTAAAATATGCACTAACAAGATATTCTAGTATCTAGTGTACAAATATACTGAAGGTCGTCTGTCAGTAGAGAGGCTCATCATAAAATACTTTAAATATTAAAAAGCAATAACATTAAGAATGAGAATAAAAATAAGAATTTTTTGAAGAGGAAGACTTTCACTTTTATTGATCTGATGATGAAGAATGAAGCATCCTGTAAAATCGATACTGACAGACAATTTCTATTCTTTTCTATAATCGGTCAGAACTTTGATGTCGAGTTCATGTTTTACATGTCGATTCTGGAGAGGGGGGAGGCGGAGGGGCGTTAACACAAGAACCCCCAATAACTCCCGAAGTAATGAATGTATCTACACGAAATTTAGTTGATTTAGAGGCCCCTGAATAAAACACCTCTTGATGTTCAACTAAATCGGTAAAATTAGTTTCAGAGAATGAGCGAAAAATTCAGTTGATAAACTATAAAAACTACCACATGTTACCAGCATTGAATGCGCTCGAGGAAGACAGGAGGTGACTCGGAAATATCTGTCAGCCTTATTCTTCTTCTTCCTGCGGCGCTACGGTCCTGAAAGAACCCGGCCCTCCGTCGCAATCCTCCTCCATTCTTCTCAATCTAAAACCTTCTCCCTCCATCCTCTGAGGCCCAACACTCGGAGATCCGCCTCGACGTCGTCCAAAAAGCTTTTTTTTTATACAGATCATAAAATGATTCGAGAAATCAAGTAGAAGAAGGGAGAGCTCATTAAATTTCCTTAATAAAGTGCGAAATGCGTAGAAGAGCTCTAATGGTCATGAAATTCGTAGAAGAGCTCTAATGGTCATGAAATGTTGTTACCATTATTATTTTTTTGCCTTATGTACGATGCATATTAGCAATGTCTCTATAATGGCTCCGGGAGGGAGTTCTATCTACGAAATAAAACTCTCTCAGATGGGATTCGAACCCCACGATCTAGTCCGCATGGCCCCAAAAATGTTGTTGGAAGTGACTTTTCACTTTTTCTTTACATTTTTCTCTTATTTTATCATCAAGAAGGAAACTAAAGGCAGACTCAAAGAGAACAGCCGCTGCTTCTGCACCCCCCAAGTCCCCTAAGAAAGGAAACAAACTTATTTTTTGAAATATTGTCTATTCCACTAAAGATATTTATAAAAATAAAACTACCGGTTTCGGCCTCACGCCATCGTCAGGTCTAGTTATGAACATACCTACCTAGACCTGACGATGGTGTAAGGCCGAAACCGGTAGTTTTATTTTTTAAAATATCTTTAGTGGAATAGACAATATTTCAAAAAATAAGTTTGTTTTATTTAATACAAATTCCACAATATGTCCGCGTTCCTCAACTTAGAAGCCCTAAGAAAGAGTTTCGTCGGTAAGTTACGGTGGGGTTCTTATAGTTAATCAAAGAACAAGCTACAGCAGTTTATAGTTAGTTATTATGATCATACCTTGGCTTTAACTAAGCAGTCATATCGCCTACTTCCAGAGCTCTCTTACGTCGCTCTGGTGGACATGAGCCCGACTCGTCGAAATTTTGTCTATCCAGGTTTATTAATTCACCTAAAGTAGGAGTATTTAACGAGTATCTGACCATTGCTTAACGTGTCTTCCGAAGGACGGCGTTCTCTAATTTTCTACACCTCTTGGATAAAGAAAATCTAAGGACCTCGGCCGTGTTTTGAACCCACGATTTTGAGCTCACTCACCCCAGCTCTCTTTCCATTCCTTGAAGACAATATAAACAATAAAAATTTTTAAAATAAAACCGAATTTTTTCCTTGTTCTTTGAAAAGAATAAAATTGCCATGATATAAATATTCAACGTTTCATATCCATTAATGTATCCGGCAATGTACTTCCCCAGAACGAATTAATCAATTAAATTGTTGCTCCCCTCCGAAACCGGTCGGCCGTTTGGGCTAATTTTCAATACTTTACTTACATGGGGGCTTCTAAAGGCACATACTAAATGGTGTGACGATAAATTCATGATATTGGTAGTGAATAATGTTTTTGAGTCGGGCCCCCTCCATTTCGGTTGATTTCTCTGAAAATTAACAGTTTTTGGGGGGTTTTCAATTTCAATATGCGATTTCATGTGGATAAATTCGGCAGTTATTAGGGTACTTCAGTTGAGCCCTCCGCCCTCCTCTGCCCCCCCCCCCCCCTCCCTTCCCTTCGGCCGATTCCGGTAAAATATCCTATTGTCGTCTTTATAGGGTTTTGAATTTACATATAAAATTTTGTGTCATTACATTCATTATAACGACAGTTATTGGAGTTTTTGTGTTAAGCCTCCCGTTCCCTTTGGAGGATTTGGCTGAAAATCAATAGGTGTCGTTCTTATGGGGTTCTGGATATACTTATATAGTGTCGTGTCGATATTATCGGGAGTTATTGAGTTCACAGACCACAGACAGAATCTTGTTCTCCTTTTTTAGAATCAAAAAGTGGGAAAAGATGACATTTTCAACATACAATTTGTGACCGTTTAAATAACTTCCTCTATACTTCGTGTAACCAATGAAAATGTAATAATTTTGAATTATTCGTTCACGCACAATGAAAAATGTTATGACATTATGGAATATTTCAATTGAAAATGGGAAATCTCTTCTTTAAAATGTTGTCACACATCACCTGTGATATTTCTATCACCAGTGATTGGATCATATGTTACCTCTCAGTTCACTGTGTTCTGATTTGCCCCCTTTGCATTATACAGGAACAGCCCCGCCTCGTTTTCATCAGACCTCTTATCACTATTTGATAAAAGCGTACTATCCTTGGATGTAACAGATGTCAACATCACCTGTGTATCGGGTGCCCTAAGTCTGTATGCAGATAACTGTGACAAGGTTGAACTGTTCCCGCACACACAAAATTATACCCCCCCCCCCCCCCCCCCCCCCCTCGACATTTTGTTAATAACCGGTCATTATAACTCCTTAACCTTCAAAACCTCCTCTCAGAATAATAGCCAGCCACTCCGCCACTCCTCCACTCGGTAACCGTCAAAGCCCCTTCTCAGCTTCGCAGTAAGTAACTAACCACTAAGCTGCCGCGCCCTCTCTCCCCCCCCCCCCCCTTAATGTAACGGTATGTTTACATCTGACAGTTATTGCGTGAAATTTGTGTCAGACAGAAATCGTGGCTAATGTAAACAGTGATGAATTTATGTCTGAGATATATTTTTCTACTACTTACTATAAGTGTCGACACATCTATACCAACAGGTGTAATCACTTATTATTTGCATGTTCAAACCTGTCCGCTAGTTATTCCCGAAGTTAGCTGCTCGTCTACTTTTTTGGCAATAAGTGTAGGAACATGGGTGGTTAAAAGTGGAAGTTGAACACTTAATCGAAATGTACCACAGTAAGCCTGAGCTGTGCGACGTAAAAAGTAAATTATATAAAGACAGAGTGAAGAAGCATAATGCTTTACCAGAAATTGCATTAGAATTATCCACGACAATTGAAGAAATTCAAAGAAAAATTCACAATCTCAGGAATCAATTCAACAGTGAATGATGCTCCTTATAATAATTTCTAACATTATAACATTTTAAAAAAAAATACAATTTGGCCTATTCGTCTTAAAATATTATATAAATTTTTTTTTATAAAATAATAACGATTTCTTCTCCTTGTTTCATTTTTTTTTTTTTTTTTTTACACAATAACAAGAATAAATAAGATATAATAGAATAAAACCAAAAATAAGACATACATTTTTTTTATATACAATATAAAATAGATATTTTGTTATAAAAAACATGACATAAACATTTTTTTTTTTAAACACTATCATAAACATTTTATACATATTTTTAAAATTATTATTATATTAATACATAAAACATTTTTTATACCTATTAAAAAAAAAATAATATGATTACTATTTTATTAATATTTTTTTTTTATATTTTCTTTACAATATCATGAAGCAGACGACCACAACAACAACAGGGCACTGTATCTCGCGATTTCTGTCTGACATCATGCAACATCAGATGTAAACGTACATTCAAGGGTCGTATATTTATTCCAAATTTTAGCATTTCAGGAACTGTCATACACTTACATCCATGACATAAATTTCTAGTAATTTTATCAGATGTGAACAGTAAAGCTATTTTCTGTCCGACATTTGACATACATTTCCGGAGAGAAGTGTCAGATGTAAACGTACCTTAAGTCTCCATAATATTATGAAGAGAGGCACGTAACAAAAAAAGTCGATAAATCACCGGTAATGTAAAAAAAATTGTTGGGCTCTCTGAAAAGGATACGCTTCCTCTATATTTCGGTTATACCAGGGAACTTTCAATAATTTCCAAGAAATTCCAATGAGATATAAATGTCTTTCGTTCATTATAACGGTTCCCTTTTGTGAACATGGACTACGACATGACAATAATGGTAACGCCTATAGAAAAAGACCCCTCTTTAGAGAGGAGGATGTCTCCCCTCGTTATTGAACCTATAGGCCGACCGTTAGAATGGGCCACTCGGGATGTCCCCCCACTCCCACCCCTGGCACAGGTGCCCTCTGTAATGCTCATATAAAACTGTTGCTTTCTGATTTACAATCCAATTTTCATTCTCATTTCTAATTGTTTCATTTGTAAATATCGTTTTGAATTGTTCCTTTCCATTTGAACAATATCTATTCACGATTTTTAACTTGAAATAAATTGTATGATAGTTAGTTATTATGACTCATGCCCGGGCTTTAACTTCGAGGTCATATTGCCTACTACCAGAGCGGTTTTTCGTCATTCTGGTGGCATGAGCCCGCCTCTACTATAGGAGTCCTAAATTTTGCCTACCCTAAATTTTTATTCATCTAGGGTAGGGATCTTTAACAAGTACCTGACATCGTACAGGCTCTGGAACATCGCTTAACGTCCCATCCGAAGGGGACGAGGCTTGCTTAAGTTTATTTTACCTCCCAGATAAAATAAACTCAGGGCCTCGTCCAATCCCAGTAGTGTACTTCCATAATTCACCGGAAATACGTCTTACAAAACCTAGATAAAAAAAAAAAATTGTCGTTGAATTATTGGCTGTGTACTTCCCCAGTAAGAATTAATGAACTACGTTTTAATATATATAATACTACTAGCAGTAATACCCAGCGAAGGGAACTCAATACAAAACCGTGCATGTTATTATATACCCTGGCACCTCCTCCATTAACTGTTCCAAACCGTGCAGGTTATATACCCTGGTACCTCCTCCATTAACTGTTTCAAACCGTGCAGGTTATTATATACCCTGGCACCTCCTCCATTAACTGTTCCAAACCGTGCAGGTTATATACCCTGGTACCTCCTCCATTAACTGTTTCAAACCGTGTAGGTTATTATATACCCTCGCACCTCCTCCATTAACTGTTCCAAACCGTGCAGGTTATTATATACCCTCGCACCTCCTCTATTAACTGTTCCAAACCGTGCAGGTTATTATATACCATGGCACCTTCTCCATTAACTGTTCCAAACCGTGCAGGTTATATACCCTGGTACCTCCTCCATTAACTGTTTCAAACCGTGCAGGTTATTATATACCCTGGCACCTCCTCCATTAACTGTTCCAAACCGTGCAGGTTATATACCCTGGTACCTCCTCCATTAACTGTTTCAAACCGTGTAGGTTATTATATACCCTCGCACCTCCTCCATTAACTGTTCCAAACCGTGCAGGTTATTATATACCCTCGCACCTCCTCCATTAACTGTTCCAAACCGTGCAGGTTATTATATACCATGGCACCTCCTCCATTAACTGTTCCAAACCGTGCAGGTTATATACCCTGGTACCTCCTCCATTAACTGTTTCAAACCGTGCAGGTTATTATATACCCTGGTACCTCCTCCATTAACTGTTTCAAACCGTGCAGGTTATTATATACCCTCGCACCTCCTCCATTAACTGTTTCAAACCGTGCAGGTTATTATATACCCTCGCACCTCCTCCATTAACTGTTCCAAACCGTGCAGGTTATTATATACCATGGCACCTCCTCCATTAACTGTTCCAAACCGTGCAGGTTATATACCCTGGTACCTCCTCCATTAACTGTTTCAAACCGTGCAGGTTATTATATACCCTGGTACCTCCTCCATTAACTTTTTCAAGCCATGCAGGTTATGGCACCTCCTCCATTCAGTATACCACAATGAGAACGTTATATCTGTCTCCTAGTGTGAATATATTAGATTCTGTGATTTATTCCTTTTGACTTCATGAATTATTTATTAAGTACGCACTTTATTAAAAATTCCAGCCTATTGGCCCCCTGGACCATTCCAACTCCACTACTTTATTATTCCTTTAAAGGGGCCACTGGATGTATTTTAATTCAGAACAAAAAATATTGTTTTAGCTTATTTATAGGACTCCCTGAGAGGAAAATATTAATAACCATTTCCCCCTCTCGTGTGAGTGCAAATCGCGTAATTAATAAAATAAATAAAATTGAGATCGAAAAATTATTAAATTTGAAAATTATTTAAATCGCGACTTTAATTAAACAATGCCTGAATAGCTGAAAGCACTCCCACGGGAAGAACGGTTACAAGATCCTAACGGTTAGTTGACATCAGTAATTAACAATAATTAATTACTGTTGTCAAACAGAAGAAGCATGAGTGGGGGGGGAATGAAATGAATCAAACCTATAACTTTAACATATTTATTTTAATGAGAACATATTTACAAAACAACAATTGGATAGATATATAATTTGGCCGTGTGTCTGAAGGACTGAATTATAACTTAATTACGAGGTACCTCGATACGATATCCATGGCGAATGACGGCGTGATCACCCTTTCTGGACTTCCCGTAGAAATCGTCTATTCACATAGTCCCTGAAGATCTGCGTAGTTTCGAGGGCACACCAGAAGTTACACCCCCACTGACCCGGCGCGTCCGAATTCAAAATGTGTATCTCACTGACTATTTCACATATTCAAACTGATATTAAAACAATATACGTGGTGGTCACCCGAGACATGGACGCAGAGTGACTCAATTCACATATTTAAACTCAACTGTACAATATAAAAGAACGTGGTGACCAGCCAAGACATGAGCAAAGAAAGTACTTTCACATACTGAAACTAGGCTTTACAAAGAGAGGAACGTGGTGATCCACCAAGACATGAGTGAAGACTGAGTAAAACGGGGAGTGGCTTCCGATATCCGACCGTGGTAGGGGACAGTTCTCCAGGCTTGATTGGTCGTCGGACTCCGCCCATTTTATTTCCAGCCAATCGCATATTACCAATTAACATCTGCCTCTAGTTGTGTGAAAACCTGGAGTAAGAAAAAAAACCTTTACTGCTTATTCCTTATACACCGGATGTAGACAATTATCTTGGCTTCCTTTCCATTGTGTCTCTATTATTCTTTATTTTCCGCTCCCAGCGATCGCGATTCTCTCGCAGGCATCATTGGTTCCGAGCATTCTCTTCCAAATGCAATTCTCGTTTATTCAACACCACACAACCCATACTTTGCTCCTAGCGATCGCGATCCTCTCATAGACATCGCCAGTTCTGAGCATTATCTATAGGGTAGACATGCTACAATATCCCCCGTTCCCGTTAAAATAAAATATGTCGGCTAAATGACCATTGGAAGTCACATATTTTATTAGTTTCACTTAACACTTGCTCGTTCACTGAGCATATACACTTAACCAAATACTCAGGTATCGACCTCATTATCATGCGTGACCAAAACATGATTTTAAATTTCCTTTCGAATCGGCATGGCTTGCCTATGCATGCGTGACCAAAGCATGATTTTACTTTACGCTGTACTTCTTGGAGTTAACCCTCTCCATTAGCAAATAACGATGATTCTATTTCTAGCATACATTCACTGACTAGTTAAAACATCCAAAAAGGCCCCACGCCTCGACAATGCTTCAACTGAATTCCCATATCCTTAATCCGCTTCAACAAAAATTTGGGTTGACCAGACCCTAACCATATGCCTCCTTAGGCCTTCGACAGGTATTTACCTTCTGCCGGAACGACGACGAAATATAAAATAGAAAAATAAGCCCACTCAAATCCCATCTCAGTTTCATAAACATATGTAAATTCCGGCATCCGCATTAATCAAGTAGCGAAACCCTTTCTTCAGTTCAAACAGTCAGTTCATGGCATAAAAAAATAATTAAACAAAATCCCGCCCCTTTAAATGGATTCTACAAGCATCAATGGAGTGGCCCCTTCTCCGTGTGTACGATAATTAAATATTCAATTCTGGGTATCCCCTCCAGTTTATAATATATCTCCCCCTTTAGTCATGTATGCTTCGGCACCTTGCCCTAGGATTTCTTAAATAAAATAACAAAATTGACATTTGACCTACCGTGGTCGACACTGCATCATAATAAGTAAGGTCCATACCTGGATATATGTGACAAATATATTTACAAGGCTCTCATTGGGTTAACATAGCCCATCATGGTCACTAGATAAAATATGGGTCAATGTGACATTTTCAATAGATACACACGGTCGGATACTAATACAAATATTATTTAAAAATACAAAACAAAACAGACAAATACAATTGGAAGTACATTTACCATTCGTGACTACCTACAAATGTGTGTGCCATCGCCTCGCTGTCAGCCTCGTCGGATCCACTCTCCCAATCAACCTATATAAGCAGGTAAAACCCTCTGGATGGCCAGTCCATATCTCGTCTGCCCCGTCCTACAATTATGTCAATTTCAAATGAAGCCACATACCTATCTAAACTAAATTATCCCAACATCAAAAAAAAAACGTAATACTAATAAAAAAATATCCTATGCCAAATATAAACAAAAAATTATCCTAACTTAATATCTAGAATTTAAAAAAAACTAACCCTAACTTATTATCTAAAATTACTATTTACAACCTGGCGATTCACTTTGGAATCTTTGAGCTCGACTAAGGGGGGTATGCTCGATGTTAAGCCCCAGGGGAGTGCCAGAATGTCCCCGTCTGCCTTATCCTATTTACAAAAAAAAATAACTAAATAATAAATCCCGTGTCCCCAATAAATGTGTATGTGTGATTCTTTGTGTGTTGTTGTATAATGAGGTGTTGGCCGTTAGTGTAAAATAATAAATAATTCCCAAATAATAAAGAATAATGTCTGTTTTATGTGTGTGTGACTTTGTCTACCTGTTCCTGGGATAGCTGGGGATGGACACCCATAGAGACGTCACAAATCTCTTCCCTGACTCTAGGGCCGCGATCTCGTCTGCAATAATCGCCCCCCTAACTCGGCTGAAGTAAGATCGTTAATCTCAAAGAGAGCCCTAGCGCTTCTCTAGCCTGCTTGTAAATTTATCCACTAATACACGGCTTCTGTGATGTCATATAAAAGATTCCTCCTTCCGCTACGTCGCTGCCGAGATGTCCTAAAATAAAAATTTGAGGACTTTCCTTGTCTAAAATCTGGTAAGGTCCTTCCCAGAATAGTAAGAATTTAAATACAAAATGGTTGGGCAAATCCAAAACGCTATTACGTAACGCCACCTCACCACGTTCGTAATTTTTCACGTAGACATCTTGGAAGGTGACATTGCTAGGCTGTTCGCGAGCAAAAGTCTGGTTCGTAGGCCAATTCCTATGTCCTTCGGGTACGGTAAATGTCATTCGGTCATCTTGTTTTGGGGTTGAGATCTGAGTTTGACCCGAAACAGTATCTATTCTCTTCGAGATATCGGCGAATCTCTTCTCACAATCGGTACTAATAATATTTTGGTTCGAATTTATTTCTTCGACCTCCTTATCTAGATGCTGTGTTTCTGACATGATTCTACCCGTCATTTCATGATAACAGACATCTACCATGTCCCTAACTTCAGAAACATGTTTGTCATATTTCCCTTCTAAATTATCCTGTCTAGTTCTCAATTCTCCGGACTCAGATCGTAGAGTGCCCATATCGCGATTAATGGATTCGATATTATTTGCCATTGCCGAAATTTGTTCCTTTATCTCCGAAGTCTGCTGTCCTATCTGTTCCTGCATGGCCTTTCCCTGTTGTCCTAGTCCCGAAATCTGTTCCTGCATGTCCGCTTTTAAATCCTTTCCCAAGTTTCCCATCTGTTCCTGCATGGCCTTAAACATCGCCTCTAGGTCAAATTTAGGATTTTCTACCGGGGACTCCGGGGGCGTACGGATAGTTTTCCTAGACCGTGTCTGTATCGGCTCTAAGTCCGACTTCCCTTTCCCTTCCATTCTGATAAGAAATATATATCAAAACAATTAAATGAATTATACGGGAGGTCTGGTGCTAACCTAATTTCTATGGTGACCTGTCAGATGGCATCACAATACAACAATAGTTATAATATGTAAAATAAATGCCTACTAAATCTACATAAGAAAAAAAAATCAAAAACAAAAAAAAAAATAAAATTATTTCAATAAATGATGTCATTCATTGTCCCTACCCTCACCCATCCTTCTTCAGTTTTGATTCTAAATACCGACTTTAAGTGAAAATATAACATTGTGGCCTAATAGGCTGGAATCTACGTTAAAAAGCAAAAAAAAATTTTTTTTTTTTTTTTTTTTAAAATTAATTAATTAATAAGGGACCGATTAGTGGGGTTCATTAATTATACTAATTGGCATAATTAATAAACAAATCAAGTCCCTGTTCGGTGGCGCCAATTATAACCATCTCTCCCTCTCAGTGTGAGTGCAAATCGCGTAATTAATAAAATAAATAAAATTGAGATCGAAAAATTATTAAATTTGAAAATTATTTAAATCGCGACTTTAATTAAACAATGCCTGAATAGCTGAAAGCACTCCCACGGGAAGAACGGTTACAAGATCCTAACGGTTAGTTGACATCAGTAATTAACAATAATTAATTACTGTTGTCAAACAGAAGAAGCATGAGTGGGGGGGGAATGAAATGAATCAAACCTATAACTTTAACATATTTATTTTAATGAGAACATATTTACAAAACAACAATTGGATAGATATATAATTTGGCCGTGTGTCTGAAGGACTGAATTATAACTTAATTACGAGGTACCTCGATACGATATCCATGGCGAATGACGGCGTGATCACCCTTTCTGGACTTCCCGTAGAAATCGTCTATTCACATAGTCCCTGAAGATCTGCGTAGTTTCGAGGGCACACCAGAAGTTACACCCCCACTGACCCGGCGCGTCCGAATTCAAAATGTGTATCTCACTGACTATTTCACATATTCAAACTGATATTAAAACAATATACGTGGTGGTCACCCGAGACATGGACGCAGAGTGACTCAATTCACATATTTAAACTCAACTGTACAATATAAAAGAACGTGGTGACCAGCCAAGACATGAGCAAAGAAAGTACTTTCACATACTGAAACTAGGCTTTACAAAGAGAGGAACGTGGTGATCCACCAAGACATGAGTGAAGACTGAGTAAAACGGGGAGTGGCTTCCGATATCCGACCGTGGTAGGGGACAGTTCTCCAGGCTTGATTGGTCGTCGGACTCCGCCCATTTTATTTCCAGCCAATCGCATATTACCAATTAACATCTGCCTCTAGTTGTGTGAAAACCTGGAGTAAGAAAAAAAACCTTTACTGCTTATTCCTTATACACCGGATGTAGACAATTATCTTGGCTTCCTTTCCATTGTGTCTCTATTATTCTTTATTTTCCGCTCCCAGCGATCGCGATTCTCTCGCAGGCATCATTGGTTCCGAGCATTCTCTTCCAAATGCAATTCTCGTTTATTCAACACCACACAACCCATACTTTGCTCCTAGCGATCGCGATCCTCTCATAGACATCGCCAGTTCTGAGCATTATCTATAGGGTAGACATGCTACAATATATAGAAATTAAATTTTATATATGGATCCACTACCCATGGAGGGCACCAGAAAGTTTTACATGATTGAGGAGCCACTAACGGTAGCTGAGAGGGAGCATACTTGGCTACTGAGCAAAGGAATGTGAAAAACCTGTTGTCCTTCGGATGGGACGTTAAGCGATGGTCGGGTACTCGTTAAAGACCGCTATCCTAGGTAACTCAACCTGAGTAGACTCCCACTGTAGAGTTGGGCTCTTGTCCCCCTGACCAATGAGAGAGCGAACTTTTTTTTTTTTTTTTCTTTTCTCGGGTGTACCGGCCCCTGAAGAGGGCTCAACAACACCCGTCCGCCGCGTTAGATCATACGAACTGGTAGTAGGCGATATACATAAAAAAAGAAAAGTGAATAAGACAACTGACTGTATAGAAATGAAAGACTTCCTACTGTTTTATTTTTGACCAGAACCGGTTTTCAACGGAACAGCGTCATCATCAGTGGCACATCCCAACCGCACAGCGCAGTGTTGCGGCCATGTTGTTGGCAGTTATTGTTTTTTAAAATGTTGTTTATAATGAAACTGCGTTTTAAATGGTAATATAAAGTGTGTTTATTATAGTATAATAAATATCATAGTTTGTAATTACACTTCAAACTCCGATGTTCTCATTGAAGTCAACTACCATCAGTATCTCCATGTTAGCAAAAAGCATGTGATTTTCAGTGAATGCCAATCATAAAATTATATATATATACATCTTTATATATATATATTACAAATATTTTCTTAATTGAAAAAAAAATTCATTTAATGTAACACATTTGTCATATTATGTATGCAACACATTTGTCATATTATGTATGCAACACATTTGTCATATTATGTATGCAACACATTTGTCATATTATGTATGCAACACATTTGTCATATTATGTATGCAACAGTAGAGCTGACTGATCTTTTAATTATTACTTTTTTTATGTGTCTTTTACTAGTTGTATTATAACCAAACAATATAGTCCGGTGAAATAATACACATTTATGCAGAATTTGATGTAAATTTGAGACCTGATCCGAAAAATATCGCTTAGCACTCATTAAAAAACCTCAAAGCCCGCTTATTTATATGTTTATGAGAAAACCACCCCCCCCCCCCCCCCCTTGTCTGATGCCTCTAGCTGATTTGGCTGAAGATCAATAGGTTTCGGTTTTTATGGCATTCTGGGTACATATATACATATATACCTTGATATATATTCATTCTATAACAAGGATTTTGGAAAATATGAAATTCCAATGGAACAGTGACTTTCTGATTACGTAACTTCTCCTATACTTTGTATAGCTTGGTAAGTATAATGGATGTATGTCAGTTTGTGTCTGTGTGTGTCTAGAGACAAAATCTCCTCATCGAATGTACATATATATCGACAAGAAATTGAATATATGAAAAGGAGGTGGACCTTAAGTTTAAGAAGTCTGAATCCACGTTATTGATTTGATACATATTGATCTTCATTGTGACTTGAGAAGCCCATAAATAATGCAACTGTATATTTTCAGTCATATTGTGCAAAAAGAAGGGGAGACAGAAAGAGGGCTCAACACCCAAACAGACAATAACTCTTTGAATGACACTTTGGTAGGAAAATTTATATGAGAATTCTGAATTGAGACAGACATGAAAGAATATATTCATATATTAGCCATCTGTTAACCATAATACTTAGAATCACACCTTTACCAAAATATGGGTCATGTATTTCCATAATGTTGATATGTATCTAAAGTAATAGAGTGATGTGATAGATTCATTATCTGGATCGATATAGTTAATATATTATGTATCTATGTGAAGAGGCCCAATGACAGCACCACTCACCGCTATGATAGTGCCTTCTATTTCTACATCTGTTTGTCACTAGTATCTAAATAGCTCATTCAAAGAAAAGAAAGACGTTCAGATCGTTGATATTATAAGTGAAAAGTGATTATTTCACAGGTTGCAAAATAGAAAAAATCGGTGAACCCAGAACGGATTAATCAATAACTTTTTCGCTCTCCCTCCAAAGCCCGTTGTGGCTAAAACTCAATATTTGACGTACATATTGACTTCTGATTCCTCATATTAAATTTTGTGTCGATACATTCATAAACATCAGCAGTTATTAGAGTTTTAGACCTTCGGCCGATTTGGCGGAAAATCAATAGGTCACGTCCTTAGAGGGTTTTCAATGTACACATAAAATAAATAGGTTACGTCCTTAGAGGGTTCTCAATGTACACATAAAATAAATAGGTTACGTCCTTAGAGGGTTCTCAATGTACACATAAAATAAATAGGTTACGTCATAAAATCAATATGTTATGTAAACATAAAATGTTATACTGATACGTTCATTCTTGCGGGAGTGTTCACACACAGACACACACACACCCATGGACAGACAGAAATTTTTTTTTCATGGTCGGAAAACAGGTATGCGTTCTTGCTTACTGGCTTAAGATCGCGGACCTCCAGATGGGCCGAAGCCATTGCGATGTCAGGTACTCTCTAAAGACCCCTACCGTAGGTTAATAATATTTAGGGTAATCAACATTTATGACTCCCATAGTAAAGTCGGGCTCGTGTTCACTAAAGACACACAGACCGACTGACAGACAGACAGGCAGACTGACAAACAGACTGACTGACTGACTGTCTGACTGACAGACAGACAGACAGACTGACAGATGTAGTGAGCTGAGCCGTGTTAATAGAATGAAGCCGTACTTCTCTCCAGAGGAGGCAGTCAGTTGTTCTTCAAGTTCCGACCTCACTTCAACTCATATTAGCAACTTTTGTCACGTTCCTCCTTCTCAGTTGTTGAGAGAGACTTGAAATTAGGTTGGAGTCTAACTTCTGTTGAAGGAGGGAAAAGAGGAAACCAAACCAGACCAGGTATACCAAACAGGGAACAACAACACCTAAACATTGTTAGTCCGCCCCAACCGACAGACAGACTGGCAGCCAGACAGACTGGCAGCCAGACAGACTGGCAGACAGACAGACAGGCAGACTGACAAACAGACTGACTGACTGACAGACAGACTGACAGATGTAGTGAGCTGGGCCGTGTTTATAGAATGAAGCCGTACTTCTCTCCAGAGGAGGCAGTCAGTTGTTCTTCAAGTTCCGACCTCATATTAGCAACTTTTGTCACGTTCCTCCTTCTCAGTTGTTGAGAGAGACTCGAAATTAGGTTGGAGTCTAACTTCTGTTGGAGGAGGGAAAAGAGGAAACCAAACCAGGCCAGGTATACCAACCAAACAGGAAACAACAACATCTAAACATTGTTAGTCCGCCCCAACCGGAATAACGGATAATTTGGTTATCGGAAGACGGGCTATTTCGGTGTTTTTTAGGTAAGTCTAAACAAAATCCTTACATACGTACAGTATAAGGAGATCAACAATTTAGAGGGAGAGCGGAAACTTACTTGTGAGAAAATACTTGCATGCTTTTTAGCTTATCGGAAAGCTCGTGAAAATCTGGAACCGTGGACCCGGTTCGGGTCTGGAACCTTGTGTTTTTCAAATATACAAAGAATCAGCATCACATGGTCCACCTATATTATTTATTTCTTGCTCGGATATTGTTTGGTGGACGGACCACTTGCGGAGTCCTCGGAAGAGCAAAAGCAGAAGATTAGGGTCATCAAATAAATATATCAAAGTGTAGCAGAATATAATACATCGTCTTATAGCCCTAGTTAGGCGTGTGGCTAGGATTTAGGGGACAGACAAGGGACAAAAAGTGTTTATTTTGACCTGACACATTTATGAAGAAAATGTTGAAATCCTTGTGGTACTTCCTCATCTCGAATTATTTGTAATTTTCCACTGTTCCTTTAAGATCTCTTTCTCCTTGCCTGACATGGTTGACAATCAGTAGGTTCTTAATAATAAATTTCTGCATCCACATATAAATTATCGTTTCGGTTTTTTAGAAGTTAGAGGACATTAAGCCCCTCTCCAAGTTCCTTTTTGTCGAAGACCGATTTTACTAAAAATAGTAGTTATCCTCGCTTCAGGAGGTCTGAATGTCCATTTTTGGATTCAAGGGTTCGGGAAACGAGTAATTCCTGGGACAACTAAACATCGAATTTTCCACTGATTAAAATAACTTTTTCATAGCTCTGGGGAGCTAAAAAAAAATTTATATATAAAAAGGAAATATTATGAAAAAGGGATGCTATATTTGTGAGGTTTCCATGTTCCTTCATCTCTGGAACCCTACAAGGGTATTAAAGCTTTTCTTGGATAAATAGGGCATCCCCCCTTCAAAAGAAAGGTCGACAAAAAGACAATAAGATATCTTCTACCAGTGGAGCTTTATCAATAATGTCGGCTGGTTTTTTCTGGTCTCCCACGTTTTTTGTCTCTTCTGCCACAGTCTAAATTCCATCCAGTAACGGAACGGAACAAAAGTAACTCCAAGGAATATCGTGAATTAGAAGAGTCGTCCTAATGAGGTTCTGTCGGTTTTTGTGACTCATGCCCGGACTCTAACAAGAACTCATATCTCCTCTTTCGTCGCACTGGGAGCCCAACTTCTACTGAGGGAGTCCTAGATTTTGCCTATACAGATTTAGTGATCCTGTGAGGGATCCTTAACGAGTGACTCACATGTACGCATTAATCAATTATGTTTTCGCTCTGCCCCCAAGCCAAGTGATCGTTTAGGCTAAAACTCAATTTGACTTAGATAGTGGCTTCTGAATCTCGATATTAAATTTTGTGTCAACACATATGAAACTTTATATTACATATCCAGAACCCTATAAGGACGACACCTAGTAATTTTCAGCCAAATCGGCCAAAGAGGAGGGGAGGGAAAAAGGGGGGTTCTCAACTCAAAAACCCTGAAAGTACGGAGAAACTAGAATTACGGGGGGGATGAACCCAAAAACTGCCTTTGTAATGAATATATTGACAAGAATTTTCATATATACATTGAAAACCCAATTAGGAAGACAGCTACTAGTTTTCAACAGAATCGGCTGAAAGGAAGGGGAGATCAGAGGGGTCTAGTGAATGTCCACCAGAGATACGAAACAGCTCTCTGGTAGTAGGCGATATGACCTCGTAGTTAAAGCCCGGGCATGAGTATAAGTAAGTAGTAGTAATAACTAACTCAGTAATTTTCTATGAGAGTTCAAAAGTCCCTGTGAAAATCATCTATTGACTTGTAGACAAAACGGTCGATTGGGTTTATAGGGAGAGTGGAAACAAAAATTATTTTTAGGTAAGTACATTGACTGTGATTCACCGACGACTTGTTTTACTGGGTCTTATATTACTCGCTTGAATGCATGCTACAAACAGATTTAATTGAATAATTTCATTCTCATTTTTTGATTCGGCTTGTGGCCAAAATTTGGAGAAAAAAACTGTACAATTTTGGACTTTTCGACTTATTACACAACTTTCCTCTTTGTAACGCCCAGCCGGGAAAGAGGGAAAGTAAATGTGATTTCTGTTTGGTTGGGCCAGAATGGTAACATGTGTTCACCCGGGGTTATCACATGTACATTACACAAAGTAGACAGACCATTGGAGGCAACTTTACCAGCTAACTAGGTTGAATGGTCTTTTCAAATCGGTTCCGACAGAGACATATTGAAAAAATATATACTTTCTGAAAGAAGATAAATGATTTAGAATGTTTTTTTTATCGCATTTTCCTTACTTGAAAATGACAAGAGTTTGGCAGAGCCATCTTTGGCAACTTTCCCGAAATCTTGGGGCACATCTTGTTACTCAGTTTTCTTCATTTTTAATGCTGTGCATCTTCCCCGATAGGATTAAAGTAAATTCCAAAAAACATAATCTCGACGTAAAGGAATGGCGTTAAGCTGTGTTCGGGGCCGAGAGGCAGCGCTAGCCATTAGATACTTCGAGCGTGTTAATGGAGCGTGCGGAAGGATTTGAAAACGCGAAAATCTCATATCATCCTTTGAATAGTTGATTTTAAAGAGCCATTAACTGCTTACGCATACTGTAAAGGTTTTATCCGAACAAAAAATATAAAAATACATTTTTTAAATTAATTGCGGACTCTCCCAGCATTCTGACATTAAATCTCAAACCCCTATATCTTAAATTAGTGAGTGGACCGGTAGCTCAGATGTACTTAAATTAGGGAGGGAGCCGGTAGCTCAGATATACTTAAACTAGGAAGAGCGCCGATAGCTTAGGTGTACTTAAATTAGGGAGTGCGCCGGTAGCTCAGATGTTCTTAAACTAGGAAGAGCGCCGGTAGCTCATATGTATTAAATTAGGGAGGGCGCCGGTAGCTCAGATTTACTTAAATTAGGGAGGGATCAGATGTACTGAAGCTCGCCTTCGTCTTTCGGATGGGATGATGTCAGATACTGGTTAAAGACCCGTACCATAGGTGAATTAGGGAAGGCAAAATCCCATAACGGAGTCGGGCTCATGTCCACCAGAGCGACCAAAGAGCGCTCTAGTAGTAGGCGATATGACCTCGTAAGCCCGAAAATGAGTCATAATAACTAACTAAAGTATTTAGTTGTATAATTCCAATGGCATTTACTTAAACTTTAAATTACTGTCTACATTATACATCTATGGTAGGAAATCGACTGAAAAACAGGGCTTTGAGGCTAATGTGACAAGAAGATGAACCACTTGTTCGGGTAGGGGACAAAAACATGCGAGGATTGACCTCACTCGAGACCCCCCCTCACGATCCTATCAACAACTTCTTCACAACTTCTGTTCTGTCTGAAACGAAGAAAAGTTTTCCTGGAATCGTCAAACTACCAACTTATCTTCCCAAACCCACTCCATAAAAGCTTCTTGTATTGGCCCTATCTATTAGTGACACCCAAAGACGTTTTCATATATTTTCAAATGTATGTCATTTGTACTTCCGAAGTATAGGGGAAGTTATGTAATCGGTCAAAAATTCTATTCGCGGTTTTCAATGGAATTCCATGTTTTCCATCCTCTAGATTCCAAATATGAAGAAAAAAAAAAGTCTGTCTGTCTGGCTGTGTGCATGTAAACACGATAACTCCTGATAAAATGAATGCATCGACACGAAATTTTGTGCGTGAATCCAGAACCCTCTAAAGACTGTTTCTTATACCAACCACTAATGTACAGATCACTCTCCCTTACCCTCCCTTCCTTACTGGCTGGCTACACACAAACTTTCGTAGACATGGCAAGGTTCTAGGAGAATCAAACTTTTACATAAAATAGTGAAAATTGTGTTCCTATTAATACGTATTTCTTAGACTTATGTAAATACAGATTGCTGTCTTGAAATGGATTCAGTTGAATCTATAAGATACATAAAGTGGGGGAACAATGATATACTGGAATAATGTATGCAATGTCTGGCCAGGCTTATATAGAGAAAGAAGAGGGCGAGACTGCTCGGAGTTATCTCTAGACAAGCATATAGTTAGAAAACATATTTAACTCCACTTCACTAAGCGAAGTTCCACACGATTTGTACCTCTCACACACTGAATAGCTAAGACTGCACACGAGACTGCTTGTAAGGCCGAGCTCTGGTCCAAGACTCACACAAGGGTTGCACAATAACTCTAGAGCCGAACCACACGAGCTGATTGCTAGGGCCGAACCCAAACACTGGCTATATGGAAATAATGTGTTGGCATTAGTAGTAATGAAATGATTCTGTGAGGGGGGAGGAAAGTAATCTTTGCGAACGTGATTGGTTTAAGAAAGTCCTGTAATGCCACATCACATATTGTGAGTGCTAGTCTACAGAGCGGGTTCGAAACCCGGTTGAGGCTCTAGTAGAGGGGATCCCCTCTACTGGCTCTTAGGTTTAGCACGCCCTCCTTTGGATAGTCATGACCTCTACCCTAGGTGAATGAACCCGTTTAGGGTAGGCAGGATTCCCACAGTAAAGTTTAATGTTACAATACGAAAATTAGTAGTAGGTAGTAATAAAGTCATTAAATCTCTTGAAATGGGTAAAAACATTATATTATTTGTTGTGACAATATGACAACAAATATATTATATTTCTTGGTGGTAGGTAGATGTTTTACTTCATATAAATATGTAAATATGTATATATGTAGAGAGAGATATGATGGCGTCAAGCAGTATAACTAAGGTGACCAGACGTCCCGTTTTGAACGGGACAGTCCCGTTTTGAACGGGACAGTCCCGTTTTACAGGGACCTGTCCCGTTGTCCCGAAATATATGTTCGGGACGCTTATTTGTCCCGTTTTACAAATATTTCAAGAATATTGATTGCACTGATGGTTTCATTTTTCTTGTCCTTACCAGGAACAAACGCTCCAGTGGAACGAGTTTTCTCAATTATTAATGACATTTGGTCACTAGAAAAATCTCAAATGAAAATGTCGACCCTTAAAGCAATGATCCTAGTAAAATGTAACTTTGCAATGGGTTGTGTACAATTTTTAGATTTCATCAAAAAAAAACCTGATATTTTGAAAAAAATTCACTCATCTCAAAAATATGAAAAATAAACATTGAAGTCAGTTTTTTCGACAATATTTTTTTCAAGTGGTATCAAGTTTATTTCTAAATGTAGTCTGATGATATTTTATTGAATAAAATAGTATTTCATATATATATATATATATATATTATATATTATATATATTGTATATAATATACATATATATATATATATATATATATTGGTAAATAGTATTTTTTTAAGGGTGTCTCTAACTTCCCCGATATTGTGGGTCCCGTTTTGAGAATCTCATAATCTGGTCACCTTAAGTATAACGTCATTTCACATATACTCTAACGAGGAGAGCGCCGGTAGCTCAGAGGTAGCATGCTAGCCTACTGAGCTCAAGATCATGGGGTTCGAAACCTGGCCGAGGCCCTTTGGTTTTTTATCTGTTAGGTAAAAATATTGAGCACGCCGTCCTTCGGATGGGACGTTAAGAGATATTGCTATGTCAGATACTAGCCTAAGACTAGTACTAACCTTAATTGAATGAACCTGGGTAGGCAAAATTTAAGACTCACATGTAAAAGATTGGATGCTGAGGTCCCTAGGTGTACATACCAGGCCTCCATTTGTAACTATTGATATATTTACTTGACTCCCCTCCCCTGGTATCTTGGTATTTATTGAAGTTAGGCATATTTGAAACTTTGCACCAACTTGAAGGGTGATAACTAGAGCCAGACATAAATCGATGGGGCAAAAATAATTGGATAACCAGAAAATATTACGTAAAATCAATTCCTAAAATAAATAAACACCTCTAAGAAAAAATTATAGAAGTTGTAACCTTAAATACGTTATTATGACTCATGCCCGGGCTTTAATAACTGAACATACCGATTACTTATTTATAAATATATTATTTATTGATCGGTATGTTCAGTTATTATTATTATATATTATTAACAATATTATATAATATAATAATATATTAAAATATTATATATTATATTTTTCAGATTTACACTGCTATATCATTTTCTTTTACCACAAATTTTATTTATTGTGACAAATTTAAACTATGGAAGCATCTTAACCTAAAAGTTTCTTACCGAAAGTTCATTTTTTAGTAGACAACAAATAGGTACATTATACAGCTGTGGAGCTCGGTGGTGAAATAACTGTTCCATAACCTTTTCCTTCTAAAAAAGTTTTCAATTAATTGTAAAAGGTTATAATTAACTTCCCAGCATACAGGGAAGTTATTGTATTGGGTCCGAAAATCAAAATCAAAATTTTCATCATATTTTTATGTTTCAAGGTCATTACACTGTATTTTTACACTATTTTTGGAAAGAAGTATGTGTGCGTGTGTGTGAGTACGTAAGTACGTATGTATGTACGTACGTACATGGTCAATTTTTCCTGCACTATATCTCGCAAATGAAAAATGATATCGACTCCGCTTTGGTGACAATCGAAGCGTATCAATGTAAATATAACCTGAAAGATTTTTTTTCAAATCCCTTCCATCCGTTTTTTTTTTTTCTTGTTTGAACAAAAAGACTGCTAAAAAAGTGGATTTTAGGAATTCTTGAAAAAAATTTATCCGATCTAATTTGTTCTGATGGCAATGTAGCATCCTTTAGAGCCAGATTGAAAAACAGGCTGTATGGCGTCTGAAAATTTTGAAAGGGTGGTGGGTTATGAGAGGGGCCAAGCATCAAAATTGTTCTAGCTCATTAACGATTGTCTTGAAATTTCACATGTAGTATTCTCTTCCCTGTATGCTGGGAAGTTAAAAATATATACAAAAACATATTTATATGATGCTGGAAAGTTAGCCGTGTGGACCTCAAGGGCCGCACTTAGTCGCAACACACACATCCGAGAACCTGCTTGTTTATTATTTACTTTGGAGTTTGTTTACAAAATTATTGAGTTCTTTCGTTTCTCACTGTTTACCTCAATCGTGGTCTTGACCTTGATGTTTGTGGACGTGTTGTGGCGCTCCTGAGGATTAGGAGAGGAGTCTCGTGTTTTTATTTAACTTCCAGTAGGCTAGTTTTCTAGCCATGAGTTTTGATAGCTGGGGCCCTGGACCTCCCGCTCCTGTTAATTGTCACAACATAGGCCCAAATTTCATCCATCACCTAAACAAAATATCTAACCCAAGGTAAAGTTGAATTCCTAGAATCTGCCATTAGGACCACCTGGCTAGAGTCTGACTTCAGGGGGCATCCCTCCCCCCCCCCCCCCCCCCCCACCCCCCATCTGCTGTTTGTTTCATCCCCAGCTACCCATAGCTATTACAGGACTTTCTTATACGCTTGTAGATAACTCCCTCACTCCTAACTATTCTCAAATTTCAAACTCGTAATTTTTAAAGTGACTATAAATATTTTTTATGGAAATTTATTTTTTTTATTTTGAGGCGCTATAATACGACCAATGGTATTGATCCAATGTCAAATTGACAATCAAACAAAAACCCGGACGCATTTCAAAAATCCTCTTAGACATCCCCAAACGGTCGATTGGGTTTGGAGGGAAAAAAGTGATTCACCGACGATTTTTTCTCTAAATTTATCATATGTAATGTAATCGTAAATATCCCCCTCAGAATTTATGTTTTTACAAAAACAAAGGACATTTGGCGTGTGGCAGAGCTTTCTTGCGGTACCCCTTATTTGACAACCCTAATAAGAACCCTTATATCGACGTTTGTCAGAGGAAGGTAGGTACAGAGGTCCATCTATTTAGTTGACGAGGTTATTAGTCTACCTGTCTACCTGTTGAGCTAACTATTGACTCCCCTCCCCTCTCTCTAACAATATCTCTCCTCTTCTTAACAATTGTCATTGTCTTTCTACTGATAGTTTTACTTCCCAACCTATACGAAGTATAGAGGAAGTTATGTAATCGGTTTCTTTGAACACGATAACTCTCGGTCGAATGAATGTATCGAGAACCCTCCTAGGATGATACCTGTTGATTGAGCGAGTTTAGAGGTGGCTTCACACAAAAACTCAAATCCCTACCGTTGTAATGACGTTGTCTTTCTACTGTTTTATTTTTGACCAGAACCAGTTTTCAACGCAACAGTGTTTTGGCAACAGTCACATCTATGATTGAATTAATGTAATATATAAATAATGAAAAGTATAAATAATATAATAATATAATACATTATATTTATTCAATCATAGACGTGCCACTGATGATGACGCTGTTGAATTGAAAACCGGTTCTGGTCAAAAATAAAACAGTTGGAAGACAACAACTTTTATTTCTATGAGAAATCTCGTTCCACAACATCTTACTGGTCTATACTATTCATTTTGAAGGGGAAGGGGAGGAGAGGATCAGAGGGAACTGCCGATGTAATGAATGTATCGCTATGAAATTTTATTCATGTATCCAGAAACCCATAAGGACGACATCTTGTAATTTTCAGCAGAATCGGCTTTAGAGAAGGGGAATCAAAGAGAGGACTTAACATAAAGATCCCAATAAATTGTCAATGTAATGAATATATCTATATGAAATGTTATAAATTTGATACACAGTTACCATGTATTTGGATGTAGAATGTCTGTGAAAATGCATTACTTGTTTTCTCATATTGACTCTTTTAGGCCAAATTTAGGAGCTGTAAGCGAGGAACACGGTGAACGCTTTCACCATGACATTCACTGCATGGATAGAAGAACGTTGGGACTGTGCTATGAGACTAAGGGTTAGGAGAGGTTTTATGACTCATGCCCGGGCTTTAACTACGAGGTCATATCACCTACTATCAGAGCGCTCTTTCGTCACTCTGGTGGACATGAGCCCGACTCTACTCTGGGCATCCTAAATTTTGCCTACCCTAAATTTTTATTCACCTAGGGCAGGTGAATCCGAAGGATGGCGTGCTTAAGTTTATTTTACCTCCCAGATAAAATAAACTAAGGGCCTCGGTCGGGTTTCGAACCCACGATCTTGAGCTCAGAAGACAAGCACGCATCCCACTGAGCTACCGGCTCCCTCTGGGAGACTATGTATGGGGTATAGTGCGTGCAGTAGGGTCAAAAAAACATTAGAGGAAAGGCCGTTCTCATGTACATTTTTAAAAGACACTTTTGTTGTATGAAGATTCAATGTTATTCAATATTTTTGCTCTCATTCCTACCATTTCTTGAGGTACTGTATGTTAGATTTCTTCTATAGGACTCTAGTTATATTAAAATAAACAGGTAATATTAGTAGCTTTTAAGAAAATTGAAAAATTTATTATCACAGCCAAAATATTCACACTTGTATATTCATAAACAGCATCATCAAATTAAACAATAAACACTGAAAAACAAAAATAAACAAAAACTTGGTCAACTTTTGTTACATAGTGTTACTTATCTTCTCTTTCCCAGTTAGCTTTCCCTTTGCAACGTAAAGGTACGTAATAAAAACCTTCGACGTAAAGCTTGTCGTAAGTTTGAGTAACAGGGAAAAAAGTTCACACTTGTCAAACACCAAACCTGAAAATGTTTACTAACGTGTTGTGCGTAGAAGACTTTAGTGACTGACTATTTGATTATATAGTAATTGAGTTAGGAAGGTCCTTCTTTGTCGGTTTTGTAACTTCGGAGAGGGGATAAAAAAAGTGCAATTAGTCGGGTAGGCAATTTAAATGGGAAAACTGATTACCCATTTGTGTCTGGGCAAACGATAATTACTGAGGCTATATAGGGGTGCGGGAGTGGGCTATAACACGGGCACTCATTACAGGATGCATTTAAATTGTCCATCTCTCATTAATGTGAACATGCAATGTGGACGTTCATTAAACAATTTTCGAGTTTAAAAGGTTCTACGAAAACAAACTATAATCTAGTGAACGGGTAGAGACCTATATTGGCTTGATGGGTGGACGATAGACATATCGTGTTCTCTTCCTTTGTCCACGATCTGAGTGGATATCAGAGTGAAAGACGTTGGAGAAGGGAAATGTAGTCGTTCGCTCGGCATTCGGAGAGCATCGAAGAGCGCATAATACACCTAGCGAACCAACGTCGAGTGGCCCAACGTTCGGCATTCGGAGTGCATCGAAGGGCGCATAATGCACCTAACGAACGAACGTCGAGTGGCCCAACGATCGGCAAAGACCATTCACAGATAGTAGACCAGACGACTGGAATGGGGCCTGACTGCGACCGGACTGTCCTCAAACGATTAAAGGGCGATGGTAGCTCAGGTAGCGTGCCAGTCGTCTGAGCTCAAGAGCTCGGGTTCGAAACCCGGCCTAGGCCCTTAGGTTTTTTATCCGGGAGGTGAAAAAACCTTGCGCCTTCCGTCATTCGGATGGAACGTTAAGCGATGGTCCCGAGTCTGGACTGTCAGGTACTCGCTAGGTGATTAAACGGTAGGCAACATTTAGGATTCCCACGGTAATATCGGGCGTCCACCATAGCGATGAGAAAGGTCTGGTAGTAGGCGATTGGACCTTTTAGTTAAAGCCCGATCTTGAGTCACTATAACTTACCACACTTGATTGATCAGACTGCAACTGGACTCGAACCGGACTGCAACTAGATAGTATTTAGACAAACCCCCCCTTACGCCCCCCCCCCCCCCCCCCAAGGCAGTGTCAGTTATCAGTGAAGAACACCGCCTTCAAAGTCTCTACCCGCTTGAATAGATATGCTATTTCTTTCATAAAAAAGTAGAATTTAATATGAAGAAAATATTGGAGAAATAGAGTAAGGCCGAAGCAAGTTCTTGAATACTTGTACCCTTAGATCCTTCAATTCGATACCCAACTCTACTTTGTACAAAAACCTTTAGGTTTTTACGAAAATGTTTTCCTTATTTTTCGATGCAGTGAGCTTGAAAATTGTTCTGTATTATGTTTCGTTTATAGCTGACACTATTCACAAATGCGTTCCAAATTTCGTGGCTACGTTTTTTTCTTATGAGAGCCCAGAGACGTCCCACTAACAAGACAACCATAAGGTTTTTTGTTGGTCTTTGACCTACAGGACTCTAAAAAGTAGACAGTGTAATCCAATTTAAGGAAAAGTGGCTAGAGAGAACAGCTTTGATCATCTGCAGTCTATCTCTGCTCTCTCTATAAACTCGGTGACAGGCCCCGTGAATATACTCGATCTCCAGATAAGTAAGGATCTCAGTTAGGCCCTCCGAGCTTTCTTCCAGTCCTCTGACACGCTTTCTCTCTCTCCCCTACAAGACAATCCAATATCCGAGAGTGCTTCTTACCATTTGTTCACATTTCATTATGCCACATCATTATTGCCATTTTTCCTATTTCTACCACGATTTACTATCACAATAGTTATTCTTCTTCCTTGTGGGAATTTGATATACATATATTATGTATATACCTACCAGATAGGATGTAGATATGAAAATAAAAAATAAACTATTTCCCGATTCTTCGTATTATTTCTTAGTTTACAACTACCCCTATCTTTTTGCCCGACCGCTGACCCATTGACCGGGTGGGAGAACGGCTCCTCCCACGGCTGGGAGATAGTTGATAATACTATCCAAGTGACTATCGATATTAATTTTTCCTTCATTATAGGGGATACGTTTTAAATTAAAAATAAATAAATACAAATTAAAAACTACAAAAAAAAAGAAGTTAATCGGAATGTTCATACATATTCTTAAAAAAGTTGCGTAACTTTTCAACCCATGTTAATCAACTTTGATCGAAAACAGGTTGTTTTCCTAGAAATATTTGAATATTTTGAATGAGCGCTTGCCACTTGTGAACACGAAACCAATCCAATTCCTAGTATAGAGGGCTAAACAAATCCAATTTAAGGGATCACCTCCAAGACGCCACCAAGAAACTTATAAACCGGCACCCAAGACCAAACAACCCACTGCAGAAGCTGGATCGCTGCCTACTGTTCCATAAAGTTTTACAAAAGTATTTTTCGTCAATTGGTAATCAATTTTTTGATATTGTTTTATAAAAGTTGTTGATTGAAATAAAAATATCTGAATCTAATGCCATTGTACTTACTTCATTGTTTTTTGATTATCTACAATAAGTGTTTTTGAACTTTAATTGATGTGTTAATATTCTTGCAAGGTGTTATACTTGATGTGATTATTTTCGACAGAAAATGTTATTTCCATAAAATAAAAGTTCGATTTGAAAGAATAATTACTTATTCGATTGATATTTTTATTCCCCTTTCATCCTTCAAACATAGAATAATTTAAATTAAGTAGAAAAAATAAAAATAAAATAATCATATTTTAATAAAATATTGGAATTGGAAAGTATTTTGCATGAAAAGCGTTAACTTACTGAATTATCGATAGTTTTTTACCGATAGTATCTCACTATCGATAGTGGCCTATTGACTATCTCCCATTCCTAGTGTGGGACTCCCACTCCTCAACTCTTGGTTTTGGTTGTATTCCCTCCTTGACCAACAGAAGCGAGGGAATAAACTGACTTTGTCCCAATTGAAACCTTCAAATGTATGAAGAAGGCTAACTTTGAGAAGTTACTTGATGTAAATTTGGTTCTTGTAAAGAAGAAGGTTCAAAGAGGAACTGAAATAGATTTTGAGCAGATATGATCACCTGGGATCTGAACCAGCGCATTCTGTTGGCGGGGACTCTAAACATTTATTATTTCCCCACCCCAAAGTATAGAGGAAGTTATGTAATAGCTCATAAATTCGATGCAAAGTTAAAAATGGAATTTCATGTATTCCGATCTCCACTTACCAAACATGAAAATACCTGTAGAATGAATTCATCGACACGACATTTTACAGTAGTAGTAGTATAGTCTTTATTAACATAATAGAATATCATTTTCAAACCATATCTACATTAATGAGATCTTTTATGAAGACAAACTCAATGGCCTAAGCCGTCTTGAGGAGGCTCCATTTACAAAATATTATCTTATAAACTTAATCAAAAGAAATTTTTCTTTCTAAAATCAAATAAAAATAAAATAATATATATATAACTTTGTTCCTATTTCTTTATTTATTTAATTCACAGTTTCTGAGATTGTAAGCCTTTGTGCAATATTTTACCAGTAGGTGCCAGTCTTTACCATTTAATAACTCCTACATAAATGTAGTATCTGTGGTGTTTTTAAATATTTATTTTTTTATATCATCATATTTGGGGCAGGTAATGAGGAAGTGATGTAGATCTTCTTTACAGGGGCTGTAACACATTGGGCATACAAAGTCCATATCTTCGGAGGTATATTGATTTATAGGTGTATTAGCTTAGATGCAACAGTTCACCTCTAAGTTTAATTATAAATCTAATACTTGACAATAGGTCACTCTGTAAGTAACTAATAACTGAATCGTGGAACTCCAGTTTCCTACCTAGCAAGTACCGGTCTGAGTTTTTAATTTCCTCCCTGAACTGATTGCGATAATGCTCTTTTAAACTATTCCGTATATTTGATAGCTGTGTGTTCCATATCTCGATGTTATTATCAGACAGACTATCTCCCAGATTGTAGTCCGAGATATAGTTATTTATCCGTCGGAACCAGAGCACATTCCTTTTAATAACCTCTTTAGCTAGGGCCTTGGGAAGTCTAGGATTTGCCATGTTTATCACTTTGAGTATGTAATTATGATGCAGTTTATTTGTATAAATAATAGTCGGCACGACATTTTATATGTGTATCAATAACCCTCCACCGACGACACCTATTGAAGAGGCGATTAGGGGGCGCTTAAAAAACTCTATAAACTGTCGTTTTAGTGAATGTATTGACACAAAAGTATGAAGAAGATTCAGAAGCCCCCTCGTAAGTCAATTATTGATTTTGAGCTCAAACGGTCAATTGGTTACGGAGAGAGGGCGAAAACCTAATTGATTAATTCGTTCTGGGGAAGTACATAGCCGATGATTCACCCACGATTTATTTTTTAAATTATTCCCGTTATCATCTTTTAAATTTTTGGTAAAGAACGAGCCCATTGGAACCTTAAAATGAGATATCTGCTTCACTCGAAGTAAATAGTGTCGATGTGCGTGCGCAACGATCTACCCCTACTCCCTACAACCCTCTTATCAGGAAACCCCTTTACAATACAGGCTAGATACAGATACATTCCTCCAGAGTATCATTATTTTTCCATCCCCTCCCTGTAGATCCACACCTGTTGTAAGTGGCTACTACGTACGTTGGTGGATATGATGTGATATTTGCACAGCACCATGTGATAAACATGGCCGAGCTCTCTGTTTGTCTATATTGAACAAACATAACACGTGTGTTATTGTTATAACTGTAATAAGCCTGGTAAACAGTAGGCGGACTATCTCACTGGCTTAAGTAAAGAAGAGCTTCACAAGTGTCAAAATAACAACTTATTTCTCAAATTGGTCCTATCTCAAACGATGTTATTTATTGTTATATGTGTAAATATGAAGCCTTTAGTACAAGAAATTCGTCTAGTAGTGCAAAAAACCAGATCGAGTTTTCAAAGGAATTTTATGTTTCACTGTCCCTCCTGAACACATTTTGACTATTTTTGTGATGATCTGTTTGCGCGTATGCCTTGGAACTTTGTGCGCCCCCTAACTCAGAAACAAATACAGCCATGAACTTTAAATTTGGAATTGAAAAGTCACATTTGCTAATTTAGATTTGAATACTTTTTGGCCGAAATTGGGCGAAAAATTGAAAAATTATACCACTGTACTTCGGAGCCTAAGCTCATTTTACAAGATACCGATTATATTTCTGTAGTCACAATAATCGTGTAAGTCCAATTTTCGAAATAAATAAATAATATTTGCACCATTATTAATGACGTACCTTCTAAATCTATAAGAGTGAATGAAAATGAATATTGTTAATCCTTTCTTGGATTTTCCCTTAGTTACCTAATCATTCCCCATCACTTACCTAATTATTGACCACACTTACCTAATTTTTGCACGCACTTACCTAATTATTAACGATACTTTTAGAAATACTCGTGAATGATGCCTCTCTAAAGTTGAGCAAGTTTTTTTTTTTTTTTTTCTTTTTTCTTTTGGCTTTATGTACGGTGCATATTAGCCATGTCAATGTGTTATATATAATTATTTAAGACATCCATGGCCCCGGGAGGGAGTTCTATCTACGAAATAAAACTCACTCCCGGACGGGATTCGAACCCGCAAGCCATGGTGAGACCATGCGACCAAAGCCCTACGCTCTAGCCCGCACGGCCACCATGGCTCCCGTAGTTGAGCAAGTTGATTTAACCGAAAACACCCTCTTCACGTGGAATAGTCTGCCGTAGTGAATAATTGGTTAAATGTAGTTATCTCGTGAATGATTCCTCAAAGAAGTAGATTAAGTTGATTTAACCGAGAATAAACAGAATTTTACGAGATACCAAGAAACCCACATATTTATAATTCCGAAAGTATTAGAGTTCTGAGCTCCCAACTTCTTCACAATGCGCAGATGGCTTGGGAGATGATCACAGTACACTTAACTCATTTTGGCCATTTTTCGACTTAACAACTTATTCCCTGTGACCATATATTTATGACCAAATCAAAAATATTTTCACATAATAGTTATAGAGACAACTGAAAGGCACGATTTATATGAAATACGGTTTTTCGCAGGTGGTCCGGTTTTTGGATACTCGTATTGACGACCGTTCTGAACCGAATTCAAACTCAATTTTTTAGTATTTTCCCCTGAATGCGTTTCAACCATTTTCTCGATGATGTTAGTCTGAAATTTAGCTATTAACTTAAAATTAGGAATGGAGAAGTCCCATGTGCTAACTTAGATTTATATAACTTCCCCTATTCTTCGTCTAGCTCAAAAAGTAAGTCTTAGAGATAATTAGAATACGACTTTTTTACATAAGTTACGATGAATTCAGTTCATTTACACTCTATTTTTTAAGTTCATTTGTGCGTTAGGGGGCGTTCAAGTAACGCAATTTTTGAAGATTTTTGACCCTCCCTCCCCCCCCAAGTAACGCGCCGTTCATTTTAGCAGTAAACTCACCTGTGTAAAATAACTAAGCATTGTTACTTTCTTCTTCGTGGCCTTCACCTTGAACTCTCGTATAACATCATTTATATGTCCTATAAACTTTTCTTTCTTTTTTAGTTTTTCTTTAGCCGTTTTCCTAATTTCGTTGGCATTTTTTTGGCACAGTTGCGCTGGCAAGTCAGCATGAAAGCCTTTATAGGCCAAGAACAGCTGATGATGCAAATTTCCCTCTTTTGAGGACATTACAGTATGAACTCACTTTAACAACACTGACTACAGCAATGTACTTCTGCGTAAACACTAACGAATACTGACAACGAAAACAAAATAAAAATGGCGTACAATACAGTCGAGGGATTCCCTGTAGAACATAAACGAAGAGGGTTGCCAACTTGGGAGAACAAAATAAAAATGGCGTACAATACAATCGAGGGATTCCCCGTAAAACATAAACGAAAAGGGTTGCCAACTTGGGAGATTTTAATTCTCTAGTTTCCCCCCTCCCGGTCCTGTAACGCATCGTAACGTTTTACAAGACCCCTCCTCCCCCCCAAATTGCGTTACGTAATACTTGAACGCCCCCTTATCTCTTGAACTGTAAAACATAACTCAAATCCGGAGTGTGTTCAACATGAAAAGATCTGTCTAGAAACGTATTAATTATCCGGATTCAATTTAAAGTAATCATGGAATTAATTTTGATGAGCTAGATTCGTGATTCGGACTACTGGGCGCCGCGCGCCGCCTGCCTGGGTCGTTAAACTTGCTTTAGATTACAGTTTTATATCCAACCAAGCTGTTACATCAAAACTAATTATTCTAGATGACAGTTTAATGCAATAAATAGAGCAGGAAAGTTTCACCTAATTTAAATACTAATGCCCCCTCCCAAGTTTCAAGGGCGCTCCCACCAACAATAACTATAATGTATATATATATATATTTTTAGACCTAATATGAAAATATGTTGAGGGCGCCGGTAGCTCAGAGGTATCATGCTTGCCTTCTGAGCTCAAGACTTAGGAATACCACACTACTCTGTCAGACTCATGCCAGAAAAAGCGCTCTGAAAGTACGCGATATAATCTAGTAGTTAAAGCCCGGGCATGTGTCACAATAACATAGGTATATGAAAAGAGCCAGATTATTAAAGTTTAACTAAACCAATTGATAAACCAGTTCGTGCAATATTTTGCTAGTGAATTCAGGAAAAAAAAGTTTCCATGAACAAATTGGGTTCCCACAGGCACGTACAGTTGCCGCCTCACTTTGTTATAAATTCTGGTTCCCTTTTTTGAAAATTTGATTTTTTATGCACTCTAATTAGAGTAGAAACCTAATTTCATAATTTAGTATTTTTCATATCTTTGTGTAGTGTTGTGGTTGAAAACAGACATCACCTTGATGACTTATCTTTTTTAAGAAGAAATGTCAACATTACGGTAATTTTGCCTTATTTTTTAAAATAAATTTGTAAAGGAATGTTGAAATAATTGTTTTGTGATACAGCTGACCAATGTTTCGCCAAAATAGTCTCTAAAAGCACCATTGTTTACATGTCGCTTTGCACCTCTCGACTACAATTTGCTTCGCCGGTTCTTGCAAATGGTTTTTTTTTACATCCTGTTAGCACTTTAAAAATGAAATACATACAAAAAAAAAAAAAAATGTTGTATAGCGTTATAAAAATCAAAGCAGTAAAATTTTGGATAATGTTAGTTTTGAAACCAATGTTTGGATAATGTGAGTTTTGGTTCCCACCACATAGGATAATGTTAGTTTTTTTCCCAACTTTCTCAAATGTTCGATGGTTTTGATTTATTTATACATGTTAATGTATAAATTAATCAAAACCATGTTTGCTGAAAGTGATTAAAAGAATTTCTGAAGGATGGATTAACACGTTAAGCGCCATATGTATAGATATGATACATTTCGTGCCTACTACCTGGGGCCATATGTATAAATATGATGCAATAATCGTCGCTTTCAGGCCACATGTATCAATTCGATACAAATAGAGACGGATGGTTTAAGGTTCTAGTATAGATCTAATACAAGGTTCTCAGGCAGTTCAAATGGGGAGTTGACCTTTGATGGCCTCTCCCCACCACAAACAATAATCAACATTCAAAATTCCCGCGAAAAACAAGTATAACCTCTTTCAATGTTATATCCTTCTTCTTGGCTGCGATCATCGACCCTTAGATTTCCTCAATTTAAGTGTATAAATTTTATTATTGTATAAATGTATTGGAGAATTGTTTTTTTTGTTTTATAAATACAAGCCACATGTATCAATTTGATACATACGCCATTTTGTTTATGGGGAGCGCTAAAACTTGCATAAAAATGGTAGAAAACATTGAATAAAAAAAAACAGGCGTGGCCTGGAGGAGTGAACATTCGCAAATGATGTTAGCTCAGTTATCCAATTTGAAACGAACAGCAACTTTATATGAAAGTCGACAGGGGAACATTTCTCAATTTCGTTTCTTATGCTATGCACACAAAATTGAGTTACATCGAAGAACCTATGCTGTGCTTTTTGACTATTCGTATGGATGAAGTGTTAGGTGTACAGCATTGCCAAGACATGCACCCCACCCTGCTTTGGAGAGACGCGGGACCGCCACAGGTGTGACAAGTATACGGACCCCTCCCATGGTTTATCCCTCACCACGCTTCTCTTTAAACCCCAGAACCCCAGTTTTCAGTTGTTTTTTTTTAAGCCAGCTATACGAAATATGAAATGAAATGAAAAATAATCTTTATTCTGGGACATACGTCCCCTAAGGTAACATAAAAAATAAACAAGAGTATACAAGTATCAACCAGTTGAGAAGAATAAATATGAAATAAAATAAAAGAAGTCTCTAGAAGTAAATACTAAATGTTAAAAACAGGCAATGAGTAAAACAATAGAATGAAGTAGTGGAAAATAATAAAGATAAATAAAAATAGAAAAATTAGAAAAACAAGTATGAATAATAATGGAAACATGATAACAATAACGTTATAATGACTTGTATATGAATGAATTGTAAATATGGGGGAAGTTTCCAACGGAACTTCATGTTTTCCGACCGCCACATTTCAAATATTAAGAAAAAACATTTCCAACTGTGCGTCTATGAACACGATAACTGCCGATAGAATGAATGTATCGACACGAATTGCATGTGTGAATCTAGAACTCTCTAATGACGGCACCTATTAATGTTCAGACAAATTGACCGAAAATAAGGGGGAGAGGCTTAACAGAATAACAGTAATAACTGCAGATAGCATGAATGTAACGACACGAAATTTTATACGTGTGACCTAAACCCTCTACAGTCGACACATCGATTTTCAGTCAAATCGGTCAAAGGGAACGGGGAGATTAGGGGAGAGGCTGAACTCAATAACTATAACAACTGCCGATGTAATGAACTTATCGATATGAAATTTCATATTTGGAGTGAAAAACCAATGAGGGCATAACGTGTCAAGTTCCAGCGATAACGGCTGAAGGGAAGGGGAGGGGGGGTTCAACTAAAAAACCGTATTAACTGCCGATGTAGGAGCCCTTAAGTAAGTCAACTGTTGTATATTAGCGCCTATGGTCGACGAAGATTCACCGACGACTTTTTTTTTTTATTCTAGAAAATTTTCAACTGGATAAGCGCTACAGCTGCGTAAAAAGGTCATCCCCGAAGGATCAAAATTAAAATTATTGAAGCATAAAAAGTTACTTATTTCCAAACCGTTTGAGCGATTTGCTTGACAACGTTATCCCAATGGAGGTGCACACCAGTGATTATTCAAATTGATCCTTTAGTTACATGAAAGAAAACGCATATTTAAATTTTCATATTGCATAGCTTTGCTAATGGGAAAGTTATGAAGCTTTGGTAGTCTAAAGAAGACACCCTCATCTGTCTGCTGGATTCTAGTTTATTCCCTTTATTCATATCCCACAAGCTCCTCTGTTTCTGTTTACCTTAGTTTATTCTTTGCTTATCTCCATCTCTGGAACACCAACAGAACTCCTCTGTTCCTCCTTTAATAGAATTCATTGCTTTCTTTCTCCTTCCTGCAAATTGTCTCTAGAACGATTTTTCAAATATCCCTAGAGGTCTTATTTTAAAATAATGGTTTTTTTTTTGGTTTTTTTCAGTAGCGTAGGAAAATATATATGAAGAAATTTGGGGGAAAAAAATAATGGGAAGGTCGAATTGGTTCCTGTCAGGAATAATTAAGGGGTTAAGAGGTTAAACTTCTCACGAGTAATTATACCTTATACATAAAATAAATTATAATTTTTTTATTGATTAAAGGGATCATCCTTAAACAATTTTATACAATTGACTCAGTGACCATTACATTTACAATATTAACATATACAGAGGGCGCCGGTAGCTCAGTGGTATGCGTGCTTGCTTACTGAGCTCAAGATCGCAGGTTCGAAGGGCAGTCCTTCTGATAGGACGTTAAGCGATGGTCCCGAGCCAGTACGATGTCAGGTACTCGTTAAAGAACTCTAACCTAGGTGAATAAAAATTTAGAGATAGGCAAAATTTCGTACTCCCAGAGTAGAGTCGGGCTCATGTCCACCAGAGTGACGAAAGAGCGTTCTGGTAGTAGGCGATATGACCACCTAGTTCCAGCCCGGGCATGAATCATAGTAACTAACAATAACAGTTTCAAAATTAGATCAGCTGAACAATAATGACATATATAAAGGAACTTTGCCCAAGACCATCATAGTAACTAAATAAAATACATCAATTTTGTTAAATAGATACAAAGCTATAAGAAAGAATTAAGACTAAAATGTATAAATAAAATTAATATGAATTCAAAAACAGAAATAAACGAAAGTAATAATATTGATTAAGAGAGATAAAGAAACGAGTAATATTACAGAGAAAAAAAATAAATATAAATAAAAGTTAATACAAATTAATAATAGTAATAATCGGTTTAAGGGAACGGGGGATTTTTTATTTTAAGCGTCCCACTCATCCCTCCCTTCCTTTTGGTCGATGGGACTGAAAATCAATAGGTGTCGTCTATAAGGACTCTCTGAAGAGTTCTGGATGCACATATAAGTTCCTTGTCGATACATTCATTAGTTATCGTGTTGACAGACACACACAGACATATACATATATCTCTATAAATATATATATATATATTTTTTTTCATTTAATGTCAGAAACCCCAATAACTGCCGATGTAATTAATGTATCGAAATGAAATTTCATATTTTAAGTTAAAACCCAATCTAAAAATTGCCAATGTAATGAATTTATCAACACAAAATTTTATGAGGATTTAGGAGCCTCCCCCCCCCCCCCCCCCCCCCCCCGCCGGGGCGTATGTAAGTCAACTATTAAGTATTAGCTCAAACAAAATACTTGTTTTGGAGGGGGTGCCAAAAGTTAATTCATTAATTCATTCTGGTGAAGTACATTGACGGTGATTCACCAACGAATTTTTTTTCCCTATGGAATTGTTGACCAAGTACATAACTTCCCCTATACTTCGTATGTCTGGGAATAAAAAAAAAGGTTATTAGCTGACAAAGAGGGACATGTATCCATAAATACATAAGAATTTGTACGAACCCTCAAATCGTGTCTTAAGGAGCGCATGTTTGTTGGAGCGAAGTAGCTGATTTCTACAGAAAACGAAGAAGACATCTTAAGAGGTTACAACTAAAAATAGGAGTCCTTTTTTCCGATTTTCAAAGATCTTGGTAGGAGAGTAGAGAGTCTGCATAATTCAAATCCATTAGCTGAGAATTTAATAAAATATGCTTTAGATGAAAATAATAATAAGAAGGAAATGGCTAAATAGAATTTAGAATATTACAGTTAGTGTGTTCAATAACAATGATTTATAATAATATTATACCAGTATAGGGGAAGTTATGTAACCGGTCAGTAATTCGATTGAGTTTTAACCGGCATTTTATGTACATGTGATGTGCCAATGATGGAGTGAAAGCCGGTCCTTCGGTCGGAAATAAAACTGTGGAAATACAGCGACATTAGAAATTTCGTCCAACAAGATTTTACTATTTAAAACTAATTTTTACATGCTTTCTGGTTAAAAATATACTAAACAAGCACGCATATTAATGAATATAAATTAAAATCAATAAATAGTACCAAGCATACTTTATATAAACAGTTAGTTAAAGATAATAAAGTTATTTTCTCGGAGATGGATGCGAATTCGATAAGCTGGGTGCTGAAGGTACG
Source organism: Aradus depressus (assembly GCA_963662175.1). Taxonomy (NCBI): domain Eukaryota; kingdom Metazoa; phylum Arthropoda; class Insecta; order Hemiptera; family Aradidae; genus Aradus; species Aradus depressus. The sequence continues at coordinate 49,406,203 of OY759214.1, read as the reverse complement.
AGGTGAACTTCTTTATTTAAATAAGTATTCTTACACTAAGAAAATCAAACTTTGCTCCATGTGTAATAAACAAGCAAGATGAAGATGTGTTTCACTTTATTGCCGTATGCCCCATCTTAAAAGAATTTCGTCTTATCTATTTTAGTAAAGCAGAGCTAAGCTATGTTCAGTTTATTGAATATGTAAATGGACGAATTTACAAAAGTTTAATTAACTATTGCAAAGCCGCCTAGAATTATAGATTTGAGCTGGTTTCAGAGTTTAATTATCAGTGATATATAAACAGGAAGATGTTTTTTATTTTTTATTTTTGTTAGTTTTTTTAAAGGATCATTTAAGTTAATTTTGTAAATTACTGCATTTGTATTTGAATTTTTTTTGTTTTGTCACTTTTATATATGTGTTAGTAGAAATAGAAGAGACAACCCCTCAGACGGTCAATTTGACCATGAGTATTGTCGGTCAATATTATTATTATTAATGTACATTTGTTAAAAGAAAAATAAATAAAGACTATTATTATTATTATATATATTATAGGATGGGACGTTAATGGATGGTCTGGAGCCTGTACGATATCAGTTACTCGTTAGTGACCACTATGATTATGAATTTTCATGTCGATATATTCATTCTATCGGTGATATCGTGTTCAAAGTCTGACTGCATTTTTTTTTTTAAATCAGCGATGACAATAAATTACAATGAATGTGTCTGTCTTTATATAGGTTTGTAAACACGATAAATCCTGATATAATGAGTGAATGTGTATATCAACAGAATATTTTGTACTATCCAGAACCTCACGGACGACACTTTAGCCCCAGAGGAGGGTAGGGAATTAGGGGGTAGGTGGGGTGTTAACCCCTTTCGTCACACCCTGCAGTTTTGTTTCCTGGTCACACCTACTCCCACTAGACGCATACGTCTCATTTTCCCTGTTTAAATGCACTAATGTGTTTTTGTTACATATTTTTTTTAATATAATGTGTTATAAAATAGGATGAATAAATCTTATATCTGTATCTGGAAAATTTTAGGCGTTAAAAAATCAATTTTTGAATGAGAAAATAGATTTATTTATGAAAAAACATTTATTGGACATTTTATGGGTAAATTCGGTTATATATATACACCTGCAATAGGTAAACATTATAAAGAAAAAATAAATTTTGTATAAATGTGAACACATAATTTTTCTAATTAGTTAGTTAAAAACGGTAAATTTTTTTCATCTCAACAAAAAATGCTTTTGAGCAATTCACATTACAAACTAATTGTAAGATTAGATTATTATAGATAAGAAAAACCACAATTTATTGTATAAAATGAACTAGAAAAAATAACAGAACAATGCTTTCCAGTTTTTTCAAAAAAACCAGCCTTCAGTACGAGAATTGCTGCTCATCCTACAATAAATATCAAACCAAATTAAAACAGTAATAATAATAAAAGAAAGATTGGAATCAGGGTTAGTAAAATTTAGTAGGAGAGGGAGAAATAATGGAGAACATTTTATTGTAACCAACATAAAGTTCTTAAAAAAACAAGATCACACCTACATCTGTCAGGCGCACTAAAAAAAGTAGTGGGGATCACACACTGGGAGTCAGAGACGCATTTGATCGTGACTATATGCAGAAAAAAAAAGTACTAACCCAATTGCCGGGTGAGGAAGGTATGCAGAATAATGACCCCGATCTGATGTTGGTAAAGAACTGACTGACGAACAGAAAAATAATTAGTGGCTGAAGAACGTCATGGCTGCCAACATTGACAAAAAAAATGTCCCATATGCCTCTGGTAGTCGCCTCAATAAGTTCCGAAGTAATGAATTGTATTGATATGAAATTGCATATTTAAATTCAAAAGGTCATAAGGATGGCATTTCTTAGGATTTAGAAGCTCTTAAGCAAGTCTACTATTAATTTTTAAACCAAACGGTCGATTGTTTTTGGAGGGAGAGCGACAATTTATTTGATTAATTAGTGCTGGGGAAGTGTATTGCTGGTTATTCACCAATGAATTTTTCGATTTAATCTATCTATAAATAAGTTATATATAATTTATGCCATTTTTGATGTCCTGAATGCAATAAAATAAATCTTATTTATTTTTATAAATGTGTTTCAGTTAGAATGAAGAGCAAGGTTCCTGGCTGGTGGTTCATCTTCGTCATCTACTTAATTACAGGTATGAAGATCCTCTGATATACTTTTACTGTCAGGTGGAGAGAACTTCTGATTAGTCTCTGTTAAAGGTTCGTTTGAAGTTGGCAGACAGAGTTGGGAGGGGAGGGGAGTGGAGGGGAAAGAGTGGGGGGAGGTCGGTAGGAGAGGGGGAACTGAGGATGTGAAGTATAATTATAGCCTGGGGCCCCCCTTCCCCCCTCCATTCTTGTTAATCGGAACAACTTGATAAGGCAACATTCAACAACTTTATAATGATCTTACAAGTGTCTCCCCCCCCCCCCCCCCCCTCACCGAAAGGTCTTGTCCCTTCTTCAGACAAGTTATGGACAAACCCTACATAGACACTTTTTTTTTTTTTTTCTAAATCAGGGGGTTGAAAACATGAAATTCTGTTGAAAATTCAACATCGAATTTATCATACCGATGTATATTTATCGTATCACCGGCAATGTACTTCCCCAGAACAAATTAATCAATTACCTTTTCGTCCCCACACCAAAACCTGTCGACCATTTGCGCTAATATTCAACAGTTGACTTATTACATAGAGGCTCCTAAATCTTCATACTAAATTTTGTGTCGATAAATTCACTACATCGGCGGTTAGTGGGGTTTTTGAATTGAGCCCCTGCCCTGAACCCTTTCTTCCCTTCTGCCGATATTACTGAAATTTTAAAGGGTATGTCCTCATTGAGTTTTGACTTTAAATATGAAATATTTCATGTCGATTCAGTCATCACATCGGCAGTTTTTGAGTTGATACCCCTCCGATTCTCCACTTCTTTTCTACCCATTCCGCTGAAAGTTGATAAGTGTCGTGCTTATGGGGTTTTGAATTCACATACGACGTGTCGATACATTCATTACAATGGCAGTTATTAGCGTTTTTCATATTCGGAATCTAGAGGTCATGAAATGAGGAAAACATGAAATTCCGTTGAAAACTCCGCATAGAATTTTTGATCTATAACATAATTTCCCCTAAACTTCGTATATCTGGGGAAGTAAAAAAAAAAAAAAAAATTATAACGCGTATCGATACTGCCTATGCCCCCTGGATACTCCCGTCAGATGTGCAATATCTCCTTGTCTATTGCAGACCTGAGAGGATGTCGAGGAGTCTAATCAGAGTGTAAGGGTGAACGGTAATTAAATGTGGACGGAGGGCAGAGAGACGGGAGGTCGGACTGTAATTGGATATGTTGGAGCAGGACCACAGAGATGTGGTGGAGACTACCGGCCAGCTTAACTGGACGGAACCAAGTCTATTAGGAAGTACAGCCTCTGTACTTGAGTCGATGAGAGGTGGGCCTAACTGCTCATTATCCATATTAGCGCAATAGACTAGTTAATGTCGATATAATGATGAGTTCAATCTGATTTCCGTTCGGGTGTACTCTATCGACTCAAAACTTGACCATGTCACGTGATGTCTATCAAGTATAGCGTATTTTTATTTTTATTTTCCCAGCTATATTTTTTCCCAGTATAGGGGAAGTTATGTAATCGGTCAAAGATAATAAAGAAAATAGTCCTAATTTAACTAATAAAAACATTATTTTTAATAACATAACAAATCCGACTAATAATTATTACAAATTAAAATACATTCCTGAACTTACTAATAGCATTAAAAAAACATTAATATTTGAAAATAAAATAATTAAATTCGGTCTATATAATAATAATAAAATCAATAGATATTTATCAAACATGAAAGAAAAAATTGAAAATAATAAAAAACTCAATACTATTTATAAAATTAACTGTACAGATTGCAATAAAGCATATATAGGAGAATCAAAAAGAAATTTGGAAGTAAGAATTAATGAACACAAAAAAAGCATTCAAAATCCAAAAAATAAAAATTTAACAGGTTTGGCACATGTCAGCTGTTACGGTGAATATGTCGGTATAACCTATATTTAAAGTGTCTTTTAAAATTAAAAGTTTACTTTGTTAAAAAGTGTTTCTGTTATTGAAAATCAGTTTTTCAAAGCAGTTTATCAGTGCTTAACAGGCCTGGGTTTCAATTCGGGTTTACCAGAGTCGAAGAACAGCGATTGTGTATGTGAGCTTTGACATAGTGTTGTGGTCATAAAACTTAGGTTTTAACATGGGAACGGAGCCATCTGATCCATCTGACGCCGAAAATCAGATCACTTTGGGAGACAGGCGAGCCAAAAAACCAAAAATTTCAACATCCAATGTCCCATCTCAACCTATACCAACATCTAACGCATTTGCGCCCTTGGCAGGTATTTCTAGTGATAATGAGCCAATGAATATATGCACCCTTCAGAACGCATCTGTTGAAAAGGTACCCAAGCCACCTCCTATATTTATTCATAATGTTAATAACATGAATTCCTTAATATCGCAGATTAAGGAATTAAGTCTTGGCAACTATCTTTACAAAACTATTGAAGATAAGGTTAAAATTAATTTTGAAGTTGTAGATGATTACAGAAAAATGATCAATTTTTTGCAAGGAAATCAAGCTGAATATCACACTTTTCAGCTTAAATCAGAAAAGCCTTTTAGAGTGGTGGTTAGAGGGCTGCATCCCACCTGTGACACCACGTTGATGATGGCTGAACTGAGTAACCTCGGTTTCGAACCTATACAAATGGTGCCTGTTTTCCATCCTGTTACCAAAGTACCTATGCCTCTTTTCTTTTTAGATTTGCGACCGAGCGCTAAAAACGCAGAAATTTATAACCTAACTCGGCTTTATTATGCGGTAATCAAAATAGAACCCCCCCGACCAAGACGAACGGTCTTACAATGCCTCAGGTGTCAACAATATGGGCATAGTAAAAACTTCTGTCATCAAACGGCCAGATGTGTCAAATGTGACGGAATGCACGGCTCAGAAAATTGTCCGAGGCCAAGCACCAGTCCTCCTACTTGCGTGAATTGCAAAGGTTCTCATACTGCAAATTACAGAGGTTGTCCTGTTCACCTGAAGCTCCAAAAACCATCGCCACGCACCACTTACAATAAAATGCCTGTCAAAACTGACAACCGTCTCACATCGACTGCTGAGATCGCGGCATCTCCGGTATCACAGACTAAGATGACAAGCCCTCTAATTAGTTATGCTAAAGCAACCAAATCAAATGTCCAAAGCAGCCAACATGAAAATCATTCTTTTAGCCTAGGTGACCAAATGCCTGCCTGTTCTTCCACCGAAATGCTCACTCTTGTAAATAAAATCGATTCTCTGATAGCTATCATACAGCCTCTCGTCCAATCGTTAGTGCAACTGCTCCCAATCCTGATAAAATCAAAATAATGGCTTTCCTTCCTCACAAATCTTTTAAAATTTGCACCTGGAACTGTCAAAGTTTCAGTAATAAATATGATGAGTTGGAATATTTTCTAAACTTCAATAACATAGACATAATGTTACTGACAGAGACTAAATTGAATCCTAACATTCATATTCACATAGCAGGCTATAAGGTTTACAGAGCAGATCATCCATCTGGGCACTGTAAAGGAGGTGCTGTCATCTGCATCAAGTCTACAATCCTCCACTACGAGCTGCTTCCTATCAGAGAGGAGGAGGTACAGGTAGCCCGATGTCAGCTTGCGCTAAACCACCACACCTATCAAGTAGGTTCGTTTTATTCTGCTCCCTCCAATTCAGTCGCTCCTGTTGTGTTCTGGGGAGTGGTTCATGAGATGGGTACGCACTTCCTGTTGGGAGGAGACTTCAACTCCAAACATCCACGATGGGGATCGCATGTAACTAACCCGAGGGGCAGAGTCCTCCATGATGTTATCAACCAGCTGCGCTTGGATGTCGTATATCCACTAGAACCTACTCACTATCCGCACACTCAAAATCACGCGCCTGACCTACTGGACTTCTTCATTGGCCGTAATATATCTAGGCTTTGTACAACACCAAGTGTTCTTCATGACCTTAGCTCTGACCATTTTCCAGTCAGGATTGAGTTTGCTCAAAGCCCCCTTCAAGTTCCAATAGCACCTAAACTGATCAAATATCCTTTTGATTGGAAAATATATCAGGCAGTTCTACAAGATGTAACAGACCTTAAAATACCTCTCAAAACCAAGGAGGACATTGACGTGGCTGTCAGTAAACTAACACAAGATATTCAGTTTGCGGCAAGTGAAGCAGGAGATCAACAAACTAATTATACAGGCACCAAACGAGTCTTTTACCCAGCTCACATCACCCAACTCCATAACGAGAAGAAAGCAGCAAGGACCTTGTGGGCACGTACCAGGCACCCCGACCATAAGCGGTCCTACAACAGAGCCACATATGACCTCAGGAAGGCACTCCGAGAGCTAAAGCAGACAGCACTCACCAACGATCTGTTAACCTTGGACACAAGGAATGGCTCCCTCTGGAGAAAAACCAAATTTCTTACCAAAGAACGTCATTTAATACCCCCTTTAAAACATCAAAACAACTGGTTAACAACACCGAAGGAGAAGGTTGACGTCTTTTCAGAGATGCTAGTTAACCAGTTTAGACCAAATCGAACTATCAATCATCACTTTCTAGAGACAGTGAAAGAACAACTGGAACAACCATTGCTCTTGACTCCATTCGACTTTTACTTCTCACCAGGCCAAGTAAAAAATGTTATCGACCGTTCTTCAGCAAAGAAAACTCCTGGGTATGATCACATAGTGCAACCCTTGCTACAAAATCTGCCTAGGAAGCCATTAGTTCTACTTACCCAGATCTACAATGCCATGCTTCGAACAACATATTTTCCCCAAAAATGGAAACATGCAAATATCATTATGGTTCCTAAGCCACAAAAAAACGTAATGACCCTAACAGTTACCGACCTATTAGCTTATTGACATTGTTCTCTAAGATTTTTGAACGTCTCTTTCTACCAAAATTATTAGAATATTTAAGTCCGCTACTTCCAAATTCACAGTTCGGATTCCGCTCGAACCACTCTTGTCCACAACAGCTGCACAGAGTCGTCGATACGATCTTGGACACATACGAAACGAAGCAGGTATGTCTCGGCTTGTTCCTTGACACTGAAAAAGCTTTCGATAAGGTTTGGCATGAGGGACTGTTATTAAAAATGAAACCGCTGCTGCCTGACACTTATTGGAGACTAATGCAGTCATATCTTAGCAACCGTACCTTCTCTGTCATCTACCAAGGAGCCCAATCCCAGTCCAAGTCGATGATATCTGGAGTACCACAGGGAAGTGTGCTTGGACCCTTCTTATATCTAATATACACCCACGACTTTCCACAGCAGAACGGCCTAACAACTGCTCAATTCGCCGACGATGTTGCTGTAATGAGTAAGGCCACCTCCAGTCGACTCGCTGAAGTACAACTGCACAACTTCTTGGATGAGGTGAAAGTTTGGAGTGCCAAATGGAGGATACATTTAAATCCTCAAAAGTCAGCGTTGGTACCATTCACTTATCTACGGACTGAAGTAGTAGGCCCGCTGACCCTCAACGGAGCTCTTGTCCCACAGACTTCTTCAATTCGGTACCTAGGCCTCACCATGGACACCAAGTTGACCTGGAACGAGCACATCACTTCGCTGCTTCACAGACTAAGACATCGACTTAACCAGCTGAAACCTCTCTTCAAGAACTCTGAGCTCCCCCTCCATCTCAAGAGGCTCATTTATATGATGCTCATCAGGCCCATGTGGCTTTACGGCTGCTCTATCTGGGGTTCTGCCTCGGATTCTCAAATCAAACGTATACAGACACTCCAGAATCGGGCCTTAAGAATAATCACTAGTGCGCCCTGGTTTGTCCGTAACAAAACTATACACGATGATCTTGAGATCCCTGAGGTGAAAAAATGTCTGCCTATTTGCTACACCAGTCTGCTGCGGAGCATGCAAAATCATCAAAATCCTCTGCTACGTGCCATCCCTCTCCACCTGCCTCCGCCAAGACCAGATCGTCGTCTGAAGAGGAAGCACCATAGCGACCTTAATCAAGAGGACTGACGCTGGTCAGCGGCCTCATTCAAGTGCCAGATGTTTTGTTTTTTATTTTATTTTAGCACAATTGAATGTACATTTTACAAAAATTATCAATAAATGAAAAAAAAAAAAAAAAAAAAAAAAAAAAAAAAAAGGTTTGGCACACCACAGTATAACCAATAACCACAATTTTGATTTCAATAATTATAAAATTTTAGATATAGAACAAAATAATTCGAAAAGACGACACTTGGAATCCATTTACATTATTAATAATAACGAAGAATCGGTAAATTACAAAAGTGACTTAAAAACAATTGGCCAACATTACGTTGAAATTTTAAATATTATTAAAACATGAAATAATGAAATAGATAATAAATGGAATCGATACCATTTTAGGATGATCGATTTCAATATCAACCACACTCTCACTATTTACATTTATTTGGTTTCGTGTGTCCATTTGTTTATTAATAAGTACATTAGAAAGTTTGTATTGCACTCTGAATTCGAAATGAGCAGTAAATTGTATGAATTTCTGCTGAATGTTTGGAAGATACTCATTGAGACACATTGTAATGAACGCGGATATTAATTGTTTTTGACTATCCTCAGAAGAATGATAAGGTGAATGTTTGTTATTTTCGTTAATTGTTTTCTCTTAATAATTGTTTTTAGTTGTTCCTTAATGGATTAATATAAGTATCAATATGTTTATAGAAATCAAACATTTCTACAAGTTTGTGATGGTCCTGTTTGTGGTAAATTCATTACATCGTAAGTTATTAGGGTTTTTGAATTGAGCCCCTCCCCTTCCCTTTAGTCGATATCGCTTTAATTTGACAGGTTATGTCCTCATTGGGTTTTGACTTTAAATATGAAACTTCATGTCGATACATTCATTACATCGGCAGTTATTCGAGTTTTTTGAGTTGAGGCCCCTCTGATCCCCGCTATCCTTCTGCCGATTCCACTGAAAATTAGTAAGTGTCGTCCTTTTGGGGTTTTGAATGCACATATGAAATTTTATGTTGATACATGCAAAACACTTGCATTTATTCGATGATTTTTGTCTTTAGCCTTCTCGCTAATCCCCTCCATTCTCTTGGTCGATTTGTCTGAAAATCAATAGTTCAAAGGTTTTGGATTCATTTGTGAAATTTTGTGTCGGGAGTTAACGTGTTCACAGACACTCACAGACAGACAGAACTTTTTTTTCATATTTGGAATCTGGAGGTCCGAAAACATAAAATTCCGTTGAAAACTTTGTATCAAATTTTGACCGATTACATAACTTCCCCTATTCTTCGTACAGGTGGAGTAGTAAGGCCCTCCCCCCTCCCCATAGGCGATAGTAGATAGTTGGCCACTATCGATAGTTAGATACTATCCATAGTTTTCCACCGATATCTTTAATTCAGTAACTTGTTGTAAATACTTTTGTAAAACTTTATGAAACAGTAGGCAGCGATCTAGCTTGTGCAGTGAGTTGTTTGATCTAGGGTGCCGGTTTTTAAGTTTCTTGGTGGCGTCTCAAGAGTTGATCCCTTAAATTGGATGTGTTTAGCCCTCTATACTAGGAATTGGATTGGTTTTGTGTTCACAAGTGGCAAGCCTTCATTCAAAATATTCAAATATTTCTAGGAAAACAATCTGTTTTCGATCAAAGTTGATTAACATGGGTTGAAAAGTTACCCAACTTTTTTAAAAATATGTATGAACATTCCGATTAACTTCTTTTTTTTTGTAGTTTTTAATTTGTATTTATTTATTTTTAATTTAAAACGTATCCCCTGTAATGAAGGAAAATTAATATCGCTAGTCACTTGGAATATGGATAACCCTATCGATAGTCATGAACTAACGATATATCATCATAATATACATAGAATGTAGCTTTATGTATGGGTAGTCCGGGTTATGATGAAAAAATGTTAAACGATCTAGAGAGATTGTAGGATTTGGGCGAAGAAAAGTGTGAAGCAGGATGATGCTAAGGAAAAGTGTATACAATTGATGTGGGGGAGAAGAGAGCAGAAAATTAGGAGAGGGTAATTTGATGAATTAGTATAAAGATGGTTAAAGACCGAGGAGGTATTAATATAATAATGAAAGACTTTGAAATGGAGGAGCGGAAACTTATATGAGGGTGTAGGATTGTAATTTTTCGATGAGAGGCGATCAAAAATGTGCTCTAGTAAAAAAAGCTACAAAACGCTGAACCTTGGTGATACCAATGTGATAATATACGGCCGTAAGTTTATATACCTAGATTATCACTGCCTTGACCAACCATGTCACAATGGTCATGTGGATAGCAAGTCAGCCTCTCAAGACAAAGAAGGCGGGTTCGACTCCCGTAAGGCCAAGTTATTTTTTTTTTCTTAAGAAGTTGACCTAATGTTACTTAATTAAAAATTAGTTGCAATTCTAGACGCTTGGAAGCGCTAGTGGGCTAATTGAAAAAATAAAATGAAAGAGGGGTGGGGTAGGGAGGGAGAGCAGAAACTTTATCGAGATGGGGAAGTACGATAGTAGTGATTCAAAGGACAAAAATTGAGATAAAAAATTTTGGGGTGTAGGAGGGTTGAGCTGGGGATATACGATGATGGGTGATTCAGAGCTAAGGGAGGAGGGGGGGGGGGGGGTGAAGGGTGGTGGGAGAGGAGTGGGGGACGTGTTGGTGGAGGGAGGTGGTGGTGGTGGTGGGGGGGGGGGGTGTTGGTGGAAGGAGAGGAGTGGGGGATGGCCGCCATCTTGCGCATTTGCCATTGGCCCAGAACCATCTTTCCTCCCCTACTCACATCCACTAACCTGCATAGTTATAATTCGGTATCATTCACATGACTAGTTTCACTGTTCATTATGTTAATGTGAACTAGAGAACATGATAATACGTTACACCCAGAACTGGACTGGAGAGTGTGAAATGGGCGGTGGTGGGGGGGCACTCAATCTAGGCGTGATTGTTGTAACAGGAGAGGGTAGCTCAACCTCCATGTTATGTATCCACCCTAACAACCAAACCAATGACGGATATTTGATATTCAAACCTGAATACCAACCCAACCAGGAGGAGTGATAATCTCATCACATCTGTGATACAATGATGGTTAATTGGTTGTGCTCATCTGTAGCTTGGCTCGACCGATAGTAACCCAGAGATCTGGCAAATGTGCCCTTAATCCCATTAAGAACTGCGTAATATCATCTGTACAAGTACGTTCAGAATTCAATTTCACGAAATATTCAAAATGTTATAGCTATGGAGGCCCCATGAACATTTCACGATCACTGTGAGATTGATTGTTTGGAAGGGTGGGTTTTATACCCATGTTATCCAAAGCCTGAAGGTCCATATAACATCCCCTTGTTAGTATTTAAATACACCTGGTCACTGACCAGTGGTCAGCTAAAGTGCTAAAAAATTAGAAAAGAAAAAGTGACTAAAATAAGAAATGTTCTCATAATATAGAAGAAAAATAAAATAAAAATAGATGAATAAACTTTATTATTCATCTATTTTTATTTTATTTTTCTCCTATATTAGGAGAATATTTCTTGTTTAGTCACTTTTTCTTTTCTCATTTTACTAAGATTCTATATTTATTTATTTTTATTTTTTCCTCCTCTTTTTTTGTTTTGCTATTCTTCATTAGTTTTCTTTACTCCTGGGGATTCTTCTATCTTAATACGTACTTTATTAATTTATCAAGTTACTGTGTCGTGTCCACTCTGTATTATTATTCTCATTATTATTGCTGATTATATCTAAGTGTATATATATATATTTTTTTTTTCTTATTGATATATCTCTAAGATATAATGAATATGTTTAATTATTAACAGTGATTGTACAGTCCTAGCTGACTGCTCCCTCTCCCACACTCAGACTCCGTCTCCTGGGAGGAGGTAGCCTATTTATCATTTGTCTTATTTTTAATGATTTAAAGGCATTGAATAAAAAAAAAATAGTTAGTCTCTTATCTTTTCAATGAGGTGCAGAAGCTCTGTTTCCTCAACTCATTTGTGTTGAGGAAGATTCGGGTATGTGAATAGGCTTCACATTCATTGGGTATGTGAATAGGCTTAACATTCATTGGGTATGTGAATAGCCTTCACATTCATCGGGTATGTGAATAGCCTTCACATTCATCGGGTATGTGTAGCTTGGTTTCCTTCTTCACTTCACGTCTTTTGTAGAAATGATCCGGGACAAGACCCATTATAAAAAGAAATGTTTTCTTAGCGAGTAGTGTCCTGTTAAGGCAACCGTTCAGTTTTTTTTTTGTGTCATCCAGTCCTCTGATCAACTCATTTGACTGTAGGTTGTTCGCGCATCACTGAGAGAACTAGCTAAACTACCTATTCTGTAGAAAACTTTTTTCCGACTAACAACATAAAGGATGAATTAAAAATCCATTTTTACCATTAAAGAGACGAGCTGTGTAGATAATTTCAAAGGATATTTTCCTTTTTTGAAATGAATTATAGTCCTGTAAAATGGTAAATGCATTAGGGTCGATTCACACATTACAGACCAGATAATGATTTGATTCAGACCGGACAGAGACTAGACTAGAACCGTGAAAAATCACACGGTTAGTATGTCAATGTTCAGTGTATGACGGTCATTAGGGACAGTCCATAAAACGAATGTAGACTGCCGTGCTATGACGTACAGGACTGTACTGGACCCCGACATAAACCCCCTCGATTGGCTTCAGGACAGTCTAGCTGCAGTCGAGAACATAATGGGCAACGGTAGCTCAGTGGTATGCGGGCTTGCTTACTGAGCTCAAGATCGCTGGTTCGAAACTCGGCTGAGGCCCTTTGTAGGTAAAATAAACTTTGGATGAGACGTTAAGCATTGGTCGAGCCTGTACGATATCAGGTACTCGTTAAAGAATGAAGTTAGTGAATACAAATTTAGGGTAGGCAACATTTAGCACTCCCATAGTAGATTCGGGTTCATGTCCACCATAGTGACGAACAATCTCTCTGGTAGTAGGCGATATGACCTAATAGTTAAAATCCAGGCATGAGTCACATAATAACTAACTAGAACCCAATAAAACAGTTTCTAACATTGCTCTCGTTTAATTCCAAACGATAATTGAATGAAAATCTATCACTCAAAAGAGATTCTGAAGTGAACTGCTGCAAAACTGAGGGTGCTTTGTTCATGTTACTTACGAAGTTGCGACTAACCCGGAGGAGAGCTTATAACAAAAAAAAGTTCAGTAATGGAAAAGCTCTAAGAGAAGATTCAGTGTAACTTTCCCCTCAACCTAACTGTAGGCCGTTTTCAGGCAACTTTGCCTCACGGATGAGTAGTCCCCCACTCTGAAGCTTTGGACGATCCGAAGGCCGTGGCAAGAAGAGCGCCAACTTGTCCCCCGACTACCCCACACTGGGTTCTGTTTATGTTATATTAGTTAAACACAGTTGCAAAAAACAAACTAGTCTCACCTTTCACATATTATATTATTTTATGCAAGCCAGCTTTCGAGGTTGCTCTCATCATCAGACAATCTGGTAAAATAATTTTAAAAACATAATTAATTTATTTTTTAAATTTAATAAATAAGTTAAATTTTTCCGTACAACACAGTTTCTGACTCAGATGGTTAACAGGAGTAACATACCCCATCCATGAAGTTTTAAATTATTAATTCTTTGAATAGTTTTACATATTTTTTATATCGGGGAACTTTATCTTATTTACACACTTTTAAACATTTTTAATTATATTCATTAAATATATTTTACCGGATTACCTGATAAGTGCAACTTCGAAAGCCGGCTGGCATAAAATAATATGTTTATGAGCATAAAATCTGTTAGAGGTCAGACTACATTTTTATTTTCCAGCCTGTGTGATTAATTCTCACTACATCAGCCATTTTTACAATATATTAATTGTGATTCATACTGGAGCTTTCACTACGAGGTCATATCGTCTATTACCAGTGCGCTCTATCGTCGCTCTGGTGCACATGAGACCCACTGAAATGTGGAAATCCTAAATTTTGCCTCCTTAGGGTTATTCACCTGAAAAGAATATTATCTATTCGTCTACTTCAAAATAGTCCCCATTAGATATTATACACATATGCCAGCGCTTTTTCCAATCCCCGAAACACTTCTGACACTCGATCTTTGGGATAGCATTTACCTCTCTCAGCGATGCGCTTTTAATCTCATCTATGTTTGTGAAACGACGGCCCTTTAAGGTTCTCCTTATTGTTGGGTACAGAAATAAGTCACACGGAGACATGTCTGGAGAATATGAAGGCTGGGGCATCATTGCAGTGTTGTTTTTGGCCAAAAATTCACGAACAAGCAATGAAGTGTGAGCAGGTGCATTATCGTAGTGCAAAAGCCTTGAATTGTTTCACCAAAAATCCAGGCGTTTTTTTCGGATTGCTTCACGCAAACGGCGATGCACTTGTAGGTAGTACTCCTTATTGATCGTTTGACTTTGTGGCAAGAACTCATGGTGCACTATGCCGTTAAAATCGAAAAACACAGTGAGCATGACCTTCACATTCGACTGCACTTGTCGAGCTTTTATACCACTCGTAAACCCTAGTTTTACTCATAGCAGACTCACCAAAAACAATATTTAACATTTCTAAAACTTTGCTACACTTTATTCCATTCTTATAGCAAAATTTAATGCAAATTCTCTGATCCATTTTGTAAAAAAATAAATAATCACAGATCGTTACAAAACACATGTAATCTCTTTTGACAGCTGACAGCAGACTAAACATCCGGTTTGGCTAAGAATGTACAGATACTTTTCAGACATGTTTACCAACACAACAACGAAAAAATCGCGCGAATAGACTAATACAACCCGTGAAATTACAAAATTCCCGTTACTTTTTGAACACACCTCGTATATTGAGAGGGCTGTTGTGTACACCTAAGGACCTAAGCATCCAATGCTCTTATCCTTTCCCTGTTAGTTCTTCTGTGGATGTACTAAATTTACTTACCCTTCGTTTGTCACATAAGGTAGGTAGGTATCTGACATCGCACAGGCTCTGGACCATTAACGTCACATCCGAAGAATGTACCTCCCAGATAAAAAAACCTAAGAGCCTCGGCCGGGTTTCAAACCCGTGATCTTGAGTTCAGTAGGCTAGCACTCTACATCTGAGCTACTGGTCAAGGGGACTATGACCAGAACTTACTTGAAAAATAGGTTGTTTAAAGCGGCCGGAGATGTGGGAAGTGAGTAACAACCGACAGAGGATTCCACAGAAGATAGAGTAGAAACAGGGATAAACTCATAAGGGAAAGAAAGAATGGTTCTGATGAGAGTGGTTCTAGTAAGTGAAGTTGCCACATCTGCTAACCCATCAAACACCGTTTCTCCTCGTTATACCCACCTCTAACAGCAGAATACTCTCCGTCCTTATCAAACTTTAGACAAACATTAGACGTAATGCCCCATATTCAGTAATTAGCTTGTTATTTAGGTTCCAACCTTTGATAATATCAAAATCGAACTGAGTTTGTTCCCCAAATGTTCACTTGACATTACTACTTACACAAATATTTATCTAACTGCTTCAACTTTATATTGGCAACAACTCAATTAATTAAAATTTAGGACAATACTACAACACTTTGGGAGCTTAAAAAAACCCGTTCTTTAATAAGCGGCATTGCATTTTCTCAGATTCATATAAAATAAACTATGTTTCCGCTCTCCCTCTTAACCCTTTTTTTCTTTTACTTATGGGCTTTTGAATTCACATATTAAATTTCATGACGATATATTCATTTTTCAATAAATTATTTGCGTCCATACAAAAAAAAAAATCAAAAAATCTTATTATAGGTTCTTTATAGAGTAGGGGTAGGAAACCTTTTTCACGAAACTTATTTTCAGCTAAATTGACCAAATGCATTGGGGGATTAGAGGGGAGGGTTAATACAAGAACTTATAATATAAGGATTCAGAAGCACCCTAACTGCGGTGATTGTATAAGGGTTCCATGTTTTGTCCTAAAGGAACCCTAAAATACAGACACTTTTTGATTTTCGAACTTTTTCTTAAAGTGGAAACCGACATTTTGAAATCGGGTTTTTGCTTACTTGATGATAATTATTACTTCCCTAATTATTACGATGTAGTTGTTATTAATCGGTCAGAAATTTCGATCTTGAGTTTTAACAGGAATTTCATAATTTACTACCACCTGATTCCAAAAATGAAAAAAAAAAGTCTGTATGTGTGTGGACACGATAATTCTCGAGAGAAAGTACATGTCGACACGAACATTTTTATATGTGTAACCAGAAGCCCATAACAACGACAACTATTGATTTCAGCCGAATCGGTTCGAAAGAAGGGGAGGGGGATTAAGAGGGGAACATAACAACACATAAGGACAACACTAATTGTCAGTGGAATCGGGCGAAAGGAAGGGAGGATTAAAGGAGAACTCGATTAATCACTAAGTCGATTGTTGATGTTTAGGTTCAAATAGTCGATTGTTCTGGGGAAGTATATTGACGATGATTCACCAAAGATTTTTTTTTTTCTCACTACTTCACAGAGTTATTCAAAATTATGTCACTTATTTTTGTTTGTTTGAAGGTTAATTTTTTACACCCCCTTATCTAAATAAACCAAGGGCTTTGTTTACAATATTTTTACATAGGCATTTACACACAAAAGTATATTTAAAAAAAATCCTAATAAATGAAAATCCGAGAAATGTAGTATTCTATTCAGATGAAACCATCTTGAGAGTGAAAAATCTTTTTAAATGGCGAGGAAAAGTTGGAAGGAAAGTTGGGGTAACACCTTTTTACTTTATTTTTTTTTCTCTCTTTATACTTTATTTCCATTCTTTTTTCTCTGGACGACTGAATTAAAGAGACGAGGACGAAAGGTCCCCCCCACCCTTATTTCAATATACCTACTTTAGGATTCAGGATAACCAAGCGGGGAGGAGGGGAAGAAAGTTTCCCAAAGATGGCGGCCATTCAGGTCTCAAGATACGGACAGGACTTTGTTGAAAACTCATCAGAATACACCCGGAATCACCTCCCACCGAATCTTCTTTTTATTTCAATGTTAGGCCCCTCTCTTTTATTTCAATGTTTGAACACATTAAACCTCTTTTATTTCAATGTTTGAACACATTAAACCTCTTTTATTTCAATGTTTCAACACATTAAACCTCTTTTATTTCAATGTTTCAACACATTAAACCTCTTTTTTATTTCAATGTTTCAACACATTAAACCTCTTTTATTTCAATGTTTCAACACATTAAACCTCTTTTATTTCAATGTTTCAACACATTAAACCTCTTTTATTTCAATGTTTCAACACATTAAACCTCTTTTATTTCAATGGTTCAACACATTAAACCTCTTTTATTTCAATGTTTGAACACATTAAACCTCTTTTATTTCAATGTTTCAACACATTAAACCTCTTTTTTATTTCAATGTTTCAACACTATTCAATACCTGTGGAAGAGGGCGCCGGTAGCTCTGTGGTATGTGTGCTTGCCTTCTGAGCTCAAGATGGTGGGTTCAAAACCCGACCGAGGCCCTTAGTTTATTTTATCTGGGAGGTAAAATAAACTTAGGCACGTCGTCCTTCGGATGGGATGTTAAGCGATGGTCCCGAGCCTGTACGATGTCAGGTACTCGTTAAAGTTTAGGTAACTAAACCTGGATTCGCAAAGTTTAGGAGTCTCATAGTACAGTCGGGCTCATGTCCACCAGAGTGACGGAAGTGTGCTCTGGAAGTAGGCGATATGGCCTCGGGCATGAGTCATAATATTACTACATATATGAAACACATTACTCTTTTATTCCAATGTTTGGATACTATTCAACACTTATAAAATCTCTGGCCTTGCCTATTACTTCCCAGCTATATAATAGTAATGTGGAAATTATGTAATCGCATCAGAAATTCGATTTCGATTTTTCTTAGAAATTTTATATTTTCCATGTTGATTCAAAATTTCGTGTCGATACGTTCATTCTTTCGGGTGTTATCGTGTTCAAAGACACACATACGGACGTACATTTACTTCTCTAGCTATACGAAGTTTAGGGGAAGTATGTAATCGGTCAGATTTTCGATGTTATGTTTTCACCGGAATTTCATGTCCCCCCCCCCCCCCCCCTTCCCCCCCGTACCAAAAAATCAATATAAAAGTCGTCGGTGAATCACCAGCATTTACTTCCTCATCACGAATTAATTAAGTTGTCTCAACTGCCGAATGAATGTTTGACACGAAATTTTATAATTAATTTTTATTCAAAACCCCATTAGGATGGAATCTACTAATTTTCCGGGTCGACTCAAATACACGGGAGAGTGAAAATGTAATTGATGATTAATTCGTGCTGGGGAAGTACGAACATAGCCGTGATTCATGAAACATGAAATTCCGGAGAAAACTCCAATTCGAATTTCTGACTGATTGCATAACTTCTTCTATACTTGGTATAGATGGGGAAGTAACAGTAACGTTAAATGTAGAAGGAAATCGTGTAAAAAAAAAAAAAATTCAAAATTTGGCCAACGTTTCGAAAACTATTTATTTTCTTCTTCAGGGCCTTATAATGACTTAAGTGGATGTGTGGTGAAGGTGTTGTGAGTTTGTTGTGTCCAGTATAGTGCTATGGTGCTATGGACACAAACTCACAACACCTTCACCACACACATCCACTCAAGTCATTATAAGGCACTGAAGAAGAAAATAAATAGTTTTCGAAACGTTGGTCAAATTTTGAATTTTTTTTTTACACGTCAGAACCTCGTTTTCCTTCTACATTGAAAATATACTGTCGACTCAAGATCGTGGGTTCGAAACCCGACCGAGGCCCTTAGTTTATTTTATCTGGGAGGTAAAATAAACTTAAGCACGCCGTCCTTCGGATGGGACGTTAAGCGATGGTCCCGAGCCTGTACGATGTCAGGTACTCGTTAAAGACCCCTACCCTAGGTGAATAAAAATTTAGGGTAGGCAAAATTTAGGACTCCCACAGTAGAGTCGGGCTCATGTCCACCAGAGTGACGAAAGAGCGCTCTGGTAGTAGGCGATATGACCTCGTAGTTAAAGCCCGGGCATGAGTCATAAAACCTAACCTAACCCTACTGTCGACTCTATTATTCATTAGTAACGTTAAAGTAAGATTTCAGAATTTTAAAGGTTCTTAATGTTCCGTACCACAAACAAATAGTAAACATGGGTCCCTTACAGTCGCTCAGTTGTTTGTGCGTCTGTTCATCAGCGGTTTGATGATGACTTTTCTGAATTTTAAGTTTTCCGATCAAAAACCACAGGATCTGTCTGTGAGTTCAATACCTGGCATACTTAATTAAGTCATCTCAGGATTTTCAGTCAAATCGGCCGGATAAGTTTAGTGGATCTTGAGGGAGAGAGAAAACGGTTGATTAATACCCATTTGAGCTGGGTAAGTAGAACACGGATGACTTTCCTGAACTGTAACTTTCCCTTTCTTCAGAGAGCTATCAGATGTTCATTTGTAAGAGGACCTGCCTCGCTGCTTCACTTAACAAGGAGCAGCTCTACTCATCAAATATTAAATAAAGAAACACAATCAAAGTGGATTTCTTCTGGAATTATTTAAAGGAAGTCTGTTCCTCTGCCTCCCGTTGCCTGTCTGTTGAAATTTCGAACGCATTCCTCCTTCATCCTCATCGACCTGGACAGGCGAGCTAAGTTACTTAGGGCATCTCAACTTAAAGCTTCTAACTGGGCTGATCCAGAAGTCCAGATGATCAAATAACATATTCTGAATCTCAATACTGTAGTGACTAGCTGTATTACCCGTCGTAAGTGGGCTGCTACGGTGAGCATTTCGCGGGAATACCGAAATTCGGAAATGGGTGTTTCGCGAAATTGCCAAGATGGGACTAGGATATTTTGTGAGTTGACCTATATCATAAATGGGCATATCGAAATTTTTTTCATTCTTTGTTTTATTTCTTCATTCTTATTCTATTATTTCCCTATTTATTTATTTTCTACAATTTGGATTTTGACCATAAAATATAGAGCCATCATTATGTCACCGATTTCATATTTTTCTGATAAAAACATAATAATGCAGTAATATCTAATACCGCCTCCTTCTAGACATGTTGAGAGTCTAGTTTGAAAAGACCTGAAATATATTTTCTCTTATGTCATAGTTAAAACAGTTGAGGAAGAAATATATTCCTTAGGTCGACCTTGTATCACCAAATCCTGATATTTTTTAAAAATCGTATTAATGCTGTAGTTCCAATCCTTTCAATTTCAAAATCCTTCGTAGAATAGCCAATGCTCCTTATTACGTCTCCAACAAAACTCCGAGAGGGCGACGTTAGCTCAGTGGTATGCATGCTTGTCAACTGTTGCTTTTGAGCCCAAACAGCCGACTGGTTTTGGAGTAGGGGCGATAAGTTAATTAATTCATTCTAGGAAGAACACTGTCCGTGATCCTTCTATTTTTTTTTTTTTTCATCACAGAAAATAATGAAAAAATAAATACATTTGATCCTTACAAAGAGATCCATCTATATTTAAATTCAAAATTTCCTTTAATAAACAAAAAATGTAATACATCAATGTTAGGCTGTGCTTTTAATTGAAATGCCTTCCGCCAGAGGCGCCTATTTCATAATAATACATTACCGAGAAAATATCTTCCAATTAATTGATGAGGAAAAAATATTTATTGAATATAGTGGTTATTGGATGTACCCCCCGCGGCCTGTCAGAGTATTCTCTGTAGTGGAGGGTGGGAATGGGTATATATATCGACATATCGATAGTTCATGACTATCGATAAAACTAGCAAATGATTATAGATTTTAATTTTCCTAAAGAAAAAAAAAATATTTGGTTTAGCGCAATAAAGGAAATAAATAAATAAAAATAATAATAAAGACGGTAGTCAGGGGATAATGTGTTGAACAAGCCGGGGCTTCAGACGACGGTGTAGCAGAGGTTCCCCAATGCCAAAGCCAGCGGCTCCAGAAACACTCTGCAGCCCAGCCCTGAATCTTGTCGCTAACTCCAACATGAAGTCTCTAACGTCGGCCACACCCAGCTCCCTGCGTATCTGAGAATTCCGTACCATCCAAGGCGCGTTTACGGCAAGGCGGAGAACTTCGTTTTTGAATCTTACCAGTTTCTTAGTGGATGAAAGGACAAAGTAAAATAATAAACGTCATATAAATGAATATAAGAAGAGAAAGAATAAAATAAAGTCTTGAATAATATCTAAAAAATAATATTTGTGTACCTATATATTATATATATTATTCACCAACTCTCATCCCGTGACATTTTCGCACGAGCCGAGAGTCTCCCGCTCCCTCAGCAGCCCTGGGTTAAGGGGCAGCTAGTTGGAATCTTTTGATACAATTGGTCCAACTAGCGGCCCTGCCCAGCTCGCTCGGGGTTCGACATAAATCCAAGAAAAAACAGAACTCAAAAACCTCAATAACTGCCAGTGTAATGAATGTATCGACATTACATTTTATATTTAAAGTAAAAACCCTATGATGACATAACCTCTACAATTTCAGCAGTATCGACCGAAGGGAATTGAGGGTTCAGAGCAGGGGCTCAATTCGGAAACCCTAATAACTGCCGATGTAATGAATTTATTGGCACAAAATTTAGTATGAGCACTTAGGAGCCCCCTTTATAAGTCAACTATTAAATATTAGCGCAAACAGACGACTGAGGTAATAAAGTTCTAATCCCACCTGGACAGATATCTTCACGATGGTCAAAACGTTTTCAGGGGACTTTGAAACGTGAAAATCAGTTGAAAACTCGTTTTCGGATTTTCTCACGATTACAATACTTCCTTTATACTATAAATATAAGAAAGTGAAAATGAACCAACGTTGTAGGACCAAACGTTTAGATTTGCAACGCATATTGTACACAGAAGGAAGAGAGGTATATGGAGTGGGGGGTTGGCTGGTATGTGGTAAAGGTCGTGGTATTACTGGTAGTATAGGTCGAGGTATTACCGGAGGTATCCTAGGAAGGCGGTAGGAATGTGAGACGAGAGATGTGGTGTGATGTGATGAAGATAGGTCACAGTGCTATCTATGTGTCACTCTGAATACTAAGTACACCCGCCTTCTCTTCATGCTTCCATCCCACGTAGCTGGCACACGGCCTCGGCCCCAGCCCCGCCCAAAAATATATATTTATTGTATATTATATGAGATGTGTGCGCATTTTGGAGAGAAACCTCACAATGACCAAGTTAACAATCGCTGGCAACTCGAATTATTTGTAATCAGTTTATTTTTCGCGCTCCCTCTCTTTTCTTCTCCTTTTAGGTCGATTTGGCTGAAATACATCAACCTGCCGTTATGAGGTTCAAGCCCCCTTTCCCATTCTTCTTCCCTTTCGATCCACCTGAAGAGTCAAGAAGTGTAGTTCTTAAACCCGAAAATTAAGGACACCCACAGTAGAGTCATCATGTCCACCAGAACGACGATAAAGCTTTGGTAGTAGGCGTTTTGACCTCTTAATTAAAGCCTATGAGTCACAAGAACTAACTAAATGAAATGTATATGATGGGCCATAACAGCTTTCTTATACCAACCAACAGATCACTCTCTCTTTCTCCATTCTCTCAAAATCAAGTCACTACCAGAACTACACAGTACGATGAACAATGAAAACCGCTGACGCCTACACATTACTTTAATATATTCAGTAACACCAGCATGGGAATGATGATTGGTATAAGAAAGTCCTGTTATGACCACATTACATAATATGTATAAATATATTATATATTTATTATATGTATAAATTATATATTTATATACTGTATATATTTATTATATGTATTAATTTATTATATGTATAAATATATTATATTTTATATGTGGAATTTGACTTTCGACCGATTCATAAATTTGAAAATTTGGCTGAACAAAAAGCATTATTATCGTTAAGTAAGGACGGACTAGAGACACTCAACGCGACCGGGATACATGGCCAGAGGATGGCTGATGGCCAGGGACCTTCGGCTACTATAGGCCTACACGAAGAAGAATCATTTGACATAACTTCCCCTATACCACATGGATATAGCGTTATCTAGAGGTGTCATTATAGTTACATGCTATTGTGGGCTTTGAAAACATTACCTGCTGAACTGAGAAAGAAACCTTTACTTGAGACAAAGATTTACGTTAAAACTTTAGATTGCCTAAAATAAAAGTCTTATTATGAAAAGAAATTGGTTTTCCTGATTTGCTTCTTTTCTCTCTGCTGGAAAAGCAGAACGTTTTACTTTGCCGGCTCTACGAAATAGGGGAAGCTATGTTAATCGGACAGAAAATCTATCTTGAGTTTTCACTGATATTTCATCTTTTACTACCCCTAAAACGAAAATAAAAATTGCGGTCTGTCTGTGTGTATATCTGCATATCATACGATAAACCGACACATATTCATTTTCAACCAAATCGACCAAATCGAGGGAAGGGATTAGAGTGGGCTTAACACAAAAACTCTGATAACTACCGATCTAATGACTGTATGGTCACGTGATATTATATGCAAATTCACAACCCCATAAAGACGACACAGAAAAAGAAAAAAAATGTAATGATAGTACCAGGGTAGGAACAAAATACTGAAAATAAAAGTAAGAGTGGTATAAAATAATGATGAGAAAGAAGCGGAATAAGAAATAATGATGAGCAAAGAGGAATATAAAACTGAGGGGAATAAAGATAATAATAATAGAAATATTGGGAATACAAACATTGAAAATAGAGCAAAGAGTAATGATATCAATTTTATAACTATGAGGGATTTTGAGAATTCGAAAGACCGAGTCCTCATTATATTTAAATGTTAGGTCGGATAATCGGAATTCGGATAATCGGCGTTCTACTTTATTGAAACCTCATTGAAGTTTATCTCCTTACTTGCTTCTACAGTTCCTTCTTCTTACCTTTCTTACCATTATAGTATTATTATCACTTATGATTTAACAACAATTTTGTTAAATCGTGGCTGAAAATGATAGCAATACCGAAAGATACTCCAAAATTTTATAGGTTAGGTTAGGTTTTATGACACATGCCCGGGCTTTAACTACGAGGTCATATCGCCTACTACCAGAGCGCTCTTTCGTCACTCTGGTGGACATGAGCCCGACTCTACTTTGGGAGTCCTAAATTTTGCCTACCCTAAATTTTTATTCACCTAGGGTAGGGGTCTTTAATGAGTACCTGACATCGTACAGTCTCGGGACCATCGCTTAACTTCCCATCCGAAGGACGGCGTGCTTAAGTTTATTTTACCTCCCATATAAAATAAACTAAGGGCCTCGGTCGGGTTACGAACCCACGTTCTTGAGCTCAGAAGTCAAGCACGCATACCACTGAGCTACCGGCGCCCTCCAATATTTTATATATAAATATGTAGAGGGCGCCGGTAGCTCAGTGGTATGCGTGCTTGACTTCTGAGCTCAAGGTTGTGGGTTCGTAGCCCGACCGAGGCCCTTAGTTTATTTTATCTGGGAGGTAAAATAAACTTAAGCATGCCGTCCTTCGGATGGGACGTTAAGCGATGGTCCCGAGCCTGTACGATGTCAGGTACTCGTTAAAGACCCTTACCCTAGATGAATAAAAATTTAGGGTAGGCAAAATTTAGGACTCCCACAGTAGAGTCGGGCTCATGTCCACCAGAGTGACGAAAGAGCGCTTTGGTAGTAGGCGATATGACCTCGCAGTTAAAGCCCGGGCATGAGTCATAAAACCTAACCTAACCCTATAAATATGTAGCAACCAGCTGTTGTTGCTACACAACTGTGTTGCTATGCTAGATATTTTATATAGTGAACCATTGTTAGTTAAGAAATATAATATATTCTATTATAGATACAAATATATTATATTGAGAAGTATGTGTTGACAAGTTTGAATTTTAATTCCTTATACATATTAAGTGCTACGCTACATATATATTTATATATATATATATATAAAATAATGAAAAACATATATATATATATATATATATATATATATATATATATATATATATATATATATATATATTGTGACGTGTAGAATGGGGGGGTCACAAAGAATAAAAGAAATTGTTATTCTTTATAAAAATAGTAGAAAAAAAAATAGTAAGTACAAATAAATAAAAATGTAGGTACATCTTGGCAAAAGATATTAAAAGTAAGAAAAAAGAATATGATTAATTGTAAAAGAAAAGACTAACCTGATGACATTGGGTGGGGGAAAAGATGGCGAGAAGGGCAGAAGGAGCCGACTCGTGGTAGTAGAGTTTTGGAGCATCTTGGAGGAGGTGTAGTCTGTTTTTGGAGGAACTTGGAGGAGGTGTCGGGTGTTTTGAAGAGTGTAGAAGGAGCATAGAAGATGGAAGGTAGCAAATTTATATAAAGGAGTGTCGTGGAAGTGAAAGAAAGAAAAATCCCGAGGAGTTAAGTTTTTATATATGGAAGGAGGATAAGGCTGAGAGGAGGGTGACGAAGAAGGAAAGATTCAAAAGAGGATATAGTGTGCCGTGAGTTGCCAGAAATTTCTAATCCATGTTTATAATCATCTAGTTTGTGTCATTTGCCAAGAGTACATTTTTTTCTGTCTAAATTAACTCATAAGAGGTTTATTTCATGTATTGTCAAAAATTTATAATAGTTCACTAACCCCGTAACCTTTTTTTTTAACCATTTACAAAAAAGAAATTAAAAATATACACTTATAAAACATTATGATTTAAAAATTGTAGTTATCATTTTTCCTTTATTTTCACATAAACACTCTAAATAAGAAAAGAATGCCACCCCTGTTTTTTTTTATAGATTTATGAATTAAAGAAGGAATAATATAAATCAAAGTAAGTAAGAATCATTTCATTGGCGCCCAACGTGGGGCAATTTAAAAAATAAAATTAAATTCATAGTATAAGAATCATTTCATTGGCGCCCAACGTGGGGCATTTGCTAAAAAAATTGAACAGATATTAAATTCATAGTATAAGAATCATTTCAATATATATATATGTTTTTCATTATTTTTTACTTATGGTTTAGTAAGTAGCAACTGTTGGTACAATTTAGCTAAATTTTATTTTTCCAATCCTAGGTTGGGACTGACCAGTGTTTTCTGTTTTATTACCTGTTTACGACCTAGAAAAGAGAGAGAAAAAAAAATACCTTTGTTTTTATAGGCTTTAAAGGTTTAAACTATTGTTACCCACCTTGGATGTCATCGTAAACAGTTCACTGGAAATAGGCGGTTGTCGAGGCACCGTTAAGTGAATCTTCCTCAAACAGAACAACAGAACTCCCTACATCAATTTGGTAGAGAAACAGGCCGTCAGATTCTTCGCATGTTGACAACAGATAGGTTTAGAATAATGAATTAGTATAGAGGACGTCGGTAGCTCATTGGTATACGTGCTTGCTTACTGAGCTCAAGATCGAGGGTTCGAAACCTGGCCGAGTTTATTTTACCTGGGAGGAAAAAAAAGAAAATCCTTTTGATTGGACGTTAAGCGATGGTCCCAAGCCAGTACGATGTCAGGTACTTGTTAAAAAACTTTACCCTAGGTGAATAAAAATTTAGGGTAGGCAACATTTAGGACTCCCACAGTTCTCTTCCTCTCCCTTTTCGCACATTGTGACCTGATGAAGGAACGTAAGAACGACCCGAAATGTCGCCGAGTAAAAAAGTCACTTCCGAAAAAGTTATAAATAATTATTATCTTATTTTTTTAACTAAATTAAAAAAATTAACTGCTATATTTGTTAATATTATCATATATATAAAGCTGAAAATGTCTGTGCGTTGTACCGCTATAACTCACGAACGGCTTGATGGATTTGATTAATTTTTTTTTTTAATTTGTTCGTCATCGTCTGTGGAAGGTTATAGGCGTATTAGTACCTCAATATCTGGTCCATCCCAGCATCCACCCACGCAATCTTTGTAACTCAAAAACCACTGCAATGATTAATGAGGAATCTTTTTGAATAGATAAGTTTTATCTACCGGAAGGTTAAGGTCTATTTTTAAATCAACCTCTGGTCCATCCCAGCATCCACTCACGCAATCTTTGTAACTCGAAAACCATTGCAACGATTAATGAGAAATCTTTTTGAATAAATTAGTTTTAGCTCCAAAGCTAGCGTTACTACAGTTGAAGGACTATAAGCCTTATTCCGTATGAATAATTGAAAATTATAACATCATGAATGTACTGTCTAGGAACTGATTAGCCTTATAGGAGATATTGGGAGACAAGTCAAAGTTCCCGGGGCAACGCCGGGTATTACTGCTAGTTATTAATAGTATTGTATTGTTAATTCTAATCCATGTGTGTGAGACTGTAAATGTTAATTCTGTATTTCTATATCTAATTTATAAGCTATCTAACTTATACGCTCTTATGGAAATAAATATAATTATTATTAAGACAGGACTTACATTTTGAAAAGTTAATTCACATCCAAATTTACCAA
This sequence comes from Aradus depressus, assembly GCA_963662175.1. NCBI lineage: Eukaryota > Metazoa > Arthropoda > Insecta > Hemiptera > Aradidae > Aradus > Aradus depressus. The sequence goes on along the minus strand of OY759214.1, from coordinate 49,378,488 downwards.
TCAAAGAAGAGGGTTTATTTAATCTGTGAATGAGACTGTGTGCCTTCTTGATAAGCGATTGCGTTGAACCGAGCCAGCTAAATGAGTTCAACGTCTAACTTAACTCAAGTCTAACTTCAACTTAATAATTGAACTAATTATCCGCTCTAACTGGATGATCCTAAGTTGTCCGGACCTTCTCACTTTATTAATTCAAGTTAAGCTTCTTATAAGTAAGGTATATATATAAAGTTGCTTTGAGCACAATTAGCCCCAATCTTATGTTGATCGAATTACTTCATCAGGAAGACATTGATGTCTTCTAATGAGGATGCTGTTACTTCTCTGGTTCTCTCTCTTTGTTTACTCATCCGCCTGTTGTGGCTCTTATTGCGTAGCCAGACTTCTGAAGTCTAGTGATAAGGGAGGTGATGAGGAACGAGAAAAGTATTAAAATAGCAGCATAAAACGGAATCCTGGCGTACGCGGACGATGTGGCCTTCTTAGGAAACAGCCCAGAAGAAGTTAGAAGTAAGTCGGGCAAGTTTCTCAAGCACAAAGGTAGAGTCGAGCTGCAAGTTGAAGGTTTAGGTGAACCAGAACGACTACCACGTAGTTACGAGTAGCATGGATAGCCACCTGGAGCAGAAGTTGAATGTGGGAGCTTCTCTTTTCCAAGAGTTGAAAGTTCAGATACCTCGGGTCCATGGTAACTAACATATACTGGATGTTGAAGGAGGTGGACAGAAGACGTCTGGAGGCCCAAAGAGCGTGCTTCTCTGTCATCCAGCTACTATGGTCCAGAGCCCCTCTAGTATGGATTATTTATTAAGTTAAGGAAATTAACTAACACTTTCATTTTTCTCAACTAAGTTTCCGCTCTCCCTCTAAACCATAGAAACCCATCCCTAGATTTTTTATACATTTTTAGCCCACTAGCGCTCCCAAGCTTCTAGATATGATATTAATAATTAGGTGCGACTTCTCAAAAAAAAAAAAAAAAACTTGTTCTAACGGGTATCGAACCCCGTGTTTAGAGGGAGAGCGGAAACTTAGTTGAGGTGGGGAAGTATATTGGTCGTGATTCAAGGTTTAGAGGGGGTTGAGGTGAGGTCAGACGGCTGCCATCTTGTGGGTTATTCCCTCTACTGTCATTATTATTATTGAGGAATGTGGATAGAATTATTTAACGAATTCCATAGAGTTACTGCCAGCAGTATACATATAAATCGAAAGATAAAACATAGTATGGTATTATCTTGCCATCTTGTTCACCGACTATAATTTGATGATGATAGGTACATATAAAGAGAAGATTGGTGATGTTCCTGTTATAGGGCCGGGGGGGCTATAAAAGACTATAACCTGGGACATTATAGGAAGGTAGGGCTGGGTCAGAGGTAGGGTATATGATGATAATGTGTCTATAGGGCATTATACTGGATCCCACTTTGTATCTAACATTGGACGTCCAACGTTATGAGGCGTTCCAATCGCCATCACCGCCTTTTCTCTACTAAACTGCTCCTCCTCACTATCTGCTACTCAAGAACTGTTATCCACCAGCTGGTTCCATTTCTTCCATCTCATATCTTGTTATTGGTGATCGTTGTATTGATGGTCTTTTCAAATTGGTTAATAAAATCCTTGGACCTCTGCCTGAAGACAATATGAGTTGAACAGATTTTCACACACCCTTCACATAACTGCTCCTTCTATGAGTTATCTACAGAAATTAGCATTTTAAAAAAATTGTTAAATGATAAAAAAAAGCCATGGCATAAAAAGTGTGTAGATTATGAAGTGTTCAATCCACTCAGGCCTCAGTCTCCGAACATGAAGATTAGGAAAGGTTCTTCTCGCGGACCAAAGGATTAGGGTGAAAGGAAAGGCTAGAATGGAATTTTCTGTAGCGGCATCCATAAATTCCCTTTAAAACTCAACATCGAATTTCTGCTTCATTAAATAACTTCCCCTATACTTTGTATCCCCCATAACTTCTGAATCCTCAAACTACATTTTGAGTCCATATATTTATTACATCGGCACCCAGTAGGGTGTTTGAGTCGAGCCTCCCTCCCTGTTATCCCCCTTCCCTTCGGCTGATTTCCGAAAAATTATTAGATGTCGTTCTTTTGGGGCTTTGACTGTGCTTATGAAAGTCTTTACACTCGTTATAAAGGTAGTTATTAGTTTTTTTGTTGCTCCCCCTTTTCTTCTCTTTGGCTGATTCCTCTGAAAATAGATAGCTGTTGTTCTTATGGTGTTCTAGATACAGATACAAAATTTCGTGTTCAGTCACTTAAAAAACGAAGTATAGGGGTAGTTATTTAATCGATCAGGCATTGGATGCGGAATTATCAACGTAATTTCATGTTTTCTGATATCGTGACTTCAAAATTAAAACAATAAATTCTATATTCGTGTGTGTTTTTGAACATGATAACTCTCAATAGAATGAATGTATCGACATGAAATTTTATACATGAATCCAGAACCACCCTCTAAGGATGTCATCTAAGAGAGGAACCCGACCGAGGCCCTTAGTTTTTTTTTATCTGGGAGGTAAAATAAACTTGAGCACGCCGTCCTTCGGATGGGACGTTTAGCGATGGTCCCGAGCCTGTACAATGTCAGGTACTCGTTAAAGACCCCTGTCCTGAAAAAATTTAGGATAGGCAAAATTTAGGACTCCCACAGCAGAGTCGGGCTCATGTCCACCAGAGTGACGAAAGAGCGCTCTGGTAGTAGGCGATATGACCTCGTAGTTAAAGCCCAAGCATGAGTCATAAAATCTAACCTAACCTAAGAGAGGGAGGAATCAGAGGGAGCTCAACTCAAAAATTCAAATAACTGCCGACTGTTGTATCGACACAACATTTAGTATGAGGATTCCGAAGCCACTAAGTCAAATATTGAGTTTTAGCCCAAACGATCGACTGGCTATGGAGGGAGCGCGAAAACATAATTAGAAGGATAATTGATTGGGGGAGTACCTAGCCGGAGTTTCACCGAGATTTTTTTTTTTTTTTCATTTTTGGAAACAGGCGTCAGAAAACATGAAATTTTGGTGAAAATTCAATATCTACTTTCTGATCGAGTGTATAACTTCCCTTCTACTTAATACGAAGGTAAAGTTGGATAATTAAAGAAGTCAGTTTGTTTCACACATTCGGTGCAGTATAACGGAATGCAGCTTGGAGCAAAGTCATGCATCATAATATTATTATGCAATCCCAGGGACATTATGTTGAATTTAATATAATATAGAAAAATATGTTTTATGTTGTCTGCCACTTCAGTAACATTATATCAAAGCTTTCTTAATTGGAATTATCTTAAGTCCTGTCAGGAAAGAGACAAAGCATCGAAAACTGTTGTGGCAAAGGACTCAGTTTTAGAACTAGAAACGAAGAGTAATTAGCAACAGATTGCTCGTCTTATCTGCCCCAGTTTGTAGTAGACAAGGAGGTTAAACCAAAACAATTAACAACAAGTCCCTATCATTTACTGTCTGTCTGCGATTCGAAGGCACGAGTTGACTAATTGGGGGAGTGAGGGGTAGAGGCAGAGAAATGTGCGTTTTCAGGCTTGTCAAGATGGATCTTCTATTACCTTTCCTAAAAGAGTTGGTTAACCTTTAAATGAAGCCACTATATGTTTTCACAAATAAATAACAAAGTCCACATCACATACATTGTAATTATTAAAATATTATGAAATTAATTATATTTATTTATAGAAAAACAATGAAGTAACTAAATTAGTAAATAAATATATGAAGTCGCATTTTGTCTTAAGACAACAAATGAATGAAAAACAAAAGATCATCAGCTGTTCTAAATAGGATGAACCAGAGCCCAAGTTGGGTTGTGGAGGTGAGATGAGATGTGAAGGACGGACAGTCCAGGAGTGAGAAAAGTTTTAGGCTTAAGATGTGGTGAACCAAGCAGGTGTGAGTTGATTGTGATTAATTGGAGTCTTAAGATGCGTAAAGTAGGTACACAATATATATATGCCCAAAATAACATTTTATATAGTTTTAAGTAATAAGTTAATCAGATTTCTTTAAAAAAATAAATTTCATGTTTTTTTATTTTTTATTATTTAGTTAACAAATTTATAATGTAGATTTAAGTAAATAAACCCAAATATTTGTTCTCTTATTCTATGCTATTCATATTCCTTGTTAACCCAGTAAAATAATTTATACATACATACCTTTGGATTAGATTTAACATTTTTGCAAAATTTAGAAAAAAACAATATGGGATCTCTTTAGTAAATTTAGAAGTAATCCAAATGAAAAGTTTGTTGATTGGATTTTTTTTTAAATACGTGCACTTTTTTCAAAATTGTCATGAACTTTAGGGCTCTTTTAGGAAATTACTGCAGAAATCAAAATTTAGTAGAATACCAGCTATAATTTCTACAGGAAATGTGGTAATTTTATTTAATTATTTATTCTTTTGGTTTATTTAATTATTATTAATATTTATTATTTCAATTATTATTAATTATATTTATATTTTTTATTTAATCAATTTTACAAATTTTAATTATGACAATATATTCGGTCAGAAATTCACTGTTGTGTTGTTGTCTGTTTGAAGCCCGCCACCCCTCATCCCTTTGGCTAATTCGGCTGAAGATTCATAGGTGTCGTCTTCATGACGTTTTGAATAGAAAATTTCGTGTCGGGATTCATTATCCATTTTGCTCTTCATATATTTTGGGGGAAGGACAACACAGAAACTCTATTAACTGTCGGTATATAAAGAATGTATTGACACGAAATTGTATGTTTAATTTCAAATCTCTCATCACTATGGTTCAGGTTTCCTATGTATATATATATATATACATATAATATACTAAAGAAACGAGTTTTGAGCCTAGTTATGTACAATAGGCCTCTGAAATTATTAATCTTGATGAAAAATTTGTTTTTTTGTTACGCTTCTATATAGCACCGGGAGGATTCACTTTTTTAGGTCGGGAAAAAATTATTGCAATAAAAGAGGATGATGTATTTAGTTTTTCTTCAGAGAGAAAAAAAAAAAAAAAAAAAAAACAGGTAAAAAGTTGAAAGTGGTCCAATAATAGTGAGGGGGCCAGGTCAAGGCGCCAAGGTAGGCTATTCATCAAGACACCATTTGTCACTTTGTCAAACGGCTAGATCAAAGTGAGCCCAGGAAGCTTCACCTTTTTTTTTTTTTTTTTTTTCGCCCCCCCCCCCCCCCTCCCCTCCTTTTATCCACTTTTCCGGCTCCACAAAAAAGGCGTCAATCACCGAATTGGCCTATCACATCACACTTCAGACAAATGGCATCACTCTTCCATCTTTTTGTCTACAGTTCCATTGATGTATCACCTGAGTAGAGGAGAGGGGATGATTATTGCGAAAAGTATCTAACTAAATGACTACCGGCGATTTTTGATTAAAACTGTTTTTTCTTCGATTTTGCCATCTGACACATAAAAAAAATTGTTCACAATAATAATTATTATCCTCTAGCCAGGAAATGGATTCTACGATTATGGCACGTTTCTGACTGTCGTCCCCTTTCTCGATCTCGGCCGGGTTTCGAACCCGCAATCTTGAGCTCAGTAGGCTAGCACCCTACCTTTGAGCTAGCGGAAAAGTAGTTATTATCCCATTCGATAATTAACAATTTTATCAGCGTTATGTGGATACATTATCCTATTTGTAAGACATCCTCAAATTTTCAACGTTATCTAACAATAGGTGCGTTTAGAGGAAGAGCGGAAACTTAGTCTATTACAAGTTGCAATTACAAGTGTATTACAATTGATGAGCTGGGGAAGTGTTTTGCCGGTGATTCATTGACGAGTTTTTTTCGGGTTATTTCTTCCTAATTTAGTGACTGGAAGCAGTATTTTGATGTTAACATCGCATGACCCGGCCGCACTTATCATCTCTTTAACAACATTTCAGTCTGGCCACAACGGTGTTTTTCAGATCTCCCATCTCCTTCAGGTTCAATAACTACAGGCTCTTTCTGTTTCTGGCTTAACACTCTGGCTCACTGTTTGGGAGACTGTTGTACCTTTTTAATTTTAGTTCTCAAAAGACAAAACATAAAAAAAAGTCGTTGGTAAATCACCGACAATGTATTTTCCTAAGAACGAATTAATCAATTAACTTTTCGCTCCTCCTTCACAACAGTTGACCTACATGGGGGCTTCTAAATCCTCATACTAAATTTTGTGTCGATAAATTCATTACATCGGCAGTTATTTGAGTTTAGGAATTGAGCCCCTCCCCTGAACTCTCCCTTACATTCAACTAATATCGCTGAAATTCGGCAGGTTATGTCCTTATTATGCTTTCAATGTAAATATGAAATTTGATGTCAATATCTTCATTACATCGGCAGTTATTCGGTTTTTGTGTTGAGCCCCCTGTGATTCCCTCCTTCCTTTCTGCCGATTCCGCTGAAAATTAATGTGTCGTCCTTATGAGGTTTTGAATTTACATATGAAATTTTGTGGCTGTACATTCATTCTATCCGCAGTCACAGGGTCTTGAACCTTGGATCAATTGTATAGCTATCAAAAAATATTTATTTAATAAGACTGGATAGTGCCATTAATATTCAAACTGGATGCAAATCATAGTAAAATATATACTTATTGACATAGGAGTGTTCATTTAATTATTAAAAACCCAACAACCCAAATATTTATTAATTTTTTTCAAAGTGATCCAAGGTACAACAGTCTCTTCTATACATACATATTATATACATACATGATGTTTACGTCATACATGGTTGTAATTTGTAAAAAAATGTTCAACATTGAAAAAAATTATGGGTATTTTAAATACAGAAATGTCTGCTTTGTAATCTAGTGTTGTAAAAGACAGGGCCTAGAATGTACACTTGCGGAACGCCAGGGACTTTCTTGAAGAGCTAAGAGACGGAGTGCAATCCTGCTTTACACAAAATTCTATTTTTATTAGATGAAATTTCTGGAGGAAGAATGTAAAGGAAAGGAATGCTTTGAGTCTGCAAAGTGAGCCCCGGATGCCAGACTCGGTCAAATACTTCCACCACGACAAGCATTCCCGCCTTGTTCTATTAACCTTAACGACGTGAAGGATTTTTAAGGTGGTGTTTAATTAAATTTAATTATTCATCTTGATGCCAAAGGATTATATCGGTCAAATGTAGTTAAGTTGATTTTTCGCCAGGGTAACATGTTTCCCAACACTCTGAATCCAAATTGTCGTTTAAGTAAGTTTTCTTCAGAATCCACTGAATAATAAACTTATAACTAGTAAGGGAATGAGTAAAACAGTTAAACGCCTTGGAGAAAATTTTAAGAAAGTTGAACTCTCCTGCGTCCCAGACGATACAGGGAAACGAAGAAGCAGACCGAATGGCCAAGGTACCGGTACCGAACCTGGATAAAAAGAGAAAGTGGACTAGAGACCTTTTGAAGAAGTCATGGAGAGAAAGAACCATATGGAGATAGTGGAGCGTGGTCCTGGGTGCGGGGGAATTCCAAGGTGTTGGGGATGGGAGGAATCCTCAAAAGGCATTCAACAGGCATCTACATAGGAGTCAAGGGCAGCCCGAACTGTGACAGATGGGGACAAGTTTGATCGGAATATGCTCGGACGAAATTTCACATTTTCGGCAGAGTTATGATCATAGAGAAAGATTTTGACTACGGGACTATGCTTAGATCTACTCAGGAAACTGGGAGACTTGGTATCTCGAAATCCAGTTATGAAATTGAGTTTCAACCAAGTAGTTAATAGAAAAATCTATGATAGAAAACTCTGTTGATTTAACCAACAACGGAGCCATGTTATTTGTGCGTATCTGTTTGGACAATGGATGCTCTCCTCTAGATGCACTTTCAAGCTTTAACTTCACAAACTGTAACCTCACAACTGAGATAAATGCACTTCTGATGTAGAGTGCTTTCCTCAGTAACTTTTCGTTAGAGTGGGTGAAGATAATTATTTTCGTTAATCTAACCAAACTGTTTTCCCCTTTCTAACTGCTGTTAATTACTAGGTTGGTCGAAGTCACGCAGGGCACTGCCCTTTTTACGTTACCCTTGCTACTTATTTCAATATCCAGTCTTAACTCTTCTATAAAATACTTTCTTGAAGAAAGAACTTCAGAATTGACTTTTTTTTAAACTCATTGGGTACTGTGGCCATAAGCGTTTCCAGTATAGGATTGACAGTGGCGACAGGAAAACTATGGCGAGAAGTGTCGGACACTCTCCAGTGGATGAAGAAGAGGTCCATGGATGAAACCAGCCAACCTAGCACCAAGTCTAGGGAGTTTTGTCAGAACGGATAGCAAGCCTCCAGAGCGCTTCCCATCTCACGCCAGTCCTTCAGTAAACCAACACCAAATGAATTTCAACTCTTCATATCTGCAAGAATATATGTATCTATTCCAGAAATTCTATTAGGTTCCGGAATATTCTCTCATAAAATATTTCTTGGAGTGTTGCGGCCATGTTGTTATTTTCCAGATACTTGGAGGTCTGACCCATGAGTCAGTCCCGTATGTCCAATGGGGTTACTCTTCTTAACGTCGTCGGGAAAGTTTAACAGGTTTACTTAATAGATGTTAAGTTTGGCTTTAAATGTTCCAGTTGTGTGCCTTGTTCTGACTATTCATTTCCCCAACGTTTTAAGGCAGCCATCATGACCTGCTTCATCAGATCACCTGCCCTAATTGCCTTATTTAACGTACGATTATGTCTGACAATTCTCCCTTGGAACGTTGTTAGGTTCTCAACGAAGTGCCACCAGGTTCCTCGCCAGCGGTTTGCTCCCTCTTTAAATCAATTTTTTCTAAAATGTCTATCCATCCCTAAATTTTAAAAAATAAATAAAAAACAGAAATGGGTCAAGATTTGATGTTGAATTTTTACTCGTATTTCATGTTTTTTTAAAAAATATGTAGATAGCTTTTTAAAATGCAAAAAGGGCGTGATTATAAAAATGATTACTTCTCAAGCTATACGAAGTATAGGGGAAGTTATGCAATCGGACAAAAATTCGATGCGGAGTTTTCATCAGAAGTTCTTGTTTTCCGACATCCTGATTCCAAAAACGAAAAAAAAAATCTATCCGTCTGTGTATATTTTTGTGTATACGATAACTCCCGATAGAATGAATATATCGACTCAAAATTTTATATGTGAATCCAGGACCCTCTAAGGACGACACATATTGATTTTGAGCGAAATCGGTTCAAGGGAATGAGAGGATTAGTGGAGACACGAAAACTCTTGCAAACGTCGTTGTAATGAATGTATTGACACGAATATTTCATATGTAAATTCAAAGCTCTATAAGGACGACACCTAATAATTTTTAGCAGAATCAGCCGCAAGAGAGGGGTGAATCAGAGGGAGACAACTCAAATCTCCTAATAACTGCCAAAGTAAAGAATCTATCGACATGAAATTTTATATTTAAAATTAAAACGCCATAAGGATGGCACCTATTAATTTTCCACGAAATCGGGCTGGTCAGAGAAGAGGGCTTCAGTTAAATGCCCGAATAACTGCCGATTTAATGAATGTAAGTCAAATATTGAGTTTTAGCCCAAACGGTCGATTGGCTTTGGAGGGAGACTGAAAACGTAATTGATTAATTCTTGCTGGGGAAGTTCATAGCCGGTGATTTGCTGAGAGCTTTTGAACTTTTTTAACACTGTAAAATAATTCTCATAATTATAAAGAATGTACTTGTCTAATCGTTCTAAGAAAACCTTTTCTATCCAACGCAATTCATTCAAAAAATATTTCTACATTTTTTTTTTCCTTTTAAAATTAGTACATTTTAATAGTTAAGTCATAATCGAAAAGAATCGGACTCCCTATCCTTAAATCTAAGACCATATACGACAGATATCGAGTAGCACACAAACAAACAAACTCATAGCCTGCTGACTCAAAATGGGAAAAATTCGCTTCTTTCGGTCAATATTTCATATCATTATGGACGTTGGGATTCGCGCTGCCCGCCTCTGATATTTCCTAGGCAAGGCAGCTACACACTCATCCACCAAGTAGTACCCAGGCGTCTATACAGTTTCTACTTCTATCAAAATGATTGGACTGTTAGGTAAACAGAAATCTTTATAGATATTCATATTTCAGACTGACAGAGTCTTGTACAAATCTCATTCTATCGAGATATCTTCGTTGTGACCTCAATATTGTCAAGTGTGTATACATCGATCTACTTGGTTATTGATCATTTATTGATAACTATTTGCTTTCTGTCCTACAGTGTTATATTATTATACATTTAGCAATCCATGTCGCATCATCATGTACACTGTACTCAAGTTTCAACTGACCGATTTCCCTGAAAATCAAAAGGTGTTGTCCTTATGGTTACATAGAACAGGACATTTTTTTTCGACGTTCTGGCCGATTACATAACTTCCCCTATACTTTGCATAACTGGAGAAGTAAAAAATCCTGTGTATGTTTCTGCGAACATGATAACTGCCGATGTTTCCAGAAGCCCGTAAGTACGACACCTATTGATTTCCAGCGACATAGACCAATGGGAAGGAGGGGGGACTCAATACAAAAACTGCCGTTGTAAAGAATGCATCGACACAATATATTAGTTTTAAAAGGGCGCCGGTAGCTCAGTGGTATGCGTGCTTGCCTTCTGAGCTCAAGTTCGTGGGTTCGAAACCCGACCGAGGCCCTTAGTTTATTTTATCTGGGGGGTAAAAGAAACTTAAGCACGCCGTCCTCGGGATGGGACGTTAAGCGATGGTCCCGAGCCTGTACGATGTCAGGTACCCGATAAAGATCCCTGCTCTAGGTGAATAAAAATTTAGGGTACGCAAAATTTAGAACTCCCACAGTAGAGTCGGACTCATGTCCACCAGAGTGACGAAAGAGTGCTCTGGTAGTAGGCGTTATGACCTCGTAGTTAATGCCCGGACATGAGTCATAATAACTATTAGTTTTAAATCCAAAACCTCTAAGAATGACACCGAATCAGCTGAATGCTAGGGGGAGGATACAGAGAACTGCCGATGTAAAGGCATATCTACTCGAAATTCTATGAATGGATTCAAGATACAACAAGAACCGACACTTTTCGATTTTCAATGAAATCGGCCCATTTTGCGAAGTTGGTGATAAGAGGAGGTGGTCTCAATACCAAAATCCTAATAGCTCTCTATGTGATGATAATATCAAGACGTAATTCATGAGTACTCACCAACTCCCTGAGAAGCACACATATACTTTGTTGGCATTGGGGAAGTACATTGCCATTGATTCACCGGCTAATTTTTCAATATATATATATTTTTTTTTATTTCCCCAACTATACGAAGTTGCTATAGGGGAAGTTATGTGAAAAATTCGAGGCGGATTTTTCAACGGAATTTCTTGTTTTCCGACCTTCAAATTCCAAATATTAAAAAAAAATCTGAGTGTGTCTGTGAACACGAAAGAATGTATCAACACAAAATTTGATATGTGAATCCAGAACACTCGACACGAAATTTAGTAAGAGGATTTAGAAGCCCCTTTTAAGTTGATCGACTGGTTTCGGAGGCGGGACGAAAATTTAGTTGATTAATTCGTTTCGTGCCACAATCACTAACTGTGAATTTGAAACGTTTTAGTATGTACTGAGAAACAGCCGTCAACCGACCTTGTATCTGTTTGGTCAACAATCATAATTAGATGTAAACAGAAAACATTGCGAAACTTTCATAAAGGGTCTGCCAAAATATGTATTCTGTCAATATCTCTTCTAGTTGTAAGGTAGTAATTAATAAATGAATAATTTTAATAATAATAAAAAAATTAATCTCTTATATTCAAATGTTGTAGTAACACTCGTGGCATTGCAATTTCAAATAACTAAACATTGCTCCTTTCTTTTTGGAAAGAAAAAAATATAACTCATAAAGGAATTAATTTCTTTAATGCCCTTCCCCACTTCTTGAGGACAATAAAAAAATTTAAACTTCAACCTAAAATGCTTATGTTAGAGGAAACCCTCTATTCGGAAACGGAATGTTTTTCTCATTGTTCAAAAATAATAAAATAACCAAAATAAAAAATTGTTTCATATTAAAAAACATTACTTGAAACTAAGCTTTATTTCTTTTTTTGGCATGGGAGCCCCTTCAAGGTCTGTCGAAGCTACATTTTAATCATTATTTTTCATTATTTATATTCCAATTCAATTTATTTCTCTTGGTTTCTTGTTTTATGTATTTTTATTATATTTTTTTTTTGATTTATATATATTTCTTTCTCTTATCTATAATTCGCACATTGTGACCTGAAGAAGGGACGTAAGAACGTCCCGAAATGTCGTGAAAACGATGCTTCCAGAAAATGTTGATTTTTTCTGGCATTTTTTTTCCAGAGGTGTCTTCTTTTTTTTTGACAATAATTCAAGACACTTCCACGTCCCTTTTCTTGTGGTCACTTTTTAGTTCATAGTCCCTGAAAAAAAATCAACATAGTAACAACCCAGGGAAGTTTAAGAAAGTCACTTCCGGAAAAGTTTAAAAAAAATATTATCTTAATTTCAGACTCTAAGAGTTACTTACTATCTGTTTATGTATCTAATTTATAAGCTATCTTAATGTATATATATCTACCATGATATGTTTTAACGGTGTAGCATTCGTACTTGAGCAACGACGACATCGCAGGAGCGGACAGAAACACAACACGAAACACCTACATAACCTTGGTCACACAACATATGTTTTTATTTCACACATAACCTCAGACATAGCTTGCCTATCTGACATTTTTCCCTTAAATATAAACATTTATATACACAGACTTTTTCGGCTAAAATTAAATAATATCTAAAAAAAACTATTGACACAGATGATAAAAAAGAATATAGATAGTGAATGTCGAACATTGTGAATAGTAATTTGTAATTGTTATAATTAATTATTGTTTGGAATAAATATCCTTTTATTAGTATATGTTCATTATTACTACCAAAACGGAAATAAATATTATTATTTGTCAACAATACAGAAGGTATGTGTGTTTTTTTAATTTAGCTAATTTTTGGGATATAACAAATGTCTGTTCTTATTTATATTTGTACCTTCTTAATGTATCCTACCTCAACTAAGTATGTCGCAGTACTGTATATGAAGACTGACGTGTATCCTGTTTTTGACTAATCAAGTTATCCTTCCCAACGTAAGTCCAAAGCGCTATCTGAGGGGGCTTTCAAACTTGACTTATTAGATTTGTGGCATCATATGGGAGAACTGCCATAGGCCACAAATGTGTTGTTTTTTTGGAGGGGGGCCGCATCGTCAGAAATGTGTTATTACTCTTTTCTTTTTACTTTCCTAGGAAAGTATAGGGAAAGTTAAGTAATCGGTCAAAAATTCGATGCGGTGTTTTCAACGAAATTTCATGTTTTCCGACCTCAAGATTCCAATATGAAAAATAAAATCTCTGTCTGTGAACACGATAACTCCCGATAGAATGAATGTATCGACACGAAATTTTATATGTGTGACTAAAGGACACAAAAATACCTATCGATGTTAAATCAATACGGTCAAAGGAAAGGGGGGGGATCATAGGGGCGCTCAACTCATAAACCCCAATAGCTGCCGATGTCGTGAGTCTGTATCGAAATGAAATTTCATATCTAAAATCAAAACCCATTGAGGACATTACTTGTCAAACTTCAGCGACTTAGGCTTAAAGGGGAGAGGGGGGGGGGGGGGGGGGGGATCCCTGAGTATAAAAATTTGGCCTCAGACAGGCGGGAGTCGTCAGGATTGCATATAGTCGAGAGGTGATGCTTATAGATTTCGTAAGCCAATTTCAGATGTATCTAATTTTATTTTTTCTCTCTTTATCTATTTTGGTTAATAGTAACGGGTAGGGTTCTATCGATACCTCAAAGTCTCGATACTTTTACTCATGAGTAGTATGGAATATAACTTTCGATACTACACAAGTATCGAATAAAAAGTATCGATACCTACTCGTATCGATTGAATCTAGTAGTTCGTTATAATTAATTTTAAAAAATCTATAAATCTATATAAATTTAAATAAAAGTCGTATTGCATCGAATACTTCGTTATAATTAATTTTAAACCATGTATAATATATAATATATATTATATACCTATATAGGTAATAATAATAAAAAACAATAAAATTTAAAAGATATAGGTAAATGAGATATTGTAGTGGGCATAAGAAACAAATAAATCAAATCGAATAAGATAAAATTATATTATTAAAAACATACTGAATGTAATAAAAAAACGTTATAGAATAAACATACAATTTATTTTTACTAAGGATATAAAACTGCAGGAGACTATTCGTATTCCGACAATATTTCACTATTTTGAAACACTTTTTGCAAGTCGCTCAGATCGAAACGTTCTTAGTGTAATAAATCCACACTTTCGCCGTAGGACGCGGCATTATAATATGTAATTGACAAAATGGAATGTAAAAATAAAATAAAATAATGAAATCCTAATCATGTTTACGGTTCTCTTCAAAATTAAACAAAAGGTTTACCTTCATAAACGATAAACCATTTCATGTTAATAAGGTAAGGAATAAGGACGCATCATGCAGACTGCGTGATCACATCACACATGAGGTTATCACCATTGATATATACGAGTATCATTTGTTCGTGGACTGGAATTTGAGTTCAGTATTTTACCGCAACAACAAATAAAAGAAAATTGTAAGAAATTAAACGGTGAACGATTTTGACGAATGAAAAATTTATATAATTTTTATTAATTGTTGAATTTTAAAACAAGTACCTACTTTGAATCGATACAAGTAATATCTATTCGATACCTACTTGGTATCGAAAGAAAAGTATCGATGCCAAAAGTACTTGGTATCGGATAAAAGTATCGATACTTTACTTGTATCGATAGATCCTTAGTAACGGGCTCTCCTCTATAGGTTGCCATCCTATTCCAAACTTATACTGATGCGGATGGGACTCGGACGCTCCAACTTCAGCTGGAAGGCAGAAGAACGTTTATAATTTCCTCTAGTTATATGTACTGTGTGGGATTGTTTGTTAACCTAGGGACCTAAGCATTCAATTCTTTTATCTCTTTCCTGTAACCTCTACCGTGGGACTACTAAATCTTGTCCACCCAGGTTTAATTTTTGGCCTTTAACGAGTAACTGACTTTGCAGAAGTGGAGGACAGCCATTTAGCATCCTCCTCCCGAAGGATAGCGTGCTCAAGCTCGCTCCCCCTCCAAAACCAGTCGACCGTTTGCGTTACTATATTATAGTCTCCTAAATCCTCATACTGAATTTTGTGTCGATAAATTCAATACATCGGGAGTTATCGTGTTCACAGACACACACACGAACAGACAGACATACATTTTTTCTTAAATATTTGGAATCCAGAGGTCAGAAAACATAGAATTCCAGTGAAAACTCCTCATCAAATTTTTGACCGATTTCATAACTTCCCCTATACTTCTTATAGCTGGGAAAGTAAAACCCCCGAAGGTCCAAGCGGCCCATCTTAAGCAGAGTAGGCAAGCATGCTACTACTGTGCAACCCATGCTTTCTACAACAGAAATCCTCTTCCTTTAAAAACACAAATTTAAGTTATTGACTGGCTTTAAGAAACTCTTGTGGTAGTTGTACCATTTTTTTAAATTGTGATGTTAAAGAATTGTTAATTACGTTAACTCATAAATCAAACTTTTACGTTCTGAAGGACAACATTTGTAGCGACAAAACATGTATTTTATCTCGGTAGAAGAAAAAAAAGAGATATTTTGTTTGTTCAGCTAGGATCTGTGGCAGACCTGATTTGTTTTGAATATCCAGCCTGAGTAGATCGCGTGATGAGTTCGGTTTTATCACAAACACAATCAACAAAATGATATTTTATTTGTGTTCTTCAGGAGGCGGGGGGGACCCAACAAAAGTGGATTTCGTGATTTGTTTCTCGAGAAGGAGTCACTCTTCGACTCCTATCGCGCCACGTAAATTACAAGAAAACAACATCATAACCATGTTAAAATTAATAACTATTATTAATGTGTATAACAACTTGGAAATACCTTTATTTCTCTTAGTTGTTTGCTTCGATTAAGTTATATATTGTGATAATGAATATTATGTTAAAAAAATTAATAAATATAAAATTAAATAATAATTGAAATAAACAACAAATAAAATGTTTAAATAAAATTACCACATTTCCTGTAATAATTATATCTATTTTCTTTTACTAAATTTTGATTTCTACAGTAATTTCCGAAAAGGGGCCCAAGAAAATATCAAACGTGCACGTATTTAAAAAAAAATTCAATTGACAAACTTTTCATTTGGATTTCTAAAGAAATGTCATATTGTTTTTCTAAATTTTGCAAAAATATTAAATCTAATCCAAAGGTTTTTAAATTATCTTACTGTGCCAACAGGGAAAATGAATAGCACAGAATAAGAGTACAAATATTTCGGTTTATTTATTTAAATCTACATTATAAAATTAAAATCTATGATTGGAACAAAAATCAAACTATTGGAAAGAAAAATCTTACTAACTAAATTCTTGAAACTATTTCAATATTTTTTCTGTTTTATATTTTGGCCATTATATATATCAATGTTTTATATTTTTTGGGCAGAGGGCGCCGGTAGCTCAGTGGTATGCGTGCTTGACTTCTGAGCTCAAGGTCGTGGGTTCGTAGCCCAACCGAGGCCCTTAGTTTATTTTATCTGGGAGGTGAAATAAACTTAAGCACGCCGTCCTTCGGATGGGACGTTAAGCGATGGTCCCGAGCCTGTACGATGTCAGGTACTCGTTAAAGACCCCTACCCTAGATGAATAAAAATTTAGGGTAGGCAAAATTTAGGACTCCCACAGTAGAGTCGGGCTCATGTCCACCAGAGTGACGAAAGAGCGCTCTGGTAGTAGGCGATATGACCTCGTAGTTAAAGCCCGGGCATGAGTCATAAAACCTAACCTAACCTATTTTTTGGGCATATATATTTTGTACGTATAAATAAATAAAAGTACCTCCTTTGCGCATCAATTTCAATGTTATTTCCACCTTTTTGGATCATCACTCCTTAAGCCTAAACACTTTTCTCACTGCTAGCCTGTCCAACCTCACATCTCATCTCACCTCCACTAGAGCTGCGACATCGACATCGATGTTTCTAAAACATCGAGTACTTTTTCCATTGATGTATTGGTTTCGATGTTTTTTATACATCGATGTTTTATAATAACATCAAACACAAAATAATCATTAAGTACCTAAAATAAATTATAATTTACTTATTAAATGTTAATTTTTCAATAATATCTCGATCATTATTTTGTTTTTTCTGTGCAACGACAACATCACTCATAGCTCAGCCAGGCCACTGCCACCCTGATCATTACAACATCATTGGTGTTTGATGTTCTATTCTATCTCTCACTTGTCACTTGGCTCATTGACTCACTTCTCTCAGTCTGCCTGTTAGTTCGTGTTCTTGATTTCTGCGCATTGTTTTAATTTTTTGTTTGTCTGCCTTTCAAATATATTGTTGAGTTCACCATTCAATTTATTCTTATACTTATTGATATAAACTTTATTGACCAAAACTTTTTTTTATTGGACTTGTAGTGTGACTTTGTTTTGTTCATCAATAAAAATGCCACCAAAAAGTGACATCTGGAAGCACTTCACCAGAACAACAAATAATTCAGCTTTATGCCACTCATGCAACAGACATTTCAAGACCAGTGGCACTGATGAAGACTGCCATGAAATACTTATCCATTATGGCTACTTCGGTCCCCTCTGCGAGAGTGTTCTCTGCTACAGGCAACATTGCTTCCAGCAGAAGAAGCCCTATCTCAGGGGACAAACTTCAAAAATTACTGTTTTTACAGAAAATAGACTCAACATTTTGGAATCTGGAATACTAATTTTTTTTATTAGAAACTTTTGTTAACAACATAAATACTTAATTGGAATTTAATTTCTGTCCGATTCCACAAATTTCCCAATACTTCATGGAAAAAAAAAAACTTCCATAAAAAGGTAGGTACTATTCCAGCTCACTTTTTTTACACCGTCCTCACTTTTAAAATTATTTCTAAAAATTTTTAATTTTATGGTTCTGGGGTTCGGAAAACAAAAATTTGCAATAGAAAGGCAGCATAGATATTTGGATCGATTCCAACTTATGTACAAAATATTGTTAGATAATTGTGTTTGCACTTCGTTAGATGGTTGCCTCTTGTAATGATCCATTGTTTGCCAAATGTCACCGAACAGTTGAGATGACGTCCGTTTAGAGAACACAAAATGTCACCGGAAAATATTAAAGCCGCTCAACAAATTGACGTCCAGGAAAATTATTATGTTATTATCTTTAATTGCGTGTTTCCTCTCTCATTGAAAATAAATAAGATCTGCTGGGTATTTCATTATTCTGTGTTATTACTTTCCCAGGTGAAAGCGCTCAAGATCCCGGGTTCGAAACTCGGCCCTAGGTGTCTTATATGGGAGGTGAAAAAACCTCAAGCATGTCTTCCGGCGATGGTCCCGAGCCTGTACGATATCAGGTAGACGACAAAAACCCCTACCCTAAATGTAGAGTCTGGGTCATCTACTGTGTCTTCCCACCAGAGCGACGAAAGAGCGCTCTGGTAGTAAACGATATGACCTCGTAGTTGAAGCATGAGTGACAATAACTAACTGCTTTCCCAGCTATACGAACATCACAACCCCCAATTGATTGAATGCGTCATCACAGAATGTTATAATTGTATCCATAAGGACAAAACCTATTAATTTTAAGCGGGATCGCTCGAAAGGAAGGGAACGATCACTGGGGGGAGCTCAACACAAAAGACTAAATCTGAGGGAATAAGGTCGTAAAATGACCAAAATGAGTTGTGTACTGTGATCATCTCCCAAGCCACCTGCGCACCGTGAAGAAGTTGGGAGCTCAGGACTCTAATACTTTCGCAATTATAAAGATATGAGTTTCTTGATATCTCGTAAAATTGTGTATGTTCTCGGTTAAATCAACTTAATTTACTTCTTCGCGAGGGCGGCGGTAGCTCAGTGGTATACGTGCTGGTCTTCTGAGCTCAAGAACGTGGGTTCGAAACCCGACCGAGGCCCTTAGTTTATTTTATCTGGGAGGTAAAATAAACTTAAGCACGCCTTCCTTCGGATGGGACGTTAAGTGATGGTCCCGTGCCTGTATGATGTCAGGTACTCGTTAAAGACCTCTGCCCTAGGTGAATAAAAATTTAGGGTTGGCAAAATTTAGAACTCCCACAGTAGACTCGGGCTTATGTCCACCAGAGTGACGAAAGAGCGCTCTGGTAGTAGGCGATATGACCTCGTAGTTAAAGCCTGGACATTAGTCATAAAACCTAACCTAACCTATTCTTCTTCGAGGAATCATTCACGAGATAACTGCATTTAACCATTTATTCACTACGGCTGACTATTCCAAGTGAAGAGGGTGTTTTCGGTTAAATCAACTTGCTCAACTTTAGAAAGGCATCATTCACGAGTATTTCAAAAAGTATGGTTAACAATTAGGTAAGTGTGTATAAAAATTAGGTAAGTGGGGTCAATAATTACGTAACTGATGGGGAATGATTAGGTAACTAAGGGAAAATCCAAGAAAGGCCTAACAATATTCATTTTCATTCACTCCTATAGATTTAGAAGGAAAACTGGATTTACACGATTAATGCAAAAGTGAAAAAGTGCTGCCCTGAAAAGTTACGATTTTGGACCTACCAATTTATTTCCTGTGACCACAGAAATAACCGATGGTAATGAATCTCGATTTCTTGTAGAACTAACTTGTACAAAGTTTGATAGGGCAAAAAATAAAGAGAATATTAAAGAAACAAAAACGCTCTCGCTGAAGACAGAATTTGTAAAAACTGCCAGACGTTGTACCTACCTACATTCTTGCTGGAAACTGACGTACTGAAGTGGGGGCACCCTCTTGATTTAAGGTAACGATGGTTACCTCTATAATTAGCTCCAGTCTTTACTGGACGTTGAGCCCAGCGCTATAAAGTGCCGCTACAATGGTCCTTTGCTTAACCAGACATTGCCTCTGGTTGGTGCCTCCCAATTCAGATACTGTGTCTTCTGATGACCCTCAGCATTCCACCCGTGATTAACGTTAGTCTCTACTCTGAACTGAGGTGGGCGTTAAGTCCAACGCTATAAAACCACATTACCGTTGTCTTCTCACACTCCCCACTACCCCTGGTTAGTACCTCCGTGATCACTAGAATGCTCGATTTCGATGATAACCTTTTTTTTTTTTGTCTCATTCACAAAGATACAACTGTCGCTAGGATGCAACAACCAGCATCCATAATGGCAGGTATTGAAATGTTGGCGTGAATGGCATGTAAGAGGAAGGCCACCCAGTGGTAGATCCTCGGGACGAAAATTTATCTTAATTATTTGGACTAGAACATAAAAAAAAAAGTAAAAAAAAAATAATGTAAAAAAATGAAAAATATTAAGAACGAATAGGATTTAAGGTGGCAATAAGTCGCGGTTCCATCTTCTCTTCAACCTTCATGGTGGGTTTTGTGGTAAGTGTTGTGAAGATAAAGTACGTATTTCTGGGTTTGTATGTGTGTAAAGTTTTCTAAAAAAAAACGTATGTAAGTAGTTTGTATTGTGTCGGGTACTGTGTGTATCAGTCTAAGGGTTTTTGACTGAAACGCCTGAATTCGTTTGATGTTGGAGGATGATAATCCTAACACTATAAATTGCTGTTGCTATTGTCTCTAAAAATATACCCCACATCTAGTTTCCTAATTACACCAATATCGACCATATAGGACAAAAGGTGATGTAACCTGACATGGATAACCACCTGGAAAGCTAAACAATAAAGCCTCCCAAATAATCTGAATTTTTTATTATCAATCTTATACTCCGAAGTGTATGAGTCGGTTAAACTAACCAGACATAGATAACCAGCCGGAAGGTTATAAGTTAAAAATGGCTATTTTATCCAGAATCCTCTAAGGACAACACCATTTTCGAAGGGTAGATTGGGTAGTACCAAAGAAGAGGGTCGATGAAATATCCCAATAACTGTCGAAGTAATGAATGTATCGACACAAAATTTAGTTCGAGGATTCAGAAGCCACTGTTAAGTTTCAGCACAAACTTTGGCTTTGAAGTGAGTGCAAAACATAATTGGTTAATAGGTGCTAGGGAAGTACACAGCCGGTGATTCACCAGCGACTTTTTATATCTATAGTATAAAGAAGTATTGTAATCGTATGAAAATCCGAGATCGAGGTTTCAACTGATTTTCACGTTTCAAGGTCTTCTGAATACATTTTGATCATTTTCGCGATGATGTCTGTCTTTGCGCATATCTATGTGTCTGTGTTTGTGTATGTGATTGAAAAGTTGTTAGCTCTCTATCGCAAAAACGATTCTTGCTATGAACTTAAAATTTGGAATACTTCGGTCACATATTCTGACTTATGGAACTGACTAGTAGGTCTCATTAGATTTCGAACGAAAATTGAGACCACTTTCCTCCGGGATCTAACTACATTTTACAACTTATGTTTATGACCTAATCAAAACTCGTTTTAAATAATAGTTTTAGATAATACTGAAACACATAATTTTTTACAGGTTGTCCGGTTTTCGAGATAAAGACTTTACATGCCAAAAACCATCTTGAAATGTAGTTTGAAACACATATTTTTAGATATTTGCTTGATTTACCCGAAAGCGGTTAGTCCTATCGGAAAATTGATTCTAAACAAAATTGTTATTTATAAAATTTACAATGTTAATAAGTCCTCAGATTGAGATAGGATCTATACGATAAAAGTTATAGCGCCCCGAAGAATGTAAACGTCTATAAGGATTTTATGAGGAATTTCTTGGAGGTTGTTGTGAGCTGTATTTAATGAAAGACACAGAGTTGTTGTCCACTCACAAGTTTTATTTGCAGCATAGCCAGCTTTCGGTCCTATAAGACCATCTTCAGTGCTAACTACAATAGACAGGTAAACATTTTTTTAAATAAAAATATGTGCATACAAAAACAACATATATATATATATATATATCAATTAACAAATCAAAGATTTGAAGTCACAGTTTAGTCATTAAAATATCAAGTTAAATAATTCAACAAATATAACAAAACTGAAAAAAAAACAAAAAAAAATGAACTTTCTTAGGTATACAACAAAACTTACCACTTTACAAAGGTAGTGGTCTCCACCAGTTTCTGATTGCCACGACACATCTTGGACTGGTCCAGGGGTATCAGAGAGAGGTGGAGGGGAGAGAATGGAATCTCGAATCTGGTATTAAGATTTTGGGAATTTTGATAAAAATGTCTCTTGATTTCCATAGATTCAAGAGAATTCAGCTTTTTGCTTTTTCCAGCCCTGTGGAGAATTTGGACCCTGTGCTCTATATGCTGTGCATGGTGTTCCGACACAATGTGTTGTGAAAACCGTGAGTCTTCCCGCCTTAGGTGCTCTTTCACCCGGGTTTTAAATGATCTACCTGTTTGCCCAACATATGAAATTCCACAGGCCCCGCAGGATATTTTGTAAACCCGTGAGTTCTCACTAGGCGCTATGGAATCCTTCGGTTTAGAAAGGACCTGAGCCAAACTTCGGCTACTCCTGAAGGAAGCTCTGATGTTATGACGGCTGAGTACCTCTCCCATTGCAACCGAAATGGGACCCAGGTACGGCAGGCTACACCAATGTTTTATGTCTCTTTTGTGTGCATTTTGGCTGTAGATCTCCCCTCCACTTCTCTCTGATAACCCTGGACCAGTCCAAGATGTGTCGTGGCAATCAGAAACTGGTGGAGACCACTACCGTTGTAAAGTGCTAAGTTTTGTTGTATACCTAAGAAAGTTCATTTTTTTTTGTTTTTTTTCAGTTTTTGTTATGTTTGTTGAATTATTTAACTTGATATTTTAATGACCAAACTGTGACTTCAAATCTTTGATTTGTTAATTGATATATATATATATATATATATATATATATATATATATATATGTTGTTTTTGTATGCACATATTTTTATTTTAAATTTTTACCTGTCTATTGTAGTTAGCACTGAAGATGGTCTTATAGGACCGAAAGCTGGCTATGCTAATAAAACTTGTGAGTGGACAACAACTCTGTGTCTTTCTATAAGGATTATAAGTAATTTTTAAATTGTAACTCATTTCAACGAACTTTAAAATATGATTTATGTATTGGTAGTTTTTCAAAAAATTAAGAAAAATAATGTGAGGCGGCCATTAAAGAATTTTCTTATCCAACAACGCTTACAGATCACTCTCTCTGCCCCTACCCTTCTCAAAATCATTTCATTTTGTCTCCTTGTACAGCGTTATCTTGAGAGTAGACATTCTTATACCCAGTAATGCCAGTATGAAATAATTTTGAAAAGGGGAAGAGAGAGTGATCTGTAAGCGTGGTTGGTACAGCTAGGTATCGTAGGCAAATCAAAAAACGCTATTAGTTATTGTGATTCATGGGCTTTAGATATGAGGTCATATCGTCTACCACCAGAGCTTGGTCGCTCTAGCCCTACTTCACTAGTGGAGTCCTAAATCTAATCTACCCTAAAATTTATTCACCTAGGTTAGTGGTCTTTGGAGTCGTTGGAGACAGGACCATCGCCTAACGTCCCATCCGAAGAACATGTTCCAGGATTTTTCCACTATTTTTTTCCACTTCCCAGATAAAAAAAACTTAAGACCTCGCCGGGTTTCGAATCTGCGATCTTGAGCTCAGTAAGGAAGTACGCATACGACTGAGATACTGGTGCCTTCAAACAATTATAGATATTATGAATTTATGAGAAATTAAGTTTCTAAGACAAGTGCTCTTTATTTTATCATGTAATTGAGGAGCGTACTTACCTATTGAACTTAAGATCAAGAAATTTGAAAACCCTTAGGTTTTCGGCTTATCTTGGAGGTGAAAAAACCTTGAGTACGCCGTCCTTTGGATGTAACCGATGCTTAACGTTCCATTCGAAGGACGGCTCAGTTCGCGAGCACACTACCTCTGAGCTAGCAGCGCTTCTATTGCTTCCGTTCGAATGTCTGTCTATCCCAGGAAAAATACTGAGGGGAAAATATGCGCTAACTTTGCGAAGCACTTTCAAAAAAAATATCTTGCGCCATAGTAGGTATATCTGTCCATTTTCCGGCCTTAGAAGGTTACATAAAATTGTCATCCTTTCTCCAAAAGAAAATAAATAAAATACTGTTTCAAAATAAAATCACATAGTTAAATTTAATAAGGTTGTTTTTTGTTTTTTTCTCACTTTTTGTTTTTTTTATGTTTCCTCTCAGGTAGTTTTATCTGCTTTAAAGCCGTCTCAGGTCTGAGGCCGGCCTTTGTAAAGTTATTATTATTCTACATTCTTGTTATGACTTTAAAAAAAAAAAGTATTTAAACTGTAATTATACTTTGAACTTTTATTATTAATTATGTTCTGTGAAATGTAAAAAGTCCTCGGTGAATCAGCCCAGCTATGTACTTCCCCAGCAAGAATTAGTCAATTATGTTTTCGCTCTCCGTCCAAAGCCAATCGACCGTTTGGGCTAAAACAGAATATTTGACTTACATAGAGACTTCTGAACCTCAAACTATATTTAGTATCGGTACATTCAATGGCAGTTATTAGTTTTTGCTAAGCCTCCTCCCTAATCCCCCCTTCCCTGATCGATTTGTCTGAAGAATAATAGCCGTCGTCCTTAGAAGGTTTTAATTCACATATAAAATTTCGTGTCGATACATTCTCTCTATCGGGAGTTATCGTGTTTACAGACACACAAGGACGAACAGAACGTTTTTTTTGAAGAAACATTTCCCCCATGTAACATGATTGACCAAAGTGTCCTCATTTTATGTTATGCCCCCTCCGGTTCAATACATTTTTATATGCCGTACAGCGTATATCCTAAGTTGCTGCTCGAAATACCCTGTAAGTTTCGTGAATATACAAAGAAGAACATCCACTAATATATCTTGAGACGCTAACGGACTGATCTTCGAACCGGACTTTTTCGGAGGAATAATTTTTTGAAATTCGATGAACCATCAAAAAGCACGCACTCATTGTATCTTTTCTTGCTACCGCTTCTCCCAAACGTCCTATCCGTTCAAAATTTGAGACGCAACATAGCAAAATTCTATGTTAGACGATCCTTGAATGTCCCTGAAATTTTTGTGAATTCACGTACCGCACGTTTTCCTATGAAGCTCAAACAAGTATACTTAGTTATTTCAACTGATGCCCGGGCTTTAACTAAGTGATATCGCCTTCTACCAGAGCCCTCTTTCGTCGCTCTGATAGACTTGAACCCTATTCTGCTGTACGAGTTTTAAACCTACCTATGCTTAGTTACCAAGAGTAGGGATCTTTAACGAGTACCTGACATCGTACAAGCTCGGGACCATCACTTAACGTCCCATCCGAACGACTGCCTGCTCAAGATTTGTTTTATCTCCTAGATAGATAACCTAAGGGCCTGAGACTGCTTTGAACCCTCGATCGAGTTATGTTGTTTTGTTTAACGCCCTCATATACTCCCAGTTTGGGCAGAAAGGACTAGCATTCTGCAGACGGCTTCCCTACTCTAACCTAAGGGCCTGAGACTGATTCGAGTTATGTTGTTTTGTTTAACGCCCTCATATACTCCCAGTTTGGGCAGAAAGCATTCTGCAGACGGCTTCCCTACTCTAGCCTGAGGCCTGAGACTGGTTCGAACCTCGATCAAGTTATGTTGTTGTTTTGCTTAACGCCCTCATATACTCCCTGTTAGGGCAGAAAGGACTAGCATTCTGCAGACGGCTTCCCTACTCTAGCCTAAGACGGAGTCTATAACATCACCTTCTCATGCTAAAATCACAAAAGGAAGTGAATGTGAACGAGAAATCGAATGAACCGCACTTTTTTCAAAGTGTAATTTAAAAAACAAATTTCGCACATTTTCTGTAAGGGTGGCTTTAGTATAGAAGAGACAGGGGCTTATCCTCAGGCCTTCTTTTAGATCAAACGAAACAATGAACAATTAGTAAATTAAAGAAGACATTTAATTACCTTTTGTATTTTTTATAAATACAAAGCCAGACTTAAAAATACAAAACAATTTTTTTTTAATTATAAAAATCTGAGTATGTACGTAGTTTTTATCTTTACTTCTTCAGCTGTTTTTTTTTTTTTTTTTTTTTTTCGGGTGTACCGGCCCCTGAAGGAGGCTCAAAAACACCCGTCCTCCGCGTAGGGGGGAATAAGAGCACAATATTATTCTCGTTTATTTTATTCCTGCCACGGCCTGCTGTAGAACCCGCCAATCGCCGGGGCGTCTGGCCGGGTTCCCCAACCTACTTTATCGGCGTTTCCCGAGAAAACTCGGGATCAGGCATCCATGCTCTTGGCTGCGTTGCGCAGAGGATGGTCGCAGGTGGGCTGTGTTCCTAGCAACCCGCGGTCATCCCCGGAACCACTCTAAACTGCCTTCTTTACCCTCCTCCAGGATTCTTCAGCTGTTGTAGGGAATACATTTATAGTACAAATTAGGTTTTTTTATCAGGGAGTTGAAAACATCTGAATGTCGCTCACGATATTCCCGAGCCTGTATGTTGTCAAGTACTCGCTAAAGACCCCTTACTCTACGTGATTACAAATTTAGAATAGACAACATTTAAGACTCCTTCCATAATAAAGTCGGGCTTATGTCCACGAAAGCGAAGAAAGAGCTCTCTGGTAGTAGGCGATATGACCTCGTAGTTAAAGCCTGGGCATGACTCACAATAACTAACTACAAAAATTCAAGAATATAATAGAATAATTTTATTTGTTCCAATGGCCTAGATTTTTGACGCCGTACAAGTGATAAAATTAGATGGATGAGATGAGTAGTTTTCATTGTGGATAGGACGGCTTCTATAGACGAGTTGTCATCTCCTAGCATCTCATGTAAGTTTCTTGTTCGCACACCGATGGTCATTAGTATTTCCTTATATCCTGGGCACTTCTCCAGTGGGTTACTGTGAGAGGCAGCCCGGGGCCGTCGCCCTGTTGATGAAGTGGCCATGGGTTAGCCGAGAGTGGCCTACACGGAGCCGCATCAGACACCCCTCCTCCTGCCTATTCTGCCTTTCGGAGCATTTCCACTTATCAATACTCGTTTTGATGGACCTAGGTTTATTTGTTAGGACCATGTTAATCCATACAGAGGCCCAGCTCTCTTTTATTTTGCGGCGCAGGCATTTCTTCAGGTCTGATACTATCGTCACTACCATTCACCGACGACTTTTTTTTGGTTGACTTTCAAAACTGTAAAAAGTAAATAATATATATAAAATGATGTATATAATAATATACAACGATAATAAATTAAGATATAGAAGAATAACTTAAAAGAAAGGAGGAAGAACCATCTGTTGTTTTTAATTTACCGCCATGTTCCTTTTTAATTCCTTCTGGGGAAGTACATAGCCAGCGATTCACCGACGACTTTTTTTTTTGTTGACTTACGAAACTGTCAAAAAGTAAATAAAATAATAATAAATTAAGAAATAGAAGAATAAATTAAAAGAAGGAACCATCTGTTGTTTTTAATTTACCAACATGTTCCTTTTTGGTTTTAATTAATCTAAGACAAAACGGGCTTGACATCTCTTCGTTTAAAGCAAGCCTTAGGGGCTTAGCGGCTAGAATAAAGTCCGGGTTAAAATACTTGACAGGGAGGAGATGGGCAATGGGGCCAGTATTTTGAAGCTAACAGATGAACTCAAGTCTCCGCCCGTCGTAAATAGTAAGTACTCCGACTCACGATTAACATAATGAGTTTTAGTTACTTGCTGGGTGTACCGACAAAATGGCAGATAGAAATGGAATCTTTCGGGGATAAATTAATAAAGAAAATGAATATTGTATAACAGAGGGGAGAAAAACATTTTATAAGAAAGGAACTAAGGAAATAGAATATTGAATGAGGATAGAGACATCTGCAAATGATGTTAGTATAGAAAAAAAAATCGACAGTGAGTCTCCGGCAATGTACTTTCAAAGCAGGAATAAGTCGATTAAAATCGCTCTCCCTCCAATACAAATCGATGGTTTAGGACTTCTGAATCCTCTACATTTTGTCTCAATACATTCGCAGTTGTTATGCCGCGTATACACTATGTAGCAAAACAGCTATATAGCCGAGCTATGTAGCTGTGCTACAAGTTTTTGAAAACGCCACACGAAAACAGCTAAATAGTTCAATTCAAGAGCTATACATATAGCTGGAAATGAGTTTCCCGTCGGTTGTCGGTAAGATCAAAGGGAACTATGCAGCTGCGCTATATAGCAAGGGTGGAATCACGTTTTTTTGTTGTAGCATAGCTATATAGCTGTCGCCCAAAGACGCTCGTCAGTTGTGTGCTTGCCATCTCGAAGTAAACTGCTTGATTTCATCAAGTACCTACTTGCTACACAACGAAACGTCTTTAGACATAGCTATATAGCTCAGCTACATATAGCTCGGCTTTATAGCTGTTTTACATAGTGTAAACGCGGCTTTAAGATAATTAAGATAAGCACCCTCTGATTCTCTCCTTTCGAGAGATACCCTGGTCACAGTCACACAGACAGAAAAATGCTTCTTTTCATTTTCGGAATCAGAAGGGCGGAAAGCATGAAATTCCGGTGAAAACAACATCGAATTTCTGACCAATTACATAACTTTCTCTATACTTAAGAAAATAAGCGACAATGTTGACGGGAGTGGATGAGGGGGCGTCACATTGAAAGGGTACCAGGTTCGATTCCCAGTCAAGATAGTGTGTAAGGTGAAGCGGTCCTTTTGTTGTCCCCGACCCAGTCAACTCAGGTTTACTTCCTTAACAGACTTCTTGGAGGCAGTGAGCCTATGTCAGTCAACAAGGTCTACTTCACAATAGAGGTCCAGAGAAGGAAAATGATTATCGGGTCCTAAAGGAGTAACAACGGGAAGTAAGCTTCTATGAGACCTTTATCCCCGTCTATTCGAGTGGTCATAAATTCGAAACACAGTTTTCATTGGAATTTTATGTTTTCTGACCTGAATAGAAAAGTGGTCAGTGAGCCACAGGCAATGTACTTCCCCAACACGAATTAATCAACTAATTTTCCGCTCTCCCTATAATACCAACGTTGTAACTAAAAATCATTAGTTTACTTACACGGGGTACTTCTGAATGCTGATACTAAATTTCTTCTAGATACGTTCATTATACGGCAGTAATTTTTAATAAAATTTAAAAAAATACTTGGAAAATACTTGTACCATTAAACGTCGCTTACTTTTTTATCTTCATTTTTCGGGGCACGTGGTATGAGGGGGGGATTGCTAGAAAAACCCCTCTGTTTTTAAGGAGTGCGAACACGACGAGCTAATGACAAGAAATGTACCAGCTGTGCCCAGCACCTAACGCACGAATAACTGTCTATTATGAGTTAGTTTTTGTTAATATGAAGATGGCTGACTTTGTACTGTTGTAAAATAAAGAAAGTCTAAACTCTCATATATTTTATTATTTCATGCTAGCTGGCTTTCGAAGTTGTCTTCATCATCAGGTAGTCATCGACCAAAACACAATAATTGATTTACCTAGTGGCTTCTGAATCCTCTTACTAAATGTTCTGTCGATATATTCATTAGATCGGCTGTTATTAGGGCTGTATTTAAGTCGAGTCCCTCTCTCGTGAGATAATTGTGGAGAAATGTTTGCCTGGGGATACACAAGGAGGGATACACAACAACAGAACAAAAAGTGTATGAGGTCGTCCTTTTCGTCTTAAGTACAGAGCCTGCAGACACTTTCAGGACAGAACTCATACCTAAGCCCTCCAAGTAATATTCTAAAATTTATATTGCTATTGTAGAGACGAATTTGAGCTAGCAGTCTTAGTTTTTCAATATGGCAGTTTAATGAAAGATAGCTTTCCTGAGATCCTAAATCACTGACCAGTCGGTAGAGGGAATTGTATTTAGAATTTAATATTGTATTTATATCCAGACAAACCAGATGATTCCTCATGGCTGCTACCAAATTACCATGGAGAGGCCGAATATCAGAAATAGAGAGACTGTCCCTATTCTCCTATTAATCAACTTCACTAAGTATATCTTAGAGGAAGTATGAGCAGAAGAACAAATGTCTAGTCCAGAGAGTTCCCAATGGTCACCCGTCGTGAGCCTCAATATATCTTGTAACATGTTGAATGTAGAATACTGCTGAGGTTCTCTCAATATGGACATCTACTTGGTCAGCACTTCCAACCTCAATAATCCTTCACATCCTTCTAGGGTCATTTTGAGGGTCCCACTGGGATTCATACTCTCGCAGGCGCGCCGCTAGCCTACTACAGTAGAACCTCTATAAGTCGAACATCAAGGGAGACGCCCGAAAATTCGAGTTGTAGAGTTTTCGACTTACGGAAGATTTCGACATAGGCGGATTTTGATTCGACTTGTAGAGGTTAAGATTCATTCTAACTAATTTCGAGTTAGAGAGGTGAAATAAATAAAAATTCAAGTAACAGAGGTAACAAACATATTTATATTTACCTATATTAAATCAACATTATTTCAAAACATCCTTAAAATAAAAAATACGTAGTATATGTAGGTATTAAAAAAAGTCAGTAATTTTTTTTTGCTTTAGATAATTGGTAATCCTATTTATTTTATATGTAGTCCTAAATTGTTATCTAAGAAACAATGGTGTACATTGTCGGCAAATTCTTAAAGTCGGTAACTTATTTTCCTTCGAGCTATAGAGATAATAATTTTCAAATAATCAAGTTGTAAAGGTTGTAAAATAAAACATTGCTATGTTCGAGATACAGAGGTCCAATTTATTTTTTCGAGTTATAGAGGGAAAATATGTACCAAAATGACTTTTAGGGACTCTTTTTATTATTTCGACTAATAGAGGATTGAGATTTCGAGTAATGGAGGTTTTGGGGCTTGAAGGGAAAGGAACAAAACTTTTTTTCGAGTTTTGGAGGGTTTCGACTTATCGAGGTTCGACTTAAAGAGGTTCTACTGTATGTTCGAAAAACGGCGCAGCCCTTACGTTTCATTTACCGAACTATATGAAGCATAGGGGAAGTTATGTAATCCGTCAAAAATTCGATGCTGAGTTTTCAACGGAATTTCACGTTTTCCTACATCAAGATTCCAAGTATGAAAAAAACAAAATGTGTGTCTGTTTGTCTGTGAACACGATAACTCCCGATAAATTGAATGTGTCAGATAGATCGACCAATGGAAAGTTGGATGGAGTGGGAGTGTAACACAAAAACTGTAATAACTATCGACATGATATTTTATATGAAAATTCAAATCCTTAACTGAAACTAATTTACGGATTTGGCTGAAAATCAATAGATGATAAATTCGTTACATGGACAGTTATTTGGGTTTTTGAGTCGAGGCCCCGATGCCCTCGTCCGGCTGAAAACTGATGGGTATCGTCAATATGTGTTTTTGGGGTTTATATATCAAATTTCAGATTGATACACCCATTCCAACGGTAGTTATAAACCCCTAATCTCCCCCCATATCCCTTTGACCGACTTAGATGAAAATCAATAGGTGTCCTTATTTCTAGATACTCATATGAAATTTCGTATATAGTTATTATGACTCATGCCCGGGCTTTTAACTACAAGGTCATATCGCCTACTACCAGAGCGCTCTTTCGTCACTCTGGTGGACATGAGCCCGACTCTACTGTGAGAGACCTAAATTTTGCCTACCCTAAATTTTTATTCATCTAAAGCAGGGGTTTTTAAGTAGTACCTGACATCGTACAGGCTGGGGGGACCATTGCTTAACGTCCGTTCCGAAGGACGGCGTGCTTAGGTTCATTTTACCTCCCAGATAAAATAATCTAAGGACCTCGCCGGGTTTCGAACCCACGATCTTGAGCTCAGAAGGCAAGCACGCATATCACTGAGCTACCGGCGCCCTCAATTTTGTATAGATATATTAATTCTAGAGGGAGTTATTGCGTTCACATACTCATACATAGGCTTTCCCTATACTTCGTAAAGCTACAGAAAAGAAAGTATTAAATAAATCAAAAATAAATTAATTTTTTTTTTATTTCTATCTTTCCCTTCTTTTTCATGTGGACTTCTGTTTTTATTCTTTTTACGTGTGCCCTTTCATTTAACAAAAAACTTCTGTCCTTAAGGGCAGTAATTATGTTATTAATTTCAAGCTTTTGTTTACATTTCTCATTTAAGTACAATTAAATAATGAGGTTCCTCTGGGCATATCAGCGTTAATTAATGTATTTTTTTATATTTAATCAATAAAGAAATGTAATGTTGACATTCACAGATAAAAGAAAACAGACCTTCTTTCTGCAGGCGATGTTACGGTAAATGTGAGAATAGAGCGGCTAATGTGCACATTCATCGGTCAATGTGTAAATTCAAGTAGCCATTTTGCAAAAGTGAGTAAAACGAATGAAATACATTTATCTACTCAACGTGGTAAATGTGTTATACTCGTATGTGTATTCAGAACCCAACATGGCCTACCAAGGGGACAGGCTTTTAACACAAAAACTAATAACTGCCGTTGTAATGAATGTATTGACACGAAATTTAATTTGTAAATTCAAAGCCCTATAAGGACGACACCTAGCAATTTTCAGTTTTAGGAGAGGGGTATCACCAGGAGAGGGGGGGGGGGGAGGGGGGCAGCTTCAACTAGAAAATCTCAATAACTAACGATATAATAAATATATCAACATGAAACTTTATATTTAAATCCAAAACCCCAATAATTTTCCGCGAAATCGGTAGAAGGGAAGGGGGGACCAGAGTAGGGGGGACTCGACTCAAATCAACTTTAATAGCTGCAGATGTAATGAATGTATCGACACAACATTTAGTATGAAGATTGACAACCTGTGAAATTTAGGAGTCCCTTCGTAAATGAAGCCATAGCTGGGTCATTACCGACCACTTTTATTTAATAAAAACCTAGCAATCTGTGTAAACAATTCATCTTCTCTTTTAGTTTTCCGAATAATTTAGGAAAATGGAAAAAGAAATCCAATGATTTTTTGCAATGCAATACAATCGTTCACCTACTATCTAACAGGACTTCATGGCTGTCCTCCGGTCGCTTCGATGGTTCGAGAAATTCTCCAGGAAGACACATAGACTGGCCGTACACCATCTCCGCCGCGCTCGCCTCGCCGTCTTCGCGCAGCGCAGAGCGTAGACCCAGAAGAACTGTTGGGAGTACCGTCGACCAGCTATCAGAGTTCGTATGGGCCATTAAGGCTGCTTTCAGACAGCGATGCCAACGTTCCACTAAGCCATTTGCCTGCGGGTGGTACGCGGTAGTACGGCAGCGTTGTATGCCCAGGATCTTGGTTAGTTCATTGAAGAGGTTGGACTCAAATTGTCGCCCTTGGTCGGTTGTAATCCTCAGAGGCACTCCGAAACGAGAAATCCATCCCTTGTAGAATGCGGTGGCTATAGTCTCCGCGGTGATGTCTTCGATTGGGATGGCCTCGGGCCATCTGGTGAAACGGTCGACGAGGGTCAAGCAGTATCGTTTGCCACCAGAAGACGGAAGTGGGCCGATTATGTCCACATGGACATGTTCAAAGCGCCCTGCTGGAGCGAAAGTGCCTAGCGGTGTTGTCGTATGGCGTTGAATTTTCGCTCGTTGGCAGGCGATGCAGCATCTGGACATCTTTGCAATGTCGACATTCATACTCGGCCAGAAGAACCGGTTCGAAATAAGTCGGCGAGTAGCCCGGATTCCTGGATGACTGAGCCCATGGAGTCGGTTGAAGGTTGCTTCCCTGAAACCTTTCTCCTTCCTGGAGAATTTCTCGAACCATCGAAGCGACCGGAGGACAGCCATGAAGTCCTGTTAGATAGTAGGTGAACGATTGTATTGCATTGCAA
Organism: Aradus depressus; assembly: GCA_963662175.1. Classification (NCBI taxonomy): domain Eukaryota; kingdom Metazoa; phylum Arthropoda; class Insecta; order Hemiptera; family Aradidae; genus Aradus; species Aradus depressus. The sequence goes on along the minus strand of OY759214.1, from coordinate 49,344,439 downwards.
AAAATCATTGGATTTCTTTTTCCATTTTCCTAAATTATTCGGAAAACTAAAAGAGAAGATGAATTGTTTACACAGATTGCTAGGTTTTTATTAAATAAAAGTGGTCGGTAATGACCCAGCTATGGCTTCATTTACGAAGGGACTCCTAAATTTCACAGGTTGTCAATCTTCATACTAAATGTTGTGTCGATACATTCATTACATCTGCAGCTATTAAAGTTGATTTGAGTCGAGTCCCCCCTACTCTGGTCCCCCCTTGAAGTATTGAAGTCCTGAATATTGGGTATTCCGTACCTATCGGGCAAAGTCTGGGCGTTGAGTTGCTTATAATCGCCACAAGGTCTGACACCGCCGTTCTTCTTGTAGACAACGTGTAACGGGCTGGCCCAGGGACTTTTCGACGGTCTGCACACGCCTTCGGCCATCATCTTTCGGAACTCCTCGCGCGTTGCGCCTATCGAGCCGTGGGCTGTGGTCACGATGTGCCTTCAGCGCCGCAACCTCAGCAGTCAGCTTTTCAATAGACTCGAGTAAAGGCCCTAAAGAGTTACTAACCTGTGGAGCTGAGACCTGACATAAGTTGGCCCCGTACACTTCGGAGATCCTGTCGGCGATCTCGGCCTGTTTCTCGATGTCGTCTTGCGCAGTGGTGGCCAAGGCGACCTGCATTCTATCTGGCAAACCTCGAAGCCAGAGGGAGCGCAGCAACTCCTTGGGGACTGTTGGGCCCGCGAGTCGCTTCAACTCTCGCAAGAAGTGCGACGGCCGCTCGTCACCGAGATGCTTGTCCTCTAAGAGCTTTCTGATCCGGTGATTGTCAGATTCTGCGAATATGGCTATAAGCATCCGTTTCAAGTCTTCATATGGCGTCTCAGTGGGGTGTTTAGCCAGATCCGAAACTTGCTTAAGGACGTCATAGTCCAGGGTGGCCACAATGGCTTGAAATTTGGACTTTGAAGATGTTATCCGGCTTGAAGAAAACACGGCCTCGGCCTGACAGAACCACAACTCTGGGTCCGCCTTCCAGAATGCCGGTATCCTCACGTGCGGTGCGAAGGATGCTACCGGTTCGAAAGGTTGCTCGGTCCCATTGGCGGTTTGTTGTAGCTCCGGTGTGTCTGGCATAGTGATCACTTTGAGTGTAAAAAAAAAAATAATAATAATAATAATAAATATTCCAACACTCACCAATTCGGTTTTGGTGTTTTCACAAATTCACTGTCGGGGTCACCACTTTAGCATTTATACTATAAGTATAAAAAAACGTGTTCAAACAAATCGTATTTATTTTCAGAATGATTTATAATATATATATATATGGTCTGCACTTATCAGGTGGCAGGCTGGCAATGTTGTTTGTGTATTTGTCCGCTTAGCGACACCGTCGTTGTTCGGGTACATTCGCTACACCTTCAATTGATACTCTTTCATACAATAGCCAATGCTTCTTTCTATGTTTCCAACAAGATCCTACATACTGACCTCAGCATTCCCTACGTCACCGAAGTAGCTAAATCCAGGTGCAAAAAGTTATTTTCCTCCATTCTGCCACATTTCTCCAACGACGCCTTAAGCGCCAATGGCCTAGAGACCCCCTTAGTTTCATCAGTGACAATGAGTTATAAATGAGTGCAATTCAGAGCCTAGGGAGTTTCACCACTGGGTGATTTTTCCTCTCTTGACCTTTTGACAATGCCATATTTTTCTCTTTTAGCTAATTTGTCTGTATCTATTATTTGTACAATTTTGAATCTATATTTGTAAAATAAATTAACAATTAGTTTTACCAAAGACCAAACAACTTTCTAACTCTACTGTTGTAACAGAGACGATTTTCTGGTATAAAACTTCTGAACCTTAGGGATTTGAGAATAAACAAAGAAATTCCTAACAGTTTATTAGCGCAAAGACAATATCCCTCAAGTTGGGAGGCGAGAGGTTGTGAGATAATGGGGGGAGGGGTAAGCTTTTTTTTTCTTTGTCCGGATATCGCACGTCATCACTTTCAGTTAAGGCAATATAACGCAAAGTAACCCGGTAATTCAAAATTAGAAAACAGAAAAAATGATACGAGTGTCTATTTGGGATCATCGTATCACTCGGTTTGTCTGGGAATAACTTTGGGTCTAATTACTAAGTTGGTCCTTTTTCGAAAAATTGATATTTCAAAATGGAAGGCAGTTACTCTAATCACTGAGCCACCCGGGCACGTCTCTCAGGACAGCAACCTTAACCACTTAAATATTTTTACTAAAACAAATCTCCCTCAGCGAAGGTGGACATATGGACTCCAAACACCAAGGTTGGTAGCCTGTCATTATAACCACTGGACAAGCTTGGTCCCCTTTCATTAAAGTAACCACTCACACTAACCACTCAACCACTAACTAAGGCTTCCTCTCAGGTAACACCCCTTACCACAACGCTCCCTTTTCCTTCCTCCCCCCCCCCCCCCCCCCCCCCCCCCCCCCCCCCCCATAAATATAACCAGTTTTGCAGTATTTTTTGAATCGCTTTCTTGAGACTTTTCATTTAATAAAGCGTCATTGTATACATATTTTTAAACACTATTCCTCATGTTTTTCCTTGCCTTTGTTTTTGATCAACACATGGCCTATATTTTTAGTTTGATAGTTTTAGAGAAATCTTGAAAATTTCATCAATAAATGAGTCGTTTTTGAGTAATTAAGTAACAAACTTACTACTCCCACAGTAGAGTCAGTCTCATGCCCGGGCTTTTAACTATGAGGTCATAGGTTAAAAGCCCAGGCATGAATCCCGGTACACATGTATATCTACATATATATAAAATCGAATGTCTGTATGTTTGTGTTTTATAGACTCCTAAACTTCGATCCGATTTTGTTCTTATGTTCAGCAATTATGTTCGTCGAGTCACCGAGAAGGTTTAGAACATAGTTCTACTAAAACAAAGAAAAAACTATTGTTTTGACGTATGTTTTACAAACCTCTAATAATTCCTCAACGAACACGATAACATTCCCAATAGAGTGAATGTATCGACACGAAATTTTATACGTGAATCCAGAATCCTCTAACGACGACATCTATTATTTTTCAGTCAAATCGACCAAAGGGAGGGGGGATTAGGGGATTAACACAAAAAATCGAATTACATAATGAATGTATCGACACAAAATTTCATATGTAAATTCAAAAACCCTATAAGGACGACCCTTATTAACTTTCAGCGAAATCGGCACAAGGGATGGGGCGTTTAATAACCCCAATAACTACCGATGTCACGTATGTATCGACACAGAGGGCGCCGGTAGCTCACTGGTATACGTGCTTGCCTACTGAGCCCGGCCGAGGCCCTTAGTTTATTTTTTTTGGGAGGTAAAATAAACTTGAGCACGCCGTCCTTCGGATGGAACGTAAAGCGATGGTCCCGAGCCTGTACGATGTCAGGTTCTCGTTAGAGACCCCTTCCGTAGATGAAATAAAAATTTAGTGTAGGCAAAATTTCGGACTCCATAGTAGAGTTGGGCATACAATAGGCCTTCCCTGTCCGTGGTGATGTAATACCTCAAAAAAAAAAAATTTAATTTTAAATTTGTAGTCAAAACTTAATGAGGACGTCTCAATTGGTTGATACTTGTATTCTTTTGTTTATTTCTTATGTCATTATTCTTAGGGGAGTTATGTCCCAGAATAAAGATTATTTTTCATTTCACGGTGTCATGCCGAAACTGGTTAGTGTTAAAAATTTTTTGTTTGGAATATACAATATTAAAAAAAAAAAGTTTTTCTTTATTCACATGGATTCTAATTATGAACAACTCTTCACCTTCTCTGAAGTAATTAATCTGTAGCTCATGTCATCATCAATTTCATAATATCCCAATTTGTATGAGGGACAAAAGTTTAGATGGGGATGCATTCTGCCAGAGAGGACTCATAATGTGACATACAGTATACGAGTAGAAGGGAAGTTCTGCCATCCTTTCTTCCCGGCTCCTCACACTAATACATATGGCTAAATCACCGACAATGTACCTCCCTGCCTAGGATTGTGTGTCATCAACTAAGTTTCCTCTGTCCCTTTAAAAACCCTTCCACTCTACTGCCAATTTGATTGAAAATCACTCCTACAAAACTCATGGACACTATATAAAATTAGTTAGTTATTATGACTCATGCCCGGGCTTTAAATACGAGGTCATATCGCCTACTACCAGAGCGCTTTTTCGTCACTCTAGTGGGCATGAGCCCGACTCTACTTGTGAGAGTCCTAAATTTTGCCTACCCTAAATTTTTATTCATCTAGAGCAGGGGTCTTTAACAAGTACCTGACATCGTAACAGGCTCGGGACCATCGCTTAACGTCCCATCCGAAGGACCTCAGTCGGGTTTCGAACCCACGAACTTGAGCTCAGAAGGCAAGCATGTATACCATTGAGCTACCAACGCCCTCTTAGGTACATTATATACATACTCAAAGAACCACATTGGTGATCTTACCCTGGAATCCAAGGTAATTTTGTTCTGACCAAACCCGACTACATATATCATATTTCAAATAGAATTAACTAAAATGTAAGCAATGCCTTCACACAACTAGTTTAGATTTAGTCTACCTTACTTTGGACTCTACTTACATTTGACGACGAGTCACCGACTACTTTTTTTTACTCTCTTGAAAAATTCCTATTTCTGGAGATAGTCGGATTTGTCTCTATCCTCAATTGACATGAACTGTAAAAGTTCGTAAATTCTAATCTAATTTTGGTTTATGTATGTTCAGTTTCACCACCTGAAGATGGCAAATTGCCGAAACAAGTTAGGGTAGTATTTCTACTAAATACTACAAATATATATTAATAATTTAAAATAAATATATTTTATTACATTGCGTTATTGTGTTGGGAAATATCCATAGCAAAAATACGGCCTTCACCCGCACTTGCACTAAAGATTACAACCTTTATGGCAATGAGTGAGTTTTTTTTTTGTTTTTTTTTACAAAATACATATTCTTATGGTTAAGTATATAAAATAAAATAAAAGCAAAAATATCTATATAAAAAATTGTACAAAATAAGCAATATAGCAACTAAATAAAAAGATACCAATAATATTAAAATAATAAATATGGACATGATCTTTAATATAAATAGTGCAAGCAACCTGGATAAAAGAGACAATTCAAAAATTATATAAAAAAAGATATGACATGAACATGAATAAATAAATAAATAAAATAAAATATAAAAAATATATATCCATCTTACATGCAACAAATTAAATTATATTATTCTTTATTTTCAAGCCAACAGTAAAAAAATTGTTAATTTTTCTAACATCTAAGTTATTAAAAAAATTCACAATTGGTTCTGAATCGTATTCTGGTCTATTAGTGAGATAATTGTGGAGAAATGTTTGCCTGAGGATAGACAAAGAGGGACAATAGGCAAAAAGTGTATTAGGTCGTCCTTTTCGTCTAAGGTTCAGAGGCTGCAGACACTTTCAGGACAAAACTCATATCTAAACCATATGTGATAGTAAGATGTTGTGGGACTAGATTTCTAATAGAAATAAAATACGTTGTCTTCCCATTGTTTTATTTATACCAGAACCGGTTTTCGACGCAACAGCGTCATCATCAGTGGTTCATCCCACCCACACAGCACAGCGGTTGGCCAGTTATCTTCCAACCGCTGTGCTGTGTGGGTGGGATGAACCACTGATGATGACGCTGTTGCGTCGAAAACCGGTTCTGGTATAAATAAAACAGTGGGAAGACAACTTCTTTTATTTCTATTATCTATCATATCTAAACCCTCCAAGTAATATCCTAAAATTTCTATTGCTATTGTGGTGACGTATTTGAGCTAGTAGTCGGAGTTTTTTCAATATGACAGTTTAATGAAAGATAGCTTTTCCTGAGACCCTAAAGCACTGACCAATCGGTAGAGGGAGTTGTATTTAGAATTTAATATTGTATTTATATCCAGACAGACCAGATGATTCCTCATGGCTGCTACGTCATGTCCAGTTATTAGCGTTGACTAGAATCTGCATTTTCCTTTACAACTTAATCAAGAGAATAACAAAGAGACGTGCAAGTCTTTGTTGACAGGTGCATTTACGACAGAAGGGGAGGGGGTATGTAGTGTGCACTGCATCAGTGGTAGAAGGGTACAGATTGCTAGAAGCCCTTTTCAAAGAGAGGGAGACCTTTGATATTTCACACTGTTGTTTTGTTGTTAGCGTGATTAACTTTGAATGGAAGATTGGCATTTAAAAAAAAATAGAACACTCTGTCTTTAGTCTCCTAATGAGCTGTCTGTATCAATGAAATGTATCTGAATCAAGTGTATCTCTTATTGAAATAGTCAATGGGGAGACTCAATGACCGTCTGATTGTCTTGATCGACTCAGGCCCAACCAAGCGTTAAATGTCATCCACTGGCCTCTATTAGTCGAGTTAGTTTAATCACCGTCATTGTCATAAAACGAATGCAATTAGTCCTAATTCTTATGATAATTTCTGATTCAAAGTAAGAAAATTATTGATAATAATTATTATTATTAGTGTAAGGATGTGATGGCTATAATAAATAAATGTATTATCGGCAATCTGCAAAGCTCGTAATGTTTTTAATAAACAAAGTTTTCTCTCTCCCGCTAAATCATTCTTTCTTCCTTCTCATTAGCAGATTTAGCTAAAAATCCATGCCCCCCCCCCCCCCCCCCCCCCCCACCCACCACCACTTATATCTAAGAGGCGGTTAGGGTTCGCAACGGAACCATATGTTTTACATCTCCAGCTATACAAAGTATAGAGGATATATTTCTTGGTGGTAGGCAGATGTAGTGGACTAACTTGTTAAATAAGTAATAAGATATGTCAGTCCAACATTTATTAAACCACGACTAGTTTCGTCAGTAAACTGACATCTTCTGGTGGAATCTTGCTAGAGAAGAGGTCAACGGACACATACGAGTATCAGGGACTAGCTGAACACTGAGTAAATGTTGGACTGATACATCTTATTACTTATTTATTTAAGTATAGAGGAAGTTATGTAATCGGTCAAAAATTCGATACGGAGTTTTCAACGGAATTTTATTTTTTCTGACTCCAGATTCCAAATATACAAAAAAATAAAAAATGTATGTCTGTGTGTGACTGTGAACACAATAACTCTCGATAGAATGAATGTATCGACACGAAATTGTGTATGTGAATTTAGAACACTCTAAGGATGACACCAATCGATTTTTAGCCAAATTGGCCAAAGAAAAGAGGGGTTTAGGGAAGAGACTTACTTCAAAAACATTAATAACTGCCTAGAGATGTTTTCGCCAGAGATCTTTTGGAAGTTCATTGTAAATACTACTGAATATATTTAGAACGAGTCAAAAATTGCACTATATTTATATGAAAGACACAATATATTTCGGTGGTTAGAGCATTGTCAAGTGTACAGGATACATACTTATGACCGTCATAGGTCTAGGTCATAAGTCAGTATCCTGTACACTTGACAATGCTCTAACCAGCAAAATATATTGTGTCTTTCATACTTAGTGGCATTTTTTGACTCGTTCTAAGTGTTTTATTCAGTAGTATTTAATAACTGCCGTTTTAATGAACGGTATCAACACAAAATGTTATGTTTCAATGGAGTTTACGATGATAACATTTGCAGAAATATATTTTACCTCTGTTTTGCGGTAGGGGGAGGAACGATCTGTCAATGTCACAAAAATAATAATTAAATGATCTCAATATTTTTATTTTTATCCTAATGAAGACACAGACAATATGGCAATAATCATTTTTTGTTTCTATGGGTTATAGTTGTTGTTTCTGTCCGTTCGTCTCTCTACATCCTACACAGAACATCGTAACAACGGAGTACTCAGTGTATTTGAATCAGCTAGTGTCAGCTACAAACCGAGCATAGTGAGAGATTTTTAGAAGGCCGCTTAATTTGCGAGATATGCACATGCCGAAAACCTTCTTAAAATAACATCTCCAAAGTGTGTTAGCTTTAATATCTGATGTGGTCATAACAGGACTTTCTTATACCAAACACGTATAAGAATGGTATACCAACCACTCCCCCTCCCTTCCTCCTCTTAAATTAATTTTTAATTCATAATGACGCATAATTCATTTGCTAACGCAAACAAAAAGAGGGGGATGTAAAAATTTGGTTGGTATAAGAAAGTCCTGGCATGGACACATTATTTTTATTTATTATATCTAAAGACTTTTCTCAGATAACAGAAAGCAATGTTAGGTTTTATTTTAGTAACAAAATCAGATCCAGAACAATGGGTTTCAAACGAAGGAGAGGGGGCCGTTCTCCCGAGGGAATCACAGGATATTCCAGGGGAGAGATGGGGTAGGCGGGGGGAATTCTTGCAGAAAATCAATATCTTCTAAAATACAGATTCTTGTACCTTGGATCAGATAATCTACCTGAATCTAGATTATATTCATCTGATCCTTATAGGCTGAGCTTATAGTGGACGTACGAATAGCAGGTTGCTGATGCGTGTTCTCGCACTCCTCTAAGGCAAAGAACAATAGCGTACGGGTACCATCTCCCTACTTGTTAAGCGGCCAATCCCCTCGCTATTCCTGTTGGTGGTAAACCGTAGGAGGGATAAAAGGCACTGCTTGACATCCCGGGTGAGTTTCCATGCTGGACCCTGAGGTGGGCGGTTTTCACAGCCTTAGCTAGAATGGTACTACGGGGAGGTTGCTTCCATGCTACATCACCAACTGAGGTTAGATTCGTAGTGGCTGTGGTTACTGGCACCAGCACCAGAAGCCAGTCCCTGGTAGATTCTGATGCTGGGACCAGACCGAAGTAGTAGCTGTCCCAATTCCTCCCCTATTCCAAGGAACTAACTCCACCCTAGACCAATTTCCACCCCAGATAGGATGTCCTATATATTTTTGGAAAGTTGGATTCTATCCTAGGCGGGGTATAGGCGGAAGCCACAGTACCGCTGTTATTCAGGCTAGTCAAGCGGTTTTCATCTCTCCTATAAGAAATGTAAGGGCCTCGGCCGGGTTTCGAACCCGCCGTCTTGAGTTCAGGAGGCAGGAACGCTACCTCTGAGGTAGTGGCGCCCTCTAACCGTTTATATATTTAATTTATAATCTATCTTGATGCTACATCACACATGGGGCAACATTAGATCATGTTTTTCTTATTTCCTCTACAATTTATTAATGTTGTGTTAATGGAGGATCATTTTTCCTTCTTTTTATTATTTATAATTTATATTATTTTATTTATATTACATTTATAATTTTGATGATTATATATTTTCCATACGTTTTCTGAATACTCAGGCGATAATTGAGATTATCAATAGAATTTATTGTAAAATATTGATTTAAAATGAATGTTGAAAAAGGCAATGGATTTCCCGAACTAAGCCAAACACAGATTGCTACCTCATATTATTTATTTTAAAGCAGCCTATCCTTAAGTTAGTTAATATTGTCACTCTTGTCCTGGGCTTTAACAACGAGGTCATAGCGCCTACTACCAGAGTGATCATTAGTCGATTTTGCCTACCCTAAATTTTTATTCACTTACATTAGTGCAGAAGTCTGTATATAGACACGGGACCCTCGCCGAAGGACAGTATGCTTAAAGTTTTTTCACCCCCTCCCCCCATATAAAAATCCTAAAGGCCTCGGCCGATTTTCGAACCAGCGATTTTGAGTTCAGGAAGCAGGTTATAACCTTTTATGTATTTAATTTATAATCTATCTTGATGCTAAGGTGTGTTAATGTGGGATCATTTTTCTCTCAGTTTTATTTTTTATTTTAATTCATTATCATTTATGATTCTGGTGATTATCTATTTTTCTTAAGTTTTCTGAACGCTCAGGCGATAATTGAGTTTATCAATATAATTTATTGTATAATATTGATTTAAAATGAATGTTAAAAAAAGTAATTAAATTGTAAAACAAAATTGAACACGCCCCCGTTTCGAATTTTCGGATGCTGCATGGCCTATGTATATGCTAAGTTAGAGCATCTTGAGATAATCTGCAAAATTCATGAAAATACGTTTATTTATTTTTGAGTAATGGATTCGGGATAAATAGACAGAAGACTGTAGATTTTCAGCTTTATTTATGAGACAATTCTTCCAGTTCGAATTATTTCAATAAAAAGTTAGGTGAAGAGGATGGTGGTGGGGGGGGGGGGGGGGGGGGGGGAGAACCTTGAGGATGTCTTGTGATAAAGATAAGGTTGGCATCCTTCCAAAACTCCCGGAACAACTGGTCCCAAACCGGGTTGGTAATCTTTTTATCTGAGTTTCCTCTAGGGTGAAATACCGAGCTCCTGCAGGAACTGGCCCCAGCCTAATCCAATAGTTTTCTAGGAATCATAGTTTAGAGGGGGACTCCAGAGGGTAGAGAAAATAAAGAAATATAAAGGAAGATAGAAGATATATGAAGCAAACAGGGAGATAAGTCCCCAGTGGATCATCCCCAATGTACCTCCCCACCATTAACCCAATTTAACTATTTCATTGAAAAATAAATAGGACTTCCGAATCATCATACTAAACTTCCTGTTGATACATTCGATACGGAGTTATTTTGTTCACAGACACACAAGTAGGCAATTTTTTTTGTGTCAGAAACTGTGTCATCATCAGTGGCACACCCATATATATAAACCTATAAAAAATAAATATGGAGAAGTAACTTGCAAAACCATTAAAGCATCAGGATACAAAGTAAAAAAAAAAATTGCTTACCACTAGTTTATAGTGTGGTGTCTAAATGAACACTGACTAATAGATGAAAGGGTAGGGGCTACGAGGTTCATTCACGCACCTATATAACGCAAATGAATACTAAAGCATTCATTCAAAAATAATACGATGTGCACAATAACATCTATAACGATATTATAAGTATCTATGCATTAATATAAATGAATATCTATTTGATTTTTGGAGTTTTGCGATTGTATGACAAAAATTTATTTGTTTTTTTGTCGAAATACTAGTAAATAAATATTAGTTTTTTATTATTGCATAGATATTTCTGTATAATTATATATTTTTCATTTATTGTGACATTGTATTGTTTTTGAATGAATGTTTAAGTATTTATTTGCATTTATACAGGTTCGTGAGTGAGCTCGTGGGAGGGACTTTGAGCTATTAGTCAGTGTTCATTTAGACATTACACTATATACTGGTGGTAAGGATGTTGTATTTTATTTTGTTATTTTACTTGAATTTTTTTTATAGTTATTTTTACATATTTATATTTTATATGTATTCATAGACGTGTCACTGATGATGACGCAGATGAGTTGAATACCGGTCTGGTCACAAATAAAACAGTGGGTTGACATTGCCTATTATTATTACTTCTGCAGCTCTACGAAGTATAGGGGAAGTCAAAAAAACGGCCAAAAAATCGATGCGGAATTTTCAACAGAATTTCATGTTTTCCAACCTCTAGATTCCAAATATGAAAAAAAAAAAATCTGTCTGTCTGTTAACAACTTTTATATCGACACAAACTTTTATATGTGAATTCAGAAGAACCTTTAACTATGACATCTGTTGTTTTTCAGCCAAATCGACCAAAGGGAAGGAGGAGGCTTAACATAGAAACTTTAATAACTCCCGATAGTATGAATGTATCAGCACAAATTTTAGTATGAAGATCTAGGGGTTCCATGTAAGTCAACTGTTAAATATTAGCTCAAACGGTCGACTGGTTTTGGAGGGGGAGCGAAAAGTCAATTGATTAATTCGTTCTGTAGAAGTACATGGTCTGTGATTCACCGACGACTTTCTTTATGAGATATATGTAATAAGTCCTGATCCTGTGATTGTCGATTAACGGAGTGGCAGCATCCGTACAAGAGCAATGCATTCTTGTTTCTAAGAAAAGTTGCTACTTTTGTATTTATCTATGGGATATTTATTGGTTTTTACCCCCTTTTGACAAAAGGTCAATTGTGACCAAGACAAAAAGCTGATCCTATGGACTCGCGCTCTAAGTGGTTCCTAAGAGGATAAACTATGGTTTGGGATAGATGGAGATTAATGGAGCGAGTGAACGGAGGCGGGTATTAGACAGTGAAGTTCAACTCTCCAAACAAGATGAAACTGAAGCTCAACTTGTCTCCAAGAAGCTCATCTATAATGAGATGAAAGCTCTCCCAACAGTCCCACCAACACGGTCTCCAAACTATCCTACGTCTCCCTTATAAGTACATTTGGCAACTATGGCCCAACAACAGGGAAAGTCCTTATAAGATGTTATCATTATTTTTTTCTCCATGACCATCCTGATCGGAAGCTGATGAGTGAGGCTGATTACCCAGAGTTCAGTCGATTCGTCGCCTCCTGGCGGAAGGTAAAGAAGGCATTATAAACATACGCCGTGGATGACCGCAGGGTGCTGTAACACGGCCCACTTGCTACCATCCTCGGCGCAACGCAGCCATGAAACATAGTTGCCCTGGTCCCGATAAGGTAGGTTGGAGGACCCAACCGATCTCTCCGGCGAGTGGCGGGGTTTTGCAACCGGCCGTAGCACCATAATATAGATAAATAAATACAATTTTTTTCCCTCTACTCTGGTTGGGGGGGAGGGGGAGCCCATCCTGATTTAGGATAAATAAAGAAAACAAACATATTTTTGAAAATATCGTCTATTACACAAAAAAAAAGTCGTCGATGAATCAATAAATTTTTCGCCCCCTCTAAAACGAGTCGACCGTTTGCGCTGTATACTGATTGTATCTACACAAAATTTCATATATACATAAGTTCACAACCCAATAATTATTGTATAATATACTACACAGTAGCAATAATTAAAATGTTTAAGATTTAATTTTGTTTTTTTTCTCTTTGACTGAGTATTTATATATTCTTAGGGGACCTCGGTCACAGAATAACAAACAAAACCTTTTTTATTAAATTTTTTTAGGATCAAGGATGACACCTATGAATTTTCTGTGGAATCGACCGAAGAGAAGGAAGGATCGGAGGGGGGCTCAACCCATAAACCCCAATAACTTCCGATTTAATTAATGTACCGACATAAAATTTTATTTTTCAAACGAATTTTAAATTCAAACCCCCGTAAGGACAACATCTTTTAATTTTCCGTGAAATGGGCTAATCAATTTAATTCAACAGTGGATTTTAAGCCAAAATTTTGTTTTAAAAATAAAAAGAGAGCAAAAACCTAATTGATTAATTCCTACTTGGGGTTTCGTAACTACTTACATTGCTGGTGATCTTGCGACGTCTTTTTTATCATTTAAACCCTTAAGTTCCAAAGATAAACTCACGTCCGAGGAAGACTTGTGCAATTACCGAATTTTTTTTCCCCTACAGTAAAGTTATATAAAGTGGAGAGTTAAGAAAAGTTCTCTACTAAGGGTGGGGCGCAATAAGTCCGGACTTTAGTCAGTACCCTAAGGGTGGGGTGCAATAAGTCCGGACTTCACTGGACTAAGGGTGGGGCGCAATAAGTCCGGACTTCACTGGACATTAGTCAGTACCCTAAGTCATCAAGTTAATATTATGTCGATCTTGGTCAATGCCCAAACGAAAGTCTCGTAATGGCCAAGGATGTATCAACATGAAATTTCATATTTAAATGCTAAACAACATAAGGTCGGCATCTATTAGTTTACAGCTCAATCGACGGAAGGAAAAGGAAGGTCACGCCTCAAATACACTATACAATAATAACTGCCGATTCAAGGATGTATCAACATGAAATTTCATATTTAAATTCTAAACAACATAAGGTCGGCATCTATTAGTTTACAGCTCAATCGACGGCAGGAAAAGGAAGGTCACGCCTCAAATACACTATACAATAATAACTGCCGATCCAAGGATGTATCAACATGAAATTTCATATTTAAATTCTAAACAACATAAGGTCGGCATCTATTAGTTTACAGCTCAATCGACGGAAGGAAAAGGAAGGTCACGCCTCAAATACACTATACAATAATAACTGCCGTTGTAATGAATGTATCGACACAAAATTTAATATAATTGATCAAGTTATGCTGGGGAAGTACAATGCCGGTGATTCATCGATTACGTTTTTCTTTTCATTTACAAAAAAAAAAAATATTTTAATTAATATTTTTTTCTTTGTTTAAAAACAAAATAAATGGTTATGAAACTACTGTTTGAGAGGGGCTTGCAGCGGAAACTCTTCCAGTAACTATGGCTTAACAGAAAAACTCATTTATAATGTGAAAAAGCTCTTATATATTTTTCTCTTTACAGAAGTATAAAGTGGAAATTAAAAATTATGAAAAGTGTTTGCCTAAGGCTACATGGTAAAGTACCGTTATCCTAAATAGATCTGTCTCCATCTTCTTTTCACTTTTGACTCTCCGTCAGCACACGAAGGGAAAACATTAGTGACTGTATACGCCATGAGGGGGGAGGCTTCAAAAATCTATGAATAAACCATAAATTCAACCTCTGGTAGCAAATATTAGTGGGACTGTATTATAATTAAGTACGTTAAAAAAACTTACTCCAGGTGGGAGCGAAATTTCTAGGCGTCTAAGCAGATGAGGAGGGTTCCTCGGCTAGAATGAAAACATTGGCCAATGGTCCCTAAATAGGCGCGCAACGCACTTACCTGGTCTGCAATGACTGGATTTCTGATGTGACTTCTGGGACAGCAGGAGGCAAAAAAACTATTTGGAAGCTAGAAAGAACACTTAACTGGAGGCGAGAACATGCTCCGCTGGGAGCTAGCTGAAGAAAAGATAGTGAGAGTCAAAATGGACACTCAATCTAGAGGTATAGTGGATCCCTCTTGAGATCAGGCGGTTAAACTAATTTAATCAGTTTAACAAGAACCCAATACATGTCTCTCATTATAAATTGAAATAAAAAGGCCGCAACAGTGACATTTATTTCGACATTATATACTAACAGACTGGATCTTAGCAGCATATATATGCTGCATCGAAGCAAAGAATATAAAAGAATAATGTCAGAAAGGCAACATACCATCTACGTGTCGGGGTAAGAGATTTCGAGTGTTAGTTGGCTACTGGTCATGGTTAGGCGGTGTGCTAATCTCAAGACAGTGCTGGACGTCTACACTGAGTGATCGAATGCCGTACCCTCAGAAGGCACCCGACAATAGTGTTTTACTTCGTCAGCTATACAAAGTATCCGGTGAAAAATTCGATGCTGAGTTTTCAACGAAATTTCATTTTTTCTGACCTCTAGATTCCAAATATGAAAACAAAAATTGATGTGTGTCTGTGAACAAGATAACGCCCTCTATAATGAATGTATCGACACGAAATTTCATAAATGAATTCAAAACATCTAAGGATGACACTTATTAATTTTCAGCGCAAACAGTAAAAAGGAAGGGAGGATCAGAGGGGGCTCTACTCTAATAACTGCCGTTGTAATGAATTTATCGACAGAAAATTTAGCATGAGGATTTAGGACCTCCTATGTTAGTCAAACTTTTGAATAATAGCGCAAACGGTCGACTAGTTTTTGGAGGGGGAGCGAAAAGCTAATTGATCGACTCGTTATGAGGTTATTCACCGTCGTCTTTTTTGTATTGGTAAAGTCAGGAGGATAGGCTACTTAGCGATTAGGCCAACAAGAGTAGGAGGTGGGACGAAGGATGTACCATCCAGAGGTCAGTGCGTCATCGAAATGGATGCGTCAAAAGACGTTGAAGATCCGCCATTAGTGGGATAAGCCTCTCATCGACTGGAAAGAAAGAGAAGATAGTGTAAGAAGAATTTGTATATATATTGGGAACATAGATAGGTAGGTGGTCAAGAAGAAAGAAGTGAGGCTACGGCGAGAACAAGTGAGCTCTTCTCCGTGTCGTCCGTTGAAATTCTTCCTTCTAGCTGAGCTACGCGGTGGGTTGCAGGAATCTTCGCATGTTGCGGTACGATGGGAAATAAGTTCGCTCCTTCGTAAGATACTATTGTTGGGCCACGTAATGTTGCTAAGGTTTTGTGTACCGCTGCGGCCCTTGTGCTTCGGGGCCGACGTCCTGCGGGGTCACCCGGGATTTCGTAGTGAGTCTTTGGCTCTCATGTTGGGTTAGGTAAGGATTCCGGCAATAACAAGTTTGTTGGTTTAATATAGGACGCTTGCAGAAGAGGTAGAACATTAAAAATATGAGGTATGGTATGGTATGGTGAAGAGGTTTTGGGTGTGCACCCATGGATGAGCCCTTCGTCGGCAAGGGCGATGGTTTAGAACCGCCTCAGGGGACCATCCCCTCATCGGTAGGAAGGAAGGTGAGGATCCACCTCAAGGGACCAGCCCCTCATCGACAGAAAAGGAAGATAAGTATCCGCCTCTGGGGACTAGGTCTTCATCGACGAGAAGAAAAGAGAAGACAGAATAACAAGAATTTTAGATATATTGCAGGAACGTAGACAGTTAAGTCAGGAAGGAAAGAGAAAGATGTGCTAGAGCTCTTTTCTACGACCTACTTTTGTAATGCTTCAAAAATACGATTATTGAAGGTATCTACGTTCACCTGACACATACTTTCCAATAGTAAGGACGCCTATGTAGCGTGCTAGCCTACTGAGCTTAATGATCGCGAATTTGAAACGTCGTCCTTCGGATGGGACTTGTCTGATGAGCCTGTGTCGTGTCAGGTCCTCGTTAATGACCCCTAAGTGAATAAATCTAAGTAGGAAAAATTTAGGACTCCCACCATAGAGGCTCATATTCACCAGAGTGACGAAAGAGCGCTCTGAAAGGCTGAGCATGAGTCCTACTAACTAACAGAGAAGTCCTTGGCAACCAACTACCTGTGAAATAAAATAATAATCGCCGTTGAATCACTGACGATTTTCTTCGTCGGCTCCAATTACTTTCTTCTTCGTCTGAAACCTTTTCCCCTTAATTTCCCCGGCTAATTTGACTGAGAACTCAATCAAGGTCGTATTCTGGGACTTCTCAACCTCATATAATCATGTCAATACATTCATTACTTCAACAAATATCAAAGTTTTTGAAGCTCGTGTTGTATACGTTCTTTTGGGAGTTATTGTGTTCCCAGGCGTACGATCATTTTTGAATTCAAGGTGTCAGAAAATTTTTAAATTTCTGTGAAAAATCAACATCGACTGATTACGTAACTTCCCCTATATCACGTAGGTGTAGTTGGACTTGTAAAAAAAATGTGAAGAACTTATTTTTATCTCTTTTTAAAAATGGTGCCCCCCTCTGCTGCCACTTGACCTTCTAACCAGTTTCATCGACCTCACTCCTTTGAACCTTTTCATACTCAGTTTCCACTGGTATTACGCATCAAGTACCTTGCTTAGAGGCTGCACTGCTCTCCGTAAGACAAAGGGCCAGTTTGTTGCTTCCTGAACTAAGGAAGCTCAAACATTTCTTCTGAGTTTTCATCGGAAATTGTTGTTTTTGTGGCTCTCTGAATCTCTATGTAACTTTCCTAGCATTAATTTATCAATTACATTTTTGCCCTCCCTCCAAAATGAGCTAAAACTCAATATTTGACTTATATAGGGGCTTCTGAATCCTAACTAAATTTTGTGTCGATACGTTCATTACATCGGGAGGTTTTTAGGGCACTCGACTCAAATTCCCCCTTCCCTTCAACCGATTTCGGGGAAAAATAATAGGCGCCATCCTATTGATTAGGTTTTGAATTTTATTGTATAATTTCATGTCGATACATTCATCAGGAGTAAATGAATTTTTTGAGTTGAGTTCCAGCTAATCCCCTTCCTCTTCTGCTGATTCCGCTGTAAATTAATATGTGTGGTCCTGCAGGGCTTTGAATCACTCTACCTATTTTTCGCTCAAGGCGACCACCTAATCCACCCGACCCTGCCTCTAGCTGAGAATGTGCTCGGCTGTGCTGTACTCACCGCGGGGTCAGACTCCAGATCGATCCTGGGACACTCACTCCTCTCTTCTCCTTGTCTACCCTCCAGTTCACCCTACCTATTTTGCGCTCGGCGCGGCCGCCTAATTCCCCCGAGCCTACTTCTAGCTGAGAATGTGCTCTGCTGTGCTTTACTCACCGCCGGGTCAGACTCCAGATCGATCCTGGGACACTCACTCCTCTCTTCTCCTTGTCTACCCTCCAGTTCACCCTACCTATTTTGCGCTCGGCGCGGCCGCCTAATTCCCCCGAGCCTACTTCTAGCTGAGAATGTGCTCTGCTGTGCTTTACTCACCGCCGGGTCAGACTCCAGATCGATCCTGGGACACTCACTCCTCTCTTCTCCTTGTCTACCCTCCAGTTCACCCTACCTATTTTGCGCTCGGCGCGGCCGCCTAATTCCCCCGAGCCTACCTCTAGCTGAGAATGTGCTCTGCTGTGCTTTACTCACCGCCGGGTCAGACTCCAGATCGATCCTGGGACACTCACTCCTCTCTTCTCCCTGTCTACCCTCCAGTTCACCCTACCTATTTTGCGCTCGGCGCGGCCGCCTAATTCCCCCGAGCCTACCTCTAGCTGAGAATGTGCTCTGCTGTGCTTTACTCACCGCCGGGTCAGACTCCAGATCGATCCTGGGACACTCACTCCTATCTTCTCCTTGTCTACCCTCCAGTTCACCCTATCTATTCCCTTCTGACAACAGGTGGGCAAGCTTTCTTTGCCTCCGAATCCTCAAAACATGTTGCTCCAATCTTCTGTCTTCAATTCAATGTCAGTATGACTATTATCCGGAGTCAAATTATTCTCTTTTTAGAGAAAAAATACCGTTCAGCTGATTTTTAGCAGGTTGCCTCAATTATTATGGTGAAAATCCACCCAAAATTCAACTACTAAGTACAAAGAAGTATTTTAATCGTGCGAAAATTCGAGATCGAGTTTTCAACGGATTTTTACGTTTCGTTTGAAAAATGTTCTTTATTTCTGGACCTAAGTACATTTTACATGATACTGCTTACGTCTATGACCTAATCAAACATTTTTTCAAGAAAAGGTTGTATAAAGACTGAAACACATATTGTATATCAAATACAATTTTTTGTAGGTCGACCAGTATTCGAGATATGTACATGCCGAAAACCGTCCTAAGATGTAGTTTGAAACACATATTTTTACACGTTTCCTTGATTTACCCGAAAACTAGTCCTATCGAAAAATAGTTTCTTACAAAAAATGTTCCTTATAGATTTTTCAATCATCTCCAATATCCTAAGATTTGAGATCAATACGATAAACATTATATCGCCTCAAACAATAACAAATTTCTGTAGGAAATATTTCAAGGTTAGATTAGGTTTTATGACTCATGCCCGGGCTTTAACTCTGAGGTCATATGGCTTCCTACCAGAGGGCTCTTTCGACACTCTGGTGGACATGAGCCCGACTCAACTGTGGGAGTCCTAAATTTTGCCTACCCTAAATTTTTATTCACCTAGTATAGGGGTCTTTAACGAATACCTAGAATCATACAGGCTCCGGGACCATCGCTCAACGTCCCGTCCGAAAGACGGCGCGCTTAAGTTTATTTTACCTCCCAGATAAAATAAACTAAGAGCCTCGGTCGGGTTTCGAACCCACGTTCTTGAGTTTAGAAGACAAGCACGCATACCACTGAGCTACCGGCGCCCTCAGGAAATATTTTAAAATAATGTTCAAATTGTATCGCCTAGCAACGAATTATAAACTATTTTTTTATCATGGTGAGGGCACCGGTAGCTCAGTGGTATGCGTGCTTGACTTCTGAGCTCAAGAACGTGGCTTCGAAACCCGGCCGAGGCCCTTAGTTTATTTTATCTGGGAGGTAAAATAAACTTAAGCACGCCGTCCTTCGGATGGGACGTTAAGCGATGGTCCCGAGCCTGTACAATGTCAGGTACTCGTTAAAGACCCCTCCTAGATGAATAAAAATTTAGGGTAGGCAAAATTTAGGACTCCCACAGTGGAGTCGGGCTCATGTCCACCAGGGTGACGAAAGAGCACTCTGGTAAAGCCCGGGCATGAGTCATAAAACCTAACCTAACCTTTATCATGGTAATTTTTATGAAAAATAATTTTTTTTTTTTTTTTTTTTTTTTTTTTATTTATTCTACAATCTGTACAAACAATAACAATAAGCAGAAGTGATGACTAAGATGACATGATAAAATAATAAATAATACAATAAGCAAACATATACAAAAATAATAAACAGAATACATAATAAAATGAATGATAAAATAAAGTAAAAATAACTAAATAAAATAACTAAAAATATAAGAAAATCGACGAGGACAGCACCAGTAGGACTCCCGCACACTGCCATATACCACTCTGCAACTAGTGGAGAGGGGAGGAGGCGGCGGGAGACCAGCGCTGACCCTCCCACCACACTAGCCAACCATCCACTGTCCAGCAGTGGAGGAAGACCAGGAGGTGGGGCGTCGAAAGGACAGAGAGGCGTGAGGGGAGAATCAGGTCATCACCAGCACTCCCTTAAAAATGGCGTGTGTGAAGAAGAAAAAAAAAAAATAATAATAATAAATATCAAAAATTAAAAGAATAAATTAATAAACGCAAAAAAAAAAAATAATAATAATAATAATAAATAAAAAATAGATAAAAAAAATATTAAAATTAAAAAAATATATATATATATAATACAAATTAAAGAAGATCGCGAGGCCAACGCCGCCTCAGCCTTCTTGGAGGATTATGCGGATGAGATTGTGATGATAAGTATTTGGCAAGAGGATTATGGTGGAAGGAGAGGTTGGTGTGGAACTTGGAAAAACGGGATTTGATGAAGTCTTGGACAAAAGGAACTTTGAGGTCGTTATGGAGTGTAAGGTTGGAAACAAAAAAGGGAGCATCTACAATGATTCTAAGGACTTTGGATTGGAAGGATTGGATCCGCTTGATGTTTGATGACTTGGCTGAGCCCCATAGCTCAAGTCCATAAGTCCATATCGGTCGTATAATTGTCTTGTATATAGTAAGTTTGTTCTCTGTAGACAGTTTGGATTTTCTGTTAAGAAGTCTGTATAGTTGTCCAAATCGTCTGTTGAATGAAAAATAATAAAAATTAAAATGATGGATGTGGCCATTACAGGACTTTCTTATACGAGCCACGCTTACAGATCACTGTCTCTCCCTCCCTCCCCTCTCATACTGGCATCACTAGTTATAAGAAAGTCCTTCTCAGAATTACGCAGTACAATGAAAAAAAAATATCCCTGACGCCAAGATTCGAAACCCGACCGAGGTTCTTAGTATATTTTACTGGGAGGTAAAATAAACTTAAGCACGCCGTCCTTCGGATGGGACGTTAAGCGATGGTCCCGAGCCTGTACGATGTCAGGTACTCATTAAAGATCCCTGCCCTAGGTAAATAAAAATTTAGGGTAGGCAAAATTTAGGACTCCCACAGTAGAGTCGGGCTCATGTCCACCAGAGTGTCGAAAGAGCGCTCTGGTAGTAGGCGATATGACCTCGTAGTCAAAGCCCGGACATGAGTCATAAAACCTAACCTAACCTGACGCCAACTAATTGCTTTCATATACCCCAGTAATGCCATTATAAAATGATTTTGAAAAGGGGGGTGAGAGAAACTGATCTGTAAGCGTGGTTAGTATAAGAAAGTCCTATAATGGCCACATCACATATATTTTTGTATTAGTTTCCTTGATTTGCCCGAAAATGGTTGGTCCTATAGAAAAATTGCATCCAATCAAAAATGTTTCTTATTAATTTTGCAATCGCTAATGTGCCCTCAGATTTGAGATTAGACTAATACGACCAAAGTTATTCCGCCTCAAAGATTTCAAATGAACTTCCATCTATCTAATGTAGTAACCATTTGTAAAATATTCTTTTATTATTAGTAGTTTTTTATTAAAAACAATAAAAATAAAGAAAAAAATAAAATATATGTAATATGGTCATTATATGACTTTCTTGTACCAACCACATTTTTACTGATCACTCTCTCTCCCCCTTCTCAAAATTATTTCATAATTGCGTTGCTGGCTATAAGAAAATCACTCTCGAAATTAAAATCTAGAATTTGAATAAATCTGACTTATACCTACCATTATTTTACGATCCCTTTCAAATTCATAACATCCTCATTTCAAACTGGTATTACGAGATATAATAAAGTTAATCGCTGTAATGCTAGTTCGAAAAGTAAGTTTTATGAATTTGTAACTGAGTAGATGGGTCTGTGAAAACATGGTTGATATAAATAAAAAAGTCATGATAACACGACATACAATTTATTTATATTCAAATATATAAGAATCTTTTCTTTATTATTTGAGATTTGGATTCACGGCCGTGGAGTTGCATAGGGCTCCTCGGTATACCGGCACTGAATTTGATATATATGTACCGGTATATTCCTGAAGAAGGGAAGGGCAAAGAGTGTATGAATTTAGTAGACGTAGGTAGTGAGCTCTGTTGCAGGGAGGGTCTCGGAGCTTCAATAACTCATGGAGCAGCCAGCCAGCAGTACGCCACTCCCCGGCTCTACAGTCTACAGCGATACATCTCCAACGAAAAAGAGGCATTAAACTTGAACAGGATATATGCTGCTTCACAAGAGAGATATGCACCTTACCTGTCTGCATCAGAGTCCTATGCATGATTTGTGCATTGGGGGGAGTTCAATAATGCTTCATCTTCTTAAGCATTTAAATAAGTGAAAATTCAGAACCTAAAATTATCAGAAAAATGTTTCAGTTTTCTCTACAACTTTTACTTGTAAAGTTTTATTTAAGTTTCATAAATATATGCGGTATCATGTGAAATATACTTAGCCCCCGAAGTAAAATGGTCGAAATTTTGACGTGAAAACGTCTATTCGCTCGTTAAGCACAGTGATATCCGGTCAAACTTTCTTGTGTTACAAAATACCGTCAGATTTCAATCGCTAATAACTACGAGACTAATAATGCGATAACAACGGTTGAGTACACAATGAATAGAGCATGTCTGTACCTGTTTGTTGCGCAGTGTTTGTTTTGCCTGTGACGTTATCGGGCTAGTGTGGACACCGGCGGATGATTGTTGCGAATTACCGTTGAGTAAAATTATAAATTAGTGTAACGTCATAACGTGTTTAGATAGGACGTTGATTTGAAAAATTAAATATGCCGTCTCATATGAATCGTAAATATGCGCAGAATTGTAGAAAACGCAAATCAGAGGAAAGCTCGCATGAAAAGGAATTTAAAAAAACCTAAAAAGTCTAGTGCCGAGCAAAAGCTACGGCAGCATCGAAAAGAAAATGAAAAAAACGGCGCAAAGCAATAACGTAGGTGGCCCATCGGGCGTACCTACAGTTCAAACGTCCACGGATCATGTGCAGACGTCGTTGGAAGGCAATAAAGAAAACAGTGGTAATATAGAGATCACGGGCAACGTGACAGCGCCAGACGAGTATGCATTGCGATCATCAAATAACTTCGTGTTGTCAATGTTATGATTTTATTCCGACGTTTTCACAGAAAATCGATGGCGTGGACCTGGACTACGCCTTAATGTTTTTTTTTTTTTTTTTGACCGATTTTGTTCGAAATCTAACCGTATCTAAGTTAGCACAAGTGATATTATCATTCCATATTTCATGTTCATAGATACTATCGTTTCTTGGTTACAGAGCACAACTTTCCATCACGTTCACACACAGGCAGACAGACATCACCGCGAAAACGTATTTTACGGAAGTTCGAAATGCGAAAATACGTTGAAAACGCGATCACGAGTTTTCGCCCCACGAATGCAGTACTTTCTTATACTATTGGTATAAAAAATAAAAAAGTGTCCGGTGAATCATCGGCAGTTTTGTTCCCCAGAACGAATTAATCAATTAACTTCGCTTCATCCTTCAAAACCAGTCGATAGTTTGTGCTTATTTTCAATAGCTGACTAAAATATGGGCTCCTAAATCTTAATACTAAATTTTGCGTCGATAAATTGATTACATCGGCAGTTATTAGGGTTTTTGTGTTGAGCCTCCTTCCGTTCGGCCGATATCTCTGAAATTTCATATGTTATGTCCTTATTGGACTTTGACCTCTGAAAAGTGAAAAAACCTTGAGCACACTGTCCTTCGGATGTCAGATACTCGTTAAAGATTCCTTACCATAGTTGAATAAACCTAGGTATGCAAAATTTAGGATTAGTAATAGAGAAAATTTAGGGCAGTAGAGCGACGAAAGAGCGCTCTGCTAGTGAACTGAATGACCTCGTAGTTTAATAAAGCCCGGGCATGAGGTACAATAACTAACCATTGTGCAATTTATTCTCCCTCATTTTTTTTTATCATTCAGATACAAAAAAAACACGACACGAGAAAGAAGAAGATCGTCTGTCTTTATTTTTGTGTCTACGCCCGGTATCAATTAAATAATCTAATTACTAATTAGCAGTATCTAAATTATACACTTTTTAGTAAACCGAAAGAACAATTAATTTTAATTATTACAAATAACAGTATAATTTTTTTTAAAGAAGAAAATCATATATTATTAAATATATTTATATATATGATTTTCTTCTTTAAAAAAAATTATACTGTTATTTGTTATAATTAAAATTAATTGTTCTTTCGGTTTACTAAAAAGTGTATAATTTAGATACTGCTAATTAGTAATTAGATTATTTAATTGGAGGAAAAATTTTTTCCTTCTAGCAAAAATGAGTCAAGAAACTTTTTAAACACAATCCCGCCAAAATGTAGTACCTATTCAATAGTATGATTCAGAAGTTGCTGTGAAATCAACTATTTTTAGCTGGATCCATGGGTTTTGGAGGGAGAGTGAAAACTTAGTTTGTTAATTCGTGCTGGGTGATATTGCCGGTGATTCACCGACGACTTTTTCCCATTTATTTATACTTTAAATCATTAATCTATTTTTTGATCATCTGAGACTTGCATTATTAGGTCTGTAAGGTCGAAATAGAACTGTAATCCTGAAGCTGAGAGAGGGCTTAAATGAATACATTTAATCAGAGGAAAAATTGAGAAAATGCAATGTATTCATTATTCATGTCCATGACTATTCATTCACAATGAATAAATAAATTTTCTTTATTTTTTCCGTTAACTGAATTTATTTATTTACACACTAAGCCCTCAACACCTGGATTATTCCCTTTCCAACCAAGAGAAATAATGCAATTGGGTAAAAGTGTAAATAGGAACAATGTCATCGGTGAATCACCGACAATGTACTTCCATTAGCTAATGTAGTTTGTCATCGACTATGTATTCACTCTCCCTCTAAACTCTTTTCCTCTCAGGTCGATTTGTCTGAAAATCAATAGGTGTCGTCATGGGGTTCTATACACATCAACAAACTCTGAATTACTATTCGATTACATAACTTTCCCTATGGGAAAGTGAAGACAAAGTACTGAGAGTTTCACCTATTTTCCGCAGCTATACTGAGTATATAGATACTATACTTTTCTAGGTTTTTTTTTGCGGAGGAAGTTAGAAAACCTTAATTAGGCGAGCATGTGACAAGATGACAGTAGTCAATGGACAGTGTGAGACTCTCCCTTGATTGGGCCTACTTTAATAGGCGAGCATGTGACAAGGTGACAGTAGTCACTGGACAGTGTGAGAATCTCCCTGATTGGGCCTACTTTAATAGGCGAGCATGTGACAAGATGACAGTCGTCACTGGACAGTGTGAGAATCTCCCTCATTGGGCCTACTTTAATAGGCGAGCATATGACAAGATGACAGTCGTCACTGGACAGTGTGAGAATCTCCCTGATTGGGCCTACTCACTAAAAAGCACCTCCCTGTATCCCCTCTCCTACCTCATTATCCCCGTGGAACCGCTATCACGCATTACTTCACGGGAGAGGCTCTAGCACAGACGCTCTCCCTCAAAGACAACTACGCACTACGCAATTCCACGCTTCTCCATCTCTTGAAGCTTCCTCAGGACTTCCGCAGCATACCCGCCGACCGTAGTCCACTTCTCTTGCGACTCCAGCATGTATGCTTGTAGCTCTCTCTGGTCTCCGGCGTGAGCGTCTCACCTAGAACTCTTTCGAGCTCATGACGCTCCTCACTGAAGCGAGCACATCCTTTGAGTAGGACATCTTTTATCCAGTGAATGTTTTTACTAAATTATGTTTTTTTTTTGTAGACTGCCTGATGATGAGGGCAACCTCGAAAGCCAGCTAGCATAAAATAATCAATTCTGTGAGAGGTCAGACTACATTTTTATTTTGCAAATTTAAAATGGTGGATTGGTTGTGGAGGGAGAGCGAAAACATAATTAATTTGTCCTGGGGAAGTGCATTGTCCATGATTCACTTTTTTGAGATTGAGCCTGATGAGGATATCTAAATACGATCCGTTAGGGATTATAATGAGAATGTGGAAGTTTGGCTATTAAACTGATATGGTAGTGAATCGTAAAGCATGACCTAGCCCATAAATCATAGGTCTGTCCATCGAACAGATGATGTCATTCCAATCTGTCCACACTCTCAGTCAATCACTTCCCCTGCCAACCACTAGATTGTGTTGTTTATTGGTCAGAGACTGACGAAAGAGGAATCATATGTGATAGTAAGATGTTGTGCGACGAATTTTCTCATAGAAATAAAAGACGTTGTCTTCCCACTATTTTATTTTGACCAGAACCGGTTTTCAATGCAACAGCGTCATCATCAGTGGTACATCCCACTCACACATTCGAGCTTTCCCTCATCATCAGGCAGTCTATAAAAAACATAATTTAGTTAAAAGATTCACTGGATGAAAGGTCTCCTACTCATAGAATTCCGGACACACCTCGAAAATTATAGTCTCTATAAACACTATAGCTGTGGAAAATCGAAAATTCCATGTGGATTTTTCGACGAAATTACATGTTTTTCGACTTCCAGATTCCAAATATGAAAAAAAGAAGCTGTGTCTATTTGTGGGTGTGTCTCTAAACACGATAACTCTCGATAGAATAAATATATCGACACAACATTAAATATGTGAATCCAAAACTATTTAACGTCGACACCTATTGATTATCAGCAGGGCCGGCCCTACCATAGGGCGAACAGAGCGGCCGCCTCAGTGCGTGAATGACCTTATCTGTTGTTTTATTACTTCCCTAAATAATACAAAGGAATGATCTCTTTATAAAAGTAATTTTTGTGATAAATAAATGTACCTTATTTGCTACATGTTTTGTTTGTACATTCTACATCAAGTGTTCCTATAGGTACTGTGAAGAGTACAGTTCCAACGAGCATGGCTGTTTTCAATCGAGAAATTAGACAGAGACTTAAGATGTTGTCAAGATCTTCCAAGTTCCATGCTTGCACGCCCAACTGGTATATATTAAAGGCAAGCAAGGGGGGCGCCATAATTGGATCTCGCT
Organism: Aradus depressus; assembly: GCA_963662175.1. Lineage (NCBI taxonomy): Eukaryota > Metazoa > Arthropoda > Insecta > Hemiptera > Aradidae > Aradus > Aradus depressus. Next base: position 49,317,043 of record OY759214.1, on the reverse strand, counting down.
CCATCCTAAAACTTGCCTCGGGCCGGCCCTGATTATCAGCCAAATCGGCAAAAGGGAATAAGGGAGTTGAGGGGAGAAGGTTCAATATAAAAACTCTAATAACTGCCGATATAGCGATTGTATCGACACACATATTATTAGGATTTAGAAGTCCTTACTTGTTTTATTTTACAATCTGTGCAGGATTATATGAGCCACTTTCACGATATTACCTCATAGCAAAAGCCCGGGCATGAGTTACAGAAACAAAACGAACTAAGTAATCAAGTGTTGAAGGAAGGTATGTTGGTAAGGTATATTCCCTGAAGGTTGGTACCCAATTTAAAGTTACACCCCTCAGACAATGAGCCACCCCCATGAGGCTCTGCCCTTGGTAACTAGCTGCCTTAATAAGGGGGCTGTTGGCAACTCAACACATATTGGTTATGAGCGCTGAAATGGTTGCCTGGAAAATTGCAAAATTAAAACATTTTAAAACAATTATTTATAAAAGCTAAGCGTCGATAGCTCATTCATATGTTTGCATGCCATCTGAGCTTAAGAACGTGGGTTCTAAATCCGACCGAGGCCCTTAGTTTATTTTATCTGGGAGGTAAAATAAACTTAAGCACGCCGTCCTTCCGAAGGGACGTTAGGCAATGGTCCCGATCCTGTACGATGTCAGGTAGTCGTTAAAGACCCCTGCTCTAGATGAATAAAAATTTAGGGTAGGCAAAATACAGTCGAGCTCATGTCCACCAGATTGACAAAAGAGCGCTCTGGTAGTAGGCGATATGACCTCGTAGACCGGGCATGAGTCATAAAACCTAACCTAACCCGCTCCCCCTCCAAAACCAGTCGGCCGTTGTACAAATAATCGATAGTCCACTTATTTAGGGGCTCCTAAAGCCGGATACTAAATTTTTTGTCGATATAGGTATTCATTACATCGGCAGTTGTTAAGATTTCTGAGTTGAGCCTCCTCTGAACACTCACTTCTGTTCGCTGATTTCGCTGAAATTCAACAGGTATTGTCCACATTGGGTTTAGACTTTAAATATGAAATTCCATTTTGATAAGTTCAGAACATTGACAGTAATTGGCGTTTTTGTGTGGAGCTTCCTTTACGATGCCTCTGCATAAGAAATTTTATGTCGATACATTCATTACAACGGCAGTTATTAAAGTTTTTGAGTTAATCCTCACCTCTAATGAATGTATCTGCACAACATTTAAGATGAGTGTCCGAATACATTTTTTGCGTTCTGTGTTGATATAGTAGAAATACTAATGAATAAAATAAAATGATAGATAAAAAAACTTTTTTGAACACTTATATTGTCTAATTTCACAAACATATACTTAAATGTGTACCGGTTTCGGCTTACGCCATCGTCAGCACAATGTTCAACAATAATTCAGATATTTGCCAGGCATACATATTTATATTAACCTAAGAGTACCTGAGGTGAAAGGGTCCCCTTCTTTGGTAAAACCAGGAGGTGGAAGTCTATATTCTAACTGTAATAGCTAACTGTACACTTATTTGAAAACCAAAAAAATACAATTAAAATAGAACTAAAAACTAACATTACAAGAAAACAATATAACAAATGTACAATATATAGCTATGTAGGAAGTTATTTAACCTAGATAAATGTTGTCATGGATATTTGTTATCTGAAAGGGATTAGCAAAGGAGAAAATTTGAAGTGTGTCTGGTTGTTTAAACAATTTTGTTTAAAGAATTGATTGAAGCCGAAACCGGAACACATTTAAGTATATGTTTGTGGAATTAGACAATATAAGTGTTCAAAAATGTTTTTTTATCTATCATTTTATTTTATTTAAGATGAGGATTCAGAAGATGCTATATAAGTCATCTTATGATTTTTAGACCAAAGCGTCGATTGGTTTTGGAGGGAGAGCGAAAACCTAATTGGTTTATTCATTATGGGGAAGTACATTGCCGATGATTCACAGACAATTTTTTTTTTCTTGTATTTTGAATGAGAAATTTTTCCGTGACTCAATGCAACTGCTTAATATTGCAGTAGTTAGTGAGGGGACATGCATGTCTGTGCTGCACGCCACCTGTGGTGACGCCCTGCACGGAATAGAACAGTCAGAAACAAATATAACAAAGTTGTTCATTGAATACAGGCATCATTTTGGTTTAGTACCAAGTGCAGTACATGAGAATGGTACAGTGAATGACACGGCGTTCCGTGGTTAGTATCGGCGGCAAAGTACACCTGTACTTTGATAAGTATTGACTTATGTATTTGTACGCGCAACGGCCGATTTTATTTAAATCAAGTGGAGCATAGGAAGGGGGGTAAACAAGTGGACTTTATATGTTTGAAAACAGGGCGTAATATTTTTTTACGCTTACCCTTTTCCAGCCTGAGCCGTAGGCGCATATAACAAAATGCAAATTACTTGCCAGCGTTTGTTATTATATTAAATACCTGGACGGTATTCTGGAAAGTCAAACTGGATCAGGCAAACTAGGGGCTTCAGTGTAGGCAAGGGAGACAGACTATTGGGACCTCAGAGGGAGACAACTGGATTAAGACAACTAATACTGACCTGGTCAACAGGTGGGAAGGGGGACCTAGAACTCAGGTCCACCAATATAATAAATAATAATGTGCATTATACTAAGCCTATGTGAAAATAAACAACGCCATCTCTGGAAGACACTTGGAACTGATATGGCCCAGATTTGGCGGGTAATTCAAGCTACTGGCCTGAACAATAACCATGTATGGATCCTTGAAGAATATAGGCACCTAAGAATCGATATCGTATACGTCAAAAGTAGAGTAATTTGATGCGGAATTCTCAACAAAATTTGATGGAAAGAGAAGATTAGGGAGGAGTCTTAACAGAAAAATGGACTTGAAAAATAAAATAAAACTTGTTTATTTGATATATTGTCTAATTTCACTAACTATATACATATACATGGGAGTACTTTCGGTATTTCTACCATCCTCAGCCAAAAGCATAATAGATAAGACTAAGTTAATTTTCAGAATGTCATGTGCTTTTTTCGCAGAAATGAAGGTATTTTATGCCTGTGTCTTTATCAAACGTATGTTTGTGTTGGTTGATGTGTTGTGCAAATGTTGATTTTGTTATGTTGTGTGTTGTGTCCATGTTAGTATCTATTTCTGATATAAGTTCGAAAATACCTTCATTTCTGCGAAAAAAGCACATTGCTCAACTCATTAGAACAATTAGAAATAAACAGAACTTTAAAAAATGGAAATTGTATGAACGACCAAACCAATCTAAAATATTCCCCTTTACTGTCACCAATAATATGACCCTCCAGTCGAATATATATATATATATATATAGATATATGATTTATCTGAATCTTGCCAATAGATATATTTATATAATTTACAGTATAATAATTTTAATTAAGTTGTAACTGGAACCAACTATTTTTGATTTGTTAATGTTATATTATTCGCCTGTTCATTGTTAATGCTTTATACCTAGATCTTAGAAGGGGTCACACATTTGAAATATGGGGACCGCCTTGTCATAAAATATCTCACAGCTTGACAATTTAGCTTAGTTAGGAATGTCTGACGTCATGGGGAACACCAGTAGGGAGGGTAATGGGTTCCTCGAGAGGCTGACATTCTGAAAATTAACTTAGTCTTATCTCTTATGCTTTTGGCTGAGGATGGTAGAAATACCGAAAGTACTCCCATGTATATGTATATAGTTAGTGAAATTAGACAATATATCAAATAAACAAGTTTTATTTTATTTTTCAAGTCCATTTGAATTATTTCACAATATCTCTGCAATAATGTCAGTTTTCATTAACAGAAAAACTTGAATAACTGCCGTTGTAATGAATGTATTGACACGATATTTCATTTGTGAATTCAAAGCCCTATAAGAATGACACCTATTTTCAGTCAAATCTGCCAAAGGGAGGGATAAGAGCGAACTCAGAAATCCCAACCACTGCCGATGTAATGACACAAAATTTAGTGTTTGAGGTTTCAAAAGCCACTATGTATATCAAATATTGCGTTGTAGCCCAAACTTTGCTTTGGAGGGAGAGCGAAAGCGAGATTATGGGTTCGAAACCTGGCCGAGGCCCTTAGTTTATTTTATCTGGGAGGTAAAATAAACTTAAGCACGCCGTCCTTTGGATGGGACGTTAAGCGATGGTCCCGAGCCTGTACGATGTCAAGTACTCATTAAACAAATAATTTAATAATTTAACAAATACTGAGTGTAATTTAACTGGCTGAAGATAGTGGCAATACTGAATGTACTCCAGTATTTTTTAAAAATCATATATATAAAGCTGAAAATGTCTGTGCGTTGTACCGCTATAACTCACGAACGGCTTGTTGGATTTCATTAATTTTTTTTTAAATTTGTTCGTCATCGTCTGTGGAAGTTTATAGGCATATTAGTACCTCAATATCTGGTCCATCCCAGCATCCACCCACGCAATCTTTGTAACTCAAAAACCTCTGCAATGATTAATGAGGAATCTTTTTGAATAGATAAGTTTTATCTACCGGAAGGTTAAGGTCTATTTTTAAATCAACCTCTGGTCCATCCCAGCATCCAATCACCCAATCTTTGTAACTCGAAAACCATTGCAACGATTAATGAGAAATCTTTTTGAAAAAATTAGTTTTAGCTCCAAAGCTAGCGTTACTACAGTTGAAGGACTATAAGCCTTATTCCGTATGAATAATTGAAAATTATAACATCATGAATGTACTGTCGAGGAACTGAATAGCCTTATAGGAGATATTGGGAGAAAAGACAAAGTTCCCCGGGCAACGCCGGGTATTACTGCTTGTATACAATACTTTTTTTAAAAAAATACGTTTTTCCTTAATTTTTTATTAGGCCTTTCACAATATCTCTGTTAAAAAAAAAGTTAAGTGTCATTGAAAATGTAATTGTTAATTCATGCTGGGCAAGAGAACATTTTGGGTGTTTTACCGAAGAGCATTTCTTTAGGAAATATCTCCCTCAGTAGAGTCGGCCTCATGTCCATCAGAGCGCTCTGGTAGTAGGCGATATGACCTCGTAGTTAAAAGCCCGGGCATGAGTCATAATAACTATCTTACTAACATAGTTGATTAATTCTTGTTGAGGATGTCTTCCTGTCAATCCTGATTCATTTTCGGACTCGTCTCGGCTAGTTCTTTGATATGATAGGTCACACATTGAATATTTGGACGCTTTCTGGTCTATCCGTGAGGTAATTTGTAAGTTTTGTGAATATAAGTTCAAAGCTAAATGTTAATTTTTGCCAAAAACTTTGTCTGTTTCACCAGCATTATAAGATGGGCTGTACCTGTCCCGTTGGAGCTACGATAAGTTCTTATCTAAGGCCAAGTAGGACTTTAGCATTACACCTTAAACTAGAATGTCTTTTGAGAATGTCTCTCTCTCTCCATGTTTTAATACTGCCTCTGGTGGATGTTGTCTGCAAGATTGTCTGTACCCCATTACAAGAGAGGGTTGGTTTAACTTTGTACGAGCTGGGATAGGATGGGATAGAGAGCTGGATAGAATGTGGATGGGATTCCTTGCTAATCCCGTGATCCCGTGGGATACAGAGGGGATGTACCCAGGAGATATCCAAGGATAATCTGGGACTCTCCACGAATACATACTGCAGCCTCACTTTCAATAAAAAAAACAATTATCTCAGAAGTTGCATGAAGTTAAAGCATTTTTGTGTTCCATTGAAGGTATTCACAACGTTTTTTACTTCCTCAACTATACAATGTATAGGGGAAGTTATGGTAATCGGTCAGAAATCGGAAGGTATTAAAATTTTTGTGTTAAGCGTCCTCTTTGGTCAATTTGGTTGAAAATCAATAGGTGTCGTCATTACAGGGTTCGATCCACCTATAAAATTTCGTAACGATACATTCATTCTGTCGGTAGTTGTATTAACAGACAACACATACCCACAAACAGATAGAATTTTGTTTTTTTCATATTTGGAATCTGTAAGTCGGAAATTGTCGGGAAATCCCTTTATTTATGAAATTGTATATGCTTTTCCAGAAACCCTATAAAGAACAGACAGTTTGATTTTCAGCCAAATTAAGGAGGAAGATTAATGGAGGACCTCAAAAATTCTAAATAACTGCCGTTGTAAGACACCATATTAAATTTCAGTAAGTTTCAGCAAGAGTAGTATAAGAGGGGGAGCTCAACTCAAAAACCCCGATAACTGTCGATGTATCGACATTATGAGGATTCAAAGGCCCCTATGTAAGTCAACTACTAATTTTCAGCCAAAACGGTCGATTGGTTTTGGAGGGAGAGAGAAAACTTAGTTGACTATTTCGCTTCGGAGATTACTATGATATTGCCGGTGCAAATAAGAACATTTTCCCTCTAGATATATTTGAAGGGCTGATGTGTACACCCAGGGACCTAAGTATCCAATGCCCCACTTATCCCTTCCGTGTTAGTTCTACTGTGAGAGTCCGAATTTTTCCTATCCTGGCAAGAAAGACGGCGTGCTCAAGGTTTTTACCTTCCAGATATGAAATCTAAAGGCCTCGGCCGGGTTTCGAACCCAACATCTTGAGCACAGTAGGCAAGCATGCTATCTTTGAGTTACCGGCCCCTTCACAGTTTCTTTTCACACTGAACCATATATCATTTTTATAGTTTTAGCGAATTGTTTATTGCTCATTTTTTGCGCAATTTTAAATGGAAAGATATTACAATTTAGACTTGTTTAAATAAAATCGTCAATATATTTTCCTTCACTTGTATCACATCCATCTTCATAAAGACGAACCTTTCTGCCCCATCTCAGAATACATTTATCACAATTAGCTTCTGACTCCCGACCTACTGCTGCGTAATCACCTTCACAGAAGAGAGTCATCAGATCACACACTGAAGGGGTACCTACCTATACAATGTTTTCATGTACTAATAAATATTCATTCATTAATAGATAATTCTGTAATGTATTTCACATCGTGTGTTCATCAATACTATGAATATTCAATGATTCCGTGGTTTCGACAATCTTTTTAAAATTAGCTAATAAATAAACAATTAGGCCAATAATTAGCTAATAAATAAATTATTAGCCAAATAATTAGGTAGTAAATGAATTATTACTTTCCCAGCTCTACGAAAAATAGAGGAATATAAATCGATGTGATTAGTTTAGGTTAGGTTTTATGATTCAAGCCCGGGCTTTAACTACGAGGTCATATCGCCTACTACCAGAGCGCTCTTTCATCACTCTGGTGGACATGATCCCGACTCTACTGTGGGAGTCCTAAATTTTGCCTACCCTAAATTTTTTTTTCACCCAGGATAGGGGTCTTTAACGAGTACCTGTCATCGTACCGGCTCGGGACCATCGCTTAACGTCCCATCCGATGCACGGCGTGCTTTAAGTTTATTTTATCTCCAATATAAAATAAACTAAGGACCTCGGTCGGGTTTCGAACCCACGACCTTCATCAGCTCAGAAGTCAAGCACGCATACCACTGAGCTACCGGCGCCTCTAGTTTATTTTATCTGGGAGTAAAATAAACTTAAGCACGCCGTCCTTCGGATGGGATGTTAAGCGATGGTCCCGAGCCTGTACTATGTAAGGTACTCGTTAAAGACCCCTGCCCTAGGTGAATAAAAATTTAGGGTAGACAAACTTTAGGTCTCCCATAGTAGAGTCGGGCTCATGTCCAGCAGAGTGACAAAACAGCGCTGTGGTAGTAGGCGATATGACCTTATAGTTAAAGCCCATGAGTCATAATAACTAACTAAATCGATGTCACAAATTCTATGTTCAGTTTACCACGGAACTGGAAAGAGAGGCTTAATACAAAAACTCGAATAATAATTAATTAATATATAATAATAATTATTCTTTCATCACTCTGCTGGACATGAGCCCGACTCTACTATGGGAGTCCCAAGTTTTTATTCACGTAGGGCAGGGGTCTTTAACGAGTACCTGACATCGTACAGGCTCGGAACCATCGCTTAACATCTCTTCCGAAGGACGGCGTGCTTAAGTTTATTTTACTCCCAGATAAAATAAACTAGAGGGCGCCGATAGTTCAGTGGTATGCGTGCTTGACTTCTGACTGAATTAACATACGTATATACGTATACGTATATAATAATTATCGTTTTATGTAAGTTTGTTAATTCAGTGCCCTATAAGGGACACCATCAATCAATTTTCAGCGGAATCAGCCGAAGGGAAGGGGGGATCAGAGGGGACTCAACTCAAAAATCCCAATAACTCCCGAATGAATGTATCGACACAAAATTTCGTAAGAGGATTCAGATGCCACTACGTATGTCAAATATTGAGTTTTAGCCCACGTTCGATTGGCTTTGGAGAGAGAGCAAAAACCTAATTGATTAGTTTTTGCTGGGGAAGTACATAGCCGTTGGTACACCGACAACTTTTTTTGCAATGATTTTTTAAAGGTTAATACGAAAATATTGTAGAAATTTTTTGTATGATTCCACAACTAAAAAGCTCATCTAGGTAGAACTCTAATGGCGGAGTTCAGTTACAATTATTATCATTTGCCTTCTTTACTTTCAGTGTTCTGTTTTTGAAAACAATGATATCATAATTAGGAATAGGGGGAAAAGAAGATGAAAACAGAAAAACAAAAACAAAAAAACTTATGTAATGGAGGAAAAGAGAAAAAGTAAAAAAAAAAGTTTTTCCGCTCTGAAAAATGGGGAAATAATAAAAGGGATTATTTTAATGAGTTTTCCTGTTTTTGATAGGAGCCGGGCAGCGTCTTTAGGAATTTTCCCATCTTCGTTCCTACCCCCAACATGGCCGCCTCAAACCACCCCTCCCCATGTCTCCCCCTCAATCTTTCCGCCTCTTTCAAAAACCCGATACTTGTAAAAGATGGTGTAATTTTCGTTGAAGTTTCTCTTTCAGCTTGGTACAATAGGAGTTTTCTCGCTGCCAGAGATAAAAAAAATACTGGAGAAGGGGGAACAATCAGGGTACTTGGGGACCTGAACTTGTCATGGAACGTAACAAGGACCCTCTACAAAACCCTATTAACGAGTGTCTCACAACTTCTTCTGCCCCTTCCCCGCCTTGTTACTTCGGCAACTATGAAAGCTGCTAGCTTGATGTGTAGTATGAAAGCCCTCTATGTGTAATTTGTCAAAGTTCGTTAATTTTTTTTTTTTAATGTAAATTTATTTTACATTTCTTGGGACGCTATTACTTTGATTACATTGGTCTTATCTCACATCTGAAGGCAAAGTTACGTTTGGAAATTTAATAAGGAACATTTTTGGTAAGAAGTAATTTTTCGATAGGACCAACCATTTTTGCGCAATTCAAGCAAACATCTATCAAAATGGGTTTACTAGAAGATATTTCAGAAAGTTTTTTGGCATGTATCTCGCATACCGGGCGACTTGCGAAAAATCGTATTCTATATCAATTGTACCTTTCAGACTTTTTACAACTTTAATTTGAAGAGAGTTCTTAAGCCGGGTCCACACTGAGCAAATGTTCGACGAACAAGTTTGTTTTCATGGTTTTATAAAAAAATTTTAAATAGTTTGGCCAAAACATTGTTTTACAAACAAAAAGTCTATATTTGCGAAAAGTACATCATGTGCGACATACCAGTTTGAGCCGAGCTAGCTAATAGTGATGAATGAACTTGTGATGTACCGCTGTCGTCGGCTTGCTTGTTTAGCTGCGGCGTTTGTGGTTATCAACGAACCTCGACCTCGAAGATGGTGGCAGAGAGAACTATTACAAAGAAGATGTGAATATAGTGGAGAGGATTTACGAACAGATTTGACAGCTGGCTGTTTGTTTACAAATTTTACACGAGTATCAAACGCAGACTTTGAAATACTAACTAACATGATTGGGACCTATGGTTTCTAAAGAAAACACACAAACTTTCGCTTAGCAATAAGTGTAAACGATCGTTTGGCTATAACTTTACGGTACTTGGCAACGGGAGACTCATATCATTCCTTGATGTACGTATCAGACTATGTTTAAGACCCCTTCTAATCCTGAAGAATGAAAAGTGATACCAACTGGCTTTAAGCGAAGTTGGCAATTTGATCAATGTATAGGGGCTCTTGATGGCAAGCATGTTGTAATACTTGGATACATGGTAAATTGTATTATATATCAAAAAGTCTGGATAGGTTAACGTGAACCATTCCTAGTTAATCGACCTCGAGAGGTTATGGATTAAAATTGGTTAAAAGGACCATGGCTAAATCCTCTAAATTTAGGATAGCTTTTGAACTTTGAATATTATGTTATGTTAGAAAGGCCGGTATTAAACTATAAAAGATCTTTGTTTTCGTCACTATAAAGGATCTTTTTTTATAAAAGATTTTTTTCAAGGATATTTCCTAAAGAAAAGCTCTTCGGTAAAACACCCAAAATGTTCTCTTTCCCAGCATGAATTAACAATTACATTTTCAATGACACTTAACATTTTTTTTTTGCAGAGATATTGTGTGTTTCACAATATATATAAAATTATATAATAACTAAAATAAATATAATATAAAATATATAAATAAAATGTTAAGGAAAAATGTATGTTTTATGTTATGTTATGTTTTATGTTATGTTATGCGCTCTTTCGTCAATCTGGTGGACATGAGCCCGACTCTTCTGTGGGAGTCCTAAATTTTACCTACCCTAAAGTTTTGTTCACTTAGGGCAGGGGTCTTTAACGAGAACCTGACATCGTACAGGCTCGGGACCATCGCTTAACGTCCCATCCGAAGGACGGCGTGCTTAAGTTTATTTTACCTCCCAGATAAAATAAAGTAAGGGCCTCGGTCGAGTTTCGAATCCACGTTCTTGAGCTCTGAAGACAAGCACGCTTACCACTGAGCTACCGGCGCCCTCTAAATTACATATATTTTGTGAAAGAGACTATATTTTTAAAAACATACTTTTTTTTTAAATTAAATTTTCCGTCTCCCCTTGACACCAATATACGGACTATTAAAGAACTAGAAAGACAGTCCTGCAGCTCTCAGGGACACTCATATAAAGAACTAGAAAGACAGTCCTGCAGCTCTCAGGGACACTCATATAAAGAACTAGAAAGACAGTCCTGCAGCTCTCAGGGACACTCATATAAAGAACTAGAAAGACAGTCCTGCAGCTCTCAGGGACAGTCCTGCAGCTCTCAGGGACACTCATATAAAGAACTAGAAAGACAGTCCTGCAGCTCTCAGGGACACTCATATAAAGAACTAGAAAGACAGTCCTGCAGCTCTCAGGGACAGTCCTGCAGCTCTCAGGGACACTCATATAAAGAACTAGAAAGACAGTCCTGCAGCTCTCAGGGACACTCATATAAAGAACTAGAAAGACAGTCCTGCAGCTCTCAGGGACAGTCCTGCAGCTCTCAGGGACACTCATATAAAATAATGTCGATACAACAGCAGTTGTTAGATTTATTATATACCTAAAGAACCACATTGGTGTTTTAAGCTTGGAATCCAAGGTAATTTTGTTCAGAAGAAGACCACATATATCATTCTTCAAATTGAATTAACTAAAATTTAAGCAATGCCTTGCACAGAACTAGTTTAAATTTCTATGGTCCCAGGGAATAAGTTGTTGTCGTAAAATAGTGTACTGTGATGATCTCCCAAGCCACCTGCGCACTGTGAAGAGTTGGGAGCTCAGGACTCTAATACTTTCGGAATTATAAAGATGTGGGTTTCTTGGTGTCTCGTAAAATTGTGTATGTTCTCCATTAAATCAACTTAATCTACTTTTATGAGGAATCATTCACGAGATAAACTGCATTTAACCATTTATTCACTACGTCAGACTGAAGAGGGTGTTTTCGGTTAAATCAACTTGCTTAAAGTCCTCTTTAGAGAGGCATCATTCGCGAGTATTTCAAAATGTGTGGTCAATAATTATGTATAATTAGGTAAGTGATGGGGAATGATTAGGTAACTAAGGGAAATTCCAAGAAAGGATTTACAATATTCATTTTCATTCACTCCTATAGATTTAGAAGATATATGGTTAATAATGATGCAAACATAATTTATTTTTTCCAAAAACTGGATTTACACGATTAATGCAAAAGTAAAAAAGTGCTGCCCTGAAAAGTTACGAATTTGGACTTACCAATTTGTGACCACAGATTTAATATAGCTTGGACTGCACTTTGTAAAACAAAAGTTGGCGGTGGGTCACCTGCAATGTACTTCCCCAATACGAATTCATTAAAAAAATTGGCTTAAAAATTTTGGCAAAAAGCTAAAATTCGATAGTTGACTTAAATAGGTGCTTCTGAATCCTCATTCTTAATTTTGGGTTTGTATATTCATTATATCAACAGTTATTAGGTTTTTGAGTTAAGCCCCGTTTCTGATCTTCAACTTCTCTTCGGTCTATTTTGCGGAAAATTAATAGGTGTTGTTCTTATAGGGTTTTGAATTTACATCTGAAATTTCTAGCGGGAGATACCGTGTTCATACACACATAGACTGATTTTACTTTCCCAACTTGAAGTATAGGGGAAGTTGTGTAATCGGTCGAAAATTCGATGCGGAGTTTTCAACGGAATTTCATGTTTTCAAACCTCTAGATTTCAAGAATGAAAAAAAAAAGTTGTCTGTGTATTTCTGTGAACACGATAACTCCCGATAGACTGAAGCTATCGACATGAGGTTTGATATGTGAATCCAGAACCCTCTATCAACGACACCTCTGTAGATTTTCAGCTAAATCGGCCAAAGGAAAGGGGGGGAGGCTTAACATAAAGGTTGAAATAATTTCCATTTTATTTTTTAATGAAAGCACTATTCGTTTTTTTTTTGTCGACGTGTTGTAAGTATTACTTAAAATATGAGACCACTAATTCAATGAACACCTCACAATGAATGATTTGAAACTGAAAGTATTGACTGCTAACCGACCATATGAATGGAAAGGGATTCAGTGGAAAAATCCAATGAACAAATTACATACCTACTTACATAGACATACAAGTTAGTTGTTAGTAAACAAATATTAATTGTCTGCCCCTTCAAACTAAATTTATCGAAGAACTGATATCCCTTATACAGCTAACAAAGCTCTTTCTAAGAATTAATTAATGGAAAAACTAATTTAATTTTTTTTTCCATGAAGCCAGTTTGGATAATTGAACGTTCCGATAACTGACCTTCGGATAATCAACGCTCTACTGTATATAGTTTAGGTCGGTAAATTGGGATTTCACTTCGTCTTCTATCTGTGGATAGCCTTGCATGTCACTGTACCATTTGACACTGAGTTTTCGACATAATCCTTGGAACCTCTCAAATTAATATCGTTCCGGCCGGATGAGAGAAGTGCTACTTTCAACAAGGAACGTAGATAGGATGGGGTGCATCGTAATCTAACGTAACACAGTTAAATAATCGCAAAAACTTCTTTCTGTCACTATATGGCTCCAGGAGCAACTTAGTAAACGATATCTGTTAAAAAATATTTAATATTTTGCAACAGGTATTTCACGCCTAAGGAGCTAGAGCACAGAGGTAGGAATGCTTGGAGCTAACCTTGGAGCCACTGTGTAAGTAATTTTTAACGAGTTCCAACGAGTTAGTTACTGCTCCTTCTTGTTAGAGGTAGGAAGGAACGCTTGAAGCTAATGTGGTACTGACTGTTAGTTACTGCTCCTTCTTGTTAGAGGTAGGAAGGAACGCTTGGAGCTAATGTGTTCCTGACTGTTAGTTACTGATCCTTCTTGTTAGAGATAGGAAGGAACGCTTGGAGCTAATGTGTTCCTAACTGTTAGTTACTGCTCCTTCTTGATAGACGTAGGAAGGAACGCTTGGAGCTAATGTGTTCCTGTCTGTTAGTTACTGCTCCTTCTTGTCGCTATATGGCTCCTGGAGCAACTTTCTAAAAAAAAATCTGATCCAAAAAAAACTCTGATTCACGTAGCTAGTTCTATTCTTCCAGCGTTGCTCCGGCACACTTAGCCTCAAGAGTCTCGTTGATCATTGACGTTAGTTACATCGATGTGGCAGTCTTCTGTTCGGCAGTGGAGGCAGACTGAGAAGTGAGAGAATTAATTCATTGCTACCTGCAGCACTCCCCAGACACTTCTTTACCGTAGCACTCTCCAAGGAATCCTGAATCCAACTTTATGGGTTTTCTTCTGTTCCGAACCTAATATATCTTAGCTATATTTACTTTACCTCTTAGAGAAGACAAATAGGAATTTGAAGTTTTTTGAGCTTTAATTTAAGTCAAGAAATTTCACCTGTTAAACTCAAGATTTTTGAAAAATGTCTTATTGGTTTGTTTATGGAATTCGAGAATATATCCTCAGTTCGATTGAATATCCTTTGCTGATTTTTATTAAGGATTAGTAACAATCCTGGTATGGGTTATCAAGCCATTAGTATATGAACTGAATCATTTATGTTTGTCAGTAGGACATTTCATGTATTGTTGATCTAGAATGACCCGAAGCAAGAGCTATTTTGTAACATATTATACTATTCCATAGTAATATTCGAACTTGCTTATTTTGCATAATATTTAGTCTACTGAGCTAAAGATCGCGGGTTCGAATGTCGGCCGAGACCTTTAGTTTGTTTTATCAGGGGAGTGAAAAAACCCTTGAGCACGCCGTCCTTCAGATGGAACGCTAAGCGATGGTCTCGTTATGTTCATACAAACACACACACAAACAGATCGACTTTTTTTTTACATTCTTGAAATCGGTGGTTGGAAAGTATGAAATTCCAGTAAAAAAAAAACACAATGGGGCTCTCTGGCAATGAGTTTTTTTTTTTTTTTTACAATTTTACAAAATAAATATTCTTATTAATACTTAAGTATATAAAATATATATTTTCAAGGCAACAGTAAAAAATAAAAATAAATTGTTAATTTTTCTAACTTCTAAATTATTTAAAATATGCTCAAATGTTTCTGAGTAATATTCTGGTCTATTGGTGAGATGATTGTGGAGAAATGTTTGCCTGGGGATACACAAGGAGGGACAATAGACAAAAAGTGTATTAGGTCGTCCTTTTCCTCCTTTTCCTCTCGAGGTACAGAGCCTGCAGACACTTTCAGAACGTAACTCTTACCTAAGCCTTCCAAGTAATATTCTAAAATTTCTATTGCTATTGTGGAGACGAATTTGAGCTAGAAGTCGTTGTTTTTCAATATCATGTCATTTTAATGTAGTAATGTCATTCAATTGTCAAGTCAACAATTCAGGTTTACAAATGTCACAATATCGCTAATATCAAACGTATGTTATCTCGTTTTATCTATGAATAAATAAGATCCGAATTTACAGCCTCCCTCTAATCCACCCTCCCCTTTGACCGATTTTGCTGAAATATGTGTTGTCCTTATGAGGTTTTGATCACACATATAAAATTTAGTGTCAATACATTCATTCTATCGGCAGTTATTAAAGTATTATGTTAAACCTCCCCCTAATCCCCCCTCCCCTTTGACCGATTTAGCTCAAATATGTGTTGTCCTTATGAGGTTTTGATCACACATATAAAATTTAGTGTCAATACATTCATTCTATCGGCAGTTATTAAAGTATTATGTTAAACCTCCCTCTAATCCCCCCTCCCCTTTGACCGATTTTGCTGAAATATGTGTTGTCCTTATGAGGTTTTGATCACACATATAAAATTTAGTGTCAATACATTCATTCTATCGGCAGTTATTAAAGTATTATGTTAAACCTCCCTCTAATCCCCCCTCCCCTTTGACCGATTTAGCTCAAATATGTGTTGTCCTTATGAGGTTTTCATCACACATATAAAATTTAGTGTCAATACATTCAATCTATCGGCAGTTATTAAAGATTTTATGTTAAACCTCCCCCTAATCCCCCCTCCCCTTTGACCGATTTAGCTCAAATATGTGTTGTTCATAATGAGGTTTTGATCACACATATAAAATTTTGGGTTCATAGACACACAAACAGACAGCATTTTCTCTTTTCATATTTGGAATCTAGAGGTCGGGAAACATGTAATTCCGTTGAAAATCAGCATCGAATTTTTGACCGATTACATAACTTCCCCTATACTTCATATAGCTGGGAAGTAATATCTATCTAATCATTTGTCTAGAGAAAACTTCCGTTTGTGAAGAGTCAATTGTCAAAGGTGGATAAAACAAACTTTATGAACCAACGCCCTTTATTTGTGTTGTATATTATTGTGATCTAATGGTTTGTATTAATTTATGAACAGGTCATTGTTCGGAGTTACCTGTTGTCCAAACCTCCAAACAATGCCCCCACTAAAAAAAAGATATGTCCATGAGTTGTTCTGTTTAGTTCATTGTTACAGTGCAAAGTGGAAAACGACCAACAATGTAACAATTACTCTGTCAACTGTTCTACTAATTTATTACACTGTCGAGTACATTTATTTATCTGTTTTTTTTTTTTTTTTTTTTGTGTCATAATTAACTGTTGAGAGCTGGTATTTTCTGAGCGAGTTGTATGTACATTACAGGAATGTAAATACCACCCCACACTAATGAACTATTTAAATATCTTGTTTATTCCTTAGGTTGAAATAGGAATTGAAAATAAATTTTATTCTCTGGCCGAGGTCCCTTAAAAATAAATACATGAAAGTCACTGAACAGAGCAACAAATAGAAATAAAATAAAATATCAGTAAACAAGAATACAATGAATATAACTAAATAAGAAAATACAATACAATAAAAATAAAATAAATAATGATGAAATAAGTAAAAAAAAAAAAAAATAATAATACACAAATAATTAAATTAACAGCTTCATTATGAAGAAATCATACGAAAATAAATGTATCTAAATAAATATAAAGAAGATAAAATAAATTTTAACAAAATATACACAAATCAAGAGGTTAGGTTAGGTTTTATGACGAATGCCCGGGCTTTAACTACGAGGTCATATCGCCTACTACCAGAGCGCTCTTTCGTCACTCTGGTGGACATGAGCCCGACTCTACTGTGGGAGTCCTAAATTTTACCTACCCTAAAGTTTTGTTCACTTAGGGCAGGGGTCTTTAACGAGAACCTGACATCGTACAGGCTCGGGACCATCGCTTAACGTCCCATCCGAAGTACGGCCTGCTTAAGTTTATTTTACCTCCCAGATAAAATAAACTAAGGGCCTCGGTCGGGTTTCGAACCCACGTTCTTGAGCTCAGAAGGCAAGCACGAATACCATAAATTAAATTTGATAATACCTATATTACTTGTTGATATATTACTTAGTTTGGAGTCTTCGGAAATATAATTCGGGGATGCCAGCAAATTTTCTTAATTTACAAAATGAATATAATATAATTTAGAACAAAATATTGAGTTTATTACACTTAACCAACATTACAAAGTTAAAAAAAAAATTTGAAAAATAAAAAAAAAAAAATTTAGACAAATTTTTACTACTAACTACTAAATGAGTCTTTTCTCTGTGGCTTTTTTGGGCATGTGGGCATGCAGTGCCGGCCCAAGTCTACTTTCAGGGTAGAGCGAGATCTGAATTTGGCACTCCTCTCCCACCCTTAAATATAAACTAGACTATAAAGTAGGTAGTAGTAGCAAGTGAAAAAAAACAAAAACATTTTTTGAAAATGTTTTCAATATATAATCGAAAATGAGCAATTTGCCTTATAACCAAGAAATAAATATGTAACCCAACATGAACTGATTTATGATTCATTATCATTGCATAAAAACGAAAATATTATTAAGCGCTTACAATCCTCACAATTCTTCAATCTAACACGATTTGTGTATACTATAGAGAAACATAGATCCTTATGACGATTTATAATCCAGGCATCTAACTATTGACTTAAAATTGGAAATATGAATAGTCATTTAGTAAAAAAATATGAAAAAAAATTAAAATTGAAATAATTTTTTTTTCCAATCATGGATTTTGGCGCCCTTCCGACTCGGGCCCTAGGTAGGTCGCCATTAGGTAGGGCCGGCCCTGTGGGCATATATGTATAATTAAAATGTAAAAAAAAAATACCTTTTTTCTGTAGCTCATTCACATTTGTTTTTCTATCATCCAATTATGCCGCCATTCATCATTATACACAATCTTTGATGGCTACTTCATCAAAGAATGCCGTCATATTTCCATTTACACTGTGATACACTGTCTGCACTCATGTCTCCATCTGACTCGGCTGGCTATTTCACTAAATACTCGTACATATATGATTAGGGTAGAACTGTATGGAACGTTATCACTGCTGATTGAGAACCTGATACAGTGAAACGACACTCACAGGGAATTGAAAAATGTCCACTATAGAATGTCATTAATAAAAAATCGTCGGTGAATCACCGATAACGTAGGTACTTCCTCAACGCAAATTAATCAACTGATTTATCGTTCTCCCTTCATAACTAATCTACCGTTTGGGCTAAAAATCAATAAATGACTTACTTAGGGGCTTCTAAGTCCTCAAAATAAATGTTGTGTTGATACATTCATTACAACGACAGTTATTAGAGTTTTGGTGTAAAGCTTTACTTATTTGTATATAAGCGTTATTATTATATTAGTTCCACAGTTATGCGATGTATATATATAGCTCTTCTTTTTAGGAGAAAGAAGAGCCCGAACTGTTCGTGCGGTGGCATCGAGATTGCAGAACCAATGTCCGCTGTACGACCAAGCTAGCGTCGAGTTGATTTGGTATTTTTTTGGATTTACGGCAGCTTATCTGGATCTACGGCAGCTTATGACGTAAACCAACTACAGTGTTCAGCCGATTCTTCGGCTCCTGGCGGGTACATAAACAGGAATTGTAACATAAACGGGCTGGAGACGACCCGATCGGCACAGATTGTTACGCCGAAGGCCGGACCCAGTCCTTCAGTCACCTCTTGATCCCGAGCTCGTCTCGTCGGATCCTGGCGGGTACATAAACAAGCATTGTAACATACACGGGCTGTGAACGACCCGATCGGAGCAGATTGTTCCGCCGATGACAGGTCCCAGTCCTTCAGTACCTAACCCCTTTATCCTGAGCTCCTCTCCCCACATTAGCCAGTGTGCTGTTGTTTTATAGCAAGGTGCAACCTATTTAATAATAATAAATAAAAGTTATGCGAGGTATAGGGAAAGTTATGTAATCTGTCAGTAACTCAATGTTCAGTTTTCCGACCTCCCGATATCAGAAATGATAAAAAAAAAATTTGTCTACCTGTGAACCGCGTTAGTTAGTAAGTTTTTGTAACTCATGCCCGGGCTTTAATTACAGGGTTGTTCACTGCCAGACGACATGAGCCCGACTCTATTGATGAGTCCTAAATGTTGTCTACCTAGGTTTATTCACTTGCGTTAGGGTTTTTTTACGAGTACCTGACATCGTAACGATCATCGCTTAACGTCCCATCAGAAGGACAGCGTTCTCAGTTTTTTTTAATTTCCCGGATAAAATAAACTAAGGACCTCGGCTTAGTTTCGAACCCGCGATCTTGAACTCAGTTAGTTAGAAAGTTAGAGTTAGAAGCTGGCACGTTACCTCTGAGCTTTCCGGCGTCTTTTCTGTGAGCACTGTGATTCATCCAAGTGCATCCATAACCCCATAAGGATGACACCTATTGATTTTCGGCCAAATTGACCAAAGAGCAGGGGGGCTTAGTACAACAATTTTATCAATCATTATAATAAATGCCTCAAGAATTGATTTTTAGCTCAAACGATTGATTTAGGAAAGTGCGCTGAAAACTTAATTGATTATTTGGTGCTCGGGAAATGTATTTTCTCGTTGATTCGCGGACTGTCTATAGTTGCTTAAAATATACTACCGTTCTGTTGGCATAAACCCTGTTTGACATATCACGTACTTAACTTCTCTCTTTCATAATGATTTAAGCACTTGGGGAGGACGTCTCCTCTTCTGGAGCATGCAGTTGTCCTAAATCACTGCAAATACACAAAACACTAACATGAGTTATTGGAGAATAGTGGGCTATAGTTTAGTTGTTACCATTCTTGGCTTTCTTTAAACTGATGATTTGATAATGGAAAATATATATCTGGGAGGTAAAATAAACTTAAACACGCAGTCCTTTGGATGGGACGTTAAGCGGTGGTCCCGAGCCTGTACGATGTCAGGTACTCGTCAGAGACCCCTGCCCTAGGTGAATAAAAATTTAGGGTAGGCAACATTTAGGACTGCCACAGTAGAGTCAGACTCATGTCCACCAGAGTGACGAAAGAGCGCTCTGGTAGTAGGCGATATGACCTCGTAGATAGGTTAACATTAATTCATACAAGTCGTCGGTCAATTACCGCCAATGTACTTCCTCACAACGAAATAATCAACTAAGTTTCTGCCCTCACTCTAAAGCCAATTGAACGTTTGAGCTAAAAATAATTAACCCCTCTCTTCCCATTGGCCGATTGTGTCGTACTTAAGTGGATCTGGATACACATGTGAAATTCGTTTTGATATTATTCATTCGGGAGTTATCGTGTTCACAGACAGATCCGGATAAAAAAGACTCAACAAGGACGTACATTGTCAGTGATGCACCGACGAATTTTTAATGTTTGGAGTTCGAATCCATACCCATTTTAGTAGACCTATAAAATATCAGGTGTAGGGGTCTGGAACCGTGGAACCCAGTGCAGATCCGTATGTTTATACTCTCCCTCTAAATCTTCCATCTCTATATAAAGATATGAGATAAATCTGTACCATTTGGGAAAAACTAGGTCCAAAATCACAGGTTTTCAGGGTAGCGCTTTGAATTTTTCTGTTTTCAGTGTAAATCGAATTTTTTTGATAAATTATTTTTCCGATTTTTTAGTTATTATGGAATGCATATAGGTATATTTAATTTTGTAATTTTATCATACATTTTTAGAACTTATCTAAAATTACACCCCCAGTTAATCACCCAAAATCAAAAGAATTGTTTATTTTACACCATCACTTA
The DNA here is from genome assembly GCA_963662175.1 of Aradus depressus. Lineage (NCBI taxonomy): Eukaryota > Metazoa > Arthropoda > Insecta > Hemiptera > Aradidae > Aradus > Aradus depressus. The sequence goes on along the minus strand of OY759214.1, from coordinate 49,296,054 downwards.
CCTAGTTATTCCCGTACTTATCTAGTTTTTGCCATTGAAAGAAGCGTTTCAGAACTGCACAACGGTAATTATCTCTTCACCGCATCTGGGCAAATGTTTTTATAAGCCAAATAAATAAGTTTAACCAATTTTAGGGCACGAACGCGGTTTCGATAAAAATAAATAAATGGAATTGTATAAATCCATAAGTAAATTTCCGAGTTGTCTAAAAATGCCTAATGTGTTTTCAAGGATACCATTGTCATTACGACTTGCATACTTTTACACGATGTGTAGGACACCAATATGGGTTGCCCTGAGTTCTCATTTTGGACACAAATCGACTTATCTACTTTTTCCCAAATGGTACAGAAATATAATAAGAACCCTTATCATCTGTTTCTGATTCTTTTTCGTCTGATTTCTGAATTTGAAGCTCTACACTCCAACTGATACGTAAGTTATTGCTCTTCTTTTAAATCTTAGATCACTTGATTTGGTGGACACTTACCTTCTAGACTAGGACCCAGGTCTGCGGATCGTTCCAAACCTGGAACCAGTTCGTGAACCAGATTTAAAGGGAGAGCGATAGTCTATGTATCTATGAGCCTATAGATAAATTGGAGGTCAGACTATATAATTATTTTGCAACCTATGACGTTTCACTACATCAGCCACTGTACAGACATTTTTATTTTTCATATTTGGGATCAGGGGGTCGGATTCTATTAAATTCAGGTGAAAAATTAACATAAAATTTCTGGTAGAGTGTGAATACGTAACGTGGAAATTCGCTAAACCTTTGACGCTAAATTTTGCTTGCACGAACTTTCCTTTTTTTTTTTATCCCCATTTAAAAATGAATATTGCGATAAGGACAACAATATTTCCCCAATAACCAGCAGATTTATTGGTCTTTTTATGTAAAAATGGGATATTTCCCTCCCTCCTTTGATTTAATAGCGAAATAAAATGAAAAATGTAATGAGTTATTTTTTTTATCTGTGATAAACTGGCAGTTCCTGCCTTAGACACAATTCACATCGAATTATTGGAACATTTTCTCTCTCTCTTCTAGATTTTTATGATATTTTCTTTTAAAATGATTTAATACTCAGCTGTAGAGCTATAATGTGCACATTTACTGGAAGTCTAGTTCCTCAGATGTATAGAAGAAGTTATGTATAGGTTACAAATTTGAAGTTGAATTTTCACCGGTATTTCATGTTTTCCTCCTAACCCAAACGGGAAGCATTTTTTTTTTTTTTTTTTTTTTTTTTTCATTTTTGGAATCAGTTTGGAAGACATCGAATTTCAGAACGATTACATAACTTCCCTTGTATATCTGGCTTAGTAAATATTTTATGTAGGTGCTTGTGTAAGGGTAGATGCCCCCTTAAAGATGACACCCACTGATTTGTATTGATTTACAGACAAATAGGCCAAAGGGGAGGGGGGGAAGAGAATGAGCTTAACTTCTCAAAAAACTTAATAACTGTCGATGTAATGAATATATCGAGACGAAATTATATATGTGTATCCAGAACATCATTACGACAACATGTATGAATTTACAGCCGCACCGGCTTAAGGGGGGGGGGGGCGTTATTAGATTAGATTTATTCAAATGAACCTACATAGGTTATATGAAATGTCATAATTGAACTTAAATCTAAACAACAAATCACCTAACTATAGTACATAAATAACATTATAATTTAAAAATCATCACAGTAAAAAAAAATCTCTAATGTCATAAAATAAATGTTTTTTTTGTTTTTTTTAATAGTAAGGACAGCTTAAAAGTTCCTTTTTGTTCAGTCTTCTGATCTCTTTGGGTTTTTTTTTTTTTTTTGGTGCTCCTGACCCCCTGAGGGGGGTGAGGGGGTCGGTCACATCACCCCAATTTGGTCGGCGGAGAAATGGGTAACCTTTCTCCATTTATGTAATTCACAAAAACAATTTTGGTCCTGTGGACGACTGTGGACCGGCTCAATGGCTACGGTCCGCAGTCGTCCTTGGTTTCTGGACGCCACTTTGCGCCTAGTGAGCTCGAGACTCTTCGGGGGTTCTGTTCTGCCTACTTCCCGGAGCCGGGGGCTGCCGCCGCAACGCCTGTCGGCGGTCGGCTGGGCCCCCGGCGCCGGGTTAGAAGGCTTTCTTGATTCTCCACCAGGAGGAGACGAACCGACCAAAAGCGAGGTAGCCAGCCTCCGTCATCAGTTCCGGCAGGTCCAGTCCCAGGTACGTTCCTGTCCGGCGAATTTAGCGCCGCCCTGGGCCTGTCGTATAGCTGGCATTCCAGGACTACTCTCTTTGGGTAAATGATTATATATTTTTAATGGCATAATGATATGACTTGGCTCAGACATTTGTTGTCGTCCCTAAAACCATATTCATGACTTGGTTGTGTTTCTTCATTTCTCTGCAGACTAGAGGAAAATGATTTCAGAAGGAGAGGGGGAGAACTTAGATGTTGAGAACTCTAGTAAGTTCATTGCCTGATTCATCGACTTCTTATTCTCTCTTTTGTCATTTTAGGTTCAAAGGGGAGGAGGGGGGGAGGGGGGGGGGGGGCAGAAAATACATAATTCTCCTCTGAAAACTAACCTCCTTTTATAGTTGAAGAACTTAAAAAAAGGGGGTGAGGATATATTAGTTGAAGAATAAAACCAAAGTTAGTAACAAATGGTTTTTTTTTTTAAATTATTTAATTTAAGAAGTTGTACAATTAGGGTGGTTAATGGCAACTAAAACAGTCTCAGTATATCTAAAGTCTCACACTGATATTGCCAAGTTAAATTAATCAGATGGCATTGAAATAATTTATGTTGAACCGCCCTTAACTTAGAGCCCTCTGTGCCACACTTCGCCGCCCTGTCAGCTTTCAGCTTAACTCAAAACTTAAATAGCTCTGGAGCTTAGCTGGGAAGATAGATAGACGGGACGTTTCTGGAAGAGGGCTCAACTATTTTCCCCGGAAAAATAAAGTATTTTTTTGGAAATTAAACTTTGAAAATAGTCAAAAAGTGTCTGGTGTCACCGTCAATGTATTTTCCCAATATGAATTAATTACGTTCTCGTCCAACTCCAAAACCTATCGACCGCTTGGACTAAAACTCAACATTTTACTTCTGAATCCTCATTCTACATTCATACTCATTCGAGAAAAATAAATAGATGCCATTTTTGTAGGGTTTTAAATTTAAATATAAAATATCATATCGATACATTCAGTACATTGGAGGTTATTGGCAGTTTTGTGTTTAGTCTCCCCCTTAATCCTAAAGTCCGTAGTGTGTTCTGGATAGCACATATAAAATTTCGTGTCGATACATCCATTTTGTCAGGAGTTATTGTGTTCACAGACACACACATGAACACGATTTTATTATTTTGTGCTAACCGTCTTTTGGAGGTTGCCCTCATCATATCAAACTTTCTACAAAAAAAATAAAAAATAAATAATAATTTAGTAAAAAAGTTATAAATTTCTAATTACTGAAACAAGTACATAAAAATATTTGCTATCTTGCGCTAAAATGAATAAATATAAATAATGTCAATAAACAAGTAACATAAAACAAAGCGATAAAAGCTTCAATAATTAAAATACCTGATAAAATACTTGAAAATTAACATTTTAAAATTTCATGGAATTATATGTTTTTCCTTTCCTTGCATTTAAATTTAAATTTAATTTCCTTCCACTAACTATCTATGTAGGTATATGGTTTTCCTGTAAGGTTATATATTAGAAAATATTGAAGTTCATTTTCTTATTATGGGTCAGAAGTAACCTGTGGAAGTTGGTCTGTCTATGTTGACAGAGCCAGGAACTGGCTTCTCATGGCCGAGTGGTAGTGTTTATTAAAAATAATATAAATAAAAAAGATAGGTGGCCATAATAAAACTTTCTTATACCAACCACGCTTTTACAAGATCTGTGATCTGATTTGTTTGTAAATTTCAACAAATAATTTTAAGTAAAAAAATTGCAAAATATTGAGAAAAAAAGTGGTTGGTGAATCACAGCATAGTACTTCCCCAGAACCGCTTCCCCTCCAAAACCAGTCGACCGTTTGTTATAATATTCAACAGTTGACTTACACAGGGAGGGACTCCTAAATTCTCATACTAAATTTTGTGTCTATAAATTCATTACATTTGCAGTTACTAGGGTTTCCAAATTGAACCTCCTTCCCTTCAGCCGATATAACTGACATTTTACAGGATAAGTTGTCTTTGAGTTGTGACTTTAAATATTAAATTTCATGTTGTTACATTTATTACATCGGCAGTTGTTAGACCCTTTGTCTTAAGCCTCCCCCCTAATTCCCCTTCCCCTTTTGATCGATTTGGCTGAAAAACAATTGGTGTCGGTGTTAGAGGGTTCTAAATACACATTTAAATCGTTATGTAAGTACAGAGTGTGTAAGGGCAGACAGTCTATTCCCTTCTCTAGAATTGAGAGGTATCAGGTGCTTCGTAATTTATTGTGGCTGTTGGGTTCTTTTGAATTCGTGAGATTGTTGATTTCAATCATGAAGTTTGAAACGGAGCAGTGGCAGGTTGCAAAAAAAGCATCAAAGTAAATTATTTTTTTGCAATATTAAAATATTTTAGTTAGTTTTTCACAGACAGATTCATGACCGAAACCATAAGGTTTTTTTTTTTTGGTCTTTGACCTACCAAACCCTATGAATAATAAATACCTTAATATAGGAATATGTGAGTTTGGTTATGAAGATATCCTGGGTTCCTAAAACTTCATAGCATAGGCAAGTCGGGGGTTGCCAATGACTGCCCTGAACTGCCCGTGTTAAAATGGCATGTCTAGCTGCCGTTCAGAGCCCCTAATTCAGCAATGGTGGGAAAACCAACATCCCCCCATAACACTTTCATTTAGTCCCTATGTAAATTACAATAGTTTCAGGATAAATTTAATTAAACTATTTTTATTTTTTTTTTCTGTAAGGCCTCTTTGGTTGATTTGAAAAAATATAAAGATTGAGGTATTAATATGTCTTCTTTGAGCCTGATGTCAGGTACTCATTAAAGACCCCTAACATAGGGAATAAACCTAGGTAGGCAAAATGTACGACTCCCACATTAAAGTCGGGCTCGTGTCGAAGAAAGAGCGCTCTGGTAGTAGGCGATATGATCTAGTAGTTAAAGCCCAGGCATGACTCATAATAACTAACTAAAAAATATAGTTTATAATTCGTTGCTACGCGATAGAATTTAAACATTACTTTGAAATATGTCCATGGTCCCGAGCCTGTACGATGTCAGGTACTCGTTAAAGACCCCTACCCTAGATGAATAAAAATTTAGGGTAGGCAAAATTTAGGACTCCCACAGTAGAGTCGGGCTCATGTCCACCAGAGTGACGAAAGAGCGCTCTGGTAGTAGGCGATATGACCTCGTAGTTAAAGCCCGGGCATTCGTCATAAAACCTAACCTAACCTTGAAATATTTCCATGGTGGCCGTGCGGGCTAGAGCGTAGGGCTTTGGTCGCATGGTCTCACCATGGTTTGCGGGTTCGAATCCCGTCCGGGAGTGAGTTTTATTTCGTAGATAGAACTCCCTCCCGGGGCCATGGATGTCGTAAATATAACTAAATAACTCATTGACATGGCTAATATGCACCGTACATAAGGCCAAAAAAAAAAAAAAATTTCTAAGGAAATTTATTTATTATTCTTTGGGGCGCTAAAATCTTGGTCGAATCGGTTCTATCTCATATTTATGGACAAATAGAGTCTTTTGCGCCCTCTACATGGACCACCCTCCTGTTTCTCTTCGGTCGATTTAAACTAAACGGTGTCTTCCTTCTGGGGTTTTGAATTTAAATATAAAACTTTATCGATCGAGAATCGATAAGAGAGATAAGATGGAGGACACCTAACAAGATGGAGGACACCAAATAAGATGGAGGACATCAAATAAGATGGAGGACACCTAATAAGATGGAGGACACCTAATAAGATGGAGGACACCTAACAAGATGGAGGACACCAAAAAAGATGGAGGACACCTAATAAGATGGAGGACACCTAATAAGATGGAGGACACCTAATAAGATGGAGGACACCAAATAAGATGGAGGACACCTAATAAGATGGAGGACACCTAATAAGATGGAGGACACCTAATAAGATGGAGGACACCAAATAAGATGGAGGACACCTAATAAGATGGAGGACACCTAATAAGATAGAGATACTGACCTATTGATTTTCAGCCAACACAAAAACTCGAATAATTGTTGAAGTAATGGATGAATCGACACGAAATTATATATGTAAATTAAAAATCTTATCGGGATGACACATATAAATTTTCAGCCGAATCGGCCCAAGGGATGGGGGACAACACCAATTTGAATGTATCAATATGAAATTTAATATTATTACTCTTAAGTCCCTTAGTATGACGTATATAGATTTTGAACCAAATTATTAAATAATTTCAGAGGGAGAGCGAAAGCTTATTTTGACGATTTTTATTAATTTTTTCTTTGAGTATTGCCCCTCGTTTGAAAATCCACCATATAGATTTTGTTATGAGATAGAGTTGAAAGGGAGCCTTTTTACACTTGTTGGTTTTGTCAAATTAAATGAAGTCCTCACTGAGTAAAGTAAACAGTTCACTTTTCTGTAAAATCGGACTCACAACTTTTGAAAGCACTTGAAATTTAATGAAGGACTCAAATTGAAGAGAGGGGGGTCAACGAGGAGGTTCGTTTAAAGAGAACTGGAACTTGAGAGAGAATTTTGAAAGTTTCCACACTGGTGGAGTCAATTAAAAAATATGTGGCCTCTGTTTATACAAGTGGCACCGGGGTCCCTTTCAGCCAAATTGAGCCCACCATCGCCCATTAAGTGAAGACCATTATCCGATATTTAGGTTATCCAAGTTAATAAATAAATACTTGCAGGTTACCCGCTGTTCCAGGTTTAGTAACTTTTGCTTTATTTAGTAATTTAGTGATATAATAATAAATTAGTATATGTACCGCCGAAGCGAGTACAAAAGAGGGCGCCGGTAGCTCAGTGGTATGCGTGCTTTTCTTCTGAGCTCAAGAACGTGGGTTCGTAACCCGACCGAGGCCCATCGTTTATTTTATCTGGGAGGTAAAATAAACTTAAGCACGCCGTCCTTTGGATGGGACGTTAAGCGATGGTCCCGAGCTGTACGATGTCAGGTACTCGTTAAAGACCCCTGCCCTAGGTGAATAAAAATTTAGGGTAGGCAAAATTTAGGATTCCCACAGTAGAGTCGAACTCTTATCCACCGGATTGACGAGTGAGGCATGAGTCATAAAACCTAACCTAACCTATAATTTTTTTTTTTTTTTTTTTTTTAATTTGCAATCTATATACATTTTATATAATGGGCAAATATATTAACTGTATGCCTGAGTGTCTATGCCACGCTGACACTCCCTAGAAACTAGTAGAATGTTTAGATTTCCCTTAGGAGATCTCGAGGCCACCTCCTATTCAAACGGCGTGGAGGATTGTCAGGATGGGATTGAGAGGATAAAACTTGTGCAAATGGGTTAGGATGGGATGAAAGTTTATTGTGGAAGTTTAAGATTCCGGGATTGGACGAGTTCTTGGACGGTTGGGATGTTTAGGTCTTCATGGAGTAATTTATTGGTGATATAAACCTATAATAATAATAATATTTATTTTATCGAAGTTAATAAATAAATAATAATAATAATAATATTTATTTTATCGAAGTTAATAAATAAATAATAATAATAATAATATTTATTTTATCGAAGTTAATAAATAAATAATAATAATAATATTTATTTCATCGAAGTTAATAAATAAATAATAATAATAATATTTATTTTATCGAAGTTAATAAATAAATAATAATAATAATATTTATTTTATCGAAGTTAATAAATAAATAATAATAATAATAATATTTATTTTACCGAAGTTAATAAATAAATACTTGCAGGTTACCCGCTGTTCCAGGGTTAGTAACTTTTGCTTTGTTTAGTAATTTAGTGATATAATAATGCTAGCTAGAGCTTAGGGCTTTAGTCGCATGGTCCCACCATGGTTGCGGCTTCAAATCCCGTCCGCCAGAGAGTTTTATTTCATAGATAGAACTCCCTCCCGTTATCATGGATGTTGTGTGAATAACCAATAACAACACCGTTAGACATGGCTAATATGCATCGCACTAAGCAAATTAGAAATTTAAAAAATTCAAGATTTGAGGAACATTTTTATTCAATTCTTATTTTGTATGCTCCTGGGCCTCCGCAACGATTCCCCACGAATACCCATTCGTCCTCCAGCCAACTTAAACGGGGTCTCCTTCTTCATCTCTGTCCTCCAGTATCCTCCTCGGGCAATCTGTCTGGATCCATCCTCTATAAATGCCCCAGTCATCGCAGCCGCCCCTGTTTCACTAAGGCCACCAGGGGCTCTTATACAGGTCCCTCCCTATTGGTCCGTATCCTCCATCTAGGCAAAATTTAGGACCCCCATAGTAGAGTCGGGCTCATGTCCACCAAAGTGACTAAATCACCACGTTCGTAAAGCCCGGGCATGATTTACAATAACCAACTAACAACATCTTCTTCACAAGAGCAAAGTGATATAGTATACATAAACAATCGGACCTCACTGTAAGGATAACCAATAAAAAGAAAATTAACACCTTCTTTACAAAATAGTTTTTATTAACTGCATTTCGAACGCAGAAGCTACATATAAACTGTAAACAATAGTTCAGAATCAAAACTGCTCTTAATTGAATCTAACAACAATCGATTAGTTGGTACCAAAATTAGTATGAATATCAATAAAACATTTAAAAAAAAGTAAGGTACCTAAGAATTATGAAGGAAACATTGCATCTAAATATCACATTAATAAATACAATTCCATAAATTAATTGTTCCACTATAAATATTGCACTGTAAGAGATTATAACACTCCGTACAAACTAGATATGGGGCCATTATCCAGGTTCATCAAGTTGATTCCTTTCTTCTTCGCTTGGTGGATGAACAAAGACTCCCATGCATCCAGTTGATTTGGGTATCCCTTTGGGTAACAATTAATGGTGGAACAATTAATTTATGGAATTGTATTTATTAATGTGATATTTAGGTGCAATGTTTCCTTCATAATTCTTACTTTACTTTACTTTAATTTTTTTTAAATGTTTTATTGATATTCATAATAATTTTGGTACCAACTAATCGATTGTTGTTAGATTCAATTAAGAGCAGTTTTGATTCTGAACTATTGTTTACAGTTTATATGTAGCTTCTGCGTTCGAAATGCATTAGTTAATAAAGACTATTTTGTAAGGAAGGTGTTAATTTTCTTTTTATTGATATAGTATAGTTACATCTCTCATCTCCGTTACCTATGAACTCACTTCCAATATTGAAATCGAATGTAAAGGTTGCCGATTGTGCCATTGAAAGAAAGTGAATTTATAAAGAAATTACATTTTATCCAGGAAAAAGAAAAGTAAAGTAGAGAAAGAAAAGAAGAAGCAAACAATGAAAAGAATAAAGAAGATAAATTTGAAATCTCATTTGAAATAAATTTAAGTGGATGATTCTAATGGTTGAACAAAGAGGGGATGGAGTGGGGGGGGGGGGGGGATCTGTTTGTACAAAGGGAGGGGGGAACTTTCAACTTTAAGGGAATTATATCGAGAGGAAGGAGGCTGGGGGCTGGGGGCTGACGATATAACCAAAGGGGGCCCTTTGTCTAGGCTAAATGCTCCCTGTGCCCCTTTCTTTGTACCACCCCCCTAACTGGAAAGGGGGCCTGCTCTTCTCTTATCGGAGCCACCCCCCTTATCAGCCACCCGCACCCCCTTACTTCCTTATCTCTCTCACCTTGTCATCGCTTCTCGCTCTCTCTCAGACGTCAACGTCAACTCACTGTCTACAGGCCAAACTTTATTTTATCTACATTATACCTTCATTGAAGTTCTGTTCGATATATTGGAACTATCACAGTACATGAATGAGCTTTGTTTTGTAGTTATCTAATTGGTCAGAAATTCGAAGTTGAGTTTTCACCGGAATATTATGTGTTCCGAAAAAAAAAGTCTGTCTGTGTATGGGTGTATTTCTGTTATCTTGATAACTTCCGATAGAATGGATGTATCGACACGAAATTTTATATGTGTAACCAAAACTCCATAACGTGGACACCTACTGATTTTGTTCGATAAGACATGAGCTCAACAAAGGTTCTTCAGATGTTTAGGTAATTTCACGTGTGCTAGGTGGCGTAACGAAATTTTGGATTTGGGCCCCCACTGATCAACTCTGCTTAAAGTTACTCTGGTTAAAGTTACTACCCAATAACCTGCTAATATACTCTATAATAATTGCTGAGCCTTTAAAAACATGAATACATTTCTCAGGCTGTAAAACTAATAATAAATACATTTGATACGAATTTAGTATGTCTCCGCATGAGAGGAAAAAAACGGAGAAACTACAGAAGGTTTTCGGTATCAAATTAATCTATCCATAGAAAATTGTTTAAATAAATAAGAAAGGTGTATTATACAGGGGCGTAGCCAGACAGGCGCGTGCCCCCCCCCCCCTGCCCATAGCAAAAAACCAAGATAAAAATTAAATAAACTAAAAAAATAGTTTTTATTAAAAATGGATGGCTTGCAAGTTACCAATAGGATCTTCAAATTTTTCGATAGGATTTTCAAATTAGCTGTTACATAAATATACATGTACAAAACAAGTCATATCATATTTATTTAAATATATATGAATTCGATCATTTCATTTCCTGCTCAAAATCGTCATTTATGTTATACTTTACACTCTTAAAGCTGATTTTACATGCGCAGTAAAAATGCAAAACGCAGCAGCAGCAAATGCACGCTATTGGCTGTGAGTCATTTAATTCTAAAAGCACAGAAACCACAGCGTACATTTGCTGCTGCTGCGCTTTGCATTTTTGCTGTTCATGTAAAGTCAACTTAAGTATTACAGTTAGTGGTTACCTCAGGGGGAGCTTCTAGAGGTCCGTGTCTCCCAAATTAATAACATAAAGTCTGCAATGCTAACCACGGAAACTGCGGGCTGTGCCCCCGGGATATACCCCCCACCCTCGTAGCCTTTTGCCCCCCCCCCCCCCCCCCCTGCTCAAAATCCTGGCTACGCCCCTGTGTATATATTGCTATATCCTTATAGATACATTGTGCTACATGCTCGTTATACACATAAAACAATAGATATAAATGTTATTTGAAACACTTACAGTATGATTCATTTTAATTATTATTAAATGTTGTCCTTTTTATTTGCAGGTACTTGTTCCTTATTTACTTGGAAGGTTACATTTGTCTTTGAAACGTAGGTAAGTAGTTTACGATAAGTTAATTAATATATAAGTTGTCGAGAAACCAAAATCAGTTACATTTCCCTGAAGTTAAATCAATCCTGTGGCGACCGGGGATCAGATCGGAAGTCTCTGCCTTAGCGGAAATCTTTACTTCGGTTCATATGAGTCTTCACAATCTTCCGTGTGACAGATTACAATAAATCTTTTCCATGTGACTCACTCATTCTGGAATCACCCCTTCTCCCCTCCCCTTGAAAAAATATATAATTTCGAATTCATTCTCATTCCTTCGAAATTTTGGGCCTGACATTGTGGTTGTAAAAACATTTTGACAATTTCCCATTAAAACGGAACTTGTCATGGTTAGAAATAGTTTTTTTTTGTATTTTTGCATTCTGTGTCGAAATAGTGGAACACTAATAGAACCAAAGATTAGTTCAACATTTATATTATCTAACTCCACCAAATATATTGATAAAGTATACCAGGTTTCAGTTTACCCCATCGTCAGCACAAAGTTCGTTAAACCATTAAACTATAAGTATAGGTTAGGTTAGGTTTTATGACTCATGCCCGAGCTTTAACTACGAGGTCATATCGCCAACTACCAGAGCGCTCTTTCGTCACTCTGGTGGACATGAGCCCGACTGTACTGTAGGAATCCTAAATTTTGCCTACCCTAAATTTTTATTCACCTAGGGCTGGGGTCTTTAACGAGTACCTGACATCGTACAGGCTCGGGACCATCGCTTAACGTCCCATCCGAAGGACGGCGTGCTTAAGTTTATTTTACCTCCCAGATAAAATAAACTAAGGGCCTCGGTCGGGTTTCGAACCCACGTTCTTGAGCTCAGAAGAGAAGCACGCATACTATTTAGCTACCAGCGCCCTACTATAAGTATATATTTTTGTGTAATTAAACGAGTTCTTTTTGTTACTTCTCCAAGGCAATACGAAGTATAGGGGAAGTTATGTAATCTGTCAGAAAATCAAGACTTTCAGCCATCTGCCTTCGAAATTAATAATGTATCGACACAAATATCATATGTGCATTCTAAACCCCATAAGAACAATATCTATTAATTTTCCGCAGAATCGGTCGTTGGGAACGAGGTCAGAGGGGGCTCAACTCAAAAACCCCCAGTAACTGCCATCTAATGTATCGATAATGTCAACTATAGATTTTTAGCTGAAACGCTAGATTGGTTTTGGAGGGAGAGCAAAAACGTAATTGATTAATTCGTTTTGGGGAAAAACATTGCTGGTGATTCAATGGTGACTTTATTAAAATTGGTTTTCAAATTAAGAAACAAAAAAAATATTTTTTTCAAAAAGCGATAACCGTTTAGATGGCTCACAAATAACAGAGCCTCAAATCGCCATTATTTTCGATGAGCCTGATCAATTGTTGTTGAAATATGGACGATCTAATTGGCCACAATTCGATCATACAATTCAATCCAAATTGAACATGAGTTTTCCAAATTGCTCTTTCAATATAAAGATGAAAGGCGAGGTAACGTGAAAGGCAACGGAACTCTAGAAGGGAACAGTCTTTTTTTAGCCCGGGCTAAGATCCTTTGAGATCTGACTCTCACTTTCCTTACAGATTTGCATTTTAATTGATTGCATTTACATTTTCATTAATGGACGGGACTTTTGCAACAAGCTCTAAGAATTCCTTTAATATGAATGAATACCTGTTGATTCTTCATTCATATTTTTGTTCATATCTACATGACCCCAAGTATAATTGTACAATTTTTTTTTTTTTTAGATATTTACAATTTTTTTTAATGATGGGGAAGCTATGACAGTTTGTTAGTTATTGTGACTCATGCCCGGGCTACGAAGTCATATCGCCTTCTAGCAGAGTGCTCTCGATTCTACATTGGGAGTTTAAATAGGAAACAAAATAATACGGAAAATAGTAAACAAAGAGTTACTCACCTGTATTGTGTAGTCAGTGATAGTACTACCCAGCTGGTAAGCATATGACATGAGAGTATAGTCCATGTAGGAAGTTTGAAGTCTCACTTAGTCAGGAGTCTTGAACTGTTAATGAAAGGTTACATGTGGAAAAGTCCTTGGAGTACTTTGTGGCCGGCGGTGTCACACAATTTCCCGACAAAGTCCCTGACACAGGTGGACACTAAGTCCCCTCCAATAAACTCACCTTTCTACTTTATATAAGTTGAGCTTCCTCTACTTTGTTCTACCGTAAAACAACCCTTTTTATGCGATTATATACACCTGGCTGCGTCACCCCCCCACCACCAGTTAAATGTGTAGAAATATATGGGTCGTTTAACTTTAAGTGGGGGACATAACATCTTTTAAGTACATTAATTAAATTTTGAAAATAATGAAATAAGTTGGACAGAGACGAATGGAAGTTTGCGTTTCTTGCGCCTCTCGAGAGATGATTGTAAGTAACTTTTGGCGTTTCTTTCTGTGGTGACTTCAGATGTTAACTGTACATTGTGATCCGAACGTGGAAGTGTGCCGAAATATGTGGCCCTTTTCGAAAATTACTATAGAAATCAAAATTTAGTAGAAGATTAGCTATAATTTCCTACGGAAATGTGGTAATTTTATTATTGAATTATATTCAATATTTATTATTAATTTTATAATTCAATTATTATTATTATTATACCACCTGTGTCAGGGACTTTGTCGGGAAATTGTGTGACACCGCCGGCCACAAAGTACTCCAAAGACTTTTCCACATGTAACCTTTCATTATATCTTTATTTAATTTAACTGCTTTTATTAATTATCACATGAGATAGGAACATTACGACCAAATTTACATTATTTGGGGAGCTATAGTGCCCCAAATAGTGTAAAATTAATTTATATAGAAATCTACCGACCCCCGCATATTGTTCATTCACTTAGAGAACAAAAACCTTGAGCACGCCGTCCTTTGGATGGGACGTTAAGTGATGATTCCGAGCCTGTGCGATATCAGGTACTCCTGAAAGACCCCTCCCTACCCCAAGTCAATAAACCTAGGTAGACAACATTTAGGACTCCCAGAGTAGAGTCGGGCTCATGTCCACCAGAGTGACGAATGAGCGCATTGCTACTAGGCGATATGACCTCTTACTTAAAGCCCGGGCATGAGTCACAATAATTAACTAACTAGCATTGCATCTGAAATATACGCTTTGACAAGCGTAGAGTAGGCCCAAACATTTATAATACATGAATGGAAGCAGTTAATTGTAGCAAAATCTTCTGGGCTTCAACTATGAGGTCATATCGCCTACTACCAGAACGCTCTTTCGTCGCTCTGGTGGACATGAGCACATTTCCTACTGTATTCCTAAATTTTACTTAGACAGTTACTTAGAGTAGCGGGTCAACGAGTACCTGACATCGCAGAGGTTCGGGACCATCCCCTCCGAAGGACGGAGTGCTCACCTATAAGGTTAACTTCTTGACCCTCTGAGAAAAAATGTGCACTCGTTTGCAGCCGAATACATCAGGTTATCCATGACCAAAGAGACAACCAGCTAAAAAAGAAGTATTTTGTCTCTCCATCTTGTTTACGTTGAAGGAGGAAGAAGAGATTGGGATGTGGAGAGTAAGATGGGACTAACGATTGGATATAAGAAAACAGGAGCAGGGGGCGACCTGGGGGGCCCATGGGACCGGTATCCGACAGACCCCCCCTTAGAAAATTTATAGCAAAAAAAAGTAGTTTTTCTACTCTGACCTTACCTTCTCTGTGGTTTCCCTCTGTTCGGCCAATAGTGAAGTCACGGAGTTAGCTTACTTCTAGTTAACACTCCAGTACTCGCCAGGGGTAAGAAGTTATTCCTGTCATCATGTTCCTGGAAGCTCTGAGAGGGAAGTCTCAGACGATGTACCCAGGAAGTCTCAAGTCTAGAAGTACTAACACAAATACTTTAATAACTTCCGATGTAATGAATGTATAGACGCACAATTTCATATGCTAATTTGATACCTTATAAGGATGAGACATCAATTTTCAGCCAAATTGGACAAATGGAAGTGGGGGAGCAAAGGAGGGGGTTTAACTCAAAAACTGTAATAACGGCTCAAGTAATGAATAGACCAACATGAAATTAAGTATCAGTAAAGCAACGTCTCTCAAAGATCACATAAAATAGAATATGAAGCTGTGTTTGAGACAAAATGAAGAAGGAGATGGAGACATGCTCCAGAAGAATCCAAGACATAGGACTTCAATGAGGGGGATGCCACACAAATACAAGAACCGAGGGCCGGAAATCGCGAAAAGTCCACGCGAAAATATGTAATGTATGGGGTCGTTACAAAGTAGTTTAGAAGATGAAATTATATTAGCTCGGAAGAGGACTAAACAATATAAAAATATTGTGTAAGATAGAATAATTTTAATCATAAAGAGGCCAAAAAAATCTCATCTAAGTTTTAATTTTTTTTTTATTTCTGTTCATGAATATTAAACTAAGTTCTAAAAAATTGGAATATTTCGAATTTTTATATGGTATTAATTTGTGACTCATGCCCGGGCTCTAACGGCTAGATCATAACTCCTATTACCAGAGTGCTCCTTCGTCGTCCTGGTAGACATGAGCACGACTCTGCTGTGGGAATCCTAAATATTGCCTTCTTTGCCGTTTTTAACGAGTAACTGACATTGCATAGGCTTGGAACAGTCGCTTAACGTCCCATCCTAAGGACGCATCCTTATATCTTTTTCGAGAGGCCTAAATGCTTTAATCCCTTCCCTGTTAGATATAGTCTGAGAGTTCTAAATTTATTTGATGGAGTTTTCATTAAGACAAATTTACCGTTTGATGAATTTGTCCTTAGGCTAATTTAGCGTTAGACGATATTGTCTTTAGACTTATTTACCGTTAGACGATTTTGTCTTTAGACTAATTTACCGTTAGAAGAATTTTCCGTCCGACGATGTTGTTTTTGACGGATTTGCCGAAGATATTATAGGAAAATTTACTTAGACGTATGTATCTGAGAAGAAGCTGAGTAGAGCTATGTTTTGTCATGGCTAACAGCCGATAACCACTGCCGGAACCCTTGTAATGATGCCAGCCCCAGGGAACCGAGACCTCTCTTTTTGCTCCATCTATTTGTCCACCTCACTCTTCCTACCTACAGTTCTGTGAACATTCCAACTCCTTCTCGCTGTGTATCTAACTAATTGGATTATCTCGTTGTATTTTTTTTTTACTAGACTCAAACCTCTTGTTTTTGAAGTCTTGTTAGTCGTCTGGTCTACCACCGACAGATTGTCCAAAAAAACATCTTCATAGCCCATTTATGTATCTCATTTGTTATCGTATCTCCCGTCCATGTTTCCATTATTTCATACTTCCTCTCTGTATATACAGTATTTCATGAATGAGGTACAGTATACGCAAAACCGCCCACAAGTATATATGTGGCCATTACAGGACTTGCTTATATCAACCACATTTTTACAGGTCATTCTCTCTCTCCCTTCCCCCTCTCAAATCCATTTCATACTGGATACACGAAAGTAATGCATTGGCCTCAGTAGTTCCCATTGTTTCATTGTATAGTGAGTGATGAGTGACTTCTTATACCCAGTAATGCCAGAATGAAATGAATATCGTAGGGGAGAGGGGCGAGTGTGATCTGTACCCAAGTGGTTGGTATAAGAAAGTCCTGTTACGGCCATATCAGGTATATATATATATATATATATATATTTTCTTTAATTGTAATATTTTTAATAAAAAACTAACAAGAACAAATACATATTTTAATATTCATTTCCATACATTTTATTTTAACATCACTTTGAACTATTTTAATATTCATTTCCATACATTTTATTTTAACATCTCTTTGAACTATTTTAATATTCATTTCCATACATTTTATTTTAACATCTCTTTGAACTATTTTAATATTCATTTCCATACATTTTATTTTAACATCTCTTTGAACTATTTTAATATTCATTTCCATACGTTTTATTTTAACAACACTTTGAACTATTTTAATATTCATTTCCATACATTTTATTTTAACATCTCTTTGAACTATTTTAATATTCATTTCCATACGTTCTATTTTAACATCTCTTTGAACTATTTTAATATTCATTTCCATACATTTTATTTTAACATCTCTTTGAACTATTTTAATATTCATTTCCATACGTTCTATTTTAACATCTCTTTGAACTATTTTAATATTCATTTCCATACGTTTTATTTTAACAACACTTTGAACTATTTTAATATTCATTTCCATACATTTTATTTTAACATCTCTTTGAACTATTTTAATATTCATTTCCATACGTTCTATTTTAACATCTCTTTGAACTATTTTAATATTCATTTCCATACATTTTATTTTAACATCTCTTTGAACTATTTTAATATTCATTTCCATACGTTCTATTTTAACATCTCTTTGAACTATTTTAATATTCATTTCCATACGTTTTATTTTAACAACACTTTGAACTATTTTAATATTCATTTCCATACATTTTATTTTAACATCTCTTTGAACTATTTTAATATTCATTTCCATACGTTTTATTTTAACAACACTTTGAACTATTTTAATATTCATTTCCATACATTTTATTTTAACATCTCTTTGAACTATTTTAATATTCATTTCCATACGTTTTATTTTAACATCTCTTTGAACTATTTTAATATTCATTTCCATACATTTTATTTTAACATCTCTTTGAACTATTTTAATATTCATTTCCATACGTTCTATTTTAACATCTCTTTGAACTATTTTAATATTCATTTCCATACATTTTATTTTAACATCTCTTTGAACTATTTTAATATTCATTTCCATACGTTTTATTTTAACATCTCTTTGAACTATTTTAATATTCATTTCCATACATTTTATTTTAACATCTCTTTGAACTATTTTAATATTCATTTCCATACGTTCTATTTTAACATCTCTTTGAACTATTTTAATATTCATTTCCATACGTTTTATTTTAACAACACTTTGAACTATTTCCGAGCGCTACTTGACCATATTGGTCCTATCTCAAATCTGAGAACACATTAACGATTGGAAATTTAGTAACGAAAATTTTTGTAATTACTAATTTTTTGATAGGACTAACTGTTTTTGGCGTAAATCAAGAAAATGTGTAAAAAATAAGTTACAAGACAGCATTTGAAGACGGTTTTCGGTGTGTATCTCACATATCGAGCTCATCTTTCTTTATAACTTTTATTTGAAGATATTTTTGATTAAGTCAACAATATAAGTGGAATATTCATGTTCTGATGGAGCGCTCACAAGATTGCATTCGCATACAACATGACATAATCGCAAAAATGGGACTTTGAAACGCGAATTTTCAAAGGCAAGTCGATTTCGAATTTTTAAACGATTACAATACTTCATTATACTTATAATAGTTTAAGGAAGTAATAAAAAAGCCGCCTGTGATTCACCGGCAACGTACTATCCAAGAACGAATATATCAATATATCTATTATAAATGATACCAACCACGCTTTTACATTCTATAATTGATCTGTTCTGTATGTAAATTCGAACAAATAATTTCAATTGAACTTGAAAGAAATAAAACTTGTTTATTTATGATATTATCTAATTTCACCAACTATATTTACATGGGAGTACTTTCGGTATTTCTACCGAATATACATTCTACATAATAAACAAGTTTTATTTCTTCCAAGTTCATTTGAATTATTTGACAATATCTCTGCAATAATGTCAGTTTTCATAAATAATTGCAAGTTAAAAAGTTGCAAAACTTTGAAAAAAAGTCTTCAGTGAATCACTGGCAATGTACTTGCCCAGAACGAATTAATCAATTTCGCTCCACCTCCAAAACCACTCGACCGTTTGCTCTAATATTTACGACTTACATAGGGGCTCCTAAATCCTCAAACTAAATCCTCAAATTTTGTTTAGACAAATTCATTACATCGGCAGTTATTAGAATTTTGGAATTGAGCCCCCACCCCTGAACCATCTTTTCCTTCCAGCAGATATCGCTAAAATTTGAAATGTTAAGTCCTGAATGGGATTTAACTTTAAATATTAATTTTCTTGTCGATAAATTCATTACATCGGCAGTTATTGGGGTTTTAATTTCAAGTCCCTCTTTCCTCTGGTCAATTTAGCTGAAAAATTGTAGGTGTCGTCGTTGGAGGGTTCTGGGTTCACATATTAAATTTCGAGTCGGTATTCATTCTATTGGGTGTTATCGTATTCACAGACACACGGACAGACAGAATTTCTCTTTCATATTTCGAATCTAGAGGTCGGAAAACATAAAATTCTATTGAAAACTCTGCATCGAATTTTTTTCCTCCTTTATTTTATTTTTATTTATGAAAGTTAGTTTTCTGGTCATGTTAAACAGGTGAGCCTCTTTATCTATTCATGAGCCATTTTGTTGAGTACTGTTTTCAAGTATACTTAATTTGAATGTCATAGTTATATTGAGGGCGCCGCTAGCTCAGACCTAGCGTGCTTGTCTACTGAGCTCCAGATGGCGGATTCCTAACTGAGACCCTCAGGTTTTGTATCTGGGAGGTGAAAACACACTGAATACCCTCGTCTTTGGATGGGACTTTGTGTGATGTTCCTGAGTCCGTACGATGTCAGATACTTGTTAAAGATCACAACCCAAGGTAACTAAGTACATAGTAGGCAAATTCAGGACTCCCATAGCAGAGACGGGCTCATGTCCACCAGAGTGACGAAAGAGCGCTCTAGTAGTAGGCGATATGACTTTCATAGTTAAAGTCCGGCCATGAGTCACAATTACTAACTCACTTTTGAATTATGTTTTACCAGATCTGATGATGAAGGCAACCTGGAAAGCCGGCTAGAATATTACTCGCAATTCTGATTACTGTTGTAATCTAATTTTGTTTTGATAGTCTCTAATTCCAGGCAGCTACCTGAGTTACCAAGACTTTGTCATTACTGCCCAGGGTTGCCAAGTTCCGTGAACCTTCTGACCAGTGGAGAGTATCTACTTACTCAAGTTATTAATACGATACTCTCCTTCAGACAAGGATGGGTCTGACGTGGGGGAGGGGGGGGGGGATTTTATGATCTGGTTGCATAATCGTCTGCATCCATGCGCACAACCCCCTCCGCAAATCGATAAAAATTCTATGAATTGGACAGATCCCATGTCTACTTTGCGAAAATTCATATTCTCAGAAGGATAGTCAATGTATTATATATTTTCACTTTATTGTTCAAAGTTTACTCTACTATATCTGTGGTCACAGGGAATAAATTGGTAAGTCTAAATTCGTAACTTATCAGGTCAGCACTTTTTTACTTTTGCATTAATCGTGTAAATTCAGTTTTGGAATAAATAAATTAAATGCATCATTATTAATCCTCCGAATACCAAGGGGTCGTTAATGACCCCAGCCTTGCTTAATTTCGAAAAAAAATGTATTGAAAAACTTGAAGGAATTAATTGTGGCTCCGTGATTTTTATCGCACAACTATATACTATCACCTCAATCTTCATTTCTGTAATCACGTAATGTTTCCTGGGGATCACCTCAACCACCATCCATGAGTAGGGTCCACCTACCTCTGGGTCAGGTGGACCTGTCGAATAATAACACTGGAAGATCTCAGATGTAATGAATGTATCGACATGAAATTTCAAAAAAAGATGGCACCTCTTAATGTTCTTCGAAGAGGAGGGAGGGTATGAGAGTGGAAGGGCTCAACCCAAAAACCCCAATAATTATCGACAATAACATTTAGTATGAGGATTCTGTCCCTATGTAATTCAACTATTGATTTTTAGCCCCAACGGTCAATTGGTTTTGAAGGGATATCGAAAAATTAATTGATTAATTTGGTCACTTTTCTATCATTTTTATGTCCGGATTAGTATGGGGCTAGCTGTACGGTGACCACCAGGTGTAGAGCTACTTTACACAAAGTTAGTATACTTAGTAGCCGGATGGTCCTACATTAATTAGTAGTCTGGTCAAGGCTGGACCAACTCTTAGAGTGCCAAACTTGACCCAAACAGCAGGTCCAGTACACAAGCCAATCTTCACCCCCTATCCTATTTTTCACCCCCCACCCCTTTGACCCAAAGCAAGACACGGCACTTAATATTACCACCATGCTTTTATCACAGTTCTTCACTCAACAAACATTAAGCTTCAGAATAATCGTGCAACTTCCGAGATTGAATATTCTACGGAATTTCAGGTTTCAAGATCCCCTGAGTACATTTTGATTATTTTGGGATCATGATTGGAACCTTGTCAGCTCTCTAACTCAGAAACCATTGTAGCTATGAATTTGATATTGTATATGAAGATATACCATAAGCTAACTTAGATATGACAAGATTTTTGGCTGAAATCAGCCCTATATGTATGACCTAACCAACCTCTTCAAATAAAATAGAAGTTCGTCCTAAAATGACATCTCCAAACACGTTTACTTGATTTATGCGAAAACAGTTAGTATTATGGAAAAATTGACCCTTCCAAAAAATGTTCCATATCAAATTTCCAAGTACTCTAATGCCCTCAGATTTAGGATGGGACCAATACCACTGCAACCCAAACTGTTCATGCGGGGGCATCGAGACTGCAGAATACAGTAGTCCTCGATTGCCCGCTGTATGACCAGGCCAGGGTGGAGTTGATTAGCGGGACCGGATCATACCTGGGATTGGATCTGCGGCAGCTAGTGACGGAGACCGGCTACCCAGTGTTCAGCCGGTTTGTCGGCTCCTAGCGGGAGCAGAAAAAAGTGTTGTGACGAGTTGGGGCGACCACCGATCGCCACAAGTTGGTCGTCCGGTGGATGCCCCCGGCCCGCCATCACCTCACTTGAGCTAACCAGATCCCGAGCTCCCTCTATAAACAGGCGGGTGATGTTGCACAACTGCAAGGTGCACCCGAATAAAGATAAAGGGACCAATACCACCGAAATTTTGCCGCTCTAAAGACTTTTTCAGTGCATTTCTGTACGAAATTGTTAAAATTTTAATTGTAATGGGACCATAACAGGAATTTCTTATATCCACCTTCTCTCTCTCTCTCTCTCTCTCTCTCTCTCTCTCTCCCCCACTTTCTCAAAATCATGTTATACTAGCATTATTGGATGTGTAAAAGTAATAAGTTGGCTTCAGCTGTATTTTTCTTTTTTTAATTTTACTGGGTAATTCAGAGAGTGACTTTCTTATAGTCCTAGTAATGGAATATGAAATGATTTTGAGATGGGGGAAGCGGAGAGAGAGTGATTACTAAGCGTAATGGCCACAACACAAATCTTTAATTTTTTTCTTAATTTTTATAATTTTTCATAAAAGCTACCGTTAATAAAAATTATTTCATTATTTGTTGTTGATATTTATGTTTCATTTTTTGAGACGCTATATCCATATGAGTAAATATAAACTTGAAATTTCCCAATTACAAATGAAGTTGACAAAAAATAATACAATTAACTGTGTCGAAAGGATAAAAATATATAAAATTGTGTATTGCCAATTAAAAATGTTTATCGCTCACCCCGCCTTTCTTGCCACCCTGAAATATATTGTTAAACAAAAAATAAAATACAAAGAATGGTATTAATTGGTTATACTGAAAAAGTCATAGCTTTTTTTATGTAAATCAGACTATGGAGAATTGCTACTAACATTGGCGGTGGTAGCCAAATAGAGTTGCTTCTCATATTACTGATGGTGTCCCTGGTAGGATCATTGATTAGTCCATACGCCCACATACTGATCCGGGGTCTGTTTGTTCACCATTCGGCTTCCATTAGCCATATAGGTGACGTGGGTGTTGTGTTAGTGTTGGTCTGACCTCATTCACTTCTCTGTCTACAGTTAGTAATGTCAATTCATAGATGGGGGAGGGGGGAGGGGACTCTATGACAGAGTGGCTAGTGTGCCTGGTTAGATCCAGCTTCTAATCTCCACTTTCCTAGGAATAATTGCGGAGCGAAGCAAAGTGTAAGAAGCCGTCCGAGACACTAATCATTCTGTATTTATGGATTCGTCCTGTTTGTTCCATATATTACTCAAACAAGCACGAATAACTGTTTAATTTTTCATAGAATCAAAAGATGTTGTCCTCCCACTGTTTTATTTGCGACCAGAACCAGTTTTCAACGCAACAGCTTTATACTCAGTGGCACATCCCACCCGTATAGTGTAGAGTCTCAAGAACTACTAGTCGGGGTGGGATGTGCCACTGATGTAATGAAAATTAATTTTATTAACACCGACTAACTTTTTTCGAACTTACCTCGGAATTATTGTACTATTATGACTTTTCGCGTTTTTAATAAAAATAATATGATTTCCTTTACTTTACTTTAAAACACGCAGGAATTTTCTCAACTGTACAACTGATTTTTACTAACTTTTTCCAAGTATTCGAGGTACCTCTCCTGAAATTAACAGGTCTAGATAAAGTACCCTAGTACGCAGTCATATAGGAAAAACTCCGAGGCACCCAGTGGGCCCCGGTCCCAACCAGACCCGGGAATAGGCAATGGGCTGCCGAGCGTCGCTCTAAAAGCATTTGCTTAGACGCCGCAGTAGAATAGTATATAGCTAGAATGGGCTTGATGTGGCCCCGACCATACTCTCAAAGCCCGGGACTGTATCACTCCAGAGATCCTGGCGGCACCCCAGCTTAGAAAAAGCTTGTCAGAAATTCCCGAAAAGAAGTATGGTAAAGTAACATAATTTGTATCTATTTTAGAATAGTTGTTCAAAAGAATTCTGGTTATAATAATAAGTTTTAATAATAATGTTTTTGAACTCCCCAGCTGCTGCTGCTGATGGTGCTCTTTGGAGCCAAGTGGTACCACCACCTTGACACACTAGCTGCTGCTGATGCTAATGGTGCTGTTTGGAGCCAAGTGGTACCACCACCTTGACACACTAGCTGCTGCTGCTAATGGTGCTCTTTGGAGCCAAGTGGTATCACCACCTTGACACAGAACTCCCCAGCTGCAGCTGCTAATGGTGCTCTTTGGAGCCAAGTGGTATCACCACCTTGACACAGAACTCCCCAGCTGCAGCTGCTAATGGTGCTCTTTGGAGCCAAGTGGTACCACCACCTTGACACAGAACTCCCCATCTGCAGCTGCTAATGGTGCTATTTCGGGCCAAGTGGTACCACCTTGACACACTAGCTGCTGCCGTTAATGGTGCTCTTTGGGGCCAAGTGGTACCACCATGAGCACCAGTAGCAACTGGGGAAGATCAACAAGCCCGTTCACAACCAAGTAATGAGAACCAGTAGCAACTGGGGAAGATCAACAAGCCCGTTCACAACCAAGTAATGAGCACCAGTAGCAACTGGGGAAGATCAACAAGCCCGTTCACAACCAAGTAATGAGAACCAGTAGCAATTGGGGAAGATCAACAAGCCCGTTCACAACCAAGTAATGAGCACCAGTAGCAACTGGGGAAGATCAACAAGCCCGTTCACAACCAAGTAATGAGAACCAGTAGCAACTGGGGAAGTTCAGAACGAACTGAGACTGAGACTGCAATGAGATAGAGTATCCAACCAGAAGAAAGGTTGTCAGTGACATTGAGGTATTTAAGTTTTTATAAGTTTCCTACTTTCCTTTGATTACCTACCTATTGTATTAGTTTTACGTACCTATTTCTTGAAGAAGGAAGAAAAAGACAAAAGTTGGGTTACATTTACTTAAACACTACTCAATGCGAATTTATTTAAAATTAATTAATTTACACAGTACCTCGAAAACTCAACATATTTCGAAAAAACTTTATTTCGAAAGTTCGCGGTGACGTGAATTCATAGTCAAATATAGGTACCCTTAGAAACAATGTTTCATTGCACAAAGTTCAGATGAATACAATTATAAATACGTCACTTCAAATTTCATTAGAAACTAATCTAAATGTTCGCATGTACTTGTTAAAGTGTTTTTGGAAAAGATATTACCAATAAATTGGACCTCTGACCCGGTGACCTCCAGTCGTGCATTGAATCACAGTACAGAATGTCAATAATCTTCCAGATCCCATAAATAACAGTTGTTATTAATCTTCAATAGGTTTGATAACATACTGAACTCTGAACCGGTGACCTCCAGTCGTGTATTGAGTCACATTACAGAATGTCAATAAACTTCCAGATCCCATAAATATCAGTTGTTATTAATCTTCAATAGGTTTCCTAGTAAGGGCCTTCTTTTCGACAACCTTTTATTTAAATTTGTGGTAGAAGAGGCCGCGACTCCTTGTCATAGAAAAGAGATATGAATATCCCTTAGCCCCTTCGCTGAAACACCAATAACGGAAAACAATTTATCAACCTACTCTCTTTCTCCTCTTCCCTTCTTTTTCCCGATTTTTTTTTTTCGGCCATATTTTAGAAGGAAAAAAAATTTAAAAAAAAATGACCAAACTTTGATCAGCCAAATAGCCAGTTCCACGCCATAGTTCACCGCCTCTTCATACCTTATGACAGGGTTTGTGCAAGTTTGTCCTTTAACAGTTACTGTATGTATACTTTAAAATAATCAATTTCTTAGATGTTAATCGAAACTCAAATACTCAATACAAAATTTCGTGCAAACTTTACGTTTTTAGTAGAGAAATGAATAGATACTACGCATCTTCAACAAAGGCATAACTAACACTCATGTTTTAATGTCAATTTAGCTTGGTCAAAGAAAGCATCTGGAGTACCTTGAGCCTCGATTGAAATTTCTTCAAAACATTTGTTGGGAGAATAAGAAATACTTATGTATATACATTCCAAAATTCTGGAGTTTTGCGAAAAAGATTTTTGGCTTTTAAAATTATATTTCTGGAATTTCTTAGAGACTGTTTTTCACAGCAGGCGCAATACCGCACAGATACTAAATTATAAGGGCAGGACATCTACTGATTTTGGGTCAAATTGTTCGAAAAGTTTGGTTTAGAGGGAGACCGAAAAGTCAGTTGAATAGAAACAATTCGGCGACTACTTTTCTTTTATTTTCTTAACAAGCCTTGATTAGGACGAACAGTTGGTACACAATTGTATTCACAGTGGGAAGGCAACAAACTACATTGGACAAGTCAGGCTTGTTGTTCCATTGACAACGGACAGAAGTGAGTGGTAATTTAATAGAACAGAAGAAGAGGCAGACAGAAAGGGAGATACAAAGGACAAGAGAGAGAGGCATATAAAGAGGATGAGAGGTGAGAGAAAGACAAGAAAGATACATACAGGGAGAGAGAAAGGGGATATTGAGAGGAAGAGCTGGTGAGAAACAGACAGAGTGAGAGAGAAAGATTGAGAGCTTTATAAGGTATAGTGAGGAAGAGACAGAGTGTGAGAGACAAGGAATATTGAAAGAAAGAGAGGGAGAGAGACGAGAAATATTGCCAGAAAAAGAGAGGAAAAGACATAATCAGTGAGAGGCACAAGTTGAGTGGAAACAGAAAGTGAGAAGCAGACATAGAAATAGTGAAAGAGAGTCTAGAAAGAGACAGCAAGTAGGAGAGAGAGAAGAGATATTGGAGAAAGAACTGGAGAGAAAGAGACAGATTGTGAGAGACAGAAAGACGAGAAAGTTTGTAAGAAACAGAGGAAAAGACATGATTATGATTAGTGAAAGGCACAAGTTGAGTGGAGAGAGAAGGTGAGAAACAGACATAGAAATAGTGAAAGCGACACAATGAAGATTGAGAGATTAAGATATAGTGAGGGAAAGACAGAGTGGAAGACAACCAATATTGGAGGAAAGAGAGTGAGAAAGACAGAGAGAGGTGAGAAACATAAAGGAAAATACATAATCAGTAAGAGGCACAAGTTGAGAGGAGACAGAAAGTGAGAAGCAGACATAGAAATAGTGAAAGAGAGACAAAAAATATTGAGAGACTGGGAGAAGTGAGGAACAGACAGAGAGTGAGAAAGACCAGACAGATTGAGACAAAGGGACAGAGTGATCCCTGCGTCTTGTTGTCTCTCCGGAGCAGGCAACAGGCAAGCACAAACTACAATAGGCACCCTTCAATTGTAACTATTGTTAAACTGTAAGATAAATGTTTATCTTCATGAGATAGGATGCTTTTAAGGAGAACTTTTTACGAAGAGGAGAACCAATAAACAAGGGGCGTAACTGCCAGCAAGAGGGAGGGGGGAGCCTTTACTCTTTCCCTCTAGGAAAACTGTTCATAACTTTTTTATTAAAGAGAGGAGAGGCAAAAAGGGGTAGAAATTCTGAAACTTACTGAGGGTAGCCGATTGATTGCAACGCCGCTACAAGAACACTAATAGAAACATTCAAAATCCTTTGATTATAAATATTAAACAATAATAATAAACCTCTTTCCGATGGCATACTACTTTGAACTATCTATACACAGAGGACTGACCTGGAACCCTCACAACAAATTCTACACTGAATTTTACTCCCCAGCTGTACGGCGTAGAAAGAAATATCAAAGAGACAGGGCAAAAATTCGATGTTATTTCCTCCGGGGGGTTTCATTCGGTTTTCCTGACAACTATCTTTTCGTACGCTACTACTCCTTAAAAATTACGTTAGTGTATTTCCGGTAATGTACTTACTCGTCACGATTTAATTTGCTAATTTTTCGCGCCCATTCTAACACGACGGTTATAATCACTAGTTAACTTTTACTCAGCACTCAGGAGTTATCACGTCCACAAGCACACATAGTACACACATATAGGATTTTATTTTTTCAATAATGGAATCAGGGTGTAGAAAAACATAAAATTCCGAAAAATTAACTCAATTTTTGACCGATTAAGGAATTACTCCTATACTTCGTAAAATACGCGGAATATCTATCCTTTACAAAGTTTATTCATACGAATGCAGTTCAGAGATTAACATGATTTTAAATGGGGAAATAAATGCAAGTACTTATCGTCATTAGGAGAAAAAATGAAGAGTAATAATATTACAGAGAGAGACAAATTAAATAAATAATAAAAATATGACAATGATAATAAATAAAATAAATGGAGAATGAGTATGGTGAAGTGGAATATTATTTTATTTTTTTATTTATTTACAAGTACATATTTACAACTGCATAAAAAATAAATACAACAAGCAAATGTGCTAAAAGAGAGATATGGCAATGTAAAAATTCAAGAGGGGAGAAATCACCCAGTGCTGACACTCCCTAGTCACTCAGTTAGAGTTGAATATAAATATTAATGAAATATATGAATGGAAAATGTATTCATTAACAATGAATGCTCTAGGTTTCAAGTCGCAGGTTATAATGGAAAATATTTGAGATCTAATACCTATTTATTTTGGGCCAGAAGTCAGGTATGGAAGTTGGTTGGATCTATCTATGTTGATACCAGGAAGTGCTTCTAATGGTAGAGATTACTTATTTAGACACAAATAAGATGGGTAAGTCACCCATACTTAGAAGTTGGAAGTCTACGATAATATCTTTACGTAGGTTCATAATTAGATTTACATATTATTATATATGTATATATATATTGTAACAATACTTAGTAGCCTAAGAATTTAAATATTTCTTTTTTTTTTAATTAATGCCCCACGTTGGGCGCCATTTGTAACATATGTAAATTCTTAAAATTATTTTTAAATGCCAATATAACAAATCCTTGTTCTTTCTGAATTAATATATTTTTAAAGAACTAAAACGGGGTAGTGACTTCTTTAAATGAAATGTATTCATGGAATAAAAGTTTGTATATATTTATTTTTTTATTTTTTAAATCCCAACATAAATCTTAGACATGATATTACGCATTTATCCCCATTTTCCCACACTCACATGCCCATACTCGTCCAGTCCTTCTCAGCACATCCACACGTCTCCTCGATTCTTCCTTGATTATTCCATCGATCTGTCCACTTCCTGACCTCCTCCAGACTTCCAACTCCACAAATAATCGTCACTATTCCAGTCAACCACTACGTCCAGCAACCTTCCTCCTTCACTCTCTGTCCAACCACCACTCTTTCTCACTCCTTCCACCTGCCTCTCTCTTCCCCCACCCTTCTTGAATCCTCAGTGTTGCCACCCCGTCAACAGCTTTATATCTATCTTATTTAATAAAATACCACCCCCCCCCCACCCCCCCTTTATTACTAAATGTTACAACATATATATATATATATATATACATTAAATAATGTGTCGACAAGAATATATATATATATATATATACATATCTATATTAATAAAGCTGAAACGGGGTTTGTTTGTTTGTTTGTTTGTATGTATGTATGTATGTATGTATGTTTGTTCCAGCATCACGCCCAAACGGCTGGACGGATTTTTATGAAACTACCCATGTAGCATCCTTTTGAGCCCGATTGAATAATGGGCTATGTGGCGTCCCAAAATTTTGATCGGGAGGGGGGGTTGTAAGGGGGGCCTAAGTATATAAATAGTGCTAACTCATTAACTAATGGTCGAATTGTCATGAAATTTCACACGTAGTATTTTTAAAAGCCAAATAGGAAAAAAAGGTGTGTGGCGTCCCAAAGTTTTGAACGGGAGGGGGGGTTGTGGGGGCGCCTAAGTATAAATATAGAGCTAACTCTTTAACGGTTGGTCGGATTGTCACGAAGTTTCACATGTAGTATTCCTGAAGACCAAATAAAAAAATAGGCTGTGTGACGGCTCTAAATTTTGTACGGGAGGGGGGGTAGTGGCGGGGGGGCCTAAGTATAAATATGGTGCTAGCTCAATAACGGTTGGTCGTATTGTCACGGAATTTCACATGTAGTATTCTTAAAAGCCAAATAGAAATATAGAGTGTATATGTCACAAAATTTTGAACGGGAGGGGGGTTATGGGGGTAGGCCTAAATTTGAAGATAGTGATAGGTCATTAACGGATGATCGGATTGTCATGGAATTTCACATGTAGTATTCTTGATGGTCAAATAAAAAAATACACTATGTGACATTTTAAAAATTTGGGAGGGGGGGGGGGGGCTAAGCATAAAAATAATGCTGAATCATTGAAGGATAATCGGATTGTCATGAATTTCACATGTAGTAGTAGTAACTATGTATTCGCTGTGGGGTTCACTGTTGCAAGACATTTACTAGCTGTGACGTCCAGCGTTCCTAATATCGTACTAGCTGTGGGGTCCGCTGTTGCAAGGCACTTACTAGCTGTAGTGCTCAGTCCCAGCGTTCCTAACTATGTACTGGCTGTGGGGTTCGCTGTTGCAAGGCACCTACAAGACATTTACTAGCTGTGATGCCCAGCGTTCCTAATTACGTACTAGCTGTCGGGTCTGCTGTTGCAAGGCGCTAGCAGTGTGGCCCAGCGTATTTAACTACGTAGGTACTAGCTGTGGGGTCCGCCGTTGCAAAACTCATACTAGCTGTGATGCCCTGTGGTTCTAACTACATACTATCTGTGGGGTCCGCAGTTGCAAGACACCTACTACCTGTAGGGCCCAGCGTTTCTAACTAGGTACTAGATGTGGGGTCCGCCGTTGCTGAACACATACTAGCTGTGATGCCCAGCGTTCCTAACTTCGTACTAGCTGTGGGGTCCGCTCTTGCGAGGCACATACTAGCTGCGGTGACCAGCGTTCAACTACGTACTAGCTGTGGTGCCCAGCGTTGCAAGGCATACATGGTCACAAACGTTCTTAAGTTCGCACTGGCTAGGACGTCCAGCGAAGCTAAGTATTCACTAGCTGTGGTTTCCGCCGTTGAAAGGCGCATACTAGCTGTGGTGCCCAGGGGTCCTAAAAACTTTCTAGCGATACTATAGTTGAAGGACTATAAGCCTTATTCCGTATGAATAATTGAAACTGTTAAAGGGTAAGCGGATTGGCATGAATTTCACATGTAGTAGTAGTAACTATGTATTCGCTGTGGGGTCCGCTGTTGCAAGGCACTTACTAGCTGCGGTCAATAGCGTTCTAAAGTACGCACTGGCTAGGATGTCTAGCGATGCTAAGTATTCACTATCTGTGGTTTCCGCCGTTGAAAGACGCATACTAGCTGTGATGTCCTTATTCCGTATGAATAATTGAAAATTATAACATCATGAATGTACTGTCGAGGAACTGAATAGCCTTATAGGAGATATTGGGAGAAAATTCAAAGTTCCCCGGGCAACGCCGGGTATTACTGCTAGTATATATATAAAATTAAGAGTAATAATATTACAGAGAGAGACAAATTAAATAAATAATAAAATATGACAATGATAATAAATAACATAAATGGAGAAACAGAGACGCAGACACATAGAAATCATAGAAATTATAAATACAAAATATTCAGTCATTTTCAATGTTCAGTTTTCACTGGAATCTCATGTTTTTCGAAACTCTGATTCCATAAATAAAAAAAATAAAAAAGTGACTGTCTCTCTGTGTAAGTTTGTATCTGTGAACACATCGAAAAATCGAAGTACATTGTTGATGATTCGCCGACGATTTTTTTTTTTTTTTTTGGAGACTGGAATTTATAGTTTTAGTGGAGTCGATAAACATGACATTCTAGAGAAAATCCAACATCGAATTTTCAACCGATTACACAACTTCCCTCATAACTCGTACCTCTGGGGAAGTACAAATATAGGAAATGTAAAAATAAAATAAATAATACTTTTCCCTCAGGCCTTCTCCATTCTGTGAGATATTAACAATTTACGTGGAAAGATTCACAAAAGAAGTCTCCTGTATTGACCCCCACCCCTTCCAAGACATGTCTGCCTCCTTCCCTTTCTCCCACTTATTGTGCCCCTCCCCCTTCCCTACCTACAATTCTAGTCACTTCCGAATTGGAATATATTCAGGCAAAAATATCCTCCCTCATCGGCTTCTTCATTCGTCATATATGTTATTTAATATATTAGTATTTTTAAATGGTTATATTTTATTTTTAAATTGACATGAACTGTAAAAGCTTGCAAATTCTAATTTAATTTTGGTTTATGTATGTTCAGATTCACCACCTGATGATGGCAAATTGCCGAAACTAGTTGTGGTATAAATAAAAAATATGTGAGACTGATAAATCTTATTACTTATTTATTTCATGTATGTATACATAATAGAGTAGTCCAAAAATGACAATAAAAAAAAAAAAAAAACGTGCACCCCCTAGTTTGGAAGAACTCGACGAAAGAAAAATTTTGGCGCCTTAAAAAAAACGAAAAATATTTTAAATAACCCGTGCCCCACGGTATTTGAATTTTAAATGGAATTTAACATGGGTTTTCATATGTATTAAAGTTGAAACTTTTATTAAGTGTCTTTGAGGTCGCTGTAATTTGTAAATAAAAGATATCAAAACTGAAAATGACTGGAAGAATTTATCTGTTCTGATTATGTCCAGAAACCAAATGAAAAAATTATTGAATTGTGTTTCGGACACTGGTATTAACTCGAATTTTTCTCTCGATTACACGGATTTGTTGACAGCATTTGTGACAATTGTCAAGAGTCAAAATTATTTTTTGACATCAAATTCGTAATCAGTGACCTCCAAACCACTTAATAAAATGAATTTACCGATTGTTAAATGAGAAAAAATGTTATTGTCATTTTGTTGACAGCGTTTCTGACAGCTGTCATGTGTCAAAATAACTTTTTGACGTCAAATTCGTGTTCTCCGACCCCACAAACCATAATGTGGGAAATTTTTAGCCCATTCAGATGAAACTTGGAAGCGCCATATTGTTTCAACTTTAATACATATGAGAACCCATGTTAAATTCTATTTAAAATTCAAATGCCGTGGGGCACGGGTTATTTCAAATATTTTTCGTTTTTTTTTGGCGCCAAAATTTTTCTTTCGTCGAATTCTTCCGAACTAGGGGTGCACGTTTTTTTTTTTTTTAATTGTCATTTTTGGACCACCCTAATACATAATATGTATTCTTCAAATGTGTGGAGCGTTGGAGATGATATTTCGTCTTGGTGTGGGGTCTTAATGGTGGTGGCTTTGGGATGGTGTGGGTTGATTAAAATACACATATTATGTATACCATACTGTTTCGGAGTTTTTGTTATTGGGATATCAATTTGGGACGGATTTTCGTTTTTGATGTTTCACATATTTGAGGAATTAACGCTATAGGAGGGACAGGAAACTCCCATGGGGGGCTGAGTAAGGATACCTACTTACCGGTTAGATTGTAAAAATAGTTGAACTTCCATTTAGTATTTGTTAAGTCGTGGCTGAAGATGCTAACAATACCGAAAGTACTCCCATATATTTTATATATCTTGTGAAATAGACAATATTAAAAAACATTCGTGTTTTATTTATAATTCGTCATATATGTCTCTCTTCGTTTTTGAGAGTATTGGCGGAAGCTAGTTAAACTTTTTCGAGGTGTGGATGCGCACATGATAACTGTCGATAGGATGAATAAATCCATTGACGGATGTATGCAATTTGACGGCGTCGGTAGCTCAGAGGTACCGTGCTTGCTTACCGAGCTCAAGACCGCGGGTTTAAAACCCGGCCGAGGTCCTGGGAGGTGAAAAAGCCTTGAGCATGCCTTCCTTCGGATTTCTGTCAGTGTGTGGTCTGTTTGTGAGCACGATAATTCCCGATAGAATGAATGTGAATGAAATTTCAGCGATATCGGCCGAAGGGAATGAGAATTTCAAGAAAGAGGGCTCAATTCAAAAACCCAAATAACTGCCGATGTAATGAATTAATCGACACAAAATTTAGCATGAGGATTAAGGAGCCCTTTTGTAAGTCAGCAATTGAATATTAGCGCAAAGGGTCGACTGGTTTTAGAAGGGGTAGGAAAAGTTAAATGATTTTTCGTTCTGAAGAAGTATATTGTCGGTGAAACAACGTTTTTCATTTTAAATACAGCCTCTCACTTCTATTTTTGTTCTGTCTTCCTGGGCAGACATTCCTAAAGAAGAGCACACTTTGGTATGAAAGACAAGTCGATAAGAGCCAACTTCATCCTCGTTTGATAAAAATTCAGGACAAGTGACACTTATATTGGATAGAGAGAGGGGGGGGGGGGGGGCAGCGTTGTTCTGGGGGCCCCCCACAAATTGGGTGTCACCAGAACTGCCACACCCCATACAGCAGCCGCCAGCTCTCCAGTGTCTCTCCAAACCATGCAGTCCTTCAGTTTATCACACTTTGCTATTCTCTATGGCCAAACGTTATTATAGTAAGTTATCACTAAAAACACATACTACGGTCTGTTCAATCTACGTTTTAACCATTATTTTTTATTATTTACATACTACAGTAGAACCTCTATAAGTCGAACAACAAAGGGAGACGCCAAAAAAATCGAGTTATAGGGTTTTCGACTTATGGAGGATTTCGACTTAGGCGGATTTTGATTCGACTTGTAGAGGTTAAGATTCATTCTAACTAATTTCGAGTTAGAGAGGTGAAATAAATAAAAATTCAAGTTACAGAGGTAACAAACAAAATATTTACCTATAATAAATCAACATTATTTCAAAACACCCTTAAAATTAAAAATACGTAGTATATGTAGGTATTAAAAAAAGTCAGTAATTTTTCTTTGCTTTAGATAATTGGTAATCCTATTTATTGTATACTCCTAAATTGTTTTCTAGGAAACAATGGTGTACATTGTCGGCAAATTCTTAAAGTCGGTAACTTATGTTTCTTCGAGCTATAGAGGTAATAAGTTTCAAATAATCGAGTTGTAAAGGTTGTAAAATAAAACATTGCTAGGTTCGAGATACAGAGGTCCAATTTATTTTTTCGAGTTATATATAGGGAAAATATGTACCAAAATGGCTTGTAGGGACTCACTGATTATTTCGACTAATAGAGGGTTGAGATTTCGAGTAATGGAGGTTTTGGGGCTTGAAGGGAAAGGAACAAAACTTTTTTTCGAGTTTTGGAGGTTTTCGACTTATCGAGGTTCTACTGTATTTTTCTTTTATTTCTCTTTTTTTTTCTTTTATGTATTTTTATTCCATTTTATTTATTTTTATTATCATTTTATTTACTTTTATTTTATTTATTATATATATGTTATTAGATATTATGGCTCATGCCCGGGCTTTAACTACGTCATATCGTCTACTATCAGAGCGCTCTTTCGTCACTGGTGGACATGAGCCCGACTGTATTATGGGAGTCCTAAATGTTGCCTACTCGAAATTTTTATTCACCTACACGATATCGTACAGGCTCAGGACCATCGATCAACGTCCCATCCGGAGAACGGCGTGCTTAAGTTTATTTTACCTCTCAGATAAAATAATCTAAGGGCCTCGGCCGAATTTCAAACCCGCGATCTTGAGCTCAGTAAGCAAGCACCATACCACTGAGCTACTGGCGCTATATATAGTGTGTGAATCTGAAGACTTTTTCCTGGCGCTGCGTCATATTTTTGGTTAATTCAGAAAAAAATATATATATAACTTTTTTTACCTCCAGTGGTTGGTTTTGACGCATGGAATTCTAAAAATGGAAATTAAGAGAGAAGTTTGAGAAAAATTTAAAAGGCACAAACACATAAAATATTTAAAAAATATGCACAGGAGGGAGCACTGCACAAACATTCCCATAGGGCTAAGAAAAGTTTGAGCAGTCCTCCATTCGTTTAAATTCATTTTTGTAAAATACTGTTTGCTTCTTTTTTTTTAGGTTATTCTGGCATTACAGCCATTTTGTTATTATAAGTATAGAAGAAGAAGAATAAAAGTAGTCGGTGATTCACCGGCAATATACCTTCAGTCGACTGTTTGCTCCAGAGAGAAAAGGGGGCGCAACCCAAAAACCTTAACTGTCCATGTAAAGAATCGAACACGAAATTTATTATGAGGAAGTTGTATATAGATGAATTGGTTTCAGCGGGAGAGCAAAAACTTAGTTGGTTAATTCTCACTGAAGAATTAGATTCTTATTTTGTGTCCTAATCCCGAATTTTGGCAGTTGAAACCTAAAAGACCCTGTAAGGTGCTCGGTCGGTGAGTCTTCTCTGGAGTAAGGTTGACATAGGACCTATGTCTATGTCCGGCCCTATGTCTATGTCTGGTCCTACCTGTCCTCCCTCCTATTACCCTCCCATCCAATCACAGACCTAAGCTCCATTATGTTATCCCCTGGTCCCCCCATCCCTTCCCCCTTATTGGCTTCCACCTAAACTTCGTTTTCTCTATTTTTTTTTTCTGTCTGTTTTCCTTTTTGTTGGTATTTTACGGTTTTCGAAAGCTAGGGGAGGTATTTCACTCTTTATGATGCCAGTAAAAAAGAAGAATTTCGAATAACTGAAAATTGTTCCTCTCTTTTCGAAAAAAAAAATTATAACTCTGGTTGTTATCATCAACGGAAACTATGACCAAAATTGAATTTTAAGAAAAACCTCTTGTATCAAGCCATGTTTATTTCCAATGACGTCACTTGCCATTGTAGCTCTAATAGAAACCACAAGAATAGCAACGTAATAACCAGGTGGCCTTCTACAGTCGCCACGCTCCGCTAAACTAATGCCAATCACCCAAAAAAGTTAATGGGTGTTAATAAAATTAATTTTCATTACATCAGTAGCACATCCCACCCCGACTAGCAGTCCTTTAGACTCTACACTATACGGGTGGGATGTGCCACTGATTATGACGCTGTTGCGTTGAAAACTGGTTCTGGTCGCAAATAAAATAGTGGGAGGACAACATCTTTTGATTCTATGAAAAATTAAACAGTTATTCTTACTTGTTTGAGTAATATATGGAACAAACAGGACGAATCCATAAATACAGAATGATAGGTGTCTCGGACGGCTTATTGTACTGTTCATGCAGCTGTGGATTTTTGATCTAATGAAAGAAAACGTCTTTGTGCTATATGTTTTGACTCGCCTAACTCGTTAATTATAACTTTTAAATGGCAAGGTAACGATGTATCTGCCATCTTTAATCCTTCTTGTCGTGTTTGAATAATGATTTTCAATTGCTTTGTCTTCTTCAGACAATTATTGCATCTTGGAACTTCCTCAATTTCCCACAATTTTTGAAGTTGTTGATCTAATGAGTTTTCGTTAATATTACTGAAAAAAACAGGAAGTATTAATCACGGTGTAATTCGGGTAATGGTTGTCCTTAGGAGTGTCGTTGCTTTGAATATTTTCCCATAATTACCCAACCAAATGTAGTCTTCTGTAAGGTAAATAAATAAAACAAACTTATTTTTTGAAATATTGTCTATTCCTCTAAACATATTTATAAAACTACCGGTTTCGGCCTTACACCATCGTCAGGTCTAGTTATAAACTAAGTTAGTTTGCAGAGAGCGACCCTTCAAATACATCTCAGGTGAAAGGGTGCTATTAAAACTTGGGAGTCCTCCGACTGTACCGTTAGCTATCTCATGAAATATTTGACAAAAACCTTTTTCGTATTTACATGAAACCAGATCCTTTGACTAATAAGTAAAAAATAAAATTAAGATGACATAAAACAGATATGTGGAACTAAACAATAATAACAAACGTATATGTGGAAACAGAACTGGTTCAGGGTGTTAACAAAGGGGAATAGTTAAAATAAATTTGGTCATTCATGCAAATGTTCTTCTTGTTAGCTTTATTTATTTCTAATTGTTCTAAGCTCTTAAGTAGCCTGCTTTTTAATGAAATAATGGAGATATTTGATGCTTGTAGATGGGTCGAAAGTGTGGCTATTGTCAATAATGTGAGTCGCGAATGTAGAATTGTAACCTCGGTTCTTTATTTCGGCTGCGTGTTCTTTGATTCTGTCTTTAAAACGACGTCCCGTCTGTCCAATATATAATTGACTGCACGTCGTGCACTATAAACTCCGCTTTTGTTTTCCTAACTCACTGAAATTAGCGAGAATAAAGCCACTATTTAAAAAAGGTGATAAAATATTAACTGAAAATTATAGACCGATCTCACTGCTCCCAATAAGTTCGAAAATTGTTGAGAAAATAATGTTCAAAAGTCTCACTGATTTCATGGAAATTAATAGACTGCTAACTGGCGAACAATTCCGTTTTAAAAAAAATAAATCAACTTTGTCTGGTATATTCGCTGATTTAACTAAAGCCTTCGATCTGGTGAATCACGAAATACTTCTTAAAAAAATGAGCCACTACGGCATTAGAGGTGTAGCGCTTGATCTCTTTGGTAGTTACTTATCTGGAAGGCTACAAAGAGTCGAAGCTCAGGATGTAACTGGGGAAATGTATACATCAGAATGCAGTAGTACTATACAATAAATAAATTTTGAGTTTTAATCACAAAGATGTTTTGTTTTGTTAACCCTATCTCAGTTCGTAGGTCGAATTTTTCCCCAACAATTTTCTCATTGTATAATTTGTTTACTGTTACCAAATTTCGTTTCTGAAAACAGGGAATAATAAAAAACTATTTTTAAATGTCACTATTATTTTATTATAATAGTAATTATTCATTCTCCAGTAGTGGTTTAAACCTTGTGAATATTCTAGGGAAAATTAATTTTGTTGGCCTCATTAGGTCAGGTCTACTATAATTTATTTATTTCATCATTCTGACGTTTCGGCTTCTATGAGCCATTTTTATACATACATACATCACTGGAACAATTTAACATTTGGCCATGTTCACATTATACTGCAAGGGATAAAGTTACTAGCATGTCGATTTGATGTTAAATAATCGATATTGATTCTATTACAGTCAAAACCTTGTATAACGACATCGGGTGTTACGACGTACCGTCTATAACAACGAGATCTCGACAAAAAGGTTGGTTCGCCATTACAAGTAAAAGGTAAAATATCCCTTATTACGACATATTGGATATAACGACGACATCGGCTGTAGTAACGCTAGTTTAGACAACTTGGAGAATCAAAATTGTCTATAACGACGAACAGAATGTAAACAAAACATCAAGTTAGAGATAATCGGACCATAAGAGACATGGTGGGTTTTTGTTAACTTTATTATCAATTATCCTCAGTTATTTGTGTTTTCTAAAAGTTTCTACAAAGCAAACATCATTTGGCGGCTGGAGTCCAGTCAAGTTCTACTTTATCACAAGAATTCGGTGTTTCCCATCCTTTAATTTCTATCGTGTGGGGGCCAATAAAGAAAAAACAAAAAAAAAAGTTTTGAGGAGGAATCTTTTTCTGCAAAGAAAATTCGGAGGACGCAACATACTGATTGAACAATGCTTTGCTGCAATGGTTTTTTAAGGATCATCGAAAGAAAAATGTTCCTGTTAACGGACCGATTTCACTTTTTTCCAACTCTTTGATGTAAATAAGTGATATTTTTTAAATAAATATAATGTGTTGTTTTTAAGAAATTCAGCTTTTTAAACCTTTATTCCATTGTTGTTTTGATCTTTCATTTGTTATTGATGCGATTGGAAAAAACAAAAAGTGTGATTGTAACGACCAGATTTTCCTATTCTCTTGAACGATTTTGACTGTATTTTGAAATAATTTATGTTTGTCCTTCATTTACATTTTTAATAATTTTAATAGTTTTTTTTTTTTGTTATTTTTTATCAATTAGGTTCCATTTATTTTTATCGATACTATTCACTCATTCTGTAGGACGTATGTATCCGGAATATGCATAGAAATATTCTGAATTTTAAACAAATGTATTGACATAAAAAATAACAATATGTTATATCATGTGGAGGCAGCGTGTGAAGTCGCTTCTAAAAAAGAGAGGAATGGCGTGAAATGACCGACACATTTTTAGGCCTTTTAACTTTCTTTAAACACATCTTCTGTATGAATAAAATTAAAAAGTGTTCTATTTGTCTTTTTAATTTTATTCATACAGAAGATGTGTTTAAAGAAAGTTAAAAGGCCTAAAAATTTGTCGGTCATTTCACGCCATTCCTCTCTTTTTAGGAAGCGACTTCACACAG
Organism: Aradus depressus; assembly: GCA_963662175.1. Lineage (NCBI taxonomy): Eukaryota > Metazoa > Arthropoda > Insecta > Hemiptera > Aradidae > Aradus > Aradus depressus. Next base: position 49,255,795 of record OY759214.1, on the reverse strand, counting down.
CCCACGCTGCCTCCACATGATATAACATATTGTTATTTTTTATGTCAATACATTTGTTTGAAATTCAGAAAATTTCTATGCATATTCCGGATACAATTATTGACTGTTGAACCTCTTGTGCTGACGATGGGGTAAGTCGAAACCGTACACATTTATGTTTATGTTTGTGGAATTAGAAAATATAACTGTTCAATTAAAAAAAGTGATTTATTTATCATCTTTTTAATTTTATTTATTAGTATTTCCACTACATCGATACAAAACTGAAAAAAGTATTCGGACACATTAATGTGAGTTTCTCGATTGCGTCCATCACCTCAGGTTCCTATATGACCGATTATGATGTACAGTAAAGTCCCGCTAATCCGGACGGGATTAAAAAAAAAGAAAATAAGATTTAGTAAACTAAAAATTTAATTTAGCGAGCGGTAAGTACGAAAATAATTCAAAGAGAGGGTATGACTACTGACCTTGAGGCGCCGACAAGATCGTACGGCAAAACGACGTCGGTCTTCTTTAAAGCAAAAAAAACATTACGGACTTTTTTCAGTGAGTATAAAAATATTATTCTTGTTTTCATTACGTACTGTACATTGTTTTATTTTATAATCCTGTTCAGAATTTAAAGTTTATATATTTCGTTTTTAAAATCATTAATTTTTACATTATAACATTAATGTACGGTGGTTTGTTTTGTACTGTAGTACTGTACAATAAATACATTTTGAGTTTTAATCACAAAGATGGTTTGTTAACTCTATCTCAGTTCGTAGGTCGAAAACTTAGATCTACATACATATACATTATGTAGTATTGAAAATAAAATTAAGCTGAAGTAAAATGTGTATTTATGAGAAAAAAATAGTCAAATAAATACATTTTTTAAATCTCTATATGCTTGTATGCAGTACAAAGATCCGTAAAAGTATCTTTTAATGTGGCCTTCACCTTTAAAGCAATCCTAAACGAGAGAAAATTTAACGAAGTAAGAAGTGAGAGAAGTGGTGTAATGGCGTTTAAACTGCTCCTTGTGTTGCAATTACAGTGGAGTTTCATGAATCTGAGTAATGCTTCATCAAGAGTCATTCAAGACTCGGATTCAACCCCCATCCCTTTCTCAGTCGCTTTCTCATCCCCTTACCCCTCTTCTTTCTCACTCGCTTCCTCATCTCCCCCCTCACCCCCCTGACTCATTACTTTCTACTTTCTCTTCAAATGACTTTTTAATTAGTTTTTCTTTACTTCTCAAATATATCTGAATTACCCAACATCTGGTGCTTCTCTACAAATGAATAAATTATTAAATAGTAATTTGACTAAAGTTATACTTTTATATATTCATACAAGTAGAGAGCAATTCTATAAACATTATTAGAAGTTCTGTTACTACTAAAGAGAAGTTGTCTGAAAGACTTTAGTCATATCAGTGACCAATTACGTACTATTCATTAGGAGAATGTTCGTTCTCGTGGGTGGAGAGAGTGTCATATTTCTGTTGGAAAAATATCGGCCATTTTATTTTATTTTTTTTTACAGAAATAGATACCATTATTATAAATTAGTGTTTTAAAAGAAGTTAGTAGAGTGTCGACTTGACTTAAAGCGTTCAAGGGTTGGTTACATATTAAAGGAGAAAAGCTTGGCATACATTGTGACTGTAAAAACCAAATTGTGACGAATCGTAATCGCTCCCAGACCTCAAAAAGCTTAAAATGGATCGTTTATTTTCTTAAGCTTTTCGTTCAAATTTTCTGTCAGTGGTTTTTTAAAACTTTTATTTCCATTTTTTTGAATTAATACTTGAGTTTAATGCTCACAGATAAACCCTATTTGACTACTCTAAGAGCAAAAAGAAAATATATTTAAATTATAAAATGGATTGGATAACATTTAAAATTCTAATGAGAGAAGAGAGCTTTGTAAAACACAACTGGAACCGAGCCGCTCAATTTAATAAATTCTTGAATAAAAGACTTTATGTAATCAAGCCAACCACTAACTTCATTCTATTCCTTTTATCTCTAGCTTTGCTAAATGTTGCCTTTTGTGGAATTCATTTTCAAGCAGAGATATACAGGAATATCAAGCACAGAAGGGGCTGCTTCTTATTATACTTTTTTAGGATGGGGGGGCGCTTAACACAGAAACCCAATAACTGCCCTTGTAATAAAACTATCGGCACGAAAAGTATAAAAAACCGCGTATACACCTATCAAATTTCAGCCAAAATTTTGTAAATTTTACTTCCGTTACGAAATATGAGGGAAGTTATGCAATTGGTCAGAAATTCGATGTTCAATTTTCACAGACATTTCATGTTTTCTGGCCCCCGATTCCAAAAATTTCTTCCTGTCAAATGAACACAAAAATGTAATATCCAATTGTATATGTGCCTCCAGAATCTCATAATGACAACACTTATTGATTTTTAGTCAAATCGGCCGAATAGAAGAAAAAGGGGGGATCAGAGGGGAGAAACTCAACTCAAGAAACCCTAATAAATGCCGATGTAATGTATCGATACTAAATTTAGTATGAGGATTCAGAAGTCCATATATATGTCGAATATTGGTTTTTAGTCCAAACGGTCGATTGGTTTTTTAAATAACGAAATCTACTTGATTAGTAATATTTGCTGGGGGAAATACATTGCTGGTCATTGACCGAAAACATTTTTTTTGAGTGATTTTACTGATACCATTGTAATTTTTCGTTTTTACACACCTATTTTAGTAGATGGTAAAACGTAGTATGGGAGAAGTTACGGGGGGGAAAAAAATGTATATTTGTCAATGCTCATCTATGAAGACGATAAGTCGCGATAGAATGAATTTATTTTATATGCAGAACTGGGATGACCATTTAACGGAGTCAAATGATTTGAAGGTGGATTGGAGGAAGAGCATATCCCAGATACAATGGATGCAACCATGAGAAATTTTATAATAATTATGATTAGTGTATTTTCTAAGATAAAAAACATTAATTGTGAAGGTTTTTTCTATATTTTAGTTAGTTAATGTGGTTCATGGCCGGACTTCACTACTACCAGAGCGCTCCTTCGTCATTCTGGTGAACATGAGCCCAATTCTTCAATGGGTGCCCTACATTTTGCCTACCCAGGTTTATTCATCTAGGGTAGGGTTCTTTAATGAATACCTCCCAGACTAATAACCTTAAGACCTCGGCAGAGTTTCGAACCCGCGATTTTGAGCTAAAGCTACAGACGCCCGCTTTTTCTACTTGTTTATTTGTCTTCAACTGTCTGTCTTTAACACATAATTTATTATTATATATATATATTGTATGTATTATAATAATTATAGGTAGCGTCCTAGCCTACTGAGCTTAAGATCGCGGGTTCGAAAATCGGCTTAGGTTTTTTATTTGGGAGGTGAAAACACCTTGAGCACGCCGTTGTTCGGATGGAAGGTTAAGCCTAGGTCAGGGCTTATACAATGTCAAGTACTCGTTTAATACCCATATCCTAGGCGAATAAACAGGTAAGCGAAATGTAGGACTCCCACAGTTGAGTCCACCAGAGTGACGAAAGAGCGCTTTGGTAGTAGGCGATAAGACCCAATAGCATGGGCGTAGCCAGGGGGGGCAGCCCCCCCCCCCTGGCCAGAGCAAAACACCAAGATAAAAATTAAATACACTAAAAAATAGTTTTTATTAAAAATGGATTGCTTGCAAGTTACCAATAGGATATTAAAATTTCCCCATGCGTCTGATTCCTAAATCAGCAATCAGCTGTAACATAAATGTACATGTACAAAACAAGTCATATTACATTTATCTAAATATATATGAATTCGATATTTTGATTTCCTCGCTCAAAATCGTCATTTAAGTTAACTTTATACTTTTGAAGCTGATTCTACATGCGCAGTAAAAATGCAAAGCGCAGCAGCAGCAAATGCACGCTATTGGATGTGAGTTATTTTTTTCTAAAAGCATAGAAACCACAGCGTGTATTTGCTGCTGCTGCGCTTTGCATTTTTGCTGCTCATGTAAAGTCAACCGCCCCCCCCTCCTCAAAATCCTGGCTACACCCCTGCCTAGTAGGTAAAGCCCTTGAAATTACCGCATGCCTAAGTAAGTTCTGATAAAATTTAAATTTTCATTGAAGTAGGTACAACTATGGAGAGAAGTCCCGGAGTACCAATATTCCTATATTATACCCGTGAGAGAGAGAGACTGTAATCATTGCAATCTATGAATGTATGAAATTTTTTTTTTTTTTTTTTTTTTTTTGCTTCCGTAGTAATACGAAGTATAGGGGAAGTTACGTAATCGATCATAAATTATGAGAGTTTCCAAAAATGAAAAAAAAAAAAAAAGTCCTTTCTGTATATGTGTGTGTGTGTGTGTGTGTGTGTGTGTTTATGTACACAGTAAGTCCAAATGGAATGAATATATTTACATAAAATTTTTCAAAACTCGATAAGGACAACACTCATTGATTTTCAGCCAAATCCGCCCAAGGGAAAAAGGGTTTAAGGATAAGGGAAGGTACGAGTACCTTTTCTCAGTCATAAAACCTAACCTAACCTTTTCTCATAAATAAATAAAACAAACTTATTTTTGAAATATTGTCTATTCCACTAAAGATATATATACATATATAACTACCGGTTTCGGCTTTATACCATCGTCAGGTCTAGTTATGAACTAGACATAACTAGACCTGACGATGGTATAAAGCCGAAACCGGTAGTTATATATGTATATATCTCTTTAGTGGAATAGACAATATTTCAAAAATAAGTTTGTTTTATTTATTTATTACAAGTTTCCACAATATGTCCGCGTTTCTCAACTTAGAAGTTGTTAACCTTTTCTCCTTAAGGTTTTTTATTTTTTTGTTACTGTATGAAATTTTGATAATTGCATTTTTCTCATGTTTTCACAATGTTGGCTGGCTTGGAATGAGGATGCCGTCCTTCATCTAACAGGTGTAGCTGGTAGAAGAAAGATAAAATTTCATAAAAATTCATGAGAGGATAGACATTTGTCTGTTTGTCCTAGTCAGGTTCCTTCCTCAAAATGATTGATGTCTTTACTGCAAACATTTTTTTTCTTTTCTTTGCTTGTAATTTTTACAAAGTTAACCCATTTAATTCAAATTAAATGAATAATATTAATATTTAGTTTCCCACCTATACGAAGTTACAGAGCCTGCGAGGTGACTGGTCATTTTATCGCCATATCGTTTGCATGTTTCCACTTTTAACGATTGCTAGTACTGTGTGAAATTTATGAAGTTACTGAACAACAGTCGCATCCTGGTTTACCTTCATATTGGTCTCGTTAGGAGTTTCATTTTTTATATATTTGTGTTGGGTGATATGGCGAGAAATTACCCCCCTGGCCCAGTCACCTCGTAGGCTCTGTAACTTACCAGCTGGGAAACTAAAAATGCATATTATTAATTTAATTTGAATTAAATAAGTCAACATTGTAAAAATGACGAGAGAAAAGAAAAAAAATTAAGTATTTGAAGGGGTTTGAAACATATCTGAAGTCATAGGGAATAAGTTGTTAAGTCGTAAAATGGCCAAAATGAGTTAAGTGTACTGTGATCATCTCCCAAGCTATCTGCGCACTGTGAAGAAGTTGGGAGCTCAGGACTCTAATAGGTACTTTCGGAATTATAAAGATATGTGTTTCTTGGTATCTCGTAACATTGTGTATGTTTTCGGTTAAATCAACTTAATCTAGTTCTTGGAGTAATCATTCACGAGATAAACTGCATTTAACCATTTATTCAACTATGGCGGACTATTCCAAGTGAAGAGGGTGCTTTCAGTTAAACCAACTTTAGAGAGACATCGTTCACGGTATTTCAAGAAGTATGGTCAATAATTAGGTAAGTGATGGGGAATGATTAGGTAATCAAGGGAAAATCCAAGAAAGGATTAACAATATTCATTTTCATTCACTCTTATAGATTTAGAAGACGTTAGGTTAGGTTTTATGACTCATGCCCGGGCTATAACTACGAAGTCATATCGCCTTCTACCAGAGCGCTTTTTCGTCACTCTGGTGGACATGAGCCCGACTCTACACCCTAAATTTTTATTCACCTAGGGTAGGGGTCTTTAATGAGTACCTGACATTGTACAGGCTCGGAGCGTCGCTTAATGTCCCCTCTGAAGGACGGCGTGCTTAAGGCTATTTCACCTCCCAAATAAAATAAACTAAGGGCCTCAGTCGGGTTTCGAACCCACGATCTTGAGCTCAAAAGCTCAAGATCGTGCATGACGCATACCATTGAGCTACTAGCGCCCTCGATTTAGAAGATATATGATTATTAATGATGCAAACAATTTATTTATTCCAAAAACTGAATTTACACGATTAATGCAAAAGTAAAAAGTGCTGCCCTGAAAAATTACGAAGTTAGACTTACCAATTTATTCCCTGTGACCACAGATATGTACATGTAATCCCAAAATATCAATAAATGAGGTTTTAGAAAAAAATATATGAGAAATGAAGGCCGCTTGTAGCACAAGTGAAGTATAAGGCAAGTCATAGCAATTGGCGATTCGAAAGTCAGTCATGGCAACGTCTAAAAACCATTTAGTTACCACGACTCACCCTAGAGGGAGGGAGTTATGTAGTCGCACAAAAATTCGATATTGAGTTTACACTGGAATTTCATCCCTTCCGACCCCCTGTCTAAAAATGTGAAACAAAAAAGCTGTGAGGGTGTGTTTCTGTAAATATGATAAACAACTTCTAAGTTGTGGAATATATTGTGGAATTTGTAATAAATAAATAAAACAAACTTATTTTCTGAAATATTGTCTATTCCACTAAAGTCTAACACAGTTCATAACTAGACCTGACGATGGCGTAAGGCCGAAACCGGTAGTTATATACATATATTTTTAGTGGAATAGACAATATTTAAAAAAATAAGTTTGTTTTATTTATTTATTATGATAAACGATAGAAAGAATATATTGAGAGGATAGTTTATATATAGCTCCACAACACCGTAAGAGATAAGAACAACGAATTTTCAGTCAAATCAACAAAAAGACGGGACATAACTACGAAGGATTTAATACATAAATCTCTAATAACTATCAATGTAATGAGTGTATTGGTGAGAAATGTTATATATTGGTCGAAAACACCTCAAAGACTAAATTAGGGCGCGGGTAGCTCGGAGATAGAGTGCTTGTATACTAAGCTCAAGATCACGAGTTTGAAACCCCGCCAAGTCCCTTAGGATTTATCTAGGGGGTAGAAAAAAGCCGTCCTTCGCTTAAGCGATGGTCTCGAGCCTGTACGATGTCAGGTACTCGTTACAGAGTAGAGTCGGGCTCATATCCACCAGAGAAAGCGCGCTCTGGTAATAGGCGATATGACCTCGATAATAATAACTAACTGGGAAGGTTGGGAGTTTATAATATTCCATCTCGTTGCTGAATATTTGTAAACTGAGTCTAATGACCAATTTGGATGTGGAAAGCGTTTCTTGAAAACCTGCCCAGATGGTAGCACTTGAAGTTCACATGGCTTTGAGAATACCAGAGTAGGCTGGTAATAATTGGAGGGACTCCAAAGAGTAGGAGATGGTCTAATGCTGGTGGAAAGTCGTCTGGAGTGTGGTTGGCCCAGGAGCGGGAGATAATCCCGCGTTAGATCTGGAGAGGGTTAACGTAAATAATTACAAACCTACTTTTGGATTGAACCAATTATTTAAAAAAAAACTTCTGTGAATGAATAGCAATGTACTTCCCCAGCGCAAGTTAATCAACTAAGTTTTCGCTCTCCCTCTGGAACCGATCTACCCCCCTCCCTCTTTTCTTTGGCCAATTTGATTGAAAACTGAAAATCAATATGTGTAACAACATCGAATTTCTGACCGATTACATAACTTCCCCTATAGAGTTTTCCTAACTCACTAAAATTAGCGAGAATAAAGCCACTATTCAAAAAAGGTGATAAACTATTAACTGAAAATTATAGACCGATCTCACTGCTCCCAACAATTTCGAAAATTGTTGAGAAAATAATGTTCAAAAGACTTATTGATTTCTTGGAAATTAATAGACTGCTAACTGGCGAACTATTCGGGTTTAGAAAAAATAAATCGACTTCAAATGCCACTTTTGAATTTATTGAAGAAATAATTTTAATTCTAGACAATAAAGAACAAGTGTCTGGTATATTCGCTGATTTAACTAAAGCCTTCGATCTGTTGAACCACGAAGAACTTCTTTAAAAAGTCACGATTACGATACCAGGAAGAAAGAAGACTTACGAATAACTAAACATTGCTCTTCTTTTTTTGAAAAAAGTATAACTCATAAAGGAATTAATTTATTTAATGCCCTTCCCCACTTCTTGAAGTCAATAGATACAATAAAAAAATTTAAATTTCAACTAAAAATGTTCATGTTAGAGGAAACCCTTTACACGGAATCGGAATTTTATTCTCACTGTTCAAAAACAATAATATAATGACAATAAAAAATCGTGTTTCATATCCAAAATCATTATTTGATACAAAGCTTTCATTTTTATTTTTTGTGCAGAGTTCCTCCACACCTTAAAGGTCGGTCCAATGTACGTTATTGTTTTATTTATTCATTTATATATTTTATTTTTATTTAGACATTTTTATACATTCATTTATAATTGACTAATATATATATATATATTTTTTTCCTATATTTTGTTATAGTTACATTGTTTTCTTTCTCTTCTATATCTCGCACATTGGAACCTGATGATGGGACGTAAGAACGTCCCGAAACATCGTTGGGGGATAAAGACACCTAGAAGAGTTTTTAAAAAAAAATAGTTATCTTAATTTTTATTAAATTAAAAAATTTGTCTACTTAGTATGAACATATCTTGTATTAATTTTTTTCTTTTTTATATACTCATATATTTTTAAGTATTTATTTGTACAGTTTTTATTAATTTCATTTTCCTTTTTTTAATGTTTTTTTTTTACTACTAATCATAGATGTGTTAGACTCAAGTAGTTATAAATCTAATTTATAAGCTATCTTAATGTAAAAATTCTTTTGACGTATCTTATTACCATGTATTGGTTTAACGGAAATAAATTTATTATTATTATTATTATACTTCTTATAGCTGGGGAAGTAAAAATTACATTTTTTATTGGAGACTATTTGTTTATTTTTTGTGACTCATGCCCGGGCTTTAACTATTTTGCCTACCGTAGGACTTCTTGTTGCTCTGGTTGACATGTCCTTATCTTTAATATAGGTAGGTAATAGTCCAAAATTTCTCTCACCCACGTTTATTTAGAGACAGTTAATTAAAACTAGTACCTACCTGAGTACACTCTCGTGATCGCCATTTCATCGTTCACGTTCACTTCGAACGACCTCCCGGCAATAATATAATTCTTTAGCTTGAAATCAAATTTTAACATATTACATAATACTTAAAAAAAAAAAAATTATATTCATTTATAATTGATTAGATTTTTTTATATATATATATCGTACATTGTTTTCTTTTTTTTTCATATCTCGCACTTTGGGACCTGATGATGGGACTTAAGAACGTCCCGAAACATCGTTGGGATAAAGACACTTCCGAAGAGTTTTTTGAAAAATAGTTAGCTTAATTTTTATTAAATTGAAAAATGTGTCTACTTATTATATAAGTATCTTGTATTAATTTTTTTATACACTCATATAGTTATAATTAGGTATTTATTTGTTCAGTTTTTATTCATTTCATTTTACTTTTTTTAATAGTTTTGTTACTACTACTACTCATAGATGTGTTAGACTGAAGTAGTTATAAATCTAATTTATAAGCTATCCTAATGTATAAATTCTTTTGACGTATCCTATTACCATGTATTGGTTTAAGAGAAATAAATTGATTATTATTATTATTAATTTCCGGAAGTATCATGTTTAATGGTTGAATGCAGGACATTGTTTTGTAGTACTACATAGTACACATTTATGTAGTTCAGTTTGGTAAATAAAATAATTTTCACAAAGTGTGAAGATAAAAATGCAAATTAGTGAAGTGATTAAAGTGAAGGGAAGGGTCTTTTTTTTTTAAATTTAATGGCCCATACTACTTTTGAAACATTACATCCCGACTTTAATGTACCATTCTTATACAAAGTCAACGGTCCGGTCCTTGCTGAACCACTCTCCTCAACGTTTGAATCGCCGTTGGCCACATGACCACCAAGTGTTTTTAACATTCTCTCTGTTGATCATTTTTTTCTTGTTTTGTATCTTTCATAGTGGAAGCATTTCGAAAAAATAGTATAACACAAGCAGGTTCTCGGATGTGTGTGTTTCGATTAAGTGCGGCCATTGAGGTCCACACGGCTAACTTCCCAGCATCATATAGATATCAATAGTAATAATATCACAAAAGAAGGCATTTTATTCAGTAGGTACACAATTATTTATTCATTTAATTTAATTTACACACATGTCACATTGCCCATTTTTTTTTAAATTTTGGTTTTACAACTAGCCTGTAAAATTTCATGACAATCCGATTATCCGTTAATGAGGTAAAACTATTTTTATGCTCAGCCTCCCCTCACAGTCTCCCCCTTCCGTTAAGAATTTTGAGACGTCACACACCCTATTTCTCAATTGGCTTTTAAGAATAATGCAAGTTAAATTTCATTAAAATCCGATCATCCGTTGATGAGCTAGACATATTTTTATGCTTAGCCCCCTCACAACTATTCTTCCCCTTAAGAGTTTTGTGAAGCCAGATAGTCTATATTTTAATTGGCTCTTAAGAATAATACATGTGAAATTTTATCACGATCCGACCATCCGTTAATGAGGTAGAACCAAATTTATACATAGGGCCTCCCACAAACCCCCCTCCCGTTAAGAATTTTCTATTTTTCAATTGGCTTGTAAGAATACTACTTGTGAAATTTCATGACAATCCGACTATCCGTTAATGAGCTAGAACAATTTTGATGCTTGGCCCCTCTCATAACCCACCTCCCGTTCAAAATTTTCAGACGCCATACAGCCTATTTTTCAATCTGGCTCTAAAGGATGCTACATTGCCACCAGAAACAATTAGATCAGATAAATCTTTTTCAAGAATACCTAAAATCCACTTTTTTAGCAGTCTTTTTGTTCAAACAAAAAAACGGATGGATGGAATTTGAAAACATTTCTTTCACATCATATTTACGTTGATACGCTTCGATTGGCACCAAAGCGGAGTAGATATAATTTTTCATTCGCGAGATATCGTGCAGGAAAAATTGACACGTACATACGTACACACACATACTTCTTTCCAAAAATAGTGTAAAAATACTGTAATGACCTTGAAACATAAAAATATTATGAAAATTTTGATATTGATTTTCGGACCCATTACAATATCTTCCCTATATGCTGGGAAGTTAAAAATGTTTTATTTTAATGTTAGGTACTCATTTATTTATTTTGCTAATAAAAAAATCTTTATTGCAGATATAATTAATATTTCTATGCTATTATTCTAGTCTTTAGGAATAATCTTTTTAAAACTTTTTTACTAAATTACAGGTTTTTTGTACCTTATAAATGTTTTTTTATCTTAAAATTCTTAGAAAATACAATAATCATTATTACTATAAAATTTCTCATGGGTGCATCCATTCTATCTGGGGATTAAACTCTTCTCTAACCCTTCCTTCCCCCCCCCCCCCCCAAACCATTTGACCCCGTTGCCAAAAAATCAATAGCCGTCATCCTTATCGGATTCCAGTTCTGCATATAAAATAATTATATCGTGTCGATAAATTCATTCTATCGGGACTTATCTATCTTCACGGATAAACATCGACAAATATGCATTTTTTTTCCGATTATGTAACTTCTCTTATGCTACGTATAGCTAGCAAAATATGTGAAAACGAAAAATTATTATGGGCAAGAACCATATTACTATGGACAGGAACCATATTGCTATGGACAGGAACCATATTACCTATTAATGTAAAATAAAAATTATCGGTCAATCATTGGCTTATACTTCCTCCAGCAAATATTAATCGAGTAGTTTTCGCTATTTAAGGAACCAATCAGCTGTTTGGGCTAAAAACCTATAGTTGACTTCTTAAACCTCAGACTAAATATTGTGTCGACTCATTCATTACATAGGCATTTTTTTGGGGTGGGGGGATGGGCGGGGGGGTGGGGCGCAACTCAAAAATCTCAATAACTGCTGATGTAATAAATGTATCGACATGAAATTCTATATTTAAATGCAAACCCCCATTTCTTTTTCAAATTGTTAAAAAAAAAGTCTAAGAGAATATTTGGAAATGGAATTTTTAGTAAGAGGATTGGAAAAGGTTTTGGTGGTTTTCATCGACTCTGTGGGAAAGTGTAAGGAGGGGAGAGAATGGGAAAATGCATTGGGGCGGGGGGGGGGGGGGGGAGGGGGGGGGATGTGAAAACGTGCAGATGTCCTGAAGGAAGGATGTGTCACTTGGCTGTCATCAGGAGGTCTGTTTCTACTGAGAGTTCAGCCCTTGGAGGAGTGCTGCATTATAGACAACCACCAGATATCCTGGCAAACTTGCACCAGGTATTAATCACTCTGTTAATAAAATTTCGTCAGTGAATCACCGACCTTGTACTTTAGTTTCATTTTTTCCGATCCCCTGATTCCCAAAATGAAAAAAAAGTATCAGTGAACACGATAACTCTGTATTGACACGACATTTTATATTCTTTTATGTGTATCCAGAACACCATAAGATCGTCACCTAATGATTATCAGCCAAAGGAAATAGGGGGATCAGGGGGAAAGCTAAACACAAACGCTCTAATAACTGCTCCTCCTCGCTCCTCCCCGCTCTTCATTGCTCCTTCCTCTCCTTGTCCCAGAACCGGCCTTTATACACTACTTACCTAGGTGGATCAGAGGGGTTAAACTCACAAACCCCAATAATGCCTTTGTAACCCTCTATGTATGTCAACCATTGAATTTTAGTCCTATTGATTATTTTAGAGGAATATTTACAACATAATTGATTAATTTGTTCTTAGGAAGTTTCTAGTTATGGGTTTTCTCACTGTTTCAGCCAACTTCACAACAATTCTCATACTACTCTTTTTTACTATTCCTAATGGAAAAGTAGTTAAGAAATAAAAATAAGAATAATGAAAAAATGTAAAATATAGACTAATGAAGTATACATTACAGAGCTTGGAAAAGGTAGCTACTTTAGCTGTGGGTAGATGGAGGCTTAAGTTGGTGGCTTTAGTGGAGCTGAGAGCTTAGATATTTAGAGGGGGCTTAGAAGGGAAGAGGCGGAGATTTTGAAAAATTCTATCCATTTTCGGAACACTCTTCGTATAAAAAAATAATATAGAGTCCATTTGCTGGGATCGGGAGGGGGAAGAACAGCCAGGTATTTGTTATGTTTTTCAATTCTTCTTCTCTTAATGGTCATCTCTACATTTTGGGTTATCCAGGCACTTTCTTCACATTTTTTTACATATTGTACCACTTTATTGGTACACTAGCAGGTTACCCGGGCCTTGCACGGTTAGTAACTATAAGCAGGTAACATAGAATAAAAAAAATAGTTGTCGGTAAATCACCGGGAAGAACATCATTGTGGAAAACTTGATAAAAAATAAAGAAAAAGTCTGTTTTTTTAAATATTGTCTATTTCACAATATATATATATATATATATATATATATATATATATATATATATATATATATATATATATATATATATATATAGTGTAAACTCCATATAACGCCACTCGATTTAACGACAAACTCCCTAAAACATCGAAATTACTTGAATGTGGTTGGTTTACCTTGTTGTCCATACAATGATACACTCTATTAAACAGTACTTTCAAATTGCCGAAATTAATAAGAACTGCAGCTGTGTACGTTCTTTTGTTTGTTATTTTGTTGCTTTATTGTCTAGCACGTATTTACCTCGACTGTCGGCATCATACGTACCGAAGATTCTAAGAAATTCGTTCTTTTGCTTGTTGTGATTACCTTAAAATACTGGAGCCGCAAAAAACGTCAGACGAAGATAACAGACTATATGCAATAAGCGTTGTTATTTGTATCAATATTAATGTTTGTTGTTTGTAAATTTTATACTTTATTAGTAAATACATATTATAATAGTAAAATACTATTAAATGTAATGTAATATGTATTGATTTTTCTTCTCTTCATTTAACGACAACTCTCAATAACGCCATATATATATATATATATATATATATACCTATATAAGATATGGGAGTGTACATTCGGTATTGCTATCTTCTTCAGCCACGACTTAACAAATACAAAATGGAAGTTCAACAAGTTTACAATCCGAACTGTTCCTTCTAAAAAACATTTTAAAACATTAAAAATAAAATGTCGACTCCAATTGAAGTCTTAATAATAAAAGAAATAGTACCAGTGCTGACTAAAACACAAATATAGAATAAAGGTACAACTCAAAAATTTAATTGGTTGGAAAATCAACATTAAAGTTTTTGTTCTACACTTTTGACTACCTCCTAATTTAAAGGCCACCACTAGTCCGCACATTTATTCTATGATGGGTGCGATATATCCGTATATATAATAAATATAAGAATAAAAATACAGAGTTTTGAGAAAGTAAGTACGTAAGCACAGAGACTGGAGGATTATAAACACAATAATTCGAATAACTGTCGATACAATGTACATATCGATACAATGTATACATCGACACGATATATTATATGTAGTATCCAGAACCCTATATGGACGACACATAATTATTTTGGAGAGAGGGGGCAACACAATAACTCGAATAACTGTCGATACAATGTACATATCGATACAAATCTTAGTATGACGATTCTAAATCCCATATGTAAGACAACTATTGATGTTTGCCCCAAACGATCGATCGGTTTTGGAGGGAACGTGAATAATTAATTGATTAATTCGTGGTGGGGAAGTTATTCACCGACAACTTAAAACACCCCTATAGATAGCATAGCTCTAGAAGTAACAATGTAAAACTAATTTGTTTTTTGTAATTGCCTGATGGGTATCTCTGTTGTACAGTCCTCCCAGTTACCTGGTGGACGTACTCGTATTTAGCTAAAGTAAGGAGGGTTTGCCTACACTTCTTGAGCAGCTCTTTAACTGTGGTTATATCGGCTCTTCTTGGATCCACCCCCCAGCACGATCCTCCCATTGGCTAAATGGGCTTCGTGAGATAACTGACCAACCCGCCCCCTCCCCCCACCTCTTTCTATTATCACTAAATTATCTTCATCTTTTTCAATATTGTTTTTTTTTGTTTTAGGAGGATAATTAGGTGTGTTATCCGTCCTGGGCGTGTAGATACCGATATCGTGAAAATATGATTACTATTAATAAATTATTAACCTATCCCAATGTGATTATTATTAGTAAATATAACGGAAAATTAGTTATTGTGACTCATGTCCGGGCTACGAGGTCATATCGCCTACTACCAGAACCTCCCCAGTTTTATTTCTACTATAAGGTGCTTTAACGAGTAGCTGACATCTTTCAAGCTCTGGACCAGCCCGCTACCCCAGAGCTACCGACGCTATATAACGGAGATATACAATAAACGAAAACGCCCTAGACTCTCCTGCTCTTGTGTTTGTCCTGGAATGATGAAAACCAAATAGTTTTCAAAATTACTCAATTGAACTTCTAAAATGGGATGGTATAATACCAAAACCGACCGTGCATCTATAATTTATTTGTGGAATAGATAATATAACAAAAAAATAAGTTTATTTTATTTATTTATTAAAAATGTTCACAATATGTGTTTTTAAATAAATAAGAGTTGAGAAGAGTTTCTAAGCTTGGAATTGTCACCAAACAGTTTAGATAAATAATTAAACTGGATTTGTTCAATAACTAGGAATAAATGTTTACTGTAATTATTATTATAAGAAAAAAGAGAGATGAGGCTTGTGCTCGATAAAAACAATCTTGTAGAATTTCTGCTAAACATTCAATAACAGTATGCCTTCTTCAGGTACTGTATTGACATAAATACATTATTAGTGAGTTTATATATGAGTAATAAAGATATGACACTAAAACTAATTCTCACTAAACCAACAAAATAAGATTTAAATTATTTACACCAAAACAAACTAAAATATTATATCTAAACACAAACAATTATAACTAAAAAAAAATTATATCTTGAGTGAAAATTTAAAACAAAAACAAATAATTTAATATTTCTAAACAAAAAACAAAGCGCCGGTAGGTCAGTGGTATGCGTACTTGTCTTCTGAGCTCAAAATAAACTTGAGCACGCCATCCTTTTTGATGGGACGTTAAGCGATGGTCCCGAGCCTGTACGATGTCAGGTACTCGTTAAATACCCCTACCCTAGTTGAATAAAAATTTAGGATAGGCAAAATTTAAGACTCCCACAGTAGAGTCGGGCTCATATCCACCAGAGTGACGAAAGAGCGCTGTGGTAGTAGGCGATATGACTTCGTAGTTAAAGCCCGGGCATGAGTCATAAAACTTAACCTAATATTTAAGCAAAACAAAATATAGTGTCACACCTGAAGTAAATCTCCAATTAATTTAAAATATATTAAAAATATATCATTAATATGGTTAAAGATTGAAATTATATATTCTTTACTCATTATATAACTCATTAATAATGTATAATGTCAATATAGGTCTTGAAGAAAGCACAATCAGTGCCAAAGCTTGGTATAAATTCTACTTTTCTCTCTTTTTATCGACCACAAGCCTTCTTTGTAACAAATCGTTGGTTAATCCTTCTTTAATTGATGTTATTGTATGAACAAAAATATTTAAACTGTGTATTTTTAAGGGACAAACTGTTAACATGATATTATCACAGTTGGGTCTAATTATTAACCTCTGCGGCGAGAGGACTGTTTGCCTTAGAGCGATACCGGCAAGTGGTTCCTTCTCCTTCCCCACACCAAACTCAGCATGGTTAATTTGTCGTCTTTACTTTGTATAGGCTCCTTCCTTTTCAACATTTTTAGAGGGATGAAACAGTTTATCAAAAATGATTTAAGCTGGGGAAGTATATTGGTGGTGATGAACCAACAATTTTTTAATTCCAGCTCTACGATGTACTGGTTCATCCCACCCACATAGCGAGTGGCCAGTTGCCCTTTAACCTCTACGCTGTATGGTTGGGATGTACCACAGATTATGACGCTGCTGCGTTGAAAGCCGGTTCTGGTAAAAAATAAAACAGTGGGAAGACAACGTCTTGTATTTCTACGGTGTATAGGGGTAGTTGGGGGGTAGTTGTAATCGGTCAACAATTCAATGTCGACTATTCACTGAAGTATTCACTATAAACACGAAAACTAACAGAATGAATATATCGATTAATGTAGAAGAAAATTCAAGTTCTGACGTGTAAAAGAAAATGCAAAATTTGGCCAACATTTCGAAAACTATTTATTTTCTTCTTCAGGGCCTTACAATGACTTGAGTAGATGTGTGTTGTGAGTTTGTGTCCAGTGTAGTGAGTACTCAACCTTGGCACAAACTCACACACATCCACTCAAGTCATTATAAGGTTGCCCTGAAGAAGAAAATAAATAGTTTTCGAAACGTTGGCCAAATTTTTACCTAGATTTCCTTCTACATTGAAAAGATACTGTCGACTCTATTAATCATTATATCGAATAATTTTCAGCTAATAAGCAGAAGGGAAAGGGAGGATTCGAGGGGGCTTAACTCAAAAAATCTAATGATTGTATGGAGACAGAATTCTGAAGTTCCTGAATAAGATACCAGTGGTGATTTTCCACCAAAATAAATTGTTGTTTCAGAGGGAATAAACAATAAAAATAACTATTTACATGTGTTACATTACTAATTGGGTCACTGTACACGTCTAAAAACTATAATTAGTCATCATATTCTTAAAAACAAACACAAAAAAAACTACTTATAAACACAAAACGAACGACAGGTTATTTGAACGAAAATAAATGGATGATAATATGAATAAACTCAAAAAATCCATAAACAATGAACACATATATTCGAATATTAAGGTTACTGGAACTTGTTCCAGGTCATTCTAGGTCAACAATGAATACATTAAATGAACTATTGATAAACATAAATAATTCAACAGTAATATTATTTATAATAGACTAAACTGCCTTCTGTGCAACGTGATGCTTTTTTTTTTTTTTAATTTGTATTTACAACTATATATCTACAATATATAATAAGCAAATGTAATGCATAATGATTAAATGTCTAGGATGTTGAAAGAGAAATCGTTCAATAATGACACTCCATTGTCATCTTGTTATTACAGATGAGAAAGAGAAATTAAAAAAAAAATATATAAAAAAATATATGAAAAAGAAACATAAAACGTTTGTAGATGATTAGTCTTCAATCCACTAGTAGGTCTCGAGGCCACTTCCGCCTCAGTCTCCAAACATGTGGCAAGTCTGCGGACTAAAGGATTAGGGTGAAAGGAAAGGGTAGAATGGAATTTTCTGTAGCGAAATTTTATTACATCCCTTAGAAAGGGAATCTGCAGGTCATTGTGAAGGATAGCATTAGAGACGTAGAATGGTAGCGTTTGTGATTTTACGAAGGATACGGGATCGTAGGGTTTGGATTCTATAAGACTTCGAAGGTTTAGTTGAGCCCCAGTGTTCAGCTTCATACGCCTATATTTGCTTCAGTAATTGGTTGTAAATGAGTCTTTTATTACTTAATGTAAGTTTCGATCTGCTGTCTAAAAGTTGTAATAAGAATTTGTATCGTCAATTAAGTTATTCTTTTTTTAAAATTTAATGAAATTGATATAAAATTGAAATCATCTGTTTTTCTCTTGAAAGTTTTCTGCGGGAAATTTTTTTTATTCTGCTGTAACGCATTTAGCTCAAACGTAAATATCCCTTTATACGACACAATAAACAGAGAGGCAGCGTAAAAAAAAAAAAAAAATCATACATTTCTAATAAGGCTCCATTCTTAGCTTTTAATGACTGCCGTTTTTCTACCAGGCGCCATTTTACTTATCTCAGCAATTTATTTTTATTCCTTACTGTTGTTATCTTTGTAATTTAATGGTAATTTTATGTTTTATCCATTGAAAATATTTCCTTTCCTATGTGTACTTCAGCCAGTTTTGTCACTTGACTCTCCGCCTGTTAGATTAACCTCCGTTTGCATGTTCCTTGATTATCGTGTCTGTTGCATTTTAATGCCCCCTCCGTCTCTAATCTTAGACTATTTCCCAGGAAATCGAACAACTATTTAATGGGAAATAATTTTTTTTTTTGTAACGAAATGGTTTATTCCTGTTTAATATCATATATTGATAGGTGTCATTCTTATGGGGTTTTAAATGAAAATATAAAATATTAGGTCGATATATTTATTACATCAGAAGTTATGTGGATTTTTGAGTTGAGCCCACTCTGACCCCCCCTCCCCCCCCCCCCCCCCCCCCCCCGATATATGACGTCCTTATAAAGCTTTGTGAATATACACATAAAATTTCATGTCCATACATTCATTACAATGACAGTTATTAGAGTTTCTGTGTTAAGCCTCTCTCCTTTGGCCGATTTGGCTGAAAATCAACAGGTGAAGGTTCTAAATGCACATATAAAAGGTCGGGTCGATACATTCATTCTATCGGGAGTTATTTTCTTCACAGACACAGGCACACAGTAGGTCAGACAGAAATTACTTCTCCAGCTATACGAAGTATCCCGGCGACTTCAGCGCCAAGCTCTTCTTCTTTAAGAGGATGAACAGCCCTGCCTGCGGCATCGAGACTGCGGAACACGTAGTCCTCGAATGCCCACATATACGACGGGCCCAGGGCGGCACTGATTCGCCGGACAGGATCGTACCTGGGACTGAACCTGCTGGGACTGATGACGGAGGCTTTTGGTCGGTTCGTCTCCTCCTGGCGGAAAATTAAGAAAGCCTTATAGCGGCTGCCTCCGGCTCAGGGAAGTAGGCAGAACAGAACCCACAGAAGAATCTGAGCTCACTAGGCGCAAAGAGGCGTCAAGAAACCAAGGACGTAGCCATCGAGCCGGTCCACAGCCGTCCATAGCAACATGTATTAATTGTAAATAAACGGAGAAAGGAGAAGAATACATATTCCCCAACGAAACTAGAGTGATGTGACCGACCCCCTCAGGGGGTCAGGAGCAACCAATAAAAAAAAAAAAAAGAAAAGCTTACGAAGTATAGGAGAAGTTATGTAATCGGTCGAAATTAGATGCCCTGTTTTCGACGGAATTTCATATTTGCCAACTTCCAGATTCCAAATATGAAAAAAAAATTCTGTGTGTGCTTGTGTACATAGAATGAATGTTTTCAGGGAAGGGGGAGGCATAACATAAAAACTTATTACTTTTCAGTGGAATCGGAAGAGGGGGGGAGGATCAGAGAGGGGGCTCAACTCAAAAACTGCCGATGTAATGAATATATCAACATCAAATTTCAAATTTTAAGTCAGAATCCAATGAGGACATAACCTCGGAATCAAAACCCAAATTGGCCAATGTAATGAATTTATCGACACACAATTTAGTTTGAATATTTTGGAGCCCATATTTAAGTCAACTATATATTAGCAAAGAAAGAATATGGCGTTGTTACGAAAACGGTCGGATGGAAAGGGAGCGAAAAGTTAATTGATTACATCGTTCTGGGGAAGTACATTGCCGGTGATTCACTTCTTTTATCACTGATTTGTCTATTATCTGTCTATTCGCCTGCGGAAAGAAAACATTTATTTTATACCTTAATATAATATAATTGAAATAGGTATGTTATATTTGTGAAGAAAAAATAATAATTTTTTTAGTTATTATCATTTTTTAGTTATTATCACTTTTGTAACTCAGGGTGACATGAGAGCCTGACTCTATTGTGGGAGTCCGGAATGCTCTAGATTTTTTCAATTCCTAAATATTAAACTTAAGGGCCTCGGCCGGGTTTTGAGTCTGCGATCCTGAGCTACCGGCGCCCTCAAAAAAATATTTATCAATTATCAAAAAAAAAATTATATTTCATATATTTATTTATACTCATGTGATATGAGCCCTTTGAACCACGCCCAGATCCTGTTTTTTGACTTATGAGGCCCTTCAGGGGTAAGAACTAAGATATTAAAAAAACAAAAAGAAATCTTTTTCTCAGAGAACAATGCTAATATTAGGGCTGGACACAGAATGAAAAATGTTTTGTCCGTAGGTAGATATATATTTTTCATTTAACCCCGAGGGACGATGTCAATCATGCGGTTGACATGACACCAGGATGCGGCATCCCTCTCATCCCCAATAAAAAAACATTAATTTCTTTATTATTTTTTTTTTTACTTCCCTAGCTATACGAAGTTAGGGGAAGTTTTCTTATAGGACAGAAATTCGATGTTGAGTTTCCAACGAAAGTTCATGTTTACCTTTAGTTATTAAAAAAAAAGTTTGTGTCTGTGAACATGATAACTCCCAATAGAGTGAATGTATCCACAATAAATTTTATATTTAAATCCAGCAACATCTAACGACGACACCTATTGATTTTCAGCCAAATCGACTGAAGGAAAGGAGGAGATTAAGGGGGAGGTTTAACTGCCGATGGAATGAATGTATCGACATGAAATTTTATATGTGTGACCTGAACCCCATAAGGATAACACCTATCGATGTTAAACCAAATCGGCCATAGGGAAGGGGGAAATAAAGGGAGACTTAACACAAAAACTCTAATAATTGCCGTTCCAATGAATATATTGACACAAAATTTAGTATTTACAAGCCCCAATGTAGGTCATCTATTGAATATTAACCTAAACGGTCGACTGGTTTTGGAGGGAAAGCGAAAAGTTAATTGATTAAATCATCATGAGGAAGCTCATAGCCGGTAATTCTCTGACGACTGACTTTTTTCGCAATTAACGCCGGGGGGGAAACGAGAAATTCCGGTTGGAAAATATCTTGTTTAACTGATTACATACGAGTATTTACTTCGTAATAAAGTTTTCATGTGTTTGGATATCGAAAAACATGAGTCTTTGGCAATACTAATGTCAAGTATTTTGCTTCAGGTAACAAGAGAAATGTTTTTGCTGTACAAAATAATTATTATTTCTTCTTTCTTTATTTTTCACACCATTTTCTTTTATAATGTACTTTTATATATCATTTGGAGGTAGGGCTGTCTGGCTCCATAACCCATTTACCATGTAATCTGGCTCATTGTTACGGGCTCCACCGGCAGGAAGTAATTAGAGCAGCCCTCAGTTCATTGTCCATTGAGCAAGGAACAGGTGGGGGGGAGGACTATTGTTGGGAACTGAGAAAAAAGGTACTGGGAAGACAGCAGGCGAGATGTAAGGATGCAGTCAGGAGGAGTCCGGCTCAGCTCAAAGGGACTAACTGCATAGCAGTCCGGCTCAGCTCAAAGGGACTAACTGCATAGCAGTCTGGCTCAGCTCAAAGGGACTAACTGCATAGCAGTCCGGCTCAGCTCAAAGGGACTAACTACATAGCAGTCCGGCTCAGCTCAAAGGGACTAACTGCATAGCAGTCCGGCTCAGCTCAAAGGGACTAACTGCATAGCAGTCCGGCTCAGCTCAAAGGGACTAACTGCATAGCAGTTCGGCTCAGCTCAAAGGGACTAACTACATAGCAGTCCGGCTCAGCTCAAAGGGACTAACTGCATAGCAGTTCGGCTCAGCTCAAAGGGACTAACTGGCAATGTACTTCCCCGAAACGAATTAATCAATTAACTTTTCGCCCCTCCTCCGAAATCTGTCAACAGTTTCTGTTAAGATTCAATACATAGGAGCACTTAAATCCTCATACTAAATTTTGTGTCGATAAATTCATTAGATCGACAGTTATTGAGGTTTTTGAGTTGAGACCCCATTCTGATCCCGCCTTCCGCTGAAAATTAATAATTGTCGTCTGTTGTGTCGGGTTTTGAATTCACATATGAAATTATGTGTAGAAGGGGGGATTAGAGAGGATCTCGACTCAAAAACTCCAATTACTGCCGATTTGATGAATGTTCCAACAAGAAATATCATATTTAAAATCAAATTCAGGTTAAACGAATGTCTCGACATGAAATTTTATATGTTGAAGGTTTCCCCACACATAGTTGAACCTAGTTTTGTGGATAGTGTAAAGATTGTATGCCATATCAGAACGTAGCGTAACAAAGCATAACCTAGCATAACACAGCGTAGCAAAGGATAACGTAGCATAACAAAGCGTATATGGTTGGCTAAATTTTACATATATAAATATGTTACCTAATTAGTATTCGCACTGACCACAGAAGGAAAGAAATTTTCATGAAAATTAAACAGAGAGGAAATATATGGGTAACGAACTGGAAAGTTCTGGGGGGGGGGAGCTGATTTAATTCAAACATTTTATGTTAGCTCTGAGAGAGAGAAAAAAATATTGTGTTTGTTTATGACTTTTACAGCGAAGTCACATACATAAAAATAAAAACAACAAAACAAACTCCAGTATTAAATTAAAGTGACAATAGAAGAAGATTAATCTTAATAAATAATAAAAAAATGAAAGCTAATCATATTTTCTTTCATAAAGGTGAAAATAAGAAATGAAAGGAAAAATAAAAGACGTCGGTGATTCACCGGCAATGTACTTCCCCAGCGATAATTAATCATTTAAATTTAAGCTGTTCCTCTAATTTTATAAAATAATTAATTTACTCCTATTAATTTCAGCGAAATCAGCCGAAGGGGAAAAGGGATCAGAGGGGGCTCAAAAATAACTTCTGATGTAATGAATGTGTCGACATGAAGGGAAAAAGGGATCAGAGGGGGCTCAAAAATAACTTCTGATGTAATGAATGTGTCGCATGAAATGAGAACCCCGTAAAGACCTATTAATTATCAACGGAAGTTTGGAGGTGTTTTGGTGGGAACAGAGTTGGCGACTCAGTCCTGGAGGAAAAACTAATTCCTTCTAGTGAAAGAATAATTGGAGGAAGGTTCGTGTTCATGCAGGACAATGATGCAGAACATTCTTCTAAGCTATGCAAGAGCTTTCTTGAGCATCCGGTTCAATAGGAAAAAATAATCATAATGATTTGGCCACCACAGTCTCCCGTCCTTAACCCAATGGAGCTTTTATGGGATGGGTTGAATAGAAATGTGAGGTTGGGTCCAACTAACAAACAGGATCTCTAGAGAATTTTACAGGTTGAATGGAAGAAAATTTCTGCAGGAAAATTGGTGAAACTTATTAAAAGAATGCGTAGAATGTGTAGAGCTGTAATAGCTGCCAAAGGCTGCCGTATCAAACAATCAGCTGTTTAACTTTTAAATTGTTTTTTATTTTTATTTATGTTTAAATTATATTATATCAACATCTGATTACTATAAATATTTATTTTTTGGTTCAAAAAATATTGTTCTTTTAAAATATGTATTTTTTAAGAAAATAAAGGTGGGCAAATACTTCTGACTGGTAGTATATATTGAGTGTGGCAGACAGCTCGAGCCCCAGGTAACATGACGACTCTGGCTGATGGAGAGTTGAGCCCAAACTATAGATATTGTATGAGACACCTCACCTCGTCTCTTACATATTGTCAACTCTACATTTCTGATAACTATAATTAGTCTAGTTCACCTTGGTGGTGGGAGAGAGCAAATTACCGATATCTCTCCATGTTAAAAAAAAAAACATCTTCGGTGAATCACCGGCAAAAAAAGTTTAGTTAAAAACTCTTCCGTAGGTGAATTAAAATTTAGGGTAGGCAAAATTTAGGACTCTCACAATAGAGAGAGCGCTCTGATAGTAGTCGATATGACCTCGAAGGTGAAGCCCGGGCATGAGTCACAATTACTAACTACTATTTACATTTTACAATACTAATTACCTAACTAATTGCTGAAAAAGCAAACTAATTGTGAATGACTTTAAATGTACTTCCTCAGAACGAATTAAGTTCTCGCTCTCCCTCTAAAACCAATCGGACGTTTGGATATAAAAATCGCCATATTGAATTTTTTGTTGATACATTCATTACATTCTTGAGTTGAGCCCCACCTCTGATCCCTCTTCCGTTCGGTTGATTCTGTGGAAAATTTATAAGTGTCGTCCTTATGGGATTTTGAATATGTGTCGTCACATTCATTACAAGGGCAGTTATTAGCGTCGTCCTTAGAGGGGTCTAATACACATATAAAATTTCGTGTCGATACATTCTTTCTATCGGGAGTTATCGTGTTTGGAATCAGGGGATCGGAAAACATGAAATTCCGATAAAAATTCAACATCGAATATCAGACCGATTACAACTCGGGAAATAGAATGGATAATATTTAACAATTAATTGTTTATTTATTTCGCAATTATTTTCCTCCGCAATTTCTCAACAATTACGGTAAAACGTTCCTTATTTTCCATCTGGTAATTTCCTCAGTCAAATTTATTTTTCTCAGTATTTTTCGCAATTTCAAAAACCTTCATATAAGAAGTTTGTGAAAGAAAGTCATTTGAATGCAAAACAGATCTGAGCTAAGAAATGGAAACAAAAAAAAAATATATATGTAAAATGCGTCTTGTGCCGACCCTTTGTTATTTGAAAATCCCATTTTTAACTTTGTGTCATGTTCAAACGGGGGGTGTTCACTCGACGCTACAGAACGATTTCATGGGAAGGGAGTGAGCTGTCAAGCCGAACTCTTCTCTGAGGGTCGACACGCGAGCCCTTCTCAGCAAGTCAACACTATCCACCAGAATGTCCTATTTCCAGGCTGCCACATTTCTATAACTGCTATTCACATTTTACATTTCCAGGTATACGAAGTGAAGGGGATTTTTATGTAATCTATCGGAAATTTCATGTTGAGTTTTCCTCGGAATTCCATGTTTCCGTTAACTCCCAACAGAATGATTATCATCACGAAATTTTATATGTGTATCCAGATCGTCATAAGAACGACGCCTATTGAATGTCAGCCAAATCGGCCGATGGGAATCCTTCCTTCCCTCAGAGAATGGGGGCTCAAAAATCAGATATAATGAATGGAAAGTATCGACACGAAACTTAGTATAAGGGTCCAGAAGTTCCTATGTAAGTCAACTATTGATTTTTAACACAAACGGTCGATTGAATTTAGAGGGAGAGCGAAAACTTACTTTTTTCAATTGTAGTATAATATAAATTTTAATATAAAAAAATGTTATTTATTAATGACAAAAATTCCTTTGGCTGTATGTTGTAATTTTATACTATTGTAAAGACGATTAGTTTACTATTATGTAAATATTTATTTTTTAGTTATTGAATGAACGTTTCTGTATGTAGAATGAGTGAACCTCGCTACTCCCACCCCTTTAAGCTATACCAGTAGTCCTTTAGCCTTCACACTGTATGGGTGGTGTAAGCAATTTTTTTTGTTTTTTTACTTCGTTACTTTGTACCCAGATGCTTCAAGATTTGCTAGTAACTTTTCAGTATTTATATTTTATATTTATTCAATAATAATGTTCCACCGATGATGACACAGTTTCATTGAAAACTGGTTCTGGTCAAAAATAAAACAGAGGAAAGAGAACGTTTTGTAATACAATGACAACTGTCGTCCCACAACATCTTACCATCACTCTCTATAGTTTGTTGCTATAAAATCGACTCTACTTCAATAGCGAATCGACTCTACTTCTTCGATAAATTGAATAAATTATTCAGTCCGGAATGGATCTGGGAAGCTGCACATAGTTCATGAGGAGAGGGTAGGTTGCCCTATAACTCAGACACTAGATAGCAGCACCCTTCCTAACTCCCCTTCCACCACTTCTTACAAACTTTCCCCTCCTATCTTCTTCAGCCTTCTCCAGTTTATTTTTAATTATGAAAACTCTCCCCTCCACCATCCCCTCCCCACCCTCCACCGCCCCCTCTGCCATCCCCTCATCCCGATAAACATCTTTTAATTTAAACCAGACACCCCCACTTTCAGTCTAAGTAGAACGGCTAACTTTTACTTAGTACCAAGAAAATCTTATTTTCCAACAGTTTTTCATGATCCCATTATAAAAATTTCCCTAGTTTTATGTTAGTCGTTTTTTCTACACGATTTAGTTCTTATTTATTTTTCTTGATTATTGACATTGTTACAATTAACTAAATTGAACTTCCACAGATGTACATAGTACAGTGCGAGATCATATAATAGGTCAGAAATTCCATGTGTAGTTTTCAATAGAATTAAATGTCTTTTGACTCCTTGATTCCAAAAATTCTTCTGTAAACGTTAACTCCCGATAGATTGAATGTATCGACACGAAATTTTATAGTTAGTTATTATGACTCATGCCCTTTAATTACGACGTCATATCGCCTACTACCACAGCTCTCCTTCGTCGCTCTGGTGGACATAAGCCCGACGCTACAGTGGGATTACTAACTATTGCCTACCTAGCTTTATTCACCTAGGGTAGGATCTCTGACGAGCAAATGACATCGTACAGGCTCGGGACCATCCCTTAACGTCCCCCTGCTTACTGCTCCCCTCTTTCGTCTCCTTTATATCCATTATTTTTTTTCATTAACTGAGGAAATAACGTTTACTTCCCCAGCCCAAGGGGAAGGTATGTAATCGGTCAAAAATAAAATGCGGAGTTTTCAAACTACCGTTGTTAAGAAACTCATAACATGAATGTATCAATACAAAATTTCATATGTGAATTCAAAACCCTATAAGGACCGACATCTATCAATTTTCAGCAGAATCGGCCGAAGGGAAGGGGGATCAGAGGGTGTTCAACTCATTAACCCCAATAACTACCGAGGTAATAAATTTATCGACATAAAATTTCATATTTAAAGTCAAAAACCAATGTGGACTTAATCTATCAAATATCAGCGACATCGGTTGAAGGGGAAGGGGTACTTAGTATAATGATTTAGGAGCCCCTATATGTATAGGTCAACTGTTATATTAGCTCAAATGGTTGACTGGTTATAGAGAGGGAGTGAAATGTAACTTGATTTATTCGTTCTGGGGAAGTACATTGCCGGTCATTCACCGACGACTCTTTCGGTTAAAAAGTATCTTAAAGAAGAGGACGCCGGTAGCTCAGAGGTAGCTTGCTTACTTACTGAGTTGACGGTGCAAGAGGCTAGAGCTCGCCGTTCTTCGGATGGAATGTTAAGCCATCGTCCCGAGCCTGTACAATGTCAGGTATTCAGCGATATTCCTACATAGACAAAGTACAGTAGAGTCCCGCTAAACCGGACTAGATGGGACCGAAATCGGTTCACCGAAAGTCCAGATTAAACGGAATTTGCTGTAAAATGCACATGATAAATATTTAAAAATATTTTTTTATATATTAGCGTCTTCTTTGGCGGCACTTTTTCATCGTAGCCAACTGAGTAAGTCAAGTAAAAACCTCTCTTCGAATTATTTTCGTACTTATCACTCGCTAAATTAAAGTTTTAGTCCGGATTAACCGGATGTCTGAATAATCGGTGTCCGGATCAACGGGACTCAACTGCATGTAGTTTAATTCATATACGTATGTTCAGCCATTTCCTCCTGGTAGTGGAACGAACAGCAGACAAACAGAGACAAACCACTTTTAAAATTTTTTTTTGAAAATAAATACCAAATATTAAACTACCCCCTGTACAGACAGCCCCCCCCCCCCCCCCCCCCCCCCTTACAATCTCATTTATAAAGATAATTGAAGTTTGTGAAGTTTTATTAAGTGCAATTCCCCTCTCTTTAAAGCTGTTTGTGAATTTTTTTAAATATTCAAAGAGGTTAAAGTCTTCTAAGGGGAATCTGTGAAATACGATCCCATTAAATGGATGAAACATGTTCTCCGTTCTACATTTTCTTTATATTTTCTTAACTTAATTTTCTTGATGTTTCTGAAAGGCCGAGGTTGTCTATAAATAATGTAAATAACCCACAAATGGCTCTCACATTGCTACTGATATATTTTTAAAAATGGCCACCCCTTTTTATATATCCCACTTTTAACAGATGCCCCCGACCGGTCTTTTTGATCTTCTATTTTTTTTTTTAATTTATAAACTTCCCCAGCTACGTACATATACGGGATGTTATGTGATCGGTCGAAAATTCGATGCGGAATTTCCAACAGACTTTCATGTTTTCCGACCTTCAGATTACAAATATGAAACAAAAAAAAAAAGTACATACATGTACATACTCAGTATGTCTGTGAACACGATAACTACCGATAGAATGAATGTAGTATCAACACGAAATATTATATGTGAAACGAGAAGCCTTTACGACGAAACCTATTGATTTCCAGCCAAATCGACCAAAGGGAAGGGGGAAATGGGGAGAGAAAACTCAAAAACTATAAAAACTGCCGTTGTAATGAACGTATCGATACGAAATTTCATATGTGGATTCAAAACCCTATAAGGACGACACCTATCATTTTTCAGCGTAATCGGCAGAAGGGAAGGGGGATCAGAGATCATTTCAAAAACCCAATCACAACTGCCGATGTTATAAATGTATCGATATGAAATTTCATATTTGAAGTCAAAACCCAATGAGGACGTAACCTGTCAAATTTGAGCGGTATAAGCCAAAGGGGAGGGGGTGTTCAGGGGGCTCAATTTAAAAACCATAATAACTGCCAATGTAATGAATTCATCGACACAAAATTTAGTATGAGAATTTAGAAGCTGCTATGTAAGTCAACTGTTGAATATTAGTGCAAACGCTACCATCTTCAGCCACGACTGACATATGTTTTTCTTTATTTTTTATTAAGTGTTTCACAATATATCCACAAAAACTGTTAATTCGTTCTGGGGAAGTTTAATGCAGGTGATTCACCGACGACTTATTTTCCATCTCATTACTTCAAGGTTTATGTTGAACTGCCGTAAAATGAAACATATTTGTGTTTACAAATAGTTAGTAATAACTTTAACTACGAGGTCATAGCGCTCTTTTGTCACTCTGGTGGTCATGAGCCCGATTCGACTGTGGGAGTCCTGAATTATGCTTATCCAGATTAACTCACTAAGGTTAGGGATCTTTAACGAGTACCTGACATCAGGCTCGGGACCATCGCTTAAAGTCCCATCCGCAGGACGGCGTGCTTAAGTTTATTTAAATTTACAATTTATTTGTACAAATATCTCTGTATGTTTCATAAAAATATCTCTAAATCAAAAATTAATAAAAATATTTCAAATATAGAGACAACTCTTAAATTTATTCTTATTTTCGATTGAATGAATATTTGAATTAATTTCCATAGATCTTTGATCCGTCTCTTTGAATATTTTTATTTCCCCAGCTATACGATGTATAGGGGAAGTTATGTAATCGGTCAAAATATCAATGTAGAGTTCTCAACGGACAATCTTCGGTAAACCACCAGCAATGTACTTCCCCAGCTTGACCTAATTCATTACATCAGATAGTTTTGTGTTAAGGTCCCCCAAATTCAATTAATTTTTTGCTCCTCCTCCAAAACCAGTCAACTCTTTGAGCTAATAATCAATAGATGACTCACATGAGATTTTAAATTGTGTGACGAAAAATTCATTTTAGCGGTAGTGGTTTTCAGGGATTTTGAGTAGAGGCTCCCCCCTTGAACTCTCTTCGGTGGATTTGCTGAAAACTAACACGTATTGTCCTCATGTGGGTGTTACTTTAAATAAGAAATTTCATCTCGATACATTCATTACATCGGCAGTTATTTGGGGTTTTTGTGTTTAACCCCTTCTGATTCCTCCCACTTTTTCGGCTGATTCCACTGAAAATTAATAACTGTCGCCCTGATGGTGTCTTGAGTTTAGATATGAAATTTTGTGTCGATACTTTCTGAATTCATCACAATGGTAGTTTTTTTGTTATATCGACACAATCTTATATGTGTATCCAGAACCCTCTAAGGCCGGCAAAAAGTGAACATCGACCTATTAAATTACTTTCCGTATATTTCGTACAGACGGGGAAGTACTAAATCTGAATAGATAATGGGTTTACAGTGTGAGTAGTAATGAAGAGATCATATATCAGAGGGTGGCGTCTGATCAGTCAAGTCTCTGTCTTCGAGAAACATTAGTCTCTGGACCCCCATGTGTTAAGTTAACGTACTTAACGTACTTCGAAGCGTTTAGCTCTGCGGCTCATCAGAGACTGAATGACATATGTGAACAGGGTGTAGTCAAGTTAACGTACTTAACGTACTCCGGAACGTTCAGGTCTGTGGCTCATCGGAGACTGACCTGACATGTGTGAAGAGACACTAAGGGCTTTACAGTTCTCCGAAGAGCCCCCTGGTGAAACTTCGAGCACCATTGTCTGGAGGAGCTGGAAGGTGTGACAATGACATCTGGAGGGAGAAGGATGAAGATAATTAATGCGGATCTCAATGCTTGCTGCTACTCAATACTCGTACAACCTTTGTGTCAGGTGTTGTCATGGAAGAATCGCTGCCCATGACGAGCTCATTCAACGAGTCCCTCATTAACCTGAGAAAGCCCGCCTTTTCAGAAGTCAGTCTCTATAAAGTATTCCTCTCTTACAGCTGCAAGTGTCAAAACCGGGCTCTCCAGCAGACACCTCATTACACTCTCAAGACATTTTTACAATTATAAGTTTGCACAACAAAATCTAGTCTGAGAATCAGCTGCTCTAATCAACTAAGTTTCCGCTTACTCTGAAAACCATTTACTAATTTGGTTATAAATCAATATGCGTCTTTCTCAGAAACTTCCAATCCTCATATTAAATTTTGTATCATTCATTATTGGAAGTAGAATTAAAATATAAAAACACATTGAATGTCGAAATGTTGATAAAAAGTACTCAAATTTCGAAAATTAAAACATGTCTAAAAAGTATGGAAACGGTCCAATTTCACGAAAATTTCAGGTCCGAATGCAAAAGCAAAAAACACGTGTCCAATATTTTTTCAAAAGCTATTTAACGACACCAATATCGACCCCCCCACCCCACCCCCTGTGGGTGGGGCAGGGGGCAACTTTAAAAAGTTAAACGGGAACCCCTATTTTTTATTGCAGATTCGGGTTTCTTGCATCAAAATGTGGCAATGCGTCCAGGGATTGAATGGCAAATAATTAACTTCTATTTTTTTTTAAATTAATAGGTCTTGATTTAATTCTCAATTTGAATATGGTTTAAGGAATTTATTAAATTGTCGAATTGTGCAGGTCCTGACTCCTGAGGAAGAGGAGAATTCATCCTCGAAAGGTCGACTAAAAACTGTAGTTTTGTTGCCTTCAATGACCTATTATCTGATCATGTAACAAAAATATTAAATCGGGGGTCGATCCTTCAATTAATTAATTATGTTGAATTAGAAGTTTTTATTAAAATTTATTTCTTATCTTTTATTCTGCATACTTATTGACTTGTTGTCCTCAAGTCTTACAAAACGTTTTTTTTTCTGAATTCATGAATAATCCACTGTTATTTGAAGCCTGTTATTATTTTTCATTATATTATTGTGTTTCACATTTGAAAGAGAGTTTCGAAATAATTTCCCTTGAAGGTTTATGTACCCTGGCTCTGGCATTCGTGATTCTTACATTTTGCTTCTTCTTATATTTATATTCTTATATCAAAATGACATTTTTTAATGGTTTTAGTAGGTCGTTTACTACAACTATGTAAATGAAAATATGCATTCTGTACATATTGAAGTATCACAAATGTATTGAACCGAAAAATAAAATTGTTCTGTTTTGAAGTTGTAGTTGAAGTTATTTTCATTTTCGTTTAGTCACCCTGATTATGGTTTGAATTTCATAAAAGAACGTTTAATCTTCAATTGAAATATTTGGTTGTTTTTATTGAATCACCTCATATAACTCTTTCTGTGGGGTGGGATCGTGAAACCAGGGGGGTTGTCTAAGGGTTATGTAGAGATAATATTTGGGTTGATAATTTTTTGAGTAATTGAGTACCACGTTATAAGTTCGGAAAATGTATTACATAATAGTAATCATTTATTTATATTGCGGGAATGTAGATATAAATATAACTGCATTCGTATATTTTCTCTGCACTTTCTTTGTAAATACGTGAATTCACATTTTTGCCTGCAAATATTCGTGTATTCATATTTTTGCATGTGAATACAAGTGTATTCACACTTTTTGGGTGTGAATACGAGTGTATTCATATTTTTTGGCTGTGAATACGAATATATTCGTATTCCTATGTACTAGTACCTGAAAATACAATTGTATTCGTATTCGAAAATGCGAATATGAATGTATTTGTATTCGTATTCGCAGATGGGGGTCTGTGAATAAAATTCGTATTCGTATTCACGAATAAGGTTCTGTGAATAATATTCGTATTCCTATTCACGAATAAAAATACGCCCATCTCTGGACAGAAGTAACTAGTTGTCCTTGGTTCAACAACTGTTGGTGCACAACTACTACAGAGTTCATCAAGAGTATAATTCATTCAAATGATCTATATATGAGGGAGTCTGATGACAATGATATTTCAAATAAGCTTCATTCTGATTGGATGACCTGATTCCGTCCTGGTCTGTGATTGGTTCTCTTCGATATGAACCCTCCCATCCCCTCCGTCCTTGATAACCAGATGAATTATGCACCCTCCCGTTCCGCATCTCATCCGTTCCATCCAGACTCGGTTCCCTTCAGAATATTCCAGTGTCAACTCTGATCAGAAATACATTACTGGTAAACTTCTTATATTCTTCTTTGTGTATTTTGTTCAACAAGCGAATAGGTTTACGATGATTTCCATTTCAAACCCCAGCTTTACAAAGTATTGGGGAAGTTATATAATCTGTCAAAAACTCGATATTAAGTATGTATTAGTACTATGAATAGAGTTAAGAAGAGAGCTGATCCAATATTCACAATACATTGCCTCTATTGAATAGCGGCTGAGGGTGTACTTGTTGGACCTGGCTCTACAGGCGGGCTAAATCACTGAACCCACTGAAGGGAACTTGAATCAACAGTACCTCTCTGTGTCTTTTGGGAGGATATAGGGGTATAAGAGTTCTAGAAACTAACATATCTTCCAATGGTACTAAGTTTGTTTTTGTGTTTTTCCTAAGATTCATGAACAAGAAGTCGTCGGCTATGTACTTCCCTAACATGAATTAACCAATTACGTTTTCGCTCTTCTTCGGTTTGGACTAAAACTTAATATTTGACTTACATAGTGGCTTCTGAATCCTCATACTAAATTGTGTGTCGATAAATTCAATACAACGGCAGTTATTAAAGTCTCTGTGTCCTGGAGTGGTGAGAGGGGGGGGGGATCCTGACCGATTACCTAACTTTCTCTATACTTCATATAGCTGGAGAAGTTATTTGTGTATATTATACATAATATGAATATATATATATATACACATAATTATGTTATACATAAATACAGTCAGAAAATGCGATCGATTTCGATTTAATGGAAAGCTAATAAAGAACTAGTTCTTTTAACTTCTATTTGTCTAATTCTACAAATATATACATAAAGTGACTTTTGAACTGTGTGCTGTCGATGGCCTAAGCCGAAACCGGTAGGTACACTTTATGTATAGGGAAGGCGCCGGTAGCTCAGTGGTATGCGTGCTTAACTTCTGAGCTCAAGGTTGTGGGTTCGTAGCCCGACCGAGGCCCTTAGTTTATTTTATCTGGGAGGTAAAATAAACTTAAGCACGCCGTCCTTCGGATGGGTCGTTAAGCGATGGTCCCGAGCCTGTACGATGTCAGGTACTCGTTAAAGACCCCTGCCCTAGGTGAATAAAAACTTAGGGTAGGCAAAATTTAGGACTCCCACAGTAGAGTCGGGCTCATGTCCACCAGAGTGACGAAAGAGAGCTCTGGTAGTAGGCCGTAGTTAAAGCCCGGGCATAAGTCATAAAACCTAACCTAACCTGTTCATAAAGGTTAGGTTAGGTTAGGTTTTATGACTCATGCCTGGGCTTTAACTACGAGGTCATATCGCCAACTACCAGAGCGCTCTTTCGTCACTCTGGTGGACATGAGCCCGACTCTACTGTGGGAGTCCTAAATTTTGCCAACCCTAAATTTTTATTCACCTAGGGCAGGGGTATTTAACGAGTACCTGACGACTTACAGGCTCAGGACCATCGCTTAACGTCCCTACCGAAGGACGGCGTGCTCAAGTTTTTTTTACCTCCCAGATAAAATAAACTAAGGACCTCGGTCGGGCTACGAACCCATGTTCTTGAGCTCAGAAGTCAAGCACGCATACCACTGAGCTACCGGCGCCCTCACTTTATGTATATATTTTTAGTTAAATTTAACAATATCAAAGAGGTTAAAGAAGTTCTTCGTTTTTATTTATTCAATTGTATTTATCGGTAAATGTATTTGTGGAAGATGTCTATATCCGTATTCATAGTATATGTAGATGATATCTAATACTTCATTACTTGAACCTCTGTTGGATGAAAAGTTTCAGTTCTCCGAACAAAACTACACTGGAGGTATGTTGTAACTGGCCATATTCTAACTGGTTGTTGTAACTGGCTGTTGACAACATGTTATCAAACTTGAGAATGTGCATCACCTGAAATAACATCAAACTTAATTAGTGAACGAATTTAACGTTTTCAAAATTCATTACGTGGGAGCGGAATCACCCAGAAATCATTCATCAGTTTATAAATATTAATATTGAGGAAGGTATGAATATTCACTGGGACCAACATCCATATGGTAATACGTTAGCAAGGTAAACGAAATTTTAATCGGAGTGAATTTAATTATACATGCTAAAGTGGGAGGAGCACATTTGTCCCAGAACAGTGATCACAGCTAGAGATGGCATCGATTAATCGTTTAGGAAAATGTATCGATATTTTACCACCAAAACTCGATAGATTATAGGTTAGTTAGGTTTTATGACTCATGCCTGGGCTTTAACTACAAGGTCATATCGCCTACTACCAGAGCGCTCTTTCGTCACTCTACTGTGGGAGTCCTAAATTTTGCCTATCCTAAATTTTTATTCACCTCGGGTAGGGATAGGCGATCTGGCATCCCAACATCCCATAAGAACGACATTTATTCACTTTCAGCGAAATCGGCAGAAGGGAAGGGAGGTTCAGGGGAGGGGGCTCAATTTAAAAACCCCAATAACTGCCGATGTAACGAATTGATCGACACATACTTTAGTCTAAGGATTTATTAGCGCAAACGTTCGACTGGTTTTGGAAGAGGGAGGAGAAAAGTTAATTGATTAATTCGTTCTGGTGTACATACATTGCCGGTGTTTCACGGTGTACATTTTCTCATTTCGGTGATTTTTTCGTTATCTGATTCCTTTTTCAAGTGGTAATCTTTTTTTTTTTTAAACTAAGATTCGGAGTCGTCGATTGCGCTTCCGCATTCGGAGTCTTAGCTTATGTCTAAAATAAAAGTACTGAGTTCTAGAGACTTAATCTCCCAAAGCTTGGGAACTGGAGTCAAGGAAATTTCTTAGAATCCCTAAGGAATTTATTCCGAAACTTCTCCTTCAAAGATGCTCACGAAAGACTGAAGGAAATTGGAGATATTTAATGATATGTATGTTGAAATGTGACACCATAGAAACAACAATATGAGGTACACTCTGTGCCAGGCAGCCATTGGACGACTGGGACAAAGGAAGACTCCATATAAAATGATTCTCGTTTGACACTGGATCTTCTCATGAAACAATGTCCCACTCGTTCCCAGTATTTCATTCAATCAGAAGTGACTCCTCTCTCTCACTGTTCACATTGTATCCTCTGATTGCGTTGGGACAAGTAGCTTTGTGAGTGGTAGAATGGTCAAATAAACAGCAGACTGGGAGTCCTACGTTAGTACACAGGAAAAACTTTCGTCGGTGAATCATCGGCAATGTACTTCCCCAGAAAATAAAATTTAACTTTTTGTTCTACCTCCAAAACCAGTCGACCCTATGCGCTAATATTTAACAGATGACCTACATAAGGGCTCGTAAATCCTCATACTAACTTTTGTGAGGATAAATTCATCACATCGGCAGTTATTAGGATTTTTGTATTGAGCCCCCTCCCCAATATCACCCTTCCCTTCGGTATTAAACTATAAATCAGTGTATTAGCTTATTACAAGCCACAACTATACAAAAAATGCAGAACCAGCTGTCGGCCAGACAAATAGACATAAAAAAATGAATAAGGAAGTACTACTGAATAAAAAACTTAGAACGAGTCAAAAATTCCACTATATTTATATAAAAGACACAATATATTTCGCTGGTTAGAGCATTGTCAAGTGCACAGAATACAGTCTTATGACTGGTGGTATTATTTTGAAATCAGTCAAGGTAGAAGGTGGGAGGAGGGGGGGGGGAGGGGTATTTTTTTTTTAATTACATAAAAAAAATAATATACCGGTAATTGATTGACTTTGTTAAATACCCAAAAGGTTATATATAGTTTTTCCTATATGGTTATAATAAGTGTTAAATTAACCGTTTATTAGTATTATAAAAGAGTTTAGTGTATCTACAAATCACGTTATAACCCCGTTGAATCACTCAGCGTGAATTAATCTAACGTTTTGTTCTCCCTCTGAAACCTATCTACCGGACTAGGTAGGTACCTTAAGCACGCCATCCTTCGGAATGGATGTTAAACGATGTTCCCGAGCCTGTGCGATGTCAGGTACTCGTTAAAGATCCCATCCGAGGGGAATAAACCTAGGTAGGTAAAATTTAGGAATCCCACTGTAGACTCGGGCTCATGTCCACCCTAGTGACGAAAGAGCGCTCTGGTAGGCGATATGACCTCGTTGGGAGGGCTGGTGTCTACACCTAGGATCTAATCATCCATGTACTCTTATCCCTTCCTTTTGGCTCTACTATGCGAGTCCTAAATTTTGTCTACCCAGGTTTAGTTACGGTAGGGGTCCCCTGTTTATTTTTTTATTTTTATTTTCAGTTGTAATTGGACGTGACAGACGCGTTTCTAGAATACATCGTGACGAAATGAAAATAAAACAGATCCCCCATGAGCTTTAAAATGACACAATGCCAAAAATAAAAAAAAATGCTAGAATCCCCGGCAATGTTCCTTAAAAAACCACGATAAGTCTATCTGGAGTTATCTTGTTCGCTGTCACTAACTCAGAGACTTTTTTTTTTTCATTTTTGTCTTCAGGGAGTCGGAAAAATGAAATTGCGGTGAAAAACTTAGCATGGAATTTCAAACCGATTACATAACATTCCCTTTGTTTGGAAGTAAAATTGTATTGACATAGGATGAGTATATTGACTTTATGACGTCTTTATGACTTTCTTACTTCCACAACTATACAAAGGGGAAGTTACGTAATTGGTGAGAAATTACTTTGTTGAGCTTTCACCGGAATTTCTTGACCCCCTTATTCTAAAAATTAAAAAAATAAATCTCCTCTGCCTGGCTGTCAGTGAACACTATATCTCCCAATAGAATGAATACAACACGAAATTGTGCACATACGAGTATATAAAGAACCTTAGAAATAGAATTAAACCAAAAAAAAAAAAAAAAAAAACTGCCGATGTAATGACTATATCAACATGAAATTTTATATGATTCAGAAGGCCTTAATGATTTTTCAACCAGATCGGTAGATAGATTCCAGAAGTACAATGGCGGTGATTCATCGTTGACTTTTTTCGATATTTTTTGGCAAATACACAACATGTTCTCTTCAACAAACCAAAACTAGCCAGCGTAAAAAACTTTTTAACAGTGAATGTACTCAAAATTTGGCGAAACAGTTTAGCGTTATATGTTTTCAAATAACCCAAAACCGCCCCTCTCAATATTTTTAAAATGGAAAACTGTGTCTGGGAGGTGAAACTGCCTTAAATAAGAAGGTAAGTTAGTCGTAAATTTGAAAAATGCAATCTGAATATCAAATTATGTTTGCTGAGGGGAATGCTTATTAGCGAGAATGTGCCCCCCCCCCCCCCCCCCCCCCCACCACTCTTCCCACACCCCACTAACTGATTTTATTTATTTACATATTCTCTTAAATTATTTTTTTTTCAGGAAGGAAATTACATTTTTTTCAGTAAAACTTAGCCCCCCCTCAAAACATTTTTCTCATATATAAAACAAAGGAAAAGTCGTCAATGAATCATCGCCAATTTCCCAAAAGTAAATTTACTAAGTTTTCCTCTGAAGGTAGTTTACAGACTTACTTGATGCTTGAAATCATGACTTCGGAATTCTAATATAAAATTACGTGTCTCCTGATTTTTTGAGTTCAGTCTCTTCTTTGGTCAACTCCTCCTTCCCCATCCTTTCTCTCTGACCGATTTCGCTGTAAATAGGATAGGTTATCCCAACGATGTTTCGGGACGTTCTTACGCCCTTTTATCAGGTCAAATGTGCGAGATATAGAAAAGAAAAAGAAAACAATGTAACTATAACAATATATAAAAAAAATAAAATAAATATATATACGTATATATACTAATCAATTATAAATGAATAAATAAAAAAACTAAATAAATAAAAAATATATATATGAATAAATAAAACTATAACGTACATTCGACTGACCTTTAAGGTGTGGAGGAACTCTGTTAACAATTCGATGCGGAGTTTTCAACGAATTTTATGTTTTCCAATCTCCATTATAACTGTGAACACGATAACTCCCGATAGAATGTATCGACACGAAATTTTAAATTTTAATACAGAACCCTCCACGTGAATAACAACGATACCTATTGATTATCACCCAAATCGGCCTAAGGGAAGGGGGATCAGAGGGTACTAAACTCAAAAACCTCAATAACTGGCGATGTAATGAACGTATCGGCATGAAATTCTTGAAGTCAAAACCCAATGTGGACATGAACTACAAATTTCAGCGATATCGACCAAATGAATGGGGGGGCAGACAAACTTTTGGATGAGGATTTAGGAGCCCCTACGTAAGTAAGAAAACTATTGAATATTAGCACAAACGGTTGATTGATTGTGAAGGAGGGTAAGTTAATTGATTAATTCATCCTGGGGAAGTATATTGCTGGTGATTCACCGACTTTTTATTTTTTAAATCATTGGATGGAAAAACAAATTTGTGTAATCTTAACGTCTCTTAAAAACATTTATTATCACAATTGAACTTCAATTCCACATATATTTAGCCTAATTGGCAAGTAGCAAAAAAGTGTCAAAAACACAATTGGAGGGCAAAATATATATGTATATTATGTACCTTATTGCCCTGCAAACTTGCCAATTATATATTTTCGTTTCCTTTACATAGAAATATTTATGTGAATTAAAAAAGTAATATTTTAAATTTCTTATATCATTAGTAGGAAGTATTATTTCCAGTATAATTGTCGTAAAAGCCGAGCCCGAGTTTTCAATTGAATTTCACGTTTCCGTACGATTACAGTATTCTTTATACTATAGTATAAGAAAGTAATATATAAAAATTAAAATGTAAGATAAATGTGTACATCCTACTGCCCCTGCATTGAAAGTTAACACTAAATCTAAACGGATGGACATATATACATTTGAATTCCTCATTTTAAGTTGGCCGCCATCTTGGCTACTCCCTGAACTTCTGTTTTTCGACTACTAAAGTTGATTTTCTCTAAAAAGTAGACATAGGCTAACAATATGTCTTTTATTTCCTTCCCCCTTCTTCACAGTCAGTCAACAGAAACATTAATGAGAATAGATTTTCTTGCAGAAATAGCATCGAAAGGACAAATGGAGATAGAGAACGAAGAGAAGAGAAAAGATCAAAAATGATGCGGAGTTAAGTCGGGAGAGCTGAATAGAGCCATGATGAATGGGGCAATGCAATTTTCCAATCCGATTCCTTCTGTAATTAGTGGTCATCGGATCAGAATTTCTCAGGAAGTCCTGGATCCGGCGCTGCTCCTGGTATCCAGTTTCCTTCATCCTAGACGACCAATTGTCCAGCCAGCTCAGCCCGGGGTCTTCACATGGAACTCTTGATAATCCCTGTGCAATAATGAAATCTTAAAACACATTTATTTGGTATTCATAAATGCTAGTAAGATATTGTGGGATGAAGAAGTATGAAATGAAATATCAATATGTGATAAACCAGTGTGCTAAAACAGATTCTGCTTTGGAAAATAAAGAATGGGAAAACAACATATTGTTTCATTTGATATTTAGGGATATTTATTGTTGCGGAATTTCTTTTCTAAGTAAAAAATATATATTTTTTCTTTAAAAACTTACTTTGGACAGACGACTGACATGGAACCCAAATACAAGCCTCATACGTAGTACACTAAACAAACGATTTAAAATGCTTTATTCTCTTCTGCACACACATTCAAAATTACCCTTAACACAAAAGCGTAACTACTACACATTTCTACTAAAACCACTCTGGATGTATGGCTCACGAATCTACGGTTCGGCTAAAATATCTAACCTGAAACGTATCCAGGTTTTCCAGTCAAAAACACTCAGACTCATTACACAATACCCACCATACGTAAGTAACAGAACACTCCACAATGGCCTCATGATAAACAGTACACGACACAATTCAGGACCTTTACAGACGTTTCCATAGCAAATCGCATTCACACCCAAATCCATACATCCACGCACTTTCTTCACCACACTTGCCACACAATCCTCCCAGGAGATTGAAGAGGAGGTGGAACCGTGACTTGCTATAATCCAAAATTGCAACCCCCCCACTAGAAACAAAATTTTAGTATCCCTATTCAATAACCATAATATTCATTGTTTTTAATTTCGCTCTGAGGAGCTACCGCTGGGTGGCCTTCCTCTCTCACGCCAACCAAGACATCCACATTCAATGAAGTCTTCTTGGTAGCTGGTTGTTGCGTCATGGCAACAGTTGCGACCAACATTATAAAGACAAAAAAAAACATTGAAAATAAATATAAATCATGTGATAATTAAAATGTTAAATAAATAATTAAAATAAAATAATGGAAATAATAAATAAACAAATAATAAATACTAAAAACTACCCCTCCTGTAGAAAATAAAGCTAGTCTTCTACTAAATGTTGATTTTTACTGTAATTTCCGAAAAGGACCCTAAAAAAATATAGAAAGTTCAAACGTGCAATTTTTATATGCACGTATTTAAAAAAATTTAAATTAACTAATTTTTCATTTGGATTTCTTTTAAATGTACTGAAAAGATGCCAAATTGTTTTATAAATTTGCAATAATGTTAAATCCAATCCAAAGGT
The DNA here is from genome assembly GCA_963662175.1 of Aradus depressus. Classification (NCBI taxonomy): domain Eukaryota; kingdom Metazoa; phylum Arthropoda; class Insecta; order Hemiptera; family Aradidae; genus Aradus; species Aradus depressus. The sequence continues at coordinate 49,213,466 of OY759214.1, read as the reverse complement.
ATAAAAGTATCTTACTGGGTTAACAGGGAAAATGAATAGCATAGAAATAGAGAACAAATATTGGTTTTATTTACCTAAGCCTACATTATAAATAATAATAATAACTAAGAGTTAATAATAATAAAATGAAATTATTGTACAAAAAGATATCTTACAACTAATTACTTAAAACTGTATCTAATAAAACTATATATGTATAAGTATTGTTTTTTTAATTTGTGTGTTCTTTTTGTTATCAATGAATCTATGTATTTATAATTCTGTATCGAACCCCTTCTATAAGACAATTCTTTATAAGCAATAAAGTTATTCATTCATTCATTAAATTATATCAGTATTTTTTCTGTAGTGGCCACTATTTATAATTCTTTTATATTTTGGGCACAAAGACATATAATTAAAAAGTACCTAATCTCTTCTATCTCACGCCTACTTTGTTCACCCACACCTTAAGCCTGAAAAACTTCTCTCTCTACTACTGTCTCATCTTTACACCTCTCCTCAGACTGATTCTCACTATTAAAAACAGCTGACCGTCGTCTTTTGTTCTCCATTCATTGGTTGTTACTACGTTTTAAAACAAAATGCGACTAGTCCATCTTTGTATATTTATTCACTATTTAAGTTACTTCCTAACAACTGTTTTTTTATGCAAATAATAATAATTGATTTTAAGATATATTAAAAAATCACAGCACATCACATTTACACTTCGACGAGAAACATGCCCCCCCGTTTTCATCTACGACAAGCCCCTCCCTCAAACTAATACTGTACGATACCTAGGACTGACATTGGACCGAAGACTGACATGAAACCCTCACACACGTCTCACACGAAACACGCTGAACCGTCGACTCAAAATACTCTACGGACTTCTAAATAGACGATCAAAATTAGACATGACACAAAAACGGAACTGTTATACTTACTTACTTAGACCATTATGGACATACGGATCACAGATATACGGTTCAGCAAAAACATCCAACATCAAACGAATTCAGGCGTTTCAGTCAAAAACCCTCAGACTGATAACACAGTGCCCCCCATACATAAACAACAGAACACTTCATAACGATCTTATGATACACACAGTACCCGACACAATACAAACTACCTACATACGTTTCTTTAGAAAACTTTACACACATACAAATCCAGAAATACGTACTTTATCTTCACAACACTTACCACAAAACCCCCCACGAAGGTTGAAGAGGAGGTGGAACCGCGACTTACTGCCACCTTAATTCCTATTCGTTCTTAATATTTTTTTTTTTTTTTACATTATTTTCCTTCACTTTTATCATCTCTCTTACCCATTCCATCAAAATTGTCTTTCAATTCCTTTTTTTTTTTTTTTTATTTTTTTTTTTTTTTCCTGTTCTTGTCCTAATAATTAATATAAATTTTCGTCCCGAGGACCTACCACTGGGTGGCCTTCCTCTCACATGCCATTCACGCCAACATATCCATACCTACCAACATAGTTGCTGGTTGTTGCACCCTAGCAACAGTTGCACCTTTATAAATAAAAGACAAAAAAAAAAAAAAAAAAAAAGATATATTAATAATTTTAATGTGTGGAAATTTTTTACATCACAACCAACAGAAATTAAAAAAGTCCTCGGTGAACCAATGTACTTCTCCAGATATCGAATTTTTGTCCGATTACACAACTTCCCCTATACTTTGTATTGCTGGGGAAGTAAAAAAAATAGGTAAACGGTGAGAGGTTGCTCATGTTTACATTGTGTAAAGTTTTCTTGGGTGTTGAAAGGGGCGTAGAACAGAGGGGCATAGAACCGGGAGGGGGGCGTAGAACAAATGTTGTCTTTTACTAGCCCCATAATCTGGGAACTGAGAGGACAAGTTAGGAAGTGTATGTGTGTAGAGAGTTAGGCAGGTAATTGTTTGAACAGCCTCGTTGGGTTGCTGGCTGGCTGAGTGGTCACCATACCACATCCCGCTAAACTTTATATGTTTATCACAAGGAGCGCTCCTATAGCGTGGAGGCAGCCGACGCTAAACACAGCTCCACCTCCACCTCCTTTGTAAAACTACCTGCCTCCACTTAATATACTGCTAATTGTACAACTTTACCTGTTACCGCTCTTCAGTAAAGCATGGGGGCAACTTTTGGAAGGGGATGGGGAGAGAGGGTGATTATCCCTTCCCCCCATAGATCCGCCAGTGGTCCACTATCCAATCTGAGACTGAGGCCCTAACCTCTTTTTTTGAAAGAAGTATAACTCACAGAGAAATTAACTTACTTAATGCCCTTCCCGACTTCTTAAACGCAGTAAATACTAAAAAAAAATTCAATTAAAAATGTTTATGTTCGAGGAAACTCTCTATTTGGAAAAGGAATTTTTTTCTTTCAAAAAGGAAAACAAAAATAACGATAATTTCAGCGTTTTTTTCGTATATAAATGCTTTAAATTTTTGTTTAATTTTCTTGGCAGTGGTCCACCACTGTACTATACAGGTCTATACTATACTAAGAACTTCTATCTTAATTACTTTTATTCAATATTTTTATTGAATAGTTTTATCTATAATCAATTTTTGTAGATGTATACTATTTACTTCACTGATATTTTCTTGATTTTTTCGGCATTTTATTCCAGAGGTGACTTATTTTTTTCTTATTGACAATATATCGGGACACTTCATAGGGTTCTTCCTTTTCTTCGAATCATAGTGACCAGAAGAAGAGACGTGGAAGTGTCCTCCCGAGACAGATCTGGAATGGAAATTAACTTACAATTAGTACCTATTGTAAAAGAAAAGCTTAAGAAACTACTAAATTTTATTTTATCACCAAAATTCCTGAAAGAATATTTATCGTACTTGGAGGTTGCAGGTATGACCGGGTGGATAACTTCAAATACCTGGGGTCCGTTATTACAGAGAGGAATGATGCTAAAGAAAAAATTAAAGTGAAGATAACGGCCGGGAATAGATGCTACCGGTCAAACCTGGGTCCTGTGGGATTCCCTTGCTCAATGCTTGGGAGAGAAAGGTATTCCCTATTCCAGAGGGGGATATATGGAGGATACGGACCAATAGGGAGCCGAGGGACCTGTACAAGAGACAGAACCTGGTGGCCTTAGTGAAGCAGAGAAGCAGGGGCGGCTGCGATGGCTGGGACATTTACAGAGAATGGAGCCAGATTGCTGAGAAGGATACTGGAGGTACACCCGGGAGGACAGAGAAGAGGGGGACCCCTCATACGTTGGCTGGAGGACGACCTTAGAAAGATGGGTGTGAGAAGGTGGAGACGGAGGCCGAGGTTCTACAAGGACTGTAGCGCCAGGGAAAGTAACTGAAGTAAGTCAGAAGATTTACTTGTATAAATATTAATTATTTATAATTCAAAATATAAATGGTACCTAATCTATTAGGAATTTGATAGTAATGTATCTTCTATCATTTATTTGTATAATAGGTTAATGTATATAATTCAAAAAGTATACATCAAGTAAGGGTTCACACAGCACTTAACTTCCTTCTTTTATTATTCCTGACGTTTTGAGCGTTCGCTCATTTTCACAGGTGTTATCCCTATATAAAAATTAAAAATTAACATTCATTTCACATTTAATTTTAATCAGGCATTGCATGCATGTCATACTTACTTTAATTTTTCTTTTCATAATTTTCTCTTGTTACCAAAATAATTTGTCCATTCTGTAAATTATTTATGAATTTTAATTACACTATTTCTATTTAAGATATTGTGTATGGTTGTGTTATCTAATATAAGTTATTATTAGTTAATTTATTTTAATTACCTTAAAATATTTAGTCGACCCGTGTGTTCTAGGATCTAGATCGATATTAGTGGTCGTTTCGTATTTTATTTGGTTCTGTTTGGATTTGTTTTTTGTATTTGGGTTATATTTCAAGTTTATTTATTATGTGTGCGTAGTGATTACCTATTTTACAGCCAGTATTACTAACGTGCTTGTAAGCGGAATAAACGCTAGCTATAAATAATTTGAGCTTGGGAAGTACACTGCTGGCGATTCGATAACAGATCGATCATTTGTTTATTCCATTTTCGGCTGAATCAGTAAATTGAGCCCAAGATAGAATATAGAACGGGTTTTACCATAAAACCTTCCTCATACATACATAAAGACATATAACTTATATGAGAAGAATCTCACTTAAAGAATCCTAAATATTTTACAACCGGAATTATTCCACAAGAAAAAAGAGATATGTCAAAAAATATAAAAAAGTGATGTAAAATACTAAAATAAATATAATATATTTTCGGAATAAAAGGATGTATACTTATATAAGCCAGAAGAAATAAAAAAAGTGATACATTGATGTAAGGAAAGTCAATGCAATATTATTTAGTGACCCCTCAACATTCGCAAGGATCACATTCTTGTAAACTCCCACGAATGTCAAATTCGTACATGTTGAGGCCGGACATTTTTATTGGCCTTATAAACTGTACATAGTAGCCATGCCCCGGGAGGGAGCTATCTATGAAATAAAGCTCTCCCTTAGACGGGATTAGAACCCGCAAACGTGGTGGGACCATTCGATCAAAGCCCTACGCTTTAGCCACCTCGCCCCCACCCCTCCTAATTGTTTTTATTTACAAAGTGATATCCACGACACCTTTTGCTTTTCCGCGGAATCGCCGAATGGAAAGGGTGATCATAAAGTGGGGTGCTCGACTCAAAAACTCTAATAACTGCCGATTTGATGAAAGTATCGATACATAATGTAATATGAGGTTTCAGAAGCTCCTGTGTAAGTCAACCATTGATTTTTTGCGCAAACGGTCGATTGATTTTGGAGGGAGAGCGATTCGTTCTGGGGATGTACATTGACGGCGATCCACCGACTATATTTTTTTTATCTGGAAGGTGAAAAAAAAAAAAGATGGTACCGAACTTCTGCCATTTTAAGATACTCTTAAACCTGGGTATGGAAAATTTAGGACAACCATTATAGAGTCGCGCTCAGGTCTGTCAGAGCGACGAAAAGCCTTTTGTTAGTAGGCGATGTGACCTCACATACCAGTACATTGATAACCCTGTCATTCTCTATTCGAGTGAGTACAGACTGTATGTCCAAACTTGCCACAACCTTCAGCACAGACTATACTTATTTTCATATGCGACAGTAAGATGTGGTAGAACGGGATTTCTCATAGAAATAAAATACATGGTCTTCTAACTGTTTTATTTTGACCAGAATCAGTTGTGAACTCAACAGCGTCATCATCAGTAGTACATCCCACCCATACAGCACAGCGGTTAAAGGGCAACAGGCCAGTTGTCCAGTGTAGTGTGGTAATGTGTAGAACCATATAAAATAATAAGCAGATCTGGATTGGAGCTTTCAAACGATATGTCACAAGACCACATTACCCCAGCTATCGCGAGTGAAGGCTGGTTGGGAACACAGCGAGGGGGGGTTGAGTTCCCGTGATCGGGCAACATTAAAACAACCCACCCAACTTCCGTCCGTCCATTAGAGCTAATGAACACAGACAATTATTTCCATGCTCACCTCTTTCAGATGTATAACTCAAACCTCCAGAGAGTCAAAGCAGACACAAATAGGGCTGATATCGTAAACAGAAGTTCAAGCAACTGAACTGAGCAGATTAGAAACTCCATTAAAGTCTCCGAATGGGAATCCCAGTATTTCTTCTTGTCCCGATCTGTCTGACGTCGAAATCGCAGTATCTGAAAAAAAAGTAATAATACGTTAAATGATAGTAAGATATTATTGGATGATATATTTCATACTTATACACCAAATACGGTGTTGGATACTATCGTGTCATCCTCAGTGGTACATCATCCATCCAGTGCAATGTGTTCATTCCAACGTAAAGATCCAGTCAAGTAATGTAATGTAATTCATTATTAGTGATATGCCAGTTTTACGTTGAACAAAGCCTTACGCATATGCACACACTTTTTAAAAGGCACATTGGATGGTGAAATCAGATGGGACACGCTTGCGCCACTGACAAGATAAAACACTAAAAAAACAAGAAGTTATTAGTCTTCATGAGATGAGACATTTCAAAATGCATAAAATATTAATAACTAAAAATAGTACCTAATGTATTATGGATTTAATATTCTTGTATCTTCTATTTATTTATCATTTATTTTAAAAACAAGACTTTTTTTTCTCCATTTTTATAACTTTTCATAAAAACTACCTTTTTTTTTTATTACTCTTTATTACCACCCTTTATTACTACCAATAATAAATTTTTATTCACCTAGGATAGGGATAGTACAGGTTCGGGACCATCGCTTAACGTCCCATCCGAGGGACTTATTTAATTTTTGGGGTTAATTTTTTTTTTGACTCCCAGATAAAATAAACTAAGGGCCTCGGTCGGGTTTCGAACCCACGGTCTTGAGCTCAATAACCAAACAGGCATACCATTGAACTACCGGCGCTCTCATTACCAATAAATAATATATATATATATATATTTTATATTTTATAATTCTTTAAGCCATACAATTTAAACATTAACTTGAAACATTTCTTACGGAATTTTATTTTTCATTCTTTGAGGGGCTATAACTTTGGTTGTATTGATCCTATCTCTAATTTAAGGACTTATTAGCGATTTGAAATTTAATAAAGAACATTTTTGGTAAAACGCCATTTTCTCATAAGATACCATTTTGGGTATAATCAAGGAAACGTCAAAAAAATATGTATTTCATAATTATAATTCAGGACGGGTTTCGGCATGTATCTAGAAAACCTGTCGTCCTGCGAGAAATTGTATTTTAGTTTTTTCTATAACTCTCAATTGGAAATATTTTTGATTAGGTCATCAAGCGGTATCTTGTAAACTCGACTTAGGGCCCGGATTAAAGTGGTCTCAATTTTGGCCAAATTCTTATCAGATCTAAGTTAGCACATATAACCTCTTTATTCCAAGTTTCATGTTCGTAGCTACAATCGATTCCGCGGTGGAGCAGACACAACTTTCCAATCACATACACAGACATCATCGCGGAGATGGACAAATCGTATTTATGGAACCTTGAAATGTAAGAATCCGTTGGAAACCCGGGTTTTTGCACGATTGAAATATTTCATTGTACTAACTGTACGTAGGAATTGATGACCGCTGATTCTGCTGACACACTGATAGACAGACACTTTCTTTTTCATTTTTTGAATGAGGAGATCGTATAACATGAAATCCATTGAAAATTTGATCTCGAATTTTCGCACGATTACATAGACTATGAGTTAAAAAGCGAAACATTTTTAAGAAGGGACGAAAGAAGAGGCCAGTTCTTGAAATGAACGTTCACTTCAGATGGGTGAGTGCCTGAGAGATGGATGAGTGCAGGGAATGAAATGTCTGTGTGACTTCACCCATAGTTATTTCCTCCAAGCCTAAGCCCCAAGTGCACGATTTAGTTCCATGAAATACTCCATACAAGTCAGTCAAACTCACTGCTTGTACTTCCCCAGGTCATACAGATTATTGAGGAAGTTATCGATCAGAAATTCCGAGTTGATTTTTCCCCGGAATATCATGTTTCCCAAAAAAACTCTGATTCCATAAAAAAATTAAAATGACTGTCTGTATGTGTATGTCTTTGAACACGACTCCCTATAGCATCAATGTATCGACACGAAGTTTTATATTTGTATCCCCATAAGGACATCTATTAATATTCAGCGAAACTGGCCAGAGGGAAAGGCGCTAAACAAAAAGCCATAATAACTACCTATGTAATGAATGTTATTAAATTAATGTTATGCCCGGGCTTTAACTACGAGATCATATCGCATACTACCAGAGCGCTCTTTTCACTCTGGTGGACATGAGCCCAACTCTACTATGGGAGTCCTAAATTTAGCCTGTCTAGGGGGGTTAAAATTGACGAAGACTGAGCTGCCGAATGGAAAAGGGGACAAATAAGGAATAACGCCTTGGCTTGCGAGAGATTAAAAAAGGTGGGGGGAAGAGCCAAAACTACCGCCTTCTGAAAGGCGGGAACTTTTTTTAGAAGGCGGGAATGGGGTTTCAGATATCAGTGCTGTGTAAGCAACATGTGTTTTCTTGGAATTTATTATTTATTTATCGATATGCATATCGATTCGAAAGAAATTTTGTCTGCTATTTAATAAGAATTTTTCAAATTCTCATAAAACATATTATCATTAAAAAATTAATTTTTAAACAATGTTTATGTCCAGAAATTTAGTCTGTTCTTATTCAAAATTTATGTGAATCATTTTGAAGTTTTTGCTTCTTGTTACTTTTTAAATAATTTCTTTTATACATTCATACCTATCTCTCAACTTCGAAAATCTTTCATCTTCGATTGGACTTACAATTATAATTTTACATTAAAAAAAAAGTTGAAATTTTCTGAGAATAGAAATTGTTTAAAAATAGAAAATTCTTATTAAATAGAAGACTAAATTTCCTTCCAATCGATATGAATATCGATAAGTAGACAATTATCTAAATATTTTTTATATAAATAAATAAAATGCCAAAAAAATTGCAAAATTTAACATAGTCTAATCGATAGCGCATAAAAAAGTAAGTTCTGTAATTAGATGTCAAGGCCAACATTTTTCTAAAATTATCGACTGATAGAGAAAAAGACAGCTAGCCTCGCTAGCCACATCTTTTCGGGGTACAGTATCTTATCCGCTGGCGTGCTTGAAATCGAGTTCTCAGATTCTTGAAAAATTAATTTCTCGGTCACTATAAGTCGCAAAGACTTGAACTAAAGACCATCCTCTTTGTTATTAAATACCCAAAAACTTCGTTACTACTTATTCCGACACCTTCTCAATAGATCTCGAGATATTTCAGTGCAAAGGCGGAAAAAGTGGAGATTTTCTAAATAAACAATAAGCAGGAATTAATTTTAGGCCAAAAATATTTATTAAATTTATAATTCTTTCTGAAAATTCATCAACATTCGTCAATACTAAGTCTTATAAGAGGAGTTCTTGTGACTACATTAGTAGTTTAATTAATAAGAAAGTTAGTAATATATACTATTTCTTATTTTACTATTGTCCGCAGTAAAGCCAACTACTCTTAAGTATTTCAACAAACTATTTATTTTTTTTCAATTTACAGTAAATTTCACTAAAATAATAATGGTTGCAACTATTTCAGTTTTTACTCACTATTTTCTCAGTGTTGCGGGAGAGTTTAGAAATCAATATTATAATCGTACTGGAGAAGTAAATAGCCGATGATTTATCAAAGAAGGGCTTAACTTCAATACCCATGTAACTGCCGATGGAATGATTCATCAGCCTATCGATTAACAAATAACTAAATAAGCCACATTGAGTTTCGACCAAATGAACAAGACTGAGAAGGAATGTTTAAAGGGAGAGGAGAAACTTACTTTTATAGAGCTGGGGAAGTACAACGTGGATGGTTTTGTTATGGCTATAACAACTCTCTCTAACTAGACCCTCTTTACTGTAGGCTGTCCTGGAAAGCCTATAATCTGTTCCATAATGATCCAGTAACTGCTACCAACAGTTCTCATTACAACTCGATTAATGAATGAATCCATTCATCTGTTTATTTAATCAGGAGACGGCTGCTACCAATAGCTGTTATTTATAATTACATTTTGGGTTATCCCAACTAATTGTGGCCTGTATCGAAGCCTATCTCATAGTCCAGTGGGCGGTCGCTTTGTACTTTAAAAAGCCCATAGCCATTGAATGCGGCGCCGGTAGCTCAGAAGTGAGTAGAGTATAAAGGCCGGTTCTGGCGCCACCACCACCACCACCACATCTGCTCCATAGACACGTCCCTCCACCACCACCACCACCACCACATCTGCTCCTCAATTCTGCTCCACCACCACCACCACATCTGCTCCACCACCACCCCCTCCTCCTCCGAAACTCTGCTCCTCCACCACAACATCTGCTCCTCCCAGATCCTCCACCTCCTCACTTGTGCTCCTCAAATCTGCTTCTCAATTCTGCTCCTCCACCACCACCACCACCTCCTCACCCACCATCGTACATCCCCATCTCGATAAGTGTCCACTCTCCCCTTTGAATCACCCACCATCGTACATCCCCAACTCAATAAGTTTCCACTCTCCCTCTAAACCCCAATAAGTTTCCACCCACCATCGTACATCCCCACCTCAATACGTTTCCGCTCTCCCTCTAAACCCCAATAAGTTTCCACTCTCCCCTTTGAATCACCCAACATCATACATCCCCAACTCAATAAGTTTCCACTCCCCCCTTTGAATCACCCAACATCGTACATCCCCATCTCAATAAGTTTCCACTCTCCCTTTGAATCACCCACCATCGTACTTCCCCACCACAATAAGTTTCCACTCTCCCTCTAAACCCTACTTTAAATTTTTACCCTACCCCTACATTTTTTTAATTAGCCTACTAGCGCTCCCAAGCGTCTAGAAATCAAATTGTTATTGATATTAAATCAACTTAAGATAAAAAAAAAACCATACCTGACGGGATTCGAACTCACCACCTTACATTTTGGAGTCTGGCTTGCTAACCCCTCGTCTATCATGGTTAATGAAGGGAGCTAAAATCTAGGTATATAACGTTCAAGTCATACATTTTCAGATATCAAGTAACAATTATGGTGTATTCTGAGGTAGTAATGATTATTCCTATCGATTATTAATAATTAACATTTTTTTAAGCCTGATTTCGTGACCTTGAACAGGCACTTGCATGATCTAACATGTCGAACCCTGCATTCGTGTAGCCTACCTTATCACGTCTTATTATCATCATTGTATTCAGTATTATTTTAAACTGGAGTATAATGATGGAAAAATCGCCTACCTACACTTTTGAGCATGCCGTCCTTCGGTGCCTTGAATAGTATTGCATTTGAAAATATAATTCAAAGCTCGTCATATTGAGTATGTTGTCCGATTGGAGTAATATATGCGAAAAAATATTTATCTTCAATTCCGAGCACGCTGTCCTTTGATGTTATTTGTGAATTCTTGTTTTTTATATATCTACTATGGTTTGGAATTAGCTATAGTAATTTTGCGTTTTCTACAATCTGATGACGTCCTTGACTTTGAAATGGTTTTTGCATGCATTATACATGTTCAAACATGTCGAGACCTGTTGTTGCAGGCATACTTCACCAATTTTTATTTCATGATTTAATCTTACATCTCCACGTCAATTAACACATCCAATGTGCTTCCCCATCTCAATACCCCCGCTCTCCCTCCGATTCACTACTCTCTATCTTCAGTATAGCGGCGTAGCCAATCCATCTCAATTTTCTCACTTATACTTCCCCACCTAATTCTCCCTTTAAACCTTTTACTCAGACACACATCCAAGCAATTTTCTTTAGATTTCATCATAGTCCACTACTCTTAGCACCATCATGCTTCGCCCCTGTTCAACACCTACAACCTCTCTAGATCGTCTGACATTTTCATCATAACCCGGTCTACCCATACATAAACCTACATTCTACGTCCATTAGCCTTTCCCTCTGAGTCAGTCAAACTTACCCACCTCAAATCATCTTCAATGCACACACATCAATTATTCTAAAACATAATCTTTAATTATAATAGTTCTACTTCCTCAGACCAATTGTACTTCTTCCAATCCGGCAGAGACTTTGCAACCCACACCTAATCCTCAGGTCTTTCTCCTAATTTTTATGACTCACTTCTACTTCCCCACATCAATTGTCCATATGTTTTTGCTCAATTGTCCTTACCAATTTTCTGTTCTCTACTTCTAAAACCTTTTACTCATTCATACCCGCCCATACCCGCGGAGTAATATTTAGATTTAGATGTACCTTTCCATGGATACATTCTTAGGCTAACATGCAGTATATTCAACTTACGTTATGTTACATACTACTTCTCATCTCCAGCACTTAACTTACTTAGCACCTCTACTGTATTCCAATCCTCGTTTAAAGCGGTCAAAACAATTTCTTTTTCCTTCCACCAACCGTCCTCTACTGTAATTGCTCTCCTAACCTTCTCAAACCCCCGCACAATTCTGACAACGACCAATCCATCCCAATATTCTGCTCTCCACTTCTACTTCCCCAACATCATATCAAGTCAGAACCCTACAAGTGTAGACTACTGCCCCGTCAACATTTCTTTCTCATTCAAACCACTTCTATCCCACCTCTCACTCAGACATACCTGCACACTTGCATCACATGCAGAAAATCAAATTTAAATGCTTCTCCCTACCTAAACCGCCAGGTCAACACCCCCACAGTTCTCGTCGATATTTAGATTCGCATTTCCAATATTACTTTACCATCACTATTTTTACGACTGTCGATTGCATATCTAATGCATTAGAATGCAAGGAGGATTGCACGGGCGCCTTTCTCGACGTGGCGCAAGCCTTTGATCGAGTCTGGCACCCGGGGCTGCTCTTCAAACTGAAACACTTCCTTCCCAGTACCTACTACCTCATCCTGAAATCTTACCTTAGTGATCGCCATTTCAAGGTCCGAGTAGGCTCTGAGTACTCAGAACTCATACCTATTCGGGCCGGTGTCCCACAGGGTAGCATCCTAGGTCCCATCCTTTACAATACATATACTGCCGACATTCCTATCCATCCTCAGACATTACTGACGACTTACGCTGACGACACAGCAATCCTTTCCACCAATCCTGATCCTGCTGTAGCCTCACTAATCCTCCAGGAGCACCTCACTGAAATAGAGAGGTGGTGCAACCTCTGGAGAATTAAATTAAATGAGCAGAAATGTGTTCAAGTCACATTTACCCTACGCCGTCAATCCTGTCCTTCCGTCATCATTAACAACATCCTGATTCCCTCTTCAAACCAAGTCCGCTATCTCGGGTTTTACCTAGACAGTAGACTTACGTGGAACCCACATACACGACTTAAACGACAAGAACTGAATCGAAGATACGGACTGTTACGTCGACTACTTGGACCAAAATCGAAACTGACGACTAACAACAAACTTACGATTTACAAGACCATTATACGTCCAATTTGGATTTACGGACTCGAACTTTGGGGTACAGCTAAACAATCCAACATCAATCGTATCCAAGCATTCCAGTCCAAACTCCTCCGACGAATTGTCAATGCTCCTTTCTATGTCACCAATAAAGTCCTACACAGAGATCTCAGTATTCCCACTGTAAATGAATTAATCAAATCCCGATTCCAATCATTCCACCGAAACCTTTCTTCCCATTCAAATCCTCTCGCACAAGACCTTTCCTCTCATTCCCATCCTGACAATCCTCCCCGCCGCTTGAACAGGAGGTGGCCTCGCTATCTTCTCTCGGAGGATAGTGAATAATGACAATTAACTTTCGAGGGAGTGTCAGCGCTGGCTGGCTTCTCCCATCAAGTGACGTTATATTTTTCTTTTACCACATATTTGCTTATTATGTATATATTGTATATTTGCAAATAGAATAAAATAAAAAATAAAAAAATAAAAAAAAAAAATTTTACGACTAATAACCTACAATCTAGCAGGAACTTAAATCATCCCCCTGCACAACACTACTCCGGATATATTCAGAACCCACTCCCACACATCTGAGCACCAATAGAACTCTAACCTAGGACCCTTGCTGTGTAGGCTCACTCACATTGGTACCTGTCAACCCATCTTTATAACTGCAAAAGCCGTGGGTAATTTCATATTCAAGTATTTTTCCTAAGATTTCATACTGATGAGGGCTCTAGACCCCTTCATCACCAACGAGATCAGTTAAAGAACTATTTTATAACACAGCCCCAACGTACATATAAGGTGTGTCCAATACAATAGGAACTCTTCTTATATAGCTATCCTAAGAAGAAGTCATTGAAAACTTTACCCACTGAGCCGGATAATTATTTATAGTAGAGATACTAACATTTTTTGAATGGGTAGGCGGCCTTGTGTAACATTTCATTATCAGAGATTAGCTGTGATGTACTTTTCTACAAATCAGAGACTATGCAGAGACAATAGAATCCTTCCGAGAGATCCAATATATCGTCACGACACAACACTTCACAAAAATTCGGAATTGTTCACCTATCCCTATACACATCACTCAAATGCAACTTCCCCAAATCTAAACTCAGAAGTCGCTCGGACACATTTTAAAAACCCCACCACTCTTCTATATACTTCCTCAGCTAAATTCTTTCCCCGGTTTCCCTCTATAGTATATCTTAAACTCTAAAGTAACCCCAACCCGAACACCATTTCTATCAATCTAAACTTTTATTTCTCAGTCATGCACCATAGATAGGGTTTTCTATAGGTGCTATCACATTACGCCCCCGACATTTTTCTACAACTAACACTCAACCGTTCCTCAATTAATATTATAACGCAGCCCTCACACCCATACTCCATTGTATTTATTTTTCAAGTCCCAAGCTCTTCGTCTAATATACATCACAGTTCCTACCGGTATTTGAGAACCCATATAGTATTATTGTTCCATCCTCACCCACATCTCATGGACCCCACAATTCAGCCCTCCTTCCCCGCATATATGGTATTGAGAGCCAAAACACTTACGATGACCCAATACAACAGTTATTTTACCGATTCATCTTCATAGCCGCAAAACCCGGGATTATTTAATATTTTAGTAGATTTCTTTTTTCATTATTTGTCACAGGTTTTTTTTTCCTCACATACAACGCCTACTCCACTCAACTGTTTTTTCTTAAAGTCCGATACATATCTTACATCCTTTCATATATTTATTTTTTATTTAGTCATATTATTTTATATTTTATGCGATTAATATTTATTTACATTTTCGAAAATTTACGTAAATTATGAAAATTTTCAACGTATAGATGTTAGATTTGGATAGTTCAAAAAGGGGTTCGGATATCATTCTCATTACCGAAACCATCGGGGGTATAGATGGAATAAGAAAATCTGTTAGACATGAAAACACTCTATCTATTTAAAAGGTAGATTTTTTCAAGGAGAATGGGACAACGACAGTTGCAACATTCTAAAAGTGGTTTTTGTTCAATTCCAGTGCTTCCAGGGTAACAACTCGGACTATATTTTGAAGGATATATCAATAATGGGCATTGACTTTATTGGGAATAGGTACACAGCATATCACAAACGAAAAGATTATTAGAAAGAATCAAATCGAATGCTGTGAGGTTGAAGGCTTGGAGAGGCTATAAACGCACGCAGGTCGTATGAGTGAAGGTTTGGAGAGGATATAGACGCCCGCAGACCAGTGTGATCACCAGCAGTTCTAAATGTTGAAAATACTGATTTGAGGAAAAGTAGGAGAGTACAATCGTGTTAATATGCCTGTATTTTTGATTTGCAGGAAAGGGCCTTGCCCCTTTTTATTCATGCTTTGTATCCAAAAGTATATATATATTTCAGTTTTCATTTGACTATATGCTTATATCATCTCTTTGTGAGAGCGGTTCTAAATCTGCTGGGTAAGTTTCGGTCTTGAGCAGTGTCTACGTGTACCCCCAAAATCCTGTTTCTTTGAACCAAATTCAACTCAGTCAAATCGATTCAAATCCCTATATTATACTGCAATATTCTCGCTCAAACATCACTACACTCACCTTCTAGTTATAACGATATCGTTATAACTACTGTGATATCGTTATAAATATAGCGATATCGTTCAACCTCACAGCATTCGATTTGATTCTTTCTAATAATCTTTTCGTTTGTGATATGCTGTGTACCTATTCCCAATAAAGTTAATGCCCATTATTGATATATCCTTCAAAATATAGTCCGAGTTATTACCCTGGAAGCACTGGAATTGAACAAAAACCACTTTTAGAATGTTGCAACTGTCGTTGTCCCATTCTCCTTGAAAAAATCTACCTTTTAAATAGAGTGTTTTCATGTCTAACAGATTTTC
Source organism: Aradus depressus (assembly GCA_963662175.1). NCBI lineage: Eukaryota > Metazoa > Arthropoda > Insecta > Hemiptera > Aradidae > Aradus > Aradus depressus. The sequence continues at coordinate 49,197,516 of OY759214.1, read as the reverse complement.
TTATTCCATCTATACCCCCGATGGTTTCGGTAATGAGAATGATATCCGAACCCCTCTTTGAACTATCCAAATCTAACATCTATACGTTGATGACAGAACTTTATACCCGACCATACGTAAAAACGTCATATTTTCCTTAGAAAGAGGTATTAAGCCTTTTACGGGTTTAGGAAGGTTGAACTTTTTTGTTTGTTTTTTATCACCATATACTACTCGTCGGTGTTCTGTTGAATGAATTCGTTCACTTCCGTCTTCACCCGAATCATGCTGTGAAGAGTCCGTTTGTTCTTGTGATGAACTGGAGTTTTCACCCACATCGTTCTCTGAAGAGTCTGTGTGTAGTTGTGTGTAATTCTCTCCGTGGGAGGCAAGTGGGGGTGTATTCTGGGAGTGTGTTCCACCATTAGTTCTAATTCGTTTAATATGTCTTTTACCACATGTATCCAATTGAAAAATGGTTGCTCGCCTCTTTAAAATTGAAGAAATCGTGGATTGAGGAATCTTGAAATGTTTCGATATTTCTCCAACCTTTTCTCCTTCATCAAAAAGTTTAATTATTTTTATTTTATTTTCTATAGTGAGAGCGTTTCGTTTGACCCCCATGGTATCTAACCTGCTAAAACGCACAAAATATAAAATAATATGACTAAATAAAAAATAAATATATGAAAGGATGTAAGATATGTATAGGACTTTAAGAAAAAACAGTTGAGTGGAGTAGGCGTTGTATGTGAGGAAAAAAAAACCTGTGACAAATAATGAAAAAAGAAATCTACTAAAATATTAAATAATCCCGGGTTTTGCGGCTATGAAGATGAATCGGTAAAATAACTGTTGTATTGGGTCATCGTAAGTGTTTTGGCTCTCAATACCATATATGCGGGGAAGGAGGGCTAAATTGTGGGGTCCATGAGATGTGGGTGAGGATGGAACAATAATACTATATGGGTTCTCAAATACCGGTGGGAACTGTGATGTATATTAGACGAAGAGCTTGGGACTTGAAAAATAAATACAATGGAGTATGGGTGTGAGGGCTGCGTTATAATATTAATTGAGGAACGGTTGAGTGTTAGTTGTAGAAAAATGTCGGGGGCGTAATGTGATAGCATCTATAGAAAACCCTATCTATGGTGCATGACTGAGAAATAAAAGTTTAGATTGATAGAAATGGTGTTCGGGTTGGGGTTACTTTAGAATTTAAGATATACTATAGAGGGAAACCGGGGAAAGAATTTAGCTGAGGAAGTATATAGAAGAGTGGTGGGGTTTTTAAAATGTGTCCGAGCGACTTCTGAGTTTAGATTTGGGGAAGTTGCATTTGAGTGATGTGTATAGGGATAGGTGAACAATTCCGAATTTTTGTGAAGTGTTGTGTCGTGACGATATATTGGATCTCTCGGAAGGATTCTATTGTCTCTGCATAGTCTCTGATTTGTAGAAAAGTACATCACAGCTAATCTCTGATAATGAAATGTTACACAAGGCCGCCTACCCATTCAAAAAATATTAGTATCTCTACTATAAATAATTATCCGGCTCAGTGGGTAAAGTTTTCAATGACTTCTTCTTAGGATAGCTATATAAGAAGAGTTCCTATTGTATTGGACACACCTTATATGTACGTTGGGGCTGTGTTATAAAATAGTTCTTTAACTGATCTCGTTGGTGATGAAGGGGTCTAGAGCCCTCATCAGTATGAAATCTTAGGAAAAATACTTGAATATGAAATTACCCCCGGCTTTTGCAGTTATAAAGATGGGTTGACAGGTACCAATGTGAGTGAGCCTACACAGCAAGGGTTCTAGGTTAGAGTTCTATTGGTGCTCAGATGTGTGGGAGTGGGTTCTGAAATCTATCCGGAGTAGTGTTGTGCAGGGGGATGATTTAAGTTCCTGCTAGATTGTAGGTTATTAGTCGTAAAAATAGTGATGGTAAAGTAATATTGGAAATGCGAATCTAAATATCGACGAGAACTGTGGGGGTGTTGACCTGGCGGTTTAGGTAGGGAGAAGCATTTAAATTTGATTTTCTGCATGTGATGCAAGTGTGCAGGTATGTCTGAGTGAGAGGTGGGATAGAAGTGGTTTGAATGAGAAAGAAATGTTGACGGGGCAGTAGTCTACACTTGTAGGGTTCTGACTTGATATGATGTTGGGGAAGTAGAAGTGTAGAGCAGAATATTGGGATGGATTGGTCGTTGTCAGAATTGTGCGGGGGTTTGAGAAGGTTAGGAGAGCAATTACAGTAGAGGACGGTTGGTGGAAGGAAAAAGAAATTGTTTTGACCGCTTTAAACGAGGATTGGAATACAGTAGAGGTGCTAAGTAAGTTAAGTGCTGGAGATGAGAAGTAGTATGTAACATAACGTAAGTTGAATATACTGCATGTTAGCCTAAGAATGTATCCATGGAAAGGTACATCTAGATCTAAAGATTACTCCGCGGGTATGGGCGGGTATGAATGAGTAAAAGGTTTTAGAAGTAGAGAACAGAAAATTGGTAAGGACAATTGAGAAAAAACATATGGACAATTGATGTGGGGAAGTAGAAGTGAGTCATAAAAATTAGGAGAAAGACCTGAGGATTAGGTGTGGGTTGCAAAGTCTCTGCCGGATTGGAAGAAGTACAATTGGTCTGAGGAAGTAGAACTATTATAATTAAAGATTATGTTTTAGAATAATTGATGTGTGTACATTGAAGATGATTTGAGGTGGGTAAGTTTGACTGACTCAGAGGGAAAGGCTAATGGACGTAGAATGTAGGTTTATGTATGGGTAGACCGGGTTATGATGAAAATGTCAGACGATCTAGAGAGGTTGTAGGTGTTGAACAGGGGCGAAGCATGATGGTGCTAAGAGTAGTGGACTATGATGAAATCTAAAAAAAAATTGCTTGGATGTGTGTCTGAGTAAAAGGTTTAAAGGGAGAATTAGGTGGGGAAGTATAAGTGAGAAAATTGAGATGGATTGGCTACGCCGCTATACTGAAGATAGAGAGTAGTGAATCGGAGGGAGAGCGGGGGTATTGAGATGGGGAAGCACATTGGATGTGTTAATTGACGTGGAGATGTAAGATTAAATCATGAAATAAAAATTGGTGAAGTATGCCTGCAACAACAGGTCTCGACATGTTTGAACATGTATAATGCATGCAAAAACCATTTCAAAGTCAAGGACGTCATCAGATTGTAGAAAACGCAAAATTACTATAGCTAATTCCAAACCATAGTAGATATATAAAAAACAAGAATTCACAAATAACATCAAAGGACAGCGTGCTCGGAATTGAAGATAAATATTTTTTCGCATATATTACTCCAATCGGACAACATACTCAATATGACGAGCTTTGAATTATATTTTCAAATGCAATACTATTCAAGGCACCGAAGGACGGCATGCTCAAAAGTGTAGGTAGGCGATTTTTCCATCATTATACTCCAGTTTAAAATAATACTGAATACAATGATGATAATAAGACGTGATAAGGTAGGCTACACGAATGCAGGGTTCGACATGTTAGATCATGCAAGTGCCTGTTCAAGGTCACGAAATCAGGCTTAAAAAAATGTTAATTATTAATAATCGATAGGAATAATCATTACTACCTCAGAATACACCATAATTGTTACTTGATATCTGAAAATGTATGACTTGAACGTTATATACCTAGATTTTATCTTCATTAACCATGTCATGATAGACGAGGGGTTAGCAAGCCAGACTCCAAAATGGAAGGTGGTGAGTTCGAATCCCGTCAGGTATGGTTTTTTTTTTCTTAAGTTGATTTAATATCAATAACAATTTGATTCTAGACGCTTGGGAGAATTGAGGAGCAGATGTGGTGGTGGTGGTATTCAGCTGTTCACGTTAAACAAAAATAGTGTTATAAAATTGCTCTTCAAAAAAATAATTAATAGTGCGGTTTTTACTGTGTTTGTAAAAACGTGAAACAGTGAAAAGTATCAGGGAGAGGACCTTTTCACCAAACGGAATGAGTTGCAGCGGGGCGCGCTCTTCCTGGGTTGAAGAGAGTGCACCAGTGCCCACGGCCAGCCACAGCCAGCCAAGTAACATCAAACAGGTACCACACCAGCCCCTGGCCACAGCATCGATGGCCGTTGACCATCCAGGCCTTAGCGGCAAGAAGAGGACCCTAGACCAGCCTGACCAGGAGACACCCGCCTCACACCTCGCCGTCACCAAGAGGTATAAATCTTACAACTCACCAGTCATAGTTTCTAACAGGTATTCCGCTCTAACCAATTTAGACACTTCCAAGCCCCAACCGGCCGATTCAAATTCCGAAAATAGTAAAAAAATTAAAATACCTCCAATTTTTATTGTAGGTTACAATAACCTAAAAGAAATAACAGCTGACATATTAAAGGTGGCTACATCACCGTTTGAAACCAAACAATGCCTAAAAGAAAAAATTAAAATTCAAGCGACCTCATCAGACGATTTTAGGGCCCTGACAAAATTCTACGATACGCATAAAATTAACTATTATACTTATGTTAATCCAGAAACTAAAAATGTATCGGTGATTCTCCGAGGTGTGCCATACGCGCTCAGCGAAGAAGACGTCAAAAATGAATTGCTCCCTCACTACCCAGTTATTTCGGTCACCAGGTTGCACAATAGAGACAAAATGCCCACGCCATTGTGCGCAGTCGAACTGACTAATAACGATCAGGGAAAAGCCATATTTTCACTTACAAAACTATATTACAGTCGGATCCACGTGGAGGAAAGACGCCGGTCCCTGCACGTTCCTCAATGCATGAACTGTCAAAAATTCGGGCACACCAAGAACTACTGCCGCCTTGAGTCGACCTGCGTTAAGTGTGCAGGGAATCACCATTATAAAGTTTGTCCTTTCCAAAAAACTGACAAACCGAAGTGCGCCAACTGTGGGGGCGACCATACCGCCAACTTTGGAGGCTGTCTGAAACGACCACCGAAACGGCAACTACAGTCAGCTTCCGCAGGCACCACCGCAAGCCAAACATTTCACACTAATACTAATCAACCTCCGCAACACACACACGCACATTCAGCCAACACACCCAATACACCACCATACGCACCTACCTCCCCGGAGCCCAAACCACCTACGAACTTTTGGTTTGACAAAAATCGAAGTAGGCTAACACCACCCCAACCTAATACTGCAAACAATGGAATTAGCTCTGAGGCAACGACTGACCTGACTGGACTCATCATGAACCTCATCAAACCATTCATCCCCCACATCCAAGCTTTCTTATCCAATTTATTCACTAACCTTTTTTCGATGAATCATGGCAAACCCTAATCTGGGAACTTTTCAAAATTTAACTATATTAAACTGGAATGCGGACGGCTTAAAGATAAGGCAACCGTCATTAACCAACTTTTTATCACGATATAATGTCGACATTGCATGCATAACTGAGACCCACCTCAAACCGACAGACAAACTCAAACTCTCTGGCTACTGTTCATATAGACTGGACCGACCGACACGTTTCGGTGGTGTTGGCATTTTCATCAAACGACACCTGAAACATTCACAGATTAACATTCCCCCTCTCCAGAACTTGGAGGCAGTTGGAGTCACCCTCACCACACTCTCCGGCACACTCAACATCATATCAGCATACCATCGACCGAACACAAGACTGGTACAGACTGACTTCGAACATATTTTCACAGGACTACCGACTATAATGATCGGGGACCTCAACAGCAAACACACGCTATGGGGATGCAGAAGACAGAATAACAACGGGACTAGACTACAATCCATCTCAGAAAACCTGGGGATACAAATATCGACACCTGACGAACCGACATTCTACCCAACTCAACGAACATACCAACCCGACATACTGGACATAGGACTGATACACAACTTTAACTTGCCCCTGTTTCACGAGACACTGACCGACTTAGACTCAGACCATCTCCCAGTTATCTGCACCTTCCTAGCACGGCCACAGAAGGAGGAATATCTTCCAAGGTTGATCACGGGGAAGATCGACTGGGCCACGTTTGAAGACGGAATGAACTGTCTCGGGGTCCCCCATCATTATAGCACGACGGACGACATTGACAATGCAGTTAGGACGTTCACACAAACCATACATACCTCAGTACATGAAGCAACATACCGACATTTCACTGACAAACGACACCTATTCCACAACAAGACACCTACACACATAATGGATATGATCCGTACAAAGAACACACTACGACAACACTGGCAAAGAACAAGAGATCCCCTTGAGAAAAGAGAACTGAATCGCCTGACCCGACGCATACGATGGGAACTTGACAAAGACAGAATCGCGAACTATCGAAAATACTTGACTGATATGACTCCGGGCGACAACAACTTATGGAAAGAGACACGACGACTTCTAAACCAAAGGACACCCCTACCCATCTTAACTGACGGACAAATGACTGCCACAACTGACAAAGAGAAAACCGAATTACTGGCGACCCATTTGGAAAATAAATTCACAACGACAGACGCTGACGATCATGAAACACTCATCACAGTTGAATCATACCTCTCAAATACACTTCACACAGTCGAAGCACCCATTCAGCATACCACACCATCAGAAATACACGCCCACATTACACGACTACACATCAAGAAGGCCCCCGGTGAAGACATCATCCCCAACCTGGTGCTGAAGAAGCTTCCTCCGAAGAGCATAGCCTACCTGGCAAGTGTGTTCAACGCCTGTCTTCGCCACTGCTACTTTCCTGCAGACTGGAAAAACGCCGTTGTTCTAACATTTCACAAGCCAGGTAAGGCAAAAAACGATCCAGGCAGCTATAGACCAATAAGCCTTTTAAATAGCCTCTCAAAACTTCTTGAGAAAATAATTCACAAGAGGCTCCTCCGTCATCTGGAGACTGCAGGGACCATCCCTGCCCACCAGTTTGGGTTTAAATCAAACCACTCAGCCGTCCATCAGCTACAGAGAGTTGCTGAGACCATTGTGGGGGGCTTTGAGCGGAAGCAGTACACAGTAGCAGCCTTCTTGGACGTCGCAGCTGCCTTCGACACCGTCTGGCACGAGGGCTTGCTCTTCAAATTAAAACAGACCTGGCCTCCGCAATACATCCAGAACATCATTAGCTCTTTTCTTCGTGACAGAACATTCCAAATAAGGGTGAACAACACACTGAGCTCCAGAAAGAAGATATCAGCGGGAGTCCCACAGGGTGCGATCCTCAGTCCACTCTTGTTTGATCTGTTCTGTCACGACATGCCAGAACCAGTCTCTGCAACCCTGGCGACTTACGCTGACGACACGTTGATCCTCAGCCAAAACATAGATCTGGAAGCGGCCATCGACTCCCTACAAATCCAGGTGGATGAGATCGGCCAGTGGTTTGGAAAATGGAAGCTTAAGTTGAACGGTGGGAAGACGGAGGCGAAGGTGTTCGCTTTACGCCGCTTCTCGATAGAACACCTCAGAAGGCTGCAAATCGACCAACTCCCAATTCCATGGAATCCTAAAGACCAGGGTGTGCGCTATCTTGGAGTGCACCTTGACACAAGACTAACATGGCGCCTACATATCAACATAAAACTCCAACAAGCACACACACGACTCAGGCTCATCTACCCACTCATGAACAGGAATACACCACTCAGACACACATGCACATCCTTACTTTACAAAACACTAATACTTCCACTCTTAACCTACGCTTGCCCCGTATGGTTCTGCACTAGCCACACTAACATAACACGATTACAAACATTCCAAAACAAAGTCCTCCGGATAGCGGTGAACGCACCTTGGTTTATCAGGAACACCCAAATCCATCGGGAACTGGGAGTTGCTCCTTTTGCAGCCCACATTGAGAAACTCACCCGAAGCTTCCATGAAGGTCTGCCAACCTGCTCTGGTGCGGTTCACTACAGTCTCGGCCAGCCTGTAGCTCGCAGGCTGCAACCAAGACTGTACCAAGACTTTTTGTTTTAATTATAATTTTCTTGTTTATTTGCTCATTTTGTGTAAAGTACATACTTAGTACTGGTCCAAATAAAATGTTTTTCTTCTTCTTCTGTGGTGGTGGTGGTGGAGGGACGTGTCTATGGAGCAGATGTGGTGGTGGTGGGTGGTGGTGGTGGTGGGTGGTGGTGGTGGCGCCAGAACCGGCCTTTATACTCTACTGAAGTGCTAGCCTATTCAGCTCAAGATCGCAGGTTCGAAACCCGGCCCAGGCCCTTAGGTTTCTTATCTGGATGGTGAAAAAACCTTGAGCCTGTCATTCGTTAATGACCCCTACCCTATGTGATAAATATTTAGGATAGGCAACATCTAGGACACACTGTTTCGTCGCTCTGGTAGTAGGCGATATGATCTCATAGTTAAAACCTAGACATGAGCCACATTAACTAACTCTACTCAACCGATGATCGAGTTTTCAACGAAATTTCACGTTTCAAGGTCTCCTGAATCCATGTTGTCCATATTAGACTGTCAGTGCGTCTGTGTCTATGTACGCACACATGTATGTTAACATATCCAGTGACATGACGACTTTATCGAATTGACTATCTTTGTATAAGACAATTATTGTTTTTAGCCAAAACAGTCGGTTGGTTTTAATGTGAGAGCGATTATTTCGTGCTGGGGAAGTACATTGCTAATGATTCATGACGACTCTTTTTTTTTCTTTTCCAGCTATAACGAAGTATAGGGAAAGTTATGTAACAGGGCATGGAATTTCAAATTTCCGACCTCCGAAAATGAAAACAAAATGTCCGTATGTGTTTTTGTAAACACGATAACTTATAGAATGTAGATATAGACACGAAATTTTATATTTGTATCCAGAGACCTCTAAGGATGTCACCTATTGATTTTCAGCCAAATCGGCCAAAAGTGAAGTAGAGGTTAGGGGGGAGGCTTAACATATAAACTATAATAACTGCCGATGTAATAAAAGTATCGACTCGAAATTTAATATGGGGATTCGGAAGTCAATTATTGTTTTTTTAATCCAAAACTATCAATTGCTTTTAGAGGGAGAGCGAAAACTTTCACTAAAAAGCTGAATGTGACCAAAATGTCTGAAAACTTCGGGTCCATAAAGGCAACACAAAGTGGGCAAACGGACAGACATATATATAAGATTCCCTGATACAACTGGATGAAACGTGATCCTGTATTCATTACACAATTATGATTATTGTTCCTCGAGCTGGTGCCAGTAAAGCTGGAATGCATATATTCCTTTTGATTGCACTCTACTCAGTATAAGTAAAAGTGCATTATTAATGAGACTTAGAAGCTCTTCTTACAGGATCAAACAAGGACGACGTCCTCAAATACGGGAAAAATAAACATTGACCCAACCTAGTCTATGTAGTGTGCATACTTTAACGTTTCTCTGTACCCGTATTAAGATCGTGAGGGAATATTTTACTTTGTTCATAAATTTACTTCCCCAGCTATATGAAGTATAGGGGATGTTAGGTTAGGTTAGGTTTTATGACTCATGCCCGGGCTTTATCTATGAGGTCATATCGCCTACTACCAGAGAGCTCTTTCGTCACTCTGGTGGACATGAGGCCGACTCTACTGTGGAAGTCCTAAATTTTGCCTACCCTAAATTTTTATTCACCTAGGGCAGGGGTATTTAACGAGTACCTGACATCGTACAGGCTCGGGACCATCGCTTAACGTCCCTACCGAAGGACGGCGTGCTCAAGTTTATTTTACCTCCCAGATAAAATAAACTAAGGGCCTCGGTCGGGCTACGAACCCATGTTCTTGAGCTCAGAAGTCAAGCACGCATACCACTGAGCTACCGGCGCCCATTTCATTTTTTCTTACCTCCTGATTTCAAAAATTAAAAAAAAATATCCATAACCTTCTACGGACAACACCTATTGATTTTCAGTCAACTCAACTACAAGGAAGGGGGGGGGGGGGGGGGGGGGGGGGGGGAGACAACACCACAACTTTAATAAGTGAATTCAAAGCCCTACAAGGAGAATATTAATTATTAGCGAGATCAGCCGTAGAGGCGGAGGCGGGGAGGGGGGGGGGGCAATGTATGTATCGATATGGAATTTTAGTTTTAAATTCAAAACCCTCAGATAGATGGCACTAATTAATGTGAAATCGGTCAAAGTGAAGGGGGGCTCAACTCAAATAAGTGTATTGTCTCGAAATTTCATATGTAAATTCAAAGCCATCAAAGGACGACACTTAATAATTTTCAGCGAAATCGGGTGAAGGTAATATGTGAATCTGGGGAGGAGGGTTCCCTAATAACTGCCAATGTAATGAATGTATCGACATATGAGGATTCAGAAGCACTATGTAGCCTAAACGGTGGATTGGCCTTCGAGGGAGAGCGATAACGTAATTCGTGCTGGGGATGTACATAGCTGGCGATTCACTAACGACTTTTTTTATACACATTCTCAATTACTTAATCTACTTGACCTCTCACAAGTTGAGCCCAACTTATTGCAGTCCACCTGATTTGCAGAGGATTCCAGAAATGCGTCACCTTGGATCTCCAGATGTTCTCAGTGTTTCTCCCCTGGCCAGTAACAGTAATAGAGGAGCATCTTCTTGTGAATTTACTACTTGACATGTTACAATGTCATTTGTGCTCCAACCAGATGTGATATAGTGCCTGTTTCTTGTGTTGCAGGGGGCTTGTGTTTCCAGGTTCAGCTGGAGGTTCCTCGCTACGCGGACCTCGGGGGTCACGTTGTGTTTAAGTGCGACTACAACGTTCAGCCTGAACAGTTACACAAGGTGGAGTGGCTTAAAGGATCAAAGAAACTTTTCCAGTTCGTCAAAGGTCGGACACCACCCTTTAGAAATTATTCCACCCCCGGAGCTGTCCTTGACGTGAGTTTTGTTAAATGTATTATTACTTTTATTAGGCTGGTAGTTATGTATTAGTTATTGATATGCTCACAATGTTAAATCTTACTTCTCCAGCTGTTCGAAATATAGGGAAAGTTTTATAATCAGTCAACACGTTTCGAACGGAATTTTATGGTTTCCGACCTCCAGATAACAAATATGAAAAAACAAATTTCTGTTTGTCTGTGAACACTATTCAAAAACCCTAATAACTGAATTTAATGTAGATTTTTTCTGACATTTCTTCCAGAAGTGTTTACATTTTTGTTTTTTTGACAATATTTCGGGACACTTTCAAGTCTCTTCTTTTGATGTTAGGGTCAAGAAGGGACTTGAAAGTGTCCCGAAATATTGTCAAAAAAGAAAAAAAGAAAACACCTCAAAAAACCAACATTTCAACATCCCAGAGAAGTTTAAAAAACCCACACAACTGAATTTATCGATACAAACATTTAGTATGAGAATTTAGGAGCCCTTACGTAATCAACTATTGAATATTAGTGCAAAGGTTCGACTGGACCGGGGGAGAGTGATTCACCGACTACCTTTTTGTCTGCACTACGTTTCTAGTCCCTAAGACCAAAGGGAAAATAAAATCTTGTATAATATCAGCGTGTAGCGTAGAACGTGCGTCCTATGAATTAATCCGAATCTGCGTTTGGTTTCTGTTCGTTTTATGGGAATTAGATCTTTCCAAGTCAGTCTGTCAAAATACGGCTCACTTTCGGATATTGAGAGAAACACCATTTGTAAACGAAAAATAATCGCACATGCTCGGGATCATCGCTTAACGTCCCACCCGAAGGACGGTGTGCTCTAGTTTTTTTCACTTCTACAGAAACTGTTGCGGTCGTTTTCTGTTTAAAAGTAGTTTTCCTAATGTTTTAATGTTGTTATTCATCTAAAAGTATGTTTTAGATCAAGAATCACTTGTAGACTTTCAATATCTACTGTTCCAGTTCAGTTTAAATCTCACCAACAATAACACTGCTCGACAAGGGTAAATTTTCTTATATAAAAATACGTTTTTCAGAAGGACTTTCATGTGGGAAATTCAAATCTGAAATCAGAAATTCGCTATCAGGCACAGTTTTTTATTTATACGAGCATATTTGTCTAATTTAGCTGAAATTTTTAAGTCTGGGATAAAGATAACAACAGTTGGCAACAATGAATTTTGTCTTTCATTTGTTATTATAATTCATTGAATCATCTAGGAAGTTAATTGCTGGTGGCAATTCAACGATGACTTTTTAACCGAATACCGCACGTAATCAGCTTCAGGTAATTTACTATAAGGCAAAGCTACTCCAAAAGCTACTCCCCGCCTAACTTAACTTATATGTATATGTTACGCCGAATAGACGAAATTGCCTAGTTCGTGATGGATTAGGCAATTTGTTGGTTTCATTTTGCCTATTTCGCGAAATAGACAACCCCCACTTTTTGGGTAATTCCCTAAATAGGGAATTATTGGGATCTATATATCAATTATTATAGATAAGGAATTATTGAATTATATAAAACACAAATAATGAAAGAAAAATGCTTTAATACTGGGTTTTAAACAACATTGAACAGTATTCGTTAGCAAATGTTTATAAAAACAATGAAAAAGAAGTCAAATTAAAAAAAAAAAAATTAATCATGGTTTTTACAGGATGTTTCAGAAAGACAAGCTGAATTACAAACGAAGCCACTCTTATAACATTTACATCATGAAGATTTACGTCATTTTTGCATGAACATCTTTTGTACCCTAACTATGCGCTGCATCTAGTAGCCTAATTCGTGAACTAGGCAACATGATTACTGCCGATTACGTGTATTAGGCAGTAGATTTGCCTAGTACGTGAATTCGGCAATTTTTTGTCTAGTTCACGTACTAGGCAATTTCGTCAATTCGGCGTAACATATATACTAAATATAACGCAATTGCTTACTAAAATCTCTTATTAGATTTTTGGTCGCTGTATATTCTCTAAGAGAGCACTGGAGACAACCTAGAATCTACGATGTAAAAGAGGGAAGTAGGTAACCAAAAAAAAAAAGAAAAGGAAAAAAGGTGTGATAACCGGATAAATATTGACCCTGTGAAGTAGGGAGGATCGAAGGGTGGGTCCTGAGGGATGGAGACGATGTACCTGGACGTGACCCGCATCAGAGCAGAGAGCAACAGAAGGAAACAGACACAGGCACACAGAGGCCTGTACAGACACACAACTACAGGCGCACACACAGCTTCAGTTTTTTAGGGTAGGATAAAACACGGGGAAAACTGGGGAAAAAATTGTGGAAAATAGTCTTTTTCAACGCAGGAATAATCGTTCCAGGCGCCACCAGAAGCTGCGTAATGTTTGCGTATTTCTACTGTAAGTATTTAGTTTTTTTTACTTCCCCCGCTATGCGAAGTATAGGGGAAGTTATGTAATCAGTAAAGAAGTTCAATGCGCAGTTTTCAACGGATTTTTATATTTTCCGACTATCTGATTCCAAAAATGAGAAATAAACGATAACTTGATCGCATGAAGGGGGATTAGGAGAGAGGTTTAACTCAAAAACTCTATTAAATGCCGTTGTAATGCATGATGTGAAATTTCATATTTAAAGTCAAAACCTAATGATGAAACCTTGACGTGTCAAATTTCAGCGAAATTGGCTGAAGGGAAGGTGGAGTTTTGGTGAGGGGGCTCAATTCAAAAATCCTAATAACTGCCGATGTAATGACATGGTAGACTGGTTTTGGAAAGGAAACGAAAAATTAATTAATTAATTCTTTCTGGGGAAGTATATTGCCGGTGGTTCACCTGCACCTATTGGCAAAGTTGTTATTAATTGCTAGAGTTAATCAGCAATTATCAAAAACTATACGAGGAGGTTATTGGACTAGGTTGGGGGTCGAGAAGTGGGGGAGATTCCAGCACGTTTAATTGGTGTTCTGTACAATAGTTATGCGAAGTGTGTGGTGTGCCTTGTCTTGTTGCCAGCTGTAGGCAGGCTGTCAGTAAGTTGCCAACACCCAGCTGACAGGTGCTGAAGTCTCAACTTTTCAACGAGGTCCTCAAGTCTCTCCTCTTCAAATTACTGCTATATCTCTAACTTCTTCTAGGAGCCTCACAGACTTGTCAGAAGGTTGTTCTTAGAGAAAAGTGATTCACCGGCAATGTACTTCCGCAGAAAGAATTAATCAATTAACTTTTCGCTCACTTCCAAAACCGTTTCGCTAAAAATCAATAGTTGACTTAAATCATACTCAATTTTGTGTCGATAAATTATATCGACAGTTTTATTGGGGTTTGTGAATTGGAACATTGTGCTGACGATGGCGTAAGCCGAAACCGGTACACATTTAAGTATATGTTTGTGGAATTAGACAATATAAGTGTTCAAAAAAAGTGTTTTATCTATCATTCTATTTTATCCAAGTATAACATGAAAAGGATTTTTGAGCCAACAAAAAAAGTTGTTTACTGTTTTCGTAAGGTTCCCTATTCTAGGTACATGCGAGGTAGTGAAACTTGTTGGGGTTGAAGAGACTGTGTAATGGTTGCATGAAAGCCCAGGTGAGATAGACTCCCTCCTGTATAACTAATGAAAGAGGATCTCCGGACAAAGAGACACTGCGCCTCCATTTATCACATCTCTGGTAGCCTGTCTTGTCTTACAGCAACCCGGAGGAGATTCCTGGACCAGACGGTAACCCTCAACAAGATTTGGTCATATTTAATGGATTCCCTTTTCCAAAAGTTAAATATATTTTGAGGAATATTCAAACAAAAATAAAATAAATAAAATTCCGTTGAAAATTCCCCTATATTTCGTACAGCTCGGGGTGTAAAAGAAGCCATTGAATATATCCACTCTCCATGTAATCCCTGATCTACTATGGGCAATTTGGCTGAAAATTCAGTAGGTTTAGAAATTTCTTGTCTACATATCCATTTCATCGGTAGTTATTATTCTGGAGTTAGGCCCCTCTTGTCTCTCCTTTTCCCTGAGTCGAATTCATATTCCCATCCAACACGATCGCGTGCAGATAGATAAAGTTTATTTTATACTTTTCACAAAACTATAATTGATATATAAACGGATATTTTAGAAGAAGAAGAAGAAGAGTTTCTTATAAGAGTCGCATTTACAGAGGTACAATTATACAATAAGGTTCCTTAACCGTTACCCTTATAACAACTTCTAAGTTGAGGAACGCGGACATATTGTGGAAACTTGTAATAAATGAATAAAACAAACTTATTTTTTGAAATATTGTCTATTCCACTAAAGATATATATACATATAACTACCGGTTTCGGCTTTCTACCATCGTCAGGTCTAGTTATGAACTAAGTCAGTTTGCAGAGAGCGACCCTTCAAATATATCTCAGGTCAAAGGGTGCTATTAAAACTTGGGAGTCCCCCGGCTGTACCGTTAGCTAACTCATGAAATATTTCTTAACAAAACCTAGTTCTAAATTTACATAAAACAATATCACTAGACTAATACGGGGAAAATAACAAATAAATAAGAACAAATACAAGTAAATAATAAAAAAAATAGAAATAAGATTAATAATAATAATAAGATTTAGATAACTTGAAACATATATGTGGAACCAAATATTAATAACAGATAATACAAACATATATGTGGAAACAGAACTGGTTGAGGGTGTTAACAAAGGGGAATAGTTGAAATAAATTTGGTCATTCATGCAAATGTTCCTTTTGGTAGCTTTATTTATTTCTAATTGTTCTAAGCTATTAAGTAGCCTGCTTTTTGAGCAATAGTGGAGATATTTGATGCCTGTAGATGGGTCGAAAGTGTGGCTATTGTCAATTATGTGGGTCGCGAATGTAGAACGGTTTCCTCGGTTCTTTATTTCGGCCGTGTGTTCTTTAATTCTTTCCTTAAAACGACGTCCTGTCTGTCCAATGTATAATTGACTGCACGTCGCACACTCTAGACTATAAACTCCGCTTCTATTTTCAATATATGTTCTGTCCCTACCTCTCTCTAGGCACTGGCTTATGGGATTGATAGTTTTAAACCCGATATTGAAACCTTCTTTTTTCAACTCTTTACCTATTTTTTCAGAAATTTTTCCGTGGTAAGTTAAGCTGACCCATTTGTTATAAACTTTATTTTGTGTTTCTAATTTGGTCAGTTTGTTCCTAAAATTATGATTTTTGACCTTATTTTCAATTTTATTTATTGTTTTTTGTGGGTAGCTATTGCTTTTGAATAGAACTTTGCAACCTTTTAGAACCGTGCGTAGAACAAAATTATTTCCTCTTCAGTAGTGAATTATATAAACAGAAAGAGGGGCTAGCCATGGGGTCCAGCCTGTCTCCCCTGTTAGTCGATATATTCATGGATAGAATTGAGAGGGAAATTCTAGAGAAGTCTCCATTTATCAGTAATATCATGTTTTGGAAGCGGTACGTGGACGATATTTTGATACTTTTTAACGGAACAGAAAGACAAATTAACTTATTTTTTGACTATGTCAACAAAGTCCACAACAAAATAAAATTCACGTTGGAAATAGGAGGTCAAACCATAAATTTTCTGGACTTGGAGATCAAAATTAATAACAAGAAATTCGAATTTAGCATTCACAGAAAACCGACTACAACAGACACGGTAATACACCCATCTTCTAACTGTCCTTCCAGTTTCAAATACGCGGCCTTTTATTCGTTGTTCCACAGAGCCTACTCAATTCCAATGACACAACAATCAAAAGATAAAGAACTTAAGAATAATAATAAGGAAATAGCCAAAAGCAATAGCTACCCACAAAAAACAATAAATAAAATTGAAAATAAGGTCAAAAATCATAATTTTAGGAACAAACTGACCAAATTAGAAACACAAAATAAAGTTTATAATAAATGGGTCAGCTTAACTTACCACGGAAAAATTTCTGAAAAAATAGGTAAAGAATTGAAAAAAGAAGGTTTCAATATCGGGTTTAAAACTATCAATCCCATAAGCCAGTGCCTAGAGAGAGGTAGGGACAGAACAGATATTGAAAATAGAAGTTTATAGTCTAGAGTGTGCGACGTGCAGTCAATTATACATTGGACAGACAGGACGTCGTTTTAAGGAAAGAATTAAAGAACACACGGCTGAAATAAAGAACCGAGGAAACCGTTCTACATTCGCGACCCACATAATTGACAATAACCACACTTTCGACCCATCTACAGGCATCAAATATCTCCACTATTGTTCAAAAAGCAGGCTACTTAATAGCTTAGAGCAATTAGAAATAAATAAAGCTACCAAAAGGAACATTTGCATGAATGACCAAATTTATTTCAACTATTCCCCTTTGTTAACACCCTGATCCAGTTCTGTTTCCACATATATGTTTGTATTATCTGTTATTAATATTTGGTTCCACATATATATTTAATGTTATTTAAATCTTAATATTATTATTAATTTTATTTCTATTTTTTTTTTTTATTATTTACTTGTATTTGTTCTTATTTATTTGACGATGGTATAAAGCCGAAACCGGTAGTTATATGTATATATATCTTTAGTGGAATAGACAATATTTCAAAAAATAGGTTTGTTTTATTTATTTGTTACCCTTATACACTAAATACAAATGAAAAATAACCAGTTAAATTAAAAACAATGCTACTGCTTAAGAGTAAATTTTAAAAAACTCTTAAAACACAAAGAAACAAATACAAGTAACTGAAATTAAAATCGTGAACGGATATTTCTGTGTTTCCCTCCTGAGTTTTCCCAATTTTCTTTACCAAAACGTTTTGATTTGAGTCACACTTAAGTAAAAAGTTTTTACTGAAATTTATTATGTAGTCCAGAAGGAGCTCAACATTCAGGTGTTCATGGATTTGGAGGATGGAGGTGTCCCTCGAGTAGCTACCAACCTGTCTAGGGTATTTGTTTTGGGCCTCTTGAAGAGTTCTCAAGTTGGTGTTGCTTGCAAGACCGGCCCACACTGGGCATGCATATGTGAACACGGGCCGCAACAGAAGCTTGTGTATGAGGAGTCTATTGGTTAGACTCACGTCTGCATGCCCAGTGTGGGCCGGTCTTGCAAGCAATACCAACCGATATTTAAAATACTTCTTTTATATTATTTTTATTTTCGAACTTCTTTCTTATTTACGTGCACTTTGAACCTATCATAGTTTTTTATTTAACAGCTGATGATTAATATTTATATTTTTTTTATAGTTAGGGGAAGCCATCTTTTGGACGCTAAAACTCCGTGTATATTGGGCCCACTTCTTTGACTAATATGCTTAGTGAGAAATTTCAGAAGGAACATTTTGTGTAATAAATAATTTTTCTATAAAAACAACCGTTTTCGTAAATTAAGTAACGACTGAAGAAAAAAAAAAAAAAAGGACATGATATATAACATGAAACGGTTACACGATGAACCGCTTGACTAATCTGTATGAAATTTCGAAATAACACATTGTCACCGGAATGACTTATATGTACCAAGTTTCAGCATTCTATCTTTATTAAAAGGGACTAGAAAAAGGGAATTAATAATTTTAACTAAATGCATGGGTTAGGGAGTGGAGGGGGATTATTGGACTTTAACTTCAAGGTCATATCGCCTACTACCAGAGCGCTCTTTCGTCGCTTGATGTTGTGACGCTAAATGTTGACTACCCAGATTTATTTTTTTGCCTATCTAGGGCTTTTAGAGGAATACGTGGGCCTCGGTCGGAATTTGAACCCGCGATGTTGAGCTCAGTAGGCTAGCACGCACACCACTGAGCTACTCGGCCCCCTCAGCTTCCATAACGGTTCTCTTTTTCATATGAATATGGTAAATTTTTTAATAATGAATATTTTATGGAAAATTTAAACTTTCTTCATTAACTTCTTTATTAAGTTGAGTCAGAAAATTTGGAATATGAAGTATCTTAGAAAAACTTTGACAAAATGGCAGATAAAAAGTCGAAAGTGCTGATTGCACGACGTATCACACTGCACACAAATAATATGGTCTGTGCACTTAATAAAAAATAATGAAAAACTTTTGTTTTTTTGAAAATATTGTCTATTTCACAAAGTATATATATATAAGATATGGTAGAGGGCACCGGTAGCTCAGTGGTATGCGTGCTTGTTCACTGAGCCCAAAATCGTGAGTTTGAAACCCAGCCGAGGCCCTTAGTTTTTAATCTGGGAGATAGAATGAACTTGGACACGCCGTCCTTCGGATGGGACGTTAAGTGATGGTTCCGAGCCTCTACGATGTCACGTTACTCGTTAAAGACCCCTACCTAGGGTGGGCAAAATTGAAAACTCCCATAGCAGAGTCGGGCTCATGCCCACCAGAGGCACAAAAGAGCTCTCTGATAGAAGGCGATACTCGTTGACGATGACCTAGTAAATGAATAAAACAAACTTATTTTTGAAATATTGTCTATTCCACTAATGATATATATATATATATATATATATACCGGTTTCGGCTTTATACCATCGTCAGGTCTAGTTATGAACTAAATCAGTTTGCAGAGAGCGACCCTTCTAATACATCTCGGGTGAAAGGGTGCTATTAAAACTTGGGAGTCCCCCAGCTGTACCGTTAGCTAGAAATATTTCCTAACAAAACCTAGTTCTAAATTTACATAAAACAATATTACTAGACTACTCGTGGCAAAACAACAAATACATATAAATAATAAAAATAGAAATAAAATTAATAATAATATTAAGATTTAGATAACATTAAATATATATGTGGAACCAAATATTAATAACAGATAATACAAACATATATGTGGAAACAGAACTGGATCAGGGTGTTAACAAAGGGGAATAGTTGAAATAAATTTGGTCATTCATACAAATGTTCCTTTTGTTAGCTTTGTTTATTTCTAATTGTTCTAAGCTATTAAGTAGCCTGCTTTTTGAGCAATAATGGAGATATTTGATGCCTGTAGATGGGTCGAAATCGGCCAGGTGTGGCTATTGTCAAATATATGGGTCGCGAATGTAGAACGGTTTCCTCGGTTCTTTATTTCGGCCGTGTGTTCTTTAATTCTTTCTCTAAAACGGGAGACCCCTAAAGAACTAGGTTTTGTTAGGAAATATTTCATGAGTTAGCTAACGGTACAGCCGGGGGACTCCCAAGTTTTAATAGCACCCTTTCACCCGAGATTTCCACCAAGTTTCCACAATATGTCCGCGTTCCTCAACTTAGAAGATGACCTAGTAGTAATAATAACTAATCGGCAGTTATTAAAGTATTTAAGTCGAGCCCCTCTTCTATGTTAGCCCCATTTTGACCGATTTCGCAGAATTTAAAAGATGCAATCCTTATTTGGTTTTGAATTTAAATATAAAATTTCATGTCGATACATTTATTACATCAGTGATCAAGGCAGTTATGGAGATTTTCGAGTTAAGCTCCCCCATATGACGGTTCCGAAGTCCTATGAGTATACGTTAATTATAACCAAATCATATTTCACATTTTTCTGTTGGACTTAGTGTGCAATCTGTTCAAGTAGTAAATACTTGAGTTACACACTTGTCGCAAAATAGACTTATTTACTTGGTAAATCTGTTTTGTGCAGATTATAGATTTTTGAATTGGTATTTGTCATTTCACTAATAGTAAATGTCAATGTAGTTACCGAAAATTCGCTTTGGCGGTTCCCAGAGCGGTGCTTCCTGGAGCCAGGCCAGAGGGTGTTGCGCTATGCGGGGACTGATGCAACAAGTGCCGCCTGGCTGCAACAAGTGCTGCCTGCTGCAACAAGTGCCGTTTGCTGTACTCCCGTAATGATATACCCCTTGTTTAACTGTCATTTTAATTATCTTCTTTGTTGGTTCGATCAACAGTTTATTTTCTTAAGCTTATAATGGGCCATTTACTTTTTTTTATTATTCTTTTTTGTTTAAACTAAACTTACGCTAATTAAAAAGTTTGCTGCTTAAGACATTAAGAACATAATTAAAGCTCCTTTTTCATAAGCGGTATGGGGATGAGGGGGGCGCTCCAGGTTGAAGTAAGCCCTTCATGCTTCATGGGGCCAGAGCTCATGCTTGGAATGCTCAAGCTCCAGGTTAAAGTAAGCCCTTAATGAGGCCAGAGCTCGTGTTTGTAATGTCCAGGCTCCAGGTATAACGAACCTGGATAAACTGTCTGTAGAACTCATGGAGAGAACCACAAACAGCCTTTCGAAGATGTTCCTGGATGAGGATTTCAAGGTGTTGTAGGATGGGATGCTGAACCTTAACTGGATCGAGCTTCGGCAACTGACAGGAGTCCTCGACCACAGCAACAGATTTCCTTTTATTTTATAAAAAGAATATAAACAGTTAGGCCCTTTTCCCCGAATACTCGGCGAACCCCCCTCAGAACCCCCCTCCAAAAAAAAAAAAAAAAAAAAAATTGTAACATAAGGATCTTTTCGCACGGATGATTCAGACTTGTTAGCTTGTCGCCTTAGAATTTCTTATCAAAATAAGCGAAATCCCCAGGCTAAAAAGTTGTCATCACCGGCAATGTACTTACCCAAATCTAAACAATTATGTTTGCTCTCCCTCCAAAACCAATCGACGGAATGGGCTGAAAACCAAGAGTTGGCTTAGGGTTTCTGAATCATTTACTAAGCTAGAGTAAGGATTTTAGCGAGTACCTGACATCGTAAAGGCTCGGGATCATCGTTCAACATAGGTACCATCCGAAGGACGGCGTGCTCAAGGTTTTTTAACCTTCCATAAAAAACGTAAGGGCCTCGGCCGGGTTTTCGAAATAGTGAATAAAGGAGTTAACACACTTGTCACAAATAGATTTAGCATTCATTACCTTAGCAGTTATAAGGGTTTTTCAGTTGAGCACTTCCCTTGTCCCCCTCTACTTCGGCTAATTCATCCAAAAATTAATAAGTGTCGTCCTTATAAGGCTTTGAATACACATGAACACTTTCGAAATGAATTTTTGAACCAATTTTTCAGAATTAAAAACAAAAAAACTTGGATTCCTCAGAAACACTGCTTTTATTGACTGTCGTCCTCATTCGACTTAAGGGGCAGAGAGAAAACATAAATGATTACAAATAGTTCGTGCTGGGGAAGCACATTGCCAGTGATTCACTGAGAAATATTTGTTTGAATTTTGTAACTAAATGGAGAATGAAAAATCCTCACTTCGGTTGACATATCCCAATGGTCGCCGCCAGGAGTGTTGCTGTTCCCTAAGTTGATGGAAGTGGGAAGGACGACTAATTCCAAGTTGGGTTCCTGAGGGAGAGTTGAAGAGGCAGGAATCTAGTTGGATGACGGAACGGGTGCTTGTCAAGTACAGACCAAGCCCACTGCTACAGTACTTGGAAACTTAACTTGCCAGCCACTCAGCCACCACCATTCACCAAGTGATAACCGAGTAATAATAATAATAATTATATATATATATATTGTGACGTGTAGAATGGGGGGGGGGGGGGGGGGGGGGGGGTCACAATGAATGCTAAAAGAATTTGTTATTCTTTATGTAGTAAAAAATAAAGTAGGTACAAATAAATAAAAATAAAAGTATTGGCAGAATATATTAAAATAAAAAAATATGATTAAGTATAAATCAATAGAAAGAAAAGACAAACCTGATTATATATGGTGGGGGAAAAAATGGCGAGAAGAGGAGAAGCAAGCGAAATCAGGGTGTGTGGTGTGTGGTGTGGAAGAGCGTGGAAGTAGGTCCTGCGCACCGTATCCCCGAGAAGATGGGGGGGAACAGCACTTTTATATGAGGGAGTCTCGTGGAAGAAGAAGGAAGAAAAATCCCGAGAAGGTGGAGGAAGAAGAGGTCGAAGAGAAACGTGGTTACGCCAAGGCCGATAAAAATTGATGGAAGGCAGAAGACGAACGTAAAGAAGAAAGAAATCCACAAAAGAGGATGCCGTGAGTTACCAGAAATTTACCATATGTAAAAATCATATAGGTAGTCTTTTTTCATACCCAATATTACATTTTTTTGTTTAAATTAAATTATAAGAAATTCATCTACTATATTGTAATAAATTCATTTTTTTCCACTAACCCATTAACTTTTTGCTAATTTACGTTAAAAGAGAATTAAACTGATAACTTATAATTTTTGTGACTTATATATATATTTATTTACTTTTAGATGCATGTTCTGCACTAAGTAAATGAACCATTTGGTGGTTATTAAGTTTATAATTTCCTTTATTAAGAAGGGAACTTAGAAACTTTACATTGGCGCCCAACGGGGGGCAGTTTAATAGAATAAAAGAAAAAAGAAATTGAGCAGTTTATAATTTCCCTTATTAAGAACCTTGAAACTTTACAATATATATATATACTAGCTGTCCCGGCCACGCGTTGCTGTGGCTCTTTTAACTTTGAATTACAGCTAAAACAGTTAACTTCAAACTTTTTAATACTGTCAAATTAAAATTAACTAATAATGATAAAAACGTCTTAGCCGATCTTAAAACCTATGGGAATGAGAATGGAACGTTACACCAAAATTTAAAAGTGATTGGTAAAGAGTTTCGGAGAATTAAAATTAAGCACAAACCAACATAGAATTGTTAGATTTACATTTTATTAAATACTGAATTAATACAATATAATAATTCAATTTTATAAAGGAGGTAGAAAGCGTTATTTTCAAATATTTTAACCTATTTAAGTGCCAGTTGGTGTACAATATTTTTAGTTAGCCCGTCTTTTGCTAACACAAATAGATTTGATGATTTGGTCCCCACACATGAAATTTAAGTATGTGTTAGAGGCGTCCGTGGCATCCGGGTTGGATAACATGTCGTCAAAATAATTGCGTCTTTGTCATACATACAACCGTTGTCGGCTTTGATGACGATTTGACAGTTGTCATTTCTTAATTGTGGTAACACTTTTTTAAACAATTGAATAAGTTCATTATGATTTTCCAAAAAATTTTCCAACAATAACACAATTGCTCTCTCTTCTGCTTGTTCGATGAAATTATACTGGCACCGAGTTGTCACGCGATCTTCACAACTACCCATAAAATAGATTTGGAGAAACTTCGGATCATTATCAGCCCGTCATCCAGTGGCATGTCTAGCCCGGTCAACCGTAGCCGTGTATCACTAACGGACCGCGTGTGTTTTTACGCGTTTTAGAATTATTAACATTAGAATTATTAAAAATAATAATACACAGCACAATTATGAAACGGATATACGGAGGATTAAAAACACAATGGTCATTTCGTAAACATAAACACATATGATGTGGAATAGATTGTAGCGTCAAGAAATCTAAACTCCGTGCCATCTACTGGTTGTTTACACAACCTAGATAGCAAAAGATGTTGATACATACAACCATTGTCCGCTTTGATGACGATTTGACAGTTGTCATTTCTTAATTGTGGTAACACTCTTTTAAACAATTGAATAAGTTGATTATGATTCTCTAAAAAATCTTCCAACAATAACACAATTGCTCTATCTTCTGCTTGTTCGATGAAATTATACTGGCACCGAGTTGTCACGCGTTCTTCACAACTACCCATAAAATAGATTTGGAGAAACTTCGGATCATTATCAGCCCGTCATCCAGTGGCATGTCTAGCCCGGTCAACCGTAGCCGTGTATCACTAAAACGGACCGCGTGTGTTTTTACGCGTTTTAGAATTTTAAATAATTTTAGAATTATTAACATTAGAATTATTAAAAATAATAATACACAGCACAATTATAAAACGGATATACGAAGGATTAAAAACACAATGGTTATGTCGTAAACATAAACACATATGATGTGGAATAGATTGTAGCGTCAAGAAATCTAAACACGGTGCCATCTACTGGTTGTTTACACAACTTAGATAGCAAAAGATGTTGAAGTGTTGTCGTTAAATTAAATTACAAGCCGAGAAATCGAGATGAAAACTATCCTATCTTTCAAGTTGGACTAAATTACACACAGTAAGCCAAATTTCATTAAAATCGGTTAAGTAGTTTGGGAGTCCATCGCGGACAAACAACGTGACACGTAATTTATATATATTAAGATATATGAATTTCATGTTTCCCGTCCTCCAGATATGAAAAAACAAAATTCAACAAAGCCCCCTTTTTGATGTTTTTGAATAACAATACCTACTTATGATAATTTATCAACATTGCCGGCTTTACAACCAAAGAACGAGAAAACACGTTTCACATCAACTCCATGGAGTGACGGGTTATTGGCTATTATTTATTTTTTTCTCTCTCCAATATTTTCTTGAGCTTGTGTGCTTTTATTGGCGACATCACAAACACACATGAAATGAAAATCTAAGAACCGAAACGATTTGGCAGAAATTGTCAAAGGCGGTGATTCCTAAAGTATTGGGGTCTTGATGGATTTTTGATGGCACGCACAGAAAAGAGAAATTTTCGATCTTATATATTATCTTGGAAATCATTTCTGATGATATCCTCAAAGAGATCAATTTGGAGAGAAAACACTCTCATATTTTTTTTCTTCCTCATACCTGACAAAGAGGAAGTTTTTTAAGTGGATAAAGCAAACTTCTTTTTTGACATCTTGTCAATAGCAGAAAAAAAATGTCGAATTAATTGGCTAAAGAACAATAGTTAAGTAAATAAGCAGTAACTATCAAGAGCAGAGAGAGAGAGAGCACAGCAAGAAGCTACAGCAACTGGGAAGCACATATGATGCTTCTTGACAGAAGGACACAGGACTCACAGAAGGTGTATATGGTACGCCAGGTGGTGACGATCCTAGAAGGGAGTGTCTAGCGTAACATGGAGGAGGTGAGAATCTTCTCTGACGGTCAAGCAGTACTCCAAGCATTTTCCAGCGCTTAAATCAGATCAAAACTAAGGGAGTACGCAAATCAGTTAAACACCCTAGGAATCTACAGGAAAGATGGATTCTACTGGGTTCCCCCCCAGGGAATTGAGGAGGCAGACCGAATAGAGATCTTTTAGAGCAGTCATGGAGATAAAAAAAACCACATGCAGGCAGTCGAAGATGTTCCTGGGTGGGGATTCCAAAATTTTGAAAGATGGGATCCTGAACCTCGAAAGGAACGAGCTTCGGCAACTGATTGGAGTTCTAATAGGACATGGTCCGTTCTATACACCCTGTAGGAGACAAGGACAGTCCCACCTGTGACAGATGTGGAGAACGAGACGAGACGGCGACTACCTTTCCTGGGCATATGCTCAGAATATGCTCTGATAAAGATGTATAGAGGAGGACTTTCTCAGATTGCCAGAAACTGGGAGACTGGGTCCTTCATGAAGGACTTGGTTTTGGTAGGATAAGCAAACTGTAAGATGGAAGCCAAGCGCTTTCAGGGAGGAGGAAAAAGAGCATTGGATGCTTAGGTCCCTAGGTGTACAACATCAGACCACCATATATATTATTAATTATTAATAAATAAGGGATAAATCCTCATACAATTTTGTGTTGATACATTCATTACATCGGCATTATTATAGTTTTTAAGCCAAGCAGTTATGTAAAGAAGGAGTTGAAATTTGAACAAAGAACTTCTTGAGGCTTTACAGTTTAGAATTTGTTTGTTCTGAAATTAGTACTTCCATTTTTTTATCAATAATGGTGGTAAAACCAAAAATTAAAAATGAAATGATTATCTTGTGAGAAATTAATTACTAATTTATACGTGATGAAATAATTGATTAGTTATTGTGACTCATGCTCGGGCTTTAACTACGAGATCATATCGACTACTACCAGAACACTCTTTGTCCGACCAGATCTGGTTATCAACACTATTGCGTTATCATCAGTGGCACATCACATGGTGCCTAAAGGAACACTAAGGACTGCTATATCTCTGCTTCTAATGAACGTAGAAGAACATTTTGTAGCTCAAATTATATAATTGAGTATTTAGCGCAATATTACGATTTTTGAAAAAAAATCCTCCCCCGCTTCCCCGAATCTTCGAACTACAGTATCCTAAAAATTGGAAAACCCTGTTCACTGAAGGGTTAGATCAAGGACAACATAGCAATTATTTTTCCCTCTTTTTTTTTTTTAGTAGAAATATCTTTTGATCATTTGACAAAATGTGTTTTTTGTTGATTGAGTTGGGCATGAGACGGTAAACAGGGCTACAAGGGCTCTACAGAGGGCCCTTCGACACAATTATCTTCCTGTTTAATTAACGTTTTGGTAAACTGATACCCTTTGTGATATGAAAGCCAACAACCCCCATGGAGGCTGGCCTCACATGAGCTGTCAACCCCCTTTAAATCATACCATCCCTTCACTGCATGAAAAATTATACACTTTTTTTTTTTTTACTTCCAGCTATAGGAGTTTTTAACGGAATTTCATGTTGTCCGACCTCTTGATTCAAAAAATGTAAAAAAAAAGTCGGTGTGTCTGTGTATGTGTGTGCCTGTAAACACGATAACTCCCGACATAATGAATGTATCGACATGAAATTTCATAGGTAAATTTAAATGCCTCTTAGGACGACATCTATTGATTTTCAGCAAAATCGGTCAAAGGGAGGGAGGAGATTAGGGGGAGGCTTAACACAAAAACGCTAATAACTGCCGTTGTAATGAATGTATTGACACGAATTTTCATATGTACATTCAAATCCCTCCTGAGACGACACCTATTAATTTTCACAGGAGTCAAACGAAAAGGAAAGGGGTTGAGGAGATGTATTGAATTTATCGACACAAAACTTAGTATGAGGATTAGAAGTAACCATGTAAGTCAACTATTGATTATTAGCCTAAACGGTCAACTAGATTTGGATGGGGAGCGAAATTTTATTTGATTAATTATTTCTGGGGAAGTTTCTGGTGATTCACCGAAAACCCTTTTTTCTGGTGGGGGTTTAAAAGGCTTTCTATAGGTAGACCATTTATTAGGATTTATTTCTTTTGTATTATGTATGTAATACAACTGTATTAAAATCTAGCACAGAGTTGGGGTAACTGGAGACTAAGACAAATGAGATATGGAGGGGTGGGTGGGTCTGCTAAGGTGAGGGTGAACTCTAGAGCTGCTAGTCCGATTTTAATTAAAATGTCACCTAGACTGGTCCGGCCACGATTAATGTTCACTCTTGTCAGACAAGGCGGGCTGCTTCCTAGATTATATTGTAACTGTATCTATGTCATCGCTCCTCTCATCTGTAATATCTGTATTTGTATGTCATTTCAAAAACATGAAATTCCTGTGAAAATTCAACATCGAATTTTTGACAAATTGTATGAATGAGATTAGAAACATCATATAGGAGAGACTGGAGTTAGTGGCTTTATCCATCGATACAAATCAATGCATTCCTGAAAAGCAGTTATGGAAGCAAGTGTAGTGGAAATCATCAACTCAATGTTTGCTCTCTTCACAAAGGCTACACAAAGACTTCTGAATATTCGTACTAAACTTCAGATTCATACTAAAGAAAGATAAAGAAAATTATGTAAAATAAAATTAATAAATATAAAATAAAAATAACAAACAAAAATAATAAAGAATAAATATTACCACAATTCCTGTAGAAATTGTAACTGGTCTTCTAAATTTTGATTTCTACAGTAATTTCCGAAAAAGGCCCTAAAAATATTGAAAGTTCATGAAAATTTCATGTATGTAAAAAAAATTTCAATTAACAAATTTTTCATTTGGATTTCTTCTAAATTTACTAAAGAGATGCCATCTTGTTTCTTTTCAAAAATGTTAAATCTAATCCAAAGGTATAAATTATCATACTGGCAAACAGTTGTTTGCATTGATTTGAATTTTCCTTATTATAAACTACATAAGAGGGCTAGAGCGTAGGCCCTTGGTCCCATGGTCTCACCATGGTTGTGGGTTCGAATCCCGTCTGGGAGTAAGTTTTATTTCGTAAATGGAACTCCCTCCCGGAGACATGTATGTCGTAAAATAATAAAATAAGTAGATAACACGTTTACAAGAGATATGGCTAATATGCATCTAATTAAGGCCAAACATTTTCAAAAATATATATATATATTTTTTAAATTATTTGATTGTGAACAGAAGATTTAAATTATGTTCAAAATACATTATTGTTGTTTATGACTTAATAATAATAGTTTTATAAATACCTGTAATCTGTGCAATAAAAAGTATTGTATTTGTAATGTTTGCATATTTTATACAGTAAAAAATATATGCAATAATTTTTAAAAACAAATATAGATAAATATGAACAATATATAAATCTGGTACTGCATGCATTACATCGGCAGTTATTGAAAATTTTGTGTTGGTCAAATTGACTGAAAATCAAGATGTTTTCTTTATTGAGTTCTCGACACATTTATTAATTCAGCTGTTCGGGGGTATTACATAATTTCCCATGTACTACGTATATTTGGAGAAGTAGATAATGATTTCTGATCAGCTGAAATTTTAGACTTGTTATTATATATGCATCATAAGATCCGTTAAAGTTAAGATGAAACAATGAGATCGAATCGGAATAACAGAAACGCTTAAACAACGTCCTTAGCTCAACAGTAGATATTGTCTAAAACAAACAGCAGACATTAGATGAAGGATCAAGTGGAGAATAGAAGTTTATTAATAACCAATAAGGTAATGTTAAATTCAGAACAAGAAGGTACAGCATAAACTTTGAATAGTGCTTAGCTTTATCAATTAGTCACTGAATAACTTTAGTAGGAGTGAATAATGCTGATAACGGTGTTATCACAGCTAGCACTCCAAGTAATCAATATCTCCTTTGTTAAGTAACATAATGTAAATCTGGGTTAATAATTCAGGTTTTATGACACAAAAAAAATATGTCGGTGAATCACCGGCAATGTAGGTACTTCCCCAGAACGAATTAATCAATTAACTTTTTGCTCCTCCTCCAGGATATAACCTGTCAGATTTAGCGATATCGGCTGAAGGGAAGGTGTGGTTCAGGGGAGGGGGCTCAATTCAGAAACCCTAATAAATGCCGATATAATGAATTTATTGACACTAAATTTATTTTGAGTATTTAGAAGCTCCCATGTAAGTCAGCTGTTGAATATTAGCGCGTATCTATTGGTTTTGGAGGGGGAACGAAAAGTTAATTGATTAATTCGTTCTGGGTAGTACATTGCCGGTGATTCACCGACGTATTTTTTTAAAATACAGTATAAACTCTAAATAGCGACACTTAAGGGACTGCGCATTTTATAGCGTTATTGAGAGTTGTCGTTAAATGAAGAGAAGAAAAATCAATACATATTACATTACAAGTATAAAATTTACAAACATTAATATTGATATAAATAACAACGCTTATTGCGTATATTCTGTTATCTTTGTCTGACGTTTTTTGCTGCTCCAGTATTTTAATTGTATTTTCTTATGTATTTTATTCATAGCTTGGGATACTGTGGGATCAACTTGCCGTGCAAGGTAATCACAACAAACAAAAGAACGAATTTCTTAGAATCTTCGGTACGTATGATGCCGACAGTCGAGGTAAATACGTGCTAGACAATAAAGCAACAAAATAACATACAAAAGACCGTAGTTGAGGTTCTTATTAATTTCGGCAACTTGAAAGTACTGTTTATTGCTTAGTAATGATATTGTTGTCGTTATTTAGAGTGGGTGTGATGCTACATATATGGTATCATTGTATTTGTCTTTGTCATTCTCTATTTTTATTATATATATATTTTTTAAAATCATATTTCCCAAATTATTCCATCATAATCAATATTATTCCTTTTTGTCTCATTTACACATAACTATATTTTTATTATGCATTTATTTATTTTTTATCCTATCCTATTTTCTGCTTTCTAAATTAATTTTATTTTTAACCTTGGCTGGGCATCCTTCCTTCTCTTTTACAATCAACCATCATAGTACTATGCTCGGTCGATTTATATTTATATTATCAATTTTATTTATTTCTTAGTTATATAGATTTGCTTATTTTCTTCTTTACTTATTCTCTTTTATTTTTGTAGATACTTTTATTAATTTTTTTTTTTTTTTTTCATCATATTGAAGTTGTTAATTTTATGTTTTTTCCTGTTTTTCTATTTCCTGTTTATCTATTTTTTAGTTGTATAGTTTTTCTCCAATGTAGCACTAATTTTTATTTACCTACCTATCTTTTTATTTATTTGTACTGATACTATATTTCATTGACTCATTTTCTTTACTCTGTATGTATTTATTCTTAGGGGACCTCGGTCCCAGAATAATAAAATTTCTTTTCATTTCATTTCATATCATTGTATGGACAACAAGGTAAACCAACCAGATTCAAGTAATTTCCATGTTTTAGGGAGTTTGTCGTTAAATCGAGTGACGTTAAATGGAGTTTACACTGTATATTTATGATCTGAGGCACGGAAAACATGAATTTCCGTTGAGAACTTCGTATCGAATTTTTGACCCACTTAACTTCCCCTATACTTCGTACAGCTGGAGAAGTAATGAAATTAATAAATAAATAAAATAAATCATTTAGTGTCAATAAATTCATTATATTGGTATTTATTAGGGTTTTTGAATTGAGCCCCCTCCCCTTAACCACCCCTTCCCTTCAGCCGATATCGCTCAAATTTGACAGATTATATCCTCATTTGTTTTTGATTTTAAATATGAATACATTAATTACAACGGCAGTTATTGGTGTTTTTTAGTTAAGCCCTAATGTTGACGAAATTTAATATATGAATTAAGAACCCTCTAACGACCTATTGTTTTTCAGCCAAATCTGTCCAAGTGAAGAAGGGAATTAGGGGAGAGGCTTAACTTAAAAACTCTAATAACTGCCGATGTAATGATTGCATCGACACAAAATTTTATTTGTGAATTTAAAAGGAGGAATCGTTAGATGGGGAGAGGGTCAGAGGAGGCTCGAATCAATAACCACAATAACTGCTGTTGTAATGAATGTATCGACATGAAACTTTATATTTAAAGTTAAAACGCAATGTGGAAATAACCTGTCCAATTTCAGCGATAACGGCTGGAAGGAAAGGGAGGTTCAGGGGAGGGGGCTCAAGTTATCGACACAAAATTCAGTTTGAGTATTTAGGAGCTCCTATGTAAGTCAACTGTTGAATATTAGGACAAACGGTAGACTGGTTTTGAAGGAGGAGCGAAAAGTTAATTGATTAACTTGTTCTGGGGAAGTACATTGCGGATGATTCACCGACGTATTTTAAAAAAATCCGTTGAGAACTTCGTATCGAATTTTTGACCCATTAGGTACATAACTTCCCCTATACAGTTGGGGAAGTAATGAAATAAATAAATAAATACAACACAATAAATTCAGCTCACTGCATGCTGCAAATTTTGAATTGCATATCTAGATATGTTCCTTATTGTACATTATATCTCATAAATAAACAGAGGTGGGACCTATGGTTTAATAGCCGTAAGGCCGAATGAGTTAGTGTCTTTACACGCACTTTACTCAAATTTCATCCATAAAACAAACTTAAACCCATTATAATATTTATTTACTCCTCCCTTCCCAACTTTACTCACAATTCCTTCGGGAACTACCCCATAACTCTTGTTTTTTTAAATATTTTAACATCCCTTAACGACTCTAATTTTATGGAATAAACAAAAAGTTCACGAAAATGATGCTGCAGAGGACATAAACAAAAATTCGTCGATGAATCATCCCCAGCTCAAGTTATTTGTAATAAACAACTTTGCCGCTCTCCCTCTATACTTTTCGATATTACAAATGCTATGTGCTCTAAAGTCTACATTGCCGGTGATTCACCAACAACTTTTTTTACTTAAATTTTTGGACCACCTCCTCCCTAACCCCTTATGTCAAGCCGCTGTATAGCATATAGCCGACATCTTGAGGAAGCTATAGATAACGCCAGGAAGGCGAGGGCGTTACAATAGATCCAGTGAAGGCTTGTCTGAATATTTAACCATTCAATTTCACTAACACGACATCCATAAATTGTCGTTAGTTAGTCGTGGCTATTAATAGAGGCACATCTCTCTCTATTCTACTGGGTGACAATAAATACACTATGGTCCTTTGAGAGTCCCTGCATTGTGCCGTCTCTCTGCTTTCAGCTCAGTTCCCTGATTCATGTGACCCCTTCTCTATATGTTTTATTGCTCGGCTTAGGAATACATAAAGAGTGAGAGAGAAAAAAAAAAAAAAGTGTAACAATCCCTCATAAACGTAACTGCTCTTGAAAAATTATTACCACTAACCCCAGTTTCCTGCTGTCATTGCAGACAATGTATGTAGATGATCTACACACAATGTAGCAATTGTTTTTCTTATTCTGCTATAGAATGTATCTACATTTGTTTCAAAATGAATTCCAAAAGATTTTACTAGTAAGGTCATGAAGTTCGTCGGTAGAAAAAAAATTCGATCATTTTCGAGGTTATATCGCCTACTACCAGAGCTCTCTTTTGTCACTCAGGTGGACATGATCCCGGCCCTTCTATGGGAGTCATAAATTTTGTCTGCCTAAATTTTCACTCTCCTAGGGTTAGGGTCTTTAACGAGTACCTGACATCGTATAGACATCTAAAGAACGACATTCTCAACGTTTTTTTCACCTCTTAGATAAAGTTATCTCTGAGGTACCGGTGCCCAGTGTGTTTACGTTAAATAAACGAGTTGAAGGGAGGATTGTTCCATAACAGGAACAGAAACAGGAATAGAAATGGGCTTGTTTAAATTCATTTGGCCCACTCACCTTGCCATTAGGAGGACCCTTAGTTGTAGCAGCAACAGTGCTCTGTTAGTAGCAACCTGTTGTCAGTGTTAGTAACGGTCTTTAGTAGAGGATCCTCCGGAGCAGGCAATCTGCTCAGATGTCACATTCTTACTGGATTTTCCAAGTCTTCCCTAGAGTCTATGTCTTCCATAACATATTCATCAATAAAACAACTTTGTAAGGCAAATACTGAGTTTTAGCCTTGGAGGGATAGGAAAATCGTAATTGATTAATTCGTCCTGGGGAAGTACATAGCCGATGATTTTTGTAACATTAAATTTTTGATTACATAACTTTCCCTATACTTCATATGACTGGGGATGTACAATATCCGACAGTAGACGTCCTCCGTAGTAAAGACGTCCTCCAGTCGAAAAGTGCGAGTATAGCTTCCCTCTCTCTTTTTCCATACAAAAACGGGGAAAACCAAAGATAACCCTGTTGAAGAATCTTTTCTGGGCTCTTTCATTGTCCCGGATCTGCTGCCTCTTCGGCCGACCTTCCTTGCAGAGTCGCCACTCTGTAGATCCTCCATTCACATTTCCTCCTCAGCCTCAAATCAGGCTCTCTATTGTGAAAGGTAAATAAAATCTAGAAGAGATATTCTGAAGAGACGATTGTGTCTCTGTGAAAGTAGGGTGGCGACCGAGGTGTACAGACCCAGTCCAGGTCCTTAAATCACCATGACAACGGACCACTCTTGCATCCATTCGTTCTGCGGCACTCAGCCTTTTCACAATTCAGCCTTTCTGCTTATGGTAATAATAATATTTATTTTCGTTAAGTGGATTCATCATACATTTTTGTACATAAAAAAATAATAAAATCAATATTGTGAAATACTGTGGATTGGCACTAAGACAAAATTCAATGACTACTACTATTACTGTATGTCTGACGACTGAGGGTGTTGATGTAGTATTTGTCTTTCAGGTACCTGATTTTATTAAATGTTATGGCGAATATACAATTTTGGTTCCGCTGCCCGTTTAAGGAAGGTTATTTTTCAAAACCTCTCAAATAATATGAACATTGGTATGGTTTAATATCGTGTCAGAGGAAGGTGAGGGGGGGGGGGGGGGGGGGGGGGGCGTGGTGGTTTCGTGAATAGCATTCTTCCATCCATCACTGCCTCCATCACTACAGAACCCTAAAGGAACCCACCAATAACAACCCCCAATGTATCTATCATCTGGATGAAGGGGCCATAGAAACACCAATCACTATACTAATATTTTATTAATAATTATATAAATAATATTTTTAAAATAATAAAATAACCATAATATAAAAATTGTTTTAAATTAAAAAAAGTGTTTGATACAAGACTTTAATTTATATTTTCTCCCATTTACCTTCACAAATATACTATTTTAAAGTCTATCGAATTTACTTGTTACTTCCTCATTTATACGAAGTATACGGGAAGTTATGTAATCGGGCAAAAACTTGATGCGGAAGAAATTTCATGTTTTCCAACCTCTTGATTTCAATATGAAAAAAAAAAGTCTGTGTGTCTGTGAACACGATAACTTCCGATAGAATGAATGTATCAACACGAAATTTTATATGTATATTCAGAACCATCTAACGACGACACCAATGGTTTTTCAGCCAAATCGCCCAAAGGGGAAGAGGGATTGGGGGAGGCTTAACATAAAAGCTCTTATAACTCCCGATATAATGAATGAATATCAACACAAAATTCTATATGTGTGACCCAAACCTTATAAGGACAAACTCCTATCAATTATGAGCGATATTGGCTGAAGAGAAGGGGGTTGGGCTCAATTCAGAAGCCCCAACTGCCGATGTAATGAATTTATCAACACAAAACTATATAATATATATATTTTTTTTCTCCTCTTGGCATGATGTTCCGTGCATATTGGCATAATTTTATGATATTGAACCAGGTATTATGAGAAATGCGTTCTTGCTTTCTGAGCTTAAAATCGTGGGTTCGAAACCCGACCGAGGCCCTTAGTCTATTTTATCTGGGAGGTAAAATAAACTTAAGTACGCCGTCCTTTGGAAGGGACGTTAAGCGATGGTCCCGAGTTTTAACGATGTCAGGAACTCGTTAAAGACCCCTGCCCTAGATGAATAAAAAATTTAGGGTAAGCAAAATTTAGGACTCATACAGTAGAGTCGGGCTCATGTTCACCAGAGTGAGGAGCGCTCTGGTTGTAGGCTATATGACCTCGTAGTTGAAGCTCGGGCATGGGTCATAATAACTAACTAAACAGTAATATCTGTTTATGTGTTATTTATAAGTATATAAATATCCTAATGTATAGATTTGTATGATATATCCTACTACCGTTTTATGGTTTAACGAAAATAAATATTATTTATTATTATTACTACTATACACTTACTGGAGCGAAGAGGGGATAAGGGAACCTTGCAGGAAATGTTTAGTCTAGCCTAGCATCCTGACTTTCTACAGGTAGTCATTCTCATTAGTTATTAATGCTGATAAGATATGGACAGAAGCGCCCCTGGTTGCTGAAGGTGACTACACAGATACCTCAGCCCTTTTTACTGCTGCCTTCTTTCAGAGACCCTTCTTAGATCCAGAAGAGATAGACTGGCGTGTTGATTAGCATGAACACGCAACTCGCCATCCTCCCTCTTCACCTTTTCATGACTCCAACAGACATCTTGAATTAGCTTCACCAGAAAAGAGGTCACTCTAAACACTCAATCTTCTGGGTCAACCTTCTCCGATAGAACTGTTGACTGCTTAGTAGCATCGGGTAGAAAAAGTATCCGGTGAATTACCGCAACAAATTAATCAATTAACTTTTCGCTCACCCTCCAAAATCAGTCGACAGTTTGCGTTAATATTCAATAGTTGACTTTTACATAGAGGCTTTCTCATAATCTCATACTATATTTTGTGTCGATAAATTCATTGGCAGTTATTACGGTTTTTGAATTTAGCCCTCTTCTCTTCGAGGCAGTATCTTCCTTGGGTTTTGACTTGAAATATGAAATTTTGTTTCGATACATTCATTACATCTACAGTTACTAGAGAGTTAACCCTCTCCCATAATCCCCTCTTTGCTCCAGTAAGTGTATAGTAGTAATAATAATAAATAATATTTATTTTCGTTTAACCATAAAACGGTAATAGGATAGGTCATACAAATCTATACATTAAGATATTTATATACTTATAAATAACATATAACCAGTTATTACTAATATATTGTTTAGTTAGTTATTATGACTCATGCCCGGGCTTTAACTACGAGGTCCTATATCCTACAACCAGAGCGCTCTTTCCTCACTCTGGTAAACATGAGCCCAACTCTACTGTAGGAGTCCTAAATTTTGCTTACCCTAAATTATTTATTCATCTAGGACAGGGGTCTTTAACGAGTTCCTGACATCCTAAAAACTCGGGACCATCGCTTAACGTCCCTTCCAAAGGACGGCGTACTTAAGTTTATTTTACCTCCCAGATAAAATAAACTAAAGGCCTCGGTCGGGTTTCGAACCCACGTTTTTTAGCTCAGAAAGCAAGAACGCATTTCGCATAACACCTGGTTCAATATCATCAAATTATGCCCATATGCATGGAACATCAGGCTAAGAGGAGAAAAAAATATATAATATATATTATAATATATTATAATATAATATATTCTAATATATAGTTTTGTGTTGATAAATTCATTACCTACATCGGCAGTTGGGGCTTTTGAATTGAGCCCAACCCCCCTTCCCTTCAGCCAATATCGCTCATAATTGATAGGAGTCTTATAAGGATCGGTTCACACATATAAAATTTTGTATATATTCATTCTATCGGCAGTTATAAGAGCTTTTATGTTAAGCCTCCCCCAATCCCCCCTCCCTTTTGGTCGATTTAGCTGAAAAACAATAGGTGTCATCGTTAGGTGGTTCTGGGTACACATATAAAATTTCGTGTGGATACATTCATTCTATCGGGAGTTATCGTGTTCACAGACACATAGACATTTTTTTTTTTTTCATATTGGAATCAAGAGGTTGGAAAACATGAAATTTCTTCCACATCGAATTTTTGCCCGATTACATAACTTCTCGTTTACTTCGTATAAATGGGGAAGTAAAAAGTAGATTCGATAGTCGTTAAAATAGTATATCTGGGAAGGTAAATGAGAGAAAATATAAATGAAAGTCTTGTACATGAAATGCGATTACTTCCGATAGAATGAATATATCAACACGAAATTGTATAAGTGGACCTCGAGGCTCATAGTCATCTATATACTTCCCCAGTGCGAATTAATCTTTATTTAGATAATCTACTCTGGGACTTCTAAATCCTCATAAGATATTTCGTCTTATTATATTATTACACACATCGACACTTATTCAAGTTTTCCTTCTTAGGTCCGCCTTTCACATTGTCCAATGTGGCTGAAAAATTATAGCTACCATCGTCATGCAGTTTTGGATGCAGATATAAAATATTTGTACTATACTATAGTATAGAGTATATTCGGGGGCGCCGGTAGGTCAATGGTATCCCTGCCTGCTTACTGAGCTCAAGGTACCGGGTTCGAAACCCGGCCGAGGCCCCTGGTTTATTTTATTTATTTTTTTAAATTTTTTTATTTATTATTTTTTTTATTATTATTTTTTTTTAATTTTGGCCTCGGCAGATACCACACTAGCCATACATGTGTTATTATATCTAGTTATTTACAACGTCCATGGCCCCGGGAGGGAGTTCTATCTACGAAATAAAACTCACTCTCGGATGGGATTCGAACCCGCAAACCATGTTGAGACGAAATTTCATAAGTGAGTACATAAGGACGACACTTATTAATTTTCAGCGGAATCGATAAAAAGGAAGAGGGGATCAGAGAGGGGCTCAACTCAAAACCCCCAATAACAGCCGATGTAATGAATGTATCGTCATAAAATTTAATATTTAAAGTCAAAACCCATTGAGAACATAATCTGTCGAATTTCAGCGATAACGGCTGAACGGCTGAAGAGAAGGGGCGTTCTGAGGTGAGATAGCTCAATTCAAAAATTCTAATAACTGCCGATGTAATGAAGTTATCAACCCAAAATTTAGTATGTGGTTTAAGAGCTCCTATGTAAGTCAACTGTTGAATATTAGCGCAAACGTTCGACTGGTTTCAATGGAGACAAATGCAGTTTTTGAATTAAATATAAGTTAATTTTTATTAGTCAAAAAAGAGGGGTAAAGTTTTCTCCCCCTGTCCCTTTGATACACAAGTAGAATTTCGTGTTGATACATTCATTCTATCTCGAGTTATCGTGTTACACACACAGACATTGAAAACTCAGGATCGAGTTTGTGATCGATATAATAACATCCTATACTTCGCAAAGCTGGAGGAGAAATAATTTAAATAAAAAATAATTTCATCATACTGGATATAATTAATATATCGACACGACATTTTGTATATGAAACCTTTGGCTTGGAGGAATAACCGAAAAAGTAAAATGAAGGTAAACATACGAGTATAATATAATTTAAGTCTCTAAATGGAAGTAACGTTTGGGCCATTATTGTTTCATCAAGAAGACTGTTGAGTTAAATTTAATTCAACCCCAATTTGTTGAATACCTCTGACGTTATTTTGCGAAAAGTTAATTGATTAATTCTTTCTGGGGAAGTATAATGCGGGTGTTTCACCAACAACGTTCTTAAAATTGCTTGGTGATAACTCGACATCACATTTTGATTACAACATAGAGGTGAGTCTGTAAACATTTCTTGTGTTATGCTCGGCTGAACGGGAGGAGAACATGCCGTAAAATAGTACTTCTTCCTGTCTATTTCTTGAAGGGAACATCCTGGAGACGGCTCTTCCTTCCTACTCACGCTTCCAATATCCGCTTGTATCTTACAAACACAAACAATGTGTGCATGCCGGTTGGTGCAAGTGAGTTTGTGAAATTAAATCGTTACGTCTAAATAAATATTTGAACCTTTCGAAAGCTCAAAAACTCAAAGAGAAATGGTAGTTGAGAGAACGTAGCATATAAAATTTCGTTTACAGATTATCCCTTATACTTCGTATAGCCCCCCCCCCCCCTCCCCTCCCCTTCAAGATATGAAGTATCTGTGCCCAATGCTTGCCTACTGAGTTCAAGATCGTTGGTTCGAAAACCAGCCGAGGCCCTTATATTTTTTTTATTTTCTGGCCTTACGTACGGTGCATATTAGCCATGCCAATGTGTTATCAAGTTATTTACGAAATCTATAGCCCCGGGAGGGAGTTTTATCTACGTAATAAAATTCACTTCCGGACGGGATTCGAACCCGCAAACCATGGTGAGACCCATGCGACCAAAGCCCTACGCTCTAGCCCGCACGGCCACCATGGCCCCCCTTTTTTTTTTTTTATCTGGAAGTTGAAGATACTAACTTACTTAAAAATACTAACCTGTTTAAAGTTTTTTTTTTTTTTTTCTCCCCTTTTTTGGCTTTATGATCAGCGCACATCAGCCATCACTACACTGTCATTATGTATGAATGGGCTTCAGTATTTGGAATTATATAACTTTATGACCAAGCAGAGGGCCCCCAGGCCCCCAGCATGCGGCCCCGCCAAACCAGGTGACAGAGGACCGCTCATCCGGGCTACTCCCTGAGTACTGGGCACACTGGTGCTGCTTTATATTAACTTTATATTACTTCAGCGAGGCTTGTCGCTGAGGGTGTGCATGTGTGTACGGCCGTCCACACCCTCCAAGCCCGGGACTGTTACAGTCCAAAGAGCCCATCTGAGCCGCCCCAAGCCCCCAGCCCGGCCGGCACACACACCCGGGCACCCAAAGTGCCCCCCACCAGGTCACGCCATTATACAATAGGATAAGAGGCTAATTAGTTGTAATAATAATCGAAAGTGATTTAAAATCTTTATGTTATTATTCATCAAATATTTATATAGGTGGTCAACTAAGGTAATTTTTTTATTTGGAGAAGAGATGAGAGGAATGATATGAGTGGGAAGAGGGAGACCATGTTGGACTATTGACTGGTAGAAAGAGTCCCTTCCGGTGGCCGTTAGAGTACATCCGAGGAGAACATGGTTAGCATCAGCGGGGGTGGCCTGGTCACAGTCGCACTCAGCCGAGTTCACCACCCTGATCTTGTACAGGTGTGCAGGTAGACAGTTATGGTTCAGTCGTAATCGGATCAGAGTTGTCAGTATGTTCCTGGGTCTGTTCAATGCATGGAACCAAGGCTTGCTAGGGATTGTAGGCTGAATCAGACTGTAGAATTTTCCTTTGGCTAATTTGCTGTTGTCATATTCCTTCTGCCAATTCTTCATCTGAATTCTGAAAAAATGAGATTTTAAATCTGAGGTAGGAATTAGGTTAACCCTGTTTCCACCGAGGACTGCTTGCTTAGCCAACCTATCCACCTCGTCGTTGTGTACGTTGCTACTATGTCCTCGTATCCAAACCAGATAAATGTCTTTACCAGCTCTACGGAGATCCGCTAGGATATCGTTTATTTCACGAATCACTGGGTTCAGTTGTTTATAGATATACTTTAACGATAGCAGTACGCTCTTGCTGTCAGTAAATAAAACTCCAGTATCCATATCCTTTTGTTTAAAATGCATTAGCGCCTCCCGTATTGCTAATCCTTCTGCTGTAAATATGGAACATAAAGAGGATAGTTTAAAAGTTTTATTTAGCTTACAAGAAGGGACTAGGAAAGCGGCCCCAACTCCTGATTCAGTTTTGGAACCGTCAGTGTACACTGACCAAACATCCCTGGACCTGCCAGTGTCAAAGGCCGTGATGAGAAATGGAGGAGGATTTTTTAGTGCTTGAAAGTCTCTATAATCTGTTACTATGTGTCTGTAGGGAGAGAGTGTCCAGCTATCAGATTTTCTGTATATCTGGTGACTTCCCAAGGATGGTGTAGATCCCAACATTATATGTTTTATCTTCAAATGCTCCTCTACTAAAGCAGATGATCTTTTCTTCATATAGTAAGTATGGTCTGTGCTAGAGGTGACCAGCTGTGTAAGTCTGTTTGTTACTGGGTGTGGGGGCCTGGTCATTCTGCTGGCTAAGAATCTTCGCATTAGTAGCTTTCGTCGGAGATGGAGTGGGGGCTCCCTTGCTTCTACTTGCAAGGCATTAGTTGGAGTAGAGTTCATGGCTCCTAAGCATATTCTCAGAGCCTTGTACTGAATACGGTCTAACTTGAGGGAGTGAGTTTTGGCTGAATCCGCATTTAGTATGTGGTTTAAGAGCTCCTATGTAAGTCAACTGTTGAATATTAGCGCAAACGTTCGACTGGTTTCAATGGAGACAAATGCAGTTTTTGAATTAAATATAAGTTAATTTTTATTAGTCAAAAAAGAGGGGTAAAGTTTTCTCCCCCTGTCCCTTTGATACACAAGTAGAATTTCGTGTTGATACATTCATTCTATCTCGAGTTATCGTGTTACACACACAGACATTGAAAACTCAGGATCGAGTTTGTGATCGATATAATAACATCCTATACTTCGCAAAGCTGGAGGAGAAATAATTTAAATAAAAAATAATTTCATCATACTGGATATAATTAATATATCGACACGACATTTTGTATATGAAACCTTTGGCTTGGAGGAATAACCGAAAAAGTAAAATGAAGGTAAACATACGAGTATAATATAATTTAAGTCTCTAAATGGAAGTAACGTTTGGGCCATTATTGTTTCATCAAGAAGACTGTTGAGTTAAATTTAATTCAACCCC
Source organism: Aradus depressus (assembly GCA_963662175.1). Lineage (NCBI taxonomy): Eukaryota > Metazoa > Arthropoda > Insecta > Hemiptera > Aradidae > Aradus > Aradus depressus. The sequence continues at coordinate 49,155,097 of OY759214.1, read as the reverse complement.
AATTTGTTGAATACCTCTGACGTTATTTTGCGAAAAGTTAATTGATTAATTCTTTCTGGGGAAGTATAATGCGGGTGTTTCACCAACAACGTTCTTAAAATTGCTTGGTGATAACTCGACATCACATTTTGATTACAACATAGAGGTGAGTCTGTAAACATTTCTTGTGTTATGCTCGGCTGAACGGGAGGAGAACATGCCGTAAAATAGTACTTCTTCCTGTCTATTTCTTGAAGGGAACATCCTGGAGACGGCTCTTCCTTCCTACTCACGCTTCCAATATCCGCTTGTATCTTACAAACACAAACAATGTGTGCATGCCGGTTGGTGCAAGTGAGTTTGTGAAATTAAATCGTTACGTCTAAATAAATATTTGAACCTTTCGAAAGCTCAAAAACTCAAAGAGAAATGGTAGTTGAGAGAACGTAGCATATAAAATTTCGTTTACAGATTATCCCTTATACTTCGTATAGCCCCCCCCCCCCCTCCCCTCCCCTTCAAGATATGAAGTATCTGTGCCCAATGCTTGCCTACTGAGTTCAAGATCGTTGGTTCGAAAACCAGCCGAGGCCCTTATATTTTTTTTATTTTCTGGCCTTACGTACGGTGCATATTAGCCATGCCAATGTGTTATCAAGTTATTTACGAAATCTATAGCCCCGGGAGGGAGTTTTATCTACGTAATAAAATTCACTTCCGGACGGGATTCGAACCCGCAAACCATGGTGAGACCCATGCGACCAAAGCCCTACGCTCTAGCCCGCACGGCCACCATGGCCCCCCTTTTTTTTTTTTTATCTGGAAGTTGAAGATACTAACTTACTTAAAAATACTAACCTGTTTAAAGTTACTAACCTGTTTAATGTTACTTCGGGCGAAGCCAGGTAACCTGGCTCTAATTGTGCAGATAACCTGTTTAAAGTTAATAACCTACTATAACTTACCAACCTACTTAAAGTTACTGAACTGTTTAATCTGCCGGGTAACCTGCTTTGAGTCGCTAATCGTCCGATAACTGTTTAAAGTTACTAACTGTGCAGATAATGTTACTAAGCTGCTTAATGTTACCAACCTGCTTGAAATTACTAACCTCTTTAATGTTCTTCCGGGCTAAGCTGGGTAATCTGCTTAAAGTTACTAACCAGTATTAATTAATTCTGGGCAAAGCTGGGTTAGCTGCTTAAATTCACTAACCTATTTAAAAGAAGCCGGGTAACCTGTTTAAAGTAACTAACCTGTTTAATATTACTAACCTGTTTAATGTTACTATCCGGTTTGAAGTTACTCCGGGCGGCGAAACCGGATAACTCCTTTAAAGTTACTAACCTGTTTGAAGTTACTCCTGGCGAAGTTACTAACCTGCTAGTCTTTAATAAAACAGTTTCAGTTACTTAGTACTTTATTTGTTTTCTCCACTTCCTTTCCTTCCTGCTCTTCCCTCTTCTTCAGAGATTCCTCCAATTTTTTCTTCTCCGTCTCAAACTTGACGTTGATCTGCCGAAGTAGTTCTTTCCGAAGTTCCGTTGCTTTTTTCTCTACAATTTCCTCCTCGTTTACTTTTTCTCGTCTTTTTCTTTGCTCTTGAATCCTTTTTACATTTTTCTCTCGTTTCATATTTTCCAAAGCTTTCATTATTTTCAATTTTTTCATCAGTTGATCTCTTTCTTTGGCTAAAAGGAGACAAGCATTTGTATTTGTTCTCAATGTTCGTGTCAGGTTTCGTAATGAAAAATAACCACCATTCGAAATTGACATAATTCTTCTCATTTCAGAATTTTCTAAACATAAAAACAACTCACTAAACTTTTTTTTATACGTAAATTAAAATTTGTTCGAAGACTAACCTACATAAATTTTTGATTCTACCTACACAAAAGCTTTATACTAAAATAAATAAAACAAATTAAAAAAAAAACATATGTTGTGTTAAATTTGAAATTACATATTATTATAGGTTAGGTTAGGTTTTATGACACATGCCCGGGCTTTAACTACGAGGTCATATAGCCTACAACCAGAGCGCTCTTTCCTCACTCTGGTGAACATGAGCCGGACTCTACTGTATGAGTCCTAAATTTTGCTTACCCTAAATTTTTTATTCATCTAGGGCAGGGGTCTTTAACGAGTTCCTGACATCGTAAAAACTCGGGACCATCGCTTAACGTCCCTTCCAAAGGACGGCGTACTTTAGTTTATTTTACCTCCCAGATAAAATAAACTAAGGGCCTCGGTCGGGTGACGAACCCACTCTCTTGAGCTCAGGAGTCAAGCACGCATACCACTGAGCTACCGGCACCCTCAAATTATTATTATATTTATTATATCTTTACTATAATGAGGTATTGTAATTGTGAAAAAATCTGAGTTCGAGTTTCCTACAAAACTCTGCGTTTTAAGACACTCTCAATATCTTGTGACCATTTTCGCAATGATATTTGTCTTGTCAACAAGTATGACATCAAACATGTCAGTTCATGTCGATATCATCCTCAAAGAAACGGTCTTACCACCAAGACCTGAACGTTCAAATTCCCACTACGAAGAAGAAAACACGGGCTGTCCTCTTCAGGACCCGATCTTCTACAGAGCCTCGTCCTGTCGGCATGGCCACACACACCGGTCGGCCGTCATCGAATGACTTCCAACTAGTCGTGATACTTCTTGGGGTGTGGCCAATGCTTGTTACCGGGATCGCAGTAGTTTCAGCAGGGGTTCGTTTTGTTGTCTTATTTGGAGTTGAGAGTTATGAAAACAAAAGCATTGTCGAAGTCGCTCGCTTAACATCGCAAACATGCCGATCAGCTGCTCCTCCACTCATCAGCTTCGAGAAGAGGGGATTTTTTTTAATCGTAGAGAAAACTGAAAAGCACGTTTTATATGGGATACTTTGTTTCGAAGGTCAATCAGTTTGCAAGATTCATGCCGAAAACCGTCCTAAAATGTCGTTCTGAAATCTATTTTTTTTAGATGTTTCCTTCGTTTACGCGAAAACTGCTAGTCCTATCGAAAAATTGTTTCTTACAAAAAATGTTCCTTAATAAATTTCCAAACAACCAAATGAGATATGAAACAGGAAGTAGTAAGTAATCTTTAAAATGCAACGCATAGAAACTAATTTCAAAATATAATTTTATTATCGGTAATATATTTATCGGTAATATACCTAAAATTCATATTCAAAATTTTCAATTTCCATATTGCCTATATCCTACGTTAGGCCAGCCTTCAAAGGTCCTGCAAAGTTCTTTGAATTACATTCATGTGAAGATAGTTGATGTGGTGAGAAGTGATTTTCACAGGTTGTAAATAAAGTATAGTCTAACCTCTCACAGATTTTATTAATTTTTGCTAGCCGACTTTCGAGGTCGCCTTCATCAGGCAGTCTGGTAAAATAATTTTGAAAACAACATTTTAAAATTATTTTACCAGACCTGCCTGATATTGAGGGTAACCAGGGTAACAGCAACAGTCAATAAAATCTGTGAGAGGTCAGACTATATTTTATTTTACGACCTGTGAAAAAAGAGAATTTATTATCTGTAGATTTTATTTAAAATGATAAAAAAATATAGAAAAATTAATGTCACACTCAGAATTACGTTTTACAATGAAACAAAGAGAGCTTTATTATACCCAGGAACGCCATTTTGAAATGAATTATTATTATTTTTAGTTCATGCTCCTCTCATCTACCCTCCCTCATGACATGAGTCACACAAACAAACAAAAAAAAAACAGTCTCACCGCTTTTTTTGATTTGGTCAGCACGGGAATTGTGAGAGCCCATTTGATTTTCCGCCAATATGGGTTTTCATCAAACAAAAGTTGCTAAGCTATGCAGTATATCTCATTATTTCAAATATTTGTTGTTGATGGAAATTCTGAAAATTTGATGTTTGATTTGCAAATTTACTCTACCCATAGATCAATTTGCCAACATGAGTGAACAGAGAGTTTCTGGGGATGTCGATGTTGTGCAGGCTTTCGTTCTTATGACAGCGTCCTGTTGTAATTTTCAGAAGCTCTCGGCTTTTCTTCTCTGCGGTTCTGCAGCTAAGTGTTTTCAATGTCCCTTAGATGCTCTCCTCACCTGGATCTCTTTCTCAATTAGCCAGGTTTCTATAGTCGCTTTTGCGGTGCTATGGGTCTTCTGCCAGCTCCTGGCCTATCTAGTTATTCAGCCCTTTTGAGGGCACAGGTCTATAGCCTACTGAGCTCAAGATCGCGGGTTCGAAACCCTTTAGTTTTTTTTTTTTTTCATCTGGGAGGTGAAATAATCTTGAGCATGCCGTTTTTTGGATGGGACGTTAGGCGATGGTCCCGAGCCTGTAAGGCAATTTAGGATTCCCACAGTAAAATTATCAATGAAGGGATAAGAGCATTGGATGCTTAGGTTCCTAGGTGTACACACCAGCTCCTTAAACCCCTGATGCCACTTAAACCTCTGATATTAGGACCTAGATGTCCCTATGTAAGTCAGCTATTGAATATTAGCCTTCGACTGGTTTTGAAGGAGGGGGGGGGGGGGGGGGGGGCTAAATTTTATTAATTCGTTCTGGGGAAGTACATATTGATTCACCCTTGACTTTTTTTTATAGGGGTACCTCCCTGAGAGAGATGGAAGGGAGACAATGCTATTTCGTTTCTGGTATTAAGATCCAGTTTTGCCAAATATTTCTCTTGCTCTCTACAAATTCTAATGGGATTGATCTTTCTGCTTTTACCAGCACTGTGAAGGATTTCAAGTACTCTCTCCTACAACATTTTGATGTTCCCCTCTGCCCTTCTTGTAAAGGGAAAACCCTTTTTCTAGGGCTCTGTAATCGTCCAATTTGCCCTTAAAGTCCCATGAAGGGAAGGTTTCAACATATGGTTTGGCAATCCTGTCCTTCGTCCCGTTGAAAGACTCAAGTGGCAATATGCACCCATTCAATGTTTCTCGTTAAATCCTTTATGTCCACCATTATGTCATAATAAAGTAATTACTAATTAGAGCGAAGTAATAATTACTTAATTATTAAGACGATTTATGTTTCCACCGGTAGTTCAGAGGAAGCGTGCTTGCCTATTGAGCTCAAGATCTAGGGTTCGAAACCCCAGCCGAGGATCTTAGGTTTTTTACCTGGGAGGTGAAACACCTTGAGCACACCGTCCTTCGGATGGGACGTTAAGCGATGGTCCCAAGCATATACGATGCCAGGTATTCATTAAAGACTTTTGCCCCAGATATATATATATTTTTTTGTTTTATGTACGATGCATATTAGCCATGTCTCCTATAATGGTGTTATCTAGTTATTTACAACATCCATGTGGCCTCGGGAGGGCGTTTTATCGAAATTAAGGAGGGGGAGGGGGGGGGGGGGGGGGTACATGTGATTACAGTAATGTTTTGATTGTCGTGGCGAGCAGCAATTATTTCTGCTTCGGTTTGATCTCCAGAACCAATTTAAAAACTGAAAAGTCTTTTTATTTCAAGATTTTTTTCTATAGGTATCTATAAGCACAGATTTTGTGAAAATGCAGTAGATAAAAAGTGATGCAAAATTCTGTTTAATCAATAATTTAAAAAAATAAAAGCCGATCGACCCTTCGTTTGGATCATCATACTGAGGCAAATGCAAGTTTTTAGATTGAAAATCAGTTGAATTTTACTAGGCAAAAAGGGGGGCAAAGTTTACACCCGAATGTGGTGGCATCTCTTATCTGAGAAAGGCACTAAACTGCTTTCCCATGTCGCCTTAATGTGATGATATGAGGGGAGAAACAGGCCAGTGCCATCACTCCCTAAATAATAGCTAACAGGTCTCTCGGTCAGAACCACCTCAGCCTTCGGGGAGGGCTGTCGGGATAAGAATAGCATGACGGAGAAAATTTTATTATATTGTCACTGCCTCAATAATAGGTATAGGGAAAGTTATGTAATCGGTCAAGTAATGTTTTCCAATCCCCTGAGTGTACTTCCCCAGTTTGAATTATTTATAATCGTATCCAAATCCCCGACAAACAAATCGCTCGAACAAAAGGAGAGATGGAGAGTGGAAACTTAGTTTGTAAATGAATGGTTCGAGGTAGGGAAGTACATTTGTAGTGAATCACCGAAGACGTTTTATTTCATTTAATATTTAATTTCACCTGGATGTAGCTTTAGGGTGACAGGTCGGGTCAGCCCGTATTGATCAGTTGGAGCTGCTTCAGCTAGCTAAGGTCAGGTTTATCAGTTCAAGGCTCGAAAAATAATTTCTTAACTCGGGCGCCATTACCGTAGGGGTAGTGTGCTTGCCTACTGTGCTCAAGACCCCTGTTTCCAGAACCCGATCGTACTCTTTGGGTTTTTCAGAACTCATTTAAGATCCCTCACGCTCATAACTAAACCTAGGAGTATTTATATACTTTCAGAGTTCTTCCATCTCTACATTTGAGGGTATAACGCGATTCACACGTAAGTTTCCGCTCTTCCTCATAACCTTCAACCTCTTTATTTGAAGATTCCAGACCCGTATCCAGGTTTTGACCCTGGTCCAGGTCTGGAATCGTGAATCCGAGTCCGAGTCTGGAACTGTGAGCCCGGGTTCGTGTCTGCAGTGAATAAAGGTATGTCCTCGAATTTGTAGATCAGGGACCCTCAAAAAACAGGAGGAAAGATCCACAAAATGAAGAGAACTAAGGTTTATGAGTGAGTCGATGTGTAACCTAAAACTTAGGGATCCAAGGTTTCTCAAAAGGGCAAAAAACAGAAGTTGACAAAGCAAAAAGATGGGTGATGTAAAGGGAGAGCTGAAACTTATATGTAAGGTTGCACCCTATGCTCTCTTTGAAAATGTTTCAAGTTTTGTTAATCACGCTGTTATTATATTAACTGTAGTTAAGAGGGCTCCAGTAGCAGGCCATCCTTCGAATGGGACATTAAGCGATGGTCCCGAGCCTGTGGGATGTCATACTCGTTAACGACCTCTACCTTAGATTAACAAAAATTTAAGGTAGACGAAATCTAGGACGGAATTTAATGTTTCCCGACATAAAATAAAAAAATAAATAATAATTGAAATAATAAAACTAATAATAATGAAATAAACAATAAATTACCACATTTCCTGTAGTAATTTTATAACTGGCCTTTAACTAAATTTTGATTTCTACAGTAGTTTCCGAAAAGAGCCCTAAAAAAATATCAAAAGTTCAAAAAAAATTCAATTTACCAACTTTTCATTAGGATTTCAAAAGAGGGTTTGTTTTATTGAGGTTTGTTATTGTTTTTCTAAATTTTGCAAAAATATTAAATCAAATCCAAAGGTTTTTAAATGCTGGGTTAACAGGGAAAATTGTGTACATTTAAATAAATAACAGTACCTTCTTTGCACATCAATTTTACTGTTAATTTACACCTACTTAGTTCATCACATCTTAAGCCTGAACAACCACCCACAGTCCACCTTCACATCTCAACCCAGACCACACACCATTCACTCCTCTACACTAATTCAAAAACAGATGATGGCCTTGTTTTGTTTTCTACTCATTCGTTTTAAAAGAAAATGCATTCATATTATTTATTTACTAATTCAGTTGCTTCTTGGATTTTATAGAAAAATAAATATAATTAATTTTTTTATATTAATAATTTAAAGTGTGTATTTTTTATACATCACAATCCAGATTTCAAAAATTTAAAAAAAAATGTCTGTGTTGTTTGTGTGTCTGTGTTAGAGCGTTCACAAAGTTTCAATCAAAATTAAAGATTTAGCCAAAGGGGAGGGGGTATTAAAGAGGGGAATATTGAGTTCTACCACAACTGTCTATTGGCTTTGGAGAGAAAGCGATATATAATATATAATTTGTGCTGGGGAAGTACAAACTCGATGATTCACCGTTTTTTTAGCAAATTTATTCAAGGCTTTGGATTGAAAACATCGATGTTTAGAGGTGGATATTTCTGTTACATAGATAGCTCTTCGTTGATACTACCACTCAATGTTTACAATCGATGTTTTCCTAATTCCCAGAGATAAGTAGTTTTCGCAATCGCGTTGGGGCTGTTTATCGCTGCTCCAGTTGTACTAGAGGAAGCCCCCCCCCCCCCCCCCCCCCCCCCCCCTCACGATCCAAGGAAATGACTTCACTAAATCACCAACCTACTTGTTGGCCTCCGCTTTCCCACAACTTTGCAAAACTCAACAGATCTCTTTCGATAGATTTCAACTAGTCATTATAGGACTTGCTTATACCAACCAGACGTTTACTCATCATTCTCTCTATTCCTCCCCTCTCACAAATTCCTTTCATACTGTCGTTACTAGGGTTATGAAAGTAATGCGTAGGCATCAGCTCTTTCCTTTGTTACATTATGCACCGTAATTCTGGGAGCGACTTTCTTATCCCCACCAGTAGCGCTAGTATGGAATGAATCTATGAGAGGGAAAAGGGAGACCATGTAACTTATTTATTTACATATATACTTGATTATGATATTTAATAAAAAAAATAACTACCAATAGGCTAGGTTTTTTATGACTTATGCCTGGGCTTTAACTAAGAGGTCATATCGCCTACTACCAGAGTGCTTTTTCGTCACTCTGATGGACATGAGCCCAACTCTACTGTGGGAGTCCTAAATTTTGCATAAATTTTTATTCTCCTAGGGCAGGGGTCTTTGACGAGTACCTGACATCGTACAGGCTCGAGACCATCGCTTAACGTCTCATTCTTACCTCCCAAATAAAATAAACTAAGGGCGTCGGGTTTGGAAGTTTGGAACCCACGATCTGGAGCTCAGAAGGCAAGCACGCATACCACTGAGCTACCAGCGTCCTCTAACTACCAATAACAACAAATATTTTATATCGTTGCTACGCGAAACAATTTAAACATTCTTTTGAAATAGTTATATACGGCGAGAGCGCCGGTAGCTCAGGATCGCAGGTTCGAAACCCGTTTGAGGCCCTTAGTTTATTTTATCTGAGAATACGGATGGGACGTTAAGTAATGGTCCCGAGCTTGTATGATGTCAGTTACTCGTTAAAAACTTCCTACCCCACCATCATGATGGGGACTCATGAGTCATAATAACCAACTACCTTTTGATTGAAGTTTTCTTTATTTTTTTTTTTCGATTAAAAAGCAAACAAACAAAAAAGTAAATTCTAATGAAATACAATATCTATGTTGGCGCCTTAATTGAAGTGCCTCAGGTTGGCAACACTGGACCTAACCCCACACCGCGCCATGCGTCTTGTTTAGACAAACACACTGTATGTACGTGTTCTTGTGCAACTCCTACCTTCAACGTTAAAACAAGATGGCGATCAATATAAAGCCGAGTGGTATTCATTTATTATCATTTTACTTACCCAGCTATAAGAAGTATAGGGAAAGTTATGTAATCGGTCAGAAATTCGATGTTGAACTTTCACTGGAATATTGCAAAATAAATAGGTACAATAAATGTCTGTGCGTCTGTGGACACGATAATTCCTGATAGAATGAATGTCTAGTCACGAAATTTTATGTGTACCCCAAATAGAAGGGGGAGGGGGGGTTAAAGAGGTGACTTAAATGATCCTAATAACTGCCGATGTAATTATTGTATCGAAATGAAATTTTTTTCTAAATTCACAACCCCATAAGGACGACACCTATTTGATTCTCAGCTTAATCGGCCAAAAGGAAGTTGGAAATGGGGGGGGGGCTCAACTCAAAAACCCTAATTACTGCCGTTGTAATGAATGTATCGACAAAACGAAAATTTAATTAATTAATCGTGGTGGGGAAGTTCATTGGCAGTGATCCACCGACTTTTATCTTTAGTTGTTGGAATCAGGGGGACGGAAATTATGTAATAGGTCCGAAATTCGATGTTGGATTTTCACCGAAATTTCATTAATGGTAAAGCTGTGGAAAATTTGAAAATCAACAAGAAAGATTGAAGGAAGCAACCTCAACCAAATAAAGAAATCCCTCCGCTAAATCTGTTTACATTAAAATGCATAAAATCACCATCACAAGAATGAAGAATGTTGTAATTTTCTGACGAAGATTAACGAGACCAAACTTCGTTCTCACAGCAAGAGACGAATGCGAGGAGAGAAAGAAGTGGAGCAAGGTTCTATTAATGAATGAATATTTCTGAGCCCTGGATTCCGTCTTTTCTCGTCATAATTTAGCTCCATTAACCTGATATCCATGTTTAGCATTTCGGTTAACCGTGATTTTAGTTTATCCGTGGTACTCACTCCCATCATTATCCTGGTTAATCGGGAATAGTGTGTAAAGTAATCCCTTAACATTTGCGAATTTGAACTTTTGCAATTAATTTATTATTCACTAATTTAACATTCGAGACCTGAATATTCCGGCTCCACAGATTGAAAATCGAAACGGTAGGATGTCTGTCTGTCCGTCTCTCTGGAGATCGAACCACCTGTGCTACAATTGCATTTTCTTCAGATATACCCAGAAAAACGGCCCAACGCCTGGAAAAGTATTAGTGCCATCATCCGAATTTTTCCTCTCTCTGTGGGGGCGAAAATTTGGATTTATGTCATCGAATAAGGGGGTCGCAAAAACAAAATAAATTCATCGAAGAACGAGTTGGATATCATATGAAAGTATGTTGCGAGTAGATTTGAAATATATATATATTTTTCAAAGTTTTGTTTTCAATATGACGGCTGTGAGGGGTCAAGAACCACATGCTATTGTTGCCCTATTGTTATTGTTTTGATGTGTACACAGACGTTTTGTCGAAAACAATAGGGTTCCGTTGGAACCTTTGGGTAGGTACAGAAACCGACCAAAAACATGTTATTCATGGATTTACTGATGCTCATGAGGGCGCCGGTAGCTTAAAGATAGCGTTCTATAACTCTGAGCTCAACATCTGGGGATCAAATCCCGGCCGAGGTCCTTAGTGTTTCTTTGATGAAAAATCTTTGAGCATGCCGTCCTTCGGATGTGACGTTAAGCGATGGTCCTGTGTGATTCCTAGTACTTGTTAAAAACCACTACCCTAAATGAATAAACCTCGGTAGGCAACATTTAGATCTCTCACTGTAGAGTCGGGCTCATGTCCATCGATTAAAGACGAAAGGTAGTAGGCGATCTGATCTAGTTGTTCCAGCCCGGGCATGAGTCACAATAACTAACACATGGTCATCACTGACTAGCTCGTAACCCGGCGTTGCCTAGGGTAGTTAATTTTGTATTTTTGCTGGACTTGCGGATAACGGTGGTCGCCAACTAGAATGGTGTACTCTGGGAATCACACTAGGAAAATATAATCTCCTTGTGATTTTTACTTCAGGGATCAGGAATTGGAGGGTACATGGATTCAAGTATCCGGGGGTATCCCAAGGAATTTTAGACCAAATTTTTTCAACTTCAGTCAGTAAAATTGTTTTCTTGTGACTCTCATTTCCTTTCTCTTACCTTTTTTTTTTTGACTCAAAGAAAAACAAAACATTTTTCCCCCGTTTTCCCCCCAGTTCTTCCCAGCTTTTCTGATGCTCAGAAAGTTTTAGTTAGGTTACTTGTTGCGTGTGAGGGCTGGCGTGACCCCGACTTCGACCACACTCAGTCAGCCTTCTAAATTAACTACCACGAGACCTCTCTGTACTGATTAACTCTCTTCAAGACTTACCTCTAGTACAGTTGGTTCATAATGAGTTGGCAGATGGGGAGGGGGTTAGCTGGCTCGAGTCCCCCTCCCCTACTTCCCCCACTCTTCCTTCTCCATATCACCGTTACCTCTTCTCTTTACAGAAGATTACACAGATGTAATGACATGATATCCTCACTGAAGAACTATTATTAACCTACTGTTAGTTATAAATATAAATGAAACAAGAAATTGTTTTCTCATAATTTATTTTATAAACTAGAACCTGTTATACACTACATCATCCTTTGTGGCATATAAATGATGATGTGCCACTGAGGATGTCTTGTTTCAATTGAAATATGTATTATAATGTTTATGTTAGAGGCATTTTTTCTTATTGTTCAAAAATAAAAAATATTCATGATATATATAGTCATTTTTCATAAAAAAAAACAAAAAAAAAAACCAAAAAAACCCATTATTTGGTACTTAGATTTCATTTTTGGCCGACATTCTCCACACATATTCTTCTATAAGCTCTTTTATTATTATTTTTACTTTCTTATACCTATAGTACAAGAAAGTAGGTATTGTAATCCTGCGAAAATCCGAGGTCGAGGTTTCAACGGATTTTCACGTTTCAAGATCCCAGACCATTTTCGCGATGATGTCTGTCTGTGCGAGTGTCTATATGTAGTTGAAAAATTGTGAGCTCTTTACCGCAAAAACGATTGTACGAGTAGCTATGAACTTGAAATTTGGTATGAGGGGGTCAGTTGATCTAACTTAGATCTGATTAGATTTTGCCCAAAATCGAACGAAAATTGTGACCACTTTCCCCCGGGACCTAACTACATTTTACAACATACAGCTTATGTTTATGACCTAATCAAAACCTTTTTTATCAAAAAGGCAAAATATAAGACTCCCATAGTAGAGTCGAGTTCATGTCCACCAGAGTGACGAAAGATGTTTCTGTAACTAATCGATAAGCTATCTAAATGTGTACATTTTTATGGCTTATCCAATTTTAACGGAAATTAATATTATTTATCTCATCCCGACAGCCTCTTAATATCACACATGAGGTGCTATTCAATGTATATAGTACGCATATTGTTTGAATATTCCAGGCATTCTAGAAATTCCAGGAATACACTTAGTGATGGTGTTGGTATTCCAATAAACCGCTTCTTTATTTCTTGAAGAAACACATATTTTTCATTTCATATTTCCAAGTTCTGTTTCTTTTGAATTAAGATAATTCCTTCTTTGAAACATTCGCCAAATTGAATCCCAGATACTTATATTGTTCAGGTTAAGAATCCTTCTCTATATTGTTAGCATAATTGACAAAAGGGGTAAACCCTGTTTTTATTCTGTATTCTCTAAATTTCTGAATATAAGCCACCTTCCTTCAAATGTTTTGTTTCTACTTTCACTTTTTCAGGCATACCAAGTAAAAGGGAATTCAGGAGGGTTTAAGGGAATTTATTATTTATTTTTGTTTTTTCTTCTTCTCTTCAAGCAATCAAATTTAAATTCAAATTTCATCAAACTAGTATGAAAGGTGAAGATAGTTATCATTTTGCCAAGAACCTCTTATCTATATATAAATATATATCTATGTATATAAAATTATATATATATATATAAAATCTAATTAATGTCTGTATGTTTGTGTTTTATAGACTCCTAAACTTCGATCCGATTTTGTCTTATGTTCAGCAATTATGTTGTTCGTCAAGTCACCGAGAAAGTTTAGAACATAGTTATATCCCACCCTGGTTATTCTTTTGTATATCTATATATTATTAATTTCTAGTTTTTCCCAATGTAGTATTATTTTATTTATTTCATTTTACGAAATACTGATACTATTTCTCATTGTTCCTTCACTATACTCTGAATGTATTTATTCTTAGGGGGCCTCGGTCCCAGAATAATAAAATTTCTTTTATTTTTCAACCTTACCCCACCCACGCATTTGGTGCATTCTTATGGAACAAAAATCATTGCACGAATTGGCGTAAAAACCTTTTTGTATTGGATTCTAGAGAGCACTGGAAATGTTTAAGACTTCGTTCTATCCTACCCTTGCCTTACCCCCGTACCCACCCCCGCATTTTGACCATTCTCTTATGGAACAAAAATTATTACACGAATTGACGTAAAATGTTTTGTTTTCAATTTTATAGAGCACTGGAAATGTTTGAGACTTCTTTCTACCCTACCCTTCCCGCACATGGACATTGCAACGCATGGTTTAGCTTGTTTATTATATATTTTTGGGCGTCAAACAAAATATTAAATTAAATAAAACAAAACTTGTAGATTTTCACAACTTATATTAGTTTATTTCTATCAACCTCCTACCAATATCTGAACCATACAACTAAAACACATCCCTCCGGGTCAACGATCATAAACATTATGATATCAATTAAGTTATACCATTTTTATTATATCTAATAATAATAAAAATTAATTAAAACTGTTCAAAATTATATATGTATATACTAAATAAATATAGTTCCTTTAACGGAATTTTAAATAAATTAAAATTAATATTATAAATAAAAAATATATAATTATATTTCTTAAACTAGCATTATTGTTTGAAGTGATCCTTCACAAATGAATAAATAAAATAAATCACCAATAAATATAAAATACAAAAACGATAAAAAAATAAACAATATAAAATTTCATGGATGAGGATAGACAAAGATATAGTTATATATTCAGATACATTATTTCTGTTTCATATCTGAGTCACAACTTGACTTGAAAACCTAAAAGTGGTAATTGTTTTCATTGTTTTTATATTTTATATTTATTGGTGTTTTATTTACTTGTTTAGAGAATTATAATCTTTTGAATGTTTCCCCAGATAGCCTGATGATGGGGCAACCTCGAAAGTTGTTTCTCGTCAAGCTCATACATATCATACAGACAGCCTATGATCTGATTGTGAGACATTTATATAACATAAAACGGGTATCTGATCAAACAGAAAAAGTATTCCGACCATGAACACAACTTTAATTATATATATATATATAGAATGGTGCACGAAGAAAGGGATGGGGATAGGGGGGGGGGGGGAGCTAACGAACACACTCGTGATCAGCTTCTTCCCCAGGGAACTCACGTCCTCTCCCCCGGGAACCCTGTACACTCTCCCCTGGGAATCCTAAAAAAAAAAGAAATAGTATTAAGTACTCCCCCGTATCGACCTTTAAAAGATTTCTCTCCCATTCAAGTATTTTCAACAAGTTTCAACACACAATGTTATATTTTCAAGCTGAATTCATAAGACTAATATTGAGTGGGACGAAAAGTTGAAACTTGGTAAAAGTCAAAAGTTGGACAGACTTCAAAAGAAGGCCAGTCTAAAAGTTTACCAAAGTCCATCAATATTTAGAAATTCAATTTGAGATATTTCACAAATCAGTCAACCATTTTAAATCGTATGACCCCCGGCTCGCCTTCGGTCAGGCTCATCTGGACAACTTTATCTTCAGTTTTGAGGAAAAACATTTTTGAAAAGGACAGTCAGTGTAAAGGAAATAAAGAGACTTTCTTTAACTTATTCAGACTTGGACAACTTTAAGCTCAACAACTAAGTTTTAATTGAATTAACTTTAAAATTTTCGATTCGAAATAACATAATAGCCAATCTTGTGAAAGGATTCGAATGGAGAAATACTATGGTCTCGGAAAGTTGTAATAAAAAAATTTCCGTCAAAACCATAGGATGGTAAATGGTATCTAGCTCAAGATGGCTGGTTCGAAACCCGGCCGAAGCCCTTAGGTTTTTTATCTGGGAGGTGGAAAATTATTGAGCACGCCGTCCTTCAGATAAGACGTTTTCTTACTCTAGGTGAATAAAATTGAGTAAGGCAAAATTTAAGATTCCTATTATAGAAACGGGCTCATGTCAAACGATTGAGCGGTAGTAGGCGATATCGATATCTCAAAGTTGAAGACCGGGCATAAGTTAGTTAGTTATAGCCTGGGCTTTACCTATTGGGTCATGTCGCCCACTACCGCTCAATCGAGCGCTATTGTGGGAGTCGTACATTTTGCCTACCCAGGTTAAATCAACTAGGGTAGGGGTCTTTAGAGAGTACCTGACATCGTACAGGCTCGAGACCATCGCTTATCGTCCCATCCAAAGGACGGCGTGCTCAAGGGTTATGGGGGCGTATGAAATCTCGGGTGCAGGAATAAGCTGATAAAAATAATCTGTGGGAATTTGTGAGAGGGGGGGGGGGGGGAGGGCACTGAAGGAGGGGGGGTACTGAAAGAGAGGGGTACTGAAGGAGAGGGGGTACTGAAGGAGAGGGGGGCACTGAAGGAGGGGGGTACTGAAGGAGGGAGGTACTGAAGGAGAGGAGGGCACTGAAGGAGGGGGTTACTGAAGGAGAGGGGCACTGCAGGAGAGGGGGCACTGAAGGAGAGGGGGTACTGAGGGGAGGGGGGACTGAAGGAGAGGGGGTAGTACCGAAGGACAGGGGGGACACACTGAAGAAGCACTCATTTAATGAAACATTACTTTCAATTAGTATTAGCACCATAAAACAAAATGGACGACTATATTCATCCTCATGGTCACTTTTTTAAGCTCTGAACCAATTCAGTGTGAGTCAAAAGTGATTAAAAACCGCTTAAAAAGGGATATTGCAAGCCTTTCTGGTATATTGGCTGCCATAAACCAGGCAGGCTTTACTCATGAAATAAAACTCCAATTAAATCCCCCTCCATGAGAGAAGAAAAAACAAAAATCCCTGCCAAAGAAAAAAAGTCATCCATATCGTACATATTGAGCCCGATTTAACAATTACATTTTCAGTCGAAAATTTTTATAAAATTATTTGAACTTTTGAATAAGGGGGGGGGGGGGGGGGGGGGGGCGGTAGGTCTGTATGTGAGCACTTGAAACGCCTGAACTTATTTTATGTTGAATGTTTTTGCTGTACCCAGTGCATGTGACAAATAGAAAAATAATAGAAAAATAAAGTCGTTTGTCAACTTCCCCTGTACGAATTAATCAACTAAGTATTTGCTCTCCCTCCAAAGCCAATCGACCATTTGGGCTAATTTGACTTGCGTCTGAAGCCTCACACTAAATATTGTGTCAATACATTCATTACATCGGCAGTTATTTGCGTTAAGCTGCCCTCCTAATCCTCTTTCTCTTAGGCCAATTTGGTTGAAAATTAATATGTGTCGACCTTGGAGTATTCTGGATATCTAAATTGAACCTACATTCCCTCCGATGGCTTCGCTTTGGAGGGAGAGCAAAACGTATTTGATTTACTCAAAAAGTGTAAAATGTAATGGCAATTTTTCTTTGCCAGCTTATTAAGGATAAGGGAAGTTATGTAATGATGTTAAAATCTCATGGATATTTTTGAGCCAAATCGGCCAAAGGGAAGAGGGGACATTAGAATGGAGGCTTAACATAAAAACTCTCAATAACTGCCAAATTAATGTTTGAAAAGACAGAAAAATTGTATGTATAATTCCAAAATCCAAAACGGATGACAGCTACCCATTTTTCCAGTTATCGGCTGAAGAGAAGGGAAGCTTAACGGAAAAACCTGCCGGTGTAATAAATGCATTGTTCCAAACTTTAGTATGAGGATAATAAGCCATAACGATTAATCGTTTCGGAGGGAGAGCAAGAACTTATTTGACTACTTTTTTACACTGTAAATGGTACACCATTATTAATGATCTGTTCTGGAGGCTGGGGTCGGAGCTACGCCACTCAGGATCTGTGAGGTTGTGAAGCGGTGTGTGTTGAGAAGGCAGCCGCTAGTCTAGGCGAAGGTAGAAGGTAGGGGTAGGTATTGAATTAGGGGGGGCCAACAGGTGCGGGGGAATCGACCCCCAACTGGGGGGCAATTTATCGAAGGGGGAGGCAAAGGGGTAGGGGGCGGGCGTATGGCAAAGGAGGCAGCAGCCAGGGCAAACAATAAGGAGGCTGTCTTTAAGGGACCGATTTGTCATACCTCCCCCCCACCCACAGGTAATGGGTCCTAAAAAACCAATTCACAATCAAAACTGAAAAAGTTCGTTGGTGAATCACCAGCATTGTACTTCCCCAGTACAAATTAATAAATTAAGTTTTCGCTCTCACTCCAAAATCAGTCAACCGTTAGAGCTAAAATTCATGAATCCTCATATTAAATTTTGTGCCAATTCATTCATATCTTTTTTTTTTTTTACGGGTGTACCGGCCCCTGAAGGAGGCTCAACGACACACGTCCGCCGCGTAGGGGGGAATAAGGGCACCATATAATCTCGTTTATTTAAGATTTTATTGCTGTTATGGCCGGTTGTAGGACTCCGCCAATCACCGGAGCGATCGGTTGGGTCCTCAAACCTACCTTTTCGGCGTTTCCCGAGAGAACTCAGGTCCAGGCACCTACGTTCTTGGCTGCGTTGCTCCGAGGATTGTCGCAGGTGGGCCGTGTTACCAGCATCCAACGGTCATCCCCGGAACCACGTTAAACTGCCTTCTTTACCTTCCGCCAGGAGGCGACGAATCTTCCGAACTCCGGGTAGTCAGCCTCACTCATCAGCTTCCTCGGGTTTAGTCCCAGGTACGATCCTGTCCGGGGTAACAACTCCACCCTAGGCCCGTCTTACAGCGGGCATTCGAGAACTACATGTTCTGCAGTCTCGACGCCGCGGCGCGCCGCCACACGAGCAGTTCGGGCTGTCCTTCTTCTTGAAAAAGAAAACCTTGGAGTTGAAATCCCCGTGACCCGATAGTATCTGGGACGTCCAGTGGTCCGGCTTTACCCAAACCGACTCAAGTCTTGCCCGGACGTTTGGGATGTAAGCCCAGGTCGTTCGGCCGTCTGATGATTGTGACCATCGCTGCTGCCATTTATCTACTATCCACTCTTGGACTATATCCTTACAACGCTCTGGTCTGGACTGTCCGTGTAGTTCCTCCTCCAGGGCTAGTCGCAAAGGCTCGTCGGTGTCTGCTCTAAGGGGCAGATTGCGTCTGCAGTGATACGAGGCGATGGCCCCGTCCAAGACTAAGTCAATGGGTGGGGCTCCCGCCAGTACCTGCAGCGCTGCCGTAGAGACAGTCCGGTAGGCCTTCGTGACCCTTAACAGGGCTGTTCTCTGTGCTCATTCATAACATCGGCAGATATTGAAGTTTTTTGAGTTGAGCCTCGCTGATCTCTCCGTTCCCTTCGGTCGTACCTGCTGAAAATTATAGGTGTCGTCTTATGAGGTTTTGAATTTACATATGAAATTTCGTGTCAATACTTTCTATTGGGAATTATCGTCTTCACAGACACACACACACACTCACACAGATATACAGAATTTACATTTGGAATTGGGGCGTCGGCAAACATGAAAGTTTAATGGAAATTCAATATCGATTTTCTGACTACGACTCATGCGGGTTTTTAACTAAAAGGTCATATCGCCTACTAACAGAGCGCTCTTTCGTCACTCTGGTGGACGTAAGCCCGACTCTACTATGGGAGTCCTAAATTTTGCCAACATTTTTATTCACCTGGAATAGCTTAAGGTCCCATCCGAAGGACGGCATGCTCATGGTTTCTTTCATACTTGACTATGTAAGTAAGAAGTTCTACTTGACCACATAGTCCAAACTTACTGTACTAGGTTAAATATATACAAGGTGGCCCAAATTCACTGCGACATCCTTATGTCTCCCAGAGGGTTGCAGTTACAAACACAATTTTTCATTATTTCTACAGTGTTGGGAGCTTTGGAGGGCTCATATTAAAACTATTGTGAACTTGATATTTGAAAGTACAACATACACAGTACCTTGTTTTTCACCGAAAGTAAAACTCATTAAAAAGTTTATTTATTCTCTCTACTTGTTTTTTTTTTCTCTCTTCTCTTCACCTGTAAATTTAAATTACTAAGTATGATGAGTTTGTGAACTTGATATGACAACTTTCTAATGTCATTATAAAATAGTGACTTTCCACTTTTCTTCTCAAGTCTAGTGAAAGGACAATATTACAAAACTTATGTGACACACAATTTTAAATATAAGTATCTTCCCCAGCTTGTTGCCAGAGGAAATGTAACTTTAGAGAATTCTATGTCGAGGAATTATACATATATTTTATGTTTTCCGTTTCCTAGATTTCTTGAGTCTAAAAAGTCGTCGGTGGATGTACTTCCCCAGAACGAACTAATCAATTAATTTTTCGCTCCCCCTCCAGAACATTCATTATATCGTCAGTTATTGGCATTATCTCCTCTGATCCCCTTCTTCCCTTCTGTCGATATTGAAATTTGACAGGTTATGTCCTTATTGACGTTAAATATGGAATTTCATGTCGATATATTCATTTTATCGGCAGTTATTAGAGTTTTTATGTTAAGTCTCCCTTCATCCTCCCTTCCATTTGGTCGATTTGGCTGAAAAGAAATAGGTGTCGAAGAGGTTTCTTACATTGTTTTCTTTTTCTTTTCTATATCTCGCATATTGGGACCTGATGAAGGGACATAAGAACGTCCCGAAACATCGTTGTGATTAAGTCACTTCCGAAGAGTTTTAAAAAATAGTTATTTTAATTTTTATTAAATTGAAAATGTATCTACTTATTAGAATAGAATAGTTTTATTTGTCGGCGTTCAATGGCCTAGATTTTTGACGCCGTTCAAATGATTAGATTAATTCGATGAGGTGACTTGTCTTCATTGTGGATAGGACGGCTTCAATAGACAAGTTGTCGTCTCCGAGCATCTCATGTAGGTTTCTTGTTCGTAAACCCATGGCCTTTAGTATTTCCCCATCTACTTATTATAAATGTATCTATGTATTAATTTTTCTTTGTACTCATATATTTTTAAGTATTTATTTGTTCAGTTTCTATTAATTTCATTTTACTTTTTTTAATAGTTTTGTTATTACTACTTTCATACGTGTGTTAGACTCAAGTAGTCATAAATCTAATTTATAAGCTATCGTAATGTATAAATTCTTTTGTCGTATCCTGTTATTATGTATTGGTTTAACGGAAATATAAATTATTATTATTATTATTCTAGATTCACATATAAAATTTCGTGTTGATACATTCTATCGGGAGTTATCGTGTTCATAGACACATAGAAACAGACAAAAATGTTTTTTTTTTCTTTTTGGAATCTAAAGGTGAGAAAACACCGCATCGAAATTTTGACCGATTATCTAACTAATTTCTGATACGATTCTGGACCGCAGTTCAAGGAACAATTCATCGATAACAATGCAAACTATCGAATGCGAAAAAGAAAATAGGTTTTTAATTTTACCTCATCGTATCTAAGCCATAAGGGCTGACCCTGTAAAAAGTCTCTATTACACCAGCACAACCATATGTAAACCATGTATTTTCCTAAATTTAAGGAGATATTTTCAACTTTAGTATATGTTGTCCCTAGGCCCTTCAAGGGCATAATCATATTTTCTCAATGATACTTTCCTACATAGAAGAAGGGATGGGGGGGGGGCATCTTGAGCCCTTCATTTTGACACCACACTTCCCCAGGTGCAATATCATGTTTTTTCCACTTGCCTTATGGTGGTTCGGTTAAAAAAAATAAAAATTTTCTCTAAATTTTGTTATAAGTTAGTTATTGTGACTTATGCTCGGGCTTTACCTACGAGGTCATATCGCTTATTACCAGAGCGCTTTTTCGTCGCTCTGGTGGACAGAGCTCGACTTTTCTATGGGAGTCCTAAATTTTCTCTATCCAGATACGAGTAACTGACCCTGACATCGTACATGCTCAGTCGCCATCCGAAGGACAGGATGCTCAAGGTTTTTTTACCTCCTAGGTAAAAAACGTAAGGGTCTCGGATGGGTTTCGAACCCACGATCTTGAGCTCAGTAGACTAGTTATGTATATGTTGGGGTCAGAACGTTACACTTTTATTTCAAATATGACATCGCCTATTGTTGTAGTTTGACAACAATGAAATTGCGAAAAATTCAGCTTGCCCGGTAATAACGTTGCAATATATTACTTAACATGAAGCTGATTACGTGCGGTATTTGAACAAAGAGTAAAAACCATGTTCTCTCTCTTTAAAGAATTTTAGTGTAATGATTGGTACAGAAGTAATGACATTTTATATTGCTTTAGAGATAATAAGTCATATGTTTTGATAATATTGATAAGAGATTGTAGGCCCTTCACCTGTGGAGCCTCTATTTCACTCCTATTTTCACTAGTTGATAGTGAGCTGTTCACAGATCCTTCACTATACAGACTAGGCAGACCTGCATTAATAAGGTTCCTCTATTATGGTAATCTTACTCAGAGACCTGCATACATAATGATGGAGCTTCTACTACTGGCAATGACCGGCGTCCAAACAGAATTTCCTTTCTTTACTGAGTTTAGGCACTTTGCAGAACCTTGGGTAAGGCTCTAGCTAGGTCTAAGTTCCTTGGTGAACCAAAGTCTGGGTTCCTTGTTGAAACCAAAGTCTAGGACCTTGGTGAACCAAAGACTGGGTTACTTGCGAACCAAAGTCTAGGTTCTTGCTGAACCAGGGTCTAGGTTTCTTGCTGAACCAGGGTAGACCTGGGCAAAAAGTATCTTAAATACTATCTCAGATAATATCTGAAAGATAACCAAGTTATCTTGAATAACAAGATAAATTAGTCAAGATACTTTCGTTATTCAACTAATCTGACACGTTATGTTGCAAGATAAGTTATCTGACCAAATACTATCTTATAAGATACAGTATCTTACAAGATACGTTATCTTTAAGATACATTATCTTCCAAGATACCCTACGTCACACAATAAGATACTTGAATAACGAAAGTATCTTGACTAATGTATCTTGTCACTCAAGATAACTTGGTTATCATTCGGATAATAACTGAGATAGTATTTAAGATACTTTTCGCCCAGGTCTGTCTCATGGTTACGGGTTCGAATCCAGAACCGTAAAATCAACTTATTTTCCAAAAAGGTCACGTTACCAACCCGAGGGTTGCGGGTTCGAATCCCCACCAGTAATATCAACTTACTTTACAAATAGCCCATGTTACCAACCCGAAGGTTGCGGGTTCGAGTCCCGACCAGTAGTAATATTAACTTATTTTACAAATAATCTACGTTACCAACCCGAGAGTTGCGGGTTCGAGCCCCGACCAGTAATATCAACTTATATTACAAAAAGTTTACGTTACCAACCCGAATGTTGCGGGTTCGAGTCCCGACCAGTAATATCAACTTTTATTACAAATAGTTCACGTTTCCAACCCGAATGTTGCGGGTTCGAGTCCAGACCAGTAATATCAACTTATTTTACAAATTACCTACGTTAGCAACCCGAGGGTTGCGGGTTTGAGTCCCGACCAGTAATATCAACTTATATTACAAATAGTTCAAGTTTCCAACCCGAGGGTTGCGGGTTCGAGTCACGACAAGTAATATCAACTTATTTGACAAATTACCTACGTTAGCAAGCCGAGGGTTGCGGGTTCGGGTCCCGACCAGTAATATTAACTTATTTTACAAATAACCTAGGTTACCAACCCGAGAGTAGCGGGTTCGAATCCCGATCAGTAATATCAACTTATTTTATGAATAGCCCACGTTACCAACCCGAGGGTTGCGGGTTCGAATTCCGACCCGTATTATCAAGTTATTTTATTAACTTCCTAGCATATAGGCAAGTTATTGAAATGGGTCCGACAATCGAAATCAAAATGTTCATCATATTTTTATGTTTCAAGTTCATTACAGTATTTTTAGACTTTTTTGGAAAGAAGTATGTTTTTGTGTGTGTGCGTAGGTAGGAGCGTGGTCAATCTTTCCTGCACGAAATTTCGCGAATGAAATATGATATCGACTCCGCTTTGGTGCCAATTGAAGCCAATCGACTTAAAACTGATCTGAAAGACATTTTATCAAACTCGGTCATTTTTTTGTTTAAGCTTAGATTAAGATGAATTAGTTTTGGTGGCAATTTTGAATGGGAGGGCGGGCTATTCTACAAATAGCTTAAAATCCATAGCTGCCTGAACCTAAATGGAGTTGGGCAGGAACTTCTTATAAATTATTTATTACTTATCTTTCAAATGGTGTAATCGTCCTGGCGTGTATAATCTCACAATGATTGAAGAAACACAATCACTCATCGGTGCCATAATCTCTTCTTCTTTTTTTGATGAAGTATTCTCGAGGGCACCGGTTGCTCCGTGGTATGCCTGCTTGCTTACTGAACTGAAGATGGTGGATTCGAAACCCGACAGAGGCCCTTGGTTAGGAGGTAAAATAAACTTAAGCTCGCCGTTTTTCGGTAGGGACGTTAAGCGATGGTGCCTAGCCTCTACGATGTCTGGTAACACCCTAAAGACTAATAATTTATGGTTTCCAGATTTACTTTGTGAAGCTCCATTCTAGGAATAAATAATTAAAATACACAATTTTTTTGTCAAACTTCACTATATATTCTCAAATACTCGACTAGTTTCGCCGTGTTAAGGCATTATCAAGAGTCACTTATAAACAGTTTATAAGTGACTCTTATAAACTGTTTATAAGTGACTCTTGATAATGCCTTAACACGGCGAAACTAGTTGAGTATTTGAGAATATATAGTGAAGTTTGACAAAGAAATTGTGTATTTTAATTATCTATCCCTAAAGACTGCTACCCTAGGTGAATATAAATGTAAAGTAGGCAAAATTTAGGACTCTCATTGTATATTCGGGCTCATGTCCACCAGAGTGATGAAAGGGAGCTTTGGTAGTAGGCGATTTGACCCAGAAGTTAATGCCCGGACTTGAGCTTCATTAACTAACTCAAGTAACTAGGGACAATACCATAAATAAACAAGTTTTCTTTCTTTCAATTTAATTTAATTATTACACAGTATCTCTGCAATAATGTCAGTTTTCATTAACTAGGGTACGACATAGCCTAAATTTTGATTTTGTGTAAACTAAGTTGGCCGCTCAACTCAGTACCATTTTAAACTATTTACTGAATTTTTGAGTGTACGTGGTGACTCAGTAGCGAAGGGTCATCCCCCTAATGTTGAACCGGTGAAAACAAAATCACGGGGAAGTTTTATATTATTATTGTACAGATCCTATTCTTCGTATCATTTCGATGATATTTTACCTTGTAAAAGAATAACATTCATTATTCCATAGTAAATGTTGGTAAAGGCTAGAAAGTTCGTTACTTTTCCGGGAAATGTAAGGGATTAGAGGAAGGCTCGATTCAAGAACTAGTATGATTACCATTGTTTGCAAAGTGAGCTATATATAAAATAGGTTGATATTATGGCTACTTAGGTTGATATTGTGGCTACCTCCGGTGGAGCCCACGACACCTATCGCGATATCGTCTTGGAAATTAGAGCCTAACAATTTTATTAATCATTAAAAAATAAAAAAAATAATTATCGCGAATCTCTTTCTTCAGAGTTAATAGACGTAAGGGCTCATCTATATCCGCTCCTAAAGGCAAAACTACTGTTTACTGAAGTAAAGGCGACCACCCCGTCCAAGACCAAGACTATAGGCGGAGCTCCTGCCAGCACACGTAGCGCAGCCATAGAGACAGTACGATAGACCTTTGTAACCCTTAAAAGGGCTGCACTCTGGGCTTGTACAGGGATCACGCGTCGCCGCTTCAATGCCACCACCCAGCAGCGGCTTACCTTGCTATAGCCTCGGATACTCCAATGTAGATGATACTACGCTCAGAGTATCCCCCCCTTTCTTTAGTCCTCTTTAGTGGCTACAACGTAGGGGGTACATAACCGTGGGTTTTGATTACCAAGGTTGGTATAAATGGTCGAGATTCGAACCCGCAACCCTCGGGTTGGAAACGTGAGCTATTTCTAAAATACGTTGATATTACTGGTGGGGATTCGAACCCGCAACCCACGGGTTCGTAACGTGGGCTATTTGAAAAATACGGTGATTTTACTGGTGGGGATTCGAACCCGCAACCCTCGGGTTCGTAACGTGAGCTATTTGAAGAATACGTTGATATTACTGGTGGGGATTCGAACCCGCAACCCTCGGGTTGTTAACGTGAGCTATTTGAAAAATACGTTGATTTTACTGATGGGGATTCGAACCCGCAACCCTCGGGTAGGTATCGTGGGCTATTTGTAAAGTAAGTTGATATTACTGGTGGGGATTCGAACCCGCAACCCTCGGGTTGTTAACGTGAGCTATTTGAAAAATACGTTGATTTTACTGATGGGGATTCGAACCCGCAACTCTCGGGTTGGTATCGTGGGCTATTTGTAAAGTAAGTTGATATTACTGGTGAGGATTCGAACCCGCAACCCTCGGGTTCGTAACGTGAGCTATTTGTAAAGTAAGTTGGTAATACTGGTGGGGATTCGAACCCGCAACCCTCGGGTTGGTAACGTGGGCTATTTGTAAAGTAATTTGGTAATACTGGTGGGGATTCGAACACGCAACCCTCGTGTTGGTAACGTGGGCTATTTGTAAAGTAAGTTGGTATTACTGGTGGGGATTCGAACCCGCAACCCTCGGGGTTCGTAACGTGAGCTATTTCAAAAAAATAAGTTGATATCACTGGTGGGGATTCGAACCCGCAACCCTCGAGTTGGTAACGTGGGCTATTTGTAAAGTAATTAGGTATTACTGGTGGGGATTCGAACCCGCAACCCTTGGGTTAGTAACGTGAGCTTTTTGAAAAATAAGTTGATATTACTGGTGGGGATTCGAACCCGCAACCCTCGGGTTCGTAACGTGAGCTATTTGAAAAATAAGTTGATATCACTGGTGGGGATACGAACCCGCAACCCTCGAGTTGGTAACGTGGGCTATTTGTAAAGTAAATTGGTATTACTGGTGGGGATTCGAACCCGCAACCCTTGGGTTAGTAACGTGAGCTTTTTGAAAAATAAGTTGATATTACTGGTGGGGATTCGAACCCGCAACTCTCGGGTTGGTAACGTGAGCTATTTGTATTGGTTATCTGATTATCTTTTGAATAATGAGTGATCACTCATAAGATAACAAGATATTTTCAAAATAGGTTCTTGAATAACAATCTTTCAGATAACGAGATAATGTATCTGATGAGTGACAAGATAACCAAGTATCTTGAATAAAGTATCTTTTCCGGAACCAAATACTATCTTGCAAGATAACGTTATCTTGTGAGATACGTATCTTGCAAGATACTATCTTTTCATTATTTAAAAGATAATTTATCTGACTAATGCCCAGGTCTGAACCAGGGTTCCTTGCAGACTCTTCCTATGAACTATGTACTGTGCACTATACTTTGTAGTTGTATGATCTTTTTCTGTGGTTATATAAAGTATGTTGTGGGGTTCAATGAGCTATACTCTATTGTTCTGAGTTGCACTCTGTAGTTCTATGAGCTTCTCTCTGTAGTTCAATGAGCTATACTCTATTGTTCTGAGTTGCACTCTGTAGTTCTATGAGCTTCTCTCTGTAGTTCAATGAGCTATACTCTATGGTTCTGAGTTGCACTCTGTAGTTCTATGAGCTTCTCTCTGTAGTTCAATGAGCTATACTCTATTGTTCTGAGTTGCACTCTGTAGTTCTATGATCTTCACTCTGTAGTTCAATGAGCTATACTCTATTTTTCTGAGTTGCACTCTGTAGTTCTATGAGCTATACTCTATGGTTCTGAGTTGCACTCTGTAGTTCTATGAGCTTCTCTCTGTAGTTCAATGAGCTATACTCTATGGTTCTGAGTTGCACTCTGTAGTTCTATGAGCTTCTCTCTGTAGTTCAATGAGCTATACTCTATTGTTCTGAGTTGCACTCTGTAGTTCTATGAGCTTCACTCTGTAATTCAATGAGCTATACTCTATGGTTCTGAGTTGCTCTCTGTAGTTCTATGAGCCTCACTCTGTAGTTCTATGAGCTTCACTCTGTAGTTCAATGAGCTATACTCTATTGTTCTGAGTTGCACTCTGTAGTTCAATGAGCTTCACTCTGTAGTTCAATGAGCTATAATCTATGGTTCTGAGTTGCACTCTGTAGTTCTATGAGATATACTCTATGGTTCTGAGTTGCACTCTGTAGTTCTATAAGCTTCACTCTGTAGTTCTATGGGCTTCACTCTATAGTTCTATGACCTCTTCACCTTGCTGCTATTCGTTGCTCTCCGTCGTCACTCTTCATTAGTTCCCCAGCTTCTAACACGATATTGATCCATTTTTGATTAAATCTCACCTCATACATTCATACATGAATACATTTATGAAAGAGCTTTCTGATCAATGATTTGAATGAAAGCTACTGAAAAAAACGGGTGGGGGGCTAATCACTTCCCCTCCACCCCCAAAAAGGTGGAAAAAAGTAGTGAATCACCGACAATGTACTTCCCCAGCATGAATTAATCAATTAAATTTTCGCTCTTCCTGCATAACCAATTGACCGTTCAGACTGAAAATCAATAGGTTGCTTACGCAAGAGTTTATGAATTTAGATACTAAATATTGTGTACATATATTAAATACATCGGTGATAATTACGGTTTTTGAGTCGAGCCTCTCTTCTCTGGTCCCATTCCCTTCGACCGATTTCGCGGAAAATTTACTAATTGCCTACCGGTTGCATTCAACCTACTGGTTGCATTCAATACATGGGAAGTTTTTGGGACTTTTGAGTTGATCTCCCACCCATTCGGCTGATTTGGCTGCATATCGGTAGGTGTCGTCCTTACGAGGTCTGGATACACGTCTTGTCAATACATTTGTTTTATCGGGTGTTCACTGACACACACAGACCGTTGTACTTTTTTTTTTTTCATTTTTGGAATCAGGGAGTCGAAAAGATGATTCCTGGGAAAACTCAACATCGAATTTTTGACCGATTACCTAACTTCCTCTATACCTACTTCGTATAGCTGTGGAAGTAAAAAGGACTAATACTAGGTTTTAAGTTGCTATAATCAAGTAGGGGTTAACGTTGATGAGGGTGGTTGGCCGAATGCCTAATGTAAGTGCCATATACTGCCGATTCTGCCTCAGATAGTGTCACAGCCTATAGTCCCCTATACGACTGCCATTCTCATTAGGAAATGTTCCGCTTGTTGGTTCCCAAATGTTCCGCCAGATTAGATATAACCTCCAGGTTATCTACTGGTTAAGCCTCCCCCCCCTAGTTTGTGCAAATTAGCCCAAGTCCACTCCACCCCCCCTCTCTCCCATTCCGGCTCCTCCTTCCATTGTCATTGTAATTCCACCCTCAGACTCCAGGGAGCAGCACCATGTCCCTAGATTATTGATGGCGGCGCCTCTGTCTAGTTAGCACCCTGATGAACGCCGACTTCAAAATAATGTCTACTACACATTTTGCAATTTCGCCAAACATTTTGCCTCTATTTAATGTACAAATTAAAAATTATGTGGCTCGTATAGTCTTATGCTTGTTATATCATCAGCGGTATATTTTTGTTCGTAATGGATCTATCTCAAATCTGAGGACACATTAGCCATTGGAAATTTAATAAGGAACATTTTTGGCATTGCTATTTTTCCATAGGACTAACCGTTTTCGGGTAAAACAAAAAAACGTCCAAAAATGAGTTTCAAAACATGCAAAAATCGTATTAAGATAACATTTTTCTCTTCAGCTTTTTTTTAAAGTGATTTTTGATTTGGCCATAAAATATATGCGATATCTAAATATAGGCCTCGAAGTAAAGTGTTTTCGGGTAAATCTATACAGATCTAAGTTAGCACATGTGACATCGTCAAATTTCAGTCATTTATTTATAACTATAATCCCCTTTTTGGAGTTAGAGCTTTAACAAAACTCCAGTCATAATCATTGTTTATATTAGCTAGTTATTGTAACTGGGTCATATCGCCTACTACCAGAGCGCTCTATCATTACTCTGGTGGATTTGTGCCCGCCTCTACTTTGGGAGTGCTATTTTCCTCACCCAGGTTTGTTCACATAGAATAGAAAGGGTCATTAATTTGCTCGAAAGGATGGCGTCCTCAAGGTGTATCACTTACTAGATAAAAAAAAACCTAAGGACCTCATCCGGAATTTGAACCCACGATCTTGAGTTCAGTAAGTAAGCACGCTACTTATTGCCCTAATTCCAATCACATACATCATCGAAAATGATGAAAATGTATTTAGGGGACCTTGTCGTGTGAAAATTCATTGAAAAGTGGATCTCGGATTTTTGCCCACACAACACACAGGTAGTAAGAAAGTTGAACAGGATGAAATGAGTTGATCCGATAGCGGGATAGCGGTGTCTAGCTCCAACATTTCAGATTTGTTTGTGATGGATCGCTCACCTATTTGGAGATCAGGGAGAGACGTGAATGAAGATTAATGTATCGCAATCCATCGCATCTCATGCTCCCCCGCTGCTTGCTACAATCTAACTTATTTTCTGTAGCTAATTCTCCTTATAAAAAATAGTCGTATGAAACTTTCTGTCAGTAGCCATGTTACAGGATGTTTCACTGAAAAGTTAATAAATGTCCATAATATCATGAGTTGGTTTTCTTATGATTTATCATATTATTTTGTACGTACTTTTCTTTATTTTGTTTTATGATTTCTTTATGTATTTTACTTTCTTCACATTTATTTAATTTATATTATTCAGTTAGAGGGCGCCGGTAGCTCAGTGGTATGCGTGCTTGACTTCTGAGCTCAAGGTTGTGGGTTCGTAACCCGACCGAGGCCCTTAGTTTATTTTATCTGGGAGGTAAAATAAACTTAAGCACGCCGTCCTTCGGATGGGACGTTAAGCGATGGTTCCGAGCCTGTACGATGTCAGGTACTCGTTAAAGACCCCTACCCTAGGTGAATAAAAATTTAGGGTAGGCAAAATTTAGGACTCCCATAGTAGAGTCGGGCTCATGTCCACCAGAGTGACGAAAGAGCGCTTTGGTAGTAGGCGATATGACCTCGTTGTTAAAGCCCGGGCATGAGTCATAAACCCTAACCCTATTATTCAGTTATTTTGTAATTATTATTTTGTTTATATGTATTAATTTGTATATACTTTATATTATTATTCTTGTTTTCTTTATTATTATTTTATTTTTTCTAATTTTGTGTATATTGCCATTTATTATTTTGTATTTTTTTTTGTATAGTCATTGTCATCAAATTTGCTAATTGTTATATTTTAACTGATTGTAAATTTACCAAATAAAAGAATAAAAAAAAAAGTATCCTGTTCAAATGTTGAAACAATTTATTTCAAATTTTGCATTTTTAGCATCATCAGACAACAACATAGATCACACATTCATCACACACATACTTAAAAACGTTGTCAGTGAATCACCGGCCATGTACGTCCCCAGACGAATTAATCAATTAACCTTTCGCTCCCCCTCTCTAAAACCTCCTAAATCCTCGCACTAAATTTTATATCGATACATTCATTACATCGGCAGTTATTAGGGTTTTTGAGATGAGTCCCCCCTCTGATCACCCTTCCCTTCTGCCAATTCCGCTGAAAATTAATATGTGTCATCCTTTTATAGAGTTTTGAATTTACATATGAAATTGTGTGTCAATACATTTATTACAAAGGCTGTTAATAACGTTTTTATGTTAAGCCTCTCCCCTAACCCCCTCTTCTTTTTGGCCGATTTGGCTGAAAATCGATAGGTGTGTCATAACAAAGTTTTGGTCACACATATAAAATTTCGTGTTAATAGATTCATTCTATCGTGTGATTTGAAACCACGGGAGCATTCTCAGATTCCTTAAGGACACAGGGAGACTGGGACTTGGTACTGGCAGTGTACACGACTAGATAGCGAGGTAGGATGGAACCCCAGCCTTTCCAGGGAAAGGATAAAAGGATTGGATGCTTAGGTCCCTATGTGCAAAGCACCAGCCTACCTCTACGTACATGTACATCAAAAAACGCAAATTCATTATTTTCGCAGTTCTTGGGGTTTTTATGGTAAACCTCCCAACTAACTTCCCGAAGAGCATTACTGGTGACAACTGTACATAATTACATAACTTCTTCTAAGCTTCATATAGATGCGAAAAAACAAATTTCAAAAAATGCCATCACATTTTACACTTTTTGGGTAAAGATGAAATCTAATCGTCTCGCCCCTGTTCTGAAGTTTCATTAACGAGACGATCCTGGTTGAGAGGAGCCAAAGAAGATCATCCGATCGATGGGGGCCTTGAGCTGGGAGCTTCAAATCATAATCCAATCACGACCCCCCTTCCCCCCTCCCCGCCTCCCCTGCCCCCAAATTTCACAACAAAGTTAACTTTTTTTTTTTTTTCAAGTCACCGATTTTCCAATTTCCTAAGTTTGCTTTGTTACTTCCCCAGTTCTACGTAGTATGGAGGAAATTATGTAATCTGTCAAAAATTTAAACTTTTTAGTTCACCGGAAGTTCCTGTTTTCTGAGACTCCTAAATCCGGAAATGAGAAAAATTTCATTCTGTATGTATGCGGACACAATAAGTCCCCATATAATTTATTATATCATAAAATAGGTAACATAAAATTATGTTAAAGATAGTTTTACAGATTATTTTAATGTTTTATTCATCAATGTTTTATATATATAAATATACATGGCGCCTATAGATCAAATTCCGACAATGGGAAAGGACATTATTATAGATATCCTGAGTAAGTTCCAATATTAATAATATATATTTCCGTTAATCCATAACATGGTAATAGGATATGTCGTAAAAATGTATACATTAATATAGCTTATAAATTAGATACATAAACAGCTATTAACTCTTGATGAATGAATGAATAAATAAATACGTGCAAATATATGAATATAAAAACAATAATATTGATAAATACAGTAGATATAATTTTTAATTTAATTATGATAAATATTTTTTATAACTTTTCCGGAAGCGTCTTTTCACAACGATATTTCGTGACGTTTTTACGTCCCTTCATCAGGTATCAGAGTGCAAAATATAGAAAAGAGAAATAAATAAAAATAACAATAACAAATATAAGAAAAATAATAATTACAAATATAAAAAATATAAATAAATGAAAAATGAAAAAATATATATATATATATGTTTAACAGATAGATATTTAAAACTGTATTATAAATAAATTCAAGAAGCAAATGTGGTAAGAGAGAGATAATGGCATTTTCAAAATGTCAAGAGGGGAGAAATCACCCAGTGGTGACACTCCCTAGTCACTCAGTTAGTCTACTTACTGCTTAAGCTGTCGATGGGGAAGTATGGCAGAATGAAGGGGACGGACTAGAGCATGTATGGGCAACCTTTGACATGTTGCGGGCCAAACTTTAGTGTGCAAATACGTTCGTGGGCCGTGTAGATGGTTCAAAATAAAATAACGTCGGACTTTAAAGTAGTGTTCATAATTTTTAGCGATAGATATCAGACATGAAATAATAAGACAATGTTATTATAATACAATTTATTAAAATAAAATGAAATGAAAAAAAAAATAGGTACAATATTATAATTAAATCGTAAAACTTGGAATTATTACAAACTACGAAAGTTAAGTAGCGACACCGAAATCAATGAGACACTTGAGCTTGAATTTGGGAAACTAATCCATTGATGTTTGGATTAATTCCACTGATACAAAGACGTAAAGAATTTTCCAAATTATCTTCAGTGAGCCTTGTACGATGTTTTGATTTAATTAACTTTCATCATTGAAAAGAACTGTTCGCATTTATAAGTACTGCCAAACGCACAAATCAATCTTCTTGCGAATTTTCTAAGCTGCGGAAAATGGTCTTCTTCCAGGTATTTTTTGTAGAAATCGCACAACTCCACGTCTTCAAATTTAGATTTTAGGAGTGAGTTTTCTTGAATCTCGATCAACTCCATTTGAAAGTTTATTGGAGCATTTTGTACATTACTTTTTGTTGGATTAGCAAATAAATTGAAACAAAAAATGTTTTTTTTCAAAATGTCTCGCGGGCCGGACCAAATCTTACCGCGGGCCGGATTGTTGCCCACATATGGACTAGAGGATTATTGTGGGAACTAAACAGGAAAATATTTGTTTATACTTAGATTTAGCAACTTCGGTGACAAAAGGTACGTTAAGGTCAGTGTAAAGAGTTTTGTTGAAGACGTAATAAGGAGCATTGGCTATTGTACGAATGATTTTGGATTAAAAGAAATAATTTAAAATAAATTTGAATCAAATAAAAATTGAAAATTAAATTATAAAAATACAAATTATAAAAATTAAAAAAATTACTATATAAGTAATAAAAAATAATCATAAACAATACGTAGATATGAAGATTAGAAAATGGAACTTGACCCGGGCCAAATCCTAGGTCCTAGATCAAAAATGAATAAATAGAATGACGTACACATACATAAAAGATTCAGTTAGTATATTTAATGATCCGAGCCGTAATTATAATCCCTCTCTGGCTACGCTACAGTATACTGGGTTTTTGAAGGGAGTTGGTGCTGTGCGGACTTTGCCGCCACAGATATGTGAAGGGCAATCATTTGGATTACACAGGCTCCTCCCCTCTAGATTTACGGTGTTTTTTTTACGGTCTACACTATCGTAAAGTTGATATCTCATGCAATAAAACACGCTAACCGCGGTGTAAGTTGAGCTGGAGGGCAAGTTCCCTCTCCGCTTCCAAATCGGTGATTTATACTCCGACCTTCTAAAATATTTTTCGCTCTCTGGTAAAAATTCATGAAAATGATGATATAGGCAAAAATAGGTTGGTTATGTCGCTTTTTTTTTTTTTTTTTTTTTTTTTTTTCTCTCTTTTCTCCAAGCGTTAATTTTGCCTTACATAAATTATAATATATCTTATGTATTAGAGGGTGCCGGTAGCTCAGAGGCAGGTACTGAGCTCAAAATCACGGGTTCGAAACCGGGCTCGTGTCCAACTGAGCGATGAAATGAGATTGAAAAGGTAATTGATTAATGCATTCTGGGGAAGTACATTGCCGATGATTCACTCACCACTCAAACTGACTCATTTTATTGTAAATCATGAAGCTGCCCTTTATCTTAGCGGTAGAAGAGCCCACCGGAGATCCTGGTTTGAAGGCTGGGGGCCCGCGAGAGATACTGGCCTGGGGATGGGGTGGCTATGACTGATTTACCATCTGATTGGGGGGGTGCTACTCAAAAAACGTAATTATGGTGTTGGAAAATATTATTTATTTAACATATAATTTCTGACAAATTACATAACTTCCCCAATACTATTACTGGTAAAACGATTGATATAAAGAAGTTGTATTCTACTGTGTATATGGGCTCTGTGTATATATGGTAGGGAGTTTTTAATTGAATCAGTAGCCGAGAGTTTTGGGTCTGACAATACTGTTGACATGGGTGGGCTTGTGTCGAGCGGTACGTGACGAGACTTCCCATCCCCTAAACCAGAGAGGCCTCCCTCAGCCAAATTAAACCTATATGAACCTCCCTCTCTGTCCACTCCAAACATCCCCGACCCAATGTGTTCCCACTCATATTTCCAGTGCAATCTAAACTGACACTGAGGCCAGCCACCAAAGCCGCTAATTACTGTTGCCTCCCTCTCATGAGATAAGCCAAATCCGGTTTAATTTCCAAACCGCCTCTAATAAAACGGCGACACATATATTCACTCTGACAGTTTTCGTATCTATAATCCCTTTATTTCTCCCTTTACCTGCATATACGTAGTATAAGGGAAATTTTGTAATTTGATCAAAAAATTTATCTTGAATTATCAAAGGGGGGTAGCACTTCCTCAGCTGTACAAAGTACATGAAATAAATCAAAACTTGTATGCGGAGTTTCAAGTTTTCCGACTTCCTGATCCCCCCCCAAAAAAAAATTGTCTGTGTGGCTGTGAACTCGATAACTCCCAATAGAATGAATATAAATCAACACGAAATTGTATATATGTATGCAAGAGTCTCTGAGGACGACACCTATTGATTTTCAGTCAAATCGAGTAAAGAGAAAGGGAGGACTGAGGAAGAGGTTTTTTTTTTGGTTTTTTTAATTCACAAATAGCTATTTACAACTGTATACAAATAAATACATCAAGCAAATGTGCTAATAAAGGGTAATGGCAATGTCAAAATGTCATGAGGGGAGAAATCACCCAGTGGTGACACTCCCTAGTCACTGTTTTTCTCTCGTTTATAGCTAATCACTGTCAATGTCACTGCTTCTGCTCAGGAGGTCTTTAGGCCATTGACGCTTAATGGTAGAATGGAGGGCACGGACTAGAGGATTATTGTAGGAACTAAGAAGGGAAAATAATTTTTTATATTTGGATTTAGAGACTTCAGTGATGAAAGGTACGTTAAGGTCAGTGTAAAGGGTTTTGTTGGAGACGTAGTAAGGAGCATTGGCTATTGTACGAAGGATTTTGGATTGAAGGGATTGGATGCGCTGGAGATTGGAAGCCTTGGCAGAACCCCAGAGTTCAAGTCAGTAAGTCCACATAGGTTTGAGTATTGCGTTGTATATAAGTCGTCTTGTTGTCAAAGTTAGTTTGGATCTTTTGTCTAGTAGTCTTAGTAGAAGTTTATAACGTCTGTTCATTTCTTGTCTTTTCAGTCTCGTGTGAGGATTCCAAGTTAGTCGTTTGTCGAGTATGAGGCCTAGATAGCGGACATCGTTTTTTAAAGGGATGGGATTTTCGTTAAGGTACACTGGAGGGCAGGTAGGAGGAGGTTTAACACAAAAAATGTAAAACTACCGATACAAAGAATATATCGATCGACAAGAATGATGTTCAGAACCTCATAAAAACGACACATCAATTTTCAGTAGAATCTACCGAAGGGAAAGGAGTGATCAGAGATGTGCTCAACTCAAAACCTCAATAACTTTTGATGTAATGAATGTATCGACATGAAATTTCTTATTTAAAGTCATAATCCCATAAGGACGATACCTGTTAGATTTCGGCAAAATCGGCTGAAAGGGAGGGGGATTAGAGAGGGGCTATAATGAATTTATCGATATAAGATTTAGCATGAGGATTTAAGGGCCCCTATTTAAGTTAACTATTGATTATAATAATTATTAGAGCAAACGGTCGACTGGTTTTTGAAGGGGAGGGAAAAGTTAATTGATTAATTTTTTGTGGGGAAGTAGATTGCTGGGGATTCACCGACCATTTTTTTTTCTAAGGAACTACTAAAATGAACTGGAGTAAAATAGGTTCATTAAAGTGGATGGTAGGAGAGGTCCACATCATGACGTTTGTTTCACTGTTCAATGTTGAGTTGAGACCTGATTACAGGGGTCTTTCACAAAGAGGTCCACAAACAGACAATCAGGAGTACGGCAGTCTGGGGGGGACACAAACATTAACAAACCGGTTCTGTACAGACTCCTATTTATGGAAAATGTTACAAGAACAGGAGCTATAATAGTTCGGAAATTGTCACTACAAAATTCAGATTTTTCAACGGAATTTCATGTTTTCCAACCTCCTGATTCCAAAAAAAAAAAAAAAAATTGTCTGTCAATGTATGTGCGTTTGGCTGTGAACACGATAAGTCCCGATAGAATGAATCTATCGACAAGAAATTTATATGTGTAGCCAGAACCATATAAGGACGACACTTATTGATTATCAGCCAAATCGGTCAAAGGGAAAGGGGGATTAGGGAGGAGGCTTAACACACAACTCATCGTAAACTAACGATATAATAAATGTATAATTATATACATGTGTATATAATATACAAAATTGAGAATGAGGTAGAGAAGCCACTATGTAAGTCAAATATTGAGTTTTAGACCAAACGGGAGGTTGTGTTTGGAGGGAGAGCGAAAACGTAATTTGCAATTCTTATTGCAGAATACATAGCCGGTTAATCACCTATCCTTTTTCCCGGATCTCTTCGAAAATTCCCAGAAAATTTCTTAAATACAGCTCAATTTTCTAGGCGCTACGCTAGTAGTTACTTTCTGATACATATATGAAATAAATACATACAAATTTTATTTTTAATAATCATTGTTATTATTTCAATATTTCTTTTATTATTCATATTTTCATTTATAGACGAAATTTTATTTTCATTTTGTTCAATTTTTTTAAGACTACTGTACAGAAGAAAAGGACAGATCCGAACGTGAACCTGTTGGACTTCCACTTAGTATTTGTTAAGTCGTTGCTCAAGATGATTGTAGTTCCATGTATTGTATATGTTTTGTGAAATAGACAATATAAAAAAAAATAAAATAAAAATGGATAACGAAATGCTAAACTTTAGTCAGCAGTTTGCCAAGATTTACTTCTTTTGAGTTATGCCATTCTTGTGGGGCGGGACCTATATACATCGGACTACAGAGGGTTGTGCCTACTCTACAGAAGGAAGGAAGAAGCCCGTCTGAGATCTGCTGACTTCACCTTCAGCTCCTCACAAAGGATATCTTCAGATATGTCATGGAACAGCCCTTTTTAGTACTCTCCTTCTCAATACCAAGTCCACTTTCCAATACTCAACTATTTTCTCAATACTCAGATATGAGAGTATTCTTGGATCTCGTCAGCAAATTCTTAGATTTCATTGCATTTATTCTCCGTTAAACCAATACGAAGAAGAATATAAACAACAAGATAACTTATAAAGTAGATACATAAACAGCTATAATTATTTGAGTCAGACATACATATGATTAGAAATAACAATAAATTAAAAAAATAAAATGAAATGTATAAAAAATTATTAAATGAATATTTGGGAATATATAAATACAAAGGTTATAATAGTCATAAACCGATACATTTATAACAATTAGATTACATTTTTTTAATTGAATAAAAATTGAGATAAATATTTTTTATAACTCGTCGAGAAGTGTATTGATCACGATGATATTTCGGGACGTTCTTATGTATCTTATTCGTATGTATCTCTACGTACATACATACATATTTCATCGGGTCTGAATATGCGAAATATAAAAAAGAGAAAGAAAACAATGTAACAATAATATGAAGATGGCTGATGTACTGAGAACTGATTATTTCACTGATTGCAAAATAAAATAGAGGCTGACCTCTGGTAAAATAATTTTAAAACAACAACATTTATTTATTATTATTTGTTCTTAAGTAAGAATTAAACATTTAAATAAACATATATAGAAGTATTTAAAGAACAATTTTTAAATGTATGTTATTCCTGTTCCCCATTTGAGTCACAATAGAGTTGTCCATCATTGAAATTTTAAATAGTTGTCGGCCTTGGAGTGAGAACACAGCAAAAAGTGTAAAATCCAGATAATTTGTAGGCCTTTTGGATAGTTTAAGATTTCATCTAACGAATTTCCTTTATGCAAAGTACGTTAAGAAAAAAATAAAAGAAAACTGTAGCATAGTGAGTGGTGATGGTCGCAAGTGAAGACAGTATCAGACGAAACACGCAGACCTAGGACACACTACTATGGGGCGCTGTTTGGATTTCTTGGAGGCACGTGGGAAGGTATATCGGGGTCTTCTCAAGGGGTGGGAGGAGATATTGTGAGTCACGCCCGTTGTTTCACTGACCTATCTACAGATAGAGGGCACCACTAGCTCAAAGGTATTGTGCTTGTCTACTGAGCTGAAGATCGCGGGTTCGAAACCCAAACAAACAGTGCAGCTGATCTGCCTACACAGCAAAACTAAGGGGCGATGAGGTCTATGTGTTTAGAACTTTGTGGGCGCTTGCAACTCAGGAAAGATTCAAAGAACATGATTATTGTTATGAAGAGATACATTATATTAAATACCTGAATTATATTTATAATTCAATCAAAATCTATGCAAATAAAAGTTGCAAAAAACCCTAAAAGGCACATTTTATATCAAACACATTTTTTGCGCCATTCGGTTTGCGAGATATATGCCGAAAACCTATTTGAAATGACATCACGAAACGTTTTTTAGACATCTGCTCGATTTCGATCCTAAAACGTTCCTAAGACGTTCTATTATAAATTTAATTGTTGCGAAAAAGATTCCTTATTAAATTTCCAGCCGTTAAAATGAGCCTAGATTTGACATAAGACCAATACGACCAAAGTTACACACTTCAAAGAATGTACATGTTTCTGTATCAATTAGTTCAAAGTAGTAATGTGAAAATTGTTATATTAGTAACTTTAACATTAGCTTTGTTCCTAATTTTAAAATTATATATTTTTTTATTATTTATTTGTTTGGGGAATAATTAGATATATATTTGACCGGCAATCAGGTACCTGGGAGTAATGCTGGATCAGAGGCTCACTTTTAGGGAGCACCTCAGATACGTGGGAGCGAAGGCCGCTAGGACATCAGCGGCGATTTCGAGAATTCTGCCCAACGTCGGTGGCCCTAGGCAGAGCAGGAGAAGACTGCTGGCAGGAGTCAGCACATCCATCCTTCTGCACGGGGCCCCGACATGGGCAGATGCAACGAGGCTTCCCTCATACCTGAGGCTGATCGCCCCCGCTCACAGGCGAAGCGCACTGAGAGTCGCATGCGCCTACCGAACAGTTTCTGGCGACGCTGCCTATGTAATTGCTGGGCTACCCCCCATTGACCTACTGGCACGGGAGCGTACGCGACACTTCAAAAGGAAACAAGACCCGGTTCAGGTGGAAGAGGTGGTGCAGCGCTTCGACCGCAGGGGAAACCGGGTCTTCTATCAGAACGCGGGGGCCAGTCCTGGTCCAGCAGAGCCAGAGAGGGCCAGGACAATTAGGGAGTGGCAGGGAGAATGGGACAAGTCCACAAAGGGACGGTGGACCCATCGGCTCATCCCTCGAGCGAGCCTTGGCTCACCAGGAAGCATGGGGAGGTGAATTACCACCTCACCCAGGTACTCACGGGACACGGTGGGTTCCGGGGGTACCTCCACAAAATCGGGGCAGCAACAACACCAGACTGCCCCGCGTGCCTTGGTGAGACGGAGTCGGCGGAGCATGTCCTCCTCAAATGCCCCAGATTTGAGGAGGGAAGGAAAAATCTGGAGTGCAGCATGGGCGCCCCATTGACTGCTGCCAGTTACGTGGACGCTATGCTGCGCTCCCAGGAGTCGTGGGATGAAGGCTGCGATTTTGCAGCGCTCATCATGGGCGGGTTGGCCCTCCAAGAGAGGGCTGACAAGGAACAGTAGCGGCAATGAAACAGAAGAAGGGGCGTTACCAGCCACCCTTCCTCCCTTCCGCGAAGTAATGACAGACCGTCAGTTCCGCGGAAGGGAATCAGGATCGGCAAGGAGGGGGTTTTAGTGGGTATGGTGAATCGGCTCGAGTCCCACACTATCCAGGGCTACCTTCCCTGGATATGCGTCACAGCATTTCCCCCTCCAATGCAAAAAAAAAAAAAAATATATATATATATATATTTTTGATAATTATTGCTATATTTGTAGGAGAGGAGGATGGGGAGTGATCCCTAAAAGTGTAGTGGGTATAAGAAAGTCATGTTATTTCATTAATGTTTATTATTAGGTACTTTCATGACAATGAAAGTACCTAATAAATAATACCTAACAAAGGTATTATTTTTCATTAAACATTATTTTTATCATATTGTTATATATATATATATTTTATTTATATAAAACACATTTTATATACATATATATTTATATGTGTTATTGATGTATATATTTTTTAAAATGTGTTTTATATATATATACTTCTCTGGGATGTTGAAATGTTAATTTTTTCCAGAGGTGCCTTCTCTTTTCTTTTTTGACAATATTTCGGGATACTTTCACGTCCCTTCCGAAGGTCGACCAGAAGGGACGTGAAAGTGTCCGAAATATTGTCAAAAAAGAAAAAAGAAGGCACCTCTGGAAAAAAATGCCGGAAAAAAACAGAATGTAATATGTATATATATATATATATATATTTACATTCCGTTAAATTATATAACAAACATTCTAAAGAATAATACGAATTTATGATCCTATCATTCAGACATATATGTAGCTAATAATTAACCATAATGAAGAAAAAAGTGAATCAACAGGAATGTACTTTCTTGCACGAATTAATCAAATAAGTGTTTGCTCTCTCTCAAAACCAATCGACCATTTTAACCAACTCGACCAGCAAAACTAAAGCACTGGGAGAGGGGTATAATATCCCCTCCTAGAGATAGTTGTCTCTATCAAACTTGCCTTCCTACCTCCATGCAGGATGTAAATGATAAGGTTATATTATTATCAACCTCAAAATTCGAACTCTGGTCCCATGTCATTGAAGATACCTTCTATCTTTACTTTCTGTTAATGTAACTACGCATTCCTTCAATGTGTGTCGCGGTGCTATAACTGTCGCTATCTCTGTGTTCCAGTGGAAACACAGTAACGAGCGACAACTGATGCTGAAGGACCTGGACTTCGAGGCGTCTGGTCTCTACTCCTGCGAGGTCTCCACCGACACTCCCATCTACACCAAACCTTCCGATGATGAGGAACTAACTGTCATGCGTAAGGAACTTACAGAGTTTTGCTAATTTGCGAAATTTAGTAATGTTAGTTTGAAAATTCAGAGAAATTGGTCACTTCTAGTCAAAAACTGGAAATAGGAAAAAGTAATTTCTCTGTTTTTTTTTTTTTAATTCATTAATGTGAGTTATTTAGAACTTACAGTGGATAGAAGACAAACATGGAACCCTCCTGTAGGGGCCTGTAGGCCTAGCCATTAGAACGCCTCTGCACAGAAATTCAGAATTACACTTTGCACTAAAGCTTAACTGTTAGACATTCCAAAACAGACCACCTTAGACACACGGTTCACTGATTTACTGTTCGGCTAAAACATCCAATCTAAAACGTATTCTCAGATCCTAGGGTCGAAGACACTCTGCACAATGACCTCATGACAAACACAGTACTCAACACGTGTCAGGCAGACTTCCATAACGAATTGCATTCCTCACAAATCCACACACTTTCGTCACCAGACTTGCCCCATTATCTGTCCCACTGGTTGTGGCGTGAAAGCAATATTTGCTACCCTATTTTGTCATTAAAAAAATGTATATATAAATTACTAAATGTGTTTTCTTACAGTTGTTCATAAGATTGAAAGTCATTCTTTTTTTTTTTTTTTTTTTTTTTAATTTAGATTCTACTATTTGCAGGGGGGGGGGGGGGCGAAGTTAGGCTACGAGGGTGCGAGGTATAGACTCCCGCAGTTTCCGTGCTTAGCGTTGCAGACTTTTTGTTATTAATTTGAGAGACTCGGACCTCTAGAAGCTCCCCCTGAGGTAACCACTGACTGTAATACTTAAGTTGACTTTACATGAGCAGCAAAAATGCAAAGCGCAGCAGCAGCAAATGCACGCTGTGGTTTCTGTGCTTTTTGAATTAAATGACTCACATCCAATAGCGTGCATTTGCTGCTGCTGCGCTTTGCATTTTTACTGCGCATGTAAAATCAGCTTTAAGAGT
Organism: Aradus depressus; assembly: GCA_963662175.1. Classification (NCBI taxonomy): domain Eukaryota; kingdom Metazoa; phylum Arthropoda; class Insecta; order Hemiptera; family Aradidae; genus Aradus; species Aradus depressus. The sequence continues at coordinate 49,112,065 of OY759214.1, read as the reverse complement.
ATAAAGTATAACATAAATGACAATTTGGGGCGAGGAAATGAAATGATCGAATTCATATATATTTAAATAAATGTAATATCACTTGTTTTGTACATGTACATTTATGTAACAGCTGATTGCTGATTTAGGAATCAGACGCACGGGAAATTTGAAGATCCTATTGGTAACTTTCAAACAATCCATTTTTAATAAAAACTATTTTTTTAGTTTATTTAATTTTTATAATTTTTTTGCTCTGGCCAGGGTGGGCAGGGGGGCGTCTGGGGTCCCTGGCTACGCCCCTGACCATTTGTCCTGGAAGTGGGAAACAAAGTATGTACCAAAACCTGGAAATTTCGGGACATTGAATGCAAAGTTTTTGTAGGAACTCCCTTCTATACTGGAGACACACTTTAAGATCTCTACTTAGGGACCTAGAGTCCCATGACCAGAAAACATCAAAAATGGTCAGAGTGTGGCCTCGTTGAACAAGTGGTTAGAGTAACTGCCTACAGATATGGGAGAGCTTTTGATAGTTGAGTGATTACAGTTACTCTATATTCATTCCACCGTGACAATGATTTAATGATTATATTTGTAGTAAATGATATTGACTATTGAGACAAATGAATAATCATTTTAAAAGATTGATTGATATTAATTCAATAACCACTCTTAAAATTGAAAAGTATTGGGCTAATAATGACTGTTATACTGGTAGAAGTTGGTGAGGTAGAAATACATAAATTCAGGTAGTTATCATTAATTTTGGCAATAACTGGAGATGGAGAGACGGTCCTTTCCATTAGTCAGTAATAGAGGGTTGGCATTACTCTCCGCTGGCTGCCGAAGTGTCAGACCCACTCTCGTTAACATTCTCCAGTTTCCCTTCTTCAGAAAGACCTCCCCTCCCAGCTGAACAATTGAGGTATTCATTTTTTAAAAGGGTTATTTCAATATTTTCAAGAGATTCATCTTAATTCCCTAGCTATAAGAAATATAATTATGACAACGTTATCTATCATTGTCATTGTTATATTGTAGCATTGTTACATTGGACGCTATAGCCCAGCTCCAGACTCCAGAGTTCTCCCAAGCCTGATTTGTACAGTTCCGCAACTGAAGGCCCCATCCATTTTATCCATCCATCTCTTCCTTGTGACTTCCTCATCCACTGATTCCAGGGTTGCCACCTTTTTTTTGTGCAAATATAGTACATTGGTTATTAAAGGTAGAAAAAAAAAAGTACATTGTGTCAAAATAAAGTTCGATTTATTTTACTTTATTATTTTGCTTGAAAACATATTTTTCATTACTTTCAGCAACTTTTAACAAATAATTATCTGCTAAACAGCTTCACAGCCTCTTTAGTCTATATTTAAGTTAAAGTAAAAAGTAATTCATTTTTATCAGATTCAGAGACGCTAAACTTTGTTTCTTTCGTCTCGCCATTTGCTATTTATCACAGAAAAAACTCTCTCTGTGAATGCTGACATGGCGGGAATCGATAGTAAAAATGAAATTAATTTATACAAATAATTATCACTGCTAAACAGCTTCACAGCCTCTTTAGTCTATATTTAAGTTAAAGTAAAAAGTAATTCATTTTTATCAGATTCAGAGACGCTTTGTTTCTTTAGTCTCGCCATTTGCTATTTATCACAGAAAAAACTCTCTCTGTGAATGCTGACATGGCGGGAATCGATAGTAAAAATGAAATTAATTTATACAAATAATTATCATTGCTAAACAGCTTCACAGCCTCTTTAGTCTATATTTAAGTTAAAGTAAAAAGTAATTCATTTTTATCAGATTCAGAGACGCTAAACTTTGTTTCTTTCGTCTCGCCATTTGCTATTTATCACAGAAAAAACTCTCTCTGTGAATGCTGACATGGCGGGAATCGATAGTAAAAATGAAATTAATTTATACAAATAATTATCACTGCTAAACAGCTTCACAGCCTCTTTAGTCTATATTTAAGTTAAAGTAAAAAGTAATTCATTTTTATCAGATTCAGAGACGCTAAACTTTGTTTCTTTCGTCTCGCCATTTGCTATTTATCACAGAAAAAACTCTCTCTGTGAATGCTGACATGGCGGGAATCGATAGTAAAAATGAAATTAATTTATACAAATAATTATCACTGCTAAACAGCTTCACAGCCTCTTTAGTCTATATTTAAGTTAAAGTAAAAAGTAATTCATTTTTATCAGATTCAGAGACGCTTTGTTTCTTTAGTCTCGCCATTTGCTATTTATCACAGAAAAAACTCTCTCTGTGAATGCTGACATGGCGGGAATCGATAGTAAAAATGAAATTAATTTATACAAATAATTATCACTGCTAAACAGCTTCACAGCCTCTTTAGTCTATATTTAAGTTAAAGTAAAAAGTAATTCATTTTTATCAGATTCAGAGACGCTTTGTTTCTTTAGTCTCGCCATTTGCTATTTATCACAGAAAAAACTCTCTCTGTGAATGCTGACATGGCGGGAATCGATAGTAAAAATGAAATTAATTTATACAAATAATTATCACTGCTAAACAGCTTCACAGCCTCTTTAGTCTATATTTAAGTTAAAGTAAAAAGTAATTCATTTTTATCAGATTCAGAGACGCTAAACTTTGTTTCTTTCGTCTCGCCATTTGCTATTTATCACAGAAAAAACTCTCTCTGTGAATGCTGACATGGCGGGAATCGATAGTAAAAATGAAATTAATTTATACAAATAATTATCACTGCTAAACAGCTTCACAGCCTCTTTAGTCTATATTTAAGTTAAAGTAAAAAGTAATTCATTTTTATCAGATTCAGAGACGCTAAACTTTGTTTCTTTCGTCTCGCCATTTGCTATTTATCACAGAAAAAACTCTCTCTGTGAATGCTGACATGGCGGGAATCGATAGTAAAAATGAAATTAATTTATACAAATAATTATCACTGCTAAACAGCTTCACAGCCTCTTTAGTCTATATTTAAGTTAAAGTAAAAAGTAATTCATTTTTATCAGATTCAGAGACGCTAAACTTTGTTTCTTTCGTCTCGCCATTTGCTATTTATCACAGAAAAAACTCTCTCTGTGAATGCTGACATGGCGGGAATCGATAGTAAAAATGAAATTAATTTATACAAATAATTATCACTGCTAAACAGCTTCACAGCCTCTTTAGTCTATATTTAAGTTAAAGTAAAAAGTAATTCATTTTTATCAGATTCAGAGACGCTAAACTTTGTTTCTTTCGTCTCGCCATTTGCTATTTATCACAGAAAAAACTCTCTCTGTGAATGCTGACATGGCGGGAATCGATAGTAAAAATGAAATTAATTTATACAAATAATTATCACTGCTAAACAGCTTCACAGCCTCTTTAGTCTATATTTAAGTTAAAGTAAAAAGTAATTCATTTTTATCAGATTCAGAGACGCTAAACTTTGTTTCTTTCGTCTCGCCATTTGCTATTTATCACAGAAAAAACTCTCTCTGTGAATGCTGACATGGCGGGAATCGATAGTAAAAATGAAATTAATTTATACAAATAATTATCACTGCTAAACAGCTTCACAGCCTCTTTAGTCTATATTTAAGTTAAAGTAAAAAGTAATTCATTTTTATCAGATTCAGAGACGCTAAACTTTGTTTCTTTCGTCTCGCCATTTGCTATTTATCACAGAAAAAACTCTCTCTGTGAATGCTGACATGGCGGGAATCGATAGTAAAAATGAAATTAATTTATACAAATAATTATCACTGCTAAACAGCTTCACAGCCTCTTTAGTCTATATTTAAACTAAAGTAAAAAGTAATTCATTTTTATCAGATTCAGAGACGCTAAACTTTGTTTCTTTCGTCTCGCCATTTGCTATTTATCACAGAAAAAACTCTCTCTGTGAATGCTGACATGGCGGGAATCGATAGTAAAAATGAAATTAATTTATACAAATAATTATCACTGCTAAACAGCTTCACAGCCTCTTTAGTCTATATTTAGGTTAAAGTAAAAAGTAATTCATTTTTATCAGATTCAGAGACGCTAAACTTTGTTTCTTTCGTCTCGCCATTTGCTATTTATCACAGAAAAAACTCTCTCTGTGAATGCTGACATGGCGGGAATCGATAGTAAAAATGAAATTAATTTATACAAATAATTATCATTGCTAAACAGCTTCACAGCCTCTTTAGTCTATATTTAAGTTAAAGTAAAAAGTAATTCATTTTTATCAGATTCAGAGACGCTAAACTTTGTTTCTTTCGTCTCGCCATTTGCTATTTATCACAGAAAAAACTCTCTCTGTGAATGCTGACATGGCGGGAATCGATAGTAAAAATGAAATTAATTTATACAAATAATTATCACTGCTAAACAGCTTCACAGCCTCTTTAGTCTATATTTAAGTTAAAGTAAAAAGTAATTCATTTTTATCAGATTCAGAGACGCTAAACTTTGTTTCTTTCGTCTCGCCATTTGCTATTTATCACAGAAAAAACTCTCTCTGTGAATGCTGACATGGCGGGAATCGATAGTAAAAATGAAATTAATTTATACAAATAATTATCACTGCTAAACAGCTTCACAGCCTCTTTAGTCTATATTTAAGTTAAAGTAAAAAGTAATTCATTTTTATCAGATTCAGAGACGCTTTGTTTCTTTAGTCTCGCCATTTGCTATTTATCACAGAAAAAACTCTCTCTGTGAATGCTGACATGGCGGGAATCGATAGTAAAAATGAAATTAATTTATACAAATAATTATCACTGCTAAACAGCTTCACAGTCTCTTTAGTCTATATTTAAGTTAAAGTAAAAAGTAATTCATTTTTATCAGATTCAGAGACGCTAAACTTTGTTTCTTTCGTCTCGCCATTTGCTATTTATCACAGAAAAAACTCTCTCTGTGAATGCTGACATGGCGGGAATCGATAGTAAAAATGAAATTAATTTATACAAATAATTATCACTGCTAAACAGCTTCACAGCCTCTTTAGTCTATATTTAAGTTAAAGTAAAAAGTAATTCATTTTTATCAGATTCAGAGACGCTTTGTTTCTTTAGTCTCGCCATTTGCTATTTATCACAGAAAAAACTCTCTCTGTGAATGCTGACATGGCGGGAATCGATAGTAAAAATGAAATTAATTTATACAAATAATTATCAGTGCTAAACAGCTTCACAGCCTCTTTAGTCTATATTTAAGTTAAAGTAAAAAGTAATTCATTTTTATTAGATTCAGAGACGCTAAACTTTGTTTCTTTCGTCTCGCCATTTGCTATTTATCACAGAAAAAACTCTCTCTGTGAATGCTGACATGGCGGGAATCGATAGTAAAAATGAAATTAATTTATACAAATAATTATCACTGCTAAACAGCTTCACAGCCTCTTTAGTCTATATTTAAGTTAAAGTAAAAAGTAATTCATTTTTATCAGATTCAGAGACGCTTTGTTTCTTTAGTCTCGCCATTTGCTATTTATCACAGAAAAAACTCTCTCTGTGAATGCTGACATGGCGGGAATCGATAGTAAAAATGAAATTAATTTATACAAATAATTATCACTGCTAAACAGCTTCACAGCCTCTTTAGTCTATATTTAAGTTAAAGTAAAAAGTAATTCATTTTTATCAGATTCAGAGACGCTAAACTTTGTTTCTTTCGTCTCGCCATTTGCTATTTATCACAGAAAAAACTCTCTCTGTGAATGCTGACATGGCGGGAATCGATAGTAAAAATGAAATTAATTTATACAAATAATTATCACTGCTAAACAGCTTCACAGCCTCTTTAGTCTATATTTAAGTTAAAGTAAAAAGTAATTCATTTTTATCAGATTCAGAGACGCTAAACTTTGTTTCTTTCGTCTCGCCATTTGCTATTTATCACAGAAAAAACTCTCTCTGTGAATGCTGACATGGCGGGAATCGATAGTAAAAATGAAATTAATTTATACAAATAATTATCACTGCTAAACAGCTTCACAGCCTCTTTAGTCTATATTTAAGTTAAAGTAAAAAGTAATTCATTTTTATCAGATTCAGAGACGCTAAACTTTGTTTCTTTCGTCTCGCCATTTGCTATTTATCACAGAAAAAACTCTCTCTGTGAATGCTGACATGGCGGGAATCGATAGTAAAAATGAAATTAATTTATACAAATAATTATCACTGCTAAACAGCTTCACAGCCTCTTTAGTCTATATTTAAGTTAAAGTAAAAAGTAATTCATTTTTATCAGATTCAGAGACGCTTTGTTTCTTTAGTCTCGCCATTTGCTATTTATCACAGAAAAAACTCTCTCTGTGAATGCTGACATGGCGGGAATCGATAGTAAAAATGAAATTAATTTATACAAATAATTATCACTGCTAAACAGCTTCACAGCCTCTTTAGTCTATATTTAAGTTAAAGTAAAAAGTAATTCATTTTTATCAGATTCAGAGACGCTTTGTTTCTTTAGTCTCGCCATTTGCTATTTATCACAGAAAAAACTCTCTCTGTGAATGCTGACATAGCGGGAATCGATAGTAAAAATGAAATTAATTTATACAAATAATTATCACTGCTAAACAGCTTCACAGCCTCTTTAGTCTATATTTAAGTTAAAGTAAAAAGTAATTCATTTTTATCAGATTCAGAGACGCTAAACTTTGTTTCTTTCGTCTCGCCATTTGCTATTTATCACAGAAAAAACTCTCTCTGTGAATGCTGACATGGCGGGAATCGATAGTAAAAATGAAATTAATTTATACAAATAATTATCACTGCTAAACAGCTTCACAGCCTCTTTAGTCTATATTTAAGTTAAAGTAAAAAGTAATTCATTTTTATCAGATTCAGAGACGCTAAACTTTGTTTCTTTCGTCTCGCCATTTGCTATTTATCACAGAAAAAACTCTCTCTGTGAATGCTGACATGGCGGGAATCGATAGTAAAAATGAAATTAATTTATACAAATAATTATCACTGCTAAACAGCTTCACAGCCTCTTTAGTCTATATTTAAGTTAAAGTAAAAAGTAATTCATTTTTATCAGATTCAGAGACGCTTTGTTTCTTTAGTCTCGCCATTTGCTATTTATCACAGAAAAAACTCTCTCTGTGAATGCTGACATGGCGGGAATCGATAGTAAAAATGAAATTAATTTATACAAATAATTATCACTGCTAAACAGCTTCACAGCCTCTTTAGTCTATATTTAAGTTAAAGTAAAAAGTAATTCATTTTTATCAGATTCAGAGACGCTAAACTTTGTTTCTTTCGTCTCGCCATTTGCTATTTATCACAGAAAAAACTCTCTCTGTGAATGCTGACATGGCGGGAATCGATAGTAAAAATGAAATTAATTTATACAAATAATTATCACTGCTAAACAGCTTCACAGCCTCTTTAGTCTATATTTAAGTTAAAGTAAAAAGTAATTCATTTTTATCAGATTCAGAGACGCTAAACTTTGTTTCTTTCGTCTCGCCATTTGCTATTTATCACAGAAAAAACTCTCTCTGTGAATGCTGACATGGCGGGAATCGATAGTAAAAATGAAATTAATTTATACAAATAATTATCACTGCTAAACAGCTTCACAGCCTCTTTAGTCTATATTTAAGTTAAAGTAAAAAGTAATTCATTTTTATCAGATTCAGAGACGCTAAACTTTGTTTCTTTCGTCTCGCCATTTGCTATTTATCACAGAAAAAACTCTCTCTGTGAATGCTGACATGGCGGGAATCGATAGTAAAAATGAAATTAATTTATACAAATAATTATCACTGCTAAACAGCTTCACAGCCTCTTTAGTCTATATTTAAGTTAAAGTAAAAAGTAATTCATTTTTATCAGATTCAGAGACGCTAAACTTTGTTTCTTTCGTCTCGCCATTTGCTATTTATCACAGAAAAAACTCTCTCTGTGAATGCTGACATGGCGGGAATCGATAGTAAAAATGAAATTAATTTATACAAATAATTATCACTGCTAAACAGCTTCACAGCCTCTTTAGTCTATATTTAAGTTAAAGTAAAAAGTAATTCATTTTTATCAGATTCAGAGACGCTAAACTTTGTTTCTTTCGTCTCGCCATTTGCTATTTATCACAGAAAAAACTCTCTCTGTGAATGCTGACATGGCGGGAATCGATAGTAAAAATGAAATTAATTTATACAAATAATTATCACTGCTAAACAGCTTCACAGCCTCTTTAGTCTATATTTAAGTTAAAGTAAAAAGTAATTCATTTTTATCAGATTCAGAGACGCTAAACTTTGTTTCTTTCGTCTCGCCATTTGCTATTTATCACAGAAAAAACTCTCTCTGTGAATGCTGACATGGCGGGAATCGATAGTTAAAATGAAATTAATTTATACAAATAATTATCACTGCTAAACAGCTTCACAGCCTCTTTAGTCTATATTTAAACTAAAGTAAAAAGTAATTCATTTTTATCAGATTCAGAGACGCTAAACTTTGTTTCTTTCGTCTCGCCATTTGCTATTTATCACAGAAAAAACTCTCTCTGTGAATGCTGACATGGCGGGAATCGATAGTAAAAATGAAATTAATTTATACAAATAATTATCACTGCTAAACAGCTTCACAGCCTCTTTAGTCTATATTTAGGTTAAAGTAAAAAGTAATTCATTTTTATCAGATTCAGAGACGCTAAACTTTGTTTCTTTCGTCTCGCCATTTGCTATTTATCACAGAAAAAACTCTCTCTGTGAATGCTGACATGGCGGGAATCGATAGTAAAAATGAAATTAATTTATACAAATAATTATCATTGCTAAACAGCTTCACAGCCTCTTTAGTCTATATTTAAGTTAAAGTAAAAAGTAATTCATTTTTATCAGATTCAGAGACGCTAAACTTTGTTTCTTTCGTCTCGCCATTTGCTATTTATCACAGAAAAAACTCTCTCTGTGAATGCTGACATGGCGGGAATCGATAGTAAAAATGAAATTAATTTATACAAATAATTATCACTGCTAAACAGCTTCACAGCCTCTTTAGTCTATATTTAAGTTAAAGTAAAAAGTAATTCATTTTTATCAGATTCAGAGACGCTTTGTTTCTTTAGTCTCGCCATTTGCTATTTATCACAGAAAAAACTCTCTCTGTGAATGCTGACATGGCGGGAATCGATAGTAAAAATGAAATTAATTTATACAAATAATTATCACTGCTAAACAGCTTCACAGCCTCTTTAGTCTATATTTAAGTTAAAGTAAAAAGTAATTCATTTTTATCAGATTCAGAGACGCTTTGTTTCTTTAGTCTCGCCATTTGCTATTTATCACAGAAAAAACTCTCTCTGTGAATGCTGACATAGCGGGAATCGATAGTAAAAATGAAATTAATTTATACAAATAATTATCACTGCTAAACAGCTTCACAGCCTCTTTAGTCTATATTTAAGTTAAAGTAAAAAGTAATTCATTTTTATCAGATTCAGAGACGCTAAACTTTGTTTCTTTCGTCTCGCCATTTGCTATTTATCACAGAAAAAACTCTCTCTGTGAATGCTGACATGGCGGGAATCGATAGTAAAAATGAAATTAATTTATACAAATAATTATCACTGCTAAACAGCTTCACAGCCTCTTTAGTCTATATTTAAGTTAAAGTAAAAAGTAATTCATTTTTATCAGATTCAGAGACGCTAAACTTTGTTTCTTTCGTCTCGCCATTTGCTATTTATCACAGAAAAAACTCTCTCTGTGAATGCTGACATGGCGGGAATCGATAGTAAAAATGAAATTAATTTATACAAATAATTATCACTGCTAAACAGCTTCACAGCCTCTTTAGTCTATATTTAAGTTAAAGTAAAAAGTAATTCATTTTTATCAGATTCAGAGACGCTAAACTTTGTTTCTTTCGTCTCGCCATTTGCTATTTATCACAGAAAAAACTCTCTCTGTGAATGCTGACATGGCGGGAATCGATAGTAAAAATGAAATTAATTTATACAAATAATTATCACTGCTAAACAGCTTCACAGCCTCTTTAGTCTATATTTAAGTTAAAGTAAAAAGTAATTCATTTTTATCAGATTCAGAGACGCTAAACTTTGTTTCTTTCGTCTCGCCATTTGCTATTTATCACAGAAAAAACTCTCTCTGTGAATGCTGACATGGCGGGAATCGATAGTAAAAATGAAATTAATTTATACAAATAATTATCACTGCTAAACAGCTTCACAGCCTCTTTAGTCTATATTTAAGTTAAAGTAAAAAGTAATTCATTTTTATCAGATTCAGAGACGCTAAACTTTGTTTCTTTCGTCTCGCCATTTGCTATTTATCACAGAAAAAACTCTCTCTGTGAATGCTGACATGGCGGGAATCGATAGTAAAAATGAAATTAATTTATACAAATAATTATCACTGCTAAACAGCTTCACAGCCTCTTTAGTCTATATTTAAACTAAAGTAAAAAGTAATTCATTTTTATCAGATTCAGAGACGCTAAACTTTGTTTCTTTCGTCTCGCCATTTGCTATTTATCACAGAAAAAACTCTCTCTGTGAATGCTGACATGGCGGGAATCGATAGTAAAAATGAAATTAATTTATACAAATAATTATCACTGCTAAACAGCTTCACAGCCTCTTTAGTCTATATTTAGGTTAAAGTAAAAAGTAATTCATTTTTATCAGATTCAGAGACGCTAAACTTTGTTTCTTTCGTCTCGCCATTTGCTATTTATCACAGAAAAAACTCTCTCTGTGAATGCTGACATGGCGGGAATCGATAGTAAAAATGAAATTAATTTATACAAATAATTATCATTGCTAAACAGCTTCACAGCCTCTTTAGTCTATATTTAAGTTAAAGTAAAAAGTAATTCATTTTTATCAGATTCAGAGACGCTAAACTTTGTTTCTTTCGTCTCGCCATTTGCTATTTATCACAGAAAAAACTCTCTCTGTGAATGCTGACATGGCGGGAATCGATAGTAAAAATGAAATTAATTTATACAAATAATTATCACTGCTAAACAGCTTCACAGCCTCTTTAGTCTATATTTAAGTTAAAGTAAAAAGTAATTCATTTTTATCAGATTCAGAGACGCTAAACTTTGTTTCTTTCGTCTCGCCATTTGCTATTTATCACAGAAAAAACTCTCTCTGTGAATGCTGACATGGCGGGAATCGATAGTAAAAATGAAATTAATTTATACAAATAATTATCACTGCTAAACAGCTTCACAGCCTCTTTAGTCTATATTTAAGTTAAAGTAAAAAGTAATTCATTTTTATCAGATTCAGAGACGCTTTGTTTCTTTAGTCTCGCCATTTGCTATTTATCACAGAAAAAACTCTCTCTGTGAATGCTGACATGGCGGGAATCGATAGTAAAAATGAAATTAATTTATACAAATAATTATCACTGCTAAACAGCTTCACAGCCTCTTTAGTCTATATTTAAGTTAAAGTAAAAAGTAATTCATTTTTATCAGATTCAGAGACGCTAAACTTTGTTTCTTTCGTCTCGCCATTTGCTATTTATCACAGAAAAAACTCTCTCTGTGAATGCTGACATGGCGGGAATCGATAGTAAAAATGAAATTAATTTATACAAATAATTATCACTGCTAAACAGCTTCACAGCCTCTTTAGTCTATATTTAAGTTAAAGTAAAAAGTAATTCATTTTTATCAGATTCAGAGACGCTTTGTTTCTTTAGTCTCGCCATTTGCTATTTATCACAGAAAAAACTCTCTCTGTGAATGCTGACATGGCGGGAATCGATAGTAAAAATGAAATTAATTTATACAAATAATTATCAGTGCTAAACAGCTTCACAGCCTCTTTAGTCTATATTTAAGTTAAAGTAAAAAGTAATTCATTTTTATTAGATTCAGAGACGCTAAACTTTGTTTCTTTCGTCTCGCCATTTGCTATTTATCACAGAAAAAACTCTCTCTGTGAATGCTGACATGGCGGGAATCGATAGTAAAAATGAAATTAATTTATACAAATAATTATCACTGCTAAACAGCTTCACAGCCTCTTTAGTCTATATTTAAGTTAAAGTAAAAAGTAATTCATTTTTATCAGATTCAGAGACGCTTTGTTTCTTTAGTCTCGCCATTTGCTATTTATCACAGAAAAAACTCTCTCTGTGAATGCTGACATGGCGGGAATCGATAGTAAAAATGAAATTAATTTATACAAATAATTATCACTGCTAAACAGCTTCACAGCCTCTTTAGTCTATATTTAAGTTAAAGTAAAAAGTAATTCATTTTTATCAGATTCAGAGACGCTAAACTTTGTTTCTTTCGTCTCGCCATTTGCTATTTATCACAGAAAAAACTCTCTCTGTGAATGCTGACATGGCGGGAATCGATAGTAAAAATGAAATTAATTTATACAAATAATTATCACTGCTAAACAGCTTCACAGCCTCTTTAGTCTATATTTAAGTTAAAGTAAAAAGTAATTCATTTTTATCAGATTCAGAGACGCTAAACTTTGTTTCTTTCGTCTCGCCATTTGCTATTTATCACAGAAAAAACTCTCTCTGTGAATGCTGACATGGCGGGAATCGATAGTAAAAATGAAATTAATTTATACAAATAATTATCACTGCTAAACAGCTTCACAGCCTCTTTAGTCTATATTTAAGTTAAAGTAAAAAGTAATTCATTTTTATCAGATTCAGAGACGCTAAACTTTGTTTCTTTCGTCTCGCCATTTGCTATTTATCACAGAAAAAACTCTCTCTGTGAATGCTGACATGGCGGGAATCGATAGTAAAAATGAAATTAATTTATACAAATAATTATCACTGCTAAACAGCTTCACAGCCTCTTTAGTCTATATTTAAGTTAAAGTAAAAAGTAATTCATTTTTATCAGATTCAGAGACGCTAAACTTTGTTTCTTTCGTCTCGCCATTTGCTATTTATCACAGAAAAAACTCTCTCTGTGAATGCTGACATGGCGGGAATCGATAGTAAAAATGAAATTAATTTATACAAATAATTATCACTGCTAAACAGCTTCACAGCCTCTTTAGTCTATATTTAAGTTAAAGTAAAAAGTAATTCATTTTTATCAGATTCAGAGACGCTAAACTTTGTTTCTTTCGTCTCGCCATTTGCTATTTATCACAGAAAAAACTCTCTCTGTGAATGCTGACATGGCGGGAATCGATAGTAAAAATGAAATTAATTTATACAAATAATTATCACTGCTAAACAGCTTCACAGCCTCTTTAGTCTATATTTAAGTTAAAGTAAAAAGTAATTCATTTTTATCAGATTCAGAGACGCTTTGTTTCTTTAGTCTCGCCATTTGCTATTTATCACAGAAAAAACTCTCTCTGTGAATGCTGACATGGCGGGAATCGATAGTAAAAATGAAATTAATTTATACAAATAATTATCACTGCTAAACAGCTTCACAGCCTCTTTAGTCTATATTTAAGTTAAAGTAAAAAGTAATTCATTTTTATCAGATTCAGAGACGCTAAACTTTGTTTCTTTCGTCTCGCCATTTGCTATTTATCACAGAAAAAACTCTCTCTGTGAATGCTGACATGGCGGGAATCGATAGTAAAAATGAAATAAATTTATACAAATAATTATCACTGCTAAACAGCTTCACAGCCTCTTTAGTCTATATTTAAGTTAAAGTAAAAAGTAATTCATTTTTATCAGATTCAGAGACGCTAAACTTTGTTTCTTTCGTCTCGCCATTTGCTATTTATCACAGAAAAAACTCTCTCTGTGAATGCTGACATGGCGGGAATCGATAGTAAAAATGAAATTAATTTATACAAATAATTATCACTGCTAAACAGCTTCACAGCCTCTTTAGTCTATATTTAAGTTAAAGTAAAAAGTAATTCATTTTTATCAGATTCAGAGACGCTTTGTTTCTTTAGTCTCGCCATTTGCTATTTATCACAGAAAAAACTCTCTCTGTGAATGCTGACATGGCGGGAATCGATAGTAAAAATGAAATTAATTTATACAAATAATTATCACTGCTAAACAGCTTCACAGCCTCTTTAGTCTATATTTAAGTTAAAGTAAAAAGTAATTCATTTTTATCAGATTCAGAGACGCTAAACTTTGTTTCTTTCGTCTCGCCATTTGCTATTTATCACAGAAAAAACTCTCTCTGTGAATGCTGACATGGCGGGAATCGATAGTAAAAATGAAATTAATTTATACAAATAATTATCACTGCTAAACAGCTTCACAGCCTCTTTAGTCTATATTTAGGTTAAAGTAAAAAGTAATTCATTTTTATCAGATTCAGAGACGCTAAACTTTGTTTCTTTCGTCTCGCCATTTGCTATTTATCACAGAAAAAACTCTCTCTGTGAATGCTGACATGGCGGGAATCGATAGTAAAAATGAAATTAATTTATACAAATAATTATCATTGCTAAACAGCTTCACAGCCTCTTTAGTCTATATTTAAGTTAAAGTAAAAAGTAATTCATTTTTATCAGATTCAGAGACGCTAAACTTTGTTTCTTTCGTCTCGCCATTTGCTATTTATCACAGAAAAAACTCTCTCTGTGAATGCTGACATGGCGGGAATCGATAGTAAAAATGAAATTAATTTATACAAATAATTATCATTGCTAAACAGCTTCACAGCCTCTTTAGTCTATATTTAAGTTAAAGTAAAAAGTAATTCATTTTTATCAGATTCAGAGACGCTAAACTTTGTTTCTTTCGTCTCGCCATTTGCTATTTATCACAGAAAAAACTCTCTCTGTGAATGCTGACATGGCGGGAATCGATAGTAAAAATGAAATTAATTTATACAAATAATTATCATTGCTAAACAGCTTCACAGCCTCTTTAGTCTATATTTAAGTTAAAGTAAAAAGTAATTCATTTTTATCAGATTCAGAGACGCTAAACTTTGTTTCTTTCGTCTCGCCATTTGCTATTTATCACAGAAAAAACTCTCTCTGTGAATGCTGACATGGCGGGAATCGATAGTAAAAATGAAATTAATTTATACAAATTTGAAAAACTATCATCAGTCTAAATACTTGCTGTCATTTTTGTGCAATAGACAATTCCGCAAACCTTCAGAGCTATATATTTGATTATATAATTTGTTTAATAAAGAAATTTCTCTATAAAGATCATCCATATTTATATTAAGTTTAAACGAACAAGAAGTTTTGACAATGACATTGACAATGTTGACATTTGAGGTTAGGATGTGTTCAAAAACGATCGTTTATGTGGCGACCGCCACAGAGTATATTCGTAATTATCGATCCTATTCGGCAACAATCGATAACGTCACCGGCCCCAGTAAATCTATCGTTCTGTTTTACGCAAAAATCTAACAACCAACCTTTTTTTTGTATGTTATATGTAAAATGAATCCCAGAGAAATCAAATCATGCGAAATAAAGTATTTTCGCGTACTTTATTGTTCTCTTAAAGTATAGAGTACAATTACCCGAAATAACGTACAATACTTTATAATAAAGTACGGGTGGCAACCCTAACTGATTCCCCCATGACTCAGGAGCCGCCTCGACATATCCTCAATCAGGCCAAGGATATTTTATTTGTATCTATCTGTATGTAATAGCTGCTTACATACACATGTCGAAATATTTTACCGTTACAACTTTTGCGTAATTTTAACAGATTGTAACGGACTGTTTTAATGACGGTAACAAAGCATGGCTGGGGAACGAAAATAAAATATCCTTGCAGTTTTCATACTGAGCAACATATTGACAGTGACGTCTCTCGGCGTCTAGAGGCGAGACACGTCCCAGTCTGTCTCCAGCTTCCGAGTGGTGTGGTTCGGCTCTTTACAGTTATTTTCCAAAGTTTTACAGTTCTTTTGAAAACATGTGGTCTAACGAGAAAGTTTTAAAACTAATTGAAGATTACCATGCGTCTTATTGTTTGTGGGATGTTACGAGTCCCGGACTACAAAAACCGGGTAAAAAGAAAAGGGACCCTGGAATCTCTGACTGCAAAGCACAATGTGACAGTGGCGGAGATAGAAAAGAAAATCGAGCACTTCGCGCGTCCACCAACGTTTACGTTTTCGCGTTCTATCACTTGTAATTAGCACTGAGCAGGAACTCATTCCACACAAAACAATGTCCTCCTGCGAAGATGAGACTGAGAAATTCACATGGTAGTGTAGACGCTAGACGAGACAAAGAACGGTGTCTCTAGACAGTCTATAGACCGTGTCTCGAGACCGCCTATAGCCAAATCGCGCAACATGGTCTACTAGTGTGTACTAGGCTTAAGAGAAGGGACTTTTGCATTGAAATGGAATATCACTCTTCAAAAATCTTTTCTCACGTTCATCTAAATCGATAATGAAAATACACTTTTATTTTTTTTAAATTTCTACAGTAAGCTTTCAAATGATATACCTCTATAAAGCTTTTTCGAAGGGCTTTTAGAAACAGCAAAAGTTCACTTCAAGTTTAGTTCGAAAGGGAATGAATGAATAAAGATTTTTAAAAAAGCAATATTCCTCTTCATTGAACCACCATTTCGAAAAAAACGAGCTATAACTCGACCTCCCCCCCCCCCCCCCCCCCCTCCCATTGAATTTAGTGCTCATGAATAGCCCTTGGTGAAGGATATAGTGAGTTTTATGAATGGGTCACTAGCTTTGCAACGAGCCCTCTTTCAAAACCGAACGATTTGAGATACGGTGATAGTGATACTGGAAAATAATATAGTGAGAGTGATAGTGAAAGAAATAGGGGATAGAGATTTCATCTCCCTAGCTCTTCTTCTTTAAAAGGAAGAACAATGGTGGTCCGAAATGTGGTCCTCGAATGTCCGCTGTACAACGGGCCCAGGGTAAAGTTGGTACGCGGATCAAGATCTAACCTGGCACTCGACTTACGGCAGGTGGTGAGGAGTGTTCGGCCGATTGGTTGCCTCCAGGCGGAGAAAGAAGAAAGCACTTTAACCCTGCGCCGCTCAGTAAAACAGCCAGCAAATTGTCTTAGCGGCCAAAGAATGCCCCAAATAAATAAAATTAAGCTGGGCTGGAGGCGATCGCCGATCGTCGCAGATTGTCGCTGGCGGTCCCTCCATGACGACCACACAAACAGAGATTTTTATTTTTATACGACTCGGCGAATGGGTGTTGTGGCCTTCACCGGGGGTCGGCACACCAAATAACAGAAAAAAAAGTCGTCGCTTCTACTGATTCCACTAAATATTGTCGTCCTTGTGGGGTTTTGAATTTACATATGAAATTTTGTGTCGATATATTCATTACAACGGCAGTTATTAGATTTTTGAGTTAATCCTCTCCCCTATTTCCCCCTCTCCTTTGGCCGATTTGACTGAAAATCGACAAGTGTCGTCCTTATGGGATTTCGGTCATATACAATTTTGTGTCGTTACATTCATTCTATGAGTAGTTATAAGAGCTTTTATGATAAGCTTCGCCCTCTTCGTTTTGGTCTATTTGGCTGAAAAAAATAGGTGTTGTCATTAGAACGTTCTGGATTCACATATTGGGAGCCATGGTGGCCGTGTGGGCTAGAGCATAGGGGTTTCGGTCGCATGGTCTCACCATGGTTTGCGGGTTCGAATCCCGTCCGGGAGTGAGTTTTATTTCGTAGATAGAACTCCCTCCCGAGGCCATGGATGTCGTAAATATAACTTGAAAACATATTAGGTTTAGGTTTTATGACTCATGCCCGGGCTTTAACTACGAGGTCATATCGCCTACTACCAGAGCGCTCTTTCGTCACTCTAGTGGACATGAGCCCGACTCTACTGTGGGAGTCCTAAATTTTGCCTACCCTAAATTTTTATTCACCTAGGGCAGGGGTCTTTAACGAGTACCTGACATCGTACAGGCTCGGGACCATCGCTTAACGTCCCCTCCGAAGGACGGCGTGCTTAAGTTTATTTTACCTTCCAGATAAAATAAACTAAGGGCCTCGGTCGGGTTCGAACCCGCGTTCTTGAGCTCAAAAGGTAAGCACGCATACCACTGAGCTACCGGCGCCCCTGAAAACATATTGACATGGCTAATATGCACCGCACATTGATGGCTAGTGTGGTGTCTGCCGAGGCCAATCCAAAAAATAAATAAAATAAAATACCTAATAAAAAAAAAAAAAAAAAAAAAAAGAGATTCACATATTTCATTTCTTGTCGGAACATTCATTATATCGAGAGTTATAGGGTTCACAGACAGACATTTGTTTTTTCATATTTGGAGTCTAGAGGTCATATAAAATTCCGTTGAAAACTCCGCTTCGAGTTTTCGACCGATTACATAGTTTCTGCCATACACTACTAGCCGTGGAAGTAAAAAGAATGAAGAAACTCTGGCATTGACTGGGTAGGTCTACCTTCTACCTTGCCTCTTGTCTGCCTACAGAGAGTCCTCAGATCCAGCCCCGCGGCGGTGAGGGAGCTCCCGCAACAAGACTGTGGTTGTCCTCATCCCTCTAGTGGGTAAATCCACACTTCCACAATCCACAAACCCCATGGGACAGAAGGGTTGTGGGTTTCCTGGCTCCGTCCTAACTAAACCTTGTTGTGGTTTGCTAAGGATTTCCGTGGTTCAACCCATTTTACAATGTCGGCTACCTTGAATCAATATCCGACAGTCACCCCTCCATTCTTGCCAATATTTATGAATAAAATTGTAAGTTTGTCTTTCTGTTCGTTGGGGCATCATGCGAAAAACGGCTGAATGTATTTACACAAATGTGCCATCTCAAAATTATCAAAAAGATTAGGGCTTCTGTGGTGGCAAGAAAAAATGAGTATTAACGCTTAACTGTTGATCGTATTTTCACGAAACTTTCAGGATATTTCAAAGATGACCTATTTACATTAGAGGTATCTTCCAATAAAATTAACTTTTTTTTTTTTTTGTTTGTTTTTGGCCTATAATTCAAATTTTTTTGAAAGTGCCTCATCAAAACGGGCCAAGTCCAAGGTAAGCCTTATGAAAACAGATTAAATCCAAAATATAAATTTCAAGACAGAATAAAAGCAAATTTAAGATTAACATAAATTTAATAAACTGAACATGGCAAACTTGAGTCATAAAGGAAATACGTGGATATAACCTAACAACTAAAGTTCAAATAAGCATTAAAGTGAACTCAAAGTTAACTGTTATAAGAATATAATGCGAACTGATGCATTAAACTTTTCTTATAATAATAAAAATTTTTATTGTTTAAAGGGATCAATCACCCCTATACAATTGTGTCAGTGACCATTACTTTTACAATATTAAGATAATAATGACACATATAAAGGAACCTTTAACAAACTAAATAAAAAACATAAGTAAATAAGTAATAAGTAACTACAAATTAATAATAATAATAATGTAACAAAGACAGTAAATATGGAGTGGGGATGTAGGTATTGAATATAAATATAATATGTAAGTTGAAATACATTATTCATCAATGAATGATCTAAGTTTCAGAGCGCTGATTAAATAATAACATATATTTGAGATATCATTTTTATTATGGGCCAGGAGTAATGCATGAAAGTAGGATCTGTCTATACTTTAACCTGTTTTAAACTTATCTTTCTAGAACAATATCTTCATCAAATATCACAAATGAATATTATTATTACAAAAATATAATAATAACGAATATATTAAAATCATTATTGTCAAAGGAATTGAGTTAGTTATTATGACTTATACCCGGGCTTTAATTAATAGGTCATATCGCCTACTACCAGAGCGCTGTTTTGTCATTCTGGTGGAATGAGTCCGACTCTACTTTGGTGGTTCTAAATTTTGGCTACCCTAAATTTTTCTTCATCTAGAGTTGGGTCGTCTGGCTCGACATCGTACAGGCTCGGGACCATCGCTTAACGTCCCATCCGAAAGACGGTATGCTCAACATTTTTTCACTTTCAGAATACAAAAACTTAAGGGCCAGCCAGGTTTTGTAGTGTGGGCCCAGATTCGTGTCTCAAAACGTGTACCCGAGCCTGGGTTCTGAACCAAGTGTAAAGGTAGCCCAGAAACTTAAATGTGAATTTGGGTGTAGTTTATATTATAAAAATATATAATATTTTGAGGGAGAGCAAAAACTTATGTGTGAGCTCTGAAATATATATCCTTTTCAAAACTTCTGTTTTTTTTTTTTTTTTTAAAGGAATGTTTATTTTGACTGTAGCGTCTTTGTTATTACTCTAATTCCAATGCGACCTTCGCTAATGTAAACAGCATTGTTTACTATCTGTGAAAACAGTATGCTATTTTACTTCATTCACTGCTAGACGTTGAAACGAATTTATTAAAATGGTTTGCATTGAAATTCAAATTGGGTCGATTTTACTTTATGAGTTTAAACTACGATGCCATATTAACCATGTCACTGTGTTACCTAGTTATTTATGACATCCATGGCCCCGGGAAGGAATGTATCTATCTATCTACGAAATAAAACTCAATCCTGAACGGGATTCGAACCCGCAAACTATGGGGCGATGCGACCAGAATATACGCGAGCAAAAATATGCTCCGTGTTTTGTGAGAAGGCTGTCTCTGAGCGTAAAGCTCAATTTTGGTTTTCCAAATTTCGTCAAGGCGACGAAACGCTCGGAGACGGGGCTCGTCTTGGAAGACCTCTAGTTGTCGAAGAACAGCAAGTTCGGGAATTAATAGAGTCAGATCCACGTCAAACATGTTTGGAAATACATAGGTAACAGAATAGATATTTCTGAAAAAACAGCCTGAAGATACCTACATCAAATGGGCAAAATAAAAAAACTTGACAAATGAGGCCCTCACAAGTTATCGGATGCCAATAAGATGATTTGATTAACAACATCTTCATTTCTAGTTTCTCGATTAAAAAATTATCCATTTTTAGACAGAATAATCACTTGTGATGAAAAATGGGTATTATACAATAATTTTAGGCGGAGTTATCAATGGCTCTCAGCTGATGAAGAACCAATAAAATATCCGAAACCTGATCTTCACCCGGAAAAAAGTGTTATTTGGTTGTTTTCTGGACAAGCAAAGGCTTCGTGCACTATGAGCTCCTGTATCAGGGGCAAACCATCACTGCAGAGGTCTACTGCACGATATTAGACCGCTGTCAGTCTAAATTTAAAATGTTCGATCCAGGACTAGTGAATAGAAAAGGAGTCTTGCTCCTTCAGGACAGTGCTCGGCCACATACGGTAAGGTTGACCAGGGATAAATTGATAGAGATTGAATGGGAAACTTTACCCCACCCGCCATATTCCCCAGACCTACCCCCACTGATTATCACCTTTTCAGATCTATGGACAATAGCCTCAGGCAGAAATGTTTGATAACCGGCAAAGCCTAGAATCGGAGTTAATTAAGTTTTTTGGCAGCAAAAATCCTTCGTTAAAAAAAAAAGAGTATTTGGGACCTTCCGTCACGTTGGGATCAGGTTGTTGAATGTAATGGCCATTATTTTGATGAATAAAATAATTTTATATATACATATTACTTTCTTTTATTACCTAAAAAACGACAGAACTGGAACCGTATACCGGAGTGCGGGTCTGGAACCATGAAACCAGTAGGTACCCGAAAATTCAAATACCTGGTTCGCCAAGAACCGGTCTCGGTTCACCCGGAACCGTCTACCTGCTCTACTAATGGACAACCATTGTATCTGGTTGAAGCCTATTACCGGCATTGCATTATTAATATTTTTTCAGAAAATATGAAGAATTAGTGCCACAAGATCGACTTACATTCTATATTTATTCCTCGGCTATTTTGGTTAAAACCAGAACAAATGTTTGTTTTTTCTTGTAATTGACTATCATCGTATCTGGTTAAAATGTGTTTTTATAGGCTGATGAGGCTACACAAAAACTTAAACGTCAGTTTCTGCTCTTTTTATCGTTCGAAATCTTTATTCAATGGACCCCCTCAACTTCAGTTTTTTGATTTTTCGTGGGTCCATTGTTTTCTGAATTTAAGGCTACATCCCGACACATATGTAAGTTTCTGCTCTCCCTCTAAACCTTTGATCTCTTCATTTGTTGGACACTTACCTTCTGTTTTTTGCTTTTTTGAGGCTTCTTTTGGGAAAAGTTGAGTGCAGCCTCAACCTCCATTCTAATTCCAAAAATGAAAGAAATATAAAATTTCATTTCCACGTCCAAATGTTACGTTGATACATTCATTCTGTCGGAAATTATCATGTTCACACACAGAGAGAAAAAACAGATTTTTGCTCAATTTTATGTTGAGTTTAGCGACTAATAACTGCTGATTTCAATAAATGTATCGACACAAAACAGTAAAAGGATTCAGAAGCCCCTATATAAGTCAACAATTATCTCAAACTGTCGATTAGGTTTGGAGAGAGATTGAAAACCTAATTGATTAGTTCGTGCTGGAGAATCTATATTGCCGAGTATTTTTTTTTTATTAATTTTGGAAATAGAGGTTAGAAAACATTAAATATCAGTGAAAACTTATTTTCAAATTTCCAAGTTATTAAAATAACTTCTCACATGCTCTAAATAGCTAATAAAAATAATCGTAATAATAAAAATAAAATGGATTCTGATCATATAACACACATTTTTATACTAGGCTGCATGATTTGAGTTCAAAATGGATAATTCTCTATTGTCTATCGTATTTAAAAAATAAATAAATAGTCAATTTAGTTTCTGTGAACATTCTTAATGTAGAACGATAAAATGAAAGAAACTTTTTGAAAAACGAACTACTGAAGTTGAAGATTTATGGTGAGTTTGGAGTTAGACTTAGAACATTATCCAAGTCTTTCCAGAACGTGTCTTGCCTTTTCAATTGATGTTGTTTTTTTTATATTGAACAAGTGGGCAACTTTATATTTCAAAAAAGTACCTTTTGGAATAAATGTGACTCCGGCCGCTCATTATCTCACTCCAACGTTAAGCTCCTTCCCTTACTTCTCACAAACAAGAATATAAATATAAAAATCTCTAAAGAAACTAATGTATTCCACTTGCATTGGTTGGAGTAAGTCGTAATTTATTCATAATAAACAATAACAAATAATAATAATATTTTTTGAATTAAATTACAGGCATATTTAAATAGTAAATAACTGGAACGGGAACAGACATATAAAACAAAAGAGGGCGCCGGTAGCTCAGTGGTATGCGTGCTTGACTTCTGAGCTCAAGGTCGTGGGTTCGTAGCCCGACCGAGGCCCTTAGTTTATTTTATCTGGGAGGTAAAATAAACTTAAGCACGCCGTCCTTCGGATGGGACGTTAAGCGATGGTCCCGAGCCTGTACGATGTCAGGTACTCGTTAAAGACCCCTACCCTAGATGAATAAAAATTTACGGTAGGCAAAATTTAGGACTCCCACAGTAGAGTCGGGCTCATGTCCACCAGAGTGACGAAAGAGCGCTCTGGTAGTAGGCGATATGACCTCGTAGTTAAAGCCCGGGCATGAGTCATAAAACCTAACCTAACCTATAAAACAAAATATACTAAATTAAAGAAAAAAAGTGAGGGGAGAAATAAAACAAAATAAGATGAGATAAAGTATTATATACGTACATTAAAAAGGTCAGTTAGATAGTATATTTTAATATCTTCTAAAACACATAACTATATATTGGGTAAGTTTAAAGTAAAATTAATAGAATATTAAAAGAGTTAAATTTACTAATAATCGATACTAACATATTAATAATAACATATCGATATCGAGGGATTTTCGTTATCATGTTATCACTTGTTAAGAAACCATTTATGGTAAATATTTAATATTTTTTTAGGATGGTTAATGGAAAGAACTATTTCCTGAGTTAATTAACCAATTTTTTAGTTTGGTTTCATGAAGGTTTTAAAAAGGTTTTCCACTCACTGTTTGGATGTAGCATTTGAATTTGCTAACGTCCCTGGATGAAAACGGATTCTACTCCAAGTGACTAAATAATATTAAGATGATCTTATATATTCAGGTATTTTTATACCAAGTTGTTGACAACTTTTTAAGGACCTAGCCTCCTGTAAAACCTATATCTGCTGTAAGTAGACCTAACCTCTCTTTCAATTACTTAGTTATTGTATGGACTTGTAACTACGAGGTCACATCACCGATAACCAGAACCTATTTCGTCACTCTGGTGGACATGAGCCCACTATGGGAGCCCTATATACATGAGCCCACTATGGGAGCCCTATATACATGAGCCAACTATTATGGGAGCCCTTTATTTCGTCTACTCTAAATTTTTATTCACCTAGTGTATGGGTCTTTATCGAGTATCTGAAATCGTACAGGCTCGGGATTAATAAGACCTATAGCTGAACTCTTTTAGGATTATGATTTAACCGTCTCTTCTTTTGAAACTACTTTGTTTGTGTTTTACATTACATTCGCCGTGACAAACTTGTTTATAAATTCAGTCATCTATTTAGTATTATATAATATCAAATTTCAGACGAATCGTTCAGTGGTTCTTGAGTTAGGCGTATATGATGGGGATTTAGGGAACAAACACAAAGTTAGACATGAGTGAAAACAAGTATTTTTTAATCTTCTGAAGAAAATGATAGAATGGAAGAGTAAAAAATGTCTGTTGGCACTCAGAATCCTGTAAGGTGCCGCAGCTGCTTATGTGAGGAGGCAGAAAAGAATTAACCAATATGTTTAGTTCACAATTATATCACTAGAATCGCCACTTGTGGAATGGAGTATCTGCTTTATTTACTTTTTCAGCTGTACGAAATAGGCGAATCGGTCAGAAATTCGATAGGAGGGAGAGTGGAAAAATAATTGATTAATTCGTGCTGGGGAAGTTCATTGACGGCGATTCACCGACCACTTTTTTTACTACTTGTTACTTACTTCTTTTCTTCGTTTACTTCTTTTGTGGTAGCTTGGCTAGTGTCCAGTCCTGACTTTTGTCTCTAGTGGGGTAATTTTAATTTTTAAATAAGTTAACTGAGTTCTCCGGCTCAACGAAAATAAGAGACTTTCAGAAGAGGAGGACAAGTTCTTTTTTCCCCGTTGTAGGGGAAAACAGACAGACACAGAAAAAGGGCGAGAATTAAGAAAAAACACTTGTTGAATTTAAATTGTTCCAAATAAGTCTTCGTTAAAAGAAAATTAAAATAAAAAAGAAGCTGTTTTTTTTTTCTTTATTAACAGGAAGAGACGGTAAATTTATTCCACTCGCATTTTTCAATATTAAATCATACAGTCCATAATGAGGACACTGACTTAAAATTTTCAACAAAAATGATGTTTTCTCTGAATCCTAGATGAAAGAAAATCGTGGCCGGTGTATGACCGCTTTGTACTTGCAAAGCACGAATTAATCGTTTTCGTTCTCCCTCCTCTTCTCAATCCTTATACTATATTATGTCGATAAATTCATTATATCGAGAGTGCGCTGGTAGCGTGGCTAGCCTACTGAGCTCAACATCACGGGTTCAAAACTCGACCCGAGCTTTTAGGTTTTTCATCATGGAAGTGAAAAAAACATTGGGTGGTTAAGCGATCCCCGAGATTTTACAATGTCATATACTCGTTAAAGACCCCCCCTACCGTAGATGAATAAATCTATGTAGACAAAATTTAGGTAACAGTAGAGTCGGGGTCATGTCCACTAGACGAAAGAGCGCTCTGGTAGTAGGCGATATGACCTTGTAGTTAAAGCCCAGGCATGAGTCGCAATAACTAATTCTATGTTTCAAAATTGTATTTTTGGTGCATCACTTGTAAATAGTTAAAAGCTGAGATGTACTCAGAATGATATTCTTTTTATACAACGATAACAATGTTGTTTTATTACATTGCATCGTACACCAATATGTTCTGCATAAATCAGCAATAAACTCGAAATATATTCTTTATGATAATTATCTTGTTAATGACAATTTTCATTACTTTTATAATCCGGCAACACGTTGTTAGTGATATTTTCATCTTCTCGAATTTTCCTGGCCAGCACCTAAAAGAAGTTTGCCCATACCTACACTTGCAGGTTCACCCTGCGTTGCCCGGTAGCAATTTTGTGTCTTTGGTCCTACTCCCTCCCCACTAAATTTTGCCCGGAACATGAAATTCCGGTGAAAACTGAAAACCGAATTTCTGGCCGCTTTTACTTCCCCCACACTTCGGATAACTGGGGAAATAGAAAGAAAAACTCTCGAGCTGAGCTGGGAAGGGAAAGGGGCCATGAAAACATACGTTCTTTCTGTAGGGAGCCTTCTACGTGCTGTCTTTTGTAAGAGGTCTCGAGGCCATTGTTTTTGAATGAAAGCACCTTCTCCGCATTGTCTTCCTCCTGGGCTCTTGTTTAGGTAAAAAGAGATAAACAAGAAAAGAAACAAAGTACAAGAAAACATGCTAGAATAGGAGACTTGTGTACTATATTTAGAACAAAAGTTGCAAGGACCTAGTCGGAATACTGAATCATTTATCAGCAGTTCTACCGCTCCGTCAAAACCTTGCAAGAATGTATAACGAGAGGGTAACCTCCCATTATTCGGCGCAAATATTCAATCTCTACGGCGTAATACATCTCAACAATTCCATGTTGAGTTTTCCTTGGAATTTTACATTTTCCGACCTTTAGAATTCAAACACTAAACAAATTTTACTCACCCAAAAAATGGGCAAAAAATTGATGTTGAGTTGAAATTTCATGTTTTTCGACATCCTGATCCAAAAATGATGAAAAAAAACATATGCATGTCTAAGCATGTCCACAAGGAGTCTGTGAGGGCGCCGCGATAGCATACTCGCCTCCTGAGCTCAAGTTCGTTGTTATCTTATATAGCATGCCGTCCTTTGTACGGGATATTAAGCTATGGTCCGAGCCTGTACGATGTCAAATACTCGTTTAATACTCCCATTCCTGATAACCTAAGTAGGAAAACTTTAGTTCTCACACAGTGGAGTCGGGATCAGTGACGAAAGAACACTCTGGTAGTGGGTGACATAACCTCATTACTAAAGCCCGGGCATGATTCATAACTAAATAACTCATAAGTTTGCTATAACTCCCGGTAGAACGAATATATGGACTGGAATTTTATGAACGGATTAAGAAGCAAAAAAGGACGATACTGAAAAGGAAGGGAGAGTTCTAATTTAAATACCCTAATAACTGCCTATATAGGTAATTTAATATTTGAAGTTTATGAAAATTTAAGTAATCGGTTAGAAGTTCGTCATTGAGTTTCTACCAAAATTTCCAATCACCTAAATCCAAAAAATGAAAAAATAAATGACGTCTATCCCTGTCTGTGGACCCTCGAAAAAATTGTATATATGTAATCGGAACCCCATGAGAACAATACCATATTCATTTTCAGCTAAGTCGAGCGAAGGGAAAGAGGAAGGGGACTGGACGACACTTAACTAACTCAGAAAGTGGCAATGTGATGAATGTCACTACATGAAACTATATGAGTCCCCCCCCCCCCCCCCCCCCTCCCCCCTATGTATGACACATATTGATTTTCAGTCAAATTGATCCAAAAATAAGAAATTAGTTAGTTACAAGTAATTCGAACTGGGGAAGTTCTGGCCCTGATTCAACGGCGTCTTGTTATTATTTTTTTCTTTTCTTTTTAACTTCTAGAAGTAATTAAAAGTGACTTCTTCGTCCTGTAATAATTAAGTTTTAATGATTGATAAGTCTCCTCGAGGGAACTTTAATTGCTGAGCGGATAAAGCGTCAGCCTTCAAATAACGAAGAATACTTAAGAAGGTATTAATTTTTGCTTTTTACTTAATTTTTTTTTTCTTTCTTTCTACCTCTTAGTGAAAGCTGTGTAATCATGAAATAATTCGAATTTTAATTTTCATGTTTTCCATGTTTTAGAACGACAGGAACATTATGCGTTGTCCTCGATTATCCTAAACTACTGAAGCGATTTTGACCTAAATTTGGTACATTTCAGATCGGCGAATCTTACGTTTTATACTGTAAAATTGCAATGTTGATGTTACTAGAAGGGAATTCCGCACCCCATCATTTAGACCAACTGCACAAAAAAATTTTGACGAACGAAGACTCGATTCAAGCTTGTAAAACATGGCAGCTGGGGGAAGGGAAAGGGCGTGACGAGCGGTAGCCAAAAGGAGGGGTTCTGTATTGCCATCTCTTGTCTGTCCCTCACTTGACAATAAAAGTGATAGGAGGGGTTACAAGTCTTGGCAACCTTGCACCCCTGACAGCTAGAGCAAGGGAAAGGGCGTGACGAGCGGTAGCCAAAAGAAGGGGTTCTGTATTGCCATCTCTTGTCTGTCCCTCACTTGACAATAAAAGTGACAGGAGGGGTTGCAAGTCTTGGCAACGCTGCACCCCTGACAGCTAGAGGAAGGGAAAGGGCGTGACGAGCGGTAGCCAAAAGGAGGGGTTCTGTATTGCCATCTCTTGTCTGTCCCTCACTCGACAATAAAAGTGACGGGAGGGGTTGCAAGTCTTGGCAACGCTGCACCCCTGACAGCTAGAGGAAGGGAAAGGGCGTGACGAGCGGTAGCCAAAAGGAGGGGTTCTGTATTGCCATCTCTTGTCTGTCCCTCACTTGACAATAAAAGTGACAGGAGGGGTTGCAAGTCTGGGCAACGCTGCACCCCTGACAGCTCAACCCCGCCCACCCGACTCTACCCTACATAATCAGTTTTTATCAATATAAAAGCTAACCTCACATTTCTGTATTTTCACGATTTAACTATCCGTAACTACAAAGTACACTTTATTGAATAACTGGTGCATAACAAAGACTTTTTTATCATTTTGGTAATCAAATATGTATATGGTTGAAATAATTTTTGATTTATATACCCAAGAGCTTGTGACCCTTTTTAAAAACGAAACCATTTTTCGGCCTTGGTTTTTAAAAATTCCTTTCTTTGTTCGGTGTCTGTCAGTCTGTATGTACATCTGCCTGTCCCCTAAATCCTTGTCATAGGCTAGTCAGTAGAGGATCGAAACAGGGGGGTACGTTGCAAAAGGTGGTGTAGAAGCTTTCATTTTTTTAACTTGTATATATGGGTAAGAACACGTAAAAAACTATTATTCTGTTATTCAGTATCATCAAATAATCATTTAAAAATGTGAATCAGTTGGGAGAAAACACAGGAGTAAATAAGAAAACATATGAATGTAATTTAAAAAATACATAAGTTCTAGTATGCCTAATTTTTTCCTGAGTCGTTTGGATGGCCCCTGCTCCTCTACTGGCAACTGTGGAGGTGGTAGGAAGCTCTCATCATCCTGCTCTGGTGGAGTCGCGAGTTCATCCAGAGCTACTTTTTCACGTACAAACTCGCGCCCTACCCGATGTCACTCTTTGCAGAAGGAGCCATGCGGAAAGGAACCAAGTCGTCTATGTACGCAGCATTCACCCCGCTTGCCTCCAAAGCTACAAAAGGGTGACAGTATTTCGCAGTAGTGGATGGAGGCATACTAGAACTTATGTATTTTTTAAATTACATTCATATGTTTTCGTATTTACTCCTGTGTTTTCTCCTAACTGATTCACATTTTTAAATGATTATTTGATGATACTAAAGCAAGAATAACTCTGTAGGAGATACACCCGTACTTTACCGGAAGTCGGGAGATTGCCAATTTCGAGAGGTGTACTTCGCCAAATTCAAAAATGTTGGTACTCAGTAGACGCAGAATTTGATGCTCTACAACTTTTATTCCATGAGTTTTCTCTTAGAAAACTCATTCCCTCTTTCTCTTTCAAAACTGAGCTGTAGACTCATATATAGTACTGTATCTCAGTTTTTGACAAAGTTGGAAAAAATCGTCATTTTATGACCGTGGTTTTCGACCATACCACTTAATTAAATTATTAAGTTGTGGTACTCAATCAACGCAGAATTTAATGTTCTTCAATTTTTTACATCTTAACTTTTTCGTTAGGATGCATCTTTTAGGAGTTATAGGCAAAAAACCCAAAAAAAGTCCTAAAATTTCGAGGTTTTTTGGCTGCCAAAAGTTGTCCCGAGGTCGCCTGTATTAGCATTTTTGTTTTTTACATGTTCGTACCCATATATACAAGTTAAAAAAATAAAAGCTTCTACACCACCTTTTGCAACGTACAATACCTCTACTGACTGGCCTATCATACCACTAACTCAAGAACCACTGGACGGACTTTTATGAAACTTGGTATACTCAAGTGCGGTTTGGCATATTTCAATTATGGGAAGCTAATTTTTGACACACTAATATTTTATTTAAAATGGTATCACAGTATATAAGTATTTATCACAAAATTTGTAATGTCAAAAACATTTAGGCTCAATAAGCTGAAAGTGATGAATATGATAATAAGCTGAACAATAATTGAAGTTAGGTTTACACGGTATGCCGTAACACTATACAGGGGTTATTGATTATTTACACAAATCCATCCGACAGGATTCGCACTCGCAACCGTGGTGGGTCCATGCAACCAAAGCCCAACACTGGCCACACGGCCCCAGCCTCTAAGTTTGTATGTTACACGATATTTGTGGCAATTTGTCTCAGATTTACACCAATTTTTTTATTGAATAATTCACCAGACCTATTGTTCGTTATGATCCTGCAAGTAAAAGTCACGAGAAAAGATAACTAAGCTTTTGTCAGTCAGTTATACTGTTAAGCCGTGTTTTCTTTTTATGTACATGCGTTTTCCTGAATAAATTGTCTTCCGTTGAAAAGATTTTCGTAGAACGGATAGATATAATTAAGGAAATCATTTCACAATTTATAAATGTTTAAAACAAATAATTCACTTCCGATAGCATATCTAAAAAAACAAACGCTAAAATGGCAAGACTGGTACTTCGGAGTTGGTGCGTTATTCATTCTAAAATGAAATTGACTACCGTTAGTCTAACTTTTTTTTCTATTCTTTATTATTAATGGTAACTGAATAAAGTACACAGGAAGATTATACTCTGTATTCTTTTTGAAGTAAGGTTAAACTTATTATTTGAGTTACTTTGATTAGTTATTTTCTTATACTACGCACACTCATCCTTATTTTCTATGTACTCATTAGTTATATTTTCTGTTGAATATTTGAAATCTTTCTGTTGCCATATTTCTCCAGCTTTTAAGTTTATATTTACATATATATTATTCCATTACGTGCTGTAGGATATTTCTACTTAAAATCAATTAAATTTGATTACATATACACAATTTTAATTTTCAAAATAGTTTAATGAATTTTTTTTTCCATTGCATTAGCTTTTAAACTGTTTTCTTTCATTTTTGATTTTGTTTTCAATTTGATTGTAATAAATTTCTAACATACGTACGTACTCTGTTTTTTTTTTTTAATTGTTTCAGCTAAAGAGTAAAGGAAATGTTAAAATAAGCCTAATCTGGCCCTCTTCTGAGAGAGGATCTGTACAAAACAATTGATTATAATTTAAAACTTTAGTATTTATGTGAACACTATGTAATTAAAATTGTACATACCATGAAATATGTACAATTTTTGTTATATGATATCTGGATTGTTGTTGATCTCTCATTGATCTAAAAATATATGAATGTACTTGCTATACTCGCTTGTGTTTTCGCATTGTGATTGTTTTTTTATTATTATTTTTACTTCACCGACTTTCATGAAACTTTACATATTGCTTTCTCACGTACTTAAATTGAGTAAAAATTCTGAAGTTGATATTGGGGAAAATGTGAACGGTACGGTGGAGTAACGACGCGAAATTTACTGTCCTGAAGTGGGGTGAAGTATTGCAAGAAAATGTTGTTACCATTGCAGAATTTATTATTGAATGTATATATTTTTTAAAGAAAAAGGTAAATTATTGTTTGTTTTTTTCTTTGTTAGTAGGTATGTAATTAGTTACCATGTTACTGTCATTTCATCTCATATCAGCCATTTGGAATCAGTTATTTTATATTGCACGCGATGTAAGAAAGAGTTGCATTATTAGTTTCTACTTAACATTTATTACCTAACATTTTTTGATGTTTTTGAAGTTCGCATTTTGTATTTGCACTACTACATAGAAAAAACTCACCGGCAGTGTACTTACACAGAAGAAAGTAATATTTTTATTATTATTATTATTATTTTTTGCTCTCTTTCGAAAACCAATTGGTTGTTTGGGCTAAAAATCAATATACTTACATAGTGACTTCTCAATCCTCATTCCTAATTGTGTGTGGATAAATTCTTTACATCAGCATTTAGTAGGGATTTTACGTCGAACCACTCTCCTCTGATCCCTTCGGCCGACTTCATGGAAAAATAATATGTCCGAACTTATGTCGTTTTGAATTCAAATATAAAATGTCATGTCGATATATTCAATGCAAAGACAGTTACTAGTATTTCTGTGTTAAGCCGCCCCCCTCATCCCCCATTTCCTTGGGCTGAAAATTCAAAATTGAAAGTTTTTGTCTTTATGGGGTTCAGGACACACACAAACCTTCGTGTCAACACATTAGTTCTGTCGGGTGTTATCGTGTTCACAGACAGGACTTCTTTTTTTTTTTCATTATTGAAATTCCAGTGAGAACATATTCAGATGTTCGACCGAATACACTACCCCATAGGTATGTCCTGTTCTGTTTAACTATACGGTCAATATTGTCTCATTTTGAAGGCAATCACATTGTACTTAGTATTCAAAAAACAATTTCTTGATTGGGGAATATTTGCCCAAGAATCGATCCCACTGGTTTAGAAGAAGAAAATTAAACTTACTTGATTGAAATTTTTTTTTTAGATTTCCCAAGTTGTTAAATCCAGGTATAAAAAGTTATTTTCCTCCAATAAAACTCTAGTTCATGCCTTCATTCTGCCACAATTTCCCAACGAAGCCTTAAGCGCCTAGATTGGGCCTCCTCAATGGCCTACAGACCTCTTTAGTAGCAGCAGTACAACTGAGTACAACTCATTGTCTAGGGAATGTCACCACTGGGTGATTTCTTCCTTCCTGACATTTTGACAATGCCATATTTTTCTATTTTAGCAAATTTGCTTGTATATATTAATATGTAAATTTAGGTAAACTTTTTTTTTTTCCTGGAATAATGTGATATTTGTGTGTTCTCAGAAGGTCAGCTGGAAGACCCACACATCCTGTTCGGGAAGCCAGAGTACAAAGTGGGAGAGTGGCTTCAGGTAAACTGCACCTCTGGGCCTGCACGCCCCACCCCTGACGTTACCTGGCTTATCAATGGCAGACAGGTAAGCCCTTATCTTTGCCAAGATCCCAAAATGGAACACTACTATCTGGAGGTTATTCATTTTTTTCTTCATTTATTACATAACTTTTGTGTTGTATAAGGAGATTCTGAATTCATATAATTATATATATATATTTTTATAAACGCAATTACAGACGTTTTGGGAAGCTCTCCCATCATCAGTAACTATAATTTATGTGCTGTTCTTATGTTAACAATAATCGGTCGTCTCGGCGGACCTAAGCACATAAGCCAAAAAATTGATTTTTATTTTTAATGTTGCAACTTATGTACTTTAGTACATTTTTAGAGTGTAAACATTATCGAGATTGAAAAAGAACATTGGTGGGGGTAAGAAGCAAAGGGATGTAAGTGACAAAAATGTCTTTTCGAGATAATTACCTTCAAAGTTATAGTAACATCGTAAATTCAGGTATTATCCAGGTATTTACCACTAGATAGCACTACTGGTATACTAACAATCGTTCTGATCATTAGCCAGTAGTCAGGGTAGGTGTCAAGGAAGATGTTAACACACATATCTCAATTTCAGCCGAATTGTCACTTACATCCCTTTGCTTCCAACCCCCTCATTTCCGGTTTAGGTGGCATGGATACTGACTTAAGTGTTTTAGTACGACTGTGAGTTGAAAAAAAAAACCAAATTGCAACAATAAAAATAAATATATTAGTTATTATGACTCATGCCCTGACTTTAACTACAAGGTCATATCGCCTACTACCAGAGCGCTATTTCGTCACTCTGATGGACATGAGCCCGATTCTACTGTGGGAGTCCTAAATTTTGCCTACCCTAAATTTTCATTTACCTGGGGTAGGGATCTTTATCGAGTATCTGACATCGTGCAGGCTCGGGTCCATCGTTTAACGTCCCATCCGTAAGACGGCGTGCTTAAGTTTATTTTATCTGGGAGGTAACCTCCCATGAGCCTCGGCCGGTTTTTGAACCCACAACCTTGAGGTCAGAAGGCAAGCACGCATACCACTGAGCTACCGGCCCCTCGCGATAAATATATTATATAATTTTTTGCTAGGCGATACAATTTAAACAATATTTTGAAATATTTCCTATAGACTTTTTTTTTCATTCTTTGAGGCTGCACCTTTTGTTGCATTGATCCTATCTCAAATCTGAGGACATATCAGTGTTTGGAAATTTTATAATGAACCAATTTTTCGATAGGACTAACCGTTTTTGGGTAAAGCAAGAAAACGTCTAAAAATATGTGTTTCAAAATTACATTTCAGGACGGTTTTCGGCACTGATCTCAATAACCGGTCGTCCTACAAAAAATCCTATTTCACCTAAAATATGTACTTCAGTTTTTTCAACAAATATTACTTGAAAATATTTTTGATTAGGTCATAAACATAAGCGGTAACTTTTAAAATGTACTTAAGACCCGGAGTGAAGTGTTCAGACATCTTTATTCCGACAAATTATTCCGATTTCGGCCAAAATCTAATCAGATCTAAGTTAGCATATGAGACCTCTTCATTCCAAATTTCAAGTTCGCGATAGAGCGCGCACAGATAAACCTTTTTGCGAAAATGGTCAAAACGTATTCAGGGGACCTTGAAACCTCGATCTCGAATTTTTGCACGATTACAATATATACTTCTTTACACTACAGATATAAGAAAATAAAAAAATATTCTAGTATTTTTCTTTGTATTATTTCCAGTGGAAAAAAACGTTTGGTCCGTCTATCTTTTTCATATCTTACGAAGGAATTAGACTGGAAGGAGAAGCACATCTTGTCTTATTAAAATTTGAGAAGCTCCGTCCCTACGAGAGGAAGCGAGGGGTTGGAATAGACCCTTTTAGGGCCCTCTTAAAAGAAATAAGAAAAAAATGTTATATTGTACTTGAGGCTTCGCTACGCTCCTGCTCAGATCATATAACTTCCCAAGGTAAACGGTAGTCTACGGGAAGTCATGTCAAACGCTATCCAATTTCAGGTTTTCCGACCCCTCGAATCAAATAATTAACAAAAGAAAAGGCTGTGATTCAATTAATTCACTTGTTTAACAATAATAAAATTGAATAAATTAAAACAATAAATTAAAAAAATAAGTTCTTCCTCAGTTCAACTAAATTTTCGCTCTTCCCCTCTCACATTAATTTGACTATAAATTGAAAGGTGTTCAGCTTCGGGACTTCTAATCTCTTATATAAAATGCTGTTCCTCCCCAGGTGTCCTCACATAAAATTTCATGACTACATGTTCATTCTATCGGTGGTCGAAAAATATGTAAATTCAGTTAAAACGCAGCATCGAATCTGTTCTGACCGTCGTCTGGATTGTGATGTAATTTCAAAGAACTTATTTGTATTGTTTTTGAAAAATGAAGAAAAACGTATGTTTTTCAACATATTTTCTACTACACAAATACATTTTATGTTAAGTCGTGGCTGAAGATGGTAGCAATACCTAAAGTACTCCCATATAATATACCTATATATATATATATTTAGTGAAATAGATTTTTTTTTAAAAACACGTTTTTCCTTATTTTTTATCAAGTGTTTTTACTATATCCTTGCAGAAAATGTTAAGTATTATTATGTTTGAGACAGAACTGTGGAGTACTGCGATTCTTGGAATAAACTCTACCTCAACAACTTTTTTGAGTACAATTTTAAGGGGTGCTTAAGTCTTAGATAAATTTTTCACTGAGTTGGACCAACAACTTTTCTTGTAGAAATGAATGGAATTTAGTACTAGTGAATGTTTTTTTGTTCCAAAATCTCGAACTCAGTGTTTTTCACTGACTGGCTATTATCATTTAATCAGGGTGTAGAGATGCGCTTTTAATGATAGTGCGCTTAACCTAATTTGTTTCATTGAACATGTTTAACGGTATTTTTACTCCCTGCGCTCATAAGCATATACACAACACTTCTCATGTGGGGACTTCCAGTGGTATTCTGGTATTTAATTATGAATTTACCTTTTAAAATGTACGTAATGTTGTTTCCTTTTGACTAATTTTAAGGTGAGTTTTGCTAGTTACATAAAGTCAGTTGTGGTTTGCTTCTCATATTTTTATTTTGGACTGGCTAGGTCATTTAGAGTGCACTATTGGAAAGTAGCAAATAAAGAGTTACTCGCTGTAGTTTAGGCTATTTATTAAGTCTTACGTATACTCAGAAGTAGGAAGAAATGTCAGGGGGACGCGACTTGCACGGCAAAAGAAATGTCGAGGGGACGCTACATGAACGGTAAAAGTTTAGAAATACTCGGATCATCGAGGCTACATTTTCCCCGATACCGAGCTGAGGGCTAATCGGCTCCCGCAACTCCCCTCCCGCCCTAAATTATCTTTCTTCCCGTCTGGCCCCGATTTTAGATCTGATATTAGAATTTAACCTTCCTACCTAACCATTACCATACATAACCAGCATAAAGGTTAAATTATGTATCATATCAATTTATGGTCAACAAGCCTACCTTTTTTATATATTTTTTTTTACTTTACCACAGGGAATGTTATATAATCATGGAAAAATTCTATGTTCATGAGGAGACCTCTTTAACCCTTCGGAGGGCTCGGACCGTAAATTAGAGATAGTTATTGTGACTCATGCCCTGGCTTTAACTACGAGGTCATATCGCCTACTACCAGAGCGCTCTTTTGTCGCTCTGGTGGACATGAGTCTGTCTTAACCTAAATTTAGCCTTCCTTAAATTTTTATAGGGGTCTTTAACAAGTACGTGATATCATACTGGCTCAGGAAATTTGCTTTAACGTCCCATCCGAAAGATGGCGTTTTTTTTTCTTTTTTTCACCTCCCAGATAAAAAACCTAAGAGCCTCAGCCGGATTTCGAATTCGATATGGGTGCTATTTATCTTTGAGATACATGTGTTTCGCCATTTTTTTTTTTTTTTTTAAATTTATTTATTGACAACAGCTCAATTACAAGCTATACTGTCATGTGAAAACAACAAGGAATCAACAGTAAAAATCATAAGTACAGTAATGAATTGTAAAGAAAAAATAAAAAAATTAAATTACTATTTCAATGTCCTGAAGAAAGTCTATTAGTTTTTTATATTTGTCTTTGACGGGGTTCTTCAGCCAAACCTGCAGGGTGTCCGTCCGGTTGGGATCTGGATACTTTCGTCTCGTCTCCTTGTACTTCAGACACCTCATTATCACATGGTCCATATCCTCTGTGCTGCCGCACCGGTCGCACTGAGAACTATTACTTTCGCCATTTAAGCATTGATTATACTTAAACACGTATGAAGTTTTTGTTAATTTGGTGGAATAAACAAATTAATACTATTACGAACTGAGTTATTTTTGTTTGTCAGTGGTCATTACATGTATTCATTGTTGAATAGCCTGGAATAAGTTCCATTTCGTTACCTTAATGTTCGAACTTACCATTGTCCATCGATTTATTGCGTTTACTCCTGTTATTCAAATCGGTATGAGGTGAATAAAGTGATTTTATTTCTGTTCAAAAATTGATTTATTTCACAACCGGTTTCGCATTTTCTGCATCATCAGGTTGAAGAAAAATAAGATTAGCATAGGGGTGAGTTATGGATACTGGTGTGTAGAGTTATCAGGCACTCACCCCAGATTACCCAGATTATTATTTTTCTTCAACCTGACGATGCAGACAATGCGAAACCGGTTTTGAAATAAATCAATTTTTGAACAGAAAGACAATCACTTTATTCACCTTCACCATATAACGAAGCATCCTGTAACATCATTCATAGAAAATTTATATTATTGAAATCTGTATACATTTTCATTCAAACGACGTGTACTGGCGTCAATAGCTCAGGGGTAGCGTGCTTGCTTACTGAGCTCAAGATAGCGGATTCGAAACCCGGCAGAGGCTCTTAGG
Source organism: Aradus depressus (assembly GCA_963662175.1). Taxonomy (NCBI): domain Eukaryota; kingdom Metazoa; phylum Arthropoda; class Insecta; order Hemiptera; family Aradidae; genus Aradus; species Aradus depressus. Next base: position 49,074,017 of record OY759214.1, on the reverse strand, counting down.
TTTTTTTATCAGGGAGGTAAAGAAAAAACTTGAGCGTGCCGTCCTTCGGTTGGGCAGTTAAGAGATGGTTTCGAGCCTGTACGATGTCAGGTACTCGTTAAAGACCCCTACCCCAGGTGAATTAACCTAGGTAAGAAAAATTTAGGACTCCCACTGTAGGGTCGGGCTTATGTCCACCGGAGCGACGAAAGAGTGCTCTGGTAGTAACCCGCGTAAAGGGGAGAACTGGAACGCATTATATCTGTATGTTAAATGTGCCTCCCAATATAGAAAAAGACTTGTAGAGGAATTTAACTTTAATTGAATTCGGGTAAATGTTTACAGGGAAACTCTATAATATATTATTTTTTATACAATTATAGTTATTTTATGTTTAAATATATTTCATTATATTTGATTTAAGTTAGTAACATGACAATTCTCTTTACTTTATTCAAGAAGATATTTACTTTCTTTTTTTAACAATTAAAAATAAAAACTAACTCCACTAACAAGCAAGGAGAGAGGACATGTCCAACCCGACAGACGGTCAAAAGACCATTGTCTAATGATGTACTGTTTTTTAAATTTTTTTTTGGTTTACTTTTCTGTATTTATCTTTCCTAAATAAACATCTTTATCTATCTATCTATCTATCTAGTAACCCGCGTAGCCGAAAACCTTCATGTCTTTCCAAAAAAAAAAGTTATTGTCATATAGTTATTATAAACTTTTTAATATTTGTTGTTTCAGGCAGAGGAGAGTTTAATGAAGACTTTTCCGGAAGAAAGCCCCGACTCGGTGACGGTCCAGCTGGGCTTCCCGGTTGAAGAAGAACACTTGCAGCTAGGACTAGAGCTGACCTGCATCTCGACGATCCCCGCCTTCTTGGGACATCATGCCCGACACTCCCAGTATGCAGACCACAGGGCACACTCCATCAAAGGTACAGTCCGTCCTTGCGGGAGCTCAGTCAATGGCCCACTAACCACTTTCCAAAACATTGACCACCACGGATGGCCAGTTTCACTATGAATGCATTGTTAACATCAACCTTAGTTTGAATTTAAAATGTCTCTTCCCATCCTCTCGTCGACAATATTTCCTAGGCTCCTTCCTTAATTAAACTTTATGTTCCCAAAAACCCTTTTACATCTTCAAAATGCTCCAATTTTAATCCAGTATCCATCAGAAAGTCACCAGATCCCGTCCTCTTTCTTTCCCACAGGACAACGACCTACCACAACTTCCTCTGAAACTCTCTCCCTCTTCAGATTCACCATGCTCCCGCGGCCAGTGTAGGCCTATTGTGTGCCCTGTGTGTGTTGGTCCCTACAGCAGCCCTGTATCTTTAATAAAGTCCAGGATTCTCCTTCAGGTTACTTCCATTACCTGCTTCGGTTCCGTTATGGCAGACCCGAAGCAGTAAAATCTTCTGCTTTCTAGTGCCCCACACTAGCTTAGAATATGAACCGGAGTCTCATTTTCCTCGCCACATTTCCTGCACAGAGGGCTTCTAGCGATGCCCATATTGTGTAGGTGTTTCTTCATATGACAGTGTCCTGTGATCAGCCCTGTCATAGCTTTTAGATCCATTCTGCTCATATTCAGCAGCTCTCGGCTCCTTTTCTCTGAGGGTTCCGCTACAAAGAGTTTTGAGTGGCTTTGCTTTGGGACCTCTCTCCAGAACTGGATGTGTATCCTGGTCAGCCAACCTTTCATTGCCGCCCTTGCGATGCTTTCAGAGATCCCGCAGAAGGGTTCCGGTCCTATGGGTTCTCTGTCAGCTCCTGACCGGGCCAGTTGATCAGCCCTTTCGTTGCCCTCAAACCCCTGATGCCCTGGCACCCATCTCAACTTCACTCTATTTTGGTCCATTAGGGACTCCAGTGCTTGAAGGCATTCCAGGAGGAATCTAGGAAGGCAGGATTCTGGAATCTATGATGATTGCTCGCAACTCTTGAAGCGCTGGTTGGCTCTCGGACAATATTAAGATTCGCCCTCCCCTGATGTTTCGTATCTTGATGAGCCAGGCACACCCGAGGATGACATATAATTCAGCTTGGAACACGGTGGGATACACACCTAGGGATATACTAATCTCCCTTGACTGTCCTCCCATGTATTCCAGCTCCTCTCTCGGTTTTTGAGCCGTCTGTGAACCAGATCAGCTTACCCTGATCTTGGGTCTCTAGGTCTAGACAGTAGTTATTTCTCCCTGGTATTGATACTTTAATTTTCTTATTAAAGTTGAAAACTGGTGTCATTTTGTCTAAGCCCATGTTTAGTACAGGGTCCTCCAAAATGTCTCAGAAGATTACTGAAGGCGCGGTCCTCGGTATATTGTCCGGTATTAGCTTAGTAACACAGCAAACCTTCTCAAGACTCCTCAGACTAGCAACATCCTGTATGATAGTTCTTGTTTTCCTATCAGTAACTTCCGATTCCTCTTACAAAATAAATTTCGTGTCATTACGTTACGTGGCAGTTATTAAGGTTTTTGAGTCGAGGCCCCCTCCTCTGATTCGGCTGAAAATTGATAGGTGTCATCCTTTTGAAGATTTACATATAACTTTTCGTGTCGCTATACTCGTGCACGTTATCGTGTTCACAAACACACGGACAGAACTTTTTTTTTGTCACTTTTGGTATTAGAAGGTCGGACAAATTCTGGTGGAAACTCAACATCGAATTTTTGACCGATTCTTTATTTCGTGGGGAAGTAAAATGATTATTCCATTTATCCTCAGTAATCCTCTAGTCCGTGCCTTCCATTCGGCCCCACTTCCGCAACGACGCCACAATCGCCAATAGCCTAGAGAGAGACTTCCTTAGTAGCAGTATTGCAACTCAATGCCTAGGGAGTATCACCACTGGATGATTCCTCCTTTCTTTACATTATATTTGCCAGTGTGCTTGCAGAACTAACGTATTTCCGGATAGTCTGGAGGAGTCTTTACACACTATAAATTTCAGGCAAAAGGAACCTCCAATTATCTATATATTTTTGATTCTTCTTGATCGCACATTAAAATTCACTTGATTGAGATCGAGACATCAATAGAAGTCGGCAGTGAATCACTGGCAATGTACTTCCCCAGCAAGACATTTTTGCTCTCCCACCAAAGCAAATCGAACGTTTGGGCTAAACATCAATAGTTGACTTACATATGAGCTTCTGAATCTTCTTACTAAAGTTTGTGTCGATACATCGACAGTTCTTAGCCCCTCCTCTGATCCCCATCTTCCCTTTGGTTGATTTCGCGGAAAATGATAGATGTCCTTATGGGGTTTTGAATTTACATATATAATGTGTCTACGCACAACTTTGTAGACACGGCAAGCTCTCTGTAGTGGACTGTATTCGATAGAGCTGGTTCCGGGAGAAGACCAGCGTAACATGAATTGAGGCAACTCAGGACCAAAACATTGATCCTTAACATAAATTGAGGCAAATTCTATTATTCTAATATTTCCTTAAACTATGTACTTACAGATTGCAGTCTGCACTGTGGTCCAGTCGAATCTATAAGATACATAAGGTGGGGGAACACTGATATAATTGAACTACTTATATATTGCCTGGCCAGGCTATACAGAAAGAACAGGGCTTTACTATAACACTATGAGTGGCTATGACTCCACAAGAGATGGCATGTAAAACCGTACTCTTACACGATAGGCACACTTTGAGCAACCATTAACTATAATACAGAACGGGACGTAAAGCCGTACTGTACCCACGACAGTTAGACTGGTACTCCACTAGACTCACACAAACTTGAGACTAACACGCGAGAGTAGGACCGGGGACAAGCACACTTGTTGACGCCGGGTCCGAAACTGAGATGGCTAGGGTTGTACTCTGTACCCTAGGTGCAAAGGGTGGGGAGAAATTCACTTATGTATTTATCCGCCTTACCCTAGCAAAAGTAGGCCCAAACATACACCCACCAAAAATTTGAACTAATTTTTCAAACGTGAGTTATGTGAGCCTCACACATAGTGAACAAACTACACAATAGAGTGATATCGCAAACATAAACGAATCACTATAGAATCACACATCACAAAATAATTAAAGAAACTTACTTAACTAAGAAAAAAATCAAATAAACTTCTGAGAATTATCCTAGAACACAAAAAAAAATTAAAGAAACTTATTCAACTAAGAAAAAATCAAATAAACTTTTAAGAATTACAGCTCTCTCGCAAACCAAGAGAGGATGAGGGAAAGGATTGAGAAGGAAGTAAGGAACCACACTGCGTTCTTCACTTCAGAGGGGGCTATCACTGAAGACTTCGCGCTGGGGAAGCCCTCGGAATGGGAACACAACACTCTATGGAGAGCGAGAGAGCACTAACGAAACTTAAACTGACACCTTGACCAGCTTAGATACTGGTCGCGTGTATTCAACAAACAACAAAGCTTGGTTGCCAATCACATTTGTAAGATGTGACTTAGCAAAACGAATATTTGCCTCCCAAATACCGCCAACGTTAGGAGTAAATGGAGGTTGGAAACGCCAAGTAACTGAGCGCTTGGACATAGCTGACGGTAGGACGTCAGCTGTGAACAATGTTCTGTAAGCTTCACGTAGGATTCTATCGGCTCCTACAAAATTGCGACCTTCATCGGAGTAAACATTTGAGCACAGACCTCTACGACTTGTAAATCGGTCAAATTCTGCAAGAAACGCTTCCGAGGAAAGAGCAGACACTAGTTCAAGATGAACTGCTTTAACAGATAGACACACGAAGATACACAGGTAAGCTTTGAACTGCTTAGAGTTCCTGCGCAGAGATTCCTTAACAAGGAATGGTCCAGCTAAATCTACACCACTATGTAGAAATGGACGAGAGTAACTAACTCGAGGCGCAGGCAAATTGCCCATTAGAGGAACAACAGGGCGAGCATTGCACTTGCGACACACATGGCACATACGCAAAACACGACGTATGGCGCAACGAGAGGATATAATCCAAAACTTTGAACGAAGTAAATAATTGAGCGTATTAGCTCCAACATGTAAAAACAAATTATGATAATGTTGTATGAGAAGTTCCGTAACAACGCTTGATTTGGGTAAAATCATTGGGTGTTGAGCATAGAAACTAAGATCAGAATTTTGAAGCCTTCCACCCACCAGTAAAAGACCGTGGGGATCAAGAACTGGAGTCAGCGATTTGAGCTGAGCAGAGCATTCTTTGCCTTTTCTAATAGCTATAATATCTTGAGCGAAATACTTCTGTTGAGTCATCTTAACTAACGCTAAAGTAGATTGGTGTAACTCTCCAAGAGATAACTGGCCAACCACCTTCGGAGATAATCTCAGATTTCGCATGTATCTTAACCAATAAGCTATAGAACGCTGAAGCTTGGAAAAGTTCGAACATGTTGCTAGTTGATCTTCTATGTCAAACGAAACGTCCTGTGTAGACACCACAAGAGTGCTAACTCTTAACTCAGGAACTTCACTAATATTACCTTCTCGAGATTTAGGCCACTCACCTATGGATGAAGTGAGCCAGATGGGACCATGAAGCCAAAGAGGATCCTGTAGAAACTGAGCAGGTAAACATCCTTTAGAGGCGACATCGGCTGGATTATCTTGAGAAGAAACATGGTTCCAATTCAGTGTAACAGGTGAACTGAGAATGGAAACAACACGATGACACACGAACGTCTGTAACTTATGTGGCTCTGTTCTGAGCCAACTCAACACAACGGAGGAGTCCGTAAATGTTAACACATTGGAAATAATCACTGAAGCACACAGAGCTTCATGAACGTGATTCATTAACTTCATAAGGTGAACTGCACCTAGAAGTTCTAAACGAGGTATAGTAACTGGTTTAACTGGCGCAACTTTAGTTTTGGCCATCAGAAGGTGTGAACTTCCACTTTCACTTAAATTCTGGCTGCGTAAATACACAACTGCAGCATAACCTTTCTCACTGGCGTCACAAAATCCAATGAGACTGCACTCTACAGAATCAGGGGGAAGAATGATTCTTGGAACACGAAACTGCGAAACTAGTTTGAGAGAAGTGACAAACATTTGCCATTCACTACATTCCTGCTCAGGCAAGAGGGTATCCCAGTCTAGACCTAAACGCCACAATTTCTGAAGAAATTGCTTAGCCCAGACTGTAACAGGACCGATCCTACTAGGCGGATCTAAAACACGAGCTATATTAGAGAGAACTGTTCTCTTCGTATTAGCTGTTGGTGACAGATTAACTGTATAACAAAACTCATCAAACTGAGAAATTTTCACAAATTTTCCTTTAACAGAATTTAGACGCATAGCTGCGATATTGAAGGATGAACCTAACTTTGAACTTTCAACAGGTTTCACAAGTAGTGGAACTACATAACTACCTGATTCTTCACGGTAATGAAGATTGGTAAACATTTCTTCAGCTAGCACTTCTTCGGGACTCGAAGACACACTACTGGCTGAAGGAATTTCCTCCAACTCCCAGAACTGCTGGAGGAGTTTATTAACTTCACAATTTAACTTAACACTTACAGTAGATGTAAGTGTTTGAACTGGTCCTTTGGTTTCAACACTTTGGGTGCCACACTGACCCATTAACACATAACCAAAGACTGAATTCCACGCTGTAGGAACACCAGGAGGAAACGTTATTTTTTCACCAGTTATAATTGAACTAAATAACTCAGCGCCTATAAGAACATGAATATCACTAGGTATATAAAACTTGGGATCGGCTAACTTTAAATGGTTAAAGTTATCACAAACCGAAGGAGAAAGATTCACTGAAGGTTGCAGATTTGTTATCTTAGGAATAACAAATGCTTGAGTGCACAAACTTGTCTTTGATTTCTCAGGGTGTATCAACAAATTAACAACACCTGAAGGAGATTGGGACGGCATGTCGCCAATACCAGAACACGTAACATTCGCACGCTGCTTCTTCAAACCGAGGATTTGAACACATGAAGCAGTAATATAACTAGCTTGGCTTCCAGGATCTATAAGTGCCCTAAGATGATGAACTCTGCCTCCTTTTCCACGAACACAAATAACAGCAGTTCCCAAAAGAACTGTAAACGAGGAGACAGTATTTGTCACTTGAGCTGAGCACGAACTCAACTGAGTAACATCAGAGGGACCCTTTAAGGGTTCTTGTGACACTGTACGAACCTGATTATCACGAGAACGATCTATAGGAGATGCTATTCGTGAAAACTTTTTGAAACACAATAAAGAATGATGTTTTAATTTGCAATTATAACAACGGCCGCGAGATGGGCATACTTTCAATTTGTGATTTGGAGATAAGCAATTAAAACAACAGTTCTTACTTTTAACAAAACTATTTCTCTGAAACGAACTAAGAGATTTGAATTTAGGACAAACAAATATCCTGTGTTGTTTATCACAATATAAACAAGTAGTTAGAGAACTTATACCACCAGTACGAGAACTAATAAGGCTTACCTTATGATAAGAACTTACCTTATTTTTTGGAGAATTTACCTTAGGCTCAGTGCAAGGTTTGCCTTTAGTTTCACCCATAGCCTTTCTATGGTTCTTCACGAACTCTACCAATTTTTCCAGAGTAGGAAACTCAGGGAGACTTATTGTGGGTAACGGATTGTTTACGGAAAAGTTTTTTGAATCAACAACACAAATTTTTTCTTCACTATTTGAAAAAATCGATTCGTAGTAACCTTTTACCTTATAAAACATTAGATTTACACTCAGTTGCATATCTGTAATCTCTTGGGGTATTGGTATGTCAGATATAGCGAAACACTCCACTATTTTAGAATAGGTATCGGAAAATTCTTGATAACTTGATTCCAAGTTAGGAATCATTACTTTAAACACAAATTTTAAACTGTTATCAAGTTTTACACTTTCTATAAACGAATGAACTTGCACAATATTTTGTAAAATAGTATCATTTTTGAGCTTTAAAATATTGAAACTCTTCAATGTTTTCGAATCCATAATGAATACTAATTTAAGCACGTAAGAAATATTATAAACACAAGAGAAAACTAATTATAACACGAAAGAGAAATTTATAAACACGTAAGAACTAATTATAAGCACGTAAGAAAAACTAATTGCAATCATGTAATAGAAAACAATTATAAGACACATATGAAATTAATAATTAGTTTAAACTAAATTTACAATTGATTGTAAATTCAAACACATTTGATGATTAATCAACACGAGAGATAGATAACCAGTAGCAGGTTACCAAAATCACAATATGTTACTGAGAGCACGTATCTAGTAACTGTGATTAGAATGAAAATGTTACTCCAGTAACAACTTTGGAGTAGCAGTTTTTTTCATGCACGGATCATGTCGGCCAGACAAGCACATTCAAGAAATTATTAAAATAACAGAATTTTGCCAAATTTGGATCAAAACATTTTAATCCGGCCCGGAGGACCAAAACATGTCTACGCACAACTTTGTAGACACGGCAAGCTCTCTGTAGTGGTCTGTATTCGATAGAGCTGGTTCCGGGAGAAGACCAGCGTAACATGAATTGAGGCAACTCAGGACCAAAACATTGATCCTTAACATAAATTGAGGCAAATTCTATTATTCTAATATTTCCTTAAACTATGTACTTACAGATTGCAGTCTGCACTGTGGTCCAGTCGAATCTATAAGATACATAAGGTGGGGGAACACTGATATAATTGAACTACTTATATATTGCCTGGCCAGGCTATACAGAAAGAACAGGGCTTTACTATAACACTATGAGTGGCTATGACTCCACAAGAGATGGCATGTAAAACCGTACTCTTACACGATAGGCACACTTTGAGCAACCATTAACTATAATACAGAACGGGACGTAAAGCCGTACTGTACCCACGACAGTTAGACTGGTACTCCACTAGACTCACACAAACTTGAGACTAACACGCGAGAGTAGGACCGGGGACAAGCACACTTGTTGACGCCGGGTCCGAAACTGAGATGGCTAGGGTTGTACTCTGTACCCTAGGTGCAAAGGGTGGGGAGAAATTCACTTATGTATTTATCCGCCTTACCCTAGCAAAAGTAGGCCCAAACATAATGTTTTCTCAATATATTCGTTACATCGGCAGTTATACAAATTTTTGAGTTGTGCCTTCCTCTGATTCCCCTTCCTTTTGACCTATTCAGTGGAAAGTCGATAGGTGTCATCCTTCTGAGGTTCTGTAAACGTACACGTATACTATTTCAAGTCGATGCATTCACTCTAGTGGGAGCTATCGTATTTACAGACAAACGGGGAAGACTCAACATCCAATTTCTGACCAATACATAACTTCCCCTATACTCCGTAAAGCTGGGCATGTAAATATAAATAAAAAACATTGAAGACTCCATTTGTGCTAGGCAAGTCATCCCGTTGTACTCATTTCTCAGCCAGAAGAAACCGCCGACTTATGTGATTTTTCTTGATGGCACTAAACTTGATTGAAGACTTTAGATATGAAGAGACTTGAGGATATCATTGTTTTTTTTCTTTCTGAGCCACATTTGATAGACTCCTCCAAGCACCTCCTTCCGACCCATATATGGAAAATCCATCTGTCAGACTGCCAGGTAATGGTAGGATATGAAATGACGGCTCCGTCAGATGGAAATCTCAACTCGCTCACTGTTTAAAGGTTTGACAGCTCCGCAACTCAAGGAAATAGACCTCATATTGAATTGAATTGCCTACTCCTTACCTACTTCCAGAGGTTGATCAAATAGTCGAAGGAGCAATTCGAAACTGTTTTAGAATTCAAAACCCGCCTGAGACCCTTAGGTTTTCTTTATCTAGAAGGTATAAAAAAACCTTGAGGACGTCATCCTTCGAATGGAACGTTATGCTCTAGTTCCCAACCTGTGCAATATTAGGTACTCATTAATCCCCCCCCCCCCTTTCCCTTCCAAATTTAGGATTTCCACTATAGTTAGGCTCATGTCCACCAGAGCGTCGGATAAGCGCTCTGGTAGTAAGCGATATGACTTCTTCATAGTTAAAATCCGGGATTGTCACAAAAAAAAATCTGTTAGGTTCCATAAACCACCAGATGAACCATGTAACCACCAGGTGAACCTTGTAACCAACAGGTGTACAAGTACAAATTGCATGACCTTTGTAGTATTTTCACAGCGGAGCTGACTGCTGTTGGGTTCGCATTATATTATGCCCTGTCTGTCCAGGAAAATGAGATTGCGATCTGTACGGACTCCCTTAGTGCACTCCAGAGCCTGGATCGCATGTACTCACCCCATCATGCCGTCTACAAGGTTCATCGCTATGCCGCCATGCTGAGAGAAATGGGAAAACGAGTGGTCTTCGTCTGGGTGCCAAGCCACGTTGGAATCCCAGGGAACGAGCGAGCTGATAAAGCTGCTAACGCGGCCCATGACCTTACTGAGATTTGCAGAACCCAACTGACCCCCAACGAAGTAAAACGCCCCCTACTCCTAACAATTAAAAGTCATTGGGAGCAAATGTGGGAGGAGGTGAATCCGAACAAACTTAAAGAAATCAAGAAATCGGTCTCGCCCTGGAGTTCGACTACAAGAAGCTGCAAACAGGAGGAAGTGGCCATCGCCCGGCTGAGAATCGGGCACACGCGGCTCACCCACGGCTACCTGATCGCAAAAGAACAGCCCCCCAGGTGTAATCATTGCCACCTCTCCCTGAGTGTATACCACATGAGTGCTCCTTTTATGAAGACTTTCTCAGGAAAAATAGTGTTCCGAGGAGCTTGGAGGAGGCGCTGGGGGACAACCCCTCCATCCTGGATGGAGTCATTAATTTCTTAAAAGAAACTGGGCTATACCAAAAAATGTGAGCCCTACTGTCTGCTATCATTTGCCTTTTTTAAGGACGCTCCGCCAGTTGAGTGGGGCCTAAGCAGCCCATGGGGGGTCCCCCTGGGGGTCTGGGGGCCCGGGGGGGTCCTGCGTGGGGCCCTCGGGCGGCTGGCGTGCACGGCTGGCTGGATGGGGGGGCCTGGGGCTGCGCCGCCGGGGCCTCTGGACTGGAACGGTCCCGGACTTGGAGGGTGTGGACGGCTTTCCTCATGCACACCCTCGTCTCCAAGTCCCATTACCTTCACGATTAAGCTAAATGCTTCATATACTTGAGTGAGTGGCCCGGCGGTGCCGTTGTCTTTGTCCCCCCGCCCGGCCTGCCTGTTCGTTGGTCGCCCTTGGTCCTGTGCTTGGCCTTCCTCTGGGCCCCCTGGCCCCCTGTGGGATCCCACCGTGGCTGTTCTCGTCTACTGCATTAAGAGTTCGCTGGCATAGTTAGGGTAAGGAACGTAACAAGATAGGGCGATAATAACCGAAGCAGTTGTTCGCCCAAAATAAATAAACCAACCAACAGGTGTACCTTGTAACCACCTAATACTTGACCCGATTTGACTAATGTAAGATAAAGTGTTGCATATTAGTCCTCAGTATAGTTTTTGAATTTCTTTTACAGACTATCACAATGTGTATACTATACTGTACGGGTGGGTTTTAGCACTGATGATGTTGTTATTCCCTTGAAACCCGGTTCTGGTCGTAAATAAAACAGTGTGAAGACAATGCCCTTTCTTTCTATGAGAATTCTCCTCCTCCATCTTACTACCATGACATGGTATGGTATTACGAAACTATCTAAATATGGAAAAAAGTGGTGGGTGAATGACCAGCTGTGTACTTCCCACCATGAACTGATGAATTAAATTGTCGCTCTCCCTCCAAATTAATCGATCGTTGGGGTTAAAAGACAATAGTTGACTTAGCGTTTTCTTCGAATTTTTAAATGGGATATATATATATATTGAAATGATTCTTACTTCTATGATTTATATTATTCCTTCTTTCATTCATAAATCTATAAAAAAAAAACAGGGGTGGCATTCTTTTCTTATTTAGAGTGCTTATGTGAAAATAAAGGAAAAATGATAGCTACAATTTTAAATCATAATGTTTTATAATTTGTATATTTTAATTTCTTTTTGTAAATGGTATAAAAAAAAAAGGTTACTGGGTTAGTGAACTATTATAATTTTTTGACAATAGATGAAATAAACCTCTTATGAGTTAATTTAGACAGAAAAAAATGTACTCTTGGCAAATGACACAAACTAGATGATTAATAAACATGGATTAGAAATTTCTGGCAACTCACGGCACACTATATCCTCTTTTGAATCCTTCCTTCTTCGTCACTCGGGATTTTTCTTTCTTTCACTTCCACGGCACTCCTTTATATAAATTTACTACCTTCCATCTTCTACGCTCCGTCTACACTCTTCAAAACACCCGACATCTCCTCCAAGTTCCTCCAAACACACAGACTAGACCTCCTCCAAGATGCTACCAAACTCTACTGCCACGAGTCGGCTCCTTCTGCCCTTCTCGCCATCTTTTCCCCCACCCAATGTCATCAGGTTAGTCTTTTCTTTTACAATTAATCATATTCTTTTTTTTCTTGCTTTTAATATCTTTTGCCAAGATGTACCTACATTTTTATTTATTTGTACTTACTATCTTTTTTTTTTCCTACTATATTTATAAAGAATAACAATTTCTTTTATTCTTTGTGACCCCCCCCATTCTACACGTCACATATCCCCTTCCTATATATAAAGAAATCTGTTATTCTTTACAGCCCTATGCATACAAATACTTTGAACCTTTTGACACATATTTTATGTAAACATTTTTTTTTTTTTTTTTTTTTTTTCAATAATACAATATTTTCTTTCTAACATTTTTAAATACTTATGCAATCAATCCTCTAACCAATATTATAATTATAACATGTACAATTTCATAGAAACCATTTTTTTTTTTTTTTTTTTTTTTTTTTATATAAAGGTAACTAACAAACAAAATTTTTTTTTTTTTAAAGCAATAATACATTAACTAGCAAACAAATTTTTTTTTTTTTTTTTTTATATTAAATTTTTTTTTTTTTTTTTTTTTTTTTTTTTTTTTTTCAAAATATAATATAATTTCAATAAATAATTTTGTTTTTTTTATCATAAAAAAACATTAAAATATCAAAATTTTGTTCAGAGTGGAGAAGGCACTAAACATTTTTTTTTTTTTTTTTAACAATATCACATATAACCATAAAATTGAAGAACATGTATAACCAAAAAAAAACAAATTCAATTTCATTAACTAAGAAAAAAACACATATGATTAAGCGAGGCTTATATGACCCAGACAAGCCGATCCACACACACATGGAGCAAGGTCTCTCATGATTTGAAGATATAAGAGGTCATACTTGATCAAAACAAAATTGCCATAGCAAAGACCGACAAGTCACATAATGATAATTATTATGTTATTATTATTATTTTTACAACATGACACAAGATTTCAATAAATTCTCTCTACATCACAAATTCACAAATATCAAGAATCGAATTATATTACAATTTTTTTTTAGCTAGATATCGGTCATTAGGTCAGACCTACATGCATTGTTTATATGGGTCAAACTATCATAATCCTATTTGAAGTGTGTACTACCTCTCTGTCCCACAGGATCCCGTTAGTTGCAGTCCGTCTCTCCACCAGAATCTATCTTCCATCAACATGTTGGTTTAGTGATATCAGTTTTATAAGTGACCGTACTACCAATTCTGATTTTATTATATTTTGATTTATTTATTATTTTATTATCGATTTCAATTTTTGTTATCTAACTCCTCCACTAACCTCAGGTCTTTTAAATTATAAGTCCCCTTTTGTTTCCTATTCGTTGTATCATATAATAAGTAAGCCCCATTGTCATAACATTGCATAACCTCAAATGGTCCCTCATAAATATCTAGAAACTTTGCAAATATTTTGTTTTTCTTATCTGATACCCGCAGAGCTTTAACCAAAACTTTCGTTCCTATCGTCAATTTCATTTTGGTTTTTATTTTGTTGTTCAGCCTTTCTATTTGCTTTTCATGTTTTTTTTTCGTATTCTTCTTAGCCAAAAACAAATGAAAATTATACCCCTCGGAATCTACATTGATCTCCTTTCCGGTCAACCCCATCCATTTTATCCAAATACGAGTTGGTTTGGTTTTAAACATAAGTTCATGTGGAGAGAACCGTGTCGTCTCACTAACTACTTCATTTATGCATGTTTCGATTTTATGAGTTAGATTATCCCAACAATCATGTTTATTTTTTATTAGTACCCTATAAAACTTTAGTATCGTGCCGTGTGTTCTCTCAACTGGATTCGCTTGTGGATGTCGAATAGAGGTTTTGCTTAAGATGATATTAAGTTTTTTGAACGTACTCATCCACTTAAATGAACTGAATTGGGTTCCGTTATCCGATAGAATTCTTTTCGGCTTACCTACGGTCGGGATATATTGATTTACGATAGAATTTATGGCATACTTCGCATTTGCTTTTGGTATCGGGTATATTTTGACATATTTTGTAAAAATATCCAGACAGGTTAAAATATATCTGTTATTGTTTTTGGTTTCCGGTAAAGGGCCAAGAAAATCTACCGATAGACATGCCAACGGCTCCTCCGCTTCGACACAATAAGTTCCCTCGGATAGGCGATAATTTAAATATTTGGTTTTTTTGCATAAAAGACATGACATCACATAATTTTTTACTAATGACAACAATCCTGGAATATAGAAATCTGCATTAAGTACATCATATGTTTTTCTCACCCCAATGTGAGCGTAATTATTATGCGTAAATTCTATTAACTTCTCCGCCAACTCTCTATTTATGCATATTTTCCAACTTGCATTATGATATTTAAATACTATGTCATTTTCTAATTTATAATTCTTATTGCCTACTTGTGCCCTATCTCGATATTCCTTTAGCTCCTTATCTTCGCGTTGGATCTCCACTATATTTTTTATTAATCCCGCCATTTCCCGATTTGAAATACTTAAGACCTGTGCTGCAATCTCCATCAGATTTTTACAGCCTTCATTCTCTGGTATTGCAAATCTACTAAGCGCATCTGCCACAACGTTTAACTTTCCTGGACAATACACGATGTCGAAATCAAATTCCTGTATTAATAAAATCCAGCGTGATATACGAGATGTATTTAGCCGACATTCTTTTATGTGAGTTAAGGCGTGATGGTCGGTTTTAATGATAAAATGGCAACCTACCAAATAATTTCGAAATTTTTGCAGGGCAAACACAATTGCGAGTAGCTCAATTTCAGTAGTGAAGTAATTTCTTTCACACTTTGATAGTACACGCGCAGCAAAACTTATTGGGTACATATTTTTTTCATTATCTATTTGATATAAATGGGCCCCCAGTGCAACGCCACTGCCATCTGTTTGTACAATGTAGGTAAATTCCGGCTTTGGGATTTTTAAAATTATTTCTGTAATGAATAAATTTTTTGCGGCTTCAAACGCACATTTCGCCTTATCGTCCCACTTCCATTTAACTTTTTTACTTAACATTTTCGTTAACGGTAATGTCACTTCGGCCATATCCTTAATAAATCTCCGATAGAAACCAATGAGTCCCAAAAAACCCTTTAACTCCTTAATATTTTTCGGGCTACGGTAATTCTTTATACTATCTATTTTTTCAGGGCACATCTTTACTCCCTCCTCTGAAATTATATGTCCTAAATATGTCAATTGTGAGCAAAAAAATTTTGCCTTAGCCAAATTTGTAGTAATATTGTTTTGTTTTAAAATTTCAAAAATTATTTTTAAATGTTGGATGTGTTCCTCGGACGACTTTGAAAAAATGAGTAAATCGTCAACAAAAATTATACAAAATTCCTTTGTTTTTTCAAATAGAGGATCCAATGCTCTTATTAGTGCAGAACAACTTGTTCGAAGACCGAACGGTGTAACTCGGAAATAATAGCAACTTTGCTTGTATAGGAAAGCAGTATATTTCTGCGATTCTCTACTTAACGGGATCTGGTAGAATGAACTTGTCAGATCCAAGGTGGACATAACTTTAAGATTTTTGCACCTACTAAACACTGTCTCGAGGCTAGGTGGGTTTTCGTATTGCGGGATTATATGCTTATTTAACTCCCGCGCATCTAGACATAATCGGATTCTACCAGTTTTCTTCTTGACCACGACCAGTGGGGATATAAAATTTGAAAATCCCTTCTGAATAATACCGTTTTCCAACATATTGCTTAATTCAGATTCTACCTCCCTTTCCAAATGGAACGGTATAGGGTATGATCTTGCCCTAAAGGTATTTGTTCCCGGTACCAGCTCTAACTGATGAACATATGACGTTATTAAACCCGGTTTATTTGAAAATATACTTTGATATTTGTCAATCATGCCACCTAACGATTTTTTTAGCTCGGGTTCCAAACTACCACATTCCCATTCTTGATTTATTTGTCTACCATTATTATTTATAGCATTATTATTCACATACAGCTTCAAATCCTGTTTATCCTGAATTGGTTCTACACTATCCGGTTTTACTATTATTTGTTCATCTTTAAATATTAGCGATTCTGTTGTGACCCCACGATAGTAAATGCTAATGTAATTTTCCTTTATATTTATTATTGTATTTAGTTTTTTTAGGGTATCCATCCCAAAGATAACATCATAGATTAATTCGGGGATTATCCAAAAATTAATCTTTATTTTGACTTTTAAAATTTCTACCTCCAATAAAACTTGGTATTTAATAAATTTCGATTTTTTTCCGAAGGCGCCTGTAATTTGAGCAGTCGGTAAACTTAGTTTACTAATGACTTTGATTCGATCTTTATTTCTATTCATCACTTCTTCCGAAATGCATGTGATTTGTGAGCCTGTGTCCCATAGAGCATCTATTTTTATATCACCGATAAATATACCGATTTTTGGCGTATCTATCTCTTCCACTCGGCTTTCCTCCCCTTCGGCATATAAATATTCTGTTGGGTTTTCCCAGCGATTATCCGTTATTCTCTTGACATTACATATTTTTTTTATATAACACCATGGTTCGTCACATTTATTTTTATTATTTGCCCCTTGTAAACACATCGAAAAGTTTTCTTTTATTGATGTGTGGGGCTCTTTTAGTTTTTTGTACTGTTACTCCCCCCTTCTAATTTATCTGGCTCCGAATTTGGTGTATTTCGTTCAATTCTAACCGCGTTAATATTTTGAGGATTAGCCCTGCTACTCGTTGGTTGATATTTATTCATTGGTGATCTATATGAATTTTGTCTATCTGATCTATTTTTATCGTAACTATTAAAGCCTTGATATTTCGGTGTATCTTTTTGCGCCTTAAATGGTGTCCGGTACTTCTGGCTATTTATATTTGGAGTGTTCGGGCTACCCCACTTACTTCTATAATGATCCTGGGATCGATAATTACTATTAGGGTTTCTGTATGGGGTAGTGTCCCGCGGATTATTATTATTTATATTTATGGTATCAAGGGTTGCCAGAATGTCGAACAATTCGAACCTAGTGCTCAACTTCTGTAATTTTAATGTGCATTGGATTATTCCCGGGAAATGTTCGGACATTTTTTCTATTATGCTTTTCTCTGGAATCTCCGGGTCTAAATGCTGGCATTCTTGGAATACTTCACGGGCATAGTTTTCCATATTTAAAGTCCCCCCTTCCCTATATTTCCCGTGTGATAACCATTCCCTCACCTCCGATTGTTTTTTTTCATTCCAGTAACGATTCAAAAATTTATTTTTAAAGACCTTAAAATCCGTGAATCGATCAATTTCGGTCTTCCACCATACTTTCACTGTCCCCTCAAGGCATTCCGGGATAGCTAATTTTCTTTCCTCCCAACTTTCCATATTAAAACTGGCAAAACATTTCTCTAGATCCGCAAAAAACTCCACCGGGTTTTCTTTGGTTAAATTCGTAAATTTCGGGATTTTATATGTCGGGTTTATTTTCATAAATGGGGACATGCCTATGCTTTTTTCAATGCACCCTGGATTGTGCCCATGACCCAAATGTTTTTTTATTTCTTCAATTTTTTGACTATTGTTTTTCGTGTCCCTTTCTATTTGTTTTATTTCTACTTCTACCATTTCAACTTTTTCTGTGATTTTTTCCACTATCTTTTCGGTATTTTTTTTTTCATCGTTTATATTCTGGAGCGTTTCCATTCTCACTTGTTCCACGGATGCATTAACGTTATCATTTGTCTCTAGTATCCCCTGGTGAACGGTTTTAACTATTATATCTAGTTCTTCAATCTTGGTCTTGTTTACATTTATACTTTGTTCTAAATTTGTTTTTACTGTTATTAAATTATTTTGTTGTTCCCCCCTTAGTTGTTCTATATTTTTACTTATTTGTATTTCAAAAAACTCAAACCTTTGCTCAACCGACTCGATTATTTCTTTTTTATTAGTTTCATTTATTGTTTCTAACTTACAACTTAACTGTTCAAATTGATGACCCATCTTTTCGAATGTTTTTTGCATGATACGATCCATCATTTGCTCAAATTGACTCGGATTATCGTCTTTATTTTTGTTTTCATCCTCATCCCCCGAATTCGACCTTCCTATAAGCGGACTCATGACTATCATAGAATTTTCTCCCGTTCCTTCTACAAATCCAGATTCCCGAACATCGCTATCTACGTTCCGGAGTCCTAATCCGCCGAGGCCACTCCCGATTCCGTCCATTCCTGCAGCTAATTCTCCCGCCTCCCCATCGTAAACAAACTCCGGACCTTGCTCTCCCGCCATGCTATGGGTCGACTCACCTGTGTCCTCGTCCGCCATCTTGCTTCACAATGCTACTTATTCAACAAAAAAAATTACAAGATATTACAGATCAAAAAATATTCTTAATTCTAATCAAATTAAACTGTACTGAACTACATTAAACATAGAAATCTATATATTTTCACTTTAATTGTTAGATTTCCCTTTATTCGCACACTCTAATTGGCCACTTAGTTGGGCGCCAATGAAATGATTCTTACTTCTATGATTTATATTATTCCTTCTTTCATTCATAAATCTATAAAAAAAAAACAGGGGTGGCATTCTTTTCTTATTTAGAGTGCTTATGTGAAAATAAAGGAAAAATGATAGCTACAATTTTAAATCATAATGTTTTATAATTTGTATATTTTAATTTCTTTTTGTAAATGGTATAAAAAAAAAAGGTTACTGGGTTAGTGAACTATTATAATTTTTTGACAATAGATGAAATAAACCTCTTATGAGTTAATTTAGACAGAAAAAAATGTACTCTTGGCAAATGACACAAACTAGATGATTAATAAACATGGATTAGAAATTTCTGGCAACTCACGGCACACTATATCCTCTTTTGAATCCTTCCTTCTTCGTCACTCGGGATTTTTCTTTCTTTCACTTCCACGGCACTCCTTTATATAAATTTACTACCTTCCATCTTCTACTCTCCGTCTACACTCTTCAAAACACCCGACATCTCCTCCAAGTTCCTCCAAACACACAGACTAGACCTCCTCCAAGATGCTACCAAACTCTACTGCCACGAGTCGGCTCCTTCTGCCCTTCTCGCCATCTTTTCCCCCACCCAATGTCATCAGGTTAGTCTTTTCTTTTACAATTAATCATATTCTTTTTTTTCTTGCTTTTAATATCTTTTGCCAAGATGTACCTACATTTTTATTTATTTGTACTTACTATCTTTTTTTTTTCCTACTATATTTATAAAGAATAACAATTTCTTTTATTCTTTGTGACCCCCCCCATTCTACACGTCACAATATATATATATATAGGGAGGGCGTCGGTAGTTCAGTGGTATGCGTGCTTGCCTTCTGAGCTGAAGGTCGCGGGTTCGAAACCGGGCCGAGTCCCTTAATTTATTTTATCTGGGAGGTAAAATAAACTTAACCACGCCGTCCTTCGGATGGGACGTTAAGCGATGGTCCCGAGCCTGTACGATGTCAGGTACTCGTTAAAGACTTCTGGCCCTAGGTGAATAAAAATTTAGGGTAGGCAAAATTTAGGACTCCCACAGTAGAGTCGGGCTCATGTCCACCAGAGTGACGAAAAAGCGCTCTGGTAGTAGGCGATATGACCTCATAGTTAAAGCTCGGGCATGAGTCATAATAACTAATTAACTATACACATAGGAAGTCGTGTCGAAACATTCATCACAAAGGCACTTAATTATGCACCCTTTATTATTACCAGATTTAGCAAAATTTTAAATGGAACCATCTACATGGCCAACGGAACTTACATACCTTATTTCATAAAAATCCGTCGAGTGGTTTTTAACGTTAGAAGTATGTGAAGGATTTTGGGATTGACACAACGGCTGACCGAAACGGAATAAACAATAAGTGTTTTGACCTGAAACGCTAAGATTTTAAAATGTTGTTAAGAACATTTGGAAATATAAGACAAAAACTACAAATTAA
Source organism: Aradus depressus (assembly GCA_963662175.1). Taxonomy (NCBI): domain Eukaryota; kingdom Metazoa; phylum Arthropoda; class Insecta; order Hemiptera; family Aradidae; genus Aradus; species Aradus depressus. The sequence goes on along the minus strand of OY759214.1, from coordinate 49,053,633 downwards.
ACAAAACATTTTTTATTTATTATTGAATGAATTTTGAAATATTTGTTTGTAAATTATAGTTTATAATGTTGAAACTTGATAGCTTCTACTATTTAGGCTAAAAAGTGGCGTTGAATACTCTACCCTAGTTTTTCATCGTGGTATAGGGGATATATTTTCGTGTTATTTTGTGAAGAATGTTATCTGAGGATACTCCAAAGAAGGGAAACTATTATTCATCTTTTGTCCGGCTCTCAGACCATATCCCAGACAATATGTGGACATTCTAAGGCGGGTCGGTCGGGTGTATAGGGTAGCTGCCAGAACTACACAGTCCGAACACTTACCACTTTCTTTGGGGAGAGGGGACCTAGACTGGAGGAAAAAAATCACAATTCAGCCATGTTGGGATGAAGGAGACATATTAATAATTAGCATTAGGAATTGAAAAGCTGATATTGAAAAATATGTGATATTTCTATAACAGGACTTTCTTATATCCAAGAGGGCGCCGGTAGCTCAGTGGTATGCGTGCTTGTCTTCTGAGCTCAAGATCGTGGGTTCGAAACCCGACTGAGGCTCTTAGTTTATTTTATCTGGGAGGTAACGCCGTCCTTCGGATGGGACGTTAAGCAATGGTCCCGAGCCTGTACGATGTCAGGTACTCGTTAAAGACCCCTGCCCTAGATGAATAAAAATTACGGGTAGGCAAAATTTAGGACTCTCATAGTAGAATCGGGCTCATGTCCACCAGAGTGACGAAAGAGTGCTCTGGTAGTAGGCGATATGACCTCGTAGTTGAGGCCCGGGCATGATTCATAAAACCTAAACCTAAACCCTTTCTTATACCAACCACTTTTGTATAGATCACATTCTCTCTCCCCGTCCTTACTATCAAATTCTCCCTGGCATTACTATATATATGTATATTATTATATATATTATTACTATAATATTACTATATATATTATATGCTATAGCACCACAAAAAGGTAAAATAAATGGTGTTCTTCTGAATTATCATACATACATACACATATATACATATATATATATAATCTACCGATAATAAAATTATACTTTGAAATTTATTGCCATGCATACACCATTTATTTTACCCTGTGGCGCTGTAACATTGTTCGTATTCTGATATCGTCAAATCTGAGGACATTTCGTTTAGTAAGGAACATTTTCGGTAAGAAGCAATTTATGTTTAACTAATAAAACTAGCCATTTTCGCATTAATCAAGCTAAAAAAATTGGTTTCAAGAGGAAATTTTATAAAATGTATTCGGCATGTATCTCACAAAGCGAGCAACATTCCAAAACATAGTATATAAATGTGCCTTTCTTTACAATTTTTATTTATTGTAATTTTTGATTAGGTCATAAATACGCTTTTATTTGTAACCTAATCAAATTTGAAATTCATCGCTTCAATTGTTTCTTAGTTAGAGCTCGGTATTTTGTTAAATTTATTTAGGCTCTGAACTAAAGTGGTCTTCATTTTCGTCTGATTTCGGCTAAAATCTAATCAAATGTAAGTTAGCACATGTGACTTCTTAATTTTAAATTTGAAGTTGATTTCATCAGTTTTTGAGTTAGTGCTTTTACCAAGATTCAGTCACATACAGAGTCATGTCGTTGGAGCAATTAATTATTAAATATATTATATATTCTATGGACTCCCTTTAGTATATTTTCCCATTGGATCGAGAATTTTTTTTTTAATTGAGATTTACTTTATAGTCCTGTTGAGACCACTGTTGAGTCAAAAAATAACTGGGTTTTATATAATCAGAATAGCCATAAAAAACGATGTTGTCTTATGTAAAAGTTCGTTAAAATAATCCCCATCTTCCAAGTCAAAAATGTACTTCAAACCTAACACATTCATTAAATGATCATTAGATTTCGTATTCACTTTTATCGATTTGTTTTTAGTTATATTATTTTTTTACCGTTCTTCTGTATTAATCTCATTGAGTTACAATAATGAAGTGTATGTTGAAAACATGAGAAAAAGATTCAACGTTCGATCACTGGTAATGTAATTCCCCAGCGCGAATTGATCAATTAAGTGTTTACGTTCTCTCTGAATCCAATCAACTGATTTGACTGAAAATCAATAGGTGTGTTATTTTGGGACTTCTGAATTCTCATATTAAATTTTGTGTTAATACATTCATTACATTGACAGTTTTTAGGGTTTTTTTTATGGTAAGCTCCATCTTCCCTTTATCCTATTTGACTGAAAATCAGTATCGTCCTGGGGTTCTGGTTACGTATATCGATCAGTTTCGTGTCGATATATTCATCCTATTGGAAGTTGTCATGTTCAGTATTTTTTTTATTTTAGGATTCAAAAGATCGGAAAACTCGAATTTCCAGTGAAAACTCTAATGACGAATTTCTGACCGATTAACATGTCTGCTGGAGAATTAAAGCGAAAGTTGCATGAACATCAGGATCAAAATGTGACTTTTTTTGAATAATGTCTGTACATATGTGTAGTTAGTAAGTCTGAAACTGTTCGATTAATTTTGACAAAATTTCGTGTACTTTACTGTAGTGTGAGCCCCTATCCAGCCTTTTTCAATGAACACAGCCAAGCGGTTTGGAAATTACACAAAGATTTATTGAAAGACACAGAGTTGTTGTCCACTCACAAGTTTTATTAGCATAGCCAGCTTTCGGTCCTATAAGACCATCTTCAGTGCTAACTACAATAGACAGGTAAACATTTTTTAAAATAAAAATATGTGCATACAAAAACAACATATATATATATATCAATTAACAAATCAAAGATTTGAAGTCACAGTTTGGTCATTAAAATATCAAGTTAAATAATTCAACAAATATAACAAAAACTGAAAAAAAACAAAAAAAATTAACTTTCTTAGGTATACAACAAAACTTAGCACTTTACAACGGTAGTGGTCTCCACCAGTTTCTGATTGCCACTACACATCTTGGACTGGTCCAGGGGTATCAGAGAGAGGTGGAGGGGAGAGAATGGAATCTTGAATTTGGTATTAAGATTTTGGGAACTTTGATAAAAATTTCTCTTGATTTCCATAGATTCAAGAGAATTCAGCTTTTTGCTTTTTCCAGCCCTGGGGAGAATTTGGAGTTAGCACTGAAGATGGTCTTATAGGACCGAAAGCTGGCTATGCTAATAAAACTTGTGAGTGGACAACAACTCTGTGTCTTTCATTAAAATACAGCTCACAACATCCTCCAAGAAATTCCTCATACAAAGATTTATGTTGTACTAATATTTTACTGTTGTTTTCAATTTGAACACAATCTGAGTTAACATGACAGGTTGTTTTGGGGGAAACTTTTCAAATCTCCCCCCTGAAGGAGATACCTTTTGTCATGTCAGTGTGTGGTCAGTCTATCATATCTGTGTAATGAAACGGAAATGTGAACCACTCTGATATCATCGGCTATATCCTGGAGTTGTGTCATCACCGTCTCCTGATACAACTGTGTTGGCTTCTCCAAGTCTCCCAGTCTTTGATACAACTGTGTTGGCTTCTCCAAGTCTCCCAGTCTTTGATACAACTGTGTTGGCTTCTCCAAGTCTCCCAGTCTTTGATACAACTGTGTTGGCTTCTCCAAGTCTCTCAGTCTTTGATACAACTGTGTTGGCTTCTCCAAGTCTCCCAGTCTTTGATACAACTGTGTTGGCTTCTCCAAGTCTCCCAGTCTTTGATACAACTGTGTTGGCTTCTCCAAGTCTCCCAGTCTTTGATACAACTGTGTTGGCTTCTCCAAGTCTCCCAGTCTTTGGGTTAGTGGAAATATTATCAACCTTAACTGAGAGAAGTATGATCAAATTATACACCTTCTCAGTGTCCCTCCTTACATAGAAATGAAATCAGTTCAGACATCGAAGGGTTTAGTAGTCGAGATAATTATTAAGTCCTAAAATGAAGTTTTAGTTTTCGCCTACGGCACTGCATTGAGTCAAGGAAATTCGAGGATTTCATGGTTTCGAATCTCGGTTCGAAAAAATATTTATGAAATAACTAATTTTTTAATGATTTCACAACTAAATTATTTAGCTCTGAAATCATAAAAGAAATGTAGTTATTTCTTAACCATTTTCTTATCACCAGTGAAAATTATACTCTTGTGGCATAATCTCATACATTTTTACTTCCCCAGCTATTCGAAGTATAGGGGAAGTTATGTAATCGGTCAAAATTCCATGCGGAATTTTCAACGGAGTTTTCCGAACCTTAGATTTCAATATGAAAAAAAAACAATTTCTGTGTGTTTGTGAACACGATAACTGTCGATAGAATGAATATATCGACACGAAATTTTATATATATATATATATATCCAAAACCCTATTGTTTTTCAGTCAAATTGACCAAAGGAATAACTACCGATATAATAAATTAATGACATTTTATATGTGTGACCACAATATTTATTGATTTTCAGCCAAATCGGCCATAGGGGAGGGGGGATTAGGGGAGAGGCTTAACTCAAAAACTATTAAAGTTTTTAATTACTATTATATATATATATATATAATATAAATATATAATGTGTATATCAACCCCGGATATAAATATGTAAGGTGTACTGATGGAGTATATGTATATACCCCCTTTAATCCATCCTCTCCAAGTTCGTCCATCTTCTCCCTCTGGAATGTATAATGAGCCACATGTATGTCCTTTCACAACACTCTGGATTCATATGAAGGTTTACATATGAGGCTAACCTCTTATTTTTTTTAGTTTATTTACATAGAAAATTAATATGGAGAAAGTATTGCAACTGACCAATACTATAAACTGTCAAAAAATTAATTGTGGAAAATTATTATTTTTTTTCTTATAAACTTTTGTTTAAGTAGATTTTTAAATCTGTTAAAGATATTATTACTTTAACATCAAAATATAAATACAGTTGGGATCTCCAGCTGAGTCCGGACTTTAACTATGAGATCATTTCGCGTACTATTATGGTGCTCTTTCGTCCCTCTGGTCGACATGAGCCAGTCTCTACTTTGGGAGTCCTAAATTTCCCTGGTTTAGGGCCGGTTATTAGAGTTTTTATGTTAAACTTACACCGAACCCTCTATAATGAAAAGATAATTTAGACTAACTTAATTTAAACTGAATTCTCCAAAATCCACGGATAGCCCAATGGGAACTACTTTACTCGCTTGTATCCTCTTCGAAATACTGTAAGGAAGAACCACAGTTGTGTTTGGCTGAAGGGGAATGTTCTCCGGATGACAACGGTGTCTGGACTCCCGCCAACCCACTCGTCTAAATAATGTTTTCTATTGAAGGCTAGGAAGTTCTGGAGTTCAGGACGTTCAAGAATAAAGTACAAAAGAAATAAATGAAAAGATATTAAACAAAAAAAAAAAAATTAAATAGGATGATTTTGAAAGTAAATTGAAATAGCCGCGGAACACAAAATGCAAACAGGTAAAGTTTGGAATACCCTTCAATTAAGAAGAAGACGTAAAATAAGGAATGTGGCACATTGAAATATGGAATGTGGCACATTCGTTAGTTTGATCTGGACATTGTCCGCATGAAAACTGTTTCTATACATAGCAATGTTGCCAATTTGTTACTTTTGTAGAATATGTTCCCCCCCCCCCCCCCCCCCCTCCCCCACAAAGCAACAGGAATAAAGTACCTTCATCTTTTTAAAAAAACGTAGACATCTTGACTCTCTGGAACAGCTAGAAATTGATGGAGCTAGAAAAAATGGGAATTGTTTGAACGACGAAACTCACTTTAAAATCTCAGATCTGTTTACGCCACTAAGTTAATATAATATATTGTGTATTTTCTATTATAAATAGTATATACTGATATATTTATTTTATTATCTTCTTGTACATTATGTATAACATATAGCCATTATTGTTTATTATAAATAGTATATACTGATATATTTATTTTATTTTCTTCTTGTACATTATGTATAACATATAGCCATTATTGTTTATTATAAATAGTATGTACTGATATATTTATTTTATTTTCTTCTTGTACATTATGTATAACATATAGCCATTATTGTTTATTATAAATAGTATGTACTGATATATTTATTTTATTTTCTTCTTGTACATTATCAGGATGTATAACAGGCGGGAAAAACGGGAAAAGCGGGAATTATGAGGGAATTTTTTTATGCGATGAAAAAGCGGGAATTATGCGGGAATTTTTTGAAATTTTAATTTTATCATAATCTGTTAAGTCGCGAGTTGAGTGTGGGTGAATTCGGGAACACGCCGAGACAATCGATAGGAGTCGGCGGGACTCTTGAACTACATGAGTGAGTAAGGAGTTGGGCACCACGCGGGGTGGACTGAGTTGGTTGAGTTGGCTGTTACCACGCGGGTATAAAGTGAGTCGTCTCTTAACAACGAGAGGGACCAGTTGGTCACCACGCGGGGTGGACTGAGAGTCTGGGTCGAGCCAGCACGCGGTGTGCGGAATGGATTCGTCCTTATTACCACGCGGGTATAAGGTGAGTCGTTAGTTACCATGCGGAAGTGAGTTGGTTATTACCACGCGGGTATAAAGTGAGTCGTCTGTTACCAAGCACAGTAAGTGAGTGACTTGTGTAGTTCCCACGCGGTATGGGACTTATTATTGAACAACTGACTTTGTGTTCGTTACCACGCGGTTTTGTAATAAGGGTGTTGTCCAAATAAATATATCTCTTGTTCTACTCGAAGTTCTCATTTAACCTGTACCCAAATCCAACATAATCTACATGCGAACTTACTTGTTTTGAGAAAACTCATTCTCATTTTATCTCACGGCAACGCCAATCTTGAACGTGCTTTTCGATTAATAAAGAATGTGTTGGTGAAAACCAAAAAAATCAGTCTCTAATTGCTCAACGACACATCTTTGATGCTCTTAACGATTTAGGTGGAATTGAGAACGTCCAGGTAACAAAACCTATGATTCACGCAATGAGGAACGCATCAAATCGTTGCAAGGAGTCACTCCAAGAGCAGCGAAAAGAAGAAGAAGAAGAAGAAGCGAAAAAACATAAGACAAAAAAAGAAAAGGAAAGGGAAATTAAAGAGTTGGAAAACAGAAAGCGAGCAATGATGGAAGATTGCGGAAGAGATAAAGAAAAAGAAGAGGAATCTATAACACATATCTTTGTTTTGTGATTCAAATTTTATAAAAAATTGTGATTGAAAATATAGTTTAAACTGAATTTACTTTGTTTTTCTTCTTCTCAGTTTAATTCTAGTTACATGAAATTTATTATTTTATACGGGAAAACGGCGGGAATTATACGGGAAATTAATTTTTAAAATTTGTTATACACCCTGATTATGTATAACATATAGCCATTATTGTTTATTATAAATAGTATGTACTGATATATTTATTTTATTATCTTCTGGTACTATATGTATGTTATATTTATTTTTGTTGTGGTACGTGTTGCATGTGCAGTGGAGGTGCTGGCCAACAGTCCAGAGCCAGTGGTGGACAACAGCTGTGCAGTGGCCCACGGTCAGCAACACTCCCCCCTCTCATGTCTTCTCCTCATCGTTCTCCTCCTTCACATATTCAGGCATCAATGTGAGTTTGGTCAAAAAGAAAAAATAATATAGATATATTATTATAACGAAATAAAAACAAAAAGTAAATAAATACAATTTGGAAAAAGGAATGAAATGCGAAGTTGTTCTGGCAATTAACAGTCGGACACTACTATTGAAACCATACATACCATACACGGGCTTGAGACCGTTGCTTAATGTTCCATCTGAAGGACGGCGTTCTCAAAGTGTTATCACCTCTCAGATAAGAAAAAGGCCTGAGGAACTGGATCTAATTTAAAAGCCACTCTACATTTTTTTTGCTACCTAACAATATTGCCATTTTAAATTTCATGTCTCTAAGAAGTCAGGTCTCTTCACCCTCTGTACAAATTACCGATACCTATTCACTTTTAACCAAATCGGTCAAAGGGAATGGGGGGATCAGGGGGAAGGCCTACTAACACACATATCTCTAATCAATAATGTATTCATTGTATCGACATAAAATTTTGTATGAGGATTCAGAGCACATAGCCGGTGATTCACCGATGTTTTTTTTTTTTCTGTGAGGTAAAATCGCCTACTACCAGAGCGCTCTTTCGTCACTCTAGTGGACATGAACCCGACTCAACTGTGGGCGTCCTAAATTTTGCCTACCCTAAATTTTTATTCACCTAAGGCAGGGGTCCCTAACGAGTACCTGACATCGTACAGGCTCGGGACCATCGCTTAAGGTCCCATCCGAAGGACGGCGTGCTCAATTATATTTCACCTCCCAGTTAAAATAATCTAGGAACTATCTAACTATCTACATATACTTACTATATTCTATATATTGTTTTTTGTTTTTTTCAGAACGGAAGAATGAAGACTTCTTGCATAACGAATACTACTGTACACACAAACCGCGTTGAATTAAAAAATAAAAAAGAATCGTTGACTCTACACGAAAAGTATGTTACTTAATATTTATATGTATTGTTACATAAATAATGTGTGGAAGTCTCACCATTTTTGTACATACATAATAAATGATTTAACTTCGATTTCAATAATAATGAACGTCAAATAACATAAACATTACTGGCTAATAATTTAAAATGTGTGAGTCAATTATAATGAAATAAATCTGCACCCCAGTATCAAATTGTGGGATATTTTAACGAGTTTATTTGAACATAGTCCGGCCGCAAAAGAGCCCCTTTATATTGGCATATTATATTATATGCTATAATGATACCTTGTCGTTAAGTTAAAAAACTGTTGTGTCATTGAGATATATCGAATGAAACAACAGGTCTTCCCACTATTTATTTTATAAAAATAAAACAGATTGCAACACTATTGTGTCATCTACTATATGAACACATAGTTTTAAAATATAAATTTAAGACGTCAGGGTAGAGCGAAAATAAAGCGAAATAGAAAAAAGGATGAGGCTAGTTTACCATATTGGTTCAGTGTAGTGTGCACACGAACACTAGAAATTGGAGACCATTTTAGTATTTATTTATTGTGAACATGTGAATACGTAAGTAGAGTGCGCTCAGGAGCTATCTATACTTCCTATAGTAGTCCCGCTATTTGACCTATCCCTCAACCTTTCAGAGTGCGCTCAGGAGCTATCTATACTTCCTATAGTAGTTTCGCTGTTAGATCTATCCCTCAACCTTTCAGAGTGCGCTCAGGAGCTATCTATACTTCCTATAGTAGTCCCGCTATTTGACCTATCTCTCAACCTTTCAGAGTGCGCTCAGGAGCTATCTATACTTCCTATAGTAGTCCCGCTATTTGACCTATCCCTCAACCTTTCAGAGTGCGCTCAGGAGCTATCTATACTTCCTATAGTAGTCCCGCTATTTGACCTATCCCTCAACCTTTCAGAGTGCGCTCAGGAGCTCTCTATACTTCCTATAGTAGTCCCGCTATTTGATCTATCCCTCAACCTTTCAGAATGCGCTCAGGAGCTATCTATACTTCCTATAGTAGTCCCGCTATTTGACCTATCCTTCAACCTTTCAGAGTGCGCTCAGGAGCTATCCATACTTCCTATAGTAGTCCCACTATTTGACCTATCCCTCAACCTTTCAGAGTGCGCTCAGGAGCTATCTATACTTCCTATAGTAGTCCCGCTATTTGACCTATCCCTCAACCTTTCAGAGTGCGCTCAGGAGCTATCTATTCTTCCTATAGTAGTCCCGCTATTTGACCTATCCCTCAACCTTTCAGAGTGCGCTCAGGAGCTATCTATACTTCCTATAGTAGTCCCGCTATTTGACCTATCCCTCAACCTTTCAGAGTGCGCTCAGGAGCTATCTATACTTCCTATAGTAGTCCCGCTATTTGACCTATCCCTCAACCTTTCAGAGTGCGCTCAGGAGCTATCTATACTTCCTATAGTAGTCCCGCTATTTGATCTATCCCTCAACCTTTCAGAGTGCGCTCAGGAGCTATCTATACTTCCTATAGTAGTCCCGCTATTTGATCTATCCCTCAACCTTTCAGAGTGCGCTCAGGAGCTACCTATACTTCCTATAGTAGTCCCGCTATTTGACCTATCCCTCAACCTTTCAGAGTGCGCTCAGGAGCTATCCATACTTCCTATAGTAGTCCCGCTATTTGACCTATCCCTCAACCTTTCAGAGTGCGCTCAGGAGCTATCTATACTTCCTATAGTAGTCCCGCTATTTGACCTATCCTTCAACCTTTCAGGAGCTATCTATACTTCCTATAGTAGTCCCGCTATTTGACCTATCCCTCAACCTTTCAGAGTGCGCTCAGGAGCTCTCTATACTTCCTATAGTAGTCCCGCTATTTGACCTATCCTTCAACCTTTCAGAGTGCGCTCAGGAGCTATCTATACTTCCTATAGTAGTCCCGCTATTTTACCTATCCTTCAACCTTTCAGAGTGCGCTCAGGAGCTATCTATACTTCCTATAGTAGTCCCGCTATTTGACCTATCCTTCAACCTTTCAGGAGCTCTCTATACTTCCTATAGTAGTCCCGCTATTTGACCTATCCTCCAACCTTTCAGGAGCTATCTATACTTCCTATAGTAGTCCCGCTATTTGACCTATCCTTCAACCTTTCAGAGTGCGCTCAGGAGCTATCTATACTTCCTATAGTAGTCCCGCTATTTGACCTATCCTTCAACCTTTCAGAGTGCGCTCAGGAGCTATCTATACTTCCTATAGTAGTCCCGCTATTTTACCTATCCTTCAACCTTTCAGAGTGCGCTCAGGAGCTATCTATACTTCCTATAGTAGTCCCGCTATTTGACCTATCCTTCAACCTTTCAGGAGCTCTCTATACTTCCTTTAGTAGTCCCGCTATTTGACCTATCCCTCAACCTTTCAGGAGCTATCTATACTTCCTATAGTAGTCCCGCTATTTGACCTATCCTTCAACCTTTCAGGAGCTCTCTATACTTCCTATAGTAGTCCCGCTATTTGACCTATCCTTCAACCTTTCAGGAGCTATCTATACTTCCTATAGTAGTCCCGCTATTTGACCTATCCTTCAACTTTTCAGAGTGCGCTCAGGAGCTATCTATACTTCCTATAGTAGTCCCGCTATTTGACCTATCCCTCAACCTTTCAGAGTTGGTGTGCATTATATTTTCCAACTCTTTTTATTTTCTCTATACCCTGATGCCTTAAGTGTTATATTTATATTGTGGATGTACCACTGAGGATGATACAATATCATTGACAACTGAGTTTTTGGGAAGACAACCTCTTGTTTTTATCGAAATCTAATATATGTAATATATATATATATATATATATATATATATATATATATATTACATATATTAGATATATATATATTACATTATTAGATATATATATATATAACGTAAAAATCACTGTCTCAAAATACTTTACGGCCTACTGAACCGAAGATCAAAATTAGACATAACCGAAAATCTAAACTTGCTAAATTTACGGCTCAGCTAAAATATCAAAGTTCAAACCAATTCAGGTCTTTCACTCAAAATGTCTCCGACTTGATAACACAATGTCCATCCATCTCATTGTATATAAACAACATGATCTCATCATCCACTAAATAGGTGACATCATACAGAAACTTGGTACAAGAATTTTTTCAAAAATCAAATAGAATTCGTAATCCTGTAATACTTTCACTCACACCACCCCTACCACATAACCCCTCCAAGAAATTGAAGAGTTGGTGAAATCGGGATTTACTGTCACCCTAAATGTATCCATATTCTCCACTAAGCTACTGTCGTTCCCTTCGTTTTTATTTTATCATTGCCATCGTTAATTATTTTTATCATTGCCATCGTTAATTATATTTTTTTTATTCCCGTTAATTATATTTTTATTGTCATTCTAAAGATTCCTCCTAATTATTTTTTTAATCGCGAGGAGCTGCCACTGGGTTGCCGTTCTCTCGTTCCACTTGTATGCTATAGTTTTGCATGGCTGCTAGTTGTTGCTTTGCAACTCTTCTCATTAAAGGAAAGATTGGCAATTTCCAGATTTTCTTGGAACTTTCTCTAAAATTATTACAGTTACGATAAAATTGCATATGACCCTAATTGTACAGTATGAAATTTTCTATCGATTGAGATTTTTTTGATTTTTTTATAACTACAAATCAAGAAAGATGAGAACTCAAAAAAAAAAAAAATTCATTTTCTATATATATATTTTTTTTGTATATATACGCTTCTTAACGGTACATGAAATAACTAAAACACAGTTCTATAGTTTGTTATTGTGACTCATGCCCGGGCTTTTACTACCGAGGTCATATCGCCTACTACCAGAGCGTTCTTTCGTTACTCTGGTGGTCATGAACCCGACTCTATTGTGAGAATCTTACATTTTGCCTACCTAGGCTTATGTTATTAAGGGTAGCAATTGTACAGGCTCGAGATAGCATGATCGTGAGCCTCGGCCGGGTTTCGAACTCGTTGAGGTCTATAGTCGACTATCTGAGCTACTGGCACCCTCGATACCTCTATATAAAAAATAACTTCTGAATAAAGTGGGAGAAAAAAAAGAGCTATTACTAAAGAATACAAGATTATTTTATTTATTTATTTTGTATTGGACAAAAGTAACGTTAAAATTCAGCATTAGCAGTTCAATTTTTGTTAAGTTCGCAGAGATTTTTTTTTCACAAAACCTGTACTGCGAAAATACTTTTTAACCTCTGTTTTTTAGACGGTTGAATTGGATATCGGATATTTTGATACTGAGGTACAGAAATAATATTTCAAAAAAATATTTTAAAATATCAATTTTTTTTCTTTTGTTGTTTTTTAGCTAGGAGTTGTCCCTAAATGAGTAGTTGACGCAATGATCTGACCAACGCACGTAGGGAACCTATTTGTAAATAAAAATAAAAAAGGATTCATTAACACAATGACGTCCGCGTACTGAGTGTACTCTTGTGTATGTTTGACTCGTTAAGTCCGTGTACTGAGTGTACTCTTGTGTATGTTTGACTCGTTAAGTCCGCGTACTGAGTGTACTCTTGTGTATGTTTGACTCTTAAGTTCGAAATACCGCATCGAGCGAATATATATATATATATATATATATATTTTCATTCTCCCCTCTAATTGGCTTTTAAGTACGTGAACTTCAATAATAAATTTCATATGATAATGTTCACAATCCGTCATGTCCCTTGAACCTGCTTGAACTAAGTTTAAGCTATTCTCTGAGTCCTCACTGAATGAAATTCACCAACTGTCTTATTTAAGAACTTCTAAATCCATGGCGAAATGTTAATTTCATTTTGAGAGCTTTTAGTTAAGTGGCTATATTATCAACTTTGGGTGGGATTTGAATTTTGTGAGGAGGGAAGTCCAGACATTTTGAAAAATTACTTAATTTATGAATTCATTCTGTTTTGTGTTTCTTACACTTCTCTGGGATGTTACTATATTGATTTTTTCCGTCATTTTTTTCCAGAGATTTTTTCTTTTTTTTGACAATATTTTGGGACACTTTCACGTCCCGTCCCTTCTTTTGATCACTATGAACGTGACAAGAAGAAGGGACCTGGAAGTGTCCCAAAATATTGTCAAAAGAAAACACCTCTGGAAAAAAAAATACCGGAAAAAATCATAATTATGTTTTGACTGAAAATTGTGCTTTATTTATGGCATTTCTTATACATATTCAAAGTTTGGTGTCGATGTATTCATTCTGCCAAAAATGATAGTTTTCTTATATAAGAAGACATTTTCATTTTGATTCTTCATTTTTGGAATCAGGGAATATAGTAGAACGTAGATGATAAAACAACACTTCCAAAATACATTTATTTTTTATATATCGTTTGACGTTTCACCCAATCAAGAATTTTCAAAACTTTTTTTGTTCAATTTATTAATACTTATCATAATATGATATCAAAAATATATATTCGTTTTCATAATAAAAGTTATGGCTAAAATGTATGCTCCATGTGACCATTAAAATTATGTTTTTATTAATTCCATTGCAACATTTTTTTAATTATACGGACATTTTTGTTCAACGTTTCATGGCCTCAAAACAAGGAAAATGCTGCAATAAAATTATATTAAAAATATTTTAATGGTCACATGGTAGATACAGGTCAGCCATAAATTTTATTATGAACATATAATAAAAAATAAGGGAAACAGTTTTAGGCGAAAAATGAAAAAAATAGAAGAGGAGAAAAAAGTATTTGATGAACGACGTTGATAGGGAGGACTAGGTAGTTTGCGACATGCCGCGCTAATGACCTGGGCGGTCGATGCGCGTTATCGAATGAAAAAAAAACATTCTAATATTGGATATTAAGTATTTAGACATTGAAAAAAAAAATTAAGTTTTGAAAATGGCCGAATGGGTGAAATGTCAACCGATATATTAAAAAAATAAATTAATTTGAAAGACCATAATTCCAATGAAGTGATGTTTTATCAACCATCATTCACTATTGAAGTTAGAACTGGCCTCAAATATAGGACATCCTTCCTCCACCGTCGAAACAGGTAATCGCCAAAAACAAAAATTACATGAAATTCAAATCCGGGTAATGCCATTTTTCCAATACCCAAAATTCAGTCTCTTTTTCGTCTTTTTCGTTCATTGAGCTATTTCGAACTTTGAGCCGGACATTGTGCGCTACAAATTGATTCAGTTAACAGTATTTTTGATAAATGAGGGGAATAGAGAAAAATATTATAAAACAAAATAAAAAAAAGAGGAAAAGGAGGAAAAAAAAAAAAAAAAAAAAACGCTCACGCTCTCTTCATGACTATCAATAAACAATCAAATAAATATTTTGAAGACATTTTTAAAATGTATTTAATGAAAATTAAAAGTAAAAAAACTAATGTCTAATAGTTGTTTCTCTATATTTCATTGCTGAATGTTGTTGGCTTTTCGTGGTATTAAAGTTTTATAATATTATATTTGTATGTAGTCAGATAGATGTGCTTTGAAAAACATTTTTATTATTATTTTTTATTTTTATTTTAAAATTTCATTATGACAATGGAACAACTTGTATCTTATTTTCTTCATTTGAAAAATTCAAGTGAACTAGGGTCTGGAAATTGAAGTATAGCATAACATATTTTGAAACATACAAAATAATAAAAATTATATTTATTAATTTTTATTTTATACCTATTATGAATAGGAAATTTATAAAAATCTATTGCATATAAATGACATTTTGTGAGTGTTTTTTTTTTTTATATTTGTTTTTTAATAATAATTAAGAGCATTGGCTATAAAACTACTAAAAGATGTGTTTTATTTTATATATTTTGTCTTCTCTTTTAAAACAAATACATTTATGTAATATAAAATTAGTTCTAAAATTTAAACATAAGAACAGTACAGATAACTTATTTTCTAAAAAGAAATGGTATATAATGGGCGGTTTGAAATGAATAAAAATGATGGATATTTTTGTTATTTCACATAAAATTATTGTAAATTTTGTTTATATTTCTGTAAATTTAAAATTAATTTATATTTAATGTTATGTGAACTTGTTAAATAATAATGATTGTCCTTTTTTTCTTGTTTTTGTACAATAATTTTTTTTTTTTTTTTTTAAATTTTTACAACATTATACAGGGTGTCCCAGCATGGAGGTAAAAAACTTAAAGGTCTTATAGGAAATTTAATTTTGAACAAAAAATTTCCTATAAACAAAGGTCCGATTCGGAACCCTTTCAGAAATATTCAACATCTTCTAATTTCCTATAAACATTGGTCCGATTCGGAACCCTTTCAGAAATATTCAACATCTTCTAATTTCCTATAAACATTGGTCCGATTCGGAACCCTTTCAGAAATATTCAACATCTTCTAATTTCCTATAAACATTGGTCCGATTCGGAACCCTTTCAGAAATATTCAACATCTTCTAATTTCCTATAAACATTGGTCCGATTCGGAACCCTTTCAGAAATATTCAACATCTTCTAATTTACTATAAACATTGGTCCGATTCGGAACCCTTTCAGAAATATTCAACATCTTCTAATTTCCTATAAACATTGGTCCGATTCGGAACCCTTTCAGAAATATTCAACATCTTCTAATTTCCTATAAACATTGATCCGATTCGGAACCCTTTCAGAAATATTCAACATCTTCTAATTTCCTATAAACATTGGTCCGATTCGGAACCCTTTCAGAAATATTCAACATCTTCTAATTTTTGTACTTAGCACTATTTTTTTGCATAAAATCTCTTATTCCTCCTTACATATAAGAGCTAACACAAAATTAATTATACCATCATAAAGAGCGGTAAGTTACCTTTAAAATAAGTTCACTTTATTATTACAATTACAAGAATTTGACAGTTTATGGGCAGCATAAACCGGAGGACTGTGTAATTCGGAAATTCTTTGGCAAAATGTAACTTACGTTTTTTCAATAATATGTCCTTATTGTATATCTTAATTTTTATTTAGAAAACTTGTGCATTTAATAAGCTTTCAAACGATAAAACATTATATAACATGACCCATATACTTGTGTAGCAATATTATGGTTTTAGTGAAAAAAGAAGCTAAAAGTAAATGACATGTCTCATTGCCACACAAGTATAAGGGTCATATAGTATAATGTTTTATCGTTTGAAAGCTTATTAAATGCACAAGTTTTCTAAATAAAAATTAAGATATACAATAAGGACATATTATTGAAAAAACGTAAGTTACATTTTGCCAAAGAATTTCCGAATTACACAGTCCTTCGGTTTATGCTGCCCATAAACTATCAAATTCTTATAATTGTAATAATAAAGTGAACTTATTTTAAAGGTAATTTACCGCTCTTTATGATGGTATAATTAACTTTGTGTTAGCTTTTATATGTAAGGAGGAATAAGAGCTTTTATGCAAAAAAATAGTACTAAGTACAAAAATTAGAAGATGTTGAATATTTCTGAAACGGTTCCGAATCGGACCTTTGTTAATAGGTAATTTTTTGTTCAAAATTAAATTTCCTATAAGACCTCGAAAGTTTTTCACTTCCGAATTACACAGTCCTTAACTTATTATAGGAAATTTAATTTTGAACAAAAAATTTCCTATAAGACCTCGAAAGTTTTTCACTTCCATGCTGGGACACCCTGTATATTCATATTTAATATATGAAGGGTTTAGATTGAAAGTGAAGTGTCATTTTTCAGGTATTTTAAGTCGAAGTCCAAATATGAAACCCTATAAACGAGTTTGTCTGTCCCCTGTTATCTTAGAACCCACTGAAGTACGGCTAGAAGGAGATATGACCTATTGAAATACGAGAAAATTTCAAGAAGGCAACACTGTTAGGAAACAGATCATGATTCTGAGAAATACTTGCACTATCATTATAGCTCCTTCAAATAATGAACTGTTAAAAATATGAGTTTGAACTAATATTCATTTTAATATTAGTTTAAAAATTTTAAAGTTTTAGTTTAAAATAATCGAGCACATATCAGTTATCTATTTTCAAATTTTATTGTTAAGGAAACTTCAAATATTTATGAAAGAAAAACCAAAAAAACAAGGCTCTGTGTCTTATTGTTAATAGAAACTATTATTATTGTTATTCTTTATATTTTTTACTATAATTTGTATATCATTTATTTGTTTATTATTTTAGTTTTGAATTTGCAAGATAAATGTTGAATTGGTTAAGCCCTTGATTTTTATAATACATAAGCATATAGTTTTACAGAGCATTATTTAAATATAAATTTGCCATACATAAATATATTATTGTTTAAAAAATCATTCCAAAACTATTGAATTTCAAATTTATGAAAAATTGAATGGAAGATTGTTAGAGGATGTCCATAAATTACGTATGTATTTTTATTTTATTTTTTTTGACTGACTATGACGAGTGAAATAATGGAATTTATAAGTTTATTGCGTTTCGTGGGATTTTCCAAACCCCTGTCTCTTCTTACAAAGTTCGACCCCCCTCTTCTTACAAAATACGACCCCCTCACCTTACAAAGTTCGACCCCCCTCTTCTTACAAAGTACGACCCCCTCACCTTACAAAGTTCGACCCCCCTCTTCTTACAAAGTACGACCCCCTCATCTTACAAAGTTCGACCCCCCTCTTCTTACAAAGTACAACCCCCTCATCTTACAAAGTTCGACCCCCCTCTTCTTACAAAGTTCGACCCCCCTCTTCTTACAAAGTTCGACCCCCCCCCCCCTGCCCCCTCTTCTTACAAAGTACAACCCCCTCATCTTACAAAGTTCGACACCCCTCTTCTTACAAAGTACGACCCTCTCACCTTACAAAGTTCGACCCCCCCTCTTCTTACAAAGTACGACCCCCTCACCTTACAAAGTTCGACCCCCCTCTTCTTACAAAGTACGACCCCCTCACCTTACAAAGTTCGACCCCCCTCTTCTTACAAAGTACGACCCCCTCACCTTACAAAGTTCGACCCCCCTCTTCTTACAAAATACAACCCCCTCCACTTACAAAGTTCGACCCCCTCTTCTTACAAAGTACGACCCCCTCACCTTACAAAGTTCGATCCCTCCCCTCTTACAAACTTCTCCCTCCTCTTCCCCCTCCCTGATGTGTTATGTAATTTATGGACTGTCCCTTTTAAAACTGCCTTTCAAAAAATTGGTAGTTGTGTTCAATCGTTCAACTCTCTGTTGGCTGAATTAGGTTGGGTACATCTTTTTCAATTGATTCAATTGAAAAAGATGTATTCCCACTTTTATTTTATACACAAAAACCATTTTTTTGTCATCCTCAGTGGTACATCACCCATCTAGTGCTGGGATGTCACTGTACAGGTGATATACCATTGAGGATGTCACAATATTGTCAAAAACCGGTTTTGGTGTATAGAATTATTAGTGTGATGTATTTCATCCCACAACACATTACTATCAGTTAAGGTTATTGTTTCACCAAATTTCCCACATACATATGATGGATTATAATATGAAATATAAGTTTGATAATTGGAAAAGTATATAGGGTCAGTCAGGGTGAATATGGGACAAAAATGGAACTCGCGTTATCGCCTAACCTTTCTATGTAACCTACAAACAATTGAAAATAATTAAAATGTTTCAAATTTCATGTACGATGATGTTATATAAGAAAAACAATTATTAAAAAAAAACCATAAATACACATTTACCAGGTGAATAGGGCTGAATATATTAGAGCAGTGGCTTGAATGTGATATACATTTATAACTTAGCGAATATAATATATTATGGGAGGGATTTATGAGATAGATCAGGATATCACCTATACAATTTTCAATAAAATACCACTGATAATTTTGAAATTATATCATAGAAGTTGTTGACTAAAGAAAATAAATAAATAAAGATAAAAGAAGACAAAATTGTATTATTGTATGTTATTTAGGTAACCAAAATACAAGAGGTTGCTCTGCGGATCCTTGGTCTTAGGACTCACATTCCTTATTGTTCTTAAACGTGAATGCGGGACAACGAATGACAAAAGGGAACCGAGAGAAATATGAACGCTTCAGGATAGGCAAAATTGAGGACTCTCATAGTAGAGTCGGGCATATGTCCACCGGAGCGACAAAAGAGCGCTCTGGTTGAAAGCGGTTTGACCTTGTAGTTAATGTCAGAATAACTAATATAGTCAGAAATAGAGGTTTGTTTGATAATTTGGGATAATCTCAAAAAACCACTTAACCGATTTGGATAATTCTTTCACTGTTGGGAAGGTTATTTCTGTGTTTCTTATGCTGCTGTTCTCTGGAATGATACTATGTTGATTTTTTCAGGTATTTTTTTTTCAAAGATGTGCTTGTAAATACCGGAAAAAGCTTATTTATCTTCGGTGGATATAGGCTATATATCTTCACGCGTTATCAAAAGGGAGCTGAGGAGTGGTGGTAAAAGTGAAGCAAGCCGGAGGAGAAACTGCCGCCCAGGCGCCATTTATTGCATACGTTGCCTAAACTGTTGAAGATATATCAATATGATGTATGGAGAAATTGTAGGCAATCGCGATCAGGGATCGCAGTGTTTGTATTTTGGTTAACTAATTCAGGGGGAAGGCGATGGACAACTCGCTGCCCAAAAACATCAATTGTGTACCTAATTGCATTATTTAAAATTTTGTATTTTCGAATAAAGGATACTATTGAACGTTTTTTCACAATGCTAAATATTTTTGGCAAACCAAGACAAAAAAATTATAACCATCGGAAAACCTGTACCACTTTTCTATTGAAACCTCTGTATTTCCACTTTTATTTTCATCTTGTTTAAACAATTGTATGCAATGATACTCTGACATGATGAATCTTGATATTTTCAAATCCTGTTTATCTTATGTATTTATTTTTTATTAAAACGTTACTGAATATAATCGACAGCGTTTTTTTAACATGCTGCTATTGAAAGTGTATCATTATATATTTGGCAAGTATACTATTCTCTCGAGTTCAAAACAAACTTAATACCCTCCCATCATCAGTATCTAAAATTGTATATAACAGTATCTATCTATGTTGGTCGTTATTGTATATAACAGTATCTATCTATGTTGGTCGTTATTATTTAATATAATAAACAAATGTTTTATATCTCGGTCTTTGTTTAGGAGGGATAAGCATTAGGTGCTTAGATCTCTACATACAAAATACCAGTCCACCATATATTATTATTCATATATTTTTATGTGTTAAATTTATTGTTAATTTAATAGTTATGGTACCATTGATTGTGATTTATTATAATTCTATGGTACCATTTGTCTTCGTTCTGGATGTTGCTTAAAATTTTGCTTGAAAATCAAATGTTTGTATAAGAACTTTTTTTTTTTGTGTGTGTAAAATAATATATATTTGGCAGCTATATTTTATAATTCAAATTGTGCGAAAATGGAGGAGCACGCTTAATAAAATTCAACACCTGAGTACGGCTTCTCAATTAATAACTGGTACAAGGTTCATTGCTTGTACCTCTGAATCACATTCATCCTGACTGACTTTCAAATCGAAATAATAATCGAAATGTTTTAAATGTGTTTCAATATATTCGGGGGAAATACATAGATAAATAAAATTAATCTATTAAAAGCCAACAAAATACATAATTAAATTATGTATTTATAACTGCCAGTATTGTAAAAACAATTTCTTTCCCTCTGTAGAATTAATATCTAGAGACCTATTTTTATGATTATGTTAATAATTAATATAAAAAAATAAAAAAAATGTTGAGGATTAATAAATAAATTAAAATAGAGCTTCTCCAAAAACAATGTATATTCAATGACTCTGTAATTTTTCGGCTCCGTTTAGTATTTTGAATACACTACTTGAAAAAAAGAAAAATTATGAAAATTTTAAACTAACTTTCCTTACAAGGAAAAGTTAAATGAAGTAATTTATTAAAATAGCTTTAGAAATAAAGAAAAAAATTAATAATATAAAAAAGAAAAAGTGACAATAATATTTTGTTTTATTTCAATTTTTTTAATTATAAAAAAATATAATAACGATAATTTGATGACAAAATATTTAAGTATCTTCGAAACTATTCAAAAATAAGTTTTTTTTTAAATGTATCTCAATTTATTTTTATTAATTATGTTTTAACTTATACCAAAAATTGTAATATGCATTTTAAATGTTAATAATTCACAGGTGAGTTAAAAAAAGTTCATTTTTTATTTTTGAAGGGGGTTCTTTTTTGTGTTAATAGTAGTTGTGTAACAAATTAGACTTTTTGTCTTTAGAAATAACTGTTCTTGTTTAGCGTCCCGATCCTGAGTTGAAGCAATGCCACCGATCCCAGAATGTACCTACTTAGTTGAAGAGAAACGCTGTCCAACATCGCTAGAGCAATGGGCCGATTTTCATTCAAATTTCTATAATGATACACCACTAAATATTTTAATTTGAAAATGTCTACGTTTTAGCGTTGTTCAGCCAATACTAGCTGAGGTGTCCACCGTTGTTCAGTAAATATACGATCACACTCGTATTACTATAGTGATTGTAAGATGTTAACAAACATTGATATTTTATATATATATATATATATATATATATATATATATATTTATTCTTTTTGGTTGGCGGCTGAATGTTGGAGAGCGTTAGTTCGGAAGATAAATATATTTTGTTTGTAATAGGCATTGCACACATAGAATAATTTAAATAGGAAATAGTTAATTGAAGATTTCCTACACACGATTCATTGAAAGGTTGGCCTACAGCTAGGACGAAAGAAAAACATCATATCTCCCATCCTATATATATATATATATACCGGGAGTCTCAATATTATGAGCCACTCCCGGGACAAAATAAATGGTATTTAATTTTTTTTAATAGAAGGATGGGTGACCCATCGCATTGAGACGCAAATTTGCACAACGTTCACTCTTTCTAGGCAAAAAATAATATAATATTTAATAATAATATTTTTTTAATTCCGTCGCTATACAAAGTTTTCACCTCCATTCGACCTCTAAATCCAAAAATAAACAAAAATGCCCTGCCTATGTGTGGTTAAATTGTAAACTTGTGTAGTTTACAAACTCACTGGTTACATTATAAACTAATTGAACTCTTCATTATTTCAATATAAAACTTTTTTTTTTTCAAAATTGCTAGTTTGTACAATAGCCAGTTATTTCATAAACTAACCTCAACTAATGTATAAACTTGGCTAGTTTATACTACATATATATAAATTCACTGGATAGTTTATAAACTAACAGAACTATTGGTTATTTTAATAAAAAAACATGCTTTTTTCTAGACGAAAAATAAATTAAAAAAATACGTTCTTGTGAAAAAGGGCACGCCGTATCCGAAAGTATAAATATAAAAACTTTGATTTTAGTGAAGCAGCAAAGGTTCTCCGGTTATGTAAGAGGGATTTTCAAAAATGGTTCTGTTTAGTTTATAGTTTAATTAAATTAGTTAGTAAACTATTTAGTCAATTTGTAAACTGGCCAAGTTTACTCCTCAGTGGTAGCTATTTTACAAGCTAGCGCAATGTACTAGCGCCCTTTTGAAAAAAAAAAAGGTTGACTATTTCGGGTCATTCATTTTCTTTTTTTTTACTTTACGTGCTCTACGCGCTCTTTCGTCGCTCTGGATGAACATGAGCCTGATTCTACTGTGGGAGTCCTAATTTTGGTTAGGTTTATTCATATAGAGCCTAAGGGCCGGTTTTCGAACCCGCGATCATGAGTTTAAAATACAAACAAAAAAAAAACATGTTTTATATTGAAATATCCGAGATTTCAATTTTTATACAATCCTTTTTTCATTTTTAATTCAATAAAAATAAGTAAATTAATTTTGAAGAAAAAAAACTGCCATTGCTATGGAGTGAATTTTAGAGCAAAAGGACGACAGCAACTGTACAAAGGAAAGGTCTTCTTTTCTGCCCCAGTTGAGAGTATACCATACAAACAAAAACAACATTAGTGTGCACTGTTTATTACAAATATCATAGATTGACTGTTATTTCGGATGATATAATTGAAAAAAATAAGGAAAATAATTGTTAAAATGTAATTTGCTGGCTTCACCTCTATAAGCTGTAAACTTACTGAGCTTAATGAACTGATATCCCAATCTGCTTAGAAGTATGTAAAAAACTCTTAAAAAAAGAGTTTTTTTTTTTTTTTTTTTTGATTATTGTGAAATTTTATATTATAAAAATATTTATAAATATAAATATATCAAAAAAAAAGAAAAAAAAAGTAAGGTCAGTTCAAGTAAAATTATCCAAAAGCGGCTGGCACTCAGAATTAGACAACATTTTGTGTATGTGTAGTTTTCGTCAGGAACAAAATCTGACCATTTACTATGTCTCCTTGTCCTTGCACTAAAAATTGTAAAATTATTGAAATAAGCTATTTTTTTATCAATATTTTTCTAACTGTTTAGATTCACCTAAGTAAAATACTGTGTATCATGCCCGGGCTTTTAACCATGAAGTCATATCGCCCTAGTATCAGAGTGATCTGTCGTCTCTCTGGTGCGCATGAGTCCGACTCCACTGCGGCGAGTTCTAAATTTTGCCTACCCAGTTACCTACGGTGGGGATCCATAATGGATAACTGACATCGCACAAGGCTCGGGAATATTGCTTAACTTTCTGTCTGAAGGACGGCGTGCTCGGCCGTGACGCTACTTCTATACTGTCAGCAAAAAAAAAAAAAAAAAAAGTTTTGTATTTATGAGTATTAACCATAAAAATCCACTAAGTTAAGAAAAATGTATTACTCAATTTGTTTTGTTTCTCTCCTCAAAAGCTATCTATCATCTAACTAAATCCACATACTAATACTAAAGGGTTGTTTGGATTATCGAAAATTTGGATTAGTAGGAAATAGAAAAAAGTATAGCTGGGTGGGTTTAAAGTAATTCGGAAAATATAATTTATTTTCCATATGTACGAGTAACTTCTCTTGCTAAGAACTAACTCTGTTAAAGTAGCCAGTTGAACCGAGTCGATTCTACAAGAGGGTTATCAAAAATATATATAATATTATTATTAAAGTAAGAAAACAATTTTACTTGACCTTCATAAAAAAAATATATATAAATGAGTAGTTCCATTACTTTTCGGAAAAACCGTGCGCACAAGGTTTTTCAATTATAATGCCGATTTTTTGTGTGAAAATACGCGCGAAAAAATGACGATCTACAAGGTTTTAGCACGATTGAGATCAACTCGTTACGATTTTTTATTGTCTGAATAAACCGGCTATTTAGACGAAGTTTAATAGTTATTTCCTCGCCATGCTTCGACTAAAAAAATGTCTACTATAGGTTTTTTTATCGTCAGGATGTCAGCTTTTCAAAAAAAAAATAAATCCGACTAATTTTTTCACATCTTTATATATTAGAGCTAATATTAGCTACGCGTGATATTACAAAAAGAGCTTTAAAAAGCTATTGAAACAATTGTTTCAAGGTGGGATTTTTTTCACGTATTTATACAGGTTGGGGAAGTTGTAAATTAATGAAAAACTCCACAAAAGTCGAAATTTCTATGTTATAATCGAATTAATTCACCTAGGAATTTGCTATTTTTGAAAAAAGAGATTCTTTCTATTAACGATAACTTCTATTAACGATAAAATTTTACCACATGTAGTCCCCCCAACTTAGAAGAATATTCTGTAAAATGTTCAACCTTGGGACGACGAAAAACGCCAATTCCTTTGAAAAAAAAAATTCATCATTTCGTCGATGAATTGGCGTTTTTCGTTTGGTATATCACTGCAGTTTTTTTAAATAATTTCTAGTAAACCGCGAACTTTTATATACCTGTCATCGCTATCCTCTTGATTGTTCGTGAAGTGGAAGTAGCTACGAAGGCATTCGTATTTTTTGAGTAGCATAATTTGCGCAATTTTGTCGTAGCGAGTGGATAGTGTCCAATAATCAGTATACGCTGGCATTTTTACAGTACCCATGATTATTTCGACAGCCAAAAAATGCTGTAACCTTATTTTGATACGATTTTTAGGTTACCTACGCAATGAGCATAAAAGTGTTATCACAAGGAATATGAGTTTTCCCGGATGTATGTAATATAAACAAGACGAGCAGAAACGTTGTGGTAATGCGCACAATTTGCTTCAACTGTCGCAAGAACTTGGCACCAGCCATGCGGGTTGTCTATCATATATTTTATTAATATTACCCTATACCAAAAAAAGGGTTTTTGCTCATGTTAGGCATCTAACAAAACATTTTAAGTCATTGATGATGGGAGGACTTGTCCCGAAACGTTTGACAATGTTATAAAGAATTTTTAAAATAAATTGGGAGAAAAAATGAGAAGCTGCTTTACTGAAAACCTATTATATATATATATATTTTCATAGGTGAATCTTGAGAGAAAACAATTTATGAAAAAATAAGCTTATTTAATTTATTAAATAATTTTTAACTTAAATAGTAGATGAAAAGAAGGTAATTGATCAGAAAATTTTTTTTCTTGATGAAAACTACACATACAAAACATTTGATCCATTTTTAAGTGCCAGCTGTGTCCACTTCTGGATGAAATTTCTTGAATTTGTCCAGTAAATAAATATTTATATTACTCAAGCATCTATGTCTTCCTAAATGGCCTCAGTGGTCAGACGGTTTATATATATATTATATATATAAATATATTGAAAATAAATAAATAAAAGAAAAAAACTCCACTTTTATTAAGGCCATTAAACTTCTATTATTTTAGTTAGAATAGGAAATATCTTAGACTAAGGTATTTATTAGAGATTGGTGTTCTGTCATTTTTATTTATTTATTAATTATTATTATTTTTTCTGTGTAAGAATGAATTTAACGTGGGTGGTATAATGTATGTTATTCATCTATTTTTTATTTTATTTTTTTCATTTGAATAAATTGTATTATAAAAAGTAATATGTGCTATGTTAACAAAAATAAATTATTTTTGTGATGTGCTCCAAAAAAATGTTGTCTTATTTTTCTGATATTCTTTCCTTTGTGTAGAAGTTGGGCATCTAATATAATAAAAGAATATCGGCAAGTGGCTCTCCCCCCCCCGCCACTCGAACTCTCCAACCATCACTCTCCCTGTCCACCTCCACTCTCCTTCTCCATCTCACTCTCTCCTTTCACCATCACTCTCTCTCACTCTCCTTCATCTCACTCTCGCTCTTCACCATCTCACTCTCTCTCCACCATCTCTCCCCCTCTCCATTATCGCTCTTTCTCTCTCCGCTACCACTCTCCTTCTCCATCTCACTCTCTCTCTTCACCTTCACTCTCCCACCACCATCACTCTCCCTATCCACCATCTCTTCCCCTCTTCGTCATCACACTCTCCCTCCACCATCACTCTACCTTTCCACCACACTCTCTGCACCATCACTCTTCCTCACTCTCCTTCTCCATCACACTATATTTTGTAGCTCATCTTGTATCTGTTGAAAGTATAAGGTCGGTCATTAATATATCGTCACCTCTGAGGTAAAAGGCTGTAACCCTCAAAATATTCGGATTTCACTTTTTGTTGAAAACAGTTAATTTAAGGTCCCAGTTTCATGTAGGTAAAACGCTGTAGCCCTCCAAATAATATTTAATGAAATAAAGGCAATTTATTAGTTTTGTAACCCTCCACCTGTGGAAATGCAAGGAGGTAAAGTGCAGTAAGCCTCATGGTGGAGGGTTACGACGTTTTACCTTCCTAAATGTCAATGACAGCGCCAGATGTATCCCTCGATTAGTGTGGGTTACAGCGTTTTACTTCCGTGTGTATTTTTTAAAGTTTTGTTGTAACCAACAAATTTGGTAAAAAATTCATACATATATGATGGTGGACTCTATGCATTCATGCATAGAAAATAATTGTCGAAACAAAAGGATTTGGGCTCCCTCAGAATTGGCAATGCTGATAACAAACAGTAGATTAAATCCAAGATCTTATAATGTATATGTTCAGACGTACAAATCATTTCAGAATTGGAAAGAATACCAGGAAAATGTATTACCTAATACAAAAACCAAAAGGGAGGAGGGAAGGACAATTAAAATACGAGAAATTTGTAGATTAAAGTTTTATAAAAATAATGCCGTTGTCGAGTTGTTTGACAGCTTCGATGAAAATGTATCACCTGCCCACCTGAGATTTATGGAGAAAAGAAGACGATCAGGAGAAATTGTTGGGTTAAATGCCGTATACTCCAAACGGCTTCCTATTTCAGTAAACAAGTACAAAGACTTGAACAAATTGTGTTCAAAGGAAATAATTCCCAGACGATACCATCAAGAATATCGCAGGCCAACTAGCCAAGCGAGGAACGGCAAAGGACACAGTGACAGAATCGACTTGACCTTAGAAGACACCCTTTCCATCATACAACACCAGACCCTAACGGAATGGCAAACCAACTATACTGACATATCCCAAACCAAAGGACAATACCACTACAGAGTACAGAAGACAGTAACGACAAAGCCATGGTTCCACCCACACAGTAAGACACTGACGACTAAACAGATCATATACTTGACACGACTGAGAACCGGACATGCCAGAACAAACAAATACTTACATCTATTCAAAATAAAACCATCCCCCAACTGTGAACACTGCAATGAGACTGAGGACGAAATCCACATTTTCACTAAGGGCAAAAAGTACGACAACCAGAGACAACATGAGACACTACTATCCAACGAAAACACATTTATTCAAACAATAGCGAACATTAATAACATAGAAAATGTTAACAAACTCATTAAATTTATATCAAAAATAGAATTGTAACAAGAAGATAAATAGACTACTACATACTCGCTCCGGCTTTATAGGACTACAATTAGTCTTATGGCAAAATAAAAAAAAAAATAATAAATAAATAAAAAAATAAATAAAAAAAAATATTGCGAACTGCCAAAGACAAATGATACCAGGGATTGTTAAAACGAAACTGATGAAGAAGAATCCTTTGAACAAGATGACTGAAATTTTAATTTTGCTTTTTCTGATAATGTCTAAAAAATTTGTTGTTTTCAAAAAAACATTTTTTTTTGTATTTCTATAAAACATAATTATTTTATAATTAATGTTTACATGGTTTTACAAAAAAGTTTAATGAACTGCTAATAAAGTAGTAATAAAACAATTATTCAAGAATTGAGGGTTACTTTCTATTTTCCCCGCAAGTGTCAGAGGTAAAAGCCTGTAACCCACAATTTTTACAGTTTTTTTAATGTGGCAATTGATATAAAATCCCAATGCAATATATTTTTACACAATATGACAAAAAAATGAAACGTTTACAAAAAAAAAATTAATGTAGCTTCTTAGATAAAAAAATAATTAGGAAAACAAAAAATTGTTGTTCCAGTAAAATTTACAAATTGAGGGTTAAAGCCTTTTACCTTAGAGGTGACGATATATATATGGGAAAGTAATGGCCTGAAGTCCTGCATACCATACTCAGTCAAAAGCCTGACACGGCAAAGAATGCCTTCATCGCATATGATTTTCTTTTTAGGGCAGAAGCTACGAAAATGACGACACTGATGTCTTGTGGAGTGTTGACCCCGGAAATCGAATCTGTGATTAGGAAGTGGCTTGTGAGCGGCTACGAAAGTTAATTCTTTTGTACAATAATTTTTCAAACCGGTTTGAACCGAGAGGAAGAAGGCTGCATTATTTTACTCATTATCTATATATATATATATATATATATATAATTATATATATATTGTAGCATTACCAGGATACCAGCGATCATTTGCGATATAATCGCGTTTATAATAAATAAATGAGGTTGCGAGAAGCCGCCACCAGAGACAGTAGCAGCACCTTCCAGAGGCTTTACTTGGGTCAGGAGGGATATAGTTCAATTTTTAGCGGATGCCCAGTAATTGAAGATATCCGGGCAGGTGAAACTTAGTTCAACAATATCGAGAACAAAGAAGATGTTGGACAAAGAAGGGTCGAAGCTCCGCCCAATATGACGTAGACAAACAGCGCGAGCCAATGAACAGCCAGATGCAACCGGTCTTTCCCCTCCATAAGGCGCGAGGAGAAGTCCGAAAAACGGTGTTCACATCGTCAGTCTTGCGACAGACACGGGGTGGACTCCACGTCAGTCTCAGTGCCGATTTTATCTAGAAATTATTCTAAGTCCCAAAATGTAACCATACAAGTGCTTTTATAAAGAAGTAGGGAGTTATTAATCCTCTCCTATGGTTTAATAATGAACATATTTGATGACATCCGGACAATTACACCCATTTAGTGTCGGAGTGATCACATTCTTTGTTAATCGGAGACGCTAGACATTTGTTCTACGCCAGTGAAGAGATACTCTATTCCCGCCAACCATCCACCTCGTTTATTGATTTCAACGCAGCAGGCCTAGGAAATGTGGATTTCTACAAACAGGTTTTATTTTCCAAATATTCATAGAGCCATAAAAAGAACCAGGAATGCCTTTCAGACAAAATCTAATTTGTCACTGTTCGCCCATGAGGCATCCGTATTAAACTAATTTATAAACTAATTCTATTAAAGCCATTGATGTTAATAGTTTAATTTCTATTATTATTTTTCTTTTATAAATGTTTTATTTTGTGTTCTAATAAATATGTTTTCATTCTAATTTTCGTTTATTTACCCAGACGTTATGCATGCTAGTCCAGGGTGGTCGAATGTGATTAACAAAGAGTTAGTTACAAGAGACCCCCATCATATATCTTGAAGCTACTCTGATATTGAGGAAGAGGAAGGTTGTTCAGGCAATATTTCGTTTTAAAGTCGCGATATATTTTAATATTTATTCAATTAACTTTTGCTCGATAAATTAATATTTAAATTTTTTTAGTAATCCACTAATATTCCATTTCCCCGGTAGCAGGTAGGTTTCAATATAATATATAATTATATATATAATATATATAAACAACCAACGAACAGGCAGGCCAGGGGGCAAACAACAGCAACGCCGAAGTGATGGAGAATATGTACAAAATAATTTTTATTATTATAGGTTAGGTTTTATAACTCATGCCCGGGCTTTAACTACGAGGTCATATCGCCTACTACCGCTCTTTCGTCACTCTGGTGGACATGAGCGCGACTCTACTGTGGGAGTCCTAAATTTTGCTTACCCTAAATCTTTATTCGCCTACGGTAGGGGGTCTTTAACAAGTATCTGACATCGTACAGGCTCGGAACCATCGCTTAACGTCACATTAGAAGGACGGCTTAAGTTTATTTTACCTCCCAGAAAAAATAAACTAAAGGCCTTTTATTATTATATATATATATATATATATATATATATATATTTTGTATTATTAGCATTGAATATATTTTATATACCTATATATGTATATACATAATATGTATATTATTATTAGTAATAATAATTTGTATTACACATATATATATATACCTATATATTAGGGTGGTCCAAAAATGACAATTTAAAAAAAAAAAAAAACGTGCACCCCTAAGTTTGGAAGAACTCGACGAAAGAAAAATTTTGGCGACAAAAAAAACGAAAAATATTTGAAATAACCCAGGCCCCACGGCATTTGAATTTTAAATGGAATTTAACATGGGTTCTCATACGTATTAAAGTTGAAACAATACGGCGCTTCCACGTTTCATCAAAATGGGCTAAAAATTTTCCACATTTAGGGGTCGCAGAACACGAATTTGACGTCAAAATGTTATTTTGACACAAGACAGCTGTCAACAAAATGACAATAACATTTTTTCTCATTTAACAACGGTAAATTCATTTTATTAAGTGTTTTGGAGGTAGCTGATAAAGAATTTGATGTCAAAAAATAATTTTGACTTGATATCTGTCAAAAATGCTGTCAACAAATCCGTGTAATCGAGAGGAAAATTGAAGTTAATACCAATGTCCGAAACACAATTCAATAATTTTTTCATTTGGTTTCTGGACATAATCAGAACAGATAAATTCTTCCAGTCATTTTCAGTTTTGATATCTTTTATTTACAAATTACAATGACCTCAAAGACACTTAATAAAATGAATTTACCAATTGTTAAATGAGAAAAAAAGTTATTGTCATTTTGTTGACAGCGTTTTTGACAGCTGTCATGTGTCAAAATAACTTTTTGACGTCAAATTCGTGTTCTCCGAACCCAAAAACCACAATGTGGAAAATTTTTAGCCCATTTTGATGAAACGTAGACGCGCCATATTGTTTCAACTTTAATACATATGAGAACCCATGTTAAATTCCATTTAAAATTCAAATGCCGTGGGGCATGGGTTATTTAAAATATTTTTCGTTTTTTTTGGCACCAAAATTTTTGTTTCGTCGAGTTCTTCCAAACTAGGGGGAGCACGTTTTTTTTTTTTTTTTAATTGTCATTTTTGGACCACCCTAATATATATATATATATATATATATATATTAGGATGGTCCAAAAATATACATATATATATGTACTTCCCCAGTATGAATTAATTTATAACATTTTCGTTTCACTCTGGAGCCAATCGATCGTTTGGGCTATAACTCGATACTTGACTTACATAGTGGTTTCTGAATCCTCATATCAAATTTTGTTCGATACATTCATTATATCAGTCATTGGGATTTTTGAATTTAGCGCCCTCTGATCTTCCCCTTCCCCTCTACTGGTATAAGGTGAAAATTTAGTTGATTAATTCGAGCTGGGGAAGTACATGGGCGGTAATTCATCGACGATATGTTTGTTGCAAAGTAAATTGACAAAATACATACGAAGTCTTTACGTTACTTTGTTTGTGTACTCCGTCTTACCTGACATCGCACAGCATAGCTAACGTCCCATCCGAAGGAGGGCGTGTTTAAGGTTTTTTCACCCCAGATATAAATTTAAAAAAAAACCAAGGGCCAAAACGAGCAGACAAGCACGCTATCTCTGAGCAACCAACGTCCTCCGTTTTTTCGACAGTCCGAGAAAAATTTGAAATATTTTAGACCACTCCAGTCGGGGATCACTTCATAGAAGAGCTGAACATGTTATAAATTCGACCCTGAGCGAATATATAATATATTCAATAATATAATACAATAATATATATGATATATTCAATAATAATACAAAAAAGAAAAGAAAAGAAACATAATAATAACAATTATTTTGTACATGTACAATTTAATGTTTATTATTATATTTTAATATGTATATTCTCTTATTTTTTAATATGTATATTCTCCATCACTTCGGCGATGCTGTTGTTTGCCCTTTAAGGCGTCGCAATGACGAGAATGATTCTTAGAAATGGTACTATACAGCTACGGACAAATACAAAAAATAATCTGTAACTATATATCAATATAGTTACACATATATATATATATATATATAAAGACTATATATGAGTATGAGTAATATAACTATATATGAGTCTTGGCAAATGATTGGAAATGGTATGAAGGATGATGATGATTCACTTAGCTGGTGACAAATAACACTATAACTATAATTTTTATATTTATTTTATTGTTCCCTTTTATGTGACAGTTGAGACGTTACAATAGCATACAGGTTATTTTGGTTTGTGTAAACTCTGCTATGTATATGAAACTGATTGACTTGAATCTGACGACGATCAAGCTTTGCTGGGTTTGAATCGCTTCCTATGTTTCTCTCCTTTTTTCGCCTCCTCAGCAAGGAAATCATTCATTTTCCTCGTTAGTATCTCCGCTTTGCGTGCTTTTTTCTGATTTTCCTTCAGCTGTTTTCTCTGCTCTTTGTTCATACGAAGGGGTACTTCTATAGTGACTTCAGTTAGGATCATTGGGTTATTCATGTTGGGGTGTTGTGCTACCGAGGCCATCTCTTGAGCAAATTCACCTGGATCTCCCATCCCTTGACTTTTTGTATTGTACTCCATGGAGGATAGTACTTGAGGATTTGGATGGCCATTGGCAAGAGAGACATGTATCGCTTCTTTAGGGATTAAAACTTTTTCCGCTAACCAGCTTAGCAGCCCACGCTTTCTGGAAAAGAGAAAAAAAATTAAGAGTTAAAATAAAAAAGTTCTCAGTGAATCACCGGCAATGTACTTCCCCAGAACGAATTAATCAATTAACTGTTAGCTCCCCCTCCATAACCAGTCCCTTCCCTGCTGCCGATATCGTTGAAATTTAATAGGTTATATCCTCATTGGGTTTCGACTTTAAATATCAAATTTCATGTCGATAAATTCGTTATTGGGTTATTGAATTGAGCCCTCCTCTGATTCCCCATTTTCTTCAGCCTAACCCGCTGAAAATTAAAAAGTGTCGCCCTTATAAGGTTTCAAGGGAAATTTTGTGTCGATATATTCATTACAATGGGAGTTATTATAGTTTTTATGTAAAACCTTACCCCTCATCCCCCCTTTCCCTTTCGACGATGTGACCGAAAAAACAATAATTGTCGTCGTTAGAGGGTTCTGGATTCACATATACAATTTTGTTTATACATTATGTATAAAACGGAATTTCATGATTTCCAGATTCCAATAATGAAATTATATATATATATATATAGAGGGCGCCGGTAGCTCAGTGGTATGCGTGCTTGACTTCTGAGCTCAAGGTCGTGGGTTCGTAACCCGACCGAGGCCCTTAGTTTATTTTATCTGGGAGGTAAAATAAACTTAAGCACGCCGTCCTTCGGAAGGGTCCCGAGCCTGTACGAAGTCAGGTACTCGTTAAAGACCCCTAACCTAGATGAATAAAAATTTAGGGTAGGCAAAATTTAGGACTCCCAGAGTAGAGTCGGGCTCATGTCCACCAGAGTGACGAAAGAGCGCTCTGGTAGTAGGCGATATGACCTCGTTGTTAAAGCCCGGGCATGAGTCATAAAACCTAACCTAACCTATATATAAATATTGAGACAGCTAATTATTCATTGAATTCATTAGTTTCCTTCTTTAATCTATAAATCTAAAAACAGGGGGGCATCCTTGTTCTTATTTAGCGTGCTTTGGTGAAAATAAAGGAAAATGATAACTACATTTTTAAATCACAATGTTTTATAAGTTATATATTTTTATTTTCTTTTTTGTAAATGATTTAAAAAAAAAAGGTTAATGGGTTAGTGAACAAAATAATTTTTTTACAATAGATGAAATAAACCTCTTATAAGTTAATTTAGACAAAAAAATGTACTCTTGGCAAATGACAACAAACTATATGGTTATAAATATGGATTATAAAATTTCTGGCAACTCACGACATCCTATATCCTCTTTTGTATCTTTCCTTCTTCGTCACTTTCTTCTCAGCCTTTTCTTCCTTCCATATATTAAATTTAACTTCTCAGGATTTTTCTTTCTTCTTCTTCCACGACACTCCTTCATATAAATGTGCTATCTTCCATCTACTCGGGGATACTCTCCGCAGGACCTTCTTCCTCGCTCTTCTTAAACATACACCCTCCTTCTACGCTCTTCCAAAACACACGATACCTCCTCCAAGTTCCTCCAAAAACAGACTACACCTCCTCCAAGATGCTCTAAATCACACCACACCTCCTCCAAGATCCTACAAAACCCTACTACCACGAGTCGGCTTCTTCTGCCCTTCTCGCCATCTTTTCCCCCACCAATTGTCATCAGGTTTGTCTTTTCTTTTGTTAATCAAATTTTTTTTCTTACTTTTAATTTCTTTTGCCAATATGTACATTTTTATTTATTTGTATTTACTATTTTTTTCTACTATTTTTATAAAGAATAACCATTTCTTTTATTCTTTGTGACCCCCCCATTCTACACGTCACATATCCCCTTCCTATATACAAGAGACCTGTTATTCTTTACAGCCCTATGCATACAAATACTTTGAACCTTTTGACACATATTTTACAATAACAAAGTATGTAAACATTTTTTTTTTTTTTTT
Organism: Aradus depressus; assembly: GCA_963662175.1. Taxonomy (NCBI): domain Eukaryota; kingdom Metazoa; phylum Arthropoda; class Insecta; order Hemiptera; family Aradidae; genus Aradus; species Aradus depressus. The sequence goes on along the minus strand of OY759214.1, from coordinate 49,018,170 downwards.
TTTTTATATATCACACCATGCAAAAAATCCTATAATAATAAACAATATACAATAAAAATTTCATGCTAAATAGACACTAGAAGTTCACATAATGGTATTTATCTATATGATTTTTTTTTTTTGTTACAATTTTTTTTTTTTATTTTTTTATTTATATGTATCACATTTTGCAATGAACCCTATAATAATAAATAAAATACAATAAAAATGTCATGTTAAATAGACAGACATACTACAAACAAATTCACATAATGAGACATTATTATTATTATTTATTTATGTTTTTTTTTTTTTTTTTTAACAACATGACACAAAATTTAAATAAATTCTCTCTACATCACAACTTCACAAAATATCAAGAATCGAATTATATTACAATTTTTTAGCTAGATATCGGTCATTAGGTCAGACCTACATGCATTGTTTATATGGGTCAAACTATTATAATCATATTTGAAGTGTGTACTTCTCTGTCCCACCGGATCCCGTTAGTTGCAATTCATCTCTCCACTAGAATCTATCTTTCATTAATATGTTGGTTTAGTGATATCAGTTTTATAAGTGACCGTACTACCAATTCGGATTTTATTATATTTTGATTTTCATATTTCAACAGTTTCGACTTCTCAATTTAAGACTTTTTAATCTTTATTTCCAAGGTGAGAAACACACAACAAAGCCATAATTTGATACTTCGTAATAAACCCATTTATTCGTAAGCTGATTACTATTAATTTATAATTTTATTTATTTTTATTTACCTTTTTTTTTTTAATCGATTTCAATTTTTGTTATCTAACTGATCCACTAACCTCAGGTCTTTTAAATTATATGTCCTCTTTTGTTTCCTATTCGTTGTATCATATAATAAGTAAGCCCCATTGTCATAACATTGCATAACCTCAAATGGTCCCTCCATAAATATCTAGAAACTTTGCAAATATTTTGTTTTTCTTATCTGATACCCGCAGAGCTTTAACCAAAACTTTCGTTCCTATCGTCAATTTCATTTTTTGTTTTTATATTTTGATCATACCTTGCTACTTGTTTTATGTGTTTTTTTTTCTATATTTTGGGTAGCAAGGTACAAATGTAAATTTTGCACTTCGGGTTCCGCTTGATTTTCATCTATCTTAATCCCCATCCATTTAGGCCAAATACGAGTAGGCTTCTTTTTGAACATAAGTTCATATGGGCAAAAACGTGTTGTTTCATTTATTACCTCGTTAATGCAAACTTCTATTTTGTTTACTACAGTATCCCATCTATCGTGTTTTTCTTTAATCAGGATTCTAAAAAATTTCAATATGGTCCCATGAGTGCGTTCTACCGGATTAGCTTGTGGGTGTCTTATAGAAGTCCTACTTAAAATAATATTATTTTTTTTTAACGCATTTATCCAACTTACGGCATTAAACTGGGTTCCATTATCTGACAATATTCTCTCCGGTTTCCCTATTGTTGGGATATACTGGTTAAAGATTATGTTTATAACATGCTTAGCATTTGCTTTAGCAATCGGGTAAATTTTTACATACTTAGTAAATACTTTGAGGCAGGTTAAAATATATTTATTGTTATTTTTTGTTACAGGGAGTGGACCCAAAAAATCTATAGATAAGCAGGATAACGGCTTCTCAGCCTCAACACAATACATTCCTTCTGATAATCTTTTATTTAAATATTTAGTTTTTTTACATATTATACATGACCTAACATAATTTTTTACCATGGATAATAAACCTGGATAATAAAAATCAGTATTTATAATGTCATATGTTTTTCTCACTCCTATATGCAAATATTTATTCTGAATATATTCTATGAATTTTTCTGTAATTTCTTTATTTAAACAAATTTTCCACATAGCATTATGATATTTCATGACTAATTCCCCTTCCATTTTATAATTTTTATTCCCTTCCCATGCTCTAGAAATGTATTCACTCAAATCCTTGTCTTCGCGTTGTATTTGATCTAATCCCTTAATCTTATCGGCCATTTCACTATTCGAAATGCTAAGTATGTTAGCAGCGATTATCATTTTATCTCCTTGATCATTGACCTCCGGTATCGCGAACCTACTTAGGGCATCAGCCACTACATTTAATTTACCAGGAACGTACTCAATTTCAAAGTCAAACTCTTGAATTAACAAAATCCATCTTGATAAGCGAGATGTAGTTAACCTACATTCTTTTATGTGTTAAAGCGTGATGGTCTGTTTTGATGACAAATTTTTTTCCTAATAGACAATTCCTAAATTTCTCTAAGGCATATACGATCGCTAATAATTCAATTTCGGTTGTATAATAATTCCTCTCACACTTGGACAGTATTCTAGCTGCGAAACTTATCGGGTATAAATTTTTAAATTCATCTATTTGATATAGGTGTGCTCCTATGGCTATTCCACTCCCATCGGTCTGGACAACATAGGTAAATTTCGGGTTTGGAAGATGTAATATTATTTCCGAAATAAATAAATTCTTTGCGGCCTGAAATGCATCGTCGGCTTTTTCATCCCATTTCCATTTTATTTTTTTACTCAACATATTAGTAAGTGGCAACGTTACTGCAGCTATATCTTTAATAAATCGTCGGTAAAATCCGATTAGTCCCAAAAAACCCTTCAATTCTGAAATATTCCTAGGACGACGGTAACTTTTGATACTTTCGATTTTTTCTGGACACATTTTTAGACCCTTATCAGAAATAATATGTCCCAAATACTTCAACTGCTCACAACAAAATTTTGCTTTGGCTAAATTCGTTGTAATATTATTTTTGTTCAATATATGAAAAATTGATGTTAAATGTTTCATATGTTCTTCACGTGAATTCGAAAAAATTAGTAAATCATCTACAAAAATAATACAATATTCCTCTGTACCTTCAAATAACGGATTTAGAGCACGTATTAATGCCGAGCAACTAGTTCGAAGACCAAATGGAGTGACCTGAAAATAATAACAACTTTGTTTATATAGAAACGTGGTATATTTCTGTGATTCCTTGCTCAATGGAATTTGCCAAAATGAATTAGTTAAGTCTAATGTGGACATACATTTCAAATTTTTACCACGACTAAATACAGTTTCCAAGCTTGGTGGATTCTCCTATTGGGGAATTATATGTTTATTTAGATAAAAAAAAAAAAAAATGGTACACGAGTCGGCTTCTTCTGCCCTTCTCGCCATCTTTTCCCCCACCAAATGTCATCAGGTTTGTCTTTTCTTTTACAGTTAACCAAATTTTTTTTCTTACTTTTAATATCTTTTGCCAATATGTACATTTTTATTTATTTGTATTTACTATTTTTTTCTACTATTTTTATAAAGAATAACAATTTCTTTTATTCTTTGTGACCCCCCCATTCTACACGTCACAATATATATAGTTAAGTGACACCTAACAACAAAAACCATTGACTCGGCATCAGCACTTCTAGAAACAATATAACTGCGTTCGACTGCCGCGCGCTCAGTCTGTTGAGTCCCGTCTTGCTGTACACAACACTTTTACTTTGTAATTTTTCTGTATTTTAATAAAAGTTATTTTTTAAAAACTACTTTATTGAATTCAGAACTTAATTGGCGCTGCGGACAGGATCTCGCGAGTGATTTTAGTGGTGTTTCTCTATCGATCATTTGAATCTTAATTCTTCACGCGGGATTCGAACTTATTCTAGTAATTGTGATCTTAGTGACAGTGTTTTGGCCCATTGGTGGAAATTCATTATTTCCGGCGACCAAACAGAAGACGGACAACTCTACTTTAGACCCAAGGACCTCCGCAAGGGTATCTGCGATGTACATCATCCAACTCCTGTAAGTCCTTGCCTTATTTACCCTAAATTGTAGGTAATCATTTTGAACCTTTATCCATTTTTCATAATCTTGAATAATTATAAAAAATAAAATAAAAATAAATAAAATTAGTACTTAATAATAATAATATCTTTTAAATGTTGAATAGTTCATAAATAAATGGATAATTTTCTCAAAATGTATCGAAAAAAAAAAAATTCTTATTTTTGTAGACAAGTTAAGGAAATCTTTAATCTTTATTTCTTTATTGCTCATGAATTCAGCACAAGTAGAACTAATTGCAGATAATCTCCAGTTACTTGAACAAATTAGAAATAATTCAAATAGACCACTTGTTCAATCTGCTAAATGTATTATTAATAAAAATCAAACGAATACAAATATGTCTCCCCCAGTACTTGAACCAACACCTGTCGCCCCCACACAAACCGAGCTTCAGTTGCTAATCAATTCTTTACCTCAGTATTCCCCCGGAGATAATCTATCCATTTTTATTACTGAAGTAGAAAACTTAAATAAACATCTAGAAAACAGACTTACACCCGACTTACAGTACATAGTAAATTGCTCTGACGAACTTACGTCATACATAACAGAAACTATAATAGTAGCCGCCCAAAGGACCATTCCGAAAACTAAGAACACCTACCCAAAGAGATGAGTCCCCTGGGTCGATGAAGAATGCCAAAACGCTATAAAAGAAAGAAGACGTGCATTGGAGGTTATTCAAGAGACAACCGTCAACTCACAACTTGGCTCAGTTCAAAATATTAAGGGCTGCATGTAGAAGACTAATGAAAGAAAAAAAAGTTCTCCTCATGGAAAAAATTCGTCTCTGAGATCAACCAGAACACGCCAATACGAACGGTCTGGAACAAAATTCGGAGCCTTACCGGAAAATTCAACCATGAAACACCAGTTCTCAGATTACATCTTTCCATTTCTACTGATCCGCAAAGGATCGCAGATACGTTTGCTGAACACTTCTGGAACATTTCCTCCACTACAGACTTCCATCATCCTACTTTCAATCTGAACTTTGAAGAAGAAGATGAAGAACAATCATATAATCGCAATTTCTCCGACTGGGAATTGGCTGCTGCTCTGAATGACTCCCACAGTACGACTCCTGGATCAGACGATATCCATAACGACATGCTATAGAACTTGACAAGCCACTCTTTAAAATGCTTGCTGGTCTTTTATAACTTCTTATGGAGGAATAAGGTGTTCCCCGAGAGATGGCATGACGCTGTGATCTTGCCACTGTTGAAGCCTGGGAAAGATAGACTCCTGGCTGAGAATTATAGGCATATCTCTCTCACGAGTTGTCTTTGTAAACTACTGGAAAGGATGATAAACAAACGGTTAATGTGGCATCTAGAAAGAAATCAACTACTGGATAAACTACAGAGTGGTTTTCGAAAAGGAAGATCTACCATGGACCACCTGATATCTATAGAAGCCGAGCTTCAAGATACTTTCCTAATGAAACAGGAGCCCATAGGCATCTTTTTCGACATTGAGAAGGCGTACGATACGGTGCAGAGGTCAAGTATCCTGCATCAGCTTCACTCGTGGGGCATGCGAGGCAATCTTCCAATTTTCATCAAGAACTTCCTGTCCCCAAGATATATTAGGGTGCAGGTAGGAGACAGAGACTCGGACAGAAGGCAGGTGACACAGGGAATTCCTCAGGGCAATGTACTAAGCTGCACGCTTTTTGCTATAGCAATTAACAACTTAGCCTCCATAGTAAACTACCGCAAAATTAAAGCATACTTATTTGTAGATGACTTAAGCATCGTATATAGGTTCGAAAACCCTTGTGATTCCCAAAATTACCTTCAGTCCATTCTAGATAGACTACAAGAGTGGTCGACAAACTCAGGACTTAGATTCTTTCTGCAAAAGACCCACTGTATCCACTTCACCAGAAGACGAAACCCGAGCCCTGACCCACATCTCACCTTGGGTGGGCACCAACTGGCATTCCGAGGTGAAACAAACTTCCTTGGTCTAGTGTTGGACAGGAAGCTTACTTGGGTGAACCATATTATATATACAAAGGAAATATGTCAAAAGCGACTAAACATTATGAAAGACCTGTCCCATACAACGTGGGGTGCAGACAGATCAACTCTACTAAAAATTTACCTGTGTTTGATCAGATCCAAACTAGATCATGGATCATTCGTCTATGGGTCGGCCAGGAAGAGCTGTCTTAACCTCCTAGATGCAGTACATCATACTAGCCTGAGGCTGGCCACTGAAGCCTTCAGGACGAGCCCAGTGATCAGCATCTGTGCGGAATGTGGACAACCACCTTTACACTTCAGAAGGGGGCCACCTTTACACTCTTGGGGACCTCTTACATCGTGTCTCTGCTTCCGAACAGTTGGAACCCAGCTTACAAATACATCTTCGAGCAAGATAATCTCCACCTGTACAACGGAAACCAACGGGCCACCCACCCCCTGGGCATACGAGCAAGGGAACATATTCTAGAACTCCTAGACAAAATCCCTACAGATGAGAATACCGACGAACCTCCATGGACACTACCCAAGCCGAAAGTCATATCCCGCTTAGGCCGACTAAACAAAGCAGAAACCCCACCAAGTGTCTACAAGATCATGTTCTCTGAATTAAGACGAACCTTACATGGGTACCAAAACATTTACACGGACGGATCAAAAAGCGAGGAACATGTAGGCTATGCTGTGGTAACCCAGTCTTCAGTGTATAAATGCAGGCTGCCAAGCTACTGCATTAGTTGAACTGAGTGCCGTTGCTGAAGCAATGAGTTTTGTCACTTCCGATGTAGGTCGGAACTACATGATTTGTAGCGACTCCATCTCCGCTCTTCAGAGTATCCAACAGTTTAACAGCCGCTGCCCCCTAGTATATAAAATACAAAAGCTTCTCGGGAATTGCATAAGGGATACAAAGCAGGTGGTTTTTTGCTGGATTCCCTCACACGTGGGTATCGAAGGGAACCATGCAGCCGATAGAATGGCAAGGGAAGCAGCAGCGCTGCCTGGAGAAGGAAGAATGATAACGACAATTCCAGACCTAAAGAACTGTCTACGTCACAAAATAAAAGAGAGCTGGGCCTCTTTGTGGACCAAAATGGACCTAACAAATAAGCTTAGGTCCATCAAAGCAAATGTCGACAAATGGAAAAGCTCCAAAAGACAGAATAGACAGGAGGAGGTATGTTGTCCGTGTAGGCCACACTCTCCTAACCCATGGCCACCTCATATCCAGGGCGATGGCCCCGGGCGTGTGTGGGGCCTGGCCTCTCACAGTGAGCCACATCCTGGAGGAATGCCCTGGATATGAGAATATACTAAAGGCCAAGGGTTTTCATAAAAGGGACCTACATGAGATGCTCGGAGACGACAACTCATCTATTGAAGCTGTCCTCAGCACAATGAAGACAACCCACCTCATTGGCCTAATTTAAACGAGTAAACGGCGTCAAAAATCCTTGACATTGGACGCCGATAAAGAAAAATTATTCTATTCTATTCTATAATAGGTTAGGTTAGGGTTTATGACACATGCCCGGGCTTTAACTACGAGGTCATATCGCCTACTACCAGAGCGCTCTTTCGTCACTCTGGTGGACATGAACCCGACTCTACTGTGGGAGTCCTAAATTTTGCCTACCCTAAATTTTTATTCACCTAGGATAGGGGTCTTTAACGAGTACCTGACATCGTACAGGCTCGGGACCATCGCTTAACGTCCCATCCGAAGGACGGCGTGCTTAAGTTTATTTTACCTCCCAGATAAAATAAACTAAGGGCCTCGGTCGGGTTACGAACCCACGTTCTTGAGCTCAGAAGTCAAGCACGCATACCACTGAGCTACCGGCGCCCTCTATATATATATATATATATAATTTCATTATTGGAATTATTGGAAATCATGAAATTTCGTTGATAACTCCGCATCGAATTTTTGACCGATTACATAACTTCCCCTATAAATCGGCTGGGAAAGTGAAAATCTTCGGTAATGTACTTCCCCAGCACGAGTTGAACGACTATGTTTTCCCTTACGAAATTCTGATTCCTCATATCAAATGTTGGGTTAATTACATGGGCAGTTATTAGGGTTTTGAGCCCCCTCATCTGATCCTCCTTTCCCTTCAGCCGATTTCGCTGAACATTGAAAGGTCTTATGGGTTTTTTGAATTTAAAAATTTAAAATTTCGTCTCGATACGTTCATTCTATCTTAAAAAAATATATTCTATAATCACAACCTGACAATCGTTTATCATATGCGAAAACCTGAACTAAATTGGTTCAACGGTTTAAGAGTTGTGTGGAAATGCACAAGCTCCGATGATGAGCTCTTGTGTAATGGGCCCCTCTTTGTCAGAGCCCCTCCCCTCTCATCCACAACATTAGCGTAGTTAGACCCCTCATGGTATACTATAACTCACCTCGACTCCTCCGATGATGAGTTTTGTTAAGGGCCCCCTCATTGTCAGAGCCCCCCCCCCCCCCCCCCCTTCCACAACATGAGCTTAGTTAGACCCCTCATATTATACTATAACTCACCTCGACTCCTCCGATGATGAGCTCTTGTGTTACGGGCCCCTCTTTGTCAGAGCCCATCCCCTCTCATCCACAACATTAGCGTAGTTAGACCCCTCAGGTATACTATAACTCACCTCGGATCCTCCGATGATGAGCTCTTGTGTAATGGGCCCCCCTTTGTCAGAGCCCCTCCCCTCTCATTCACAACATTAGAGTAGTTAGACCCCTCATGGTATACTATAACTCACCTCGACTCCTCCGATGATGAGTTTTGTTAAGGACCCCCTCTTTGTCTGAGCCCCCCCCCCCCCTCCCCCCACCACATTAGCTTAGTTAGACCCTTCATATTATACTATATCTCACCTCGGCTCCTCCGATGATGAGCTCTTGTGTAATGGGCCCCCCTTTGTCAGAGCCCCTCCCCTCTCATTCACAACATTAGAGTAGTTAGACCCCTCATGGTATACTATAACTCACCTCGACTCCTCCGATGATGAGTTTTGTTAAGGACCCCCTCTTTGTCTGAGCCCCCCCCCCCCTCCCCCCACCACATTAGCTTAGTTAGACCCTTCATATTATACTATATCTCACCTCGGCTCCTCCGATGATGAGGTATTGTGTTACGGGCCCCTCTTTGTCAGAGCCCCTCCACTCTCATCCACAACATTAGCGTAGTTAGACCCTTCATATTATACTATAACTCACCTCGGATCCTCCGATTATGAGCTTTTGTGTTACGGGCCCCTCTTTGTAAGAGCCCCTCCCCTCTCATCCACAACATTAGCGTAGTTAGACCCCTAATATTATACTATAATTCACCTCGACTCCTCCGATGATGAGTTTTGTTAAGGACCCCCTCTTTGTCTGAGCCCCCCCCCCCCCCCCCCACCACATTAGCTTAGTTAGACCCTTCATATTATACTATATCTCACCTCGGCTCCTCCGATGATGAGCTCTTGTGTTACGGGCCCCTCTTTGTCAGAGCCCCTCCCATCCACAACATCAACTTAGTTAGACCCCTCAGGTATACTATAACTCACCTCCACTCCTCCGATGATGAGCTCTTGTGTTACGGGCCCCTCTTTGTCAGAGCCCCTCCCCTCTCATCCACAACATTAGCGTAGTTAGACCCTTCATATTATACTATAACTCACCTCGGATCCTCCGATTATGAGCTTTTGTGTTACGGGCCCCCTCTTTGTAAGAGCCCCTCCCCTCTCATCCACAACATTAGCGTAGTTAGACCCCTAATATTATACTATAATTCACCTCGACTCCTCCGATGATGAGTTTTGTTAAGGACCCCCTCTTTGTCTGAGCCCCCCCCCACCACATTAGCTTAGTTAGACCCTTCATATTATACTATATCTCACCTCGGCTCCTCCGATGATGAGCTCTTGTGTTACGGGCCCCTCTTTGTCAGAGCCCCTCCCATCCACAACATCAACTTAGTTAGACCCCTCAGGTATACTATAACTCACCTCCACTCCTCCGATGATGAGCTCTTGTGTTACGGGCCCCTCTTTGTCAGAGCCCCTCCCCTCTCATCCACAACATTAGCGTAGTTAGACCCTTCATATTATACTATAACTCACCTCGGATCCTCCGATTATGAGCTTTTGTGTTACGGGCCCCTCTTTGTAAGAGCCCCTCCCCTCTCATCCACAACATTAGCGTAGTTAGACCCCTAATATTATACTATAATTCACCTCGACTCCTCCGATGATGAGTTTTGTTAAGGACCCCCTCTTTGTCTGAGCCCCCCCCCCCCCACCACATTAGCTTAGTTAGACCCTTCATATTATACTATATCTCACCTCGGCTCCTCCGATGATGAGCTCTTGTGTTACGGGCCCCTTTTTGTCAGAGCCCCTCCCATCCACAACATCAACTTAGTTAGACCCCTCAGGTATACTATAACTCACCTCCACTCCTCCGATGATGAGCTCTTGTGTTACGGGCCCCCTCTTTGTCAGAGCCCCTCCCCTCTCATCCACAACATTAGCGTAGTTAGACCCTTCATATTATACTATAACTCACCTCGGATCCTCCGATTATGAGCTTTTGTGTTACGGGCCCCCTCTTTGTCAGAGCCCCTCCCCTCTCATCCACAACATTAGCGTAGTTAGACCCCTCATATTATACTATAATTCACCTCGACTCCTCCGATGATGAGCTCTTGTGTTACGGGCCCCCTCTTTGTCAGAGCCCCTCCCCTCTCATCCACAACATTAGCGTAGTTAGACCCTTCATATTATACTATAACTCACCTCGGATCCTCCGATTATGAGCTTTTGTGTTACGGGCCCCCTCTTTGTCAGAGCCCCTCCCCTCTCATCCACAACATTAGCGTAGTTAGACCCCTCATATTATACTATATCTCACCTCGGCTCCTCCGATGATGAGCTCTTGTGTTACGGGCCCCTCTTTGTCAGAGCCCCTCCCATCCACAACATCAACTTAGTTAGACCCCTCAGGTATTCTATAACTCACCTCCACTCCTCCGATGATGAGCTCTTGTGTTACGGGCCCCCTCTTTGTCAGAGCCCCTCCCCTCTCATCCACAACATTAGCGTAGTTAGACCCTTCATATTATACTATAACTCACCTCGGATCCTCCGATTATGAGCTTTTGTGTTACGGGCCCCCTCTTTGTCAGAGCCCCTCCCCTCTCATCCACAACATTAGCGAAGTTAGACCCCTCATATTATACTATAATTCACCTCGACTCCTCCGATGATGGTGTAGCTCCAACAGCTGAAATGAACGCCGCCGTAAACAAGATCCATCTCGGGTCCATTTTTGGTCTTGATTGGATGAGACTCCATAAGCGTTGTGAATATATAACATGTCCTTTGTTAGTTCAGTTGTTGTGATTTTCTATTGTTATTTGTTTGTTAGTTCCTTGAAAAGAATGATTCAGATATGTCAAAATGTGTTTGTGTTGGAAAATGTACATACGTTTATCAAATATTGTCTTTCAATATTGACAAAAAAATAAAATTATATTAGTTTAAAGGAAATTCATTGAAATTGTTTTTAATACTCACCGAAGATATTGTAAGAACCTGTTAGACTAGATCGTAAAAAATAGTGATGCTGAGGGATACAGCCAGCTACGCTAGACCTTTGAGTCTTCTACCAGCGAGGTTAACTACTAGAACATCGGAGATACAACCACCAATGCTAACAACTACGCCTTCGGTAATCTTTTCACATATGCTAACAACTAACACCATCAGAGATTCAACCAGCGACCAGCGATCCTAATGACTTCACTGTCGGGGATACTGCCAGCAATGCTTAAAATTACGTATTTTGGAGTCTTGCCACTTTTGCTAAATACTACACCATCATGGATCCTGCAAGCGATCCTAATTACTTCACTGTCGGGGACTCTACCAGCAATGCTAACAACTAGACCTTCGGTAATCTAGTCACTTATGCTAACAACTACACGATCAGGGATCCATCCAGCGATCCTTAGAGTAGGGGAAAGATAAGAAAATGGGTGGATAAAGTGGGGAAAGGATACACTGTAGCCGAGGCACCCCCCACCAGAATGCTCCTCTTCTCCCCACTACCACCTTCCGTCACATACTGTCTCCCTCATTTGTATTCTGTTAGACTGACTACAATTTGAAAATTCATCTTTTTCATTCCTGTTACCGAACACAATACCGATTTTAACATGAGTTTCATTCAAACATTAGTCTAAGGGGCCTGGCCTCTCACAGTAAACCACATCCTGGAGGAGTGCCCTGGATATAAGGAAATACTAAAGGCCAGGTTTACGAACAAGAAACCTACATGGGATGCTCGGAGACGACAACTCGTCTATCGAAGCTGTCCTATCCTCAATGAAGACAAGTCACTTGATCGAATTAATCTAATCACTTGTACGGCGTCAAAAATCTAGGCCATTGAACGCCGACAAATAAAACTATTCTATTCTATTAGTCTAACAAATAGGAGAACGTGTGTGACTTCTCAAGTGAAGAAATGAATGAATAATTGACTATGACTGCGAAATTGTAATTACATAATCATTTTTGGGAGCGGGTTAGTCTGTGGAATTTTATAGTGATTCGGATAAGCTGACTTGTATTTATCATCTCTCTCCTCGTGATAGGGGCGGGAGGAGAGGGAGAGGCTAAGGAGTGGGGACAGCCTCTTGCGCGGGATCCACTTCCAGCATTTCTCCTTAGCTCTGCTCTGCCAGGAATCCAGCTATCCTCCAAGTCCTCCCCCCCCCCCCCCCCTCTTCCCCCCCCCCCCCCCCCCCACGGTCTTTAAATCACCATGAATGAGTCGAAAAAATCATAAATGTCTATAATAGAAAGATAACTTGAAAATTCGTTTTTTCTCTATAAAATTAAACTAAAGGATGGCGCTAGCGATTTTTTTTTTACTTCCCCAGCGACCCAAGGTATAGAAAAGTTATGTAATCGATGTTGAGTTATCAACGGAATTTCATCTTTTCTGACCCTGATTTCAGTAATGTAAAATATATTTCTATCTGTCTGTGTCTGCACGATAACTCTAAACCTAGGAAAGTGAGGTATCGAAATGAAAAGCTGAGTTTGGAGTTGTACATCGATTACTTCCCCAACTATGCGAAGTACAGGGGAAGTTAATTAATCGGACATTAATCGATGTTGCGTTTTCACCGGAATTTCATTTTTTCCGAACTCTTGATTCTGTATCTGTGAACACTATATCTCCGGATAGAATAAACTTTTCGATACGAAATTGTATACGTTTTCCTGGAACCCCAGTTTTAGCTATATAGAGGGAAGGAGGCATTGCCTTGTTATGTACAGCGTATAAAGTTCTTTCGACAGCAATAAATGAAAGAATGAAGCGACATGCAGAAAGACTCCTTGGGGAGTACCAGTGTGGCTTTAGGGCTGGCAGATCAACGGTGGACAACGTGTTTTCCTTAAGGCAGATGCTCGAGAAAAGCAATGAATATAACGTCCGTCTTCACCACTTATTCATTGATTTTAAACAGGCCTATGACCGGGTAAAGAGAGATGAGCTGCTGAATGACCTGATAAGGCTGGGAATTCCAGGGAAGTTAGTTAGACTGGTAAGAATGACTCTGGGGGGCTCAAAGTGTCGGGTGAAGCTGCAAAATAAGACATATGAACAGTTTGAGGTGAGCAATGGACTGAGACAGGGAGACCCAATCTCACCTGTTCTGTTCAACCTGACTCAAGAAAGAGCTGTGAGGGCCATCCGGACAAATCCGGGAGGAACTATCTATAACCGCCTGACGCAGCATATGGGGTATGCTGATGACATGGTGGTCACAGCACGCACAATAGCAGCATTGGCCGGGGCTCTACAGGAATTCGGAGGAGAAGCAGAGAAACGTGGTCTTCATTTGAATGTAGATAAGACCGTGTACATGAAGACCTCACGGAACCCTCTGCAAGACGCTCCTGAGGTGATTTCCATCAATGAGCACCAATTACCAGTAGTCAAGGAATTCAAATATCTCGGGGCTCTCATCACAGAAGATAATGACGTTAGCCACGAAATAAGAGCACGCATTGCTGCAGGGAACAGATGTCTATTTGCGGTCCAAAGAATACTCAAGTTCCGCACATTAACGTGGAGGGCCAAGCTAATTGTCTATAAAACCATTGTCCGTCCAATTGTAACTTACACTGGTGAAACTTGGGCGTTGACAAAAGAAAATGAAGAGACTATGCTATTGTGGGAACGCAAAGTACTCAGAAAGATTTATGGACCTGTTTCCGAGGACGGCAGATGGCGTATCCGGAAGAACAGAGAATTGAGAGACCTCTACGGGGATTCCGACCTGGTATCCGTGATCAAGCAGGCGAGATTACGTTGGTTGGGCCACGTAGAGAGAATGGAAGGAGGAAGACTCCCTAAACAAGCCCTCTACGGTATGCCAGGCGGTGCCAGGAGAAGAGGAAGACCGAGACTCCGTTGGCTGGACGACGTCGAGGCGGACCTCCGAGTGTTGGGCATCAGAGGATGGAGGGAGAAGGTTTTGGATCGAGACGAATGGAGGAGGATTGTGACGGAGGCCCGGGTTCTTTCAGGACCGTAGCGCCACAGGAAGAAGAAGAAGAAGAGGGAAGGAGGGATCAGAGCGGACTCAACTCAAAAACCCCAATAACTGCCGATGCAATGAGTAAATCGACATGAAATTTTAAAACCATAAGAATGGCACCTATTAATTTCCATTAAAATCGGCCGAAGAAAAGAGGCGGATCAGAGGAGGGGTCTCGACTATAATGACTGCCGATGCAATGTACGTACCGACACGAAATGTAATGTGAGAATTCACAAGCAGATATAAGGATAAATCAATTTTTGATTTTTAGCCCAAACGGTCGATATGTTTTGGTAGGAAAGCGAAAAGGAGAACGTCACAATTAGACCACAAAAATATTTTTGCAGAATGTTTTATTAATGTCGATTTACAAATCAAAAAAGTAGTTTTTGCATTATATTTTTTTTTTCAAAACGTGTGCAGCTTGATTGTTGACAGTTCAATATCTAGATCTTCTGGCTCATGAATCTGATGAGGATGAAGATGAGGACCTCTTCTTCTTTCCTTTCCGTCCTGTGTGATGACTGTTGACTTCAAGGCCATGTTGGTAATTGGGTCGACATAGCTGGGGTAGTACCCCCCCCCCCCCTCCCCCCCCCCCTCTGGTGATGATATTGTTCAGGTTGACGGTAGTGTGATGAGCCTGCTGCGGCGTGGGCTGAGTTCGCTGGCTCGGTAAGAACAAGGTAGGGCGATAATAACCTAAGCAGTTGTTCGCCTCAAATAAACCAACCAACCAACTTCACAGATATTCGTTCTTTTCTATTTAATTATTACTGTAACCTATTGCCATTCAATATTTTATTTTGTATAGCCATAATTGTCATCGGATTTGCTTATGGTTTTTACCGATTGTAAATATGCTGAATAAATAAATAATACAATAACCTAAATATATATACATAGTAGAAAAAAAAATCGATAACCGTTACAGAAATTAGATATCTATAATTGTTTACAATGTCCTAGATTCGACACTTTGACTGTAGCATAGATAAGATTGCATCGCTTTATCACCTGTGTAAGATATTTAACCTCGGGAGATGTTTGAGAATGTAGGAGACGGAGACAGTTTGTAACCTTTGGGGGTGTTGACACTGAAGGTTAGCAAGGGAAGGAATATATCCTCTGTTTACCTCAAGAGGGGGGTATCGATTTTCTTCTCAGTCAACATTCTTTATAGGTTATAGACCTCCCCCCCTTCCCAGCAAAATATAACGGGGCACCTATTGAAAGAATATATACTCATAAAGGAATAAACGTCTTTAATGATCTTCCCTATAGCAATATATATAATTAAAATATGTTTATATATTGTAAGAGAATGTGCTGCCGGGCACAACACGCCTACTTTCGTGGGGAGTAAGGTTACACAAAGGTTACCCATATTGTGTAAAAGTAAATAAAATCAATTAATGAGTTGATGATTGTTATGCATAAAAAAATATACTGTATTATTTTTGGGAATCTATGATATCAGAAATCTGTTAAAAAAAAAAAAAAAAATGTTAATTGTTAAAGAAAAAGAAAAAAAAGGCAGTGCGACTTGTGGCCAATCAGATGTCGCCATTCAATGAGAAGTGGAGGCCATTTTTCCCACGAGGAGAAAGGAGGTTCATTCGTGTTGAGAGTGTAAGTTGAGAGGGTGCCAGTGGAGTGATATAAAAAAATGTGTCTGTGAAGTAAAATCGGTTGTCTGAGGACATAGTGCAAGGATGGGGAGTGTCCCGGAATGATGAATGTCAAGCGATGATGAGAAGTCGAGGTAGATGAGGAAGAAAGAAAAAAATGATATAGTCTAAGGAACCAACCCCAGAATTCAGAAGAGGACGTATGAGATATACCTGCAACCCATTGCACCAATGGAACCACAAATGGATCATCAGATCATCAGTTGGGAATATCTTTCAAGCCTTAATATATGGTAAAATGTATTTTTGTATACCATGTAACTAACCCTTTGAATTAAAAAAAAAAAAAAAATAAAATAAAATAATTTAATTATAAAATGTAACCTCTGGTTTTGGGGGCTGATTAATTCATTAATTCGTACTGGGGAAGTTCATTGCCAGTGATATACCGACCACTTTTTTTATTCTAAATAAATACATTATCCACAAAAGATTTAATAATTTTGTGATGCAATTAACATTCAAAATAAAATAAAATGAAGAGGGCGCCGGTAGCTCAGTGGTATGCGTGCTTATCTTCTGAGCTCAAGGTCGTGGGTTCGAAACCCGAGCGAGGCCCTTAGTTTATTTTATCTGGGAGGTAAAATAAACGTAAGCACGCCGTCCTTCGGATGGGACGTTAAGCGATGGTCCCGAGCCTGTACGATGTCAGGTACTCGTTAAAGACCCCTACCTTAGGTGAATAAAAGTTTATGGTAAGCAAAATTCAGGACTCCCACAGTAGAGTCAGGCTCTTGTCTACCAGAGTGACGAAAGAGCGAGTGGTTCACAATGCTCTTATAGCTCTCTAATAAGAACGAACTGGAAGATGTGTGCCTCCTACCTCAGAGTGTTAACATAGACAGATCCTTACTTCTGGCGCATAATAAATATCAGATATCCAATATTTTCTATTATATGTATAGCCAGCGCTTTGAAACTTAAAGCATTGATTGTTAATGAATAATTTACCCTTTCTTCTGTCATTTTATATTTATATTTAACACCTGCACGTCTCAACCTCTTATCATGGGGGCCATGGTGGCCGTGCGGGCTAGAGCGTAGGGCTTTGGGGGGGTCGCATGGTCCCACCATGGTTTGCGGGTTCGAATCCCGCCTGGGAGTGAGTTTTATTTCGTAGATGGAACTCCCTCCTGGGGCCATGGATGTCTTAAATAATTAGGTTAGGTTAGGTTTTATGACTCATGCCCGGGCTTTAACAACGAGGTCATATCGCCTACTACCAGAGCGCTCTTTCGTCACTCTGGTGGACATGAGCCCGACTCTACTGTGGGAGTCCTAAATTTTGCCTACCCTAAATTTTTAATCATCTAGGTTAGGGGTCTTTAACGAGTACCTGACATCGTACAGGTTCGGGACCATCGATTAACGTTCCATCCGAAGGACGGCGTGCTTACCTCCCAGATAAAAAAAACTAAGGGCCTCCGTACATAAAGCCAAAAGAAAAAAAAAAAAAAAAAAAAAAACCTCTTATCATGTGATTTTTACTTTCAACATATAATCTCATATTTTTACTATTTAAATGAATAAAGAGCCGTTACAATATACGAGGAAATTCGTTCTGACTTTGTGATTTGTGTGCTTGAAAAAAAAATTGTGTAAAAATTTGGTAATATATATATATAATAATCATCATATTCTACTTGCATTTGAATAACGCTCTATTTGTATACCTTATACAATTAATGTAATAAAAAATACAGGTCATGGTATATTTTCTTTATTTCTTATAGAAGGTACAACAATCTAAAATATACCTATGAAGTGTACATACTTTGGTATACAAGTTTCTGCGCAATTTAAGTTTGTGAATAATTGAATGATGGAAGTTATTGCATTAGATATTGAATTCCAGTCTCCTCCAGGAGGCGGCTCTCATGCATGAATGGGTTCATCTTAAATATGTTTTAAGGCGCCGCAATGACGAGAATGATCTCTCAGCAGATGCATTTGTCATTGGAAGCGTTGCAAGGACCAGTAGAAATTCATTTATTACTGGAAATGCATCCTTATTGCACCTAGCCAGTACGTCCAGAGCAGTTGTTGGACAATCTTCTCCCCGTTCCTTTTCCCGCATCTATTTTTTTCGCCACAGCGAAATTTCATCTCTTAGCTGACGTGGAGCAGCATCCTCAGGTTGATTCCTCGTAATAAGTCTATTCTTGACTCTCCGATCGCTCCGGTGCAGTATAGTAATTTTTACAGTGATTAACATAATATAATTGTTCCTATGCGAGTCTCTGCGCGTGTAATCGGTTCAATTAACGATACGTTTATCACCCATTGATTCCCCCCCCCCCTCCCCCCACCCCCCGCTGCTATATTTGACATAGTGGCCTTGATGTAACACTTTTTCTCCGATATACATATTTCTCTTCGTGCAGTGCCGCGGTGGGACTGTACAACCAATGTCCGTGCCTTTGGATCAGGCCTTAGAGTGATTCATCGCGTTTCATTGTCCAAGCTATGACGATGAAACAACCAACTCTATTGAGAGGGCCCTTTGTCTCTTAGATTGAACGGTTATCACTTACATTATTAATTAAATTTGAAGTTTCAAAGATCCGAGTCCAGTTAATTGGACAAGTTTCTGACAAAGGAGCAATGTAGGACGGGCTGATCTCTGTCAAACGCCTCTTATCAGGGTGGCTGCTTGAATCAAGGGTTTGGTCCCATGTCTGTGCCTACCACAGCAGCTCAGAATCAAATAATACAATGGAAATTGGTCAAGACACAGACAGGATGCACGTTATGGATTTGTACCGAGTCACCTGGAGTTTGTTTGACCGGTACATCCCCCCATCATATCGACACCATAACGACCTATGTGAACTGTAAAATGACTCAAATACACCAGCTCTACCATTAATCGTGATATCCTCCTAAATTCAAAAATAGTTAGTTATTGGAGAGGGCCTCGGCCGGGTTTCGAACCTGCGATCTTGACCCAAGTAAACTAGCACGCTACCTCTGAGCTACCGGCGCTCTCAAATTTAAAGAGATATTTTCAAATGTAATATTTGTTGTTCGTTAGCACATAAAAGACAGTCATAATTTTCTCCAATTTTTCAGTTTAACTTCGTTTGACGCTAACTACCTCGAGGGGACCCTAACGGCGCCATTTCTTGAATAATAAAAAACATTTTTAAAAAATACTGGAAGGACAAAGAAGAAGAGGTAGACCCCGCTTACATTGGCTGGAGGACGACCTCAGAACGATGGGTGTGAAAAGATGGAGACGGGAGGCCGAGGATAGAGAAGAATGGCGGAAGATTGTTGTGGAGGCCCAGGTTCTACAAGGACCGTAGCGCCAGGTTCTACAAGGACGGTAGCGCCAGGTTCTACAAGGACCGTAGCGCCAGGTTCTACAAGGATCGTACCGCCAGGAAAAGTAAAGTAAAAAAAAAAAAAATTGTCGGTGAATCCCCGGCCATGTACTTCCCCAGCACGAATTAACCAATTAAATTTTCACTCCTCTCCGAAAGCAATCGACCGTTTTGGCTAAAAATCAACAGTTGGATTACATATGGATCTCTGAAACCTCACATACTAAATTTCGTGTATAGATTAATACATTATACATACATTGGCAGTTAATGGGATTTTGGTGTTCAGTCCTGTTCCCCCCATTCCTCCGGGAAAAATTTATAGGTGTCGTCCTTATAAGGCTTTGAATTTACATATGAAATTTTATGTCAATATATTCAATACAACGGCAGGCATTACAGCCTCTATGTCGTCCTTAAAGAGTGCTGGATACACGTATAAAATTTCATGTTTATACATTTATTCTATCAGGAGTTATCGTGTTCAAGGTTAAATGTCCCTCTTTTAGGTCTCAGCTCGGCTTAACTTTAAAATAAAAAAATGTTTTCCCTTTGTACTGCAAATTAATGTAGATTTGATATGACACTCCGTTTTTTGTTTTTTAACATTTTAATTTACGATATCATTTTTTTTCACATGTTATATATATATTTTTTTAAATTACAGGTAGGGTGATGAAAGTAAACGGTTCAAAGAGTTCAAATCTTTTTTCAGAATCAAAATTGGATGAACAGATGAAACGGAAACAGAAAAATACGAAATATGTACTGGGGGTCCGGGCGCGGGGCGGATTGAACATTTTCCCTGTATTTCAAGGAGCAACTCCACAAGCCCCACTTCATTGTGTTCACTTCAAAACATCGAAATAATAAACATAAAAGAAGACCTTTCACTACGTGAACTTAGCTGACTTTCAAAAATCGAATTTTTTTTTTATACTTTGATAGAACTTTGCTTCTACCAAAAAAATGTTCGTTTGTATCGAGGTATACCTCATCCAAAAAAAATATATGGTGTCCGAAAGAAATTGGCTAGAAATACCGTTAATTGGGTTCAAAAATTGACCCAAACAAGAGCTTAATGACAACAGACAAAAAAAAAAGTTTATGAGAAAAAATATAATTTCTGCTAAAACTGGAAGAGGGCTAAAAAAAAAGTCAAAGACAGCCATTTGCAAATTCAAACGCCGTTTTCGCCTATTGCAAATTAAATATAAACTTTCCAAAAATATTCATTACATTGGACGTTTGTACCACCAATATTTTTGTTTGTACCTCAAATGAAAAAACATAAAAAATAATAAAATATTAAACCTTGTGGAAGTAACACCGACATTTTCTTATCGTCCATTGTTCAGAAAATTTAATTAGCTTTCAGAGTATTTACTCAGTATATCAGTATACTACAGTATACTCAATATAGGTACCTACTACATTCTACATTGGATTTCAGAACCGATTTATAGGAATTAGAAAAAATAAGTTGTAATAAAAATTTTAAAGAATTGAAATGAGAAGGGGTTGAAGTAGTGAATGCCCCATATCTGTATGACTAAGAGCCTCCAAGAAAAGCCGTGACTAAACTTCACATCTCTGCTTTTTCCCGTCACAGCCTTTCTGATGCATACTTTATCACGAAGTCCCATTTCCTATGCCATGACAGTTTCACCTTACAAACTTTATTATGTCTCTTATTTCTTTTTTATCGCTCCTCCTCAAGTCCATCCATTCTTCTTACTTCAACATCATACTTATCCCTAGTGTTTCAAAAAATGTTTACTCCCATGAGATTTTAGCGAATAGATTTCCCATCGGAATGGAGTGTAGGGAGTTTTTTTTAACTCTATAAGCCGAATGGTAGCCGAAAAAAATTAAAATTAAATCGAAAATTTGATTTTTTTTTACCACAAATGTCCCTATCTAAATTTCGAATCAGAGATAGAATGTCCAAAGTTATGGCGCTCCTACGAATCTAGACTCGATGTGGGAAACATTTCTATAAATTTACTTACCTAGTTGTCTAATGTAAGTCATGCCCGGGCTTCAATGTTGTCTACTACCAGAGGGCTCTTTCGTCGCTGTATTGTGGGACTCGTAATGTTTGCCAACCCAGGTTTATTCACCTAGGGGGTCTTTTACAAATATCTGATATCGTTCAGGCTCAGGACCATAGCTTCACGTCCAATCCGAAGGAGAGCGTGCTCAAGGTTTTTTTCACCTTCCAGATAAAAAATTGAAGGGCCTGAACTGGGTTTTGAACCCGCGTACTCGAGCGAGACGAGCACTCTACCTCTCAGCTACCGGCGCTCATTCACAGTTTTACTTCCCCAGATTTACGAAGTATAGGGAAAGTTATGTAATTTGTTAAAAATGAGATGCGGAATTTTCAACGGAATTTCATGATTTCCAACCTCTATATTCCAAATATGAAAAAAAAGTCTGTCTCTCGGCCTGTGTGTTTGTGAACAGGTCGACTGGTTTTGGAGGGGGAGCGAAAATTTAATTAATTAATCCTGGGGAAGTACATTGAAGTACAGTGATTCACCGACGCCCTTTTTTTTTCAAGAAGGATAAAGAAAGTCGGTGAATCACCAGCAATGAACTTCTGAGTTAAGCCTCTCCCCCCATCCCCCTCTCTTCCTTGACCGATGTGACTGGAAATCGATAGGTTTCATCCTTATTTGCATTCGGTCACACATATAAAATTCTTGATACATTCTTTTTACCGGCAGTCATTACAGTTTTTATCTTAAGCCTTCCCCCTAATCCCCACTTTCCCTTTCGTCGATTTGACTGAAAAACACTTGTTGTCGTCGTTAGAGGGTTCTGGTTTTACATATAACATTTCGTCTCGATACATTCATTCTATCGCGAGTTATTGTGTTCGCAGACACACAAGACACAAAGACGCTCAGACACAAAGACAGAAATACATTTTTTTTTTTCACATTTGGAATCTAGAGGTCGGAAAACATGAAATTCCGTTTAAAACTCCGCATCGGATTTTGACCGAATACATAACTTCCCCTATACTTCATATAGCGTATATAAATACATACAAATGGTTCTATACAGCTATGGACAAATAACTCTATAACTATATATGAGTCTTGGCAAATGATAGGATATGGTATGAAGGATGGTGATGATTCACTTAGCTGGTGACAAATAACTCTATAACTATATATGAGACTTGGCAAATGATAGGATATGGTATGAAGGATGGTGATGTTTCACTTAGCTGGTGACAAATAACTGTATAACTATAATTTTTATATTTATTTTATTGTTCCCTTTTATGTGAGACAGTTGAGACGTTACAATATCATACAGAATATTTTGGTTCGTGTAAGCTCCGCCATGTTAATGAACCTGATTGACTTGAATCTGACGACGATGAAGATCTGGATTTGGACCTGTAGTGTTTCACTCTTTTCTCCAGTTTCCGAATCTTTTCTGCAGCTTTGTGTCCGAGTTTCTCCGCTTTCCGTGATTCTTTCCTCTGATGTCTTCTCTGCTCTTTGTTCAAGCGATGGGGTACACCCATAGCCAATCCAGGTTGGAACATTGGGGGGCTATACATGTTGGGGTGTTGTACTACTGGGGCCATCTCATGAGGAACTCCACCTGGATGTCCCACTCTCATCCCTTGACCGCTAGGATTGTAATCCATGAAGGGTGGACCAGGATTTGGATGGTTGTATTGGATGTGGGGTTGAGATCCAACAATCGGATGGGTGTATTCGATGTGGGGTTGGGATCCAACATTCGGATGGGTGTATTCGATGTGGGGTTGAGATCCAACATTCGGATGGGTGTATTCGATGTGGGTTTGTGGTTGAAGATTTGGATGGCCGTTGGCAATAGAGACATGTTTCGCTTCTTTAGGCTTTTCAGGGCTTAAAACCTTTTGCCCGATCCAGCTTAGCAGCCCACGCTTTCTGGAAAAGAGAAAAAAAATTAAGAGTTAAAATAAAATATTTCTCAGTGAATCACCGGCAATGTACTTCCCAGAACGAATTAATCAATTAACTTTTAGCTCCCCCTCCATAACCAGTCCCTACCCTGCTGCCGATATCGCTGAAATTTAATAGGTTATATCCTCATTGGGTTTCGACTTTAAATATCAAATTTCATGTCGATAAATTCGTTATTGGGTTATTGAATTGAGCCCCCCTCTGATTCCCCATTTTCTTCAGCCGAACCCGCTCAAAATTAAAAAGTTTCGCCCTTATAAGGTTTCCAGGGAAATTTTGTGTCGATATATTCATTACAATGGCAGTTATTATAGTTTTTATGTAAAACCTTACCCCTCATCCCCCCTTTCCGTTTGGACGATTTGACCGAAAAACAATTGTTGTTGTCGTTAGAGGGTTCTCAATTCACATATACAATTTTCATTATACATTATATATATACATATATACCCAACATTTAGTATGAGGGATCAGAAGTTCCTAAGGGAAAACATCGTGCTGGGGAAGTACACTACCGAGGATTTTCACTTTCCCATCCGAATTATAGCGGAAGTTATGTAATCGGTCGAACATTCGACGCGGAGTTATCAACTTACGTAACTTCTGCTATAAGTCGGCTGGGAAAGTGAAACTCCTCCGTAATGTACTTCCCCAGCAAGAGTTGAACGAGTATGTGTTCCCCTACGTAATTCTGAACCCTCATGTTATACTATAACTCACCTCGACTCTTCCGATGATGAGCTTTTGTGTTATGGGCTCCCTCTTTATCAGAGCCCCTCCCCTCTCATCCATTACATTTGTAGCGGCCTGGCCGCTAGTATTGTTGTAAACATTTGATAAAAGTTATTTGGTATATATAAACTCGAGAACGCTACACATTAGTGTAGTTAGAGAACCCTAATGTTATAATATAACTCACCTTGACTCCTCCGATGATGAGCTCTTGTGTTACGGGCCCCTCTTTATCAAAGCCCCTTCCCTCTCATCCATTACATTAGTGTAGTTAGGGAACCCTAATGTTATACTATAACTCACCTCGACTCCTCCGATGATGAGCTCTTGTGTTACGGGTCCCTCTTTGTCAGAGGCCCTTCCCTCTCATCCATTACATTAGTGTAGTTAGAGAACCCTAATGTTATACTATAACTCACCTCGACTCCTCCGATGAGCTCTTGTGTTACGGGCCCCCTCTTTGTCAGAGCCCCTCCCCTCTCATACACAACATTAGTGTAGTTAGAGAACCCTAATGTTATACTATAACTCACCTCGACTCCTCCGACGATGAGCTCTTGTGTTACGGGCCCCCTCTTTATCAAAGCCCCTCCCCTCTCATACACAACATTAGTGTAGTTAGAGAACCCTAATGTTATACTATAACTCACCTCGACTCCTCCAATGATGAGCTCTTGTGTTACGGGCCCCTCTTTGTCAGAGCCCCTCCCCTCTCATCCATTACATAAGTGCAGTTAGAGAACCCTAATGTTATACTATAACTCACCTCGACTCCTTCAATGATGACCTATTGTGTTATGGGCCCCTCTTTATCAGAGCCCCTCCCCTCTCATCCATTACATTAGCGTAGTTAGAGACCCCTCATGTTATACTATAACTCACCTCGGCTTCTCCGATGATGAGCTCTTGTGTTACGGGTCCCTCTTTGTCAGAGCCCCTTCCCTCTCATGCATTACATTAGTGTAGTTAGAGAACCCTCATGTTATAACTATAACTCACCTCGACTCCTCCGATGATGAGCTCTTGTGTTACGGGCCCCTCTTTTTCAGAGCCCCTCCCCTCTCATCCATTACATTAGCGTAGTTAGACCCCTCATGGTATACTATAACTCACCTCGACTTCTCCGATGATGGTGCAGCTCCAACAGCTGAAATGAACGCCGCCGTAAACAAGATCCATCTTGGGTTCATTTTTGGTCTTGATTGGATGAGACTCCATAAGCGTTGTGAATATATAAGATTTTCTTTGTTAGTTCAGTTGTTGTGATTTCCCATTGTTATCTGTTTGCTAAGCATATTGTAATTAAGGTATGTCAAAATGAATGTGTGTTGGAATATGTACGTACGTTCATCAAATATTGTCTCTCAGTATTGACCAAAAAATAAAATAAAAAAAATAAAGTTTTATTAGTTTAAAGAAAATTCCTTGAAATTGTTTTTAATACTCACCGAAGAAATTGTAAGAGGCTGTTAGATAACATCGTAAAAACAGTGATGCTGAGGGATACAGTCAGCTATGCTAGACACTAACCGTCGAGTCTCCATCCAGCGAGGTAAATCTCTACAACATCGGAGATACACCACCAATGCTAACAACTACTCCCTCAGGGATCCAGCCAACGATCCTAAAGACTTCACTGTCGGGGATTCTGCCTAGATTGCTAACAATTACGTCTTTGGGGATCTTGCCACTTATGCTAACAACTACACCATCAGGGATCCAGCCAGCTATCCTTAGAGTAGGGGAAAGATAAGAAAACGGGTGGGTAAAGTGGGGAAGGATGCACTGTAGCCGAGGCACGCTCCTCCACAATGTTCGATTTTGTGCGACTTTTTTTTTACTTCTCTAGCGACACGACGTATAGAAAAGTTATGTAATCGCTCAGAAATTCGATGTTGTTTATCAACGGAATTTCTTGTTTTCTGACCCTGATTCGAATAATGTAAAATATATTTCTATCTGTCTGTGTCTGCACGATAACTCTAAACCTAGGAAAGTGAGGTATCGAAATGAAAAGCTGAGTTTAGAGTTTTACATCGATTACTTCCCCAACTTCGCGAAGTACAGGGGAAGTTAATTAATCGGACATTAATCGATGTTGAGTTATCAACCGAATTTCATTTTTTCCGAACTCATGATTCCAAAATGAAAAAAATAAAATCCTGTTTGTATATCTATGAACACTATATCTCCGGAACGAAATTGTATACGTTTACCTAGCACCCCAGTTTTAGCTAAATCGGCTAGGGGGAAGGAGGGATCAGAGAGGTTTCAACTCAAAAACCCCAATAACTGTTGATGTAATGAATGTATCGACATTGGAATTTTAAAACCATAAGAATGGCACCTATTAATTTCCATTAAAATCGGCCGAAGGAAAGAGACGGATCAGAGGAGGGGGTCTTGACTATAATAACTGCCGATGCAATGAATGTATCGACATTGGAATTTTAAAACCATAAGAATGGCACCTATTAATTTCCATTAAAATCGGCCGAAGGAAAGAGGCGGATCAGAGGAGGGGGTCTTGACTATAATGACTGCCGATGCAATGTACGTACCGACACGAAATGTAATGTGAGAATTCAGAAGCAGATATAAGGATAAATCAATTTTTGATTTTTAGCCCAAACGGTCGATGTGTTTTGGAAGGAAAACGAAAAAGAGAACGCCACAATTAGACCACAAAAATATTTTTGCAGAATGTTTTATTAATGTCGATTTACAAATCAAAAAAGTAGTTCGTTGCATTATATTTTTTTTTCAAAACGTGTGCCGCTTTCTTGTTGACAGTTCAATATCTAGATCTTCTGGCTCATGAATCTGATGAGGATGAAGATGAGGACCTCTTCTTCTTCTTCTTCTTTCCTTTCCGTGTTGTGTGATGACTGTTGACTTGAAGGCCATGTTGGTGGTAACCGGAGTCTTCATAGGCGGGGGAGTACCCCCCCGTCTGGTGATGATATTGTTCAGGCTGACGGTAGTGTGATGAGCCTGCTGCGGCGTGGGCTGAGTGGCTCATACTGTGTTGAGCGCTGTACGCCTGAGCATGTGCATTGTATCCCCCATTATGGGTGACGTATGGCCGACCCATTCCGTTCGATACGTATGTTGCACTACCGCCAGGTGGATTGTTCCCATTGGATACTGTTATATGTATCGGGTTCACAATAGTTGGAGATGGTTGTGCTTTATGGTTGCCTATCCCAACCATGTTAAGTAGACTGCTACCAATACTTCTTTCTCTAAAATAAAACAAATATATATGAGATGTGTTAAAAAAGTAACGGGAATTTCGTAATTGTTGTTTGTATTAGTCCTATTTGCGCGATTTTTTCGATGTTGTGTTGGTAAACATGTCTGGCGATTATTTATTTGCTTACAAAATGGATCAGAGAATTTGCATTAAATTTTGCTATAAGAATGGAATAAAGTACAGCAAAGTTTTAGAAATGTTAAATATTGCTTTTGGTGAGTTTGCAATGAGTAAAACTAGGGTTTACGAGTGGAATAAAAGCTCGACAAGTGCGGTCGAATGTGAAGGTCATGCTCACTCTGTTTTTCGATTTTAACGGCATAGTGCACCATGAGTTCTTGCCTCAAACAATCAAACTGCCTACCAGTGCAACGCCGTTTGCGTGAAGCAATCCGAAAAAAACGTCCAGATTTGTGGCGAAACAATTCATGGCTTTTGCACCACGATAATGCACCTACTCACACTCCATTGCTTGTTCGTGAATTTTTGGCCAAAAACTACACTGTAATGATGTCCCAGCCTCCATATTCGCCAGACATGGCTCCGTGTGACTTTTTTCTGTTCCCAACAATAAAGAGAAACTTAAAGGGCCATCGTTTCACAAGCATAGATGAGATTAAAAGCGCATCACTGAGAGAGCTAAAGATCAAGTAAGTGTATAATATCTAATGGGGACTATTTTGGAGAGGATAACATTGATGTAGACGAATAATTAGAATTCTTTTCAAAAACCGAAATTTGCCGTTATTTTTTGAACACACAACTTATATGAAACTTCGATGTTAAAATAACGAAAGAAAAGCAAATCCATCATTTTACAATGTATTTTACTTCATCATTGTTCAGAAAATCGATGCGGAGTTTTCAACGCAATTTTATGTTTTCCGACCTCCTGAAACTAGAAATGAAAACAAAATATGTACCTTTGAACACGATAACTACCTATAGAATGAATGTATCGACACGAAATTTTATATGTGTATCCAGTATCCTCTACGGACAACACCTGTTGATTTTCAGTCAAATCGACCAGAGGGAAGGAGGGATTAGGAGGAAGGTTTAACACAAAAACTCTAATAACTGCTGTTGTGATCAATGTATTGACATAAAATTTTATGTGAATATTCAAAGGACGACACCTATCAATTTTCAGCTAAATCGGCCGAAGGAGAAGAGGGGATCAGAGGGGGGTTCAACTTAAAATTCCCAATAACTGCCGATGTAATAAATGTATCGACATAACATTTAGTAAGAAGTGTATTAAAGAGAGAAAGTGAATGAAAGGAAATGAGAAGTGTCTTAAATAGCTTATAATTTAGGAGAAACTTGGTGCGTTTTGACCATGACTTCTACCGGTAGCGGCTCGTGATATTATTTGTAAAGAATATAACCTGCGCTGGGAGAACCTGACAATACTTCTCTACGGCAGCCGAACCTGTTCTGGGGCACTAATGCAGGAGCAGTTGCGGATACAAGGGGAGGAGGGGGGTAAAAATAATGACATTTCGCTAAGGATAAAGAAATATACACGTTAAATTGGGAAAGACGTCCCAGTGATGCACGAAGGACCTCTCGCGGTTTTGCGCATAGACTTTAATGACGTCATTCGTTTACAGACTCAGACTGTTATTCAACCTGTTACTATTTTAATAATATTTCAGTCTTGATTGTTAATTCATGCGCTTCGTCAAACCAGTCATAATATTAGCCCCCTTGTCATTCAACCTTCCAAATCTTGTGAATAAGGTATAACATCTTGAGGCAACGAAATTGGAATTTGGAAAAAATGAAAATCCGGTGAAAACGCAACGATTATACAAGTTTCCCTGAACTGCGGGAAGGGAAATAGAGCAATACCCTGAGAGTATCACCTGTCTGAAGAGGTTGATAGTACGCTAGGCACCGCTAGGGCAACTATGGCCAGGAGGATCCATCTCGAAGCCATCTCTGTGCCATATCCTCCATACCCGTCTCCATTTATACTTTACCTGATGTTTGTTCATGTTTCATCTATTGTTCTTTTTCAACTTATACATATCGTTTCTGTTGTTTTTCACAATATTTATTCAGTAAAATACATATTTATTGAAGAATCTGCGTTTGTTCTGCAGTGGTAAATAATTATTGTATTCACGTTTTCAATTAGAAATTCATATAGGTAAAAAACAATTGTGTTTTAAGAGAAATTGACGTCAAAAGAAATATAATCCTTCTTTGAATGCAAGAAATGTTTTTAAGAAATAATAAAACAAGAACATTTGCTGATTGATTTGATATCTACATATAACAACCTTGAAATCGCAAAGGATATCTATCCTTCAGCATGCATTAAGACTTGCAAAGTTTTATCAAAATCTGTAGCTGTGGACAATGGTCAATAATTAGGCACGAAAACCATATTATTCTTCCAGGAATAGTGCATATATAGAAGGAGTTATGTAATCGAGACACATCACTTGGATGAATTTGAGGATGTCAATCGCTTTTGCAGAGAATAACAAGTGAAGATCGATACCTTTCGGCATTGGTTGTACAGTAGATGTTAGAGGAGTACTTGTTCTGCAGTCTTGATGCTATCGCAAGAAGAGTTCAGGTTGTTCTTCTTCTTAAGGAATAACAGCTTGGAAATAAAATATCCGTGACTTGATAATATTTTGGACGTCCACTGATCGGGATGCACCCGATTTGAGCCGTACCTGGACATCCGGGAAGTATGGGAACAACATCACACCAACTTCATGAAGACACTATTTTTCCACTATCCAGTTCTGGACAATGTCTCTCATCGATATCTGCTTCTAAAATCATATTGCGTTTAGAGACGACAGCATCATGTTGAGAGCTACTTTTTCGGCTTGCATCAGAGACGCTGTATTAGCTTCCGACGCCTGTCCTAAACACAGATTAATCGAGGCTTCAGTCGCGCGGTCAGAATGGCTATTCTACTTTACTGAATGGCAACAACTCACGTACCGCCTGATCCGCTAGCGTAAGGTCAGTTTGACGAGGTGTGTGGATCAGCTTAGTGGTGCAGCACAAGTTGCCTATGTCGTCGATGGCGGCTTGAAAGCAGCTTGACCACGTGATTGTCGACTTATGCTACTGCCTTTCAATCTTGGGCATATTTGCCTTGCGTTCTTCTATATCTTCTCAGCATCCTCCAACAACGTACAGAGGTAATCGCAAACCCTACAAGTCTGCCACCCTGGGGTAAACCTTTGGCACTTTTAACAGATTTCCTGGTCCCAGGTTGAATCGTCGATCTGTCCTTGGTGCCTTACACATAATCTGGTGTGGGAGAGGGGAGGGGGAGGGGGGGGGGGGGGGGAGAGGGCTACATTGGGGTACTGCACTCGAAACTTCCTCGTCCTCCAAATGTTTTTTCAAGACGAGCCCGAGGGCACGTCACATGGCGGGGGTTCATTCTTTTAAAGCCCGTCTCTTGGAGCTTTCGATTTTTGACAGTGCCTTCAACTCAGGCCTCTATTTGGCCTTTAAAGTCTTGAGATCCGCTAAGGAGTTAGTTAGTTATTATGACTCATGCCCGGGCTTTAACTATGAAGTCATATGGCTTACTCTACTGTGAAAGTTCTAAATGTTGCCTACCTAGGTTTATTCACCTAGGGTTGGTGTCTTTAACGAGTACCTGACATAATATAGGCTCGGGATCATGATATTGACTACGTTTGACACACTGGTCTCACAACTACTGCATCCACTGAAATTAACGAGAAGAATTGTAGTCAGTTAGTTCAAGAGAATCAGTTAGTTATCTACGGAAGTTCTGCACTTTTTTAAGTTTCACTGAAGTATTCAAAACTAGGAACGTGTATAATTCGATGCTCCTACATTACGCCGAGGAATTTCGTTACACATTTTTCAGCAAAAATGAAATTTGTTATTCACGAACTAAAGCCAAGATTAGAAAAATTCATTTATTCCCCAATGAGACTGACACCAAGAGGTAGCCAAGAGGGGAGTTGTCTGCCCAGCGTCGTGCAGTCAGAAGGCCTAAATGAAACTAACTCAGGCCAGGTGCCCAGTGAAGGCAGCTCAAAAACGAAGAACGATTCCGTGTCCGATGATTGGTTCGCTATATTTCCAACGAAACCCTATATCTCTAGGGAATTTTCACTATATTAAGAGAAATGAGAGTGATATGTACAAAATGGTTGGTATAAAATCGTATTGTAACGGCCACATCACATATATTTTTTCTTAATTTTTTACCCTTTTTAATAAAAAAACAAACAGTAATACTTACTATCTAGCACTATATCATTCGTAGTATTGATCATATCTGAAATTTAAGGACACGGATGCGGTTGAAAATTTAATAATGAACATTTTGGGTAGGAATCACTTTTTCGATAAAAACTAACCCATTTCGCATGAATCTAGCTAACGTCCAAAATAAATGTGTTTCAAAATGACATTTTAAGGCGGTTTTCGGCTCGTATCCCACAAAGCCGAATACCAGCAAAAACATCTTTCATTTAAAATGTGTCATTTAGTTTTCTCTAACTCGTATTTGAAAAGAGTTTAATAGGTATTAGAGCGCTGCGCGAGTACGTACAGCATCGCGTGCTTACGAGTACGAATACTCGTCAGACGAGTAACACGATGCCCCGAGTGTACTCGTACGCCTCACGCACTACAGTAATCGATTTTCGTATGCTGAAGGAATGTATAACATTGAATGACAAATTCAAAACAGAAAGTTCACTTTATTACATAAAAAAGAATATAACAAAAAGTTTCTATACAATAATTCTAAACAACTCTTCTAACGCGCGAAGTATGTTGGTAGCTGTTTTTTTACTGCGTTTTGCTCCTCGTCGAAGTTCGAAAATTCAGTGGTACACAGCACTCGACTATGCAGTCGCCAAGTCGAATCAAGACAATGAACTGTTAAGGCCATGAAGTTCCTCTGTTTTTTGTATTCTGTCCACATATGTGTTGCGGCTGCACACCATCCTTTCTCGAGCAGTGGTTGTAACCCGGAACAAAGCGTTCTAATTCTCTACGGCTAACAGAGGTCGCATGCGGCAGAATCTCATTTATATAGAATTTTTTTGAACCCAGTTTCACTTCCGTTTCTACCAACAAGCGTGACAGGTCTTTGAACCCACTACCATTTACTGCTGCAAACGAGCGGAGATCCTGCGTCACAGACTGTACACATTGTCTGTAATGTCCGTCACTCACATTGACGCGCGCCTTTTTTCTGTTGCTCATGCTCACATCAGCTTCTGTAGGTGTACAGTTTTCCGGTTCACCTAATTCATCTATTTCTTTAAAACAACGGTGTTTCTTTGAATTGGATTGACTCGAACCTTTACCGTATTTAAAAATATGCTCACACTTACCACAGAATACAAATGGTTGCACTTCTTCATGCCATTAGTTTCTTTCACAATTTTTTAAAAACAGGTCCACACGTTATTTACCACATGCTTCTTTTGTTGTATATTCACCACTCTTAATTTTTTCTAATACCGACATTGTTACACTGAGTTCCAAATTTCAAATACACATGAACGAACGAACGATTAATTTCAGTACATCACCATGCAACTGTTCACCGTATACTGTTGATTACAATAGCTGAACGTTTGTATATTCCTGTCTCTTGACTTATCTGCCTAATTCCTTTGTTGCTTATCTTATCCTGTGTCGACTTGTCGAGAACGCGTAAATGGGGTGTTAATTATTAATGTAAGATTCCTGATGGGAATATCACTGTTATTATATTAAAATAAAATTATCTACCGATTTTACTTAAAATAGTTTGCTTTCTTCAATTACTTTTCCTTATGTAGAAATATAACCCTTGATTCTACTTTTGACTTTAATAAATGTCGCCTTACAAAATAAAAAAAAACAAAGGGTCTAAGAGATGCCATCTGGTTTATCCAAAACCCGACTATTATTCACAATGCCTACTCGCTACGATGCACGATGCAGTTCTGACGAATATTACTCGTAATCATGACTAAATGTCATCGGCAATGCATTGTCGAAACGATGCCGAGTATGTACTCGCATTGTTCAGTCCTATACTCGGCGATTATTTCGTCGATTACTCTTTACGTACTCGTGCAGTTCTCTAGTAGGTATGTCATAAATATAAACGGTACCTAGGTAAAATGCACTTAGGCCCCGAAATAGAGTGATGTCAATTTTTGTCTGATTCCGGCCAAAATCGAATCAGATCTACACAAGCATACACTACATTTTAATGTCGATCTTCAAGTTCATAGCTACAATTGTTACTGAGTTAGAGCACAAAGTTCCAATCACACACACAGATAGACATCATCGCGAAAATGATAACAAATTGCTGGACTATTAAACGTGAAAATGTTTTAAAAACTCGATCTCGGATTTTCGCAAGATTATATAAATATATCACTAAAGATATATGAAAGTAAAAATATATAGTATATTTATCACAGCATCAATTTTATCATTTATGTTTTGCTCTTTGAAAACTTGGAATTACAGACGTTTCAGGAAGTTCGCATCATCAATATCTACAATCATGTCAATCCAGTTACTCTACTCTTGTCATCCCATTCCCATCCAGATAATCCCTCCCCCGAAGACAAGCGGCTCAGGCCGAGAGACCTGCTACTGTAGCGAAAATATTTAGGGAGTGCCGGTGATGACCAGCTTCTCCCCCCATCTAATCAATCCTCTTACCTTAAATTGGGGTGTTTTGAGGGTACTCGAGTTGAAGGGCTTCCATGTTGATTTTATTTTATTTGCATAGAGACCATTATTATTTTATTATATATAATTTTTTTTTAAATTATTTTGTACATAGTCATATCCTTTCGATGTATATATTTATGTATATATTTTTGGTATAATTTAATATTCAATGTCATTCATCAAATTTACTTATGTTTTATACCGATTGTAAATATTCAAAATAAAGAATTAAAAAAAAAAATCTATGATTTATCTGATCTTTATGTTAACATTTGTGTCAATGGGAATCTTCTTTCTTTTGTATTCTATAATATATAATAATATTTCATTATATATTTATTCAAGATTTATATTAATATATAACAATTCACAAATGAAATTTCATGTTGATACATTTATTAGAGTTATAGTCTATAAAGTTTTTGTGTTGTGCCTCCCCTCCTTTCCTTTGGCCGATTTGGTTGAAAATCATCAGCTGTAAAAGAAATAAAAGACGTTGTTAATACATTGTTTTCCGGCCACGACCTAGGTTTCAATGCAATTGCGTCATCATCAGTGGCACTTTAATAATATTATGTATTATAAAAGATAATAAATATAATAAAAAATATATATTTGGAAAATTCACTAGCAAAACATTAAATCATCAGGGTACAGAATAACAAAATATAATAAATAAAAACTTCCTTACCCCACCCGTACAGTGTAACACGATATTTCCTGACAGAATGGATGTGTCAACACGAAACTTTATATGTGTGTCCAAATCCCTCTAACGACGAGACCTATTGCTTATCAGCCAAATCGACCAAAGGAAAAGAGGGGATTAGGGGTAAACTTAACGTATAAAAACTCGCACAACTGCCCATGTAATGAATGTATCGATATAAAATTTCATATTTCAAGTCAAAAACCAACGAGGACATAACCTGTTAAATGTTAGCGATATCGGCAGAAAGAAAGAGGGTTCAGGAGAGGGCGTCAATTCAAAAAACCTAATAACTGCCGGTGTAATAATAAAGCCGGATCTCTTTGTCTTCCATGTTCACCCTACCAACCCTATTAACTGCCGGTGTAATAATAAAGCCGGATCTCTTTGTCTTCCATGTTCACCCTACCAACCCTATTAACTGCCGGTGTGATAATAAAGCCGGATCTCTTTGTCTTCCATGTTCACCCTACCAACCCTATTAACTGCCGGTGTAATAATAAAGACGGTTCTCTTTGTCTTCCATGTTCACCCTACCAACCCTAATAACTGCCGGTGTAATAATAAAGCCGGATCTCTTTGTCTTCCATGTTCACCCTACCAACCCTATTAACTGCCGGTGTAATAATAAAGCCGGATCTCTTTGTCTTCCATGTTCACCCTACCAACCCTATTAACTGCCGGTGTAATAATAAGGACGGATCTCTTTGTCTTCCATGTTCACCCTACCAACCCTATTAACTGCCGGTGTAATAATAAAGCCGGATCTCTTTGTCTTCCATGTTCACCCTACCAACCCTAATAACTGCCGGTGTAATAACAAAGCCGGATCTCTTTGTCTTCCATGTTCACCCTACCAACCCTATTAACTGCCGGTGTAATAATAAAGCCGGATCTCTTTGTCTTCCATGTTCACCCTACCAACCCTATTAACTGTCGGTGTAATAATAAAGCCGGATCTCTTTGTCTTCCATGTTCACCCTACCAACCCTAATAACTGCCGGTGTAATAATAAAGCCGGATCTCTTTGTCTTCCATGTTCACCCTACCAACCCTATTAACTGCCGGTGTAATAATAAGGACGGATCTCTTTGTCGTCCATGTTCACCCTACCAACCCTATTAACTGCCGGTGTAATAATAAAGCCGGATCTCTTTGTCTTCCATGTTCACCCTACCAACCCTATTAACTGCCGGTGTAATAATAAAGACGGATCTCTTTGTCTTCCATGTTCACTCTACCAACCCTATTAACTGCCGGTGTAATAATAAAGCCAGATCTCTTTGTCTTCCATGTTCACCCTACCAACCCTAATAACTGCCGGTGTAATAACAAAGCCGGATCTCTTTGTCTTCCATGATCATCATACTGGTTACACATATAAAATTTCTCGTCGATTCAAAATCGATTCCCGATTCATTCTATCGGGAGATATCGTGTTCACAGACACACAGATTTTTTTTCTTTTCTTTTTTGGAATCAGAGTGTCGAAAAACATGAAATTCAGGTGAAAATCAACATCAAACAGATCTCAACAGAAATCAACATCTGACAGATTAGTAATTGCCCCGTACTTCATATAACTTGGGAATTAGTTACTTGCCCTGTACTTCATGTAACTTGGGAATTAGATACTTGCCCAGTACTTCATATAACTTGGGAATTAGTTACTTGCCCTGTAATTCATATAACTTGGGTTTTTTTGTTTTTTTTTATTTTATTTTTTATTTGTTTTTTTATTCTATTTGCAATCTATATACATTATTATGCATAATAAGCAAATACATGTGTGGTATACATAATACATATGCATGTATTTGCTTATTATATATATATATATATATATATATATATATATATATATATACATAATAAGCAAATACATGTGTGGTAAAAGAAAAATATAACGTCACTTGATGGGAGAAGCCAGCCAGCGCTGACACTCCCTCGAAAGTTAATTGACATTATTCACTATCCTCCGAGAGGAGATCGCGAGGCCACCTCCTTTTCAAGCGGCGGGGAGGATTGTCAGGATGAGAATGAGAGGAAAGGTCTTGTGCGAGAGGATTTGAATGGGAAGAAAGGTTTCTGTGGAATGATTGGAATCGGGATTTGATTAATTCATTTACAATGGGAATACTGAGATCTCTGTGTAGGACTTTATTGGTGAAATAGAAAGGAGCGTTGACAATTCGTCGGAGGAGTTTGGACTGGAATGCTTGGATACGATTGATGTTGGATTGTTTAGCTGTACCCCAAAGTTCGAGCCCGTAAATCCAAATTGGACGTATAATGGTCTTGTAAATCGTAAGTTTGTTGTTAGTCGTCAGTTTTGATTTTGGTCGAAGTAGTCGACGTAACAGTCCGTATCTTCGATTCAGTTCTTGTCGTTTAAGTCGTGTATGTGGGTTCCACGTAAGTCTACTGTATAGGAAAAACCCGAGATAGCAGACTTGGTTTGAAGAGGGAATCAGGATGTTGTTAATGATGACGGGAGGACAGGATTGACGGCGTAGGGTAAATGTGACTTGAACACATTTCTGCTCATTTAATTTAATTCTCCAGAGGTTGCACCACCTCTCTATTTCAGTGAGGTGCTCCTGGAGGATGAGTGAGGCTACAGCAGGATCAGGATTGGTGGAAAGGATTGCTGTGTCGTCAGCGTAAGTCATCAGTAATGTCTGAGGATGGATAGGAATGTCGGCAGTATATGTATTGTAAAGGATGGGACCTAGGATGCTACCCTGTGGGACACCGGCCCGAATAGGTATGAGTTCTGAGTACTCAGAGCCTACTCGGACCTTGAAATGGCGATCACTAACGTAAGATTTCAGGATGAGGCAGTAGGTACCGGGAAGGAAGTGTTTCAGTTTGAAGAGCAGACTCGATCAAAAGCTTGCGCCACGTCGAGAAAGGCTCCCGTGCAATACTCCTTACATTCTAATGCATTAGACAACCCAAAAACACTGTTGGGTAGTGGAATGTTCAGGACGAAATCCAAACTGGTGTTTAGGCAAAATGGATTGAGATTCAAGGATTGTGATAAAACGTTTCAACAAGAGTTTTTCAAGGCTTTTTGACAGAATTGGAAGCATGCTAATAGGACGGTAGGAAGAGACATCGGAGAGAGGTTTGTTGGGCTTGGGAATAACAGTAAGGATGGAATACTTCCATTGGACAGGAAAGTAGGTAGTTCTGAGGACTGAGTTGTATATAAGGGTGAGGAATAGGACAGCTTTGCGGGGAAGGTTTCTTAGGATTTTCCCTGTAATTAGGTCAAATCCAGGAGACTTACGGATTGGGATTTTATTTAGGATGTGTTGTACATCAGAGGGATGAAAGGCCTTTGGGGGAGGGGAGAGAGGCAAAGGACTGGTAAGGAACTCTTCAACTTCAGAAGTATGAAGGGCGTTATAATCAGGATGGGGTATGAACGTATTTTTGAGGTGAGAGGCAAAGAGCTGAGCCTTTTCCTCGTCGGATCTGACCCAGGAGCCATTTTGCTTGATGGGATAGGATAAAGGACGATATTTTAGGATTTTTTTGGGTTGCAAACCACAGGGAATTATCTTTGGTGGAAAGTGAAGCTACGTATTCATTATATTTTTCTGAGCGGAATTGTGACAGTTGGATTTTGAGGACAAGGCAGTTTTGTCGGAAGGATACCGTGTTCGTTGCCAGCGGGCACGAGCACGGCGTTTTTCTGAAAGGAGAAGTTGGATGTGGCGAGGAAGGGGAGGGTTCGGGTTTGAAACTGTAGGAGGAATAGGAGTAGATGAAGCGTTCCAAGCACAGTCCTGTATGGCTTTGGTTAATTTTTGTACGGCTTCATCTATGTCATCAGGGGTTTTAAGGATTACATTCAAATCGATTAGGTTGTCTAATGAAGTTCTGAAAGTGTCCCAATTCACAGGGCCGGGAGTTAAGGAAGGTTTCAATGGGGCAGACAAAGGGGTTAGACCAATAGTGAGAAGAACAGGACTATGGTCTGAAGATAAGTCCGGGGAGGAATAGATTGAGGAGAATAGGGATCCTGTGCCAAATCCAACAAAGAAGTCTACGAGGTCTGGGTTGCAATTAGGATCAGTAGGCCAATAGGTGGGAGAGCCGGGGGAGTAGATGTCATAGTGTTGGGTGTTAATAACATCGTTCAGGATTCGTCCTCGGGAATTCGGAACTCTGCTTCCCCATCGGTGGTGCTTCGCATTGAAGTCACCGCCAACGATGAAGCGAAGCCCCAGGGATCGGAAAAGGGTGAGGAATTCGTGATGGGGAATGAGTTTACTGGGAGTACAATATACTGCCGAGATAGTGACAGGGAAGGGAAAAAGTGACAAGGGGATCGTAGCGATTTGGAATGATTCTGTATCCTGTGAGGAGAAAAGGTGATGGGTTAAGGATTGTTTGATAAGGATGAGTACGCCTCCTCGGGCCCTATCTCCCTGGGTAGTAAGACCTGTAGCTCCGGTATCCTGGGATACTGAAGTACAGGCTGGTTGTCAAGTGGGTTTCCGTAATGAGAGCGGTCTACATGTTTGTCAGTTAGTAGTAGTTCTAGTTCTTGTCTATGGGGTTGATTAACGACTTAAAGTCATTGAGAAAGGAGGTGAGGTGGCTGATAACATCAGGGGTTGAGGATGTAGGGAACTGGTTCAATGGGTGAGGATGAGGAAGGTTTTGTGGCTGTTGGGGGTAGTGAGAGGTAGGAGGTGGCTGTGTTCGTGGTGGGCTGGCCACTTGGGCGTAGGACCGGGGAAGTGAGGAGGTGGCTCTGGGCTGACGGGCTGCAGCTGGCTGGAACCTGAGCTGGGGCACTGGTCTCATTGGTGGCGGTGGGACTGGTAAAGGAGCCGTCGGTGTCTTCATGGGGGGTTTGGCTGCCGCTTGCCTCTTAGGAGGTGGCTCTGGGCTGACGGGCTGCAGCTGACTGGAACCTGAGCTGGGGCACTGGTCTCATTGGTGGCGGTGTGACTGGTAAAGGAGCCGTCGGTGTCTTCATGGGGGGTTTGGCTGCCGCTTGCCTCTTAGGAGGTGGCTCTGGGCTGACGGGCTGCAGCTGACTAGAACCTGAGCTGGGGCACTGGTCTCATTGGTGGCGGTGGGACTGGTAAAGGAGCCGTCGGTGTCTTCATGGGGGGTTTGGCTGCCGCTTGCCTCTTAGGAGGTGGCTCTGGGCTGACGGGCTGCAGCTGACTGGAACCTGAGCTGGGGCACTGGTCTCATTGGTAGCGGTGTGACTGGTAAAAGAGCCCTCGGTGTCTTCATGGGGGGTTTGGCTGCCGCTTGCCTCTTCTTCTGACGATCTTGTAATTATCTGTGGACCTGGCAACCCCTGTAGTTGGCTGGGTGGTTATCCCCGCAAAGGACGCAGATCGCGGGTTCAATTCGGTCCTTTTTAGCACAGTCCGCCGAAAGATGGTTGCCCGGACACTTCACACACCTGGGGGGATGGTGGCAGTATGAGTGTGTGTGGCCATATTCCTGACATTTTGTACATTGTGGAATGTCTTTTCTGCGATGCGGTTCCTCGACCTGTATTCTAGTGTACAGTAAATACTGCAACTTAAAAATGTCTTTGCATTTTCACATAGGGCCAGGTCCACGAAGAAGAGGGGAAGAGGTGTCTTATAGATAGGATGACGCACATTATTAACGTTTTTCACGCTGAACCCGTACTTTTGAAAAAGCGCCGATTTAATTTCATCGGGTTGCGTTGAATGGTGCAGTCCTCTTATCACTACCCGGTAAGACCTGTCTTCCCGAAGCTGATAACAATGGAAGTCAGCCTCCGTGTCTTCAAGATGCTTCACAGTCTTTCTGAAGGTGTCGCTGTCTTGGGGGTAAACGACTAGGTCGTAGAGACGGGAGCGGCACGTGAAAGTCCCCTCCCCAACAGTCCTAATTAGCTGGGAGCAGAACTTTTTGAAGTCTGATATGTTCTTCACAACGATAGGAGGTGGCTTGGGGACTTGAGTGTTGGCGGGTTGCTGGGATGTGGAGGGAGGGGGAAGGCTGGCTTCATCCTCCGAGGTTTCTCCTTCCTTGTTTTTAGGTTGTTTAGTTTGGGGTGAACCTGTTTTATTTGTATCTGGAGCTTTCTTGTAGGTTCGCTTCCGTGCTTTACTACTCACGACGTTGAATCCTGAATTGTCGTCTTGAACAACATCCATTTTTAGAAATAAATAAAATAATGATAATTAATTAATTAAATAATTTATTTTAAAAAAAAAAAGTGCGAGAAGCAGCCTTGAACTCGGTTCCTTCCAGTTAGAAGGGACACTATCTAGCTACTACTCCACGGTGACTGTGGTACTAATAGAGCCAGAACCATATGTAGATTACCACTTGAGTGCCCGGCAGACAGGACTTGACAGGATCGGCGTCCTTCACCACACATTGCGAAATTTAAAAAATAGAAAAAACAAAAAGAAACTGTTAGTTACTCACTGTTCATCCCAAAAGTCTAAATAGTGATGCACAAAACAAAACAATAATTCACAAAATCATAGACAACTTGAAGTCGAGACAGCACGAAAATCAGTACGTGTTTCGACCTCGGGAGCTGGTGGGGCACTAACTTGGGAATTAACGCCAAAAAACACAAACACTGTTCAAATGTCCTAATGTCGCTTACGAACGAAGAGATGTATGTATAATATACATTGTACATGT
Source organism: Aradus depressus (assembly GCA_963662175.1). Lineage (NCBI taxonomy): Eukaryota > Metazoa > Arthropoda > Insecta > Hemiptera > Aradidae > Aradus > Aradus depressus. Next base: position 48,976,612 of record OY759214.1, on the reverse strand, counting down.
CGTTCATAAAGGAACTAGTTCATGATATGAATTACTACTAGCTGTATTATATTATGAGCACATCCGCTGAGTAGAGAGGGTAACATTTGTCTTCTCCAGGTCGCGCATGCGAATTAGAAGGTTGTTTTGTTTGCGGTCAGGTTATAGACATCCTCAGATGAATCTGCCCCAAGAAGCACCAAGACTACTATCACAGAGTCAACAAAATCTATTTCAAATATAACACAAACTCCAAGAATACATTTTTAGAATTTATAATACTTATATTATTTGTTCAGTTGTCTTTGGCTTTTTTCATTTTATTTATATTTTAGCGATACTAAACAAATATATACACATTGAAAATTGTTTGTTAATTATAAATATTTATATTGTAAGATATATGTTTAATTCAACGATGGTTAAAAGTCTTTCTCCCCTCCCCCCCCCCCCCCCCCCCCCCTTTTTTTTCCAATAACTGAAACACATGTAACCTAGTTAAATGTTTTTTTGAAACGTCGGTGATCACCTAACAGTTCTTCCCCAGCTCAAATTATTTGTAATAAACAATGTTTCAGCTCTCCTTCAAAAACCTTTGTCTTCTTAGATCGATCTGACTGAAAATTTATAGCTCTTATACTCAGAGAGATGGAGTGAATTCACATATAAAATTTCGTGTCAATTTCTTCATTCTGTCGGGAGTTGTTGGGTCCATACAGACGTCATACGAAGTATGAGGGAACTTATGTAAAACGTTAGGAACATGTTAAATGTCATGTTTCCACCCCTATAAATCCAAAAATTTGATTACTCTGTGTCTGTGTTTGTATCACCCGATACAATGAATATATCAACACGAAATTTTAATATTTGTATATACATATAGGCGGGGAGAGGGGTTTTATAGGCGGGGAGAGGGGTTGTATGAATGTATAGTCACGAAATGGTGGTGAAATCCTTGAATAATACAAGTTTCGGTTTTGAGCCAAATCGGTCGAGGGAAAGCGAAAAGTTAATAGTCCAATTCGTGCTGGGGAAGTACGTTGCCATTATGATTCGCTTTTTTTCCCCTCATTCAGGGCTTCCGAAAGTACGTCGAATTTCAACTATCAACCTTACAAAAAAAATCATGTTTCATATCCAAAAACATTTCATACATAGCTTCAATTTTAGTTTTTTGGCAGAGTTCAGCCACAGATATCCTCTTCTAAGGTTTGTCGAATCTACCTTTTAATTATTATTTTTTATTATACACTAATTTATTTTATTTCGCTTGGTTTATTCATATATAGTTAGTTATTATGACTCATGCCCTTTGCTTTAACTCGTCGTTTATTTAATTATTATTTACATTTTTATTTATTTGTCATTTATTTAAGATTGACACTTAAGCCTTTTTTTACCACAACATATGGAGTTTTATCATAAACGATCAATCGCCAAGGTGTTAGCACTCACATGTTTTGCCCCCACGTTCAGAATTTTGAAATATCACGTAGCCCATATTCTAAGTACAGCCGACTTGCCTCCAAGTTTCGCGAATAAACCAATTTGAGTTATCAAGTACCGAACTTACAAAGTTTGTTCAGCTGTGTGAACATAAGTTATTTGCTTTATACTCGAAAACTTGAATTGCTCTGATGATGAACTTACTTCAAAAATCGAAATAGTCGTCGGTAAGTCGCCGGCAATGTACTTCCCCAGAAGGAATTAATCAATTAATTTTTCTCTCAACCTCCAAAACAAAACCAGTCGACCGTTTACGCTAATATTCAACTGTTGACTTGGGAGCCATAGTGGCCGTGCGGGCTAGAGCGTAGGGCTTTGGTCGCATGATCTCACAATAGTTTGCGGGTTCGAATACCATCCGGGAGTAAGTTTTATTTCGTAGATAGAACTCCCTCCCATGGATGTTGAAAATAACCTGGATAACACATGGACATGGCTAATATGCATCGTACATAAGGCGAGAGAAAATGCCCCATCGAATTTCTGACCGATCACATAACGTCCCCTATACTTCGTGAAGCTGCGGACGTAAAAGAGAAGTGGCTTAAATAATTACTGTTACGATAAACCGTTATTATAGCGTAAAAAAGGTACGTGCATCTCGATCAGTCATTCCGCCCGATAACGGATCGTCATATGATTTCCTTGAAAAGTGTTTTGCTCTGAAAAAAAAAAAAAAAAAAAGAAAAATATGTTTTAAGTGCTTTAAAGGAGAACAGAGAGAGAGTGAGAGCGATGTATTAAAGAGATAAAATGATTGTTTTTCAATAGCAATTGTTATAATTTAGGAGAAATGTAGATGCGGCTCGATCTGTCCTCGTCATATGATTTGTATACAATATAACCTGCACCTAGAGAACCTGTCCCCATTCTTCTACAGTGGCACTAATAGAGGAGTATTTCAATTTGTTTTCATTTTTGGATTCTGTTATTCGGAAAATAGGATATCTTGGTAAATACGCAACCTTGAATTTTTCACCGATTAGAAAACTTCTCCAAGACTACGAAGAGCGGGGGAAGTGAAAAAGACAAATAGCTTCAGAGTATCACCTGTAAGGTGGATATGTTGATAGTACGCTAGGCACCGCTAGGGCAACCATGGCCAGGAGGATCCATCTCGAAGCCATCTCTGTGACCTATCCTCCATACCCGTCTCCATTTATACTTCACCTCATGTTTGTTCATGTTTCATCTTTTGTTCTTTTTCAACTTATACATATCGTTTCTGTTGTTTTTCACAATATTGATTCAGTAAAATACATATTTATTGAAGTACCTGCGTCTGTTCTGCAACGGTAAATAATTATTGTCTTCAGATCCCCAATTAAAAATTCATATATAATAACAATTCTAATTAAAGAAAAATTTACCTCAGAAAAGATATCAAAGAATAACACCCATTTATGAATGGAAGAAAAAATAACATTTGCCCGAAAACAAATAAAAATAAAAAGAATTCTTGAAATCATACAAGAGTATCTATCTTTTGATGTGCACAAAACGTTGCATTGTTTCATCCAAACCGTCGCCGAATCGTCGGAGAAAAAAGGGCCTAACAATTTTATTAACAAATAAAAATATATAATCCCCATCTGCGACGGTCAGCGGTCACTCCCAGTCCACCTTATTTTTCTCGGCGCGCCGAGAGAGCTCGGGATAAATGTAGGGCGTTCGCTAGTTGTAGTTCGTTGGGGCGCCGGGGACGACTGCAGGCCTCCCCGGCGCAGGGTCATAATGCTTGCTTCTTTCTCCGCCAGGTTCGCCGGTTTCCGTCACCAGCTGCCGTAGGTCGAGTCCCAGATACGATCCTGTCCCGCGTATCAACCCCACCCTAGGCCCGTCGTACAGCGGACATTTGGGGACCACATGCTCCGCAGTCTCGACTCCGCCGCACGAAGTTCCGGTTGTTCTTCCTCTTAAAGAAGAATAGCTTGGAGTTGAAATCTCCGTGACCTAATAGTATCTGGAACATCCAGAGGTCAGGCAGTATCCACGTAGAGTCCAGACACACCCGGATTTCTGGAAAATAAGCATAGTTCGTTCAGCCATCCGATGATCATGACCATCCCTGTTGCCATTTCTCCACTATCCATTCCTGGACAATGTCCCTGCAACGCTCTGGTCTGGACTGACCGCGGCTAGACGTAAAGGCTCATCTATATCTGCTCCTAAAGGCAAATTGCGTCCACAAAAGTACGAGGCGACAGCCCCGTCCAAGACCAAGTCTATGGACGGAGCTCCTGCCAGGACCTGTAGCACAGCCGTAGAGACAGTACGATAGGCCTTTGTAATCCAAATCTGTTGCTGTGGACTCAATAGTTGGTCGCCAAAACGATATTAGCTCCCCAATAGTAGCGTTTATATGGAAGGACGTACGTAATCAGCCAAAGAAGTCAATGGAATAAGTCCACTCACCTCGATCCCCGCTTCTTAACATAAAAGTGACGAGTATCCTCACAAACGCAACCAGTTGAGTGAATATCAAAAAATTCCTGATTTAAAAAATCATCACCGCCAGACGACATGCCCCTGGATTTTTTGATCCCTTAAATGATCTTCTGCTCTTCTGAGCAACTGCTAGCGGGGTTCATTGCTTAGCCCCAGCTTCTATTATTTTGCTGCTTTCCTTTGCATAACATTACCCATTTTTGCCGTGATTACATTTATTGGCAGCCTAGCAATGAGTAACTTGCCCGGGTATGGCTCAGCTCTAGTTGGGCCCAGGCCGATCACTGGATGTCCCAGATTATCAGATTACGGAGATTTTAACAACAAGCACTTTTCCTTTAAGAGGAAGTACAACCTGTTCTTGCCGTAGCAACGAGACGACAGAACATCGTTCTCCAATATTCACTGTATAACCAGACGTGTTCAATATTTGTTTGCCTCCACATAAATAGTGAGACTCATACCCTAAAAAACACCTTTTCGAAAAGAGCAATGATATAAAAGTCACTACCGCTGAAACTTGGTTTTGCTTTTTTTGGGAAAGTTCTCTCTGGAACAACACTTGGGTGAATATGAGGATATGAATCCCTTTTTTATGTTGATAAGATACGGATATGAATGCCGACCTGGTCATGCAGTGGGCACTCGAGGACTGCATGCCCTTCAGTCTTGATGCCAACGCATGAACATTGAAAAAAAAAGAGTTTGGAGTTAACTCTCCATGTTCTAATATCTGATGCATCCAGTAATCAAACTGTACCACTTAGAGATGAGAAAGACCCGGATTTTCGTACCATTGTAACGTTGTTGCTATTTTCTAACTATCCAGTCATGAATAATCTCTTTGCAACGCTCAGATCAGAACTATATGAATATCTCTTCTCCCAGAGCTAGGCATAAGAGCTCGTTAATAAGGCGACAGTCTCATCCAAAAACAGATGAGGTGTGTGGTGGGCGGGACTCCCGTCAACGTCTTTAGAGCAGCCCTAGAGGCAGTTCAACAGACATGTCTAATCCTCACAAAGGCTCTTTAGAAACGTGCGCTGCCGTTTGGGGTAGCGGTACCACCAACCAGCAGCAAGGTACCTAGCTACCGCCATGAATACCCCCGTGTATATTTCCCCCCTTCCCTTTGGTCGATTCTGCTGAAAAACAGTTGGTATTGTCCTCATGGGGTTCCGGGTATACACACAAAATGTCGTATCATTACTAGAGCTCGGTTGTTTAAGCAATTAAAAATTAAAAATATGTGCCTAAAATATGCATTTATTTTTGATAAATGTGCAGGTAAAACAAAAAAAAATATGCGTAATCAATTAAATTATTTATTATAATAAAACACAAAACTAACTAAAAAAGGTTATAAGAAAAAAGTTATTAATTTTTAAAATTGTTGGAAACATCATACATCCTCAAATTTTCAAAAGTAAAACTTTGCCGATCGGACCTAAAAATTTTTTTATATCTACTAAATGATCTTTCAACGTCCACTGAGGTCACCGGAGCACGTTTAAACGGCGCTAATTCAGAAGGGCTGAACGGCATAGCTTCTTCCTCGATGGTTCCCTTAAGAATGTTACTAATCGTTCGTAAATTTTCAAGTCATGTATTGATGTATTTTAAACTGTAAGGTCCTTGGATATTTTTTAGTTTTCTTACAGCATCCTCTACCAATGCTAAGCTTTCTGACAGCAATAAATTTTGTGTTTCCAGGGTTTCGACTAAAAACCCAACGTTTGCCGAAATGAAGCATAAATTATTTTTCAAAGAAGTTTTATGGAGTAAATTTTTGGCTTTTTGTATTGACACCGCTGCTGCATCATCCAGTTTAGAAACCACATTTTTAATTTTGTCGAAATTTATTGAGTAGTAATGGGCTGCTTCTAGCCATGTTCCCCATCTTGTGATAATAGGTTCAGGAGGTAAATTTAATTCTGGGTAGGTCTCTTTTAATAGTTTTATTCGACTCGGCGCTTTCAGGAAGATTTTTTTCACATTGGAAATGAGTGCATCAACATCTTCAAATTCATTTCTGAAAGTTTCTACAACTCTGTGAAGAGGCATGTGCTAGGCAGGTTACGTGAATCAAATTAGGGTAGAATGTTTTCAACGATTTGGCAGCCTTGACCATATATAGAGCAGCGTCAGTGTAAGAAAAAGAAATACCTTGTTGTGTAAAATTCCGTTTGGCCAAATCAAGGACATCGAATCATTAAAGAATCGGGCAATCGTCTCGTGGTTGCATTTATCTAGGAGTTGTAAATTTAGAAGATAGGGTTGAGATGGTTCTTCAGAGAGCTTTCCGATAATAATGTTAGCTACATACCTCCCTAGAGCGTCAGTAGTTTCGTCCACCGACACCCAAATTGGACCGTCTGGCCGCGGATTTTGATATGGCCGCGGATTTTCACCATTGTCTCCTCGTAAACATCGGGAAGATAATTTTTTCGAATGGTACTCTCGTCGGGCATTTGGAGACCAATGTTCGTTTCCAAGAAGTGTTTTAACTCGCGGTTGTTAATTTTATAAAATGGAATATCCGCACTTACAAATGCGCGACATAAGTCCTGAAAAACTGGTGATTTTTTAGTGGATGACGTTGAAGGAGTAAGGAAGGATTCAGTTGCCTTTTGTTTCATTTTTTTAAGTTTTCTTTATGTCTGGTCGTCCCAATGTGCTGTCACTTGAGACATCCGAGCCGTTGAAACCACTACATTGCAACTTGTGCAATATAAAATCCCGGAATCGGTTCGAAAAGTTTTATTAGGGAAATCGCGTAAATACTTGTTCACTAACTCATCGTTTTACTTTTTTGTTTTGGCATCTTTCCTGATGCTACGAACGATGGAGACTGAAATGAAATAATTGCGTTTGTTTACTTTGTTTGGGAATTAAAGGAAGGGGAGGAGATTTTCAGAATTTGAACATCCATCAAACTTCCTAGAAAACTAAAGCCGCAGCTTTTCTTGGTGTTCTGCGTGTCTCACTCAGCATTAATTCTTTTTCGGTTCTAACCTTTTTTTTTTTTTTCAAAAAATGAAAAAATTGGCACAACATAATATGCAGTTAAAATATACAAAAACCACTGAAATATGCATAAATATGTATTTATGGTCAAATATGCAGACATGTGCAAAATAAAAGCTGCTTTAATGGAACCGTTTTGGTCCAAAACATGTTTTAAAAGTCATAATAGTGATGTATGAAGCAGAGATTAAAATATGCAAATGCATTAACATCCGAGCCCTAATCATTAAATTCATTCTATCGGCAACTATCGTGTTCATAGAAAACAGAACCTTTTTTTACTTATATTTTTCAGAGGATTGGAAAACATGTAATTCCGTTAAAAACTCAACGAATTTCTGACTGATTACATAACATCCTTTTACACTTTGCATAGCTGGGGAAGTAGAAAGATAATAAATGAATGAAAACACTAGTTGTTGAGTTAAGCCACTCCCCTGAACCCTCACCCCCTTTGGCTGATTTAGCAGAAAATCATTAGGTGTTGTCCTTTAGGAGTTTTGATCACACGAAAAAAATTTCTTGTCGATACATTGATTCTATCGGAAGATATTAGAGATTTTATGTTAAGTCTCCTCCTAATCCCCCCTTCCCTTTGGTCGACTTAGCTGAAAAACAATGTGTCGTTGTTAGTGGGGTTCCGAATTTACAAATAAAATTGTTATACTGATCACACACAAAAACACAGACAGCTCTATCTTTCCAATCTAGAGATCGGATTATGCTTTTGCGAAGTTTAATTGTGCTTGCTTTGTTAATAAGGCATATCACATTATGTTAAAAAGACAAAATAAGTGGCGGTTAAATTCTGAAAAATTACCGTTCTAGTTCCCCCAAGCATATGAAGTATAAAAGAAGTTATGTAATCTGTCAGAAATTCCAGTTTTCACCCGGAATTCCATGTTTTCCGACTTCCTGATTCCAAAAATGAAAAAATATAAAGTGTTAGGTGAATCACCGGCAATGCACTTTCCCAGCACGAATTCATCAATTAATTTGTTGATCTCCCTCCCAAATCAATCGAACGTTTTTGGATAAAAATCTATCGTTAATTATATAGGGGCTTTTCAATCCTCATACACAATGTTGTGTTGATACATTCATTACTTCGGCAGTTATTAGGATATTTGTGTTAAGCCCCTTTCATCTAGTTCCCCCATCCCCTCGGGCAGATTTTGCGGAACCTTATAGGTGGCTGGGCTTATAGGATTCTGAACTACCTGCGCCCTCGTGTACATTATATATAGTTAGTTATTAAGACTCTTGTCCGGGCTTAAACTACTATGGGAGTCCGAAATATACCCTATTCTCGTTTATTCACCTAGGGTAAACATCCTTGGCTGACCCTTGACCAAACCCTCTCCTGGAAAGACCAGGCCTCCCAAACCTCCAACCGCTCCTTCAGTACCCTCTACTGTCTTCCTCTATCAAATCATATATTTCCAGAAGCCCTCCTACATTATCCAAATGCTCTAATTTAAATCCCATATCCAGCAAAAAGTCACTAGATCCCGTCCCTCTGATCTTTACCTCCCTTCCCATAGGACAACAACCTACCACAACTCCTTCCTTATCCAGGCTAACTCCCTCTAGAAGTCCCTCCCTCTCCAGATCCGCCATGTTCCTACTCTTCTTTCACTCAAGTCCCTACTCTTTCATTACCTTCTAATTCAGCAAACCTTTGACTTCTAAAGCTAGCTCCTATGGGATAGTTTTTGTCTTCCTATAAGTCTCTCACTCCACTGGACAGATTGTTACTCAAATAATTTATTGTTTCCAGATTTACTTTGTGAAGCTCCATTCTAGGAATAGATAATTAAAATACACAATTTCTTTGTCAAACTTCACTATATATTATAGTGAAGTTTGACAAAGAAATTGTGTATTTTAATTATCTATTCCTAGATTGTTACTCTACTATTTCATTATTGTTATTATGTTTTAGATTATTATTCATACTTTGTTTTCCTCATTTTTTTCTATTATTTTTCACTAGTTTGTTTTATTGTTTTAATCATTGCCTGTCATCAATATTTAATATTTATTCCTTTTCCTTTATTTTATTCTGTTTCAATTGGTTGATACTTGCATTCTCTTGTTTATTTCTTATGTTATTATTTATTCTTAGGGGACGTATGGCCCAGAATAAAGAATATTTTTCATTTCATTTCTAGGGAAGGGGTCTTCAACGAGAACCTGACACCGTGCAGGCTCGGGACCATCTCTTAATGTCTCATCCGAAGTACGGCGTGATGTAGGTTTTTTTTTATGGGGCCACGGCCGTTTCGAATCTGCGATCTTGTGCTCAATGCGCCTTCTATATTATATATATATATATATATATATATATATATATATATATATATATATATATATATATATGTGTGTGTATATATATAATATAGATGGTACTCAATGATACGTACAAATAGACAGTCAATACAAAACTGATTTATTTATTATATGTTAATATCCATTACAAAGAACGCGAGTTCGAAACTGGGCCGAGAACCTTTATTGTTTTATATGAGAGGTAAAAAAAAAACAAGAGTTTGCCGTTCTTCGGATGGGTCATTAAGCGATGGTCTCAAGCCAGTACGATGTAAGTTACTCGTCAAAGATCTCCATATTAGGTAATTAAACCTGCCTAGGCCAAATTTAGGACTCCATGTCCACTTAAGCGAAGAAAGAGCGCTCTGATAGTAGGCGATATGATCTCGAAGTTAAAGCCCGAGCATGAGTCACAATTAATAACTACCTATATGCTTTGTGATATTGTAATGATTTTTTTTGTCTTTTATTTATAAAGATACAACTGCTGCTGAATACAATAAACAGCATCTATGGCATGTGAGAGGAAGAAGTAAGTTGTATATATTTTATATTTTTTTCATACTTTCTATTTATTTTTGACTTGAGTTGGTTACATTCCACGCAACATCCTCTCCCCCGAGGGTCACGCAGGAAAACTCAGGTAGCTCTCGACCGTTACATACACAACACCATATCTCTATATTGGACACAAACTCACAACACCTCATTATAAGGTAATTTTTATTTATAATCTTTCTTGTTTAAAAAAAAAATTGTTTCCATCTCTTTTTCACATTATTATTAAGTATCCGGTTATATCATTGTCCATGATGACTAATTTGTTTGTTTGTATTCTGTAGGCCCTGAAGAAGAAAATAAATATTTTTCGAAACGTTGGCCAAATTTTGAATTTTCATTTTCACGACAGAACCTCGAATTCCTTCTACATTGAAACGATACGGTCGACTCTATTAATCAATATGAATAAACACACTGCTTGAATGTCAACTAACACAATCATATAAGCATATTGGCTAAGTAGAGAGGGTAACATTTGTCTTCTCCAGGTCGCGCAAGCGAATCAGAAGGTAGTTTTGTTTGCGGTCACGTTCTAGACTCATGAATCTGCCCCAAGGACCACCAAGACTACTACCAAACAGTCAACAAAACCTATTTCAAACATTACAAAACTCCAGGAATAAATTTATAATATTTTTATTATTTGTTCAGTTGTCTTGGGCTTTATTCATTTTATTTATATTTTAGCGATACAAAACAAATATTAACAAATATATCCTCATTGAAGATTGTTTGTTATTTATAAATATTTATATTGTATATGTTTAATTTAACGATGGTTAAAAGGATATATTTTTTCTTCTCCCCTTTTCCATTAACTGAAACACATGTAACCCAGTGATTACTTAACTGTTCTTCCCCAGCTCAAATTATTTGTAACAAACAATTGATCAGCTCTCCTTCAAAAACCTTTGTCTCCTTTGGTCGATTTGACTGAAAATTGATAGCTCTTATACTCAGAGAGATGGAGTGAATTCACATATAAAATTTCGTGGCAAATTCTTCATTCTGTCTTACGAAAGTACGAAATTCCGGTGTAAAGTCAATGTCGAATTTCAACTATCAACCTTACCAAATAAACTTGTATCATATCCAAAAACATTTCATATATAGCTTTAATTTTAGTTTTTTGGCAGAGTTCCTCCACAGATAACCTCTTCTAAGGTTTGTCGAATCTACCTCTTAATTATTATTTTTTATTACTTATACACTATTTTATATATTTTTGTTTTTATTTATTTATATATGTTTTAAATTGTTATTTTGTTTTCTTTCTCTTTTCTATATTTCGCACAGTATGACCATCTGATGCAGTAAGAACGTCTATAGATGAATGAAAAAGATACTTGCGGAAAAGATATAAGAACATATTTTAATTGTAATTAAATCAAAAACTGTATCTACTGTATTTATTAATATTATTATTTGTGTGTTAATATATTTTCAAGTATTTATTTATCCATTTCATTTATTTTTTAAATAGTATTTTTATTACTAATCATGTGTGCCGGACTCTAAGAGTTAATATATGTTTATGATTCTAATTTATAAGTTATTATATGTTATAAGATGTATAAAGTTTAGAAGGGTAAAAAGTTTAAAAGATTAAAAGTTCCTCAACCTTTCTTCACAATGTTTGGATTGTTATTCCGTGTGTGGCAGGTTTGTTGATACAGTTGGAGATAAGACTCCAATGTTAAACTCACAACCAAGCCCCATCTTATCACTTAGGAGAATTAATAATACAATTAATTAATACAATTTCATGATTCAAAATTAATTATTAAATCAAAATTCACTGTAAATGATCTTCGTGATGTGAAGTTTCCGATTGATCGCCGGAGGGGCACGTAATTTGTTCTATTGTTCTATTGAAAATAAGTTGAATAAATTTGGGAAAACCCGTTGGAGATTTGGGTGAAGGAGCATTGAAAAAATACTACAAAAATATTTTTGCTAAGTATTTTATTAATGTCCAATGACAAACCAAGAAAAGTATTTATGCGTTTTGTATTAGTGTTTTACATAATTTTTACATTCACTGAGGGTGTCTTTCACAGCTCAATTTTCTGGCGGATGATTATGATGATGATTTAGATGAACCAGACGAAGAAGAGGATCCATTATTCCTTCCTTTCTGATGTCTATTGATTCCAACACCTCGCTGGCTGCCCCGTGTTGAGCTTGTAGAAGTGTGTGAGAAACTGTAACGCTGCTGAGCCGAATAACCGGACCCTGTTGAATGTTCTTTTGACGAGTGACTTGACTCATCACTTCCGCTTCCGCTGGATGACTGATTATTCCCTTTCTTGCAACCCGGCTTTTTAACATCCTTACTCTCATTGTGCCAGTTTTTGAGTCCTGTCTTCACTCCGCTGGTACTAGTTTGGGCACTGGAAGACCCAGCCTGCCAGTTTCCAATTCCCGCCTTCACTCCGCTGGTACTAGCGTGGGCACTGGAAGACCCAGCCTGCCAGTTTCCGATTCCCGCCTTCACTCCGCTGGTACTAGCGTGGGCACTGGGTGACCCATCCTGCCAGTTTCCAATTCCCGTCTTCACTCCGCTGGTACTAGCGCTGGATGACTGATTTTTTCCTTTCTTGCAACCCGGCTTGTTATCATCCTTACTCTCATTCTGCCAGTTTTCGAGTCCCGTCTTCACTACGCTGGTACTAGCGTGGGCACTGGATGACCCATCCTGTTCTGCCTGTCTTCCACTGGCACTGGCTTGGGCGTTTGATGACTCATTATTCCCTTTCTTGCAACCCTTCTTATCTTCCTTACTCTCCTTCTGCCAGTTTTTGAGTCCCGTCTCTACTCCATCGGTACTAGCGTGGGCACTGGAGGACGAAGAATGCCAGTTTCCAATTCCCGCCTTCACTCCGCTGGTACTAGCGTGGGCACTGGAAGACCCAGCCTGCCAGTTTCCGATTCCCGCCTTCACTCCGCTGGTACTAGCGTGGGCACTGGATGACCCATCCTGCCAGTTTCCAATTCCCGTCTTCACTCCGCTGGTACTAGCGCTGGATGACTGATTTTTCCCTTTCTTGCAACCCGGCTTGTTATCATCCTTACTCTCATTCTGCCATTTTTCGAGTCCCGTCTTCACTACGCTGGTACTAGCGTGGGCACTGGATGACCCATCCTGTTCTGCCTGTCTTCCACTGGCACTGGCTTGGGCGTTTGATGACTCATTATTCCCTTTCTTGCAACCCTTCTTATCTTCCTTACTCTCCTTCTGCCAGTTTTTGGGTCCCGTCTCTACTCCACCGGTACTAGCGTGGGCACTGGAAGACCCAGCCTGCCAGTTTCCAATTCCCGTCTTCACTCCGCTGGTACTAGCGCTGGATGACTGATTTTTCCCTTTCTTGCAACCCGGCTTGTTATCATCCTTACTCTCATTCTGCCAGTTTTCGAGTCCCGTCTTCACTACGCTGGTACTAGCGTGGGCACTGGATGACCCATCCTGTTCTGCCTGTCTTCCACTGGCACTGGCTTGGGCGTTTGATGACTCATTATTCCCTTTCTTGCAACCCTTCTTATCTTCCTTACTCTCCTTCTGCCAGTTTTTAAGTCCCGTCTCTACTCCATCGGTACTAGCGTGGGCACTGGAGGACGAAGAATGCCAACTGTTGGGTCCCGTCTCTACTCCACCGGTACTAGCGTGGGCACTGGATGACGAAGAATGCCAACTTTTGGGTCCCGTCTCTACTCCACCGGTACTAGCGTGGGCACTGGATGACGAAGAATGCCAACTGTTGGGTCCCGTCTCTACTCCACCGGTACTAGCGTGGGCACTGGAGGACGAAGAATGCCAACTGTTGGGTCCCGTCTCTACTCCACCGGTACTAGCGTGGGCACTTGATAACCCAGCCTGCCTGTTTTCGAGTCCCGCCTGGTTAACACTGGCAGTTGTCTGGGCAGTGTATGAGTGACTTTGTGTGCTCGACACGTAAATTGAAGTATGTCCAGTTTGTGAATTCGATTTGGATGTTGTTATTTGTGTCGGGTTCACAATGGTTGATGTCTCTTCTGAAGATTTTCTGCCATAACCTCGTCCTCTACAAAAAAAAAATTTATTCATAGAGGTTAAAAAAATGAAGAACAAGAATATCTACGAAATAGAAGAGGATCATTATAGATAACATGCTATTTAAAAAAAATACAAATAAAAGCCTCTGTAGTCTACCTTCCGCCAATTCCGCTGAAAATTGAAAGGTTTTCCCCTTGTAGAGCTTTGAATTTCTTGTCCATACATTCTATTAGCAGTTATTAGAGATTTTGCCCCTCCCCCCAAAACCCACCCCCCCCCTTTCCTTGGTTGATTTGGCTGAAAATTAATGGGTGTCGTCATTAGAGGGTTCTGGACTCTCATATCATGTTTCATGTTGAAACATTCATTCTTTAGAGAGTTATCATGTTCACAGACATATAGAATTTTTTTTTTCATCTTTGACATTGGGAGGTAGGAACATGAAATTCTGATGAAAACTGTGCTTCGAATTTTTAGCAATAGTAAAAAATTTCTTTACAGAAACATAAAGTTCTATTCATGAATATTAGGCAGGAGAACGTTAAGAATGACGGTGATATAAGTATGTATATAGCGACAAAGAGAAAGTATTGTCTTTGTCTAAAATACAGAAGAAGAGAGAAAGTTTCTTATAGAGAACGAGAGATCTCATAATGAAGCAGAAATGTTTCAATTGTCTTAGAAAGAGAAAGAGAACGGTGTCTTATAAGAGTGTCTTAATGTGAGAAAGTGAAAGATAATGAAAGTGAATCATTAGCAATATACTTCCCCAGAACGAATTAATCAATTAATTTTTCGCTCCCCCTCAATAAAGAATCGACTGTTTACGCTAATATTCATCAGTTGACTTACATAGGGGCTCCTAAATCCTCATACTAAATGTTGTGTTGATCCAATTGTTACGTCGGTAGTTATTAGGTTTTCTGAACTCGGACCCCCATCCCTTCGGCCGAGTTCGCTTAGATTTAACAGGTATTGTTAAATTTCATGTCGATATATTTGCTACATCGGCAGTTATTGGGATTTTTGAGTTGAGCCCTAGTTCCTCCTTTCCTTCAATCGTTTTTGCTGTCGTCCTTATGGGGTGTTGAATTTACATATAACATTTTGTGGCGACACATTTATCACAACGGCAGTTTTTATAATTTTTGTGTTAAACGTACTCCCTAAACCCCCTCTTCCACTTGGTCGATTTGGCTGAAAACCAATAGGTATTGGCCTTAAATTTCATTTCGATACATTCATTCTATCAGCAGTTATCTTGTTCACAAACACACAGCATTTTTTATTTATTTTTCGAATCTGGAGTTCGGAAAACATGAAATTCCGTTGTCGAATATCCGACCGATTACGTAACATCTCCTATACTTCGTGAAGCTGGAGACGTAAAAGAGAAGTGGCTTAAATAACTACTGTTAAAATAAACCGTTATTATAGCGTAAGAAAGGTACGTGCGTCTCCACCAGTCATTCCTCCCGATAACGGCTCGTCATATGATTTCCTTGAGAAGTGTTTTAGTCTAAAAAAAATATATATATATTTTTAAGTGCTTTAAAAGAGAGAGAGAGAGAAAATGATGTATTAAAGAGATAAAATGATTGTTTTGAATAGCAATTGTTATAATTTAGGAGACATGTAGATGCGGCTCGATCTGTCCTCGTCATATGATTTGTATACAATATAACCTGCACCTAGAGAACCTGTTCCCCATTCTTCTACAGTGGCATTAATAGAAGTGTATATACATTTGTTTTCATTTTTGGATTCTGTTATTCGGAAAATAGGATATCTTGGTAAATACGCAACCTTGAATTTTTCACCGATTAGAAAACTTCTCCAAGACTACGAAGAGCTGGGGAAGTGAAAAAGACAAATAGCTTCAGAGTATCACCTGTAAGGTGGATATGTTGGTAGGACGCTAGGCACAGCTAGGGCGAGAATAGTCAGAAGCATCCAACTCGAAGCCATCTCTGTGACCTATCCTCCATACTCGTCTCCATTTATACTTCACCTCATATTTGTTCATGTGACATCTTTTGTTCTTTTTCAACTTATACATATCGTTTCTGTTGTTTTTCACTATATTGATTTTGTAAAATACATATTTATTGAAGTACCTGCGTTTGTACTGCAACTGTAAATAATTATTGTCTTCAGATCCCCAATTAGAAATTCATATATATATATCTATATATATATAATAACAATTCTAGTTAAAGAAAAATTGACGTCAAAAAAGATATCAAAGTATAACACCCATTTATGAATGGAAGAAAAAATAACATTTGCTCGGAAACAAAGAAAAATAGAAAGAAAAAAAATGAACAATCGCCCAATAATGCAATGTCTACAGTTAACAACCTTGAAATCATATGAGAGTATCTATCTTTCGGTGTGCACAAAACGTTGCATTGTTTCATCCAAATCTGTTGCTATGGACTCAATAGTTGATCGCCAAAACAATATCAGCTCCCCAATAGTAGCGTTTATATGGAAGGACGTACGTAATCGGCCAAAGAAGTCAATGGAATACGTCCAGTCACTTCGATCCCCGCTTCTTGTTAACACAAAAATGACTGATATCCTCACAAAAGCAACCCAGTTGAGTGAAGATCAAGAAAATGCCTCGTTAAAAAAATCATCACCGGCAGACGTCATGGCCCTGGAAACCCTAAATGATCTTCTGCTCTTCAGAGCAACTGCCAGCGGGGTTCATTGCTTAGGCCCAGCTTCTATTCTTTTGCTGCTTTGCTTTGCATAGCATTATCCTCTTTTGCAGTGACTACATAGATTGGCAGCGAAGCAATGAGTAATATTCGTAGCTGCTGGGAAGGGCAGAGGACCAGTTATTGTTGTCAAGATGCATATCAATGTTACTACTAAGTTCAGATGGCGAAGTATGCATACTTCTCGGATGCCCGGGTTTGGCTCAGCTCTAGTTGGGTACAGGCCGATCGCTGGATGTCCCATATTATAATTATCAGATCACGGTGATTTTAACAACAAGCTCTCTTCCTTTAAGAGGAAGTACAACCTGTTCTTGCGGTAACAACGAGACGACCGAACATCGTTCTCGAAAATTCATTGTATAACCATCGTACAGGCTCGAGTCCAGCACTTAACGTCCCACCCTCCGAAGGACTGTGCTGATGGTTTCTGCACCTTCCTGATAAAAGAACTAAGAGCCACGGGCGGGTTTCGAACCCGCGATATTGAGCTCAGTAAGCAAGCACGCTACCTCTGAGCTACTTGCCCTCGTATATACTATATATAGTTAGTTATTATGGACTCATGCCCGGGCTTTAAATATTATGAGAGTCCGAAATATACCCTATTCTAGTTTATTCACCTAGGGTAAAAAAACTTGGACTCACCCTTGACCAAACCCTCTCCTGGAAAGACCACGCCTCCATTATCTCCAACCGCTCCTTCAGTACCCTATACTTCCTGAAACGTCTTCGTTACCTCCTGCCTTGTTTTCCCCTATTTTGTTATACCTGTATCGGAAATGAAAAACTCACTTATTATCCAAATTTAAATCCCATATCCAGCAAAAAGTCAATAGATCCCGTCCCTATGATCTTTACCTCCCTTACCACAGGACAACAACCTACCACAACTCCTTCCTTATCCAGGCTCACTCCCTCTGGAAGTCTCTCCCTCTCCAGATTCGCCATGTTCCTACTCTTCTTTCATTTAAGTCCCTACTCTTCCAGTACCTCCTAATCCAGCAAACCTTTGACTTCTAAAGCTAGCTCCTATGGGATAGTTTTTGTCTTCCTATAAGTCTCTCACTCACTCCACTGGACAGATTGTTTCATCAGTCCAGTTTTTTTAAAAATTCATATATAACTCATTATTTTTATTATGTTTTAGATTATTATTCATACTTTGTTTTCCTCATTTTTTCTATTTTTCACTAGTCTGTTTTATTGTTTTAATCATTGCCTGTCATCAATATTTAATAGTTATTCCTTTTCCTTTATTTTATTCTGTTTCAATTGGTTGATACTTGCATTCTCTTGTTTATTTCTTCTGTTATTATTTATTCTTAGGGAACGTATGTCCCAGAATAAAGAATATTTTTCATTTCATTTTTAGGGAAGGGGTCTTCAACGAGTATCTGACACCGTACAGGCTCCGGGACCATCTCTTAATGTCTCATCCGAAAAACGGCGTGATGTTTTTTTTTTTTATGGGGCCACGGCCGTTTCGAAACTGCGATCTTGTGCTCAATGCGCCTTCTAAATTATATAAATATAAATATATATAAAGAATTAAAATGAGTTGAAGATTGCAATGATACGTACAAATAGACAGTCAATGCAAAACTGATTTATATATTATAAGTTAATATCCATTACAAAGATCGCGGGTTCGAAACTGGGCCGAGGACCTTCATTGTTTTATCTGAGAGGTAAAAAAAACATGAGCACGCCGTCCTTCGGATGTGTCATTAAGCGATGGTCCGAAGCCAGTACGATGTAAGTTACTCGTTAAAGAATTAAATTAGAGAATTAATTAATTATTAATTTAAGAAACATTCTTGGTAATTAAACCTGCCTAAGCCAAATGTCCACTTAAGCGAAGATAGAGCGCTCTGATAGTAGGAGATATGACCTCGAAGTTAAAGCCCGGGCATGAATCACAATTAATAATTACCTATATGCTTTGTGATATTGTAATGATTTTTTTGTCTTTTATTTATAAAGATACAACTGCTGCTGAATACAATAAACAGCATCTATCGGGAGAGGAAGAAGTAAGTTGTCCACCAACAATTTCACAATTTCATAAGAAGTTAGCTCCAACACTTAACACACAAGATGTGCAATGTGTTTTTCAAACAAATTTTATAATAAGATGTTATTTTGATTATTGTTACTCTTGATCTATGTTTATTAAATGCAAAAAAAAAATATATATATACATATATATTTATTTATTGGTTGGTTGTTTTGTGTTAATTTACTTATTTAAAAAAATATATATATATTTATTTATTGGTTGGTTGTTTTGTGTTAATTTAATTATTTAAAAAAATATATATATACATATATATTTATTTATTGGTTGGTTGTTTTGTGTTAATTTAATTATTAAAAAAAAAATATATATATACATATATATTTATTTATTGGTTGGTTGTTTTGTGTTAATTTAATTATTTAAAAAAATATATATATATACATACATATATATTTATTGGTTGGTTGTTTTGTGTTAATTTAATTATTTAAAAAAATATATATACATATATATTTATTTATTGGTTGGTTGTTTTGTGTTAATTTAATTATTTTAAAATATATATATATATATACATATATATTTATTTATTGGTTGGTTGTTTTGTGTTAATTTAATTATTTAAAAAAAAATATATATATATACATATATATTTATTTATTGGTTGGTTGTTTTGTGTTAATTTAATTATTTAAAAATATATATATATATATATATATATATATGTATTTATTTATTGGTTGGTTGTTTTGTCCTAATTTAATTATTTAAAAAAAATATATATATATTATATATTTTTCATACGTTTTATTTATTTTTTGACTTGAGTTGGTTACATTCCACGCAACACCCCCTCCACCGAGAGTCACGTAGGTAGCCCTCGACCGTTACATACACAAACCATATCTCTATACTGGAGAATAACTCACAACACCTTCACTATACACATCCACTCTAGTCATTATAAGGTAATTTTTATTTATAATCTTTCATTTATGTTTAAAAAAAAACTGTTTCCACATCTTTTTTACATTATTATTAAGTATCTGGTTATATCATTGTCCATAATGACTAATTTGTTTGTTTGTATTCTTATATAGGTTATATACATCCTCAGATGAATCTGCTCCAAGGACCACCAAGACTACTACTGCAAAGTCAACCAAATCTATTTCAAATATAACAAAACTCCAGGAATACATTTTTAGAATTTATAATATTAATATTATTTGTTCAGTTGTCTTGGGCTTTTTTCATTTTATTTATATTTTAGCGATATAAAACAAATATTAACAAATATATGCACATTGAAGATTGTTTGTTACTTATAAATATTTATATTGTAAGATATATGTTTAACAATTCAACAATGATCAAAAGAAAAATGTTTTTTTCTCCCCTTGTTCCAAGGTCTTATAATCTGGAGTTAAGACAAATAGTAAATGAATCACCTGATTATCCTTCCCCCTCAAATTACTTGTTGTAATGAAGTTTCAGCTCTCGCTCAAAAACATTTGTCTTTTGGTCGATTTGAATGAAAATCGATAGGTATTAGACAGTTTTAAATCCATATGCAAAATTTCATTCTATGGGGAGTTATTGTCTCAATTTGGGGCACTATAATTTTTGATGTAATGAACATATCGATACGAACTTTTATATTTTTATATATAGTCCTCTTGTGGAAGCGACACCTATGTATTTTCAGTCAAATCGGCCATGAAGAAGGGCACTGTTAATCTAATGGATACATAGATATGAAATTATTATTGAATGTGAAGTTCGTGAGTTGTTCAATTCGCAGGATAAATACATTGTCGGTGATTTTGTAACATTTTTTTTTTTCTCCAAATTTTGAATTAAGATTTGTGAATGTACGAAATTCGGATGAAGAGCCAAAATCGAATTTCAACTATAAATCTTATGTTAAACTTAGGTGGTTGCTGATTATTTCCGTACTGTTGTCATCCATCTAATTTGACTTGGAACAGTTTTATATTGTTCGTTTCGTTAAGATCTATAGAACTCCACATAGAACAAGCTCTCATGCTGCTATTTTTGTTAATCTCAATAGAACTCCACATAGACCAAGCTCTAATGTTGCTATTTTAGTTAATCTTAATAGAACTCCACATAGAACAAGCTCTCAGGTTGCCATTTCAGTCAAGCTCCATAGAATTCCACATAGAACAAGCTCTGATGTTGCTATTTTAGTTAATCTCCAAAGAACTCCCCATAGAACCAGCTCTCATATACATATTTTAGTTAAGCTCCTTAAAACTCTACATAGAACCAGCTCTCATGTTGCTATTTTAGTTAATCTTAATAGAACTCCACATAGACCAAGCTCTGATGTTGCTATTTTAGTTAATCTCCAAAGAACTCCACATAGAACCATCTCTCATATACATATTTTAGTTAAGCTCCTTAAAACTCTACATAGTACAAGCTCTCATGTTGCTCTTTTAGTTAATCTCCATAAAATTCCTTATACAAAAAGCTCTGATGTAGCTATTTCAGTTAATCTCCATAAAGCTTCACATAGAACAAGCTCTCATGTAGCTATTTTAGTTAATCTACATAGAACTCCCCATAGACCAAGCTCTGATGTTGCTATTTTAGTTAGCATAGACCAAGCTCTCAGGTTGCCATTTCAGTCAAGCTCCATAGAATTCCACATAGAACACCTCTGATGTAGCTATTTTAGTTAATCTCCAAAGAACTCCACATAGAACCAGCTCTCATATTCAAATTTTAGTTAAACTCCTTAATACTCTACATAGAACCAGCTCTGATGTAGCTATTTCAGTAAATCTCCTTAAAACTTCACATAGAACAAGCTCTCATGTAGCTATTTTAGTTAATCTCCATAGAACTCCACATAGACCAAGCTCTCATGCTGCTATATTTGTTAATCTCAATAGAACTCCACATAGAACAAGGTCTCAGGTTGCCATTTCAGTTAAGCTCCATAGAATTCCACATAGAACAAGTTCTGATGTAGCTATTTTAGTTAATCTCCAAAGAACTCCACATAGAACCAGCTCTCATATTCATATTTTAGTTAAGCTCCTTAAAACTCTACATAGAACCAGCTCTCATGTTGCTATTTTAGTTAATCTCCAAAAAAACTCACATAGAACAAGCTCTCATGTTGCTATTTTAGTTAATCTCCAAAAAATTCCATATACAAAAAGCTCTGAGGTAGCTATTTCCGTTAATCTCCATAAAACTTCACATAGAATCAGCTCTCATGTAGCTATTTTAGTTAATTTCCATAGAACTCCACATAGACCAAGCTCTGATGTTGCTATTTTAGTTAATCTCCATAGAACTCCACATAGAACAAGGTCTCATGTAGCTATTTTAGTTAATCTCCATAGAACTCTACATAGACCAAGCTCGCATGTAGCTATTTTAGTTAATCTCAATAGAACTTCACATAAAACAAGCTCTCATGTTGCTATTTCAGTTAAGCTCCATAAAATTCCATATACGAAAAGCTCTCATGTTGCTATTTCAGTTAAGCTCCATAGAACTCCACATAGAACAAGCTCTCAGGTTGCCATTTCAGTCAAGCTCCATAGAATTCCACATAGAACAAGCTCTGATGTTGCTATTTTAGTTAATCTCCAAAGAACTCCACATAGAACCAGCTCTCATATACATATTTTAGTTAAGCTCCTTAAAACTCTACATAGAACCAGCTCTCATGTTGCTATTTTAGTTAATCTCCAAAAAAACTCACATAGAACAAGCTCTCATGTTGCTATTTTAGTTAATCTCCAAAAAATTCCATATACAAAAAGCTCTGATGTAGCTATTTCCGTTAATCTCCATAAAACTTCACATAGAACCAGCTCTCATGTTGCCATTTCAGTCAAGCTCCATAGAATTCCACATAGAACAAGCTCTGATGTTGCTATTTTAGTTAATCTCCAAAGAACTCCCCATAGAACCAGCTCTCATATACATATTTTAGTTAAGCTCCTTAAAACTCTACATAGAACCAGCTCTCATGTTGCTATTTTAGTTAATCTTAATAGAACTCCACATAGACCAAGCTCTGATGTTGCTATTTTAGTTAATCTCCAAAGAACTCCACATAGAACCATCTCTCATATACATATTTTAGTTAAGCTCCTTAAAACTCTACATAGTACAAGCTCTCATGTTGCTCTTTCAGTTAATCTCCATAAAGCTTCACATAGAACAAGCTCTCATGTAGCTATTTTAGTTAATCTACATAGAACTCCCCATAGACCAAGCTCTGATGTTGCTATTTTAGTTAGCATAGACCAAGCTCTCAGGTTGCCATTTCAGTCAAGCTCCATAGAATTCCACATAGAACACCTCTGATGTAGCTATTTTAGTTAATCTCCAAAGAACTCCACATAGAACCAGCTCTCATATTCAAATTTTAGTTAAACTCCTTAATACTCTACATAGAACCAGCTCTGATGTAGCTATTTCAGTAAATCTCCTTAAAACTTCACATAGAACAAGCTCTCATGTAGCTATTTTAGTTAATCTCCATAGAACTCCACATAGACCAAGCTCTCATGCTGCTATATTTGTTAATCTCAATAGAACTCCACATAGAACAAGGTCTCAGGTTGCCATTTCAGTTAAGCTCCATAGAATTCCACATAGAACAAGTTCTGATGTAGCTATTTTAGTTAATCTCCAAAGAACTCCACATAGAACCAGCTCTCATATTCATATTTTAGTTAAGCTCCTTAAAACTCTACATAGAACCAGCTCTCATGTTGCTATTTTAGTTAATCTCCAAAAAAACTCACATAGAACAAGCTCTCATGTTGCTATTTTAGTTAATCTCCAAAAAATTCCATATACAAAAAGCTCTGAGGTAGCTATTTCCGTTAATCTCCATAAAACTTCACATAGAATCAGCTCTCATGTAGCTATTTTAGTTAATTTCCATAGAACTCCACATAGACCAAGCTCTGATGCTGCTATTTTAGTTAATCTCCATAGAACTCCACATAGAACAAGGTCTCATGTAGCTATTTTAGTTAATCTCCATAGAACTCTACATAGACCAAGCTCGCATGTAGCTATTTTAGTTAATCTCAATAGAACTTCACATAAAACAAGCTCTCATGTTGCTATTTCAGTTAAGCTCCATAAAATTCCATATACGAAAAGCTCTCATGTTGCTATTTCAGTTAAGCTCCATAGAACTCCACATAGAACAAGCTCTCAGGTTGCCATTTCAGTCAAGCTCCATAGAATTCCACATAGAACAAGCTCTGATGTTGCTATTTTAGTTAATCTCCAAAGAACTCCACATAGAACCAGCTCTCATATACATATTTTAGTTAAGCTCCTTAAAACTCTACATAGAACCAGCTCTCATGTTGCTATTTTAGTTAATCTCCAAAAAAACTCACATAGAACAAGCTCTCATGTTGCTATTTTAGTTAATCTCCAAAAAATTCCATATACAAAAAGCTCTGATGTAGCTATTTCCGTTAATCTCCATAAAACTTCACATAGAACCAGCTCTCATGTTGCTATTTTAGTTAATCTCCATAAAATTCCATATACAAAAAACTCTGATGTAGCTATTTCAGTTAATCTCCATAAAGCTTCACATAGAACAAGCTCTCATGTAGCTATTTTAGTTAATCTACATAGAACTCCACATAGACCAAGCTCTGATGTTGCTATTTTAGTTAGCATAGACCAAGCTCTCAGGTTGCCATTTCAGTCAAGCTCCATAGATTTCCACATAGAACAAGCTCTGATGTAGCTATTTTAGTTAATCTCCAAAGAACTCCACATAGAACCAGCTCTCATATTCAAATTTTAGTTAATTTCCATAGAACTCCACATAGACCAAGCTCTGATGTTGCTATTTTAGTTAATCTCCATAGAACTCCACATAGAACAAGGTCTCATGTAGCTATTTTAGTTAATCTCCATAGAACTCTACATAGACCAAGCTCGCATGTAGCTATTTTAGTTAATCTCAATAGAACTTCACATAAAACAAGCTCTCATGTTGCTATTTCAGTTAAGCTCCATAAAATTCCATATACGAAAAGCTCTCATGTTGCTATTTCAGTTAAGCTCCATAGAACTCCACATAGAACAAGCTCTCAGGTTGCCATTTCAGTCAAGCTCCATAGAATTCCACATAGAACAAGCTCTGATGTTGCTATTTTAGTTAATCTCCAAAGAACTCCACATAGAACCAGCTCTCATATACATATTTTAGTTAAGCTCCTTAAAACTCTACATAGAACCAGCTCTCATGTTGCTATTTTAGTTAATCTCCAAAAAAACTCACATAGAACAAGCTCTCATGTTGCTATTTTAGTTAATCTCCAAAAAATTCCATATACAAAAAGCTCTGATGTAGCTATTTCCGTTAATCTCCATAAAACTTCACATAGAACCAGCTCTCATGTTGCTATTTTAGTTAATCTCCATAAAATTCCATATACAAAAAACTCTGATGTAGCTATTTCAGTTAATCTCCATAAAGCTTCACATAGAACAAGCTCTCATGTAGCTATTTTAGTTAATCTACATAGAACTCCACATAGACCAAGCTCTGATGTTGCTATTTTAGTTAGCATAGACCAAGCTCTCAGGTTGCCATTTCAGTCAAGCTCCATAGATTTCCACATAGAACAAGCTCTGATGTAGCTATTTTAGTTAATCTCCAAAGAACTCCACATAGAACCAGCTCTCATATTCAAATTTTAGTTAATTTCCATAGAACTCCACATAGACCAAGCTCTGATGTTGCTATTTTAGTTAATCTCCATAGAACTCCACATAGAACAAGGTCTCATGTAGCTATTTTAGTTAATCTCCATAGAACTCTACATAGACCAAGCTCGCATGTAGCTATTTTAGTTAATCTCAATAGAACTTCACATAAAACAAGCTCTCATGTTGCTATTTCAGTTAAGCTCCATAAAATTCCATATACGAAAAGCTCTCATGTTGCTATTTCAGTTAAGCTCCATAGAACTCCACATAGAACAAGCTCTCAGGTTGCCATTTCAGTCAAGCTCCATAGAATTCCACATAGAACAAGCTCTGATGTTGCTATTTTAGTTAATCTCCAAAGAACTCCACATAGAACCAGCTCTCATATACATATTTTAGTTAAGCTCCTTAAAACTCTACATAGAACCAGCTCTCATGTTGCTATTTTAGTTAATCTCCAAAAAAACTCACATAGAACAAGCTCTCATGTTGCTATTTTAGTTAATCTCCAAAAAATTCCATATACAAAAAGCTCTGATGTAGCTATTTCCGTTAATCTCCATAAAACTTCACATAGAACCAGCTCTCATGTTGCTATTTTAGTTAATCTCCATAAAATTCCATATACAAAAAACTCTGATGTAGCTATTTCAGTTAATCTCCATAAAGCTTCACATAGAACAAGCTCTCATGTAGCTATTTTAGTTAATCTACATAGAACTCCACATAGACCAAGCTCTGATGTTGCTATTTTAGTTAGCATAGACCAAGCTCTCAGGTTGCCATTTCAGTCAAGCTCCATAGATTTCCACATAGAACAAGCTCTGATGTAGCTATTTTAGTTAATCTCCAAAGAACTCCACATAGAACCAGCTCTCATATTCAAATTTTAGTTAAACTCCTTAATACTCTACATAGAACCAGCTCTGATGTAGCTATTTCAGTTAATCTCCTTAAAACTTCACATAGAACAAGCTCTCATGTAGCTATTTTAGTTAATCTCCATAGAACTCCACATAGACCAAGCTCTCATGCTGCTATTTTTGTTAATCTCAATAGAACTCCACATAGAACAAGGTCTCAGGTTGCCATTTCAGTTAAGCTCCATAGAATTCCACATAGAACAAGTTCTGATGTAGCTATTTTAGTTAATCTCCAAAGAACTCCACATAGAACCAGCTCTCACATTCATATTTTAGTTAAGCTCCTTAAAACTCTACATAGAACCAGCTCTCATGTTGCTATTTTAGTTAATCTCCAAAAAACTCCATATACAAAAAGCTCTGATGTAGCTATTTCCGTTAATCTCCATAAAACTTCACATAGAACCAGCTCTCATGTAGCTATTTTAGTTAATTTCCATAGAACTCCACATAGACCAAGCTCTGATGTTGCTATTTTAGTTAATCTCCATAGAACTCCACTTAGAACAAGGTCTCATGTAGCTATTTTAGTTAATCTCCATAGAACTCCACATAGACCAAGCTCGCATGTAGCTATTTTAGTTAATCTCAATAGAACTTCACATAAAACAAGCTCTCATGTTGCTATTTCAGTTAAGCTCCATAAAATTCCATATACGAAAAGCTCTCATAATGCTATTTCAGTTAAGCTCCATAGAACTCCACATAGAACAAGCTCTCATGTTGCTATTTTAGTTAATCTCCATAGAACTCCACATAGACCAAGCTCTCATGCTGCTATTTTTGTTAATCTCAATAGAACTCCACATAGAACAAGCTCTCATGTTGCTATTTTAGTTAGGCTCCATAAAACTCTACATAGAACCTAACTACCCTATTAGTGCGACACCTTTGATTTCCGCCAAATGAGAGGGAGGATAAGGAGGGGAGAGAAGAGGTTAGAACAAACACTCCAATAACTGCTCTTTTTAATTAATGTATTGATACAAAATTTCATATGTAAACTCAAAACACAATAATGGCTACACCTATTAATTTTTAGCCGGAGGAGGAGGGCTCGTGGTTATAAACTTAACGACATAAATGTTGCCAATCATTTTAGTTATATAAGATTACTGAAGACGATTGTATTCTCATTCCTCAGCTTTGCTTCTAAAGAAAACACAACCTCCAATTTTTTTAATTTTTTTCATATTTTTTTTTTGGACTAATGGACGATGCATAATAGCCATGAATATAACGGTGTTATTTACAAGATCCATGGCCAAGGGTGGGAGTTCTATTTCCCGGGAAGGATTCGAACCCGCAAACCGTGGTGACACCATGCGAACTAAGCCCTACGATGTCGATCACAATGTAATGCCTATCTGTTCTCCATTATACGTCATTTAAATTGCATTTCTTAAAGAGCAAAGGAACAATTAAAACTCAAGGTTAGTTATTGTGACTCATGACCGGGCTTTTATATTGTCATATCGCCTACTACCAGAGCGTTTTTTACGTCACTGGTGGACATGAGGCCGACTCTACTGTGGAGTCCTATATTTTACCCACTCAGGTTTAGTTACCGAGGAGGGGGGGAGGGTCTATAACGAGTACCTGACATCCTATAGGCTCGGGACCATCCGAAGGACGGCGTGCTCAAAGTTTTTTTTTACCTCAGATAAAAAACCTAAGGACCTCGGCCGGGTTTCGAAACCGCGATCTTAAGCTCTATAGGCTTAATTCAAGTCCTACTAATTCTTCATAAGAATTTTATGTATATCAACTAATAATTAAATCAAAATTCATTATGGAAGAACAACGGGATATCAACATTCCGGATGTTTCCTGGAGGTACCGGTGATTATTCATTAGATTTAATAAGTTGACTAAATTAAGGACAGGGCATCTACTCGACCAGACTAAAAAGATCTATTCCCTCTCCAAATGTCATTGAACTCCAAAATAATTTTATTAGTTAGTTATTATGACTCATGCCCGGGTTTTAACTAATAGGTTTTATCGGCAACTAACAGATAGTTCTTTGGTCACTCTGTTCGGTTTATATTCACTTAGGATAAGGGGTTTTTAACAACTAACTGACATTGTACAGGCTCTGGATCATCACTTCACATCCCATCCGAAGGACGGTGTACTGAAGATGTTTTCAACCTAAGAGCCTCGACAGGGTTTCGAACCCGCGATCTAAAACTCATTAGGTAAGCCAACTACTGAGGCATATAGGAGAGGCATTCTAGTAGTTGGTGCCCTATAATTAATTTAATTTAGGACTGCGTTAAATTTTAACAAAATTTTGGGCTTCCAACTGAACATCATAAATTTGGCCCAAATCGTTGTTTTTTCGTTCCTGAACAGTTTTGCTCCGGATCAAAGCACCTTTCTTTCTTCTCCTTTAATGTTGGGATTGTATTTTCTACCTGTTGTAGGTTTGTTAACGTAGTTGGAGATAGACTCCCTACTAAATACTACAATAAAGACAATTTATCAGTTTGGAAAAATATTAAAAGAATTTCCTGTTTCCCAACTGATTATTAAATCAAAATTCTCTTTGAAAGATCGACGTGATGTGAAGTTATGAATAATAGTCAGCGGTGTTCGTCATTATTAATCTAATTTGTTCTATTGAAAATAAATTAGGTAAAGATCGTTGGAGATTTGGGTGAAAGAGCATCAATAAAATACCACAAAATATTTCTGCTAAATATTTTATTAATGTCGATTGACAAACCAAGAAAAGTAGTTATGTTTTGAATTAGTGTTTTACATAATTTTCATTACACGAGCCGAACTGAGGGAGTCTTTCACAGCTCAATTTTCTGTCGGATCATTATGATTTAGATGAACTAGACGAAGAAGAAGAGGACGGCTTTTTCCTATGACGTTTACTAACTCCAACGCCTAGCCCGTGGTTCTGTGATGAGCCAGTCGTGGAATGTGTGGAATACTCGTAACTGTGCGTCGTGTACCTGGAGTGCTTTGAATATTTCTTTGACGAGTGATCTGTGCCGTATCCACCGACACTGGCTTGACCGTTGCCATATCCACCGGTACTGGCTTGAGCGGTGCCGTATCCACCGGCACTGGCTTGAGCGGTGCCGTATCCACCGCCACTGACGTAACCGGTGCCGTAACCACCGCCACTGGCGTGACCGGTGCCGTATCCACCGCCACTGGCGTGACCGTTGCCGTATCCACTGACACTGGTTTGAGCTGTACCATATGACTCAGAATGCCCGTCGCCGTGTCCAGCCAGTCTCCCACTGGCACTGGCCTGAGTGTTGTATGACGAACTTTTTCGTTTCTTGCAATCCGCCTTCTGTCCCCAATTACTGTGACCGTTGCCATATCCATCGACACTGGTTTGAGTCCTGCCGTATGCGTCAGAATGCATGCCGCCGTGTCCAGCAAGTCCCCCACTGACACTGGCATGAGCGGTGGCCGTTGCATAGCCATAATCTGATATTCCTCTACCGGCAAGCGATCCGTGGCCGTATGCCGACGCTCCTGCATTGGCCTGAGAACTGTATGACTCACTTTTGCCGTTCGAAATGTACGTTGAAGTCCCACCATCTGGTGAATTTGAGTTGGATAATGTTATATGTATCGGGTTCACAATGGATATTTTTTCTTCGGACTTCGCTTTGCTTTTGGTTACACTGTTTAGTAAAGAGGATCCTACACCCAACACACCCGCGGCTCCTGCACCCAACACAGTCGCAGCTCCTGCACCCAACAAACCCGCGGCTCCTGCACCCAACATACCCGAGCCTCCTCCGCCCATACTCCAGCTTCTCCCAAGAGCTCGTCCTCCTCTAAAAAAAAAATATATATATATAGAAAATAGATATTAATTAATAAAGAAAAGGCAAATCTATCATTTTGAAGAGAAACATTATTGATAACGCGTCATTTTTAATTATTTCAAAAATATATTTCAATTATATGTTGTTAAGAAGCAACTTCGGCGTAACTTCGCGTTATACAAAACGCTACCACTTTAACTGCAACTTTAAAGCCCTCATTTATCCACAGAGGAGTATAGTATGCATTATATATCGTTGTATCTCAATGATTTCAGCGGGAGGGGAGAGGGAATTATTGGGAGGAGCGCAGCGGTAACATACAGTCATATATAGATATACTAGCAGTAATACCCGGCGTTGCCCGGGGAACTTCGACTTTTCTCCTAATATCTCCTATAAGTCTTTTCAATTCTTTAACAGTACATTCATGATGTTATAATTTTCAATTATTCATACGGAATAAGGCTTATAGTCCTTCAACGTCAGACACCCCAGCTAGTAAGTGTTTAGGACCCCTGGGCACCACAGCTAGTATGCGTCTTTCAATGGCGGAAACCACAGCTAGTGAATAGTTAGCATCGCTGGACATCCTAGCCAGTGTGTACTTAAGAACGCTAGTGACCACAGCTAGCATGTGCCTTGCAGCGGCGGACCCCACAGCTAGTACATAGTTAGGAACGCTGGGCACCACAGCTAGTACGTAGTTAGGAACGCTAGGCATCACAGCTAGTATGTGGCTTGCAACGGCGGACCCCACAGCTAGTACTTAGTTAGGAACGCTTGGCACCGTAGCTAGTACGTAATTAGGAACGCTGGGCACCACAGCTAGTATACGCCTTGCAACGGCGGACCCCACAGCTAGTACGTAATTAGGAACGCTGGGCACCACAGCTAGTATACGCCTTGCAACGGCGGACCGCACAGCTAGTACGTAATTAGGAACGCTGGGCCCACGGCTAGTATGTGCCTTGCACCAGCGGACCCCACAGCTAGTACGCAGTTAGGAACGCTGGGCACCACAGCTAGTATACGCCTTGCAACGGCGGACCCCACAGCTAGTACGTAATTAGGAACGCTAGGCACCACAGCTAGTATACGCCTTGCAACGGCGGGCCCCACAGCTAGTACGTAATTAGGAACTTCTGAATCCAAAATTGAAAAATAAAAATTCTGTCTGTGTGTCGGTAAACACGATAACTCCCGATAAAATGTATGTATCGACACGAAATTTTATATGTAAATTCAGAAAACACTAACAGCAACACCTATTGATATTCAGACAAATCGGCCGAAAAGAAGAGGGGATTTGGGATGGCTTTAACACAAAAAGTCAAATAACTGTCGTTGAAAAGTTAGACACGAAATTTCATATGTAAATTCAAAACCTTATATGGACGACACCTCATGTCAGCGGAATCAGCTGAAGACAATGAGGACAAGGATCAGAGGAAGGAGCTCAACTCAAAAACAGCGGTAACATAGAATCATATATATATTATATGAATATAATATATGACTGTATGTTACCGCTGCTCTCCCTCCAATATTTCCCTCTCCCCTCCCGCTGAAATTATTGAGATGCCACAATATATAGTGGCAACAGTAGTTAATTATTATTAATTATTGGTGTCAACACACATTAGGAACTTGTAATCGATCTTCCCGTGAGGAGTGTAGCCAGCTAGGCATTTTCAATTAAAGTCGCGATATAAAAATTTCTATTTAATTTTTTTATTTACTAATTAAATTCACACTCTCTCACGCGTAGGGGAAAGGTTATAATATATTATATATATATATCGGTCATACATATATATATATATATATATATATATATATATAATCTATGACTGTTATGTTACCGCTGCTCTCCCCCCAATAATTCCCTCTCCCCTCCCGCTGAAATTATTGAGATGCCACGTAGCTTACATTCTAAGCAGGATCATCCTTGAAATTCTCTGCACGTCTCTTCATTATACTATATGTGGTTTTTGAGTTATTCGGTAACTAAGGGACAAAGTTGAATTTTACATATTAGATATAATTTTCAAACATATTTTTCTTTCTAGTTTTACAGTCTGCCATCTCGGAAAACGATGAAAATATTATATATGATTTTTCCTGGGAAACTTGGACGCTCTGGTATAAAATTTACTTCTGAACAAATGAAAAAGTTTCGGAAGAACATTAAGATGGTAGGCTTCGAACCGGGACTAGTTGTTGTGTGTTTGTCACGAATTTGCTCTAACACGACCAGGACAAATCTCATAACATCCGAAGTTGTAGAACATAAAATTTGTTTTAATCAATAATAGTTCAATACACTTCATTTGAAAGAATGAATGTATACTTTATTTACATATGCACTTGCGTATCGAGTGTATACAATACTGACAATGGCCAGGGCCGTCTGTCAGGAGAGAGGGTCATAAGAAGCAAAAATAAATAATAAAAGTTCATTCTAAACTAAAAAAAAAAATCGTGTACAATTGTACCAATAAAACTTATAGATATAAAATAAAGAAAGCGAAAAGAAACATAATAATAAGACAATAGGCAGAAAATAGAAATAGGAATAACAATTGAAATAAAATGGAACAATAAACTATAGATACTGTAATAAGAAAAACAAAGAGCAGCATGGATGTAACTGTAAAGGGGTTTTTAAATATATTATTTAATAATTAAATTGTTCAACAAGAAATTTCCCGTATTTGGTAGCATCCTGTATGAATAGGCAGAGTGAGTGGCAACCCTTCGCATTGAATATCGGGATGGTCTCCTCCAGAGAGAAGCTGGCCCTGGCCTCCACTCTGCCAGCAATATACATTTCACTTCTGATCGGCTAAAGAGAATATTGTAATTATAAGTTGAGGGAGTATTGTCTCGCAATGTGTTTTGAAGAGTAAATTGGCGATAAAGACCGACCAACCCAACCCGGCTCGAATATGCGCGGCTGATTCTAACTCACATATCACAGACCTATGATAGTAACCTTTTTTGTTAAGTACTTCCCCAGATATACGAGATATAGGGAAAGTTATGTATTCGGTTTCATCTATTAATTTTTAGCAGAATCGGTCGAAGGAAGGGGCGGAAGCCCACATTTAAGTCAACTATTCATATTTACTATTGGTCCAAATGGTTCGGAGGGAGAGCAAAAACTAATTGGTTAACTCGAACTGGGGAAGTACATTGCCGGTGACTCACCGACAACCTGTTTTTGCAAATACGTCACTCATCTTTCATTTCCCAAAGAAATAATTTTGTCATCATAGCAGCAGTGTTCGAGCAAAACACAACAAACAATTTTTTTTTTTAGAGCTCAAGATCGTGGGTTCGGAACTCGGCCGAGACCCTTCGGTTTTCTATCTGGGAGGGGAAAAAATAAATTGCATGCCGTCCTCCGGATGTGACGGTAAGTGATGATCCCGAGCCTGTACAATGTCAGGTACTCGTTATAGACTTCTATCCTAGGCAATCAAACCTGTCTAGGCCAAACACCCAGAATAGAGTCAAGATTATGTAAACCTGAGTGACGAAAGAGCGCTCTGGTAGTATGCGATATGACGTCGCTGTTAATGCCCAGACATGAGTCACAATAACGAAAAAAAAACACGGCAAAACATGATTTTTTTTTTAAATTTTGGATTCAGAGTTTCGGAAAATTTAACATTTCTGAACGATTACTTCTCGAATTCTGATACAGGTGTGGAAGTAATGAAAACAAATAGCCTCAGAGTATCACCTGTGATGTCCGTAGGTTGATAGTACGCTAGGCACCGCTAGGGCGACCATAGCCAGAAGGATCCATCTCGAAGCCATCTCTGTGACCTATCCTCCATACCCGTTTCCATTTATACTTCACCTCATATTTGTTCATGTTTCATCTTTTGTTCTTTTTCAACTTATACATATCGTTTCTGTTGTTTTTCACAATATTGATTCAGTAAAATACATATTTATTGAAGTACCTGCGTTTGTTCTGCATTGGTAAATAATTATTGTATTCTTCAGGTCCTCAATTAGAAATTCATATATAAAAAAAAACAATTGTGTTTTAAGAGAAAATTACGTCATATAATTGTCAAAGCATAACTCCTTTATGCAAGAACAATTGCTTAGAAACAAACAAAAAAGAATTTGATGTTGTTAAATTAACAACCTTGAAATCACGCGTGTATCTTCTATACTATACTATACTTTGGTTTGCACAGAGTTGTTTCATCAAAATCTGCAGCTGTGAACAATAAAAATGCAATAAACGACATTATTTCCATTGTCAAAGTATCTATAAAGGTGGAGTATTAGATACAAAAGATAAAAATGGTCAAAGTCCACTTACGTCAAGATAAATAGAATAGGAATAGTGCTAGAATCCAGATCGTATGCACTAAGTTGCTTGTTGGACACACAGATGGCAGCATGGGAGGACTCCTTAACTCAACAAGCTATATCGGAATATACAGAGCGACTTAAGGACGTGGCTCAAGATTAGTCTAAAGGGAAGAGAAATTATTTTACAAGTAGCTATGAAGCACAGGATTCCGACAAGAAGAATGGTTGTTATGGAAGCTTTGATGTTTTGTTTCTAGAGATCTTGTTCTTGTCAACACTTACATTGACATCTACGTACGCCAACACTGCTATCTTAGCTGCTGCAGAATCTCACATACGTGCCTCGTTCACATTACATCATTTCGCTCAAGTCGCAACATATAACTAAGACGAGATACATGTCTTGTCTTTATCTACAGCTCCCTCAGACTAACACTTTAACACCAACTTGATCAGTGTTCCTGCTTCAACCGCCTCTAAGGTATTTATATTCTAACCAGTTAGATAAAACCAAATCATATTTCTTTATTTTAATTATTTTTTTTTTATAATTAGAATAACTTTGTTAAACTTATATAGATTTTAACAGTTTTGCTCATAACTTAAATAATTGATATGAAACATGCATTGAGGTAGCAGCCCATTGGCTGTCCTTCGAAATTGGTTTTGAATTTATTTAAACCAAATATATAAGTAATGACTAACAATTATTTATATAAAATTAAAAAAATTAGTTTAGAGTTTATTCACATTCTTGATAGTCCAAATAGACATTTTCTCATTCAACTAAATCACAGTGGTAAGTTGCTGGCTGCATGAATTGCTGTTGGATGACAGCTCATTTTATCATGAAGTCGCCGGTATGATGCCTTGACGCTGTCTTCTACAACTGGGATGTCTAAGTCATCATGAATAATTGTATTTCGGACATACCATGGGGCTCCAGTGTTTAGTCATAGCACTGAAGAGATACATTATTGATGTTAAGACCCTTGCATTTTTATGGAAGGTAAAAAAACCATGAGGACGCCGTCCTTTGGATGGGACGTTAAGCGATGGCCCCGAACCTGTACTATTAGCTATATTAATACATTTTAGCGGATGTAGCCTATGTTTCTGTGAGCTTTTCTTGTTTTTTTTTTATCTAGACAACCTGTGATGATGAGGGCAATTTCGAAAGCCGGCTAGTATAAAATAAAATAACAAAATCTGTGAGAGGTGAGACTATATTTTTATTTTGCAATTTGTGAGATATTCACTTCTTAGTACATCAGCCATTTTCACGTTAGCATAACTTTGACGCTTATACAATTAAAAAAAATGAATATAAAATGACAAACTGATTTATTTTTTTAATTTATTTTATTTTGAATGGCCTCATGAACGAAGCATATCAGCCATGACTCCAATTTTAAGAAAAGGTTGTTAAATGAAGGGGCACTTTATGGAGGTGATGAGGGTATCATATGGGATCTGAGAGGAACCGAGGGGCCGAGAAGTGGGCAGGAAAATGTAAAACTGACAAACAGATAGAAAGAAACATTTTTATTTGAACAAATAGTACTATATGTACTGTTCACAAACTTGTATAATGGTACATGAAATTAAATTAAAAAGTTTTGGTATAATCTCAGCTGCAGACTACGAGCTACAGGCTGGTTGAGACTGAAGTAGACCAGGGCGATCTCTGGAACAGGAAGTGGAAGTTCCGGGTGAGTTTAACGATGTGGCCTGCAAAAGGAGCTACTCCCGATGGATTTGGGTATTTCTGATAAGTCGGGGGGTGAGTTGACCGCTATCCAGAAGAGCTTGTAAACTGTCATGGGCCTGACTCGTGAGTTAACTTGTTGTAGTTTTATGTTGATGTTAGTCTTGTGGCAAGATGCACTCCAAGATAGCGCACATTCCCGGTCTTTAGAATTCCATGCAATTGGGAGTTGATCGATTTGCAGACTTCTGAAGTGTCGGAAGCGTGAAGCGGTGTAAAGCGAACACCTTCACTTGCCTCTTCATATGATCCGTATTTTCGGAACAAAAACCGATAAACAAAAAGTCGTCGGTGTATCACCGGCAATGTACTTCCCCAGAGCGAATTAATCTATTAATTATTCGCTCCATCTCCAAAACCAGTCGGCCGTTCGCGCTAATATCCAACAGTTAACCTACATATACATATACGTTGACTTACATATATTTATATATACAATCCTCAAACTAAATTTTGTATTGAG
Source organism: Aradus depressus (assembly GCA_963662175.1). Lineage (NCBI taxonomy): Eukaryota > Metazoa > Arthropoda > Insecta > Hemiptera > Aradidae > Aradus > Aradus depressus. Next base: position 48,939,930 of record OY759214.1, on the reverse strand, counting down.
TCCCCTCTCATGAGCGCCCTTCGCTGAAATTTGATTGGTTATGTCCTCATTGCGTTTTTACTTTAAATATCAAATTTCCTGTTGATTCACGCATTACAGGGTCCTTATAGGGTTTTTGAATTCACATATTAATGTTGTATCAATACATACATGACACGGCAGTTATTAGAGTTTCTGAGTTTAGCCTCTTTATATCAATACTCAAAAACTCTAATCACTGCCTTTGTAATGAATGTATTAACAATAAATTTGTTTATGTGAATTCAAAACCCCATTAGGACGACACATCAATTTTCCGGGGAATTCACAGAAGGGATAGGGTGTCAAGTCATAAACCCCAATAAATGCTCATGTAATGAATTCAACGACACAAAATTTAGTAGGCGGATTGAGGAGCCCCTATGTAAGTCAACTGTTGAATATTAACGCAAACTGTTGACTGGTTTTGGAGGGAGAGCGAAAAGTTAATTGATTCCTTCTGGGGAAGTACATTGCCGGTGATTCACCGACCACTTAATTTATCTGAGAGGTGAAAAAACCTTGAGCATGCCGTCCTTCGGATGGGACGTTAAGTGTTGGTCCCGAGCTTGTATGATATCAGGTAAAGTAGTGTCGGGCTCATGTCCACCATAGTGACGAAACAGCGCTCTGGTAGTAGGCGAAATGACCTCGTAGTTAAAGCCCGGACATGAGTCACACTAACTAACTTCACTGTTGTATCAGCTGTTACTAGTAGCACAAGAAAAATTCATTTCATAACTAGTATTTCTTCAAACAGCTGGTTGAACTTTTGTTTGTTTAAACACGAAAACTAATTGTCTCTTGAAATTTTTTTTTTTTTTTTTTTTTTTTTTTTTTTTTTTTTTTTTTTTTTTTTTTTTTTTTGCTTTATGAACGGTGCATATTAGCCATGTCAATGTGTTATGTATAATTATTCAAGACATCCATGGCCCCGGGAGGGAGTTTTATCTACGAAATAAAACTCACTCCCGGACGGGATTCGAACCCGCAAACCATGGTGAGACCATGCGACCAAAGCCCTACGCTCTAGCCCGCACTCTACCTTATTATTTGAAAAGTAATATATATTCATAGAAGTGAGAAAAATTACTCACTATGAAATTTTAGATGTTTTCGCCAGAGATCTTGTGGAAGTTCATTGTAAATACTACTGAATAAAACACTTGGAACAAGTCAAAAATTCCACTATATTTATATAAAAGACACATGAACCTGGGGTACACTTGGAACTTTAAGCACATTTTGTCGAACCAGATGTTCTTTTTTGAATTTTTGACTCGTTCTAAGTGTTTTATTCAGTAGTACTTACTATGAACTATCATAGAAGGCCATGGGGGGCCATGGTGGCCGTGCGGGCTAGAGCGTAGGGCTTTGGTCGCATGGTCTCACCATGGTTTGCGGGTTCGAATCCCATCCGGGAGTGAGTTTTATTTCGTAGATAGAACTCCCTCCCGGGGCCATGGATGTCTTAAATAATTATACATAACACATTGACATGGCTAATATGCACCGTTCATAAAGCCAAAAGAAAAAAAAAAAAAAAAAAAAAAAAACTATCATAGAAGGTTTATTTAGGAGGGGAGGGGTAGAAATAACCTAGTTTACAAAAATGTTCAGTCTAATAACCATAATGGTTTATGTGGCGTTAAGCTCACAAAGGAAAATAAATATTTAACAATAATTTTGATTTATGAAAAATATTTTTTTCTAAAATACTAAAAAAAAAAATAGACTTTTAAGTAAAATTAATGTTGTGAGAAAACTTATGTTACTTACATAAATAATGAAAAACAAGAGAAATGTTTACGTCGCAGTTACATATTGACGGACAATATTTCATATTTTATCTGGGGTACCATGTTGCCAATCCATTGGCTCTGGTCAGCTTGTGTCGGCTCCAAGCTGTCTCATGCCGAATTCAATTTCTTACCGACCCCTTGCCTACTTTTTAAAATGTGTTTTTAAGTCGATGTGCTACTACTTCCAACCACAATGGCCCCCAAAAACGTACGCCAAGTAGCCTAACAAATAACCTTTTTAAACTTTAGTTATTAATTATGTTTTAATATATAATAGTATGTATCAGAATCGTAATGGTAACACCTAGTCAAAACTAGTTATAGAAGTCGACTTGATAAACATGTTCTATAAAACTGAGATTCTGATTGACAGAAGGAATAATTAACCTAAAGAACACGTGTATTATAGATACTGATGGAGTGCTTCCCGAAACGATATGATATGATTTGATTTATAAGGGCAAAAAACTGCAAGGTTATCATCGCCCTTCAAATGTAGCTATACAATATAACAAATATATACATATATAGCTATATATAACAAATAGATAAATAAAAAATACTATATGTTATGGTACAGTCCGGATTCTTTGAGAAAGGGAATTAATTGATCTATTACAGACTTGTCGTCCCCGAGAGCCTCCGACAGATTGCGTGGGATGTTGTACTCCATGAGATGCTCATATGCGCGGCACTCCTCTATGATATGTCTGACAGTGAGGGTATAGCCGCAGGCGGCACACTACGGGGGCTCTCTAGACATGATGTAGCCGTGGGTAAGTCTGGTGTGGCCCATCCGGAGCCTTCCCAACACCACCTCCTCTCTTCTGTTCTTGATATGTAAACTGATATTCTTGTTCGTAAGGTCTTTTTTTCAAAATTACAATGATTGTAAATAGACGAGTAAAATTTTGGAAAACTTATGAATCTCGTTGAGCAAGGAAGTTTTTTAATGAAACCTTTTGCATCCCCTTCAGAACGACCATATAAGAAGAATGCACAACATCCCAAGTTGCGCAAATAATTTGTAATTTTTGTAATCAGAGTTTAAATAATTTATAAATAACAAATTTAATGAATAAATGCAATATCTCCTGATTACGATTATGAACTCAGAATTTGGAAAACCCTGAATGGCGGCCCCAAAAAAAGAGAAACGAAAAACGCGATTTTCTCGGGCATGATCTCGGCGCGACGACGTTTTAATGCGCCCAAGAAAATGGCACTGAGTTCCAAAAGTCGTTCTTTCTGTATTTTTGAGAAATAGAGATAGTAATGGTTTATTATCCTATTTTTCCCCATTTTTCGATCTGTGTTATCAGTTTGTAGCAAAACTGTCTCTTTCTCGCCTATAAATAGCTTTGAAAATCACGGTTAGTTACTAACCTACAATAGATGAGATCCAAAAGTGGTTCTGTAGGCGCCACTGCCGTTTTATAGAATCGGGGTGGAGCATACGGAGGGGGGGTTTGAACAGTGGACTGTATAAATTGAAATGTACTATATATAAACACTTACCACTTTCCAGGCAGAGCCCTCCTCGCCCAGGGGCATCTAAACAAATTACAAATTGCTGGCCAGCGATTGCTATTGTATTAAATACCTTACTGGACGGAAGTCTGGACGTTCTGGCTGGAGCAGGCAAACTGGGGCCTCAGGGGGAGGCAACGAGACAAAGAGAAAACTGGGGCTTGGTAACTGGGAACAGACACGATACTGGGGCCGTGTAGGCAACGGGGGGCAGACACGTTACGGGGGCCGTGTAGGCAACGGGGAGCAAACTGGGGCCTTAGCGGCAACGGGGACAGACTATACTGGGGGCCAGACTATATTGGGGCCGTGTAGGCAACGGGGATAGACTAAACGGGGGCCTTTGAGGCAACGGGAACAGACTGGGGCCTTAGAGGCAACGGGAGACAACCTCAGGGAGAGGCATCCAAAGGACAACGGGGGACAGACTGAGGAGTACAGAGGGTACTAATCCTCATCTGGACAACAAGTGGGAGGGGGTACCTAATCTTACAAAATAATAAATAAAACTGGTGGCAAATTCAAGCAACTCGCCTGAACAGGTTCTTTACGTTTGACTTCAGTTGGTGGCAAAACTGTTTCTTTACTAATCATAACCTGCTCATATTGTACTTTGGCTGGTCTGTCCTTAGTCCTTTCGTGTCTTTGTTTTTAGCTAATTTTAGTTTAAATTTTTATAAAAATGGATGTTACTTGAGTGGCTTTTGCGATAAAACCCACTTCTCAACTCCATTTCCGATTCGCTTTATGAAAACGTATTATTTTTCAAAAAAAACTTCAAGAGGATCAATATTGATCGCGGGGGAAGTTCATTACCGAAATAACTTGTGTACGTTTAAACCGGTCTTAAAGAAAGGAAAAGCAGCCACTAGCTTAGTGCCAGAAGTCTTGCCTTAGCGTCAGTGTCAAATGAAGGATGTCAAAGCTTTGTTGGAAAAACATTTCAGAGATTTCGGAGCAGAAAGGGTTGGCCTTCTACAGAAATGTATTCAACAAATGGGTAATGATGAAGCCCCAGCCTCAGATACAGCAGATGAGGAGGAAGAAGGACCCGACTTTTTACCCGAGTTTTTTGAGGAATGTGATGATCTTAGGGTGTAAGATTTATGCAAGTGCTTAAGAAGCTGCTTTGGGTTTTTTATCTTTGACTTTTAAAAGGGTGTAGGTACCTAACTTACTATAGTGTTCTCTACTTTTACAGAGTTTGTATAAAAAAAAAAAAAAAAAAGTTGTACCTAATGGTACCTACGTCTGTTTTAAACATTTCACCTATGTTTTTTTTGTTATTTTTCCTTATGCGCATTTTGATTTTTATGACCAGTATTATTTCGGTACTTCTTATGCCGACTGAGATATACTGTGTCGTCTTGTCTTTATTTTAGTCACTTTGCCTCCAAGTTGAGAGTTTTTTAGAGAGAGATTTAAGAAAAATATTTTTATTCATGTGCTTAATTTGTTTACTGAATCTTTTCTTTATTGAATAAGGCTTTTGTTTACTGGTACAATGTTTTCTTCCTCGAGAGTGAAATTCATCAACGAGTCAGGTCATTTGAAATGCGTGTCAAAACTGGTTCTTTGCTGGACCGATTGTTCCAAAACTTTTCTTTAAGGCGGATGGTGGCAAAACTGCTTCTTTACAAATATAAAAGTGTTCCTGCTTCTTTCCATGTGATCCACGTTATTTTTCCCTTGGCACGAAGCATCAGTATTGCCAACCACACACAATAAAAATAAAAGTGAATAATAAAACCATTTCGGTTGGTTTTAAACAATTTTGTTATTTCGACTTACATTTAAATTTATAACGATTTTCTAGAGGGCGCCGGTAGCTCAGTGGTATGCGTGCTTGACTTCTGAGCTCAAGGTCGTGGGTTCGTAGCCCGACCGAGGCCCTTAGTTTATTTTATCTGGGAGGTAAAATAAACTTAAAGCACGCCGTCCTTCGGATGGGACGTTAAGCGATGGTCCCGAGCCTGTATGATGTCAGGTACTCGTTAAAGACCTCTACCCTAGATGAATAAAAATTTAGGGTAGGCAAAATTTAGGACTCCCACAGTAGAGTCGGGCTCATGTTCACCAGAGTGACGAAAGAGCGCTCTGGTAGTAGGCGATATGACCTCGTAGTTAAAGCCCGGGCATGAGTCATAAAACCTAACCTAACCTATAACGATATTCTGTTGATTCTTACCTTTTTGACAAACAAAAAAAATATTTTACAAGCGGGCACTTAACAACCCTAATTTTCAATTTTTTCACAATTTTCCGCGTTTTCCGGGCCGCAATTTAGGATTTTCCAAATTCTGAGTTCATAATCTCAGCAACCCCATAAACCCCCGAGTACGAATTTTCCATTAATTTTGACAATAATTGTCAATATTCGGATATATTGCATTTATTCATTAAATTTGTTTCTAAATTATTAAATTTAATTTAATTCTAAATTATTCTTCTTATATGGTCTTTCTGAAGGGGATGCAAAAGGTTTCATTGGAAAAAGTTGCTTGCTCAACGAGATTCATAAGTCGGCCATTTTCTTCCCAAATTTTACTGGGCTTAAACATGACTTGATTGTTTAGCTTCACTGCGATAGCCCCTCCCCTCGATGGTTATTTCCAAGTATGTAAAATATTAAATTATATTGTGAGTCAACCACCAAAAGTTTGAAAGAAAAAGATTTTATTTTACTTTTAATAACTTTTTAAAGAAGCATTTCCGAACATATGTTTACATAGATTGATCTGTTCTTTTCTACCTTCCAAACCTGTCCTGGAGTTATATTTTGAAATGCTGGAAGGCTTAAATTTGTCAAATAAATGCAGACTCCCTTGATAAGATTTAAAACAAAACTTCTGGTGGCTATTGATATCTTGATGTACGCTGCCTGGATAAACAAAAAGACAGACAGAAATCCATGTAGTTTTATTTTTGTATGTTTAGTGTACATGAATAAGGGATTATTTAACAGTTACTTATGGCAAATGATGTCTATTAGCTTTCTGATGCTTTGCCTCATGGACTTTGAACGTGACTTGTCCTAGGAGTCTGATGAGGAAGATGAAGAGGAAGAGGAAGAGGAAGAGGATGACGTCATGTGTTTCTTGAATATCTTGAATTTTTTGTGTTTCTTGAATATCTTCAATATCTTGAATTTTTTGTGTTTCTTGAATTTCTTGGGTTTCTGGGGCTTGTAGTGCGACTCAGTGTAGTGAGGCACAGTCACAACTGTGTACTGAGATCGCCCAGTCATCCAGTCAATGAAACCATTCGACATAGTACGCCAGAATCCAATCTTTTTATTATTGACAATATATCCACCGTTTAGTGGGTAGACAACACGCTCATTCCTTCCGTAAGACGTTAAAATTAGTTGGACAGCTCTCGTAAAACTGCTTTCAGGATGTCTAAAAATAAAATGTAGATTTAAAAAATAATTAATATTAATAATAAACAGGACTTTCTTATACCAACCACTCATACAAATCACTCTCTCTATCTCTCCCTCCCCTTTCTCAAAATCATTTCATAGAGGCATTACTGGGTATATGAAAGTAATGAGGTTTTTTTGTTTCATTGTACAGCGTAATTCTAAGGGTGACTTTCTTATACCCAGTAATGGCATTATTGAGAAACCTAGGGGAGATAGAGTGAGTGATTTATAAGGCTGGTTGGTATAAGAGTCATGTGATGGCCACATCACATATATTTTATTTTTTTATTATTTTATTTTATGCGGAAATTTATTTTTCATTGTTTGAGGCGCTATAACTTTTGTTGTATTAATTTTATCTCAAATCTAAGGACTGTTACCGATTGGGAATTTTATAAGGAACAATTTTGTTGAGAACTAATTTTTCGATAGGACCAACCGTTTTCGGATAAATCAAAGAAACGGCTAAAAATATGTATTTCAGTTTTCTCTACAACTTTTGACTTAAATTGGTCTTAATTTTCGCCCGATTTCGGCCAAAATCCAGATCCAAATTAGCACATGTAACTACTTCATTCCAAATTTCAAAATTTCAAGTTTGTAGATACAATAGTTGGGAGCTAGGGGGGAAGGCTTAACAGAAAAAATAATAATGTTGAATATTAGTGTAAACATTCGACTGGTTTTGGAGGGGAAGAGAAAAGTTAATTGATTAATTCGTCCCGGGGAAGTACATTGCCGATGATTCACTGTCGACTCTTTTTTTTTTTTTCTTCTAAAGTAATTACTTTTTAATGTTAGAAATATTTTCAGACAACTCTTCTGATAGAGGCTTCTAGCCGTAGTCAGAATATTCATTATACTAAATACTGGATTATCTTGTAAGTATAACATTTAATCATGTATTCATCTATATTAATAAAGCTGAAACGGGGTTTGTTTGTTTGTTTGTATGTATGTATGCATGTATGTTTGTTTGTTCCAGCATCACGCCCAAACCGCTGGACGGATTTTTATGAATCTTCCCATGTAGCATTCTTTTGAGCCCGATTGAATAATAGGCTATGTGGCGTCCCAAAATTTTGATCGGGAGGGGGGGTTGTAAGGGGGGCCTAAGTATATAAATAGTGCTAACTCATTAACTAATGGTCAAATTGTCATGAAATTTCACATGTAGTATTTTTAAAAGCCAAGTAGGAAAAAAAGGTGTGTGGCGTCCCAAAGTTTTGAACGGGAGGGGGGATTGTGGGGGGGCCTAAATATAAATATAGAGCTAACTCATTAACTAATGGGCGAATCGTCATGAAATTTCACATGTAGTATTTTTAAAAGCCAAATAGGAAAAAAAGGTGTGTGGCGTCCCAAAGTTTTGAACGGGAGGGGGGGTTGTGGGGGGGCCTAAGTATAAATATAGAGCTAACTCATTAACTAATGGGCGAATCGTCATGAAATTTCACGTAGTATTTTTAAAAGCCAAATAGGAAAAAAAGGTGTGTGGCGTCCCAAAGTTTTGAACGGGAGGGGGGGTTGTGGGGGGCCTAAGTATAAATATAGAGCTAATTCTTTAACGGTTGGTCGGATTGTCACGAAATTTCACATGGAGTATTCCTGAAGGCCAAATAGAAAAATAAGGTGTGTGGCGTCCCAAAGTTTTGACCGGGAGGGGGGGTTGTAAGGGAGGCCTAAGTATATAAATAGTGCTAACACATTAACTAATGGTCGAATTGTCATGAAATTTCACACGTAGTATTTTTAAAAGCCAAAGAGAAAAAAAAGGTGTGTGGCGTCCCAAAGTTTTGAACGGGAGGGGGGGTTGTGGGGGGGCCTAAGTAAATAATGGAGCTAACTCATTAACTAATGGGCGAATCGTCATGAAATTTCACGTAGTATTTTTAAAAGCCAAAGAGAAAAAAAAGGTGTGTGGCGTCCCAAAGTTTTGAACGGGAGGGGGGGTTGTGGGGGGGCTTAAGTATAAATATAGAGCTAATTCTTTAACGGTTGGTCGGATTGTCACGAAATTTCACATGGAGTATTCCTGAAGGCCAAATAGAAAAATAAGGTGTGTGGCGTCCCAAAGTTTTGAACGGGAGGGGGGGTTGTGGGGGGGCCTAAATATAAATATAGAGCTAGCTCATTAACGGTTGATCGAATTGTCACAAAGTTTCACATGTAGTATTCCTGAAGACCAAATAAAAAAATAGGCGGTGTAACGGCTCAAAATTTTGTACGGGAGGGGGGGTAGTGGCGGGGGGACCTAAGTATAAATATGGTGCTAGCTCAATAACGGTTGGTCGTATTGTCATGGAATTTCACATGTAGTATTCTTAAATGCCAAATAGAAATATAGGGTGTATATGTCACAAAATTTTGAAAGGGAGGGTGGGTTGATGGGGGCCTAAGTATAAGTATAGTGATAAGTCATTAACGGATGATCGGATTGTCACGAAATTTCACATGTAGTATTCCTGGAGGCCAAATAGAAAAATAGGCGGTGTGACGGCTCAAAATTGTTTACGGGAGGGGGGGTTGTGGCGGGGGGGCCTAAGTATAAATATAGTGCTAGCTCATTAACGGTTGGTCGTATTGTCATGGAATTTCACATGTAGTATTCTTAAAAGCCAAATAGGAAAAAAAAGTGTGTGGCGTCCCAATGTTTTGAACGGGAGGGGGGGTTGTGGGAGGGCCTAAGTATAAATATAGAGATAACTCATTAACTAATGGGCGAATCGTCATGAAATTTCACGTAGTATTTTTAAAAGCCAAATAGGAAAAAAAGGTGTGTGGCGTCCCAAAGTTTTGAACGGGAGGGGGGGTTGTAAGGGGGGCCTAAGTATAAATATAGAGCTAATTCTTTAACGGTTGGTCGGATTGTCACGAAATTTCACATGGAGTATTCCTGAAGACCAAAAAGAAAGATAAGGTGTGTGGCGTCCCAAAATTTTGAACGGGAGGGGGGGTTGTGGGGGGGCCTAAGTATAAATATAGAGCTAATTCTTTAACGGTTGGTCGGATTGTCACGAAATTTCACATGGAGTATTCCTGAAGGCCAAATAGAAAAATAAGGTGTGTGGCGTCCCAAAGTTTTGAACGGGAGGGGGGGTTGTAAGGGGGGCCTAAGTATATAAATAGTGCTAACTCATTAACTAATGCTAAATTGTCATGATATTTCACACGTAGTCTTTTTAAAAGCCAAACAGGAAAAAAAAGTGTGTGGCGTCCCAAAGTTTTGAACGGGAGGGGGGGTTGTGGGGGGGCCTAAGTATAAATATAGAGCTAACTCATTAACTAATGGGCGAATCGTCATGAAATTTCACATGTAGTATTTTTAAAAGCCAAGTAGGAAAAAAAGGATTGTGGCGTCCCAAAGTTTTGTACGGGAGGGGGGGTTGTGGGGGGGCCTAAGTATAAATATAGAGCTAACTCATTAACTAATGGGCGAATCGTCATGAAATTTCACATGTAGTATTTTTAAAAGCCAAGTAGGAAAAAAAGGTGTGTGGCGTCCCAAAGTTTTGAACGGGAGGGGGGGTTGTGGGGGGGCCTAAGTAAATAATAGAGCTAACTCATTAACTAATGGGCGAATCGTCATGAAATTTCACGTAGTATTTTTAAAAGCCAAAGAGAAAAAAAAGGTGTGTGGCGTCCCAAAGTTTTGAACGGGAGGGGGGGTTGTGGGGGGGCCTAAGTATAAATATAGAGCTAATTCTTTAACGGTTGGTCGGATTGTCACGAAATTTCACATGGAGTATTCCTGAAGGCCAAATAGAAAAATAAGGTGTGTGGCGTCCCAAAGTTTTGAACGGGAGGGGGGGTTGTGGGGGGGCCTAAATATAAATATAGAGCTAGCTCATTAACGGTTGATCGAATTGTCACAAAGTTTTACATGTAGTATTCCTGAAGACCAAATAAAAAAATAGGCGGTGTAACGGCTCAAAATTTTGTACGGGAGGGGGGGTAGTGGCGGGGGGACCTAAGTATAAATATGGTGCTAGCTCAATAACGGTTGGTCGTATTGTCATGGAATTTCACATGTAGTATTCTTAAATGCCAAATAGAAATATAGGGTGTATATGTCACAAAATTTTGAACGGGAGGGTGGGTTGATGGGGGCCTAAGTATAAGTATAGTGATAAGTCATTAACGGATGATCGGATTGTCACGAAATTTCACATGTAGTATTCCTGGAGGCCAAATAGAAAAATAGGCGGTGTGACGGCTCAAAATTGTTTACGGGAGGGGGGGTTGTGGCGGGGGGGCCTAAGTATAAATATAGTGCTAGCTCATTAACGGTTGGTCATATTGTCATGGAATTTCACATGTAGTATTCTTAAAAGCCAAATAGGAAAAAAAAGTGTGTGGCGTCCCAATGTTTTGAACGGGAGGGGGGGTTGTGGGAGGGCCTAAGTATAAATATAGAGATAACTCATTAACTAATGGGCGAATCGTCATGAAATTTCACGTAGTATTTTTAAAAGCCAAATAGGAAAAAAAGGTGTGTGGCGTCCCAAAGTTTTGAACGGGAGGGGGGGTTGTGGGGGGGCCTAAGTATAAATATAGAGCTAATTCTTTAACGGTTGGTCGGATTGTCACGAAATTTCACATGGAGTATTCCTGAAGGCCAAATAGAAAAATAAGGTGTGTGGCGTCCCAAAGTTTTGAACGGGAGGGGGGGTTGTAAGGGGGGCCTAAGTATATAAATAGTGCTAACTCATTAACTAATGGTCAAATTGTCATGATATTTCACACGTAGTCTTTTTAAAAGCCAAACAGGAAAAAAAAGTGTGTGGCGTCCCAAAGTTTTGAACGGGAGGGGGTGTTGTGGGGGGGCCTAAGTATAAATATAGAGCTAACTCATTAACTAATGGGCGAATCGTCATGAAATTTCACATGTAGTATTTTTAAAAGCCAAGTAGGAAAAAAAGGATTGTGGCGTCCCAAAGTTTTGTACGGGAGGGGGGGTTGTGGGGGGGCCTAAGTATAAATATAGAGCTAACTCATTAACTAATGGGCGAATCGTCATGAAATTTCACATGTAGTATTTTTAAAAGCCAAGTAGGAAAAAAAGGTGTGTGGCGTCCCAAAGTTTTGAACGGGAGGGGGGGTTGTGGCGGGGGGGCCTAAGTATAAATATAGTGCTAGCTCATTAACGGTTGATCGTATTGTCATGGAATTTCACATATAGTATTCTTAAAAGCCAAATAGAAATATAGAGTGTATATGTCACAAAATTTTGAACGGGAGGGTGGGTTGATGGGGGCCTAAGTATAAGTATAGTGATAAGTCATTAACGGATGATCGGATTGTCACGAAATTTCACATGAAGTATTCATAAAGGCCAAATAGAAAAATAGGGTGTGTGACGTCAAAAAATTGTGAACGGGAGGGGGGTTATGGGGGTAGGCCTAAATTTGAAGATAGTGATAAGTCATTAACGGATGATCGGATTGTCACGAAATTTCACATGTAGTGTTCTTGATGGTCAAATAAAAAAATACACTATGTGACATTTTAAAAATTTGGGAGGGGGGGCTAAGCATAAAAATAATGCTGAATCATTGAAGGGTAATCGGATTGTCATGAATTTCACATGTAGTAGTAGTAACTATGTATTCGCTGTGGGGTTCACTGTTGCAAGACATTTACTAGCTGTGATGCCCAGCGTTCCTAATATCGTACTAGCTGTGGGGTCCGCTGTTGCAAGGCACTTACTAACTGTAGTGCTCAGCCCCAGCGTTCCTAACTATGTACTGGCTGTGGGGTTCGCTGTTGCAAGGCACCTACAAGACATTTACTAGCTGTGATGCCCAGCGTTCCTAATTACGTACTAGCTGTGGGGTCTGCTGTTGCAAGGCGCTAGCAGTGTGGCCCAGCGTATTTAACTACGTAGGTACTAGCTGTGGGGTCCGCCGTTGCAAAACTCATACTAGCTATGATGCCCTGTGGTTCTAACTACATACTATCTGTGGGGTCTGCAGTTGCAAGGCACCTACTACCTGTAGGGCCCAGCGTTCCTAAAAACGTACTAGCTGTGGGGTCCATCGTTGCAAAAGCATACTAGCTGTGATGCTCAGCGTTTCTAACTACGTACTAGCTGTGGGATCCGCCGTTGCAAGGCATATACTACCTCTGGTGCCCAGCGTTCCTAACTACGTACTAGCTGTGGTGCCCAGCGTTGCAAGGCATATATTAGCTGTGGTCACAAACGTTCTTAAGTTCGCACTGGCTAGGACGTCCAGCGAAGCTAAGTATTCACTATCTGTGGTTTCCGCCGTTGAAAGACGCATACTAGCTGTGATGCCCAGGGGTCCTAAAAACTTACTAGCTGGTGTGTTTGACGTTGAAGGACTATAAACCTTATTCCGTATGAATAATTGAAAATTATAACATCATGAATGTACTGTTGAAGAATTTAAAAGACTTATAGGAGATATTAGTAGAAAAGTCAAAGTTCCCCGGGCAACGCCGGGTATTACTGCTAGTATTAAATATATTCATTATAAATATATTCAATATATTCATATTATATATATTCATATTAAATATATGCATATTAAATAAATTGCAGACAAGATTTTCATGTGAATAATTTTGGCTGCGATGATAATTTCGACCGCTAAATTATTATGATTATTATTTAAATTATTATTTTACATCCACAGCTATACGAAGTATAGGAAAAATTTTGTATGAGGGGATTCAGAAGCCCCTAATTAAGTAGACTACTGATTTTTAGCCCAAACGGTCCATTAATTTTGGAGGGAGAGCAAAACTGGAGGATAGTGGATTCTGGGATCCAAAGATTCATGATTGTGGGATTGCAAACCTTGTTTTCCAAGACTATCTTCATCTAAACATCCCAAGGGCGCTGGTAGCTCAATGGTATGCGTGCTTGCTTACCGGGCTCAAGATGGCGGATTTCGAAACCCGGCCGAGGCGATTAGGTTATTTATCTGGGAGGTAAAAAAACCCTCAGGACGTCGCTCTTCAGATGAGACGTTAAGCAAAGGTGCCGAGCTGATTTAGGGTAGGAAACATTTACCTAGGACTCCCATAGTAGAGTCAGCCTCATGTCCACCAGAGCGTCAATAGAGCACTCTGGTGGTAGGCCATATGACCTCGAAGTTAAAGCCCGGGCATGTCATAATAACTAACTGACCTAAGGTTGCCAGCCCCAACAACTGCAACCAGTGCTGCAGCCAACACGTACCACCTCAGCCCCATCTCTGGTCACGGATTGAGACAAACCCCACCAGTATTGTACCTATTTATAACCTTCCTCTTGTTTGGTCAGTTGTTTTTCAACTCATCATTGTTGTTTTGTACATATATACTTAATGGTTTGAAGTTGTTTTCCAAGGGCATAGATACATTTTTTTTTTGAGGGGTTTTTAACAAAAATTTAATAATGGATGAGGGATAAGTAATAATAATATGATATTTTTGAAAATTTAAAGTGTGCTGAGAAAATTATGGAAAAGATACAGGACATTCTTGAGTGTCCCCCCTATCTCATTCTTTGGCTGGAATTTTCAAGAAAATATTTAGAATTTACACAGATTATGCACTTCATGTCCAATAACTTTCGATACGAAATTTTACATGTGTCCAGACACTTATTGAGCCTAATCAGGCAATGGACAGAAAGGACCAATAGTGAGAGCGGAATTTTATATGCGTCCTGACACTTACTAAGAGAATGAATGTATCAACACGAAATTTTAAATGTAAGTTCCGAACCTTCCATACAATTATAGTTTCGACACAAAGTTTTACATGTGGGTTCAAAACCCCATAAGGACAACAGCTATAGATTTTCAGCCAAAAGGAGGGGGATTAGGGGAGGAGGCTTAACTCAAAAACTCCAATAACTGTCGTTGTAATGAATGTATTAACAATCAATTTTTTTATGTGAATTCAAAACCCCTTTAGGAAGATACATCAATTTGCGGGGAATTGACAAAAGGGATAGGGTCTCAACTCATAAACCCCAATAACTGCCGATGTAATGAATTCAACGACACAAAATTTAGTAGGCGGATTTAGGAGCCTTTATGTAAGTCAACTGTTGAATATTAGGGCAAACGGTGGATTGGTTTTGGAGGGGGGGCGAAAAGTTAATTGATTCATTCTGGGGAAGTACATTGCCGGTGATTTACCGACCTCTTTTTTCAACTGAGGGGTGAAAAAACCTTGAGCATGCCGTCCTTCAGATGGGACGTTAAGTGATGCTCCCGAGCTTGTATGATATCAGGTAAAGTAGTGTCGGGCTCATGTCCACCATAGTGACGAAACAGCGCTCTAGTAGTTATTCCTCGTATCATCCCTTGTTTTCCCCCATTTCGACTACTGGTGCCTGGTTTATAATGATCGGAGTAAGGGACTCGATATCAAACTCCAGCGAATCCTGAACGCTCATGTCAGATTTGTTTTCGATCTCCCTAGAGACGCTCATATTTCGCCCTGGCACTCCGAGTTGAAATGGCTCAAACCCTCCTACCGCCGAAACTATCTCCTAAGCTCCTTCCTCTTCCTAATGCTTAAATCCAAAGAACCCTACTACCTCTACCAAATGTTTCAATTCCAGTCCTCTGTTCACCAGAGGCACACTAGATCCCGTCCTTCAGACCTCTTCATCCCCTCCCATCGCTCCTCAGCCTTCCACAATTCATTTCTTGTCCTGGCCTCCTCTCTCTACAACTCCCTGCCTCCCCCAATCCGTCACTCTCCTTCCGTGGCTTCCTTCAAATCCTCACTATTCCAGTATCTCTTATAAACAATCCACTCCTTTTTGATCTCTCCCCCGTATTCTCTAATTCGTCAACCTTAATTATCTAATCATTCAAATTACTTTTCCCTTTTTTTTTTGTCTCTTTTTTGTCTTTGTCATTCTCTATTTTTGTTATATTTTTTTATCATATTTCCTAAATTATTCAATCATAATCAATATTATTCCTTTTTGTCTCATTTACACATTAATATATTTTTATTATGCATTTATTTATTTCTATCTTATCTTATTTTCTGCTTTCTAAATTAATTTTATTTTAAACCTCGTCTGGGCATCCTTCCTTCTCTTTTATAATCAACCGTCATAGTACTATGCTCGGTCGATTTATATTTATATTATCAATTGTATTTCTTTCTTAGTTGTATAGATTTGCTTTTTTTCTATTTTACTTATTATCTTTATTTTTGTAGATACTTTTATTATATTTTTTTTCATCATATTGAAGTTGTTAATTTTATGTTTTTTCCTGTTTTTTTTTTATTTCCTGTTTATCTTTTTTTAGTTGTAATTTTTTCTCTAATATAGCACTAATTTTTATTTACCTACCTATCTTTTTATTTCTTTGTACTGATACTATATTTCATTGTTTCATTTTCTTTACTCTGTATGTATTTATTCTTAGGGGACCTCGGTCCCAGAATAATAACATTTCTTTTCATTTCATTTTCTTTTCATTACATAGTAGTAGGCGAAATGACATCGTAGTTAAAGCCCGGGCATGAGTCACACTAACTTGACTGTTGTATCAACTGTTACTAGTACGACATGAAAAAGTCATTTCATAACTAGTATTTCTTCACGAAGGATGGTTAATAAGGAAATTAAATAGAAAAACATTATCTTGCAAAATAGCTGATATTCTTGTTCCTAAGGTCTTCGTGAGTCAACCACCAAATGTTTGAAAAAAAAAATTTTAGTTTTCTTTCAATATCTTTTTAAAGAAGCATTTTGAAATGCTGGAAGGCTTAAATTTGTCAAATAAATGCAGACTCCCTTGATAAGATTTAAAACAAAACTTCTGGTGGCTGTTGATATCTTGATGTACGCTGCCTGGATAAACAAAAAGACAGAAATCCATGCAATTTTATTTATGTATATTTAGTGTACATGAATAAGGGATTATTTAACAGTTACTTATGGCAAGTGATGTCTATTAGCTTTCTGATGCTTTGCCTCATGGACTTTGAATGTGACTTCTCCTAGGAGTCTGAGGAGGAAGATGAAGAGGAAGATGACGAGGAAGAGGATGACTTCTTGGGTTTCTGGGCCTTGTTGGGCCGGTAGTGCCTGTAGGGCGGGTGGGCCATGTAGGGCTGGTAGTGCGAGTACTGCGAGGAGGGCTGGTAGCGCGTCTCAGAGTAGTGCGGCACACTCACAACTGTGTGCTGAGATCGCCCAGTAATCCAATCAATGAAACTGTTCGACATTGAACGCCAGAATCCAATCTTTTTATTATTGACTATATAACCACTGTTTGGTGGGTAGACAACAACCTCATGCCATCCGTTAGAAATTGGGGTTTGTCCGATACTTCTCGTAAAACTGCTTTCAGGATGTCTAAAAATAAAATGTATCAAAAAAATAATAAATAATAATAATAAACAGAACTTTCTTATAACTCTTACACTCATACAAATCACTCTCTCTATCTCTCCCTCTCCTTTTCCAAATTTTTTTCATAAAGGCATTACTGCGTGTATGAAAGTAATGATAATTTTTTATTTCATTGTACAGCGTAATTCTAAGTGTGACTTTCTTATACCCAGTAATGGTAATGATTTTGAGTAGCATAGGGGAGAGTATTTTTTTCTATTTTTGTAATTTGGTTAAAAACTACCATTGATAGTTATTTTAAAAGCGATCACTAAGAATGACTAATAGTAAAATAATTAAACTAATAATAAAAATAATTAATTAATTAAAATTAATAATAAAAAATATTTTACATTAACATACATTTTCAACATTATTTTGAAATATTATACGGGAATTTATTTTTCATATTTTGAGACGCTATATATTCACCAGAGCGTCAAAAGAGCACTCTGGTAGTAGGCGATATGATCTCGAAGTTAAAGCCCGGTCATGAATCACAATAACTAACTAACCTAAAGATCCCAGCCCCAACAACTGCAACCAGTGCTGCAGCCAACACGTACCACCTCAGCCCCATCTCTGGTCACGGATTGAGACAAACCCCACCAGTATTGTACCTATTTATAACCTTCCTCTTGTTTGGTCTGTAATATAAACAAGCCCGTTGCCAAGGCAACGGATTTAGAAGCCACTATATATATTTTTTAAACCGAATTTAGAAGACGAAATCAAAGTAAAAGAAGAAAGAAAATTAAGAAAGAAGAAAAGAAAATGGAAATCTGAAGAACAAAACAAGTTTAAAAAGAAATAAAATACAGTAAAAGTAAAGAAAAGGTAGCTTTAGGCCTAACCTTACAGTTATCAACAAACATTTTAAATAATAATTACAAGATCCACCGACTTCAAAAGGAAACTAAATTTTCAGAAAGGACTATTTTAACACCCAGGAACAAAATGAAACAGCTAAAAGAAAGAGGAATGAAGAAAATTTCAGGAAGTCATAAGCAAAATTAAGAAAAGGTCAATAATTAAAAAACGAGTCGGTAGAAGGTTGTGAAAATTTTTAGGAAAAGACAGTTAATTATTAAGAAAAGATTAAAGAAGAAAAAGAAGAGAAAAACTGCCCACATCAGAAAGAAAAGCCAGTAGTAAATTTTGAAGAAACGGTCAGTTCTAAAATACATCGAATCAACTAGGCCGGATCCCATCTGAAATAATACAAGTGATCCGAAAGTGTATACCACAAACTTTAAACACTGTTTTCGAGAAATGAAGAAGGCAAAATTAAAAAGAAAAGTTACAGAAAATTAAGATGACAATTTAGAAAAGAGAAGAAACGGAAGAAAGGAGAGAAAACACCAAAAAATATTAATATTAAGAAGTAAAACAAGAGACAACAGAAAAAAGAAACTCGAATTTGCTACCCATAATTCCGTGCGGAGGCAGTTTAGTCAGTCTACGCTGGGTTCTGATAGAGGCAAAATCTGTGAAGGACTGGTCCCTGTTTCTGTGTAAAAAAAAGTGACAAAGTAGTGAGTGGAATGGTGGAAGTGAGTGGGAAGTGACTAATGAAGAGTTGAGATGAGGTGGAGAGAGCCTGGACTCCGATTTCTTTTGTAAAATAGAATTAATTAGAATTTTATGTTCCAGGTGACGTCACCAAGGTAGGATCCATTTTTTTGTACATATAATTTCCAAGATGGCCATTTTTAATTTCAAAATTCATAATAGTTTTATTAAAGTTATATTGTTTGTAAATATGTTTTAATTTTCTCTTAACTCCCCATATCTCTCTCAATGAAATTCAAATCTCGAAACTCATAGGCCTTGCGAATCAACACCTTTGAGATAAGCGCCAATCGTTATCGGGACATAATATTTAATAATCTTAATTTTCAGAATCACACCGGGAGACTTTTGGATTTTTGGATTGGTGCGAGTAACGTAGTTTGAAAATTTTACAGAGTTATTTATAACATATTTTTTTAAGAGCTTCACTCAACCATATGGTAGATTATTTTATTTTTGAAATTATAGATTTAATTAACTTAAATTTTTTTTTATTCAAAATTTTATTCATTTTTTTAATTTATTGTGAAAGGCATCAAGTCAATAAAATACATAAAACCTAGCATTATGGCATATCCCTTGTGTGGAAATTAAATTCAATTTTTTTTATATACTCAAAGTAATATAACTATAGTAACCTCATTTAAAAAAAACATAAAACCTTTCATTATGGCATCCCTTGTGGGGATAATTTTTTGTTTTTTTTTATTTTTGCATTCTTTGACCAATAAATAACTCGCATAGAGTCACCGAAACATTTTTTTTTATAAAGAGTAAATATGCCTAAAAGATGCATTTATTTAAAACCAGAAAGAATAAGGCCATGGGGAGATATGAGTTTCGTTGAGAGAGTGGGGAATATTGTATGAAATTTTTTCAATATATATATAATAATATTGAACACAATTGCGTTTGTTGCGATATTTATATAAATTTAATTTTTTTTTTTTTGTATTAATATTTAATTATGCCATTGACGAGAGGGGAAGCAAAAAGATTAGAGGAAGAGAACAAGGGGGAGGAGTTTAGTTCTGACGAAGGGTCCGAAGTAGAGATTTCGGAAGAAACAGATAGGGAAATACCCGTTGCTATGGAGACCAAAGAGGGTACTAGTGAGGAGGTACAGGAGATTGATGTTGTTAGTAAAGAGACAGAGGTAGAGATGAAGGAGAAAGATTCAGACAAAATGGACCAGTTGATGGAACTTCTGATGAGGAGCATAGCTGAACAAAAAATAAGCATGAAAAATTTAGAGACAAACTTAAGTGGGGTAGAGAAAAATTTAAAAAAGGAAATGGGGGACAAATTAAGAAACATAGAGACAAACTTAAGTGGTAAGATTGACGAACAGAAAACAAACATGACAAATTTAGAGACAAATTTAAGTAGTAAGATTGACGAACAGAAAACAAACATGACAAATTTAGAGACAAATTTACGAGGGGATATGACTAATTTGAGAGGGGACATTCAAGATTTAGAGGTGAGATTAGATAAGCAGGTGGACAGCTTGAAGGATCAAATAGGGAGTTTAGAAATAAAAAATCAAGAGTTAGAAGACAAAGTTGATCAAGTAGCAGAAAGTTTAAAGGGGGAATTTAATCAAAAAATAAGCAATTCAAAAGAAGAAATAGAAGGTCGGATGAAGAAGGTTATCGGTAAAATAGATACCGCGGAAGAGAAATGGGAGGAACGCTGTCAAAATTTCGAGTTAAAGTTGTCAGGAGTTAGGGAGGACAACAGCGTCCAAACAGCTGAACTTTCTGAAAGGATTAGCCGGGTAGAAGGGATTCAGGAGGAAGGATTCAAGGGAGTTGTAGAATTAAAAAGAAAAATAGAAACCAATTCAGAAAGAATTAGTCAAATAGAAGGGGACATGTCAAAATTAAAGGAAGAAATCAGTAAGAGAATGGGAAAGGTTCAAACTGTAGAAATAGAAAAGGGAACAAACTTAGAAATTTTAGTAGAGGAAGTCAAAATAGTTTCGGAAGTTAGTTATAGAAATAGTTTAGAAAATAAAGGTACAGATTTAGTAGTGAAAAATAAGTTTCAAGGTAAGAAAATATTGGTCAGAAAATTTCTTTCCAAAGGAGAAATCACAATGAATCATCATTTAGAGCATATTAATGCAGAAGTAAGAAAATATAAGAGTGTGGATGTTTTGTTGTATGGATGGAGAGTGGACTTGACAGAAATATTATATAGGACAGCTGACAGGTTCGAAAAAATTATTAGGGCAAAATACAGACAAACCGAACAGATAACTTTTAAAATAAGGGGAGATGAAAAAAATGACGCAGTACTGACAGACAGACTACGCAAAATTTTATTTAGTGTGGGGGGGAAGATATTTGAAGACATTATAAGGCGCGGCATTAAGAAAAAAAGCAGGGGCTCCCCTAAGGCTCTGCAATGATAATTGTATCAGCCGAACTTAAAGTAAGTAACCAATTTTGAAACTCGAATGAGTTATTGACAATCACAGACAGGCAAACTATAGACAAACACTGACAAAACTGAGGATAAATGAAAAGAATAAATGAATATATATAGAGATGAATGAAATTTATTATTAGTTATAATTACTTTTGTTGTTTATTGTAATGGTTGTGTTGATATTGAAGGTGTTGAGATATCTGGGAAGTGTTGTTGCTTTGTAAATTGCCTAATTGTTATGTTTACGTGTATTCTATTGTTGTGATGAACGTTAGTTCGTTCATTCGTTTGAATCGATCAAGTAGGATCGATAGTTAGATCGAACGGGAACATGAAGTAGACAACCCAGTTTAGAAATTCTAAACCGGATCCATCTAAAAGATCCATAGTTAATATAGATAAGATTTTTTTTAATTAGATTTTTTTTGATTTGAGATTATTAGTAATTAACCGAGAATGAAAGAAGTAGGAATAAATGAAGTAGATTAGTTTTTTTTTTGTAGCAATAAGCAAGCGGAGACTAATTGATCCCTTGCAAATAAGCAAGCGGAGACAATTAGGTCTCTTGCAGTATTTGGCGTCTGCACTTGCCCAGCCTAGAAACAGTAGACAGAGAACTAGCCCGGTCTCTCCGAAGCTTGACGCGCTTCCTGTATGTCGAGTCACAGGACTGGTTCCCGACGGAGCTGTCGCTTGGTGTCGGAGAGAGGGAGTGCAGATTGCCTCCTCTTTTTGGCATTGGGGGTCAGTATCTGGAAGGAACGGTCCAACTGGGGGTCAGAGAAGGATTTTTAGCTGATCCTATGGGAATCGAACCTAGCCATCTCAGAAGCATTTAGACAAAGCTAATACACATAAAACATACATTATTACGGGGATTTATGATTTATTTGATACATTTATGTTACACCGTACGAACAACACAACATTAAGAAACGAAATCATTTTACATTACTCAACTTACACAATACACAGGAGGGGATTTTGTATTATTTTGCATTTTTTTATGATTTTATTTGTATATAGTGTAGATGTGTTAATTTAGTATTAGAGGAATGAATGCTGGTATGAAAGAAATTGAGAGTGAATGATCGCGAAATAAGGGGGGAGACAATATATATATACACATTTTTTATGTTGTGCAGCCTATTAACACACATACCATTATTAATTTGCATTTTCCCATAAGCGGATTTGTGCAGTCTTTTCTAACATATATACCACTATTATTTTTTGCATTTTCCCATAAGCAGATTTGTGCAGTATTTTCTAACATATATACCACCATTATATTGCATTTTCCCATAAGCGGATTTGTGCAGTCTTTTCTAACACACATACCACTATTATTTTTTGCATTTTCCCATAAGCGGAATTGTGCAGTCTTTTCTAACACATATACCACCATTATTTTGCATTTTCCCATAAGTGGATTTGTGCAGCCTTTCTAACACACATACCTTTATTATTTTTGCATTTTTCCATAAGCGGATTTGTGCAGCCATTTCTAACATACCTATCACTAGTATTTTTGCATTTGCATTGACCCATAAGTTGGTTTCATACATCAGTACATTTATCTTTATTATACATATATGTAAGACCGTAGGAAATGGAAGATTAGTAGATTTGCTGGCAAGTATTTTTTTTAGTTTTTTTTTGGGGTAAAGAGAGTGAAGGGATAGGATTATTCGCGGGAAGAATTAAGAATTTTATAAATAGTTTCATCTAGATATGTTTGTTTGAGATAAAAGGGGATATAATATAATTAATAATAAAATAATTAGAATACATGGGGATAATTTTTTCTTTGAGACTTACAAGACGTTACTGAAAACTTAGATTTTGAGGAAGTTATTGAGGAAGTTAGAGCTATTAGAGAATAGATAGCTAGATATTTATATTTTTTGTGAGATAGCCTACCCAAGGAAGGGAGGATCCACATTTTCTGCGACGATATATGAGAAATATAATCTACGATGATATAAAAAGTTATTAGGGATTTTTTTTTGAGATTAGGAAGTTGAAGTTTTTTTTTTTTGAGCTATAGGAGGAGTTAGGGAATGGGCGAAGGCCTAGGTAACGTCGAAATAATGGGATAAGGAATATTTATATTTTGTAGGGGGGAATTTTGTAACTTGAGAAGTTGACATAGGAAGTTGAATTTTATTTGAACCAAAGATATGTGAAGAAATATTTAGAAAATGATGATGAGGAATGAGGAACTGAATTTAGAAAAGCAACCCAATTATTATTTTTTTTTTTATTTATGATTTGGAGTAGAATATACATTTTTTTTGAGATTAAGATAGAAAGAAATATGGAAAGTAAGAAAAGATATTAAGTGGTGAAGCGGCAATATTATAATTAAATATAAATTTGGTTTGTTTTGGGACATATGTCCAAAGGATATTAATTACAGTAAAGTTTGCATTTAGATAATAATATGTTCAATATTTTTTTATATATGAAAATTAAAAGACAATTTGAGTTGTCTACCGCTCGTCCGAATTGTAAAGGACTGAGCACAGTATAATTAGTTGTAAGGATATTTTTTTTTTGTGAATGTAAAAATTTTTTTTTTGAATGACGGTGAATGGTGAAAAATGAAGTGACAAGTGCGAGATGAATTTTTTTTGGGGTTTGTGAGTGATAGAGACACCCGAAAGTGCCGGTTCACGACGACCAAACGGAGAAGGACTAAGAGCAGACTCATGAAGAAGGGACCTGTTGAACAAAAACCGTGTTTCCAGAGACACAATTTTTGCTCTGAAAAGTGGAAGAAGGCAATGTAATATAAACAAGCCCGTTGCCAAGGCAACGGATTTAGAAGCCACTATATATATTTTTTAAACCGAATTTAGAAGACGAAATCAAAGTAAAAGAAGAAAGAAAATTAAGAAAGAAGAAAAGAAAATGGAAATCTGAAGAACAAAACAAGTTTAAAAAGAAATAAAATACAGTAAAAGTAAAGAAAAGGTAGCTTTAGGCCTAACCTTACAGTTATCAACAAACATTTTAAATAATAATTACAAGATCCACCGACTTCAAAAGGAAACTAAATTTTCAGAAAGGACTATTTTAACACCCAGGAACAAAATGAAACAGCTAAAAGAAAGAGGAATGAAGAAAATTTCAGGAAGTCATAAGCAAAATTAAGAAAAGGTCAATAATTAAAAAACGAGTCGGTAGAAGGTTGTGAAAATTTTTAGGAAAAGACAGTTAATTATTAAGAAAAGATTAAAGAAGAAAAAGAAGAGAAAAACTGCCCACATCAGAAAGAAAAGCCAGTAGTAAATTTTGAAGAAACGGTCAGTTCTAAAATACATCGAATCAACTAGGCCGGATCCCATCTGAAATAATACAAGTGATCCGAAAGTGTATACCACAAACTTTAAACACTGTTTTCGAGAAATGAAGAAGGCAAAATTAAAAAGAAAAGTTACAGAAAATTAAGATGACAATTTAGAAAAGAGAAGAAACGGAAGAAAGGAGAGAAAACACCAAAAAATATTAATATTAAGAAGTAAAACAAGAGACAACAGAAAAAAGAAACTCGAATTTGCTACCCATAATTCCGTGCGGAGGCAGTTTAGTCAGTCTACGCTGGGTTCTGATAGAGGCAAAATCTGTGAAGGACTGGTCCCTGTTTCTGTGTAAAAAAAAGTGACAAAGTAGTGAGTGGAATGGTGGAAGTGAGTGGGAAGTGACTAATGAAGAGTTGAGATGAGGTGGAGAG
Source organism: Aradus depressus (assembly GCA_963662175.1). NCBI lineage: Eukaryota > Metazoa > Arthropoda > Insecta > Hemiptera > Aradidae > Aradus > Aradus depressus. The sequence goes on along the minus strand of OY759214.1, from coordinate 48,915,025 downwards.
AGCCTGGACTCCGATTTCTTTTGTAAAATAGAATTAATTAGAATTTTATGTTCCAGGTGACGTCACCAAGGTAGGATCCATTTTTTTGTACATATAATTTCCAAGATGGCCATTTTTAATTTCAAAATTCATAATAGTTTTATTAAAGTTATATTGTTTGTAAATATGTTTTAATTTTCTCTTAACTCCCCATATCTCTCTCAATGAAATTCAAATCTCGAAACTCATAGGCCTTGCGAATCAACACCTTTGAGATAAGCGCCAATCGTTATCGGGACATAATATTTAATAATCTTAATTTTCAGAATCACACCGGGAGACTTTTGGATTTTTGGATTGGTGCGAGTAACGTAGTTTGAAAATTTTACAGAGTTATTTATAACATATTTTTTTAAGAGCTTCACTCAACCATATGGTAGATTATTTTATTTTTGAAATTATAGATTTAATTAACTTAAATTTTTTTTTATTCAAAATTTTATTCATTTTTTAAATTTATTGTGAAAGGCATCAAGTCAATAAAATACATAAAACCTAGCATTATGGCATATCCCTTGTGTGGAAATTAAATTCAATTTTTTTTATATACTCAAAGTAATATAACTATAGTAACCTCATTTAAAAAAAACATAAAACCTTTCAGGTCAGTTGTTTTTCAACTCATCATTGTTGTGTATTTTTTGCCACTTATTGGAATAAATTTAAATATTTGTTATTTGATTGAATTTTTATGTTCGAATGAAAAAAACAATAGGTTGTCTTTCCACTGTTTAATTTAGTGGGGTATATAAAAAAAAATTTACAGTTTTAACAAATGCAGGAATTCCAAGGGCTGTAAATATGTTAATCCTATTTAATGTTTACCAATAGTTAATACTCTCTTGTAAAGCACTGTCTAAGCTTGTTTATGAACATTACATTGGCTCAATAAAGCCTTAAGGGTCATACAGACGTTCAATAATATTGCGCAAATGGATTGCACAAATAAATTGAGGTGGCCCGCATACGTAGTCAAAACAAGAAAAAAAGTTTTGTTCCTTTCCCTTCAAGCCCCAAAACCTCCATTACTCAAAATCTCAACCCTCTATTAGTCGAAATAATCAGTGAGTCTCTCTCTACAAGCCATTTTGGTACAAATTTTCCCTCCATAACTCGAAAAAATAAATTGGACCTCTGTATCTCGAACATAGCAATGTTTTATTTTACAACCTTTACAACTCGATTATTTGAAACTTATTACCTCTATAGCTCGAAGAAAAATAAGTTACCGACTTTAAGAATTTGCCGACAATGTACACCATTGTTTCTTAGAAAACAATTTAGGAGTATACAATAAATAGGATTACCAATTATCTAAAGTAAAAAAAAATTACTGACTTTTTTTAATACCTACATATACTTTTAAGGATGTTTTGAAATAATGTTGATTTATAATAAATATAAATATGTTTGTTACCTCTGTAACTTGAATTTTTATTTATTTCACTTCTCTAACTCAAAATTAGTTAGAATGAATCTTAACCTCTACAAGTCGAATCCAAATCCGCGTGTCGAAATCCTCCATAAGTAGAAAACTCTATAACTCGAATTTTTTGGCGTCTCCCTTGATGTTCGACTTATAGAGGTTCTACTGTATATATATATATATTATTTAATTATTAAAATATTAATTGTTTGTTGAAAAACGGTTATTTTTTTTACACACCCCACTATTATATTCACCAAAACCAGTTTTCGAGGGATTAGAAATTAAATAAGGATTGTGAAATGGGCTTATCCAGAAATAGCCCAGGCGTAGTAAGTAGTTGAGTATGCAAAATGTGAGGACCGAATTCCGCTAATGGATTTTAGTTGAGAATAGCTCAAAGATTAATAATATGGATCTTGCCGGTCCATTTTTTGGTCCAATTTTTTTTTACCCCTCTCCTCCTATTTGTATAGAAAATCGATGGAGTGCATGCTATAAAGTCATTTTAATGATGATTTCAGCAATAATTTATAGTTTATTCTAATCATGAAAGTGATGATGGGGTTTTCAATTATATAAAAAAACAAAAATAAAAAAAATAAAAAACATTTTTATTAATAAAAAAAATATATTATCTATAACGCAAGACAAACAATTACTCATACTTATTTTGACAATCATTATTGATGCATTTACACATAGAAATACAAAACAATGTTCAGATTCTTATACCTGAGACCCCAAACAATGAAATAACCCATCTTGCCGGCAGCTGTGGTAGTCAAATTTCAGCGATATCGGCTGAGGGGAGGGGGGAGTTCCGGGGAGGGGGCTCAATTCAGAAATCCCAATAACTGCCGATGTAATGAATGTATCAACGTCAAATTTCGTATTTAAAATTAAAATCCACTGAGGACATAACCATATAAAAAAACGAAATTTCACAACTTTGAAGATACTCCTGCCAAAACAAACAAAAATTCTTCAAACAAAAAACTGCAAGACGTAACAGACATAACAATTTTCCAAAAATCATTCATGGTGGCTTCTCAACGTGGATTTGACACAAAAATATTAGCATCGTATGAAATATTAGACTACTGCAAGTATCACTTTGACAACGAGGGATTTTACAAGAAATTACAAAAATCACAACTTGCCCTTGAAATTCAAAACAATTATAACTGTGGTACAAACTCTCAGCAAAACATTACAGATTTAAATACTCCAAACGTTTATATTGATGATGGTATGGCACTTGTGCACCAAATTGAGTTAAAAAAGTTTAATACTTTTGGTAATTTTGCTGAGGCTTTTTTCATCACAAAGATTATGCAATTTTTTGAGCAGCCTGACATGAAAAGAATAGGTGTAATAATCGATAGATATAACGGACATTTCAATAAAATTTTTAGAGTCAAGTTTGCGAAGTAAAGGCCAAATTATTTGGTTGGTTTGGTTTGGTTTGGTTTTATGACTCATGCCCGGGCTTTAACTACGAGGTCATATCGCCTACTACCAGAGTGCTCTTTCGTCACTCTGGTGGACATGAGCCCGACTCTACTGTGGGAGTCCTAAATTTTGCCTACCCTAAATTTTCATTCATCTAGGGTAGGGGTCTTTAACGAGTACCTGACATTGTACAGGCTCGGGACCATCGCTTAACGTCCCATCCGAAGGACGGCGTGCTTAAGTTTATTCTACCTCCCAGATAAAATAAACTAAGGGCCTCGGTCGGGTTACGAACCCACATACTTGAGCTCAGAAGTAAAGCACGCTTACCACTGAGCTACCGGCGCCCAAATTATTAAAAATATTATAATTGCAAGTCATTCAACTAAAATTCCTGATAATTGTAAAGCTTTCTTTTCAAGCACTCATAATAAATTACAACTTGTTCGATATCTTTGCACTAATGCTTCAAAATATACACAAATAAAAGACGACTGCGAGATGTACATTTGTGGAGGATTCGATGATCCAATAAAATGTTACAAGGTACAAGGGTCTTTACCTCATAAAGTAAAGATCATGCAATTTTAATCAAATCAGATCTTAAAGTAAAGATCATGCAATTACAATCAAACCACTTATAAGCTGATTCGAGTTTGTTTTGTCACATATTTAATGCAATAAGAATTCAATCAGCTCATGTTATTATTCTCAGCGCCGATACACATGTATTCATCTTGGCAATTTATTATTGGAAAGAATTAGAAAACATTGGTTGTCTAGGTCTATGGTTCGGTTTCCCGGAACTCCCCCCTCCCCTCAGCCGATATCGCTGAAATTTGACTACCACAGCTGCCGGCAAGATGGGTTATTTCATTGTTTGGGGTCTCAGATATAAGAATCTGAACATTGTTTTGTATTTCTATGTGTAAATGCATCAATAATGATTGTCAAAATAAGTATGAGTAATTGTTTGTCTTGCGTTATTGATAATATATTTTTTTATTAATAAAAAATGTTTTTTATTATTTTTATTTTTTTATATCATTGAAAAACCCATCATCACTTTCATCATTAAAATAAACTATAAATTATTGCTGAAATCATCATTAAAATGACTTTATAGCATGCACTCTATCGATTTCCTATACAAATAGGAGGAGAGGGGGTAAAAAAAAAATTGGACCAAAAAATGGACCAGCAAGATCCGTATTATTAATCTTTGAGCTATTCTCAACTAAAATCCATTGGCGGAATTCGGTCCTCACATTTTGCATACTCACTTCTCTCTAGCGCCCGGTCTAAAAGAGGAGACTGACATGCTGAGAGGGATCTTTTCCAGTAAGCACACAGGATATTTAAACAAACCTCTCCTCTCAGAGCACTAATTGGAGAGCGACGTGCTATGTTTGTTTACTTAATATTTTGTTGTTAGTTGACATGTTTGGGGGCTTATAGCTCTGGCTACGTCCCTCCCATCATAAATCTTGTGGCAATGTACTTCCCCAACAAGAATTAATCAATTGGTTTACGCTCTCCCATCAAAATCAATCGATCGTTTGGAATAAAAATGACTTGTATTGGAGCTTCTGAATTATCATACTAAATTATGTATCAATACGTCTTTTTACAAAACGTCGGCTTTTTTTTGAAAAAAAAAAAAAAGAGTCTATATCAATTAGGCTGATTAAGTTGGCATTTTTACAAAAAGGTGTAAGCATTTCAGCCTTATTGTAATTGTAATGTAGATTACAAAAAAAGCAGACCTAACTTAGCCGTTTTGTTAAAAGGCGAGCCCAGTGGCGGATTAAGCTTCTGCGGGGCCCTAGGCGATTGCAAATGTGGGGCCCCCCTATTTTTAACTCCCCCCCCCCCCCCCCCCCATAAAAAACGAAAACTTTTCATCAATTTTTTTAATGATTTTATTGATACAGTTATAATTCTTAAGAATAATATTTTCAATTCGCTGTAAAATTGACTTCATACACACTTTGTCCTGCATTTCGACTCGCTGAATTTATCGATCACATCATCGAAATCAATTTTTCTCAAAATGTCGGATTCAATACTAAGAAGACAACATATCTAGTCGCTCTTGCTGCATAGTAGCTCTTCGGCCAGCCTTGATTCGTTTCAACTCTGAAAACGAACGTTCTGCATAACAATTCGTTATCATCATTGTCAAGAATATTCGAAGAGCTACTTCGACGTTTGAAAATACATTACCGAGTTTGTCTTCAACGATAATCTCATATAATATGCCATGAGATTTTTGCTCATTTCCGTATCTCGATTGAACATAATGGTGGAACTGTTTCAGCTCGGGAGCGAAATATTCTAAATCGTTAGAATAAATGCGCACCAAATTTTCAGTCGCGGTTTCATACTCATCATCCGTTAATGAAAAATCATTCAGAAATGAGAAGTTTTTGAAAATGTCCTTATAAACTTGTCCTCTTCTGTTGATTTCAGCGATTATCTTATCAATAATTACAAGAAATGTTTTTATCCTGAAATCATCACGAGGGGACAGGTTTACTTCAGGAGCAGAGCCATCGTTCGCTTGGTTTTTCCTGGTTCGCCTTCGAGTGTGACTTTTCGCAAAGTCGACGTTAGGTAATACAGGTCTTGTTTTTTCTTCAAACTCGTCAAACTTATCACGAAACTCTTCTAACATTTTCTGTAATGACTCATAAAGAAAAGCGCATGTCTGCAAATTCGCATCTTCAGCTTGCAAAGTTTTGCTAACTGAACGAAAACTAGTCAGAATTTAATCCCACAAAATTAGCATGAAAACAAATTCTACTGTTTCCATTTTCTTTACAATACTCATCGCTGCATACCGAAACCGGTAGTTATATATATTTATATCTTTAGTGGAATAGACAATATTTCAAAAATAAGTTTGTTTTATTTATTTAATAGTCTATTGTTTTGGGATGAGACATTTTTAACCCATTGTTGCTAATAGCTTTTAATACCTTTTTTGGGAAAACTGAAATAACATTGTGAAAAATGAAAAAGCCTATTTGTTTTTTTATTTAGAAAAAAAAAGTGATGCTTAATAGGGGGCCCCTCATACCTTTTATTGGGAAAAATAACTCGGGTCAAATTTCTTGTCAAATTTGATCTGAATTATTTTTCCCAAAAGCATGTAAAATCATTTTAAAGGTGACAAGGTTTTTTTTTTTTAGACATTGGGGCCTTCAGCATCGGGGGCCCCTTTATCATCGGGGGCCCTAGGCACCTGCCTAGGTTTGCCTATTGGGTAATCCACCACTGGGCTAGCTAGTAGCCTTATTGTAAAATGCAGGCCGCAGCGCTACTAGTACTAGTATACCATCAGCTTGTGATAATAGTGTATTGTATACAGTAATAAATATACATATTTATATTTAGAAATGATCGAAATCGAAATTTCATCCACTGCCACCGATATAAAAAGTAAATCAAAAAACGATTGAAATTTTATTTTTTTCTTTCTTCTTGGCCTTAAGACTAATAATTAGTCTTATTTACAATTATTGTAGACCTATATAGCCGGATCAATCGTGTTTGGGTTAGAATGATCAGAGGGATTGAGTCTTGTTTTTTATTTTGTATTTTATGTTCATGAAAATATTTCTATTTTGTTCAATATTTTTTAAAATAATGTACACTTTATGTTTTTTTCATACCTCTAAGTTACTTAGTTCCATGTGGTTTACATTTAGGCTGGAAGATTCAGGCGTTTTACAAAACGTCTAGTACCTACATATTAGGCATTATGTAAAAAGGCCAATGAAGTTCAGTCTATTTGTAGAATTAACTGTTCATTACGAAAATGCTGAAATGCAAAAAGGCTGATTCTACAATTATCCTCCAACATACATGTATACATATGTGACTGGAACGACGAACCACGAAAACGATTGTAGCTATGAACGTACATTTGATTAGATTTTTGTCGAAATAGTAGATTAATTTACTTCGGGGCCTGAATACATTTTACGAATTTTCCTCAAATTCGAGGTAGGACCAACACGACTAGAGCTATAGCGCCCCAAAAAAAGTACGTAAGAAATAGTTCAAAGTAATGTTTAAATTGTAAATCATGGCAATGAATTTTATTTATCTTCTTAATATTAGTGTTTTCTTTAAAAATAAAAATAAATATATATATATATATATATATATATATATATAATGTAACAATAAAACAGAAAAAAAACTTATTACTTTTATATTGCCAGTGAGTGATCTGTTGTAGCGTTGCTATAAAAATGTCCTGTAATGGCGACATCACATCTTTCAGTTTGCAAACTTCATTGTATTCATTTGTTTATGAAAAGAAAAAAAAAAAAAAATTAAGTTAAACAAATAAACAAGTCCAATATTTATGTTGATTTCGCTTTGCTTTCATAACGATAGTGATGTTTATAATCCCCACTTCATTAACATTTTAGGATGTGAGTACATTTGGGTGGAGGTAGAGAAATAGACACAGAAATGTTTATAATTCTGGGATATCGTCCCTTAACAACAAATACAAAATAGATCAATAAACAATATTGTTGTTACAAAGGAAAAAATAAAATAACAAAAAAACATGAATATCCGAATACATTTTTGCGATCTGTGTTGATATATAATCCAATATATATATATATATATATATATTCTCTTCAAGTGACCCAAAACAAATGCCTTATATTGGTTGGTAGCTACTCGAGGGACACCTCCATCCTCCAAATCCATGAAGACTAAATGTAGAGCTTCTACTGGACTACATAATAAATTTCAGTAAAAACGTTTTACTTAGTGTGACACAAATCAAAGAAAATAGGGAAAACTCAGGGAGGGAAACACAAAAATATCCGTTCACGATTTTAAATTATAATCTCTGTTTTTGAATGTTTATTAATTTATTTTTTATTCATTTCAGTAACTTTGAATTTTTTTTTCTTTAAGAGTTTTTAAAATTTACTCTTAAGCAGTAGCATTGTTTTTAATTTAACTGATTATTTTTTGATTTGTATTTAGTATACAAGGGTAATGGTTAAGGAACCTTATTGTATTATTGTATTATTGTATCTCTGTAATGCGAGTACTTTAATAAACTCTTCTTCTTCTTCATATATAACGGTTTCGAAATGAGCCAACTTCAGCTCGTTTTTCTACCGTAACTGTTACGTTATATATATTATATTTATATATTTTTTTTTTGTGTAAAATTGGACATTATAAATGTTAAACAAATTCTTTGCTTTCATTTTTTTTAAAACAAAATAAATTTAGATATAAGAGAAGGAAATAAAGCAAACATAAGGAAATAAATACATAAAATTGAGTACCATAATACCCTCAAGTATATTGTTGATTGTTTATTTACGAAACGCGGGAAATTTTTCTCCAAAATTTGTCATGGGGAAGCCGACAAACGTAAACTGCGGTCTATTTCTTTAACGGCTGGTTGGATTTTAACGAAAGTTCACATCTAGCCTCAGAATTCTGAGAGAGAGGTTGTGCGGAGTCCCGAAACATAAAATAACTGATAACTTTCTAACAGTTGGACGTATTTTAACGAAATTTCACATTTAGCCAAAGAATTCTGAGAGGGGGGTTGTGCGGAGTCCCGAATCATAAAATAACTACTAACTCTCTAACGTTTGGCCGGATTTCCATGAATGAGTTTTCCAACTGTTTTCCATCCGCCCCTTCTATAATGCGTTTGCTTTCGATTTTCTGCCACTTTTTTTGCAGAACCTTGGTCCTCCTTGTTCAGATTTTTCTCCAACGCGGCAACCCTGCTCTTCAGGGCGTTGTTTTCTCTCTTCAATTCCTTCATTTCGTTGGCGTTCTTCGCCAAGTTGGTCTCAATATCAGACAATCTTTTTTCTGTCTCGTCAATTTTTTCTTCTATTAAAGCTTGAACAGTTGTCGGTAGCGAAGATAAAGGGCTTTGTATTGAAGGAGGCGGTGTACTGACATCCTCGGGACTTTCTGTGAATGATTCCAGATATATTGGACGAGCGCTTGAAGGTGGGGAGGAAAAGGAGTGATATCTTTCAGGAACAGGAGCAGGTAGATTAACAGCTGTTTCTGGGGGGTTTTGTAAATTGATGTTAAACGTAAATTGATGGATTTGAGGTACATAATGTGGATTTGATTGTTGGTTAGGAAAATGAGCTGTTTGCTGAGAAAGAGGCTGAGGGTATTGATTCCATGATCCAGAATTTATTGTTCTCGGAGGATTTTGTAGTAGAACATTGGTTTTATTATAGCCATCGACATGCGTCTGCCTCCTAGAATGGTCTGAATTCATAGCTTGTTGGTGCGCAGTTGTAGCAGACCGTCTAGGAAGGTTGTTATCTGCAAGTTGAAGTTGAGGACTTTGTCCCCGATGAGGAGACCTTTCGTGAGGAGAATTATCTGTAGGCGAGCCATGAGATGAACTACGTTCGCTTGTGACCCATGAAGATGATGAAACTTCTGGTGACGATCCTACTAAGAAGTCTGATGACGATTCTGAAGAGAATTGTGATGACGATGACGACCAGGTCGTGGATTCCTTGGAGGAAATATTGGGTGCTTTAGGTATGTTTTGGGTCTTTGGCTGAACTCTAACGCCTTGAGTTATGATACTTCCAGTAGAAGCTAATGTGTTAGGCCCTTGAGGAGGCGATGGTCTGTTGATCTCTGAGCTTTCCAACGTATTCGTATCTTGATTGTTTGAATTTGTGGGAGGAGCACTTGCAGGGCCTGGGTGTAATGTGTTCGGCCCTTGAGAAGGCGATGGTCTGTTGACCTCTGAGCCCTCCAACATATTCGTATCTTGATTGTTTGAATTTGTGGGTGGAGCACTTGCAGGTCCTGGGTGTAATGTGTTCGGCCCTTGAGGAGGCGATTGTCGGTTGATCTCTGAGCTTTCCAACGTATTCGTATCTTGCGGATTCGGATCTTGGTTGGGAACACTCATGAGTGGAGGATGAACTGAAGGCTTGTCGCTTTCGAATCCTGTTTCTTGGTCAGGACTTGAGCCAGGAACACTTGTGACAGCCTCTGCTGAATGTTTGGATGGAACTGGTTTGTCAGATGGATTGGACGATTTACTTCCATGAAATAGCCGTTTGAGGCCATGTCTTCTACGTCCAGTTGTGTTTTCTCCATCTGAATCCGATGATCTATCTGTATCTGTATCCGTAGCTTCCGGTGGAGACTGTTGAGAGGTGACCTCCTTCTTCAATGTTGTCTCTTCAGATGAACCTTGGTTGGATATGAAATGAGATTTAAAGCTTCTGAAAAAATAAGAAAAATAAAAATTATTAATAATAATAACATTAAATAAATCTTTATTAATATAATTGAATATTTATTTGTCTGTTCGTCTGTTTATTAAATCATTACAAGGAAAAGTGTTAAACATACTTCAAACAAACTTTGTATTTTGAATCTTCCTGTTCGGGATATTTAGGGTACAAATGATTCCAAAATTTCAAAACAGAACACGTAGTTTACTTGGAGACAAGTTATTAAATTTTTTAAAAAAAGTTGAGCTTTTTTCAATATAACAAGTGTTTAATTACATAATTTTTTTAATAAACTTAAATATTTAATTTTTATAAGATTTCTTAAAAAAAATTACTATTTTTATAAAATACATAATACAAAATAATATTATTATATGACCTTTTAAAGGGTCTGAGGAAGGTGTAACAACCTAAAGCGCTTACCCTGTGGGAAAGGTCTACGTTTTGCTTTCCTAATCCTAAGTTATTCCTTGTTTTTTTCACTAACTATTGCTTCTGGGTGAAGTATTTACCGACTCAATATGTAAAACATTTTTATTTTAAACATTTTATTCGCTAAAGTTAGAAATAACGGAGATATTTAATATTTCTTCATACAGGGCCAGGAGCGTAGCCAGGGGGGGCGGGGGGGGGGGGGGGGGGGCGCGTGCCACCCCTGGCCAGAGCAAAAAACCAAGATAAAATTAAATAAACTAAAAAAATAGTTTTTAGTAAAAATGGATTGTTTGCAAGTTACCAATAGGATCTTCAAATTTCCCGTGCGTCTGATTCCTAAATCAGCTGTAATGTAATCAATGTGCGACTAAGATAAATGTATTTTTAATATATAAAGTATGTGCCCCCGGGAGTCTATACCCCCACCCTCGTAGCCTAACTTTGCCCCCCCCCCCCCTCCCCCCTGCTCAAAATACTGGCTACGCCCCTGTACAGGGCTTTAACACAGCTAGAAAATAAAATAATTATTTAATAAAAGAGAAACATATTAAATAGTTAACGATTTATCCTATATGCATCGTAATATTTAAGATAAAATTTAAGGGAGTTATCCGACGTTGCCAGGGAGTAACATTGCGTTTTGTTAATTAGTTGGCTCTATACAAAAATGCATACTAAACCTGATATGAGGTTATATATGATCATATAATATATTGCCCTCTACTTGTAATATATTATGTACCATATGCATAATATATAATATATGTATATGTTAGGTACTCATTGAAGACCACTACCCTACTTGAATAAAAATTTAAAGTAGGCAAAATTTAAGACTCCCATAGTAGAGTGGGCTCATGTCCACCAGAGTGAAGAAAGAGCGCTCTGTAGGAAATATGACCTCGTAGTTTGGAATGATATAACTCAAATTGTTGTAGTTAGTTTTTTTAATACATGCCCGGCCTTTAACACAAGGTCATATTGCCTAATAACAGAGTGCTATTTCGTCGCTCTGGTGGACCTGAGCTCGATTCTACTATGGAATCCTAAATTTTGTCTACACTACAATTTTTATTGATCTAGTGTAATAGGTCTTTAACGAGTATCTGATCTAAAGGCTCGGGACCATCACTTAACATTCCATCCAAAAAACGGCGTGATCAAGGTTTTTTCACGTCCAGATAAACCTAACGGAATCGGAGGGATTCGAACCCGCGATTTTTAGCTCAGCTAGCAACTACGCTACCTATGAGCTACCGACGCCCAGTAACGGCATTAGAAAGAAATTAAACAGATTTGAATACTATATGTCAACTCAATAAATCAATGGACAATGACAATGGTAAGTTGGAATATGGTTGCCAAATGGAACTTATTCCCTACCTAATTAGGATTTGGCATCATATCCTCTGATGCCGAAAATGATTTAAAAAAAAAAACAGTTTCACAGACGTGTGCATCTGTAAACACTATAACTTCTATCGACACGAAAACGTGTATCTGGAAACCCAAAAGGACAACACGTTTTCATTTTCAGCCAACTCGACCAATGGAAAGGATGAATTAGGGGGCTTATCCCAAAAAACTATCGATGTAATGAATGTATTGAACTGAAAGGGTGGAATAGAGGGCATATCCCAGAAAACTAACGATGTAATGAATTTATTGACCTGAAAGGGTGGATTAGAGGGCTTATCCCAATAACTAATGATGTAATGAATGTATTGACCTGAAAGGGTGGATTAGAGGGCTTATCCCAATAACTAACGATGTAATGAATGTATTGACCTGAAATTTCATATTTAAATTCAAATCCTCAACCAGGCGACAATTGTTATTTTCCAGTGAAATTGGTGGAAGGGAAAGGTGGTCAGAAGAGGAGAGTACCTATCGGAAACACAAATAACTGCCGATATAATGAATGTATCGATACAAAATTTGTTATGAAGATTCATAAGTCCATATGTAAGACAACTATTTTTAATTCAAACGGTCAATTGGTTTTGAACAGAGAACAAAAACATATTAATTCGTGCTGAGGAAGTACATTGTCGGTGATTCACCTGTTTTTATAAAAACATTTATCTGGACATCTGTAGAAGGTAAGTGTATACATGGTCAGAGAGGTGGGAAACCACAAGAAATTGTTGTTTAATTAATGCGACAACTAATGCTGAAAACGACGCCAGTGGGGGGGCCACCCACCAACAACATCACCCCTCTCTATAACCCCCTTAGAGGGAAAATTTCGAAATATTCCTTCATAGTGGGTGCTTTCCTTATCTGACCAATGTTCCTTTCAAATTTCCATAATCAATAACTTCTGAGGTACGGTTTGAAATTTGATTTTTCTCCAAAAGTTCACGTTTTCCGACCTTCTCAATTCAAAGAAGAGAATCTTCCCCAACTCAAATTGCCCCAACTCAAATTGCAAATTACGACGCTATCACTCTCCCTCTAAACTCTTTTCCTCTTTAGCTAATTTTTTTGAAAATCAACATCTGTCTCACTCAGTCACTTCTCAATCTATTTATGAAAAACCGTCTGGATACATTCATTACATCGGCAGTAATTAGAGTTGAGATGAACACAAGAATTTCATGTTTTTTGACATCTAGATTCCAAATATGAAAAAAAAAAATGTATGTCTGTCTGTAATCACAATAACTCCCGATAGAATGCATGTATCGATACGAAATTTTATATGTGAATCTAGAACACTTTAACGACGATATCTATTGTATTTCAGCCAAATCGACTAAAGAAAAGAGAGTTAGAGTAGAGCCTTAACATAAAAATTCGAATTACAAACAGCCATATCAGCCAGAGAGATCAGAGGGGGACTCAATTTAAAAAAAACCATAACTGCCGATGTAATGAATTTATCGACATAAAATTTAGTATGAGCATTGAGGAGCCCCTTTGTGAGTCAACTCTTGAATATGGGAGCAAACGGTAGACTTGTTTTGGAGGGAGAGCGGAATATTTTGTGATTAATTCGTTCTGGGGAAGTACATAGCCGGTGGTGATTCATTGAAGCCTTTTTTTTCTGTAAATCACACTAAATTGGTTGAATTTATAATTACTAAAGCTACCGCTTATTTCTAGAATAGCCCAACTTCAAATAAAGTATGTGTGGCTTTCTGGAGTGAGGGGAGGGGGGGGGGGGGAGGAGGGGAGTACAGAGCAGATGGGAGGAAAGCCTCAATTTGTGGGCTGCAGATGGGAGGAAAGCCTCAATTTGGGGGCTGCAGATGGGAGGAAAGCCTCAATTTGGGGGCTGCAGATGGGAGGAAAGCCTCAATTTGGGGGCTGCAGATGGGAGGAAAGCCTCAATTTGAGGGCTGTAGATGGGAGGAAAGCCTCAATTTGGGGGCTGCAGATGGAAGAAAAGCCTCAATTCGGGGGCTGCAGATGGGAGGAAAGCCTCAATCCGGGGGCTGCAGATGGGAGGAAAGCCTCAATTTGGGGGCTGCAGATGGGAGAAAAGCCTCAATTTGGGGGCTGCAGATGGGAGGAAAGCCTCAATTTGGGGGCTGCAGATGGGAGGAAAGCCTCAATTCGGGGGCTGCAGATGGAAGGAAAGCCTCAATTCGGGGGCTGCAGATGGGAGGAAAGCCTCAATCCGGGGGCTGCAGATGGGAGGAAAGCCTCAATTTGGGGGCTGCAGATGGGAGGAAAGCCTCAATTTGGGGGCTGCAGATGGGAGGAAAGCCTCAATTTGAGGGCTGCAGATGGGAGGAAAGCCTCAATTTGGGGGCTGCAGATGGAAGGAAAGCCTCAATTCGGGGGCTGCAGATGGAAGGAAAGCCTCAATTCGGGAGCTGCAGATGGGAGGAAAGCCTCAAATTTCTTTGACTACAATTTGCGCCTTAGCATTGAAGGGATCAAAAATATTTTTCTTTCTGATACAGGAAGGGGGGAAGTCGTTTTTGTTTTTCCTGTCTGGGCAACGCCGGATAAACTGCTATTTTTTACCTAAATACAGCAGAAGTTGGTCCAACCACCGCCAGGACTGCTGCTACCACCAAGATCCACTTCACGTCCATGTTCTGTCGACAATGAAAACAACACACTCTACATTCTCAACTCTATAATAAGCTATGTAATTATTTGTTCAGTTGTTTTCTCCCAATCAATCATACTTGCATTGTTTCTCTATTTTCTGATTTATTCTTTTAAAATATATTAGTAGGTATAGTTTATATGCTCATAATTTAGCGCCAGTTCCAACATACATTTTCAACGATGCAGAATAGAAAAAAACATGAACCTGAACAAAAGTTACAAATATACCTACAACAATGTTTAGAAAAAATTTGTTACGAACTGTATTCATTGTTCATCAAGAATGACCAGTGAGTTATATTTTGTAAGAATCTTCTTAAGTTCATTTGTAATAATCGATTTATTTATTGAGTTTTGTTCAATCTGTTTATTTACATCTTATCAAAATAATGTTTGCCCTTACTCCTGGCCCATAATAAATATGAAATCAACATTATCGGATATATCCAGAGCTTTGAAACCTTAGAGTTAGTTATCCTACCTCATTTATTGTGCCCTCGGCTTTAAATATTAGGTCATACCGTCTACTACCAGAGCGCTCTTTCGTCGCTCTGGTGGACTTTTCGCCAACCCAGGTTTATTTATCAGGGCTTCAGTCACAATAACTATTTATATTCATCTAATGCAGAAGCAATACATATTTATTTTATTTATTCTCTTTGTCTTATTATTATTTTTTTGTTAATAATATTTTTGTTAATAATATTTTTTCTCTGTAATAATATTACTTTTTAATTTTTTCTCTGAGTCACTATTATTACTTGCATTTATTTCCCTATTTATATTCATATTATTCTCTGAAGCACATCTGCACAAAGTTCGCTTCTTAAAAGTAACCTAGACATATATTTTGTGTATTTTTTATCTTATTTTATTAAATTTATTTCAGACTTTAGTACTTTTACATTTGTCCCTATTTATCAAAAATAATATATTTTTTAATTAATTTATTTAATCTATATTGCGTCTTGCATGAGTTAGTATCATTACCCTTATATCAATTTTTGGATTATGCCCTTGTATGTTACATATTGTAATTGTATTAGTCATTAGTATTGTATAGAAGTGATATATAAATATTTTTTTAATATTGTCTATTTCACAAAAAAAGGATACATAAATTACCAGCTTCAGCATTGCAGCATCCTCAGGTTTAGTTATACTATATTTGGTGTACTAATTGTAAGACTATTTTGTTGAGTACGAACCATTCTTATAGGTGGATGAGACAGGTTGGAAATTCCTATGGTTTTACAGTTAACAAGTTTCCAAGTTCAAATTCAACTTCTTCCTCACGACGCACACTGGTCCATTTTTTGAAAAAACCTGGCAAAAATTAAGTTTATCGATTAGGTTGTTTTAGCTCCCAAATAAGTTTGAAATGTAACTTATAGGTTAGCTTAGGTTTTATGACTCATGTCCGGGCTTCAACTACGAGGTCATATCGCCTACTACCAGAGAGCTCTTTCGTCACTCTGGTGGACATGAGACCGACTCTACTGTGGGAGTCCTGAATTTTGCCTACCAGGGGTCATTACCTGACACAAGTTCCTGACATCGTACAGGCTCGTGACCATCGTTTAACGTCCCATCTGAAGGACGGCGTGCTTAAGTTTATTTTACCTCCCCGATAAAATAAACTAAGGGCCTCGGTCGGGTTTCGAACCCACGTTCTTGAGCTCAGAAGACAAGCACGCATTCCACTGAGAAACCGGCGCCCTCTGTAACTTATATAATAATATTTTATTATCTGAAATGTTAGATTGAGCACAGTTCGAGCTCCGGGCAACCCGTCCAAGTATGGCAAGTTGAACAACCGGATACAGATAATTCGTAAATAATATGTAACATTTTAGATAAATTAATTAGGTAATTATTTTACTAATAAATAAATAAAAAATGTATTTAACGTGTTTTAGAAATTTTACAAATTAGTCAGGAAAGACGCGTCTAGACATCAAGAAATTACAATGAGCAATAAAAAGAGAAGTATTGTAAAGTAATTCAATAAACATTAGCTGCCTCCACCTGCTACCTTCATCTTGACAAACAAATCAACTTCGAAACTGTGATGTTTACTTATTTGGATTTATATTCCTTTCGCATTTCAAACCTCAGTCTTTAATTAGGTGTGAATGATAGAGGAGCTGTTTTTTGTTTATTTAAAAATGATCAAAAAAAACTAATAAAAATCCAAGGATTTCCAAATTCGATATATGAAAAATATTTAGAAATCGCTTCTAACTATAAATGAGTTTAAAAAAATATTTTAGTTGATTTTTTAGCCTTTAAATTCTACATAAATATTTTAAAATCCCTTCCAACGATAAAGAAATTTAAAAAAATTGTTTTGTATGTTTTTTAGCCTTTAAATTCTGCATAGAAGAAGATGAAAACACAAAAAAATATCTATTGCAATATTTAAACATGAATTTTTTTTCTTATTTTATTAAATAAATGGAAAAAATGTTGCCGGAACAATGCGCAAAGTTTCTTCAAAAAAACCAATCGTGGTTAAATGTAGTGATTCAGTTTAGTATAGTTTAAAAAAATATATATGTATACACTATATTAAAATCTCTATTTTTCAAACAAAAACATTTTTTTTTTTTTTTTGAATAATAAGTACTTACAAATAGTGAAGAAAGAGTATACATTGTGTAGGATTTGAAATTTTGGCCAGAATTTTTCAAATATGGAACAGTGTGCGCCGGTTTTTTTAAATATGGACCAGTGTGCGCCGGTAGCTCATCATGTTTGTAGACAATATAGAGGAGTAGACAATAATTGTTAAAAAATTATTAATTATTAAAAGTTTCCATAATTTGTCCGCGTTTCTACACTTAGAAGCAATTATATTACATTAATAACGTCTAGCAATCCATTTGTGTTTAAAAATAGTATTATTACTGTTTTAAAGTTATTTAGTGTTGTTATTCATGTGAAACAATTGTTTTGGATCCAGTAATCACTCACAGACATTCTAGATTATTTTAAATATAAACTATCACTTATCAAGGATATTTCTGAGCAATAGAAACATTTATACAATATCCTCAATTCAGTGGATTGGATTGATCAGTCAGCTGTTCTTTGAGCATGCACAGCTGATCATTATAT